>CM074718.1:399224766-400612683 GCA_037306005.1 Rhinophrynus dorsalis
AATTTTTAAACGTTTTATTCAAAATGTAAAAACATAACAAGTACATCACAAATGTAAGAGAATAAGTGAAGTTCACAATGCAATGAATCACAATCGACAGTGGAGACTCCAAGATTTCTGTGAGAAAACAGATAGAAATAACAATTCGCCATAAATGGACCCATGTTCTAGCAAGTTAACCTACATAGAGATCAATGACTTTTCATGACCTTCTCAAAATAGAGAGTTCACTTTTTCAACCATTGCTACGATAGGTAAAACAATGATAAGGAATATTTTAAAATATAATTTTATTTTTGAATTGTAAACCTCATACACCAAATGAAATATAAAAGCATGTTATAAGATATAATACATTGAATAATAATAATATCAATTTTATAACACGTAAAAAAAAAACACCTAACATCAACTCATGTTTTCAGCACCTGAACTTCAGATGTCCATTAGACTGTAAATTCTCATGAACCCTTTCTCAGCTTGTATCAATTTGTATATGTATGACATAGTGGGGAAAGGTACAAATTTGCTAGTGCAGACCGACTGGAGTTAGTGTCTAAGGACAAGATGTTCAAAAAGTTGTGTTAACTGAAACTGCCAGTACCCAGCATTAAAAAGTTCCTACACCAGGTCCGTCATTTTGTGCATTCAATTTCGCCATCTCAGGAAAAGGGAAAAATCAGACTTAAAGGGATAGTAATGTTTCATAATAAAAGCAGCTCTAATTAATCATCATAGTATTTGGACTTTGGACAGTGTTATTTCAATTCCTCTTGTAGTTCAAGAGTAATTCAATGACAAAGTATCCCCCTCCCGCCCCTTTTACTGATGTAACACTGTTCAGCCAGATCAGAAGGGAGGTGCCCAGGTAGATTGCAGAGAGTGACAATCTTCAATTAAGATAAGGGAAAAATCTGAAAAACTTGTCAAGGGGGGGCAGGGCTTTCATTGTTCTCATAGGAAGAAGATTGTCCCCTGCTGTTATCTGTCTGGTCTATGGACTGCATTCCACATCAGAGAAGAGATGTCTTACACTAGGTAAAAGGGGCGGGAGGGGGAAACTTTGCTTGTGAATATATCTTAAACCATAAAGGTTTGAGATATAAGACTTATATCGTTCTTCATGTTTTTTTAATGCCTACAAAATAAAATAAAGAAAAAATGAAGTATTACTATCCCTTTAAAATTGGTTGTGGTTTAATCTACCGTCATACTGCAAAGTGTTTTCAGAGAAAGCCATCTTTTAGCCATCACTAAACATTAACATAATTATTTCTGACAAAATAAAAGTGGTTTGAGAAGACAAATTAAAGTACTATTTCTTTGAAAAAAAAATGTCTTAAAGGTAAAGTTATAGGCATTTTTAACATCAAAATTTTCATCTTACCTCCATTTTAATTGTTTACTGCACATTTTCAAACATGATGGATTTTCTTCTGAAATTACTACCCATCTTTTACCACCAACTTACGATCAATTTTTTTTTCATCATGAGAACTTTTTGAACATTGTGCCCTCAGAGTACGCACTACAGAATATGATCACCATAGTGCATACCAGTTGACACACTCTGCCAACACTGGACTTTAATGCCATCAGGCCCCACACAACAAGCTCCACAGCATGCACAGGGAAATAGTGTACACTAACAGCATTTTCTGTAAGCTCCTTGGCTAAAGCAGTGATAGGAGGAGAAAATCTCGTGTATGTAAGGTAGTAAATAGATATTAGGTAGGCATAAAAGCTCAATCCCGATTCCACAGCTTGATTTAGCATGGAATCGGGTTTGTATAATCACCTGCACTATAGGGAACAAATTCCCATTGACTTAAATGAGGCTTTTACCCCAGGAACTCTAAAGGGGTCTCTAATGCATTGCAAAGCAGTTCGGATGTTAAAGATCCCATTTAAATCAATGGCATTTTAGGATTTTTTTATTTACTCCCTATGGTGCAGCTGCTTTGCTCCAGAATTGCACCAGTTTCTTAATACATCAGCTTCAGTGACAGGGCTAGATGTACATATCAGGTGCCTCTAGGCAAGAAAGCCTAGTACACCTAACACTACCAATGGCCACCCCCACACTCCTCCCACAACCCCACCCCTGCCCAGTTCACTGTAGCCTGGCACACCCTTAAAGGAACACAGACACTTACAAATTTATAGAGGTTATTTATACCTAAATCGTCTCTGCAAAGTTTGCAACATTGAAAACAACTTTGAGCTACCAATAAGGATCAGAAGCATTGCTAAACCCCAGGTCTCATATTTAAATTCACTGCTCTTGCAGCCAGTTTAGGGAACGCAATTGGTGCTAATCTCTGGTTAGTAACCCCTCTTGCCCACTGCTAGTTACTCTCTTAGGTAATGTTGTTCTGTGAGGTCACGTCTTGAAGTCCAGGCCTCAGATATGGAGCACATCACAGGCTTAATGGTACTTGTGTATATTGCATATACCAAGGCAGTAAAAATTGTATAAATAGTTATACATTTTCTGAACTGACACAGTTGTTACATTTGTTGATATGCGGCTGACATTTTCAGAAACTGCAGGAAGACTGTTTATCGATCTGTAAAAACTAATGTTGTCATTTGAAAGAGTTAGGTAAACAAGGTTATAACAAGAATAGCTGTAGCCAGTGGGTGGCATAGCTATGGGTCAGGCATTCTGATGATCAAGATAACACTTATAGGCCAGAAAATATGTGTTAAGAAAGAAAAAATGTTATTTAGTAATCCATTTTTAATGTACTTCTGGAAGATATAGACTGCAAATTCAGAAGGTGTATATAAAAACTTTCATATCTTATGAATGGATAAGCAGTACTAATCTGTAACCTTGTAAAGACAGGAGAACATAAAGAGCCCAATAAAGAAGAAATATCAATGTACTAAAAATTGTTTTGAAAAATGTTTAAGTCTTTAGAACAAAAAAAGAAAAAACTCAGTTACCCTGCTTAAAGCGGAACTTTCACGTTCATTACATTGCCCCAGAATATATTACTAACCTAACGATATGCAAAGTTATATTATCCTTACGCTCAATAAGTCCGTGGTATTTCAGTAAAAACACATCTTCAGCAGGAACCAGAGAACAAACAGTGCAGACATCTTGGAAGAAACGTGCCTCTGAGTCTCCGATGTCTGACCCGTTCTCTGCCAGCCTTGGTGGTGACATTCCTTTGTGCCTTAAGGCACAGGAAGGGACTGACCGCGCAGATGCACAGAGCTTCTCTCTTAATATCTCTGCATCCTGATGCCTACGGAAGATGTGTTTTTACTGAACTACCACGGACTTATTGAGCTTAAGGCTAGTATAACTTTCCATATCACTAGGTTAGTAATATATTCTGGGGCAATGTAATTAACGTGAAAGTTCTGCTTTAAATGCTAGATGTGTCTGCCAAGCAAAGCAATGCAAGTATGCTAGGGGTTAAAGGCCCATTTAAATCAATAGCAATTTGGGAATTTGTATTTGTGCACTATGGTGCAGTTGATTTGCTCCAGAAGTGCTCAGGTTCTACCTCATTATATTACAATGCATTTGGGTTAATCCCTTGAATGCAATGTGTTGAATACCTCTTTGGCACTCAAAAGATTAAGATTAGCGCAAATTAAAAAATGGCGTTCAATGGGTTAATCCCTTGAGTGCCACAGATGTATCCAATGCATTACGTTGCAATGTGTTGAATACCTCCACTCAAAAGATTAAGATTAGTGCAAATTAAAAAAAATAAGTTTTGTTAATCCTTTGAGTGCCAGAGGGGTACGCAACGCATTGCAAAGCAATGCGTTGCGTACCCCTCTGGCACTCAAAGGGTTAAATGTGTGTGTGTGTGTTTGAAATGTGTGTATTCTGCATTAAGCATTCTTGTACTGTAGCTTGAAGCTTTTGGTGTGCAAACTGTAGTATGTGCAGAAGTGGAATATATATGAGTGGTTTTGCTAGAGGTTGCACTTGAATAAATTGCTCCAGGGTATACTTGCATCTGCTACTAGTCTCTGTGAATGCGGTTAAGCACTGGAAATATTACCTCCTTTGGCATGCCAGACCTTTCATTCTCTCAGTTTGATTCTGTATTTTGCCATGAAATAAAAGCTTGTCCTTTCCACAACTGTACAAGAGAACAATATGATACATAAATACATTCTTTTGCAGTATCAAAAGGACTAACTTGCTAGTGATTAATAGTATGATCACCATTATCTTCTTTTTACAAAATGTGTATGTGCGTGTGTTTGCACATATGTGTGCATGTGTGTGCGTGCATGTGGCTTTATAAAAATCCAATGGACTTCCAACTATAGGGATTATGACAAATGATTTCCTAAAACAATGTGTGTTTGTGCATGTGAATATTAGTGAATACGTGTGTGACTACATGCATTCAGCTACATGTCTTTGTAAAATCAAGTACTGTATATACAACTGATGGTCCACAGACTACAGGCAGCCCACAAGAGATGTTGAATGGCCCATGATCTACCTATGACCTGCTTAGTTTATTTTACATTGTATGTGCATAAGCTTCAAGGCATAAGCACATCTACAGAAAATGCACCTTGAAAGGAATGATAATGTTGTGCTGATTGCTACATAACTGGGGAAATTCTGTGGAGTAATCTAACAAATTGTAAGGGATGGTTTTTGGTGTTCTCCTCACGGTCAGTTGGAGGTTAATGCTCTGCATTAGATTAGCAACAGCAGAGGGGCAGGCACTGTGAGGCCATGTGATGTTTATGAGAGTAATTTGGAGATGTCTCCTATACTCAGTGTTATATAACCAAGCACATACGCATGCGTAGTTTTAGACATCTTAGGGCGTAGCCTGTATTTTAACCTGTAATCAAGACAACAGTGTTTAGAGCCATTTTTGGAGACTAGGAAAGAGTGTACCTGGTCTCAAGTTGGAGAGGTACAGTGTTGCTGTCTAGCCATTTGGGATGTCAGGTCTGTCAGGCTATTCACCTCTGTAGACTGTACCTCATCCAAACTTGTGTGTTGCTGTTTAGCCATTTGGGACGTCAGGTCTGTCGGGCTATTCACCTGTGTGTCGTACGACGGGGTTTCTCGTGGAACCAGGCTCTCCCGTTGGCTGAGTATCTTGTCTAATCTTTATTGTCTTGTGATAATTATAATTGTCTAATCTTTACTGTCATGCGTATTGCAGAGCAAAGTCTGTTACTAAGCCCTGGCAATAGTTCCTGGTTTTCTTGTATTTCATCACAGTTTATGTAACCATTGCATGTTTAAATAAACTGCATTTCACTTCTGTGTTTGTCTTTATTCTGAAATTCCAATCTTCTATTTGTAACACAAATATATCAAACAAAACATCCAAATGAAAACAATTGTATTTTTATTTACTTTTAAGACCGGAGGGGTAAGAAATGCATGACTAAGCAATCTATTTTGCGCCCCTCTGATTCGTAAAGGGCTAGTATAGAGAATTATTATTATTATTTTTATTATTATTGCAAACATATTTATATTATTCATTTGCATTGTATTTATTTGGTATGTTTTGAAGACATTAGTGCATTACACACCCACTTCTTTGCAGAACACATTTCTACAGTACATATATAAATATAATTTCCCTGTCAAATGCATGTGTCACAAGTACAAACAGGGCATACTGTGCTGTTCACCACTGTTCTTTGAAGTAACCTTTCCTAAACTCCTGTCCATGGTCACTTTGACAATACTGATACTGGTATGTTGCATAGCAACTATGAAGATTGTGGCTAAAGCAAAGTCTTGTGCTCCCAACAAAGCATCTCATGCCCCCCCTGCCCCACCCCCTGGGTAGCATGCCCCTAACTTTGGTCTAGTAGATTTTTTTTTTTGCAATAATTTTAAGCAAGACAGCCAGAATCAGTGTTTTGTTACAATACAATGAGCAATGTTAATGTTTTCATGTAATAAGTGCAAAATATACAGCAGGTAATAGGGGAACTCTTGATGATATTTGGTGTTGTTGAAATATTTTTGTTTGAAGAACAGCATAAGGTAGATGAATCAGTGTGTAGTATGTGTTAAATGTTTCATTTTTTTGTAGACTTGAGGGGTCATAAACTACAACAAAAGCTACATTTTCTAGTATGAGAAAAGTCTGAAGACTGGAAAAGGGTCTGCTGGGACAAAGTACGTGAAAGAGCTATTCATTTATTTAGAAAGTGTTTTACCAGGAAGAATACGTTGAGATTTCTCTCAGTTTTAAGAATGTCCTATAAAGCAGGCGCAGCATGACAATAGGTTTACAAAAGGGAAACTATTCTCAAGAAATAAGTGATTTTTATTTTGTTTAAAGTGATAGTATTGTATAATGTGGGGAAATGCTGTATGTTTATCCTGCTAATTAACCCGTTGAGTGCCAGAGGGGTATGCAATTCATTGCGACTCACTCAAAGTGTTAAATAACAAGTACTCTGACTAAATGTTATATCCAATAGTTGCTGCAGCTACAGGTAACACTTTTCCGGGTACAGCATTTCCATGGCCTGTAGTTTTATGGTGGCTTTATTGTAGTCTACTGCTGTTTGTTTCTGTTTACAAGCAAACAAGTCACCTTTACAGGCCATTCGGGTCTGTCCATTGTTTGCTGTGAGGAGGTGTTAACTAAAGTCAGACTTGTACAGATCTCTTGATATATATAGGAAACTGAACATACAATAAAAAAACTATATAAAAATGTATCTGACTGCTGTCAGGTAAATGAGTCTGGCAGCAGTGTTGTGTATGGCGAGGGAGTGAGAAAGTGAAAATGTGTTTTGATGGCCTCGATTCAATATGCCGCGTTAAAACTGTCAGTAAGGCAAAGATAGATTATGAAAAATTGCGCAAAATTTAGGTCCCAACGTGCTTTTTTCCTGCAGTATTTTTTCATAGAACATGTAATTGAATGGGTTATTGTGCTTGAAAAACTATCAGCGGCTGTTTTTTTTAGGTGTTTCTGGGAAAATTTGTAAGGGTTCAGATCGTGTGTTTGAAGCTTTGAATCTTGCTGCCAACTTGAGACATGGAGTCCTGTATTCAATAATCTAAAGAGGTAGAATTCTACAGTAAACCAATTGTTCCACACAGGACAAAAAATATTCTCACATTTCATATTGAATTAACCTTTCCGGTGTCAGAGGGGTATCCAACTCATCACAGTCTGTCTGGTGAGCCCTATTCTCCAGGTCTTTTGGTAACATAGCAGCCACTCTGTTACTTATGTTTTATAGCTACAACATTTTAGCCAATGATCTTTTAGAGAGGCTGATGAACTAAGACTTTCTGTAGCAAGTCTGGAGCAAACTAACTTCACTATATGGGATAAATACATTTCTCCAAGTCCCATTGAATGTTTGAGAGATTTCCCAGTTAATGGGGCACATGTATGAATTTACCAGTGCAGCCACTGGTGTTGCCCTCTAACACTGGTATCTGAACTAAGGGGTCTGAATTAGAGTGTGTGAGCAGTGTATTGCATACCAACAGCCATTGTTAGAACTTTAATGCCAGAAAGCCCAGTACACCCACCCCATATCACGCACAGGAAAATGGCTTTAACCCTTTGAATGCCAGAGGGGTAAGCAACACAATGCAAAGCAATGCTTTGCGTACCCCTCTGGCACTCAAAGGGTTAAGTCACAGTATTTCCTCTATGCTTCTTTGGTACATAGAGATAAATAAAGCATAGAGGAAAGGAATGTGACTATCCCACTGTCCTCTCCTTGGCACAAGTGGAGGATTTTTGCTGTAGGTAGCTTAGTGATTGAAAATAGATTCCAGTACCTGATTTAGCACAGAACTGCCATAGTACAGTCACCTCAATGTGATTTAAATGGGGCTTTTAATCCCTTGAATGACAGTAAGGTCTCCAACTTGATGGAGGGAATACACAAGTTTGTTAGTGCAGCTCATGTTCTGCATCTATATATTGACTTACAAATCCTGTTCCTATAGGTATGTAGGACTGATCTCTTCTGCTCCTTATCAGTACATGGTGAGAAAAAAATGCAGAGGAATGACATGTCCCAAAAAGGCAAACATTGCCCTACGGCTTTCCCTTGGAGTAAACAGAATAAGGAGGAGAATATTCTGAATGTATAACTTAGTACATACGTGTTTGGCAGGGCAAGGTGCACAAAAATTAGTTCCTGAGCATATTATGCTGAATCATATTAGTACAATCTCCTATAACCCCTTAAAGGGATAGTAATACTTCGTTTTATCTTTATTTTATTTTGTAGGCATTAAAAACATGAATAATGATATAAGTCTATCACTCAAACCCTTTTACCTAGTGTAAGCCATCTCTTCTCAGATGTGGAATGCAGTCCATAGACCAGACAGATAACAGCAGGGGACAATCTTCTTCCTATGAGAACAATGAAAGCCCTGCCCCCCTTGACAAGTTTTTCAGGTTTTTCCCTTATCTTAATTGAAGATTGTCCCTCTCTACAATCTACCTGGGCACCTCCCTTCTGATCTGGCTGAGCAGTGTTACATCAGTAAAAGGGGTAGGAGGGGGATACTTTGTCACTGAATTACTCTTGAACTACAACTCTGACAGAATTGAAATAACACCCTCCAAAGTCCAAATACTATGATAATTAATTGGAGCTGCTTTTATTATGAAACATTACTATCCCTTTAAGGACTGACCAGGTAGGCAGTTAAAGACAACGGGCATTTTTTTTTTTCCGGCATTAGAATCAGGGATTCTCGAGTGTGTGTGGCCACATGGGGACCCCTGAATTCCATGATGTGCCAGGACCATCACTGGTCAATAAGTGCAGGGCAGCCATGAGGGTCCTGGCATGTCATTGGTCCTTAAGGGGTTAATGTGTTAAACAAATGAGGAGCCACTTATTCCCCAGGTATTGTTCCACTTCTAGAGGTATGAAATCCTTGCACACGTATTAACCAATTGGAAGCTAGAAAGGGTTCTCCTGTGCTTTGCAGAGTAATACATTGGAGACTTCTATAACATCCAAGGACTTTATGTGGAATTTATTTCACATTTCTATCCATAGCAATTCCAAAAAGTTGCCGGTGATAAGTAAGTAAAAGGTGAAAAGATTTTTGTTAATAATCATAATGTTGTCTCAGGATGCTCAAAATAAATGTCAGATTTAAAATTTGTGAACTATAAAAAAAGTGCATCAACACCGTGTTACTAAGCAACTCAGCTGCTTCTGCTGTTATAGGAATCCTTTCTCCTAATCCCTGCTCGTTTGGAAGTGCATCTGATCTTTACAAAGCCTCTCTCTTCTGTGTAATGCTCAGGATGTAGACTGGACTATTTCACCAAATGGACTTTGATCAGGGCTGTATGTTCAAAAGAAAAGTAGAGGCATTCTGGGGAAAAACATTTGCCTATAGGAGAGAACCAAAACTCCCAAAATTCCCATTGATTTAAATGGAAATTTGAACCCCCTGGATGCTAGCATTCAAGGGGTTAATCCCCATTTAAATCAATGGGACGTTTTAGTTCTCCCCTATGGTGCAAATGGTTTCTCCCAGAACTCCTCCACTTTTCTTTCGAACATATGGCTCATAGTATTAGTCGCTCCTGGTTACTTCATCCTGAAGTGTAAAGAAAATTATGCCATATATATTAGTGCATTGCTACACATTAAACTTTATCAAACAAAGGTTATTGAAATGAAAAATGGCCATATGCACAAACACACACACATTAACATGCAGTCACATTCACACACGTACATACATACCTGTACATACAAGTGCAACTATGCAGTCCCTGATTACCAGGTACAGTCCTTGGTTTTGGTTCTCGGCCTCTGGATCCTACTGTCCCTGCTTTTGTCCCTCGTTTTAAAATGGAACTTCATCCCATATTCTACGAGATTGTCGTTAAAAGGTTAATAGATTGATTGTGATATTCTCCACATGGCAATCTGGCTTATTTTTATTATTTAAAGGGATAGTAATACTTGCATAACACATTCTTTAATACTGTTCTTCTTAAATAAATAAATCAATCGATCCAAGTCTTTTTTTATAATTTGTATACTTTGGGAGTTCCCCCCTCCAGCCCCTTTTAATCTCGTTAGCACTCTAGCTGACAAACTTGTATGTTGGTCCGCAGACTGGACAGCTCTTCTGCAGAGTTGAAACAAGATTGCATAGAAAGAGAATCTTCACACGAACAGTCAGATGAGCCATCTGGTCTGCGGACCAGAATACAAGTTTGTCCGCTAGAGCGCTGATGAAAATAAAAGGGTGTGGAGGGGGAAACTTTTCAAGGATATTACTCCCAAAGTATACAAGTTATTAAAACTTGGATATTTGATTTATTTATTTAAGAAGAACAATATTAAAGAATGTGTTATGAAAGTATTACTATCCCTTTAATATTGTATATAGGTAAACATGCAGTTTTATGTCTGTGTACAAGTGTTTTATTGGTGCTACTCCATACTGTACTGTGGCTCATTAGTTAATGTGACTTTCTAGAGGAAAAGTGCCTCTGCACATGCTTTTCAAATGTTGTCAACTATTACACACATACACGCACACACACACATATATTCACGCATACACACTCACACACACATCCACACAAACATAAACACACACATATACATACATACATTCCCCCACACACACACATACATTTTCATCCATACACACAAACATACACACAAACTCATCCACACATTCACACACACACACACACACACACACACACACCAACACATATAAATACACATACACACTGAAACACATACACACACATACGTATTCACACACACACACACACGTTACACACTGACAGACATACATACACAAATGCACACACACAAATATACACACTACATAGGAAAACACACGCAGACATGCATATACACACGTACACACACACACACACACTCATCCACACATTCACACACAGACACACCAACACATATAAATACACAGACACACTGAAACACATACACATATATGTATTCGCACACACGTTACACACTGACATACATACATACATACACAAATGCACACACACAAATATACACACTACATTGGAAAACACACACAGACATGCATATACACACGTACACACATATACACATACATACATACATACACAGAGAGAAACACTGCACACTGACAAACACACATACACACTGCACACTGACACTAACGCATACCCACACACATACTGATACACGAACATACATTCATACGCACACATACCTACTCACACATATGCACACATATTTGCATTTGCTACACTCTTGTATGTGGCTGTCTAGTGGAAAATTGCCTCTGCAGATTTTTTGAAAATATTATCAATCATTTCATATGCACACACACAAACACGCTCACATATACACACTAACACACATATACCCACATATTCACACACATTACACACATCAATGTACACAAACATATGCACACACACCTATACATATATATACACACATCTCCACGCACATACATACACATTGACACACACACACACATATATATACACACACCATTCCTGGGAACTTTCAAGATGAGCTGACCCTGAGATCTTTGAAATATTAACCCTTACAGCTTCCTGAAATCTACGTTTTATGCAATATGTAGCTGCTTTTTCTAACCCAAAAAAAGTTGGTCTGCAAGAAACCTCTAACATGCTACAATTAATAGATCTCAATGGCTAAACACAGGATAAGCAGGACTTCTCTTTCTGTCTTTTTGGTACAAATGGCACCAGTTTGGACACTAAATAAACACTTTATTTGGCAAATCATATAGTAGGAAACACATGACTCTCTCACCCTGTAAATCTGGCCCTTTACTCTAAGTCCCTGAGATTTGGGTCAAAACCCTTGAGTCTCTGGGTCAAACCCTGAGAGTTCCCAGGTATGCTCATACACACACACACACACAACCATACACACAAACATACTCATACACAAACACACACAATACACACACTCACATACGCATACATCCATACACATTCACACACGCGCGCACGCACACACACATATACACACACACATTGAAACACTGAAACAACCACACACACACACACCTATATACACACATACATGCACATACACACACAAACACATACACAGATATACATTCACAAACCCACACACATACATACATAAATACATACACACAGATATACATTCACACACACACAAACACATTCACACTGCACATGGACATACCTACATGCATTATACATACAAAAATGCACACACACTCATACACACACTGATACACACTGACACACACATATACACATGCATACAGTGAACACTGACACCTCGCACACACACATATTCATACACAAATAGACACACACACATACTCATGCACATATTCATATATACTCACACACACCGACTCATATACACAAAAACACAATCACACACATACTCATAAACATACACACACACACACACACTCATGTACACACATATATACCCATGTACACATACTCATACACAAACACACACACACATACATTCATATACACATACATACTCATGCACATAGACATGTATAGTCATACACACAAATGCACATAACCATATACACACATACTCATACACACATAATCACACATACAAAATATATACACACACATACATACACACACACACACACACAGTGACAGGCATACACTACACCAAACGCACATTGATACAAACACTCACTACCACTGACACACACACACACATACACACTATATACTGAAATGCACACACACACATATATGCATACACATTCATACATTTACACACACACATACACACACACACACACACACACACATATATACATATACAAGTACACACATATGCATACATAAACATGCAATGCACACTAACACATAAACAAATACACATTCATACACATTCACACACATTCATACACATATGCACACACCCCTGAACACACACACATATTTATCGTGTAAAATTTTTTTGAAATATGGAAGGAAATTAATACATAAAATCAGTGGTGATTCTAGTCATCGGTGGACCCTGATATAAACAGAATCTGTTAGATCCTGGTGAGTTGGTGCTCCCTTGGATGCCAGGCCCTGGAGCAACTGCATTCTCTGCCGTCCCTGCAGTTACACCCTGTCAGCCCTGCTTGCAGGTTTTCTATTATTTTTGGATGGTCTGACCCTCCTTTCCTAGCCTCTCTCCTCCCCTTGTTTCTGATTGGATCCTCTAAGGGTTTCATCCTCATCCCACTTTGCCTTTTTGCCCGATTTATCAAGATTTTTCTCTGCTTTTTGGTACCTGATTTATGTTCCTGACCTTGGCTTTGTTTGATGTGATTTCCTGGTTGTTTGAGCCCTGGTTCACATCTGACTTTGGCTTTTAGTGCTCTCCACTGTTTCCCGTTGCTCCCATATTTTGCCCTTGGTGTTCCATTTGACTGAGGCTTCTGGCTCCCTCCATTGTGTCCTGTTGCTCCTGGTTACTTCAGCCTGTATTACCTCGTCATTTTTCCTGTTTTGCCTAGTATACTTCCCTCAGGGTTCTTGTGGCCTAGTCTCGCCCTTGTTGATGTTGAACCTGCAGCTTGCACTGGATTTCCAGCCTGGAAGCTTTATTCGGTCCTCTTTCTTCATTTTGGTTGTCTCTCCCACTTCCCATTATTGTGTCTTACCTCTGACACCACTGGGTTTCCTCTGAGGTTCTTGCTATTGTCAGTAGTGCCGGCTTGGCTTTTGTGCAGCCAGCTGACTGGAATGGTGATTTCCATGAAGGAGTTATTGGGGACCCTCATTATCGGTCTTACCCACTCCTCTTTCCTCGCTGGGCCTGTGTTGGTGGGTTTGGGCCTCCTGAGAGTCTGGCCTGCTGCAGTTTTGTTCTCTGTCCTACTCCGCTCCCTCTTCAAGGATTCCGGTCCAGTCCTATCGGGCATTCACCACTGATCGTAGGGGCTTGTTGGTTTGTGGTTTGCAGTCTCACCCCACTCCCTCTGGTTCCCTCCAGACATTGTGGACACACGTAGTAAGAGTCTTTAGCCTAGGACACCTTGTTGGACTTTTCGCCCTCTTGGTGTTTTTCCTCTGCCTAGACTTTTGGGGTACCACGGTGGAGGTCAGGATGTTCTCTCCCAGTTTCAATATATTTTGCCTCCTCAGACTTTTCTGGGGTTTCATCAGCCCTTTTGTTTTGGTAGCAATCTCCGCTTCATTCTGTTAGGCTCTGTATGCCCCGGTGGCGGTCTCAGCCCACTTTTTTTTTGGTAAATACCTCTTACACCCCTTTGCCTATTACCCCTGTTTGGAGAGCTGATTCTCCTTACTTATACTCATATTAGTAGCAGTCTTAGCCCTTTCTCTGGTATCCTGTACTTAGAGATTTCTGCATTTGGAGTCCTACCTGTGGACATTTCTGGAGTTTCCCCAGTGCACCTTTCTCCCATCCTGGTCAGGGCCCCAGCTCAACTGAGGTCAGACATCTGGCTTCATGTCTAGCATCTTTAATACAGCTTTGGCCTCAGCAAAGGAGTCTGGTGGCTACACCGTTTCAGACCCTCCTTCTCTAGTGTCACTCTCAAGCCCCCTAATATCCAGATTGTCCATTAACGCTATACCCCACTGCATAAGATAAAATATATATATATAACTAGTTGAAAAGCCTGTGTACACGGCCAAACTGCCACCCAGCAACCTCGGCTGGTGGCCGGATCCTCTCTTCTCACTGGCTGTGCTACAGTCATGTGTAGTACTGACTGCCCGAAACCGCCGCGGCTGCTTTGGAGCAGGGCAATCTGAATTCAGACCGTATTCCTCTCTGAGCACCTTCCTGGGACCAAGCGATCCCAGGAAGGTGGACCGAGAGGACTCAGGTCTGAATTCAGAGCTCCCCGCTCCATATCAGCCGCGGCAAGTTCGGTCAGTCAGTGATGCATATGACTGTAGTGCGGGCAGTCTCTACTTCGCATGACGGCTTCTGACATCCTAGTGAATTGTTATATAGGATTACTAGTATCAACTTATTTTCTAAGTGTCACTTCTATTACAAAATATATGGAGCCAAGCAATCCTGGAGCAAACTGCCCCACAGTTATTAAAGAAAACATCTCGTTGAGAGTAATTGATTTTTTTTAATTTTATTTCTAGTTTGTGTTTGTTAGTTTTTAATTTGATAAACATGGAATATTTTTTTGCTAAAATAGGCAATAGAATTTAATTCAGTTGTGCATTTAGCAGCATCACTGTCTTGTGCACATGTAACCAAAAATTTGCATTCATAAAAGTCTCACATGGAAATACATGGCATTTGTGATGCTTTCATATTATCCAAGTGGATAAAAACTCATTTAAATTAATGTGAATTTTCATTTCTCCCCTATGGTGCAGTTGGTTTGCCCCGGAATTGCTTCAGTTGTTCTTAATACATCAACTTCACTGAACAATGTTCTCTGCCTAAGAGAGATTCCAATTTCATTATGTATTTTATCCTTTCTAAATGATGAAAGTTTCTTCTTTTCAGTCTAGCCAGCCAACTCTTTAAAATATTTAATTAAAAAATGGTCTTTTTCACAGAAAGTTCACATCAGTTATATCAATAAATTTAACAGATGCATAATTGCCCTAAAGTACCTACAATGATCCCATATGACAAAAGTGGAATGCATTTGTAGTGATAAGACAAAACGTATTGCCAGAAAATAATTAAAGTTGTCTACATTTTATTGATATTCCGGTACATGAACATGTTGAAATTGGAGGCACCTGCAGTGATTTACATAATGCTTTGCCTTCCAGCAGTGAAATAGTTCTTTTTCCAAAGAGTTTGTTTTTGGACAACAGCTGTGGAATCCTTAAGTCTCCAGTTACTTGCAGTTTCATGTTAAAGGGATAGTAATGTTTCATAATAAAAGCAGCTCTAACTAATCATCATAGAATTTGGAGAGTGTTATATCAATACTGTAAGACTTGTAGTTCAATTACAAAGTATCCCCCTCCTACCCCTTTTACTGATGTAACACTGTTCAGCCAGAGCAGAAGGGAGGTGCCCAGGTAGATTGCAGAGAGGGACAATCTTCAATTAAGACAAAGGAAAAATCTGAAAAACTTGTCAAGGGGGGCAGGGCTTTCATTGTTCTCATAGGAAGAAGATTGTCCACTGCTGTTATCTGTCTGGTCTTACAACCAGATTCCACATCTGAGAAGAGATGGCTTACACTAGGTAAAAGGGACGGGAGGGGGAAATTTTGCTTGTGAATATCTCTAAAACCATAAAGGTTTGAGAGATAAGACTTATTTTGCTCTTCATGTTTTTTTAATGCCTACAAAATAAAATAAAGATAAAACAAAGTATTACTATCCCTTTAAGTTCGTAGTGCAGCCAGGCTTCTGGTGTACCCATACTTTTCAATTTTGTTGAGTCCTTGATCTATAGATCAGGGTAGCCAATCCTGGTCCTACAGAGCTACCATCAATACATGTTATTAGGACAATTGTATGCAGCAGGCAGATGCCTAACACTGTTTTATGATGCCTCTGCTTGACCACACGTGGAACATTTAAAGTGACTGTAGCATAGATTGATCTACTGCTGATGAAGCAGGAGACTGGTAGAGTAAAAATGATACCTTTATTGGATAACTGAGTGGCTAGCTTTGAAGATACCTTAGGTCTCTTCTTCAGATATAATAAGAGTGAAGACAGAGATGGCTAAGATTATTTAATGTATGGGTTAACCATCCACATGCCAGAGGGATGCACAATCCATCTCTTGATAATTTTACCATGAATAGTTTGGTGTATTGTGGTGCAATTCGTGATCCCATGGAAGTTCCAGTCTTTTGTATGTAAAGTTTTTGCCCAAAGGTGAAATAATTGTGCATTAGAATAAAGTATATATCCTGGATTACAGGTTCTGTGGGTAAGCTCTCTTGCTCTAGGAACATTTTCCAGGTTACAATGTCATCTTCATGTGGAATGTTGGTGTATTGTAATTCCAAATCCATAGTGGCTACAATGGATTCACTTGGGATGAAGCCAAGGTCAGACAGTTTGTTTAGGAGATTGGTTGGGCCCTATACGTAGTAGGAGTCTATTTGTAACAATCTCTCTACCCAGTTAGAGAGATTTTCTGTGAGTGTTCCTATTCCAGATATTATCGACCTTCCAGGGTTCTTTTCCTTGTGTATTTTAGGAAGCATATAGAAGCAGTTTGTGCATTTTATATAAAGGGTTATGGGGTAAAAGCCCCAGACCATGAGCATTCAATAACTAACTGAAGGTCTGTGTTGATCTCATTCCTGGCAGTAAAGCTACAGGATCTTGTGTAACCTAAGAGGACCAAACTTGGCCTGGCTGAGAAAGGAAAAAAAACTGAGTGGTGACAAGAAGTGGTGATAGAGGAAGCCCAACCCAAACTGTTAGTTGAACAGACAGCACAAAGAATAATAATCAAAGGTGGTATTTATATGATCTGGTATAATTTAAAAATAGCATAGCTCACATTTAATAGGCTTTCTATAACATCCTTTGTTAAATTAGCACATTGCATTAGGCATGAACAGCTTCACTTTTCTTACTGTGGGTGTTGAGATACATTTCCTATCCTCTGGCACTCAAAAGGTAAATGAGACTCATCCTTTCTAATGGACCCCATGATCATGTGCATATTTTGTCCTCATGCTACAAGGTTACATTCTGCACACCCAAATTGACTCTCTCCACCACCTTCTTCAAACACACCTTCCTACCTAACCAACAGACACCCATCTAAATAATTAAACACCTGCCATTACAATTCCTTCTTAATAAACTTTCATACAAAGGCAGTGTCTTGGTAAGAATAAAAGTACTATATTAGCAATATCACTTGGTTTCCCCACCAATAGAAATGGCACTGCTGCTATTCCCCTAATTCTGCCACCTTTTGCAGCTGAGTAGTGCTTGCACCAATTGTGTGGATTAATTGTTGTGTCTGTGTGTGTATGTGTGACTGTGCCAGTGCATTTGTGTGTCAGTTTATGTCAGTGTATCTGTGTCTGTGTGTGTGTTTACATGTGTGCATGTGCTGTGTGTATTTGTGTATTTCTGTATCTGTGTGCCTGTGTGTAGTTATGTGTGTTTTTGCACATTTGTACGTTCCTATTTGTGTCCTTATTTGTCTGTATATATCTGTATGTGTATTAGTGTGTATGAGTGCGTTTGTTGTTATGCGTGTGTGTGTGTGTGCTTGTATGTGTGTATATCTGTGCATGTTCTTTTATGTGTTTGTGTATATGTGTATCTGTGTGTCTGAGAGCAAACACCAACCTCTCTTAGCTTTCTGTGTCAGAGGGGTGTCCAACGCATTGAGGATCAATGGAATAAAGACCTTTCTGACACAAAAAAGTGTTAATGAGCTTTCAGGGAAAAAAAAGATTTCCTTAATAATACGAATATAATGAGAATATGGGAAAATATTCTTATATACACTAATGTGTGTACATTTGTGTCAGTGTTTATGTATTTGTCGGTCTGTTGGTCTGTCTTTGTATCTGTGTGTGTTTGTGTTTACACTATGTGTGTATGTGTTTACATGAGTGGTCATGTATGTGCATGTGTTTGTGTGTATGTGTGTATATATGTGTCTGTTTGCAGTTGTGTGTGTTTTTGCACATTCCTATTTGTGTTCTTATTTGTCTGTATATATATATATGTGTGTGTATCAGTGTGTGTGTTTATTGTTGTGTGTGTGCTTGTATGTGTGCATATCTGTGCATGTTCTTTTGTGTGTCTGTGTATCTGTGTGCACAAGCCAACCTCTCTTAACTTTCTAAGTGACAGAAGGGTGTCCAACTCATTTCGGATCAATGGAAAAAAGACCTTCCTGACACAAAAAAGGGTTAATGGGCTTCCAAGGAAAAAAAGATTTCCTTAATAGTGCAAATAAAAGTTCTACAATAATAATTATGTTTATTTAATTATAAAATGAGAATATGGGAAAATATTCTGACATACACTTATGACCCCTTTTACTTAGCAGAATCATAAGTGATTGTCTAAAAGAGGTCAGCTGAGGCTGCATGGCCATGCTTTTTGATGTGGTGTTATAGATGCTCCTACTGCATAATTCACTAAACATTCAGAGTGAGACCAAACCACATGCATTCAGTGTCCACAAAATGGAATAAAGCCTCACCACTAACACACAAGGTTTTGCTCAGCATCTTTCTGACTTGGCAACCTGGTCTGCTGTACGTTTTGCCAGCACATGTTCACAGGAAGTGCAAATGCAAATGTTACACGTTAACATCTACCAGATGCGCTTTGCAGAATTCTGTTACAGCTGGAAAATATAATAGCAGCGGTAATAATAATCATTGTCATCTGAGGTTCATATTGTGTCTGTATTGTTCTGATATTGTCAATCAGCTAATAACTTGTATCTGTATCAGAAGCGCTGTTAGGAAACAGCAATTCTGTAAGCTAAATTGGTGTAATTCTGGAGCAAAAATCCTGCATCATAGAGGAGAAATTAAACATCCGATTGGTTTAAATGTGACTTTTAACTCTCTGATTGCTAGAAAGGTCTCCAACACATTGCTTTGCATTCAAGGGGTTAAAATATCCAATCAAATCAATGTGAATTTGGGAAATGTCTGCTTTTCCCTCTATGGTGTAGTTGGTTTGATCCAGAATTTCACCACTTTAGCTTTGTTCAAAAAACAAAAGTTGGACAAACCAACGGCATCAAAATTCTATTTGATTAAAATGGTGAGTTTAACCCTTAAAATATTAGAGGGGTCTCCAACACATTGCTTTATAATGCACTGTAGGCCTCTCTAGCATTCAGTGAGTTAAAAGTCCCCATTTAAATCAATGTGGTATGGTTTCCTTCATAATTATTCCACTTTTTGTTTGACCATGATCCCCCAAATGTCAATAAATCATAGGTATTTAGGTAGGTGTTGTCATACAGTAATGTTTCAAGGTGACCTACAAAAAAATGACTGGTAGTAGAGAATTGGCATAGTCTTTTAGTGACCCTGCTGTACTAAGAAGAGCAATTCCTGGGCAAACCCAGCTGCTCCATAGGTGACAAATAAAAATTTCCATTCATTTAAATGGGACTGTTGGGCCTTTGAATGCTTTGTAATTTGTTGGAAACCTTTTAAAGCATCGGAATGCCTATTTACATAAATGGGAATATGGAACATTTTTATTTGTCACCTATGGTGCAGCTGGTCTGCTCCACAATTGTTCCAGAGATTTTAGCACATCAGTCACAGTGGGGTCATGTACCAATATGGAACTGTGCACTGGTACTGATTTCTTAGTGCTAAGCCTGATTAATGCCAATTTACTAAGCACAGGACCGAAGTTGTTGAAATTTTGCTGAGGAGGCCTTCATTCTGCAGTGGATTGCAATGACTGAAAATTATGATAATATATATATATATATATAAATATATATATATATATATATATATAATTAGCTAGGATGTTTGTCAGAAGCCGTCATGCTCAGTAGAGACTGCACGCGCTGCAGTCATGCGCAGTAGAGGCTGCCCGTGCTGCAGTCATGCGCAGTACAGAGTGCTCTGAAAGCACAGAGGCCGATATAGAGCGGGGCGCTCCGCATGACTGCAGCGCGGGCAGAGAGGCTCCAGGAACCAGCCAAGGCTACTGGGTGACACTGTGGCCCGTGTACACGGGCTTTTAAGTTAATATATATATATATATATATATATACACACACACAATTTTCTGTGATGAACAAACATTGAAATTAGTTATTGTCTCGGTGCTACATAAAACAGAGCATATGTAGACAGAAATGAAATTGTGTATAAACCATGCTGAGCACTTGTATGACTTTGAAATGCAATGTTATGTTGGATTCATCATTTCATCCCATATACTTTCAGAAACACTAGGTCTTCAAATCACTTTGTAATACTTTTTAATCTCTGTGATATTGAAGCTACTAGACAAATGACTTACTTAATTTCTGAAGACAGCTTGTCATATATTAATTAGAAATAATTACAATATACAGCTATGATAATTCAGATTAAAGAAATATGAAAGGTAATGGAGTTTATCCTCTTGTTGTCTATTATCTCCATATAACCAGCTGATGCTGTCTTTGGGATGATTCCAATCTAAGACAGGAAAACAACGGAACTCTTTTTTCCACAGATAATAGGTGGGGATGTTTTTAATACAGTCAAGTTTTCCAAACGCCTACTAGGAGTCATGCCAATAGTGACATTTATATGAACCATAGAGAGGGATGCAGAATGAAAGAGGATTTGGAGCAATCCAACTGTGCCCTGTAGGTAAAAATGAAACTTTTCATTGGAGACCTGTCTAGCATTCAAGAAGTTAACCCTTTGAGAGGCGTACCCCTCCGGCATTCAAAGGGTTAAAAGCTACATTTAAACCTTTGACCACTCCCACAAAAAAATATGTGCAGCTGTTCACTAATCTTGATTTTTCATGCACAATTCAACAAAATCACGTACAAACCTATTTGCTAGTGGTTTACACATTGGAAATAGCGATTACGCATGTTTCCTGCATTCCACCCTTAGTCTCTTATGCAAATTACTTTTATCCCCCTCATACACGCCTAGCTAGCTTCGTTCAGCTACTGTACAATCTAACAGCAGTTCAAGCATGGGTAGGACATAAGGATTATTTTTATCAGTGTTCTTTAGGCTCTCATCATGGAGCGAAGGTTGTGTAGTTTACTACAGAATGGCACCATCTACACTAGGCTTTGCAGCAGTGCTGATGGAAGGGAAGACCATACTGTGCAGGGAATTGACATAAAGTAGCACACTGAGCCACCACCATTAAAAACGTAATTTCTCAAATTTTCCAGAAAAATGGCTTGTACAATGTATAGGCAAACTTGAACTGTCTGTAAAACAAACTCAACTTGATTTTATAATAAAAAAAAAGAGTCTGCACAAAAATTCTCTGGCTGGACTAGACTGTTGATTCATATAATGATCAATGGAAAAACCAAAAAAAATACAAAATAACCTATACATAATATCGATAACTTCAGTATATAAATACAAAATGATCTGATGGTAGTATTGGGAGTCTACATACCTCCCAAGTGTCTCTTTTTAGGAGAGACAGTCCTTCTTTTTGACCTAAATCCCTCTGTCCCTCTTTCCCACTCTGATGTCCCTCTTTTTAGGAAACCAGATTATGTGGTTTGTATATAAGTGTATCACATTGCTCCATAGCAATAAAATTCACATTATTGTTTGTTTAAACATCAGTATATGAGTTTATAAATTAGTCTGTGTAAATAAAATACTTCGGTCTTATAATCATTTATTAGGTTACACAAGGAGATGTCAATAGGTCATGAATTAGCCTAAAAATTCTTGGTAATGCCCCACCCACCTGTCACACCCCCAGCCACGCCCCCTAAAACACCACTGTCCCTCTTTGGCAATTTGAAATGTTGGGAGGTATGAGTCTAGAATAATATCCAGAAGGATGATTATAGAAATCTAATCAGATCTTAAGACAGTGTTTCTCAACCGGGGTGCCATGGCACTTCGGAGTGCCGTGGACACCCTTCTGGGGTGCCGTGGAATTTTTTCAGTTGTGCTTGTTTAGGGCGCCGCTGTTTAACTTTTATTTATGATGGAGCACCGCCGATGCTTTCTTTTCCACAGCCGGTGCATCCATCAGGGAAGACAAAGCCCAATCCAGTGCTTGTGCTGCAGAAGCATCCTGATTGGCCTGTTGGATGGAGGCGGGACAACGGTGATAGGATATCACAATCCCGCCTCTCTTTTTACTGGTGGCAAGTCCCAGCCTGTCATATACACACAAAAGTGCACCCCATCGAGGGACAGCGCAAGCAAGGGGTGTGTGTGTATGTAAGTTTATGCTCAGCTGCAGTAAAGAGAAGACGAATTGCACTAAAACAGCCAGTGTCCACGTTTACTTTACTGGTAAGGTGAATACATTTATTTATTATTAATCACCATAGGAGACCCTTGTGTCCCCTTCATTGTGTCCCCCTCACTGAAATGGCCAATGTGCAGTACAAACTGAGCCCCATTGAGGTACATTGGGGCATCAAATGTGGCCAAATTTACTCCAGTCAATCATAAGGGCACCATATAGGACCATGTGTGGCCACTCTAATTTCCTTGAGTAGCAGATTGGTAACTGACTGATTCTGATGTGCCACTAATGCCCCAGAAGTGTACACAGGGGCATCAGATGAGCCACTCTGGTGCCCAAAAGAACCCCTCAGACTCAGAATGACCCTCCAGAAAGTGGTAAGATAGGCGAGTAAATTTGGGCACTGGATGGTCTCATCTGATGCCCTAATGTACACCTCTGGGGCATTATAGGGGCACTGGACTACTAATGTGCTATATAAGTTGCCCCTTCTGCCCCCTTAAATGGCCAATGAACAATACTGTGCCCCAATGATGCCCATATATAGGACATTAGTAGCCCAGTGCCCCTATAATGCCCCAGAGATGTACACTGGGGGATCAGATGAGACCATCCAGTGCCCAAATTTACTCACCCATCTTACCCCTTTCTGGAGGTTCATTCTAAGTCTGAGGGGAACATTTGGGCATCATAGTGGCTCATCTGATGCTCCTGTGTACACCTCTGGGGCATCAGTGGCACATTAGATATACATTACACGCTGTTAAAGGACTGTTGAGAAGTTAGGGGTGCCCCGGGAATTCCAGACAGTGTGTAGGGGTGCCTCGAATGAAAAAAGGTTGAGAACCACTGTCTTAAGATGATAATACTGAATAAAATGTCTTGTTTCTTATGGTGTCAAATCAGAGGTGGCCTTGTCCACTAGATTCAGAAAAAGAAATGAAAAGCAAAAAAGAGTAGGGCAAATTAAGTGTAGGAAATGTATTAGAAGAAAAGAGACTTGAGCCAGAGAACTGGACCCAGAAAGGACATTGAGGGGGGACACAGAATGTTGGCTATAATGGGAAAAGATGCCTTAAGCCCAAGATGGACCAAATGTGAGAGCATTTGGGGGGGGGTATCTGTTTCACTTGGCTTTCTTTCTCATAAATGTATTACATTTAGATATTTTGCCCTACTCTTTTTTGTGCTTCATTTTTTTCCAGTAAACTTTTTTTCAGTTGAATAACTAGAGAGTGAGTGGAGTCAGAAGGGCAAGAAATGTGTGTGTCCCCACCACCACCACAACCACAGATGTAAGGGAGCCAATCGGGAGAAGCGAGAGCTGGAGATAAGAGAAGAAAGACAGCCAGGGAGCAGTAAGTTAGAACCATATGGGCAGCAGACAGGAGCCATCTCTCACACCTTCTCCTCCAGTTCCTACTTCCATAGTGATTAGGGAGAAAATCTTGTTTGAAGTTCCCACCGTCTCTTACTAGCAGTGTTCTCTCTCTCTCTCTCTCTCTCTATCTGGCCAAAAAAGCCCACCCCTGAAGAAAATCTGAACTTCCTCTCATTGTCACTCACACTAGTGGTTTTACTGTGTTTAGTGTATGCATTGATTACCATAAAGTCTTAAGACTCTTCGTCATATCACTGTCTAAGAGACTCCATGGTAATTTACTATAGACTCGAGAGTCTTAGACAGTTATGAGTCACTCAAGTCATAAGACTCTATGGTAATCAATGTGTACAGTAAACACATTAAAACCACTAGTGTGACAAAAGAAAGTTCTGATTTACTTTATCTTATGAGCATAAACAAACCGCATTCAGTTTTTTACAAAAAATTAAAAACTATATATATATATATAAGTATATAAGGGACAAAATTGACATTTATATTAAAAAGAACGGACGGTCTGGAAATATGAAAAAAACAGGACTGTCCCTTTTAAAACTGTACATATGGTCAGCCTAACACTAACCTAGAAATAAGCTGGGATCATATACACTTTATTAACTTTAAAAAGGGTTTTAAATGCCATGAATGCTACAGAGGTATCCAATGCATTGCAAAGCAATGTGTTAAAGACCTCATTAGCATTCAGGAATTAAAATGCTAAATTTAAATCAATGTTATTTGGGGATTTGTTTTCCATATGGTGCAGACAGTCTATTGTTCCTTTTTTACTTTATGCATTTGGCCTATAATGTCTTCATTGTTTTTGGCTCCAGCCATAAAGTGAATACATCATATCTACTGGGGATTTTATTAGGTATTGCCATTTGTCACAGTTTTCTGCATATTATTTTCTTCAAAAGAGTAGCCAGAAGGCAAATAACACTGCACAGGATTATCTCAATGTATCTTTAGTGTGTACTGCTGATGATTCCTGTTTGGTCTGATGGAATTCACCATGCATACCTATGTGGAAAAAAAGCTTGACACTACTTTTTATCTATTGTTTTGCTACATACACAAAGTCGTATAGATTTTCAATGGTGCACATCTTAGTTTTTGCAATCAAATCTCTTTATTCAGGAAAAAAGAAGGAAAAAACAGGATTAAAAGAAGAAAAAAGCAACAATACACGTAGTTGGCCTTTAGATCAACTTCGTTTTCCACTTGTCAGTTTTAGTACGATTGACTGGTCTACAGATTTTCACTAGTATTTTAATGCTGTTTAAGCAATGACAGTGCTTTGTTGCAGTTTCAGTAAACTCTGGGTATCAATCCCACATTTGCATAATGGATTCTGGCAAACAGCTTTGTGCATAAACTCAAGCCACGCTTTGCAAGCGCTCTTGATTAACTAGTGCTTGTGTTACCTGTGTATGTTCCACGCCATCAATCATGATTTGAAGGAAATGTCAATAATATTTAAACAAATTGTAGGATGTAGTAAAAATGAAAAAGAAGGGTCCTTATAGCAATTATGTGCGGTAATTTAACTCTTTGAGAGCCAGGTGGGTCTCAGAACAATGCATTGCACATTTCCTCACTCTCAGAGTGAATTCTTTTGTATGGCATTTTGGTAAAGGCTGTAAAATGATCAGTAGTGTTAAAGTAAAATATGACTTCTGCAGTAGAAATACTTGTAAATAAAATCCCTAATATGTAATCCATTTTACTGCTTTGTATCAATGCTACGAAAAAGGCTTAATCTTTAACCCTTTGAGTGCCAGAGGGGTACACAACGCATTACTCTGCAATATGCATACCCTGCAGGCACTCAAAAGGTTAATGCTTTATGCTGGAGAGGTATTCAACATGTTGCAACGCAATGCCTGGATATCTCTCCAGCAACCAAAGGTTAACAGTATAGTAACACCTCCTAATAATAAACCCCCACTTGTCATAATATGGGCAGAAAGTTCTAATGGCCATTATAAATAATTTCTATATGAATGGATTCTCCAAAAATCATCTTTAATTAGTAGTGGATATTGTCAATGGAGGTGGATGCCACTGGTAGAAGATTGAGATCCTAAGGTCCTGAACAAAGAATCATTTCTACCTCCATGGACACAATATTCAGTGCTAAATAAAGGTTATTTTTGGAGGCCAAATCGAAATAAAATTGATCCATAGTGGCCATTTTGAATTTCTGCCCAGATTATGATAAGTAGGGGTTTAGTATTAGCATATATGGAACTTTGCTGACAGCAGTCCCCAGAGTGACAAATATGGGCGAAGCTGGGAGTGTTCAAATGATGCAAATTGTGCCACTGTGTGAGTGGAGCTTCATAGAAGTGGGTGGGGTTGTGATGAGAGAAGGTGGAGGTTTGTTGCAAAAATGAGCAGAATGAGGCAGGGAGTGGGAGGAATGACACAGACAGTATGTGGAATGGGTAACTAATGAGGTGGGGTTAGCACAGATATTGTATACCCAGTGATTCACCCTCTGTCCCCAGACACCTCTGTGTAGATCTGTAAAGTTCTCAGTAAGAGTTTTAGGAGGTGCTACTGTTCCTCTAAAATATCAATCTTTGATTAGCTATCAAAAGAGCTCAAATTACTTTTACTAAAATTCCAACTTAGGTGCGCTTAGATTTATAAATGTATTACATAAATCCATGACAAAGTTAGCCACCGTAAGTTTATATATAAGAAATCCCCAGTCAAATCAAAGGGGATTTGGGAGATTTTTTTGCCCCTGTGATGTAAGTGGGTTTCTGCTCCCTGAGGCTGGTGTACAAAAAGGAATATGAATAATTTGGGGACAAACCAAGTGTACCATAAGGGAAAAATAAAAATGTATTGTGATTTAAATGGTGCCTTTAACCCCTGGAATGCTAGAGTGGTCTCCAGTGCATTGCTTTCCAATATGTTAAAGACCTCTCTAGCAATCAATGATTAGCCCTTTCAGTGCCATTGGTATCCAGCTCAGTGCAGCACAATATGGTGGATAGCTCGCTAGTACTCAGAGGGTTGGGGGAGAAAAAAAAAATAACCCTTTGAGCGCCAGAGGGGTGTGCAACACTAACATCTAAAAAGATTATGGTAATACACATTTAAATACTCTGCACTTCATGTTAGCCTCTGTAAAAATCCTCTGCCTAAAATACAGTGTGGGGGCTCTCATGGGGGTTATGCACTAAGGAGTGATAACAAGGTAATAACATGGAGAGTACTTCTCCCGTAATACCACTTCCCCAGTTTCTGTGTTATTCTATGGAGCCAATTCACTAAGATCTCCAAAGATGGAGAAAGTTTAGCGCATAGGCTCCATAGAATAACACAGAAACTGGAGAAGTGATATCACCAGACCTCCCAAGTGTCCCTCTTTAGGAGGGACCGTCCCTCCTGTAGACCCAAATCCCTCTGTACCTCTTTCCCACCCTGATGTCCGTCTTTTTAGGAGATCAGACTTTGTGGCGTGTATATAAGTGTATCACATTGCTCTATAGCAATAAAACTCACATTAATGTGTGTTTAAACTTCAGTATATGTGTTTATACATTTGTGTGTGTGAATAAAATTCTTTGGTTTTGTTAAATCACGTATTAGGTCACATACATAGATCATTGAATAGCCTCAAAAATCTTGGTAATGCTCCACCCACCAGTTACACCTCCACATAAACCATGGGAAACAAAAGTGTCCCTCTTTGAGCATATGAAATGTATGGAGGTATGTATCACTAGAGAAGTCATCTCCACTTTACCACCTCTTTATCACATCCTCCTTGTATTTTATTGTCTGTTAATGAGCCTGAGATAAGGGGCGTTATGCATTAAGGCATGATAAAGAGGTGATAAAGTTCCTATGTTATACTAAGGAGCATATGCACTAAAATCTCCAAAGCTGTGAAACACAAAGGCAATGTTCTTTTGCATGGATGCCAGAGAGAGTATATGTACTTTGCAGTTGCTACCCAGCACAACAAGAGCATGGCAACCTGACTCCCAGCTGTTCAGGCCTACATCTTCTATCACAGCCAGTCAGTGGATGGTTAGGCATTATGGGAATTGTAAACTTGAACACCTGGAAGAACTGAGATTGGCCAGATACTGACCTGGGGAGGTATGGACCCACTAGATGTTCACTGCCTCACAATCTACCCAGGGGTCTTTAACCCTGCTTCTCTGTGCTGTCTCTGTGAACAGACAAGCAGCTTTGAATTTTACCCAGTGCCACATGGATCAACAAAGGTGCTCTGATAAGGGATAGTAATGTTTCACAATAAAAGCAGCTCCAATTAATCTTCATAGTATTTGGGCCATGGAGAGTGTTATTTCAGTACTGTCAGAGTTGTAATTCAAGAGTAACTGAATGAAGTTTATAGAATAAAGTATGCCCCTCCCACTCCTTTTACTGATGTAACAATGCTCACCTCAGAACAGCAAGACTGCCCTGATGGTTCGCAGAGAGGGACAATCTTCAGTAAGCATAATGAAAAACCTGAAAAACCTGTTGAGGGGTCCCTTGCTGTGAGCTGTCTGGTCTTAAGACCAGATTCCATATCTGAGGGGAGGTGGCATATACTAGGTAAAAGGGGCGGGAGGGGGGTAATTTATCATTCAATTATTCTTGAATTACAACTCTGACAGTATTGAAATAACACTCTCCATGGGCCAAATACTATGAAGATTCAATGGAGCTGCTGTTTTTGTGAAATATTACTATCCCTTTAAATCTGATGGGCTGTTATCTATTTTTCAATTGCATGAACTATGCAACTATGTAAAAATAAAATCAACACCGGGAGGGCATTTTTGAATCCAAACCACTGCCCACATAAGTGTCATGCCAATCCTCCATACAAATCACCACTACTTTTTTGGGAGGTGAGGGTGTCTCCCTTTTGGTTTAAAATTTTAAGAGCTGTGCTTCTGTCATTTCTAATTCCTGCAACGCCAGCAACTTATTTAAGAGATGCCACTTATCACCCAGGCTGATGTAATAAGAAAGGTGGTGCATTACTTGAGCAAACCAACTGGAATCATAGGGAGCACATAAACAATTTCCAGATTCCAAATGATTTACATTAGGCTTTTAACCCCTTGAATGCTATGGATTTCCTTAATGTATTGCCTTTCAATGTGTGTTGAGGCCTCTATAGCATGTAAAGGGTTAAAAGCCCCATTTAAATCAATGAGAATATGTATGTATTGGTTCCCTA
This sequence comes from Rhinophrynus dorsalis, assembly GCA_037306005.1. Taxonomy (NCBI): domain Eukaryota; kingdom Metazoa; phylum Chordata; class Amphibia; order Anura; family Rhinophrynidae; genus Rhinophrynus; species Rhinophrynus dorsalis. The sequence goes on from CM074718.1 coordinate 399,254,270, forward strand.
TAGTGCAGTTGGTTAGCCCCACAATTACACTACTTTTCCTTAGTACGTCATATACAAAGGGCACCCCAGTGGTACACAGGGCAGAAGCAGGATTATCAACACCTCTGTAATTCTTCCCTGCAGGAAGCCTCTTGGATAAATATCCCTTTTGGTAATATACCGTTCTGAAGGCTCTGTGATTTCAAAAGAGCTGTTACTGTGATAAAGGTGCCCCTGTGTTTCCAGTTGTTTTCTCACCCTTCCATGATACAAAAAAGTGCAATCTTCCCACACTGGAATCACATTCCATAATATTGCAACATTCGGATGCCTTCCTGTTCTGGAAAAACTGTGAAAAATGTCTATTACAGTTTCCATGAACACTGGTAACAAAGGAAACTTTACACTGCCAGGGGTCTGAAGCACATAGGGAGAATGTACTAATCCTCCAGAGCACAAGTTGGCAAAGAAAATCTCAGCTGAACTTTAGGGTTATGTACTAGAGCACTTGATAGTTTCAACCCTTTGAATGCCAGTCAAGCACGCAACACATTGCAAAGCAATATGTTGTGTAACCCTCTGGAACTCAACAGCTTTACCTTTTTCTTACACCTTAATGTTCCTCACGCCAGTCTGCCTGGATCTGTTTCCAGACAACTTTCTGTCAGGGACTGTGAAAGCATGTATAGTGATACAGTGTAAAAAATAGAGCATACAGAGCACTCAGTTCTGAGGGGATTGTGTTACATTGTATCACTGTCCTACTTTCATGTTCACTGACCAGAATATTCCCAGGAAACAGAAATTCAGTACTTAAAAGCATAAAACAATAGGTGAACAAAATATAAAAAGTATAGGCAATTTGACTTAACACACTGTTGAAGTAAATGTGTAACATGACTATATAAGCCTCTTATATTCCATAACAAAAAATAATAAATAAAATAAAAATTGTAGTATTTCTGTTTCGCTGTCTGCCATGCCCTGGAGCAGCAGAGGGGCAGAGTTAGTACTCAGGGCACCCAATTGGCAGCAGAAGTGTTTTGACAGGAGTTGCTATGGTGGAGAAGCCCCCCTGGCCATTATTGTTAAAATCACTGCAGGGTCCTGCCACAGCCCAGTGATCCCAGCCTTCCCTTCTCCCTCAATCTCCTGCACCAAACTCTTTCCCTCGCACCCTGTCCCATTTGCTGCATTATGTCTAACACATGGCTTCCTCGCACTGTGTTCTCCCTCACATTCAGAGCACCCTCCCCATCGCCTTCAGTAAACTCTCCCTTCTTCCCCCTCACACCCCTGTCCCAATTGCCACATCGCCTCTAACACACGTCTCCCTTGTGCTGTGCTCTCCCTCACATTCAGAGCACCCTCCCCATCGCCTTCAGTAAACTCTCCCTTCTTCCCCCTCATACCCCTGTCCCAACTGCCACATCGCCTCTAACACACGTCTCCCTTGCGCTGTGTTCTCCCTCACATTCAGAGCACCCTCCCCATCGCCTTCAGTAAACTCTCCCTTCTTCCCCCTCATACCCCTGTCCCAATTGCCACATCGCCTCTAACACATGGCTCCCTTGCGCTGTGTTCTCCCTCACATTCAGAGCACCCTCCCCATCGCCTTCAGTAAACTCTCCCTTCTTCCCCCTCATACCCCTGTCCGAATTGCCACATCGCCTCTAACACACGTCTCCCTTGCGCTGTGTTCTCCCTCACATTCAGAGCACCCTCCCCATCGCCTTCAGTAAACTCTCCCTTCTTCCCCCTCATACCCCTGTCCGAATTGCCACATTGCCTCTAACACATGGCTCCCTTGTGCTGTGCTCTCCCTCACATTCAGAGCACCCTCCCCATCGCCTTCAGTAAACTCTCCCTTCTTCCCCCTCATACCCCTGTCCCAATTGCCACATCGCCTCTAACACATGGCTCCCTTGCGCTGTGTTCTCCCTCACATTCAGAGCACCCTCCCCATCGCCTTCAGTAAACTCTCCCTTCTTCCCCCTCATACCCCTGTCCCAATTGCCACATCGCCTCTAACACATGACTCTCTTGTGCTGTGCTCTCCCTCACATTCAGAGCACCCTCCCCATCGCCTTCAGTAAACTCTCCCTTCTTCCCCCTCACACCCCTGTCCCAATTGCAACATTGCCTCTAACACATGGCTCACTTGCGCTGTGTTCTCCCTCACATTCAGAGCACCCTCCCCATCGCCTTCAGTAAACTCTCCCTTCTTCCTCCTCACACCCCTGTCCCAATTCCCACATTGCCTCTAACACATGGCTCCCTTGCGCTGTGTTCTCCCTCACATTCAGAACTAGCAATGAGGCAAAGGGGAGGGACCCCCTGTCCCTTTCACCATATCACGTTTAACACATGGTACCCTTACTGTGTGCTTGCCCTCCCTCACTTATAGTGTCTCCTCTGTGTTCACACTCCCTCAGATTTTCCGCATCCTCCCTGCTTCACCATCTCGCTTCAGTGAAAAAAAAAACAAAAAACACTTGCAACTCTGTGTAACATTTACTAGCAATAAATAATAAATAAATGTGAGTAAATTGGACCCTTTCAATGCCAGAGAAGTAAGCAATGCATAGCTTTGTACCCCGCTGGCACTAAAAGGGTTAAAGGACACTATTGCATAAGAACAACTCTAATTATTTTGAAAAAGCTTTGTCTGTTTTCATTTAGAAACCATGTTATTTAGATTTATAAATTATGCTAATTAAGCATGTCAAGCCCGCCCTTCCTTTCTTAGCCTTACATTACCCCCCTCCATTCATTGGGTTAATGATTCTTCACTAAATCGAATGGGAATCAACTCAGTCCCTACGCCTGCTTAATATCAGTGTACTAAGCTATGTACACCTGATTTCCTCCTCTTAACACTTTTAGTGCAAGAGGGTGTCTAAAGCAGCCAGTGGAGTTAGAGGAAAACACCAGGACGCATACATACATTCATCCTATTGACACTGCTCAGCAATGCATTGTTCAGCTCCTATAGCACTGAGAGGTTTAAGGGATGATAATACAGTGGATAAAACAGGAAGTTCTGGTATGACATGCCTTATTTAGCATAGTTTATAAATCTACATAACTTAAAAAATAATTTTCTAAATAAAACCCTTTGATAGCTATTTCCAAATCACCAAAGTCGTTTTTATGTCTAGTGTCCCTTTAAAATTTTAGAATAATTTAAAATATGGCAGATGTTGAACAACTAAAAGTTTATAATGACTAATTTAACTTCATCACTTTTAGTCAGTGTTTTTAAGGCTCTCTCTTGCTCTTTTATAACAGCTAAAGTCTGAAATCTGAGACAAGGACTTCACAGCACAGGCCTGTTACAGGGGAGGAAACATGTTTCTTTCTGATGTGTTCTGTAATGTTGGCAAGAGGGGAAAGGAAAGAGTCACAGCGTTCATAAAGCCGAGGGAAAAAAAACATATATATTGTGTGAAAAGCCAAACCTAATCTCACGGCTGTGATTCAAAGGTGTGGGAGCTCTGTGGAGAAAAAAAAAGTGTTTAACCCCTTGAGAAACAGATATGAGCACAATATTTTTCAATGTGTTGCACATCCCTCTAATCCTCAAAGGATCTTTGGACCGTTTGTTGAAAAGAAAAGTGACGCAATTCCTGGGCAAACCTATTGCACCCTATGGGAGAAATACAATGCTCATTTATTTAAAGGGGCAGTCACAATGCATTGAAGCCCTTTCTAGCAATAATGGGGTAAAAATCCCCATTAAAAGCAATTACAATTTCCAGCATTTTATTTGATCCTTATGGTGCAGCTGGTTGGCACTGCACCATGATCTCTGCCTTTATAAATAAGGCCCAAAATGACAATACACTTGGGACCTTCTCAGCATCAGTGGATGAAAGCCCAATTTAAATCAATGGGAATTTGGGCAGTCTTTATTCATCCCCCATAGACTGCCCTGTTGTACATAAGTCCAACTGTGCGGTAGAAAAAAAATCTGGAAAAAATAACTATGGGACATTTTAGGAAACAGGAACATGGCTTTTCTTTTTTTACCCTCTGAGAGCCAGAGAAGTACACAAGGCATTGCTCTGCAATGCCTTTCGTACCCCTATGGCATTCAAAGAGTTCAATTTTGGCTTTCCTTTGTGCTTGCGAAGAGAAATAGGAAGCTGTCCAAATGTTTCCTTATGCTGGTTCTCCAAACATAATGAGACTGATTAAAAAATAGATTCACAGATCTTGCAATTTGTTTAATTGAGTAGATAAAAAAAAAAATAAAGATCACCTTCAGCTTGAACGGAAAATGCTTTAATGGATCCAACTGCTTTGCCAACTTATTCATTTTGGTAGTTATGGAATTAAGAAAGTAGTATTTCATTCTCGTATTCAATTAATGTCTAAAGGAAGTTACTTCTGCTTTGGATTTCTTGTTTATATTGTATAACCCTTTCAGTGCCAGAAGGGTACGCAAGGGTTAAAGATCAGCAACATTTTATTTTATATATATATATATATATATATATATATATATATATATATATATTGGGGCCTTTGTCCTCGACAAAGACCCCAGCGTGGGACAAAACGTTGATCATTAAAGGGCACATATTTTGAATCTCAGTCAAGCCCTGTGTGTGCTGTCCAGTGGCATAACAATGGGGGTCACACCTGCAATTGGGCCCGTCACTCCAGGAGCCCGTCCTCCCCCTGCGAACCCCCGCTGCATGCAACTCGGTGAGGTCTGTGCCTTCTTTAGCACAGACCTCTAGAAGCTGAGAGGCCTCTTCCGCACTGTAGTAATGCAGAGCGCCAGGAGATTACATCATCTCCCGGTGCTCTGCATTACTGAAGAGACGGTGCAAGGGAGCTCAAGCTATAGAGAGGTCTGTGCCGAAGATGGCACAGATCTCTCCTGCCACACTACTGGAACACCAGGGAGGTAGGAGCTTGGGGGCAATGTGGGGATTGGAGGCAATGGCGGAAGCAATGTGGAGATTGGGGCATTGGAATAGCAATGTTTGACCTCTCCTGCCACACCACTGGAACACCAGGGAGGTAGGAGCTTCGAGGCAATGTGGAGTTTGGGGACAATGGGGGGTCAATGTGGAGATTGGAGCATTGGGGGCAATGGGGGAGCAATGTGGAGATTGGGGGCAGTGGGGCAGTAATGTGGAGTTTGGTGGCAATGGGGGGGGGTCAATGCTGAGATGGGGGCAATGTAGTCGGGGGGTGCATGGCAATTTCTTCACCAGGGCCCGGTGGCTTCTAGTTACACCTCTGGTGCTGTCATTTCTTCAAGACTACTACACATTCTTTACATTTGGCTGGCACCCAGCCAAGTGACTATGTTAACTAGAGAGTGCCCAAACATCTGGATTTAGTATATATATATATATATATATATATATATATATATATATATATTTATTCAGTTACTTTGTTCAGATGTTATAACCTGGTTAAATGTTTGGACACCAGAAACCTTAGTACATCAACCTCATTATTAATATGGTGTGTTGCACTAATTAAAATGACACATTTTAATGCACTTTTATCAATATAATGTTATTTTGATCGTACATAGCTCAGAGGGATGGCTGGTCAATGCAGGACTCAGTGGTGGTATTGGAATGTAGAAGTCTGCCACTGCAGATCATTTTTTGAGCGCAAATATTAACTCAAAAATTTCTGTGACAACTGTCCTTCATATCTGGGCACAATCCCTGGACTTGGCTCTCTGTTATTCCTGCTGTCCCTTTTTTTGCTCCTGATTTTAAAATAGAATTTCAACCCCATATTACATGTGTTTGTCATATACAAGTTATTGGGTTATGAGCCCCCCCATGTTAATATTTCATATATCATGTATATGATTTCATACTGCTCTTAGGTTTTGGTCTATGTCTGCTGTGCTAGGTTTTATGTTGATGTGCTACACAGTACTATGGACACTAGTGAGTATCTGTAATGTGATTGCCCAGAGGAAAATAATCCTGGGAAATATTTTTGAAATGTTGGCATGTATTTGAGTGTACCAATACTTTAATGCTTGCTGGAGCAAACACTCTATCAAGGTTAACACTTTAGCCCTTCCAGTGCCAGACACTGAAAGGTTAAAATCAATTAAGCCCCTGTTACCACCCCTATTACATGTGGAGAAAAAATAGAAGAATTTTATGCTGATTTATTCTGTTCCTTTTAGTACATAGAGAGAAACAAGAGCAGATGAACGAACCCTGAAATCCCCATATACTTCCCTACTGTCCTTTTATTGGCAAAAGTGGCATGCAGCAAATTCTCAGTATAAATAGCTTAGTACATAGGAGTTAGGCAGGAACAGCACAAATAAATTGGTTATCCATGACTCTGAATAAAACTGATGTTCTAAGGAAAGTTGAGCAATTCTGCAGTAAACCATCTGAACCATAAGGATCAAATAAAAATTGTTGCATACCCCTCTGGCACTCAAAGAGTTAAACTATTAAATGGTATCTAGACTTTCTAACACATTATGAACACATGATTATGGACAGGAATTTTTAATGCCCCCTACAAATTGTGCCCTTCCATTTTTTGTCCAGGAGACAACATATTCAACCAGCCATGGGTCTCATATATATGGTTGGGATATTCCAGCATCTAGTGGAGGAGGACTTGAAGAAGTTGAAGCTGGACGTTCGGATCAATAATCATACCTCCAATTTGAGTAAAGATGAAATTATGGCAGTGAAACATTTGAGATCTTTGGAGGAAATAGTGATCAAGACCTCAGATAAAGGAGGTGTAGTGGTTATTTTGGATACGTCAGATTACTATAAGGAAGCAATAAGACAACTTGGAGATCAAGAGGCCTATGTGAAATTAAAGTGCAATCCCACCAGGGAGTTTGGTTTAGCGATCCATTCCCTGATAGACGAGGGAGTAGCCTTGGGGGTGGTGAGTTTGAGGGACGCAGAGATATTGAAAGTTCGGAATCCTATAGTCCCTATTTTTCACCACCTACCCAAGGTTCACAAATCCATTTTGGAAGTGAAAGGTAGACCCATTGTCTCGGGAATTGGGTCGCTTAATGAATTCCTTGGTGAGTGGATCGATATACATCTGCAACCGCTGGTAGCTAGACTGTATAGCTACTTAAAAGACACCACAACAGTGTTAAATCTAATGAGAGATATTAAATGGTGTCCTGAATATTTGTGGATTACTTGTGATGTTAAAGCGTTGTATTCATCAATTCCTCACAAATTTGGTTTAATGTCTTTGAGGTACCACCTAGACAAGTATAGTGATTACACAATAGATCTAAAGAACTTTATCCTTGAAGCCACGGAGTACCTTCTTACGCACAACTATTTTCTTTTTGATGGTGGGTTCTACCTCCAGAGACGCGGGACTTCTATGGGCGCAAAGTTTGCGCCCTCCTACGCTAACCTCTATATGGGGTGGTGGGAGGAGTCCCGCGTCTATGGGGCAGGGAACCCCTACAGGGAGAGGGTTGTGGAGTTTGGAAGGTACATCGATGACCTCCTTTTTATTTGGAAGGGAGATGCCTCGGAGATATCGGAATTTGTTTCATATCTAGGTGATGCCATGTTGAATCTGGAATTTACTTCTGAAAGTGATAAAACACGTATTCAGTTTTTAGATTTGTTACTAATTGGTAATTCATTGACAGGAGTTATAGAAACTGAAGTTTATAGAAAACCCATAGCAGGGAATACCCTTTTGAGAGCGGAGAGTTGCCACCCTAGGCATACCATTAGAGGCATTCCTGTGGGACAGTTTAAACGTTTAAAACGAAATTGCTCCACAGAAGATGCCTTTTTTGAACATTCAAAGAAGTTGTATAATAGATTTTTGCAGAGAGGATATCCGGAGTGGATATTAAAAAAGTCCTATGATCGGGTTAAAGATGAGAATAGGGAAGCCCTTTTAAATTATAAAAAGATTGATTCACAACGGAAGACTAAACAGACTGGCAAATTAGTGTTTTCTACTGAATACAGTATAGAATATAACAAAATATGTGAAATATTGAAAAACCATTTGCCAGTTTTAAAAGCGGACCCTCAGCTGCAGAAAGTAATAGAAGAGGGTTTTATGTTTGTACCCAGGAGAGCACCAACTTTAGGGAATACTCTTTCACCGAGTATGTATATAGGTGATAGGAGGGCGCATCATAAAACATGGCTAACCACTTTTGGGACTTACCGATGCGGCAGTAGTCGGTGCCAATGTTGTGGTTATCTGGAAGTGTCTTCTAAATTCACTTCCAGTACCACAAGGATTGAATATAGTAACAAAACATATGGGAATTGTTCCACACGTGGAATAATATATTTACTAACCTGCCGGATCTGTGACATCCAATATGTGGGGAAAAGCCTCCGTACGATGAGGGAAAGATTAAATGAACATTTGAGTGATATAAGAAACTTGGGGATTAAATCAGGAGTGTCTAGTCACTTTAAAGATATACATAAAGGAGAAACTAGTATGCTAAAGGTACAAATAATAGAAAAAGTGAGTTTAGGAGTGCGAGGAGGAGATCTGGATGGCCGCTTGTTGAGACGTGAGGCTTTCTGGATCTTCACTCTAGATACCAGATACCCTCAGGGTTTAAACAAAAACTATGATGTTTCTTGCTTTGTTTAAGAAAATTGAAAATAGATAGGAATGTGGATCAGCAAAATATATGTGATCTATGTTGTTGTCCCCTTTTCTTTTCTTTTTTTTTTTTTATAATTACAAGGAGTTAGATATATGTAATTACTTATACTATATTTAGGGGTAGTAAAAAGTTGGCATTCCATCCTTCCGTTTTTTCTGAGAAATCTTTGAAGAACATTTGATATACAGTAATGATATGTTTTTAATAGATAATGACACTTCACCTTTAAAGAATATTAGTCTAGACTTTTATATTAAGCCAAGGTTATATATTATGGCTTTGTAGATGGGTTAAGATGAGGTATTTAGTGTTTAGCGGTTCCAGTCTAATTTCAATGTGGTAAGGGATCAGAAATAAGAGGTGTTACGTTCCCTATAGGTATGCGAATTGAGTTGCAACATTGTTTCCCATTGGTATATTGACAGGATTGCTACATAGTTTTTTATTGGTGAAGTGTCTTTCAAATAGACGGAAGTGATGGAATGCGGACTGCATCATGATTAAGCGTTAAGACGCGAAACATGTAGATCGAGTCTTGTCATCTTGTAACCACTTGTCTACTGCCTTCCTGTTTTTGTGTGGTCTCGAAGAATTTTGCTATTATTGTCCAAGAATAAAGGTATTTGAATTTTATACGTCTGAAATCGAGTGATTGGAAGATGGTGCGGTGAATTTCAAAGATTGTCTATTGCAAAGGGTTGGAGAGCCCGAATCACCAGCACATCTAATGTCAAACTTTCGGACTATTGCTACTGGGTTGGACAGCCAATATGTGGTGTGGTGTACACTGTTAAATTGCACTTGAATTGTTTATCGTCCCTGAACTTGATCTGAGCCGCTAACTTTATTTGGTATATATCAGTTGCTGGCAGGACCACATGACCTCACATTCTGCTTGCTGCACATGGTAATCTTGAAGAGGTGTACTCTTTTTTTAAGGCTTTATGGAGCTTTTCCTATTGAGTTTTGTAACTATTTGATTGGGTGTAACTTTTGAATAAAAAAGCTGCCAGCTGTGGACCCACCTTTGTTTCACCCAGAGGAAAAGCCCAGTGGCATATGGGTTTTCTTTAAACCCACTATCCTATATAATAATTTGCTAAGTTGTGTGTAACGCCCGACATGCGCAGTAGAGACTGCCCGCGCCGCGGCTGATACACAGCTGGGCGCTCCGAAGGAGCGTCCAGCTCTGTATCAGCCGAGGCGCGGGCAGTCTCCACTGTGTGTGACTGCTCAGCGACCGGCTGACAGAGGCACTGTGATCCGTGTAACGGGCTGTTCAACTAGTTTTCAATAAAAGAATAGGGCAGCATGTAAACCACCAACATTTTGGCAAGTTTGCCATCCCAAAGCTGTAGTTTTGGATTATTTTTGTGCAGTTTGTACTTCTTTCCAAAAGCTCAGAAAAAGTGGGCTGTCAGAATATAATCACCTGCCTGTAATACTCCCTACACACCCACACTGAGAATTAGTAATGTTCTGCCACCAATAATAATCCTATCAAACAACTCCAGCTCCCTTTCTTATCCGGTCTGCCTGCACTAGCTAACATCAAAAATTCAGCTGCTTCCAAGCAAAGATTGACAATACTCTGTGTAGGACTCTGACATCCCTTTTCAATTATAGATTATTATCATTGATTTCATTGCAGGCAAAAAAAACATAATCAAAAAGAGAACAATGGCACTTTTTGTGGGAGTTCCCACAGCAGAAGGAAAGTGCTATTTTCTGTGTGTTTTGCTTTTGAGAGGATGCTAGAAATATATTTAAAAGAAATATCAGAATGAAATGTTCATCAAAATTGTCTACATCTATAGAAAAGTGGAGCAATCAGGCCATTGTGAGGTTTGCAGTCATGTGCTTTACTAGACATGTGCATTTGTTTCATAATAGATGCAAAAGTTATGAAAATTACGTGTTGTGTGACATTCCGACTAAAATGACAAATGACTGACAAGGAACATGATTTTTCAGAAAAATTAAAGAGCACATTACATTCTTTTGTGCACATCCATTCAGTCATTTGTTTATTTATATGCTTACACCACCTGCCCAGGAGTAACCTCACCTCTTAGCCGATCAGCATCTGGCTGAAGGGGTCATGAATGCACATCAACCCTCCTCCTAACCAATCATTGAATAAATGGATGGGTGACCTTTCTGGCTAGATGCTGATTGCCTGGAAGAATATCGGTGAACAAATTAAGTCTGGCAAATAAATTGTTCACTGAAATTCTAACTAACCAAACATGATGGGGAAAAAAATTAAAACATGATTTGAACAAAACAAATTTTTCTGCCATGCACAAGTCTATTCTTTACCATAAACTGACTTGTTTGACTGTAAATCCAAATGTCATTAAATCAGTTCACTTTTGTCAAGTTCTGTATAACTGAATCCTTCAAAAAAACAACTACTAATTCACAGACAGAGCCATACAGCATAGGTTTGCTATTTCTGGTTTATTTTTGTTATATAAGTTACAGCTTTACCTTAGGTGAAAAATAATGAATTTCTTCTCCGTGAAGATAATGTTCCCATCATTTAATATGCTCGGTGCCACACAACTGATGTCTTTGCCCTTTACACTTATGTATAATTAATTCTGCATCTGCCAGCAATCTTTCCTGTATACAGTATATTTTATCTCAGTGGGCAGCTATTGGTGTAAATAATTGGTGGTCAACATGAGGCCTTCCAGCCATGTAGAACTTCAATTAACATCACCTCCAGCCAACGGCTGTCTGGGGATGATAGGAATTGTAGTCATGAACAGCTGGAGGGCTTCAGGTTGCACTGACCTGGTTTAAGATATATGAAATCAAAATGCATATTTTTCACCTTGCTATAACACCTGTAATAATTTCTTAAACATTTGATTGTCTGAGGGATAGTAATATAAGGATAAAATGTAATGGTGCATCTCAATATTAAAAAAACAACACTAGCCAAATTAAAGGGACACTAAATCCACCCCGTAATAAACTAGCACTTAACATAGTCTGGCAGAAAATGTTCATAGCTACCCAAAAATGAATCTTATCTCCTCGAGTACTGGAGAGGTCACCGACACAATTCATGTGGTTAAAGTGAACCTATCACCTTGAATTCAAAACTGCCCATATGTCACGTTAACCAGAATTCCAGCAGATTTATAGTTTAGGAGATATTCATACTTTTTTAAGGGTAAAAGTGAAAATATCCTGGTACTGCACTCATCATTAGCGCATGAAACATAACTGAAAAGCTTATTTAGCATATGAAACGTCACTGGTTTCACTCAGGTACTGCAATTAGCATACCACGCAGGTACTGCATTTAGCATACATTAGCATATGGTATGAATATCTCCTTAACTGTACATTTGCTGGTCTTTTGGCTAACATGACATATAAGCAGTGTTTAATGCAGTTTCTAAGCACTTCATTTCATCTGCTTGGGACTTCAGCTGATCTACAACCAAAAGCACTGGACAAAGTGGGAAGATTCAACATACCATTCATCCACTCCAGGATTTTAACTCTTTCATTGACATATCAGTGGGAATCACCTTTTAATCAATCCTGGCTGCAACTGAATCTACAGATCGTCTGGTCTGGTCTGGAAGGAAAAAACTACTACATTCCATCTAGGCAGTTGAAGCTATATGCCTGCAAGTCACTGATCCCCCTCATCACCAACCTCTCACCCATTTGAACCTATAGTGTCACTAAACAATGCATCTCTTAATTTTCTTATTGTTTCTGACACCTCAACTGTGTAAAATATCAAAAACATTCAGCCCTCCCACCTGCTCATCAATCTCTATATCTCCATCCCTCTTAAACTCTCCAATGATTTGTTCTCATGAGCTTTTCTGTCACCTCAGCTATTTATATCCATCCACCAAGAAACAGCCCACACCTTCTCACACATGCAAATCCTCCTCTCACCTGCTTTACCTGACTGCAACTCTTCTCATGGCTGCAGGTGACATCTCTCCCAACCCTGGCCCCACTTACATTCCCACCTGTGTCCGTCCTAGATTGCAGCCTACCCGCACCTCTTGCGGGGCAGACCCTAGAAATCTGCTGGCTGTTCCCTGCCTCCCCCCATCCCTTCCACCCTTCTCCTGTGCATTATGGAACGCTCGCTCTCTACTAAACAAACTCCACACTGCCCATGACCTTTTCCTCTCTAAGTCTCTAAACCTATTTGCTATCACTGAAACCTGGCTCTCACATTCGGACTCAGCTGCCGAAGCTGCTCTCTCCTATGGTGGCTTATCTTTCTCCCACACTCCTCGCCCTAGTGGCAAGGGTGGGGGTGTGGGACTTCTTCTCTCTCAGCTCTGCCGCTCCAGGCCTCTGCCCCTTCCTCCCTCAGTCTCCTTCACCTCTTTTGAAGTGCACGCAGTCCAGCTCTTCTCCCCTGTCCCTCTTCTGGTAGCTGTGATTTACAGGCCCCCAAGCAACCCTTCCTCCTTTCTCTCTGAATTTGAAACTTGGCTCTCTGTCTTTCTGTCCTCAGACACTCCCACATTACTCCTTGGAGACTTCAACCTACACACTGATGATACATCCTCATCTAGTGCCTCCCGCTTTCTCTCACTGACCTTGTCCTTTGGCCTTCAACAGTGGACTGCTGCCAGCACTCACAGGGATGGTCACTGGCTAGATCTAGTTCTAACCAGAAACTGCTCAGTCTCTGACTTCACAATTTCCCCATTTCCACTCTCTGACCATCATTAGTGTTGAGCGAGCGTGCTCGGCCGATGCTCGGATCGGCTCGAGCATCGCTCTGCTCTGCACATGGCGGTACTCGTACGAGTACCGCCATGTGCTCGCCCGACATGCTCGGGTGAAGAGGATCTGTGCCGGAAGAGGCACAGATCCGAAGACGCTCCGCTGGACCACCAGGGAATGGAGGTACGGGGGCATTGCGGAGATGAAGGGGGCATTGCGGAGATGAAGGGGGACATTATGGAAGAGGGGCATAGACTCTATGCCCCTCTTCCACAATGTCCCCCTTCATCTCCGCTATGCCCGTCTTCCACAATGTGCCCCTTCATCTCCGCTATGCCCCTCTTCCACAATGTCCCCCTTCATCTCCTATGCCATAGAGGAGATGAAGGGGGACATTGTGGAAGAGGGGCATAGCGGAGATGAAGGGGGACATTGTGGAAGAGGGGCATAGAGTCTATGCCCCTCTTCCACAATGTCCCCCTTCATCTCCGCTATGCCCCTCTTCCACAATGTCCCCCTTCATCTCCGCTATGGCATAGGAGATGAAGGGGGACATTGTGGAAGAGGGGCATAGCGGAGATGAAGGGGGACATTGACCAGGCACCCTCCGCTCATCAGAGCAGGGGGTGCCTGGTTTAATGCTCGAGTGCTCCCATTCATTTGAATGGGGCTCGGGTGCTCGGCCGAGCACTCGAGCATCAGGGGGTGCTCGGTCAGAGCACCCGAGCACCCGAGCATCGGGGTGCTCGCTCATCTTTAACCATCATCTTATCTCCTTCACACTATCTCACACACCTTCCCCTGCCCTCCCTAAATCACCCTTCCTAACCAGGAACCTACACTCGGTCAAACTACCAGACCTGATATCGACTGTGCAGTCTTCCCTCTCTTCTCTCTGCTCTACTGCTACTACTACTAACATAGACACTCTGGTCCACGAATATAACACCATATTAATGTCCTCCTTGGACCTGCATGCTCCCCTTCAACGTAGACACTCCCGCCCCAGGAATCCCAGACCCTGGCTGAATTCAACAATCCGCATGCTACGCACCTGCTGTCGAGCTGCGGAACGTCTTTGGCGAAAGTCTCATTCTTTTGCCGACTTCCACCATTACAAATTCATGCTATCCTGTTTTAACACAGCTCTCACCCAGACTAAACAGAAATACTTCTCTCAGATTATCACTACCCACAAATCTAACCCCCGTGACCTCTTTAAAATCTTCGATTCTCTTCTCAAACCCCCAACCTTGAACTGCTCCTCCTTCTCCAACACTCCACAGGACTTTGCTGACTTTTTTAAAAACAAGGTACAGTCCATCCAACAAACGATGGGCTCTACATCTTCTCCTCCTATGCCTCTGACTCCTAGTCCACCCCGAGCAACCCTCAGCTCATTCTCCCCTATAACAGAGGAGGAGGTATCTCTTTTACTATCCTCTTCTCCACCCACTACCTGCCCCTCAGATCCCATGCCCTCTCAACTTCTTAAGGCTCTTGCAAGTACTCTTGCTCCCAGCCTTACTAATATCTTTAACTCCTCTCTCTCTACCGGAACTTTTCCATCCTCATTCAAACATGCAATAGTCAGACCTATACTCAAAAAGCCCTCACTCGACCCCACCTGCCTTTCACATTACCGTCCGGTTTCTCTCCTCCCCTTTACATCTAAGATCTTGGAACGCCTGGTATTCTCCCGCTTGATCTCCTTTCTCAATAGGAACTCTCTTCTCGACCCTTTACAGTCAGGTTTCCGTTCCAACTATTCTACCGAGACAGCTCTAACAAAAATCACAAATGATCTACACACAGCAAGGGACAAAGGACACTTTAGTATACTAATCCTACTAGATCTATCTGCTGCTTTCGACACTGTTGACCATGCACTCCTACTAGACACACTTCATACACTTGGCATCCGTGACACACCTCTAAAATGGATTTCCTCCTATCTCTATAAACGTACTTTCAGTGTTTCTTTTTCTAACACTTTCTCGTCTCCCCTCGACCTCTCGGTAGGTGTACCTCAGGGATCAGTCCTGGGACCACTTCTTTTTTCACTCTACACACTCTCACTTGGTGACTTCATCTCATCTCTTGGATTTAATTACCATCTGTATGCAGATGACACACTAATCTATCTCTCTGTCCCTGACCTCACTCCAGCTGTGCAGTCTCGAGTCATTCAATGTCTCTCAGCCATTTCATCATGGATGGCCCACCGCCACCTTAAACTTAATATGGCTAAGACAGGGCTGGTGGTGTTTCCTCCTAAAACCCATCCACCAACCCCCTTCTCCATCACAATAGGAAACTGTGTTATACACTCAGCATCCAAAGCACGCTGTCTTGGGGTCATACTTGATTCTAAATTAACCTTCTCCCCCCATATCCAAGCTGTCACTAGAACTTGTCACTTCTTCCTAAAAAATATTGCAAAAATACGTCCATTCCTCTGCCTATCAACAGCTAAAACTCTATCTCAGGCACTCATTCTCTCTAGACTTGACTACTGCAACATTCTACTCTCTGGTCTTCCTGCTTCTCATCTCTCTCCACTTCAATCTGTTATCAATTCAGCCGCAAGAATCACCACATTTGCTCCCAGATACCTTCCATCTCATCTCCTCCTGAAATCCCTCAATTGGCTACCTATAAAGTATCGTATTTCTTACAAGATTCTCCTCCTCTCCTGTAAGTCACTCTGTTCTTCAGCACCCTCTTACATTTCTGCCCTTATCTCCCGCTACACCCCTTCCCGTCCCCTACGGTCTTCTCAAGGGTTCTTCCTGTCCTCTCCCTACACAACACGAGCCATCTCTCGACTACAATCTTTCTCACTGGCTGCTCCTCGACTCTGGAATGCCCTCCCCATCACTGTTCGCCAATCATCCACAATCACCACTTTCAAGCAACTCCTCAAAACCCACTTGCTCAGGGAGGCATCTCAATAGCGATGTCCTCCTTCTGCACACTGACAGTCACATCAGAATCCTTCTGCACTTCTTTCACCACACCTTGTACCTGCACTTATAATACTCCTCCTAGTGTCTCTGTTTGTCAATATGAATTCAGCCTAGATTGTAAGCTCCTTGGGGCAGGGTCCCATTCCTAGTGTATGATTCCCTTGCTGCACTTTCCCTCACAAATAATGTAATGATTGTACTTAACCTTAATGCTCTTAACCCCAGTTCTGTCGTTTTTGTATTGTATTATTTCAACTTCTGTAAAGCGCTGTGTACATGTATGGCGCTATATAAATAAAGATACATACATACATACATACATACATATGAAAACTTGAATTAAGGTGAAAGGTCCATAGCAATAGATAGCATGTCCATGGAGGTAGATATTACTCTTTCTGGCTGGGCTCCTGGACCCCAAACTACCTCCACTGAAGTGTTATGTTTTTCCTACTACTTTAGTAGGGGTTGTTTGGGGTCCTGGAGTTAATTTGCAATTAATCATGTCCACCTCGATAGGCATGATGTCAATACTAATTAAAGATTACTTTGGGGAAAAAATAGATTCAGATTTGACTCATAGTGGTCATTAGGATTTTCTGCTCAGATTAAATCAGAACCATCATTTCCTAATAACAACAACACCCCCCCCCCACACACACACACACATACCTTACTATTGCCAGGAAATTGTAATGGTCTTCATGAATTTTGCCCTTGTGCCTTTCTTCAAGAGAAATCACCATCAATCAGTCATAGGTGTCATGTCCATGGAGACCACAGACTCTGCTCAGTGCACATGGTAATCTTAATGTGTTCATGCATGCTGCCTTCTTTAGTCCCATATCTGTGAATATGTCATCCAGAAATGATTGAAGAGGCTATCTATTGATCTAATGCACAATGGCAAATTTGGTAGGTGCCATTAGCATTTTCTGGCCATATTAAGCTAAGCGGGAGGATATAATTATTGTTAGTCTTTTGTTCTCCTTTAAGTAAACACTGATATAGTGAACTGAAGGTAAAGTCTCAAGTCCTGACAAAAAAAAAAAATAGAAACAACTTTGAAAACAATATTGAAAAATGCAGGAACTGGTTGGTTTTGGAGATCTACATAGAGGTTGTATTCTGGTGTTATAGGAGTAGGGAGCAATGGATACAGGAGAGCATGGAATGAGAAAGGTAACGAATAGGCAAAAGGGAATTATCATAATTATTATTATTATCATTTATTAATACTATTAAAAACAAGTGGAGTAAAACTTTTGCAATGAAAAGCGCCGTAGCGGACAAAAAAAAAAAAATCAAAGGCAATAGGGGATGGAGACTAGCAATATGACCATGACTTAGTAGAGCTCTCATAGCCTTTAGTAGAATCTATTGCCATCTGCTCTTCTGTGGCCACAAAACTTCTCAGTAGGTACCTAGCCTGATTCTGTAGACTCCATGCTATCCTCCAATTTATCCATCGCTCACACTGAGAGAAGGAACCCTGTCCATCAGCTCCCAACCCTTGCATCACTGCAGTTCCCCAACACTGACACTATGTTGATGTGTTTCATCCATGCCTACTCACTTTGAATACACTACTCACCTCATAGCCATTCCTGACTTGGACTGGGCCTTGGCTACTCCTAAGCACTGGTGACCCCGGCAGGATCTGCAGGCTTTCCCGCAGTTATTCTGCTTCATTTACACACCACATCATAGAATAAGTCTCAACACAACTTTTGAAGCTCCACTTCCCAGATACCAGTGTAAAAGCTGTTTATATAAACTATAGCCTTCTATACTGAGTGGTACACTGAACACTTGCCTCTGACCTCCATGCAATGTCCTTTCCAAGCATAATATCCTACTTTAGTTAACCCAAGTGTTTTCCAGTCTGTGCTGCTCTTTCATGCTTCCCTGTCAACAATCTTTTTTTTTTTTTTAAATAATCTTCTTGTACTGAGCTACTCTAAAACATGTATTGAAAATATATGAATTAATAACTGTATTTATTAAAGCATCTCCAAAGCTGCCATTACCAACTCTTCATTCCTTCCCACCCTTTCCAATAACAAAGTTCTATACAATAAATTAGCGACCGTCTTACCAGCTCAAGGTGATAAAAGTGTGTTATAAGACATATAATTGTTAGCAGAATGAATGCATATTCACTATAGAAGACAAAACGTGTGGCTTCGCAGTGTGCCACAGATTTATTCTGGCAGGTGATGAGCCATTTTGGTATAGGTCCTACCTTTATTAGCCTTGTGAAACTGCTGTAACAGGCTCTTGTGGCCTACATATGATCAAACAGTATGCTGTAGGGGAACAAGAGCACATGTATATCCCAAAATATTGAAAGGATCTGTTATGAAGATGATATGACTGTAATCAAAATACACAATGTTGTTATTCCTGAAGGAGCCAAATTCATCTCTCATCAATTTTCTGGCACTGGTTGAGGCACTTAATTTTCAGGTCTTTGGGTCAAATGGAACAAGTCTCTTGTTTGAGGTTGACCGAATACTTATTTATTTATTTATTTATTTAGAAAATGTTTTACCAGGGAGAATACATTGAGATTTCTCTTGTTTTCAGGTATGTCCTGGATAGTTTTCAGTAAAGGGTTACATATTTACACAAACTGAGAAACATTATATATTACATGTTATTATATATACCCAATATGAGTGTAAAGCGCTGAGGAATCTGTGTGCGCTATATAAATAAAGGATTATTATAAAGGATTATTATTATATATATATATATACATTTGAATATACATACATATGGAATATTAAAATTATATACAGTTACACTCTGTTTTTAGCTATAAAGAAGCATTTACTTTTAAGGATTTTAGACTGGGAGTAGATTTGATTATTTCAGGCAGATTGTTCCAGGCCTTTGGAGCTCTGAAGGAGAAGGCAGATCTTCCTGCTTATTTCTTGTATTGTGGTATACGTAGTGTACGTAGCTGTTAGCAGCGGATTGGAGGCATACCTGGGAACTCTCCGGTTTTGCTCCGGAGACTCTGGATTTCAAAGTGAATTACTGGGTCTCTGGGGCAGTCTCTCAATCTCCGGGTGGGCAGAGTTTCAGTAGAAGCTCTGCCCACTTGTCCTCCATCCCGCCCAGGTTACTTCTTGTATTGTGGTATACGTAGTGAGTTGTTAGCAGCGGAGTGGAGGCATACCTGGGAACTCTCCGGTTTTGCCCCAGGGACTCTGGATTTCACAGTGAATTACTGGGTCTCTGGGGCAGTCTCTCAATCTCTGGGTGAGCAGAGTTTCAGTAGAAGCTCAGCCCACTTGTTCTCCATCCTGCCCAGGTTCCTACCACTCCCCGCCCTCTTATCCTCATTCAACATATATTTTGCCCCCTTTTTTTTTTTTTTGTCCCGCCCCCTCACAACTAAGCCCCACCCCTTTTATCATGTGAATTGCGTCATTTCACTCCCTGGTCGACTCTGGCAGGGCTGTCCTCTGGATAGTCCTGCCTGTCAAGTTCCCAAGTATGAGCGGAGGTTATAGTTAGTATGGAGAGCAGGAGTGAGCATAGTAGTAGTCTGGTAGTTTTCCAGAGAAGTGGTTGTGTACTAAGCAAGAAGGGTGAAGGGCACATCTAGATTTGAGTGTTAACCAGGTTAGTTCTTTTAGCATATCACAGCAATGAGTAGTGTAATTAAAGGGATAGTAATACTTCGTTTTATCTTTATTTTATTTTGTAGGCATTAATACTTTTGGTATTCACCTCGCTAACTTTAAGGTAGCGCATTTACAGCATAGACGCCATTGCTCCATTCACTTGTATGGGACTTTACAGTTTGGGACGTGTTTCTGCAAGCACTCCATGTAGCGTGTTCAGAGACGGCTCATGTTGTTGGTTTTTCCTTGCTCTGTCATCCGGTCAACATTCTGGGGATGTTGGGGGCTTTAGGGGGCTTCTGGCACTGTTGGGGTACTCTCTCAGTGAAACTACGTTTCCCATGAGCGCCTGCTTCGCGTGCTAGTTTCAGATTGACTCCCATCTCGGTAGCCATTTGTGTATTCGAAGATCGAGTATCCTGTGCAGGGCTTGGACTCTCCTTCTCTCCTCCACAGCTTAACCCTTTGCCTACCAGATAAGTCTTAACTTAGTGTTTCTGGGGTGCATTAATTATCATACATGCTTTATTGTGGGTGTTTTGATACTTTGACCGTTTTGACTCTGTGAGAATGTCTATTCTGTTAGACCTTGGGGCTAAACCTAAGACTAAGGATACTGGGGTGTCTGTGTCCCCCATTGATCATTGCTTTTCTTGTCAATTAGGGTTACCTAGAGAATACTCAAGTCATATTTGCCCTGCATGCGCTGCTGCCCCTGAATCCCATGCTGGGGCCTCCAGTCATGCACTAGAGCCAATATGGATGCAAGAGTTTAAGGCTACTACAAGGGACCTCCAGTCCACCTTACAACTCGTTCCATCCACCTTACAGGGGGTCTTCAATTTGTTGCAGACCCCCGCCCCTATCAGATCTTCCCTGCCTAAACCACCGGGTGTACCTGATGTGTCTGATTCCTCTGAGGAGGAATTATTGGTGGACTCTGATGATGATGACTGTTCAGCTGTTCCTTCATCTCAGTTTTTTGGGAACCCCTTTGAGCCGGACCCCATTCCCTCAGCCGAGGGCCTCATCAGGGTTGTGTTGTTCACCCTGAACATTCCCTTGCTGCAGGAGGCGACTTCTGACCCCTCTGATGTTTTCCAGGAGCCTGTTAGGCCCCATGCCTGCTTTCCACCTAATCCCACCCTTGACTGCTTGGTGTCAGAGAAGTGGAAATTTCCAGACAAAAAACCATCTGTGTCTGAAAACTTTGCTAAACTTTATACGTTTTCTAAAACAGCCCTCACTCAGTGGGTTCATCCCCCTAAGGAGGATGCCCCAGTTTCCAGGCTTTCTAAGTTAACTGCCTTGCCAGTGGCTGACGCCTCTGCTTTTAAAGACTGGACTGACAAGAAGCTTGAGACTTCTCTCAAGGCCATTTTTGTGACAGCAGGCTCTGCTCTCCTCCTTACCTTTGCTGCTGCATGAGTTAATAGGGCTGTGGGTGTTTGGACTGAACAGCTCAGTTCTGCTGTCCATCAGGGAGCCCCTACTTCTGACATGTTGCGTCTTCTTGCTAACATTGCTCAAGCTCAACATTATGTCTCTGCCGCCCTGTTTGATGCTGTGCATATGGTAGCCAGGGCATCTACCATGTCTGTGGTAGCCAGAAGGGCTCTTTGGCTTAAGATCTGGTCGGCTGGCACAGCCTCAAAGAAGACTCTGCTGTCTTTGCCTTTTTAGTGTTCTTCCCTGTTCGGGCCTAAATTCAAGGATCTCATCAATGAGGTCACTGGTGGGAAAAGTTCTCACCTGCCAGTGGTCCTAAGGAAGAAGGCACCTGTTAAAAGGAATTGGCTTTTTTGTTCCTTTCAGGCAGACTCGCGCCAAATGACCCAGACGGTCCCTCAGGCTCCGCACTCCTCCTCCAAGCCTAAGCAGCAATGGAGATCCAAGTCCTCCATGTAGCCCAAAGCTTCCGAACCTTCTTCTGCATGATTCACCAAACCCAGATCCCCACCCGTAGGTAGGTGGCCGCTTACACCACTACCTTTCAGCTTGGCAGGCCTTTGTGGTAGACCCATGGGTTTTATAAGTGGTGGCCTCGGGATACAGGATTCCCTTCACCTCTCTTCCTCCTCCAAGGACCTTTGTTTCTCATTCTCCCTTGGGAGCAGAAAAGAGGCGCCTTTTCGAGGAAGCTATCCAGGCCCTTCTGGACAAGGCGGTCCTGGAACAAGTTCCCCCTCAGGAGAGAGGCTTGGGATTCTATTCCAACCTCTGTGCGGTTTCCAAGAAGGATGGAGGCTGTCGCCCCATTTTGGATCTGAAGGATCTCAACTCCTTTGTGGTCAAGGCCAATACCGCCAGGAGTCTCTGCGCACAGTGATAGCGACCATGTCTCCTGGGGAGATTCTGGCCTCTCTGGATCTTCAGGATGCCTATCTCCACATCACCATTCATCCAGAGAGTCAGCAGTATCTCCGCTTTGCCTGCGACTGAGGGCACTTCCAGTTCTCTGCACTCCCCTTTGGCCTGACCACAGCTCCTCAAGTGTTCAACAGAGTCCTAGGAGCTTTGATATCCATCCTACATCAGAATGACATCAGGGTGACTCAATACATGGACGACCTCCTTCTGAAGGCCTCGTCTTTGGAACTTCTTCACCAGCAGGTGCAGGACTGCATTCATACTCTCTCCTATCACAGGTGGATCAACTCGGACAAGTCAGACCTTGTTCCTTCTCAGAAGATGGTCTTTCTGGGTCTCCTCTTCGACACTCAGAGGGGAATGGTGTTTCTGACAGATGAAGTGGCTCATCAGATAGCACTAAAGGTCCAAGCTGTCCTGTCTCAGGATCCTGTTCTACCCAAGAAGTTGTCTTCCTTGGTGGGGAAGTTCATTTCCACCACAGAAGCAGTTTCGTTTGCCATGGCTCACACCAGGGAACTTCAGAGGTTTCTGATCCTGGCCTGCAAGAGCCGTCCAGATCTCCTGGAAAGGTCCCTGTCTCTCCCTCTTCAAGTGGAGCAGAGTATCTCATGGTGGCTCAACCTGAACAATCTCCTGAAATATCGACCCTTCCTGGTACCCTTCTGGACCACAGTGATGACGGATGCCAGCATCTCTGGGTGGGGAGCGGTGTTGGGGCACTTGAGTGTTCAGGGCAAGTGGTCTCAGGAGGAATCTCTCCTTCCCATCAATGTCTTGGAGCTTCGGGCGATATTTCATGCCCTACATCAATGGACACGACAACTGGTGGATTGCCCGGTAAGGGTGCAGTCGGACAACGCCACAGCGGTAGCCTACATCAACAAGCAAGGTGGCACAAGAAGTCTCGCAGCTTGGCTAGAGGTCAAGGGTATTTTGTCATGGGCAGAGGAGCATGTCCCTGCCATTTCCGCAGTTCATATTCCTTGCGTAGACAACGTTCTGGCAGACTTCCTCAGTCGACACACAGTGGACGGCACGGAATGGGAGCTGCATCCAGAGGTGTTCAACCTCACCATCCAGCGGTGGGGTCTTCCATGCATAGACCTGATGGCAACCAGTCACAACAGGAAGGTTCTAACATTCTGCTCTCGCTGGGTGGATCCCATGGCTCTGGCAGTGGATGCTTTGTCGATCTTGTGGACCTTTCCTCTGATTTACATCTTCCCTCCTGTTCCCTTGTTGAACAGAGTTCTTCGGAAGCTGGGACTGGAGCACTACCCAGTCATTCTGATTGCTCCGTACTGGCCTCGACAGGCTTAGTTTCCGGAGTTTCTGGACCTCTCAGTGGCGGAACCTCTTCAACTTCCCTCCCGTCCAGGCCTCCTTCTACAGAGGAGGAAAGAAGATGTTCATCTTCTAGCTTTGACGGCATGGAGATTGAATCCTCAGTTTTGAGGAAGAAAGGATTTTCTTCTGGTGTTGTGACTACTATGCTTAGTCCCCGCAAGCCGGTTTCCTCTAAGGCCTACCATCGAGTTTGGTCTACCTTCCTGGCTTGGTGTGCTGACAAAGACCTGTCTCAGGATTTTGACTTTCCTACAGTTCTTTCCTTCCTCCAGGATGGCGTGGATAAGGTCTCATTCTGAGTTCTCTCAAGGTTCAGACTTCTGCGCTCTCTGTCTTTTTTCAGGGGCATCTTGCCATCATTCCTGATGTCAAGGTTTTTTTCCAGGGTGTTGCTCATACCCGTCCGGTGTTTAAGTCCCCTGCTCTTCAGTGGGATCTTAACCTGGATTTGCGAGTACTTCAACGTCTTCCTTTTGAGTCCTTGGCTGAGATTCCTCTACGTATGCTGACAAGGAAGATGGCCTTTCTCCTGGCGATTGTTTCTGTTCGCTGAGTTGCGAAGCTGCATGCCCTGTCCTGTAAACCACCCTTTTTGGTATTGCACAAGGACAAGGCGGTGCTTCGCACCTCACAAGAGTTTCTCCTGAAAGTTGTGTCCGAGTTCCACATCAATCAGGAGGTTGTGGTTCCTTCATTGTGTCCTAACCCTACTTCTGACAAAGAGAGGGATCTTCATCTGTTGGATGTTGTGCATTGTCTCAAGTTCTATGTGCATCGCACTGAGTCCTTGAGGTAGTCCAACACTCTGTTTGTCATTGTCACGGTTTAAGAATGAGAATTGGACCAGTACTGTAGGTGACAAAATCTTTATTAAGATACACAACGTACAGAACAACTGTACAGCACAAAACCCATACAATATAGAAGACGTCTGAAAGGATAGTGCTGTAGTAGTACAGAATTGAACCCCCAAAGGCAAGCTGGAGAGAAACCGCCTCAAGTCCGCACCTGAGGATCTACTACAGGTCCGCACCTGTACAGACAAGGTCCAAGAGACAGGTACTGCGCTACAGGTCCACACCTGAACACCGCAGTATAGAACAGGAGCAAGGGAAAGTCTGCCAGAGCCACTGAGGTTAACCAACAAGTTATCCACTGGAGCGTTTGTATGCTGGGTGCTCAGGGGACAACCCCAGGATACACCAAGATGGATAGTCAGACAAGCCGGAATATCGATAGAGCAAAACGTAAACCAGAGCCGCAGGTCTAAACCAGATTGGTTATCGGACTAGCCAGGGTCATACACAGAGCGGTTAGTCGGACAGAGCCACAAGTCAGCACCAGAACAGATAGTCAGCCAGGCCAAGGGTCATACACAGTGGGTTTAGTCCACCTGAGCCACAGGTCCACACCAGAAGGAATGTCAGCCACGCCGGAGTCATACACAGAGCATGTATTCAGACAAACCAAAGGTTGGCACCAGAACGGGTAGTCATAAGAACCAGTTAAGCACAAAACCACAAGCCAACTGCAATGCACACCACGAAAGGGCAAGTGAAAGTGGTGTCCAGGAAATTTTTATGCCCAGTGACCCAGGAAGAGGAGGAGCCACAAATGAGCGCTGTCACTTTAAATAGAACGTGCGTCCCAGCCTGGACGTGTGCCAATATGTTGATACAGGGAGCCGGAAACACCGGAACCCTGCACATAGATGCACTGAGCCGCCAACAAGCCATGCGGCCAGGTTGAAGGCAGAAGCGGACATACAACACTGTGGCTGGAGCCGTGGCTGCTGCGGTCGTCTCGACAGCCGCAGCTAACACTATGACAGTCATTCCTGAATGTCCTTGGGCAGGGAAGCCTGCTTCCAAGGTTACTATTGCTTCTTGGATCAAGTCTATGATTCGTAAGGCTTACGAACTTCAGAAGAAGCCTGTTCCCTTCAGGATCACGGCTCATTTTGCGAGGTGTATTGGGGCTTCTTGGGCCTACAAGAACCAGGCCTTAGCTGATCACTTGTGCAAGGTGGCAACTTGGTCATCTGTGCACACCTTTTCTAAATACTATCGTGTGGATGTCCTGGCATCGGCTGATGCCAGCTTTGGGAGAAAAATCCTGGAGGCAGCCTTGCCTGTCTAGGATCTCCTTAGTCTCTCAGTACTCTTTCACTTTTGAGCCCTGTTGGCTCTAGTTCAGTGTGATGTGTAACAGTTAATGGGGTTTGTTGTTCAGTGTACGTTGCGGTTGGTGTTGAGCTATTTATGATCTGTAGGTTCATTGGTGCTCTGGTGACTTTGGGGGCCTGCGCCTGGTCCTTGCCTTTCTTCCCACCCTGGGGAACTTAATGGCTGGACATCCCAAAGTTACCAGTAACCTGTATTGGACGACAGAGAAAATAAGATTTTAGTCTTACCTGTTAAATGCTTTTCTCTTAGTCCATACAGGTTACTGGTCTCCCACCCTGTCAAGGGACCATGCTTGGCGCTTCTGCGGCAGAACGTGGGGGTCCTTTCTGGTTCATTCTCTCAGGAGTCTTCCTTTCCCTTCTTACTACCTAGTCAATAGTTAGTCTGCAAATCTTACTGGTTGGGGATTGGCTAGCTGCTAGCTAAGGAGAGGAGGTAGGCTCCACCCAGCAGTCACTTCTCAGAATTGTTTCTGCCTATTAAAGGGGCTGATCGCCTACCCAAAGTTACCAGTATCCTATATGGACTAAGAGAAAACGATTTAACAGGTAAGACTAAAATCCTATTTTTGCATACCCTCACTCACATTGCAGTTAATTGCAGGGATAGACTCATACTTCTCAATTAATTTCATAGGATCTATTATGTTCCCACCCAACTCTATCCCATGGGAAGAACTTTTGATGATCTTTCCTCCAAATGCTGGATGGAAGGGGACTTTTCTACACATGATCCTGCCACATATATCTATCTTCAAGTCCCAGCTACTGTTTTTCTATCCCTCAATTTAAAATCTCCCAATATTCCCTCCACAGATGTATGTGTTTTAGGCATGGTATATGAAGTGTTCCCAGATGTGTTTAGATGTCTCATGGCCTCCCTTCCCTTCTTTTATGTTAGAAAGTCTATTTCCTTAAGTAAATTCAGCCATCTTCACCCTCTATTAACCTTTGGTTGGATTTGGTAAACAAAGCTCTCCCTCATTACAAATAAGCCTACATGTCATTGAATGTCCAGATACATTTTTGTTTTTTCGGTTTACATGGATTGACTACGCAGTGATTAATGTCCCTCAGTATATGTAGCTTCACACTTTGATTTGGCTGCTGATGGATCTGAGAGTTTGTCTCCTCCCTTCTACATATACCGTTGAGATCTTATCGCCTCTTACCTTGATGCTTCTCCACCTACAGTATGCTTCTTACTTGCAATGCTCCTTTTACTTCTCTCTTTCTCTCTTCTTGGCTTTTCTTTCAATTGATCTGTTTTTTTTGTCTTTTTTTACTTTGTTGTAAATTGTAAAATCTCTTCAAAATATAAATTATTAAAAAAAACAGTAGGGATTTGGGCAATTTGTATTTGTACCCTATGTCACAGTCAGTTTTCTCCATAATTACTTCATGTCACTTATTCATCAATCTAACAAGGTACAATTCGAGAACAAATCAACACACTGTAGCATAGTAATAAAAAAATCCCCAATTCCCATTGTTTCAAATCTCTAGCATTCGAAGGGTTAAAAGCCCAATTAATGAGAATTCATATTCAATCCATATGGTGCAGTTAGATTTCCCCAGAACTGCACGTATTTAGCTAGATGAATAAGGTCCATAGACATGGAGGCAGATACAAATAATAGAGAATCCTGTTAGTATTGGTGATCCCAAAACTGGAGGGAATGAGGTAGCAAATGTATAAATCCTGCAGAGTGAGATAAAGCACATTTAGGTTAAGGCAGTTTGCCTTCAAAGTCACACAACAGATGGTAAGTTTTTGGGGAAGTCTGTAAGACCTGCTGCTGATTGTAAACTGGTTGGGAATGTCAGCAGAAAAAAAAAGCTTTCAGTCTCTTTTAGCCCGTGTTTTGGTTGTGCTTGTGATGCTTTGTGGTTTTGATCGATGCACACCAACTGCATACATTGCTGGGTGCTCTACAATTGCAGCTGTTGTACTTCAGCTACAATATTAATTCATAGAAAGTATATCGTAGCACACCAGTAATTCTTGATTCAGATTATTTGCAAGTCAATGTTTTGGCGTATATAGGAGTGTACAGGCTTTTTTGCTATGTTTTACGAACACAAAACATTTAACACAGATTCTATAAAACAAAATGTTTTGCAAAAAAAGTTCATTGTGTACGCAAACCAAGCTGAATCGAGCAATTAATCATGTGAGCAAGCCACGCTCAATCAAGCAAAACCTTAAATTTGTAAAAATGTTGACTAAAATGAAGATCGATTATGCTTGCAAATCACATATGATGAGAAAAATATAAGACAAAAAAGGTTGATCATGTGTGTGTGAACCTTGATAAAGGCTCTCAAGGAGCCAAAATATATATATATCATGATGCAGAAACAAACAAAAAAACAACCAAACACAGAAACAAATGTTTCTTTCTGAGAAAGGGGAAGTAAGATAAAAAATAAAACTCAGTTATAAAATAAAATTGTCAGACAAGCACCATGCAAATACATATTATTATTATTATTATTCTTTATTTAAAGGGATAGTAATACTTAAAATGTAAAAAAAATATGTTGTAGGGTTTATCCCCCTGAGTAAAACAAGAGTACTCCCACTGCTGAAAGGTGTTTCATTCAAAAGTTATTCATTTTCAAAGTTGAATTTTTTAGGTGCAATATCTCAGTGGCCTGAAATTGTACAGTGGTGCTGTTGCTACACGATCCTATGGACAGTTCTGGTCCAGGGACCATAAATCTCCATAGGATGGTGTAGCAACAGTGCCACTGTACAATTTCAGGCCACTGTGATATTGCACCTAAAAAATTCAACTTTGAAAATTAATAACTTTTGAATGAAACACCTTTCAGCAGTGGGAGTACTCTTGTTTTACTCACGGGGATAAACCCTACAACATATATTTTTTTACATTTTAAGTATTACTATCCCTTTAAAGTGCTCGAAGCATGTTCTGCAGCACTGAATAAATGAGCAATAAGCAGACAAATGTGCAGAAAAACAGACAAAGGGGGGGGATGTATGAATCCACCAGCATATGATCACCCTAAGTGCATACTGGCACACACACTCTGTCTTCATTTGTACTTTTATGCCAGCAAGACCCTTATGCCTGTCCCATGGCATGCATAAGAACTATGGTGAAATACACCACTTCCTCTGCTCCTTTTTTAAACACGGAGTAGAAGTAAGGAACCTATTGAAATCCCTATATACTGTCCCAATGCTCTACCTTGGCACAAGTGCATTATGGGGAATATTTTGGCTTAAGTGGACTAATAAATTGCAGTTAAGCATTTGTAGGTTTAGTAGTTTGGAATGAAACAAATGGCAGGAAGGGTCTACAGTAGATAACAAGCTACAGCTTTAATTAACTCATCACATTAAAGTCAAAGCATCCATGAGTAGCTGGCAGCACATATGAGATTTCCTGAGTGGCCACTTGAAAACTACTTGCACATGAATCCCTTCTGCACTGCCCAAAAATGCTGTCCCCAGACCGTTCTTTCTGATTAAATAGTAGCTTGGCCGTCCTGGTTGGATGGTAAGTTAGCTATCATGATTGGATGGTGACCCAATCTGCCATTTATGCCAGGAGTTGAAAACCTATGACTGTTCTGCTGTTGGACTACAACTCCTAACAACGTGGGGATGTTGATGTTGTATTCAATCAATAGTTACACACTGGTTGACCCACCCCTGGTCTAATGAAAAAGAATGGGGGAGTGTTGAGAAAAAAAAGAGGCTGATGTAGCAGAAAGAACTGGAAAAATTCTGAGACAATTGTCCTAATTTACCAGCGCTGTGACAATGACACCAGTGACTGCAATTCATGCTGATGTGCCAAGAACTGGAGAAATTCTGAGGTTAATGTACAAATTAAAGGTATGCAGAACAGCATGCAATCACTGCAGTGCATACCGGCATACAGTCTCTGCCATCATTAGGACTTTATTGCCAGCAAACGCAACACTCCAACCCTATAGCAAGTGCAGAGAAACTATGTAAAAATGTGCCCTCTCTTCTACACCTTATTTAATATGCTGTATCATACAAGGTGTAAAGGAAAGGAACAACCAAGATGCTCACAGACTTTCCAACTGTCTTCACCTTGGTGTAAGCAGCATCAAGGGGAGGTGCAGGGTCTTACAACTGATTAATCACCTGATTTAGAGCAGAATCACCATCTAACATTCATCCCTCTGTCTAATTGCATAGTAGAGGACAAATACAATTTCCAAAGAGGCTACTAACCACTTGAATACAACATATTCATTTCCAAATATTGGAAACCTCTTCATCATTCAAGGGGTAAAACAAACAATTTACATCAATTGGGGTTTTTATTCCCTTATATCCCTTTGAGTGGCAGAGGGGTATGCAAAGCATTGCTTTACAATGTGTTGTATAGCCCTCTGGTACTCAAAGGGTAAATTAAATGTGAAGAAAAAAAAGATAGAAAAGACATATGGAATTGCAACAGCTGTTATTTCTCCAAAGCTATTGCCCATTGCCACATTCACTTAGAGACCAGTTCAGTACTTTTTTTTTTTTTTTTTTTTTACAAATATGGGTATTTGTGGGCATTCTTCCTATAAAAAAATATTTTTAATGTCATGTTTATTTAAGAAGTGCTTAACTATCATATAGCTATTCAATGGTCTCTAACTGAATGTTGCAAAGGGCAGTAATTGTGGAGAATAATAAAAGTTGTTGCAATTCCACGTCTTTTCTATCCTCTTTTCTACACATATAAAAATTTGACCTTATTTTAAGTTGCTTTGCCCATAGTTGTGCCAGTTCATCTTAATAGTTATGTATTCCTATCAGGGTTGTGAAAACTGTGGCTCTCTGGCAGTCAATGGACTATAATTCTGATCATGTGAACTGTAATCCAACAGCAGCCATAATATGTTATATGGGAGTTGCAAGGTCCCCAAAAGACCCAGTGGGTTGGATAAACCTTTTGAGTATACTGTGCAGCTCAATGGAACCATTACATGCCACAAGCTAGCAACAAGTCATTTAAACCTTTGAGTGCCCAAGAGGTAGTCAGAGCATTTCAAAGAGTTTTAATCATGAGACCTGAGGATTTAGCACCTTCACTAGCAACTCGTTTAGTCTGCCCCCCCCCCATCTTTATAGGAAGCAATAGGGAATGCAAAGTTTGTAAATGTGCAAGAAAGCAATGTTAGTAAATAACAGGGCTATGAAAGATCAAAAGGAGACAGGCGAATGGAAGTAAATCTTGAGCTTTTGCAAGACATGTTCAACCTTATGAAAATCTAATTTAAGGAGAAAAACATTATAGTGATTGTCTGGGAATAATAGCAAGCAGAAAAGCATTAGTGTGTCTGTTGTAAATGTTATTACAGTCAGATGTGTGAGGATAATAAAATGTACATGCTTTTGTGTTTTACATTATAATGCTATAATATAGCAAGCAGTAAGTGTGCAGCCTTTAAAGAGTTTCCAGGAGATAGCAATATATATAAATTAGTGGACAGATAAGATATATATATGTTTGTTTCAGTGTGTAGACCATATTTATCATGCTACAAAGGTGCAATTCTAGGGTAAACCAACTGCGCCATAGAATGGAAATGAAAATGTCCCAGATTTCCATTGGTTTAAATGGGTCTATAAAGGGATAGTAATACTTCATTTTATCTTTATTTTATTTTGTAGGCATTAAAAAAACATGAGGAACGATATAAGTCTTATCTCTCAAACCTTTATGGTTTGAGTGATATTCACAAGCAAAGTTTCCCCTCCCGCCCCTTTTACGTAGTGTAAGCCATCTCTTCTCAGAATCTGGTTGTAAGACCAGACAGATAACAGAAGGGGACAATCTTCTTCCTGTGAGAACAATGAAGGCCCTGCCCCTCTTGACAAGTTTTTCAGGTTTTTCCCTTATCTTAATTGAAGATTCTCCCTCTCTGAAGTCTACCTGGACACCTCCCTTCTGATCTGGCTGAACAGTGTTACATCAGTAAAAGGGGCAGGAGGGGGATACTTTGTCATTGAATTACTCTTGAACTACAACTCTGACAGAATTGAAATAACATTCTCCAAAGTCAAAATACTATGATGATTAATTAGAGCTGCTTTTATTATGAAACATTACTATCCATTTAAACTCCTAAATGTTCAGCGTTTCCAATGTATCGTACATCACTTTAGCATTCAAGGGGTTAAAAGTCCCATTTAAATGTGATCTTTAATTTTCCCCCTTGATGCAGTTTGATTGCACCAGAACTTCACATATTTAGCTTAATGAATGATGTTCTTATAACTATTGGAAAGGATGCACTTTCTGTGTTACCTAAAGCATAAGTGGGATGCATTTACCTCCTTTGAGCTCCACAGGGGTGTCCAATTGCAATGCTTTGTAAAGTGCTGGACACACCTCTGGCCTGAAAAGGGTTAATTGTGTTATGCTTCTAAGAGGAAAGGAGAGAGGAGAAAAAACAAGGAATGTGTATGACATGCTAAATCACTTTGGAATGAATACAAGGAATGTGCGTGTAACATGATAAGGGAGTGAGAAGAGTAGATGAGAAATGTGTGTTATACAAGCAAATTTGGGGACTGTATGCTAGTGAGAAATAAGCAGTGAAGAGTAAGAAATGTGTATAAAAGATATGTATAGGAGTATATATAAGTAACGCATGCACCATTCTGAGGTAAACTGCACCAAATATACGTTCTCGTTGATTTAAAAGGGGGATTTAACTCCTTGGATGCTAGAAAAGTCCAGCTCATTGCAGTTCAATACAGTGGATACCTCTATTTTAAAAGCCCCACTTAAATCCATGAGATTTTTTTTGTTCGTAACATTTACAGCAGTTGGTTTGCTCCTGAATTACACCGCCGCAGGGAACAAATACCCATTGATTTAAATTGGCCATATCTCCATTACTGCTACAGAGAACTCCAATGCATTCGATTGGTTAAAAGTCCCATTTAAATCAATTAGATTTTTTTAAATTTATATACCGCCTTTGGGGTAAAATTGCACATTCCTAAGTACACGGTACACCAGCCTCAGTTTGTATGTCCTGTGAAGGAATGATGTGAGTTTGTGAGAAATGTTTTGGAATAAGTATAATAAATGTAATGTGTGTATAACACGGCAAAGGACTATGGTAAGATTAAGAGTTGTATGTGCGATGAAAATCAGTATAGAACAGAGGTGGACAACCTGAGGCTCTCCAACTGTTCATCCCCAGCGGCTGGTGGGATTTGTAGTTCTAATCAGTTGAAAATGTATGGCAAACTGACAGTATTTTTTTGGAATATATGTGTGCCAAGCAGGTGGCTGGCTGTAATTAGTGGGCTCTGTAGTCCTCAACAGCTGGAGTGCCAGAGGTTGCCCACCTCTTATATAGAGAACGTGTGTGTGTGCCATGTTGAGGGATTGCTGAGAGCATAGAAGAGACGCATATATGTAACGGACTGAACAGAGGGAATGTGTGTAAAATGTAAGGGGGGTCAGGTTTTTTCCCTGTCTGGGATTGGCAGCTCCTGTCAGTAGGTTCCTGTGAGAGACGAGACATTCCAGTCTGTCTGATTGGCCAGGGAGCTGTCAGTTAGGTGGGGTAGGCGGGGCTGCATTCTGCCCTGTGTGCAGGCTGGCAGTAGCTTGTGGTGTCTGAGTGTGTATGTGTGTGCCCGCCCCTGAGACAGAGAGAAGCGAGAGGTCCAAACAGCAGCTTCAGCAGCAGGGAAAGGCTGGCAAGATGAGCACTTCTCTATAACCCAGACATGCACCCAAACAAACAGTTTCATGCAAGGATCATTCCCACTGGCCGGCTCAGCACACTTTTTACACATGCATGGAGCACTTGTATATAGGTTATGTGTAAGTGTGCATCTCCCAACAGAGCACATAGCGTGCATACTACCATAAGGAAAATGCATGCCTGTCTGTGTGACTGATCTTCCACTGCGTGTATAAGAGGATTTAAAAGAAGGGAGGACAAACAAGCACCAAGCAGGAGGAAAAGGGACTGCTAGCACTTTATTCCTGTTCAGGAGCAGGCATTACCTCCTCTCTCCAAACCTACCTTTGGCTTACCACTCTTTCCTTGGAAGGAAAGAGGATTTTTGCTTGTTTCCAGTTCTTTGCTGCCCTGCCTTACTGGGAGTTGGATTTGCTACTAGCCTGGACAGAGTCGCTGTGTATAATTAAAGGACCCCTGTACAGAGTGAGTGTGTGTGTTGGTGTCACTGCCTCCTGTCCATGTGTAAAGAGCGTATGGTGCTGGATTCATTCATCACTTGGAGGCACAGGACAGATCTGCACAGTGATCACAAGCTGCTCCTTTCTGGATTACTCCTTAAGGAGACAAGGAGGAAGTCTTGGAGCAGTTGGGTCTGAGCAGCTGTGTGAGGAGGGACCGGGAGCTGCTAGCATGAGCAGGTATAGCTACCCCTTTTACTTACTCTACTACTTACCTACAGTGTGAAGATGGAGGGGGTGGGGAGGAGATGGCACGCCTACTAGTACCTAAGGGCTATCTACTTTATACTGCTCACCATCTCCAGGCTATGTCTGTGATCAATAGCCCAGCTGTGGATTATATGCTTGCACAGATCTCACAAGGGCACATTTGGCTTGGCACAAAAGGGGACTGACTAAAGCTGCCAACTGGATTCATGTTTTACTGGCATGTAGATCCAGTCCTGCATTTACTTATAGCTCTAATAAAAATGATGGGAGTAAAGGGTTAAGTTAACCACTGGCTTACTAGAGAGGTGTGCAACAGATCATGAAGCAATGTGTTGAGCACTCATCTGGCAATCAAATGGTTTAAACAAAAGGAAGATGAGAATCTCTCTTATAGACACAGAGATTTAACCTTGTATTTAACCCTATCAATGGAAGAGTGGTGTCAGTTGGGGACCTGTCTAGCAGACAGTATGTTAAACAGCAGTGTAGTAGAACATGAAGGTTTAACAATATGATGATGTCCTATTGAGGGTTTGTGGATTTGCAAAAAATGTTTGCTAGATCTTTGAAACACCTATACTTTATGTAAGGTATGACATGTGTGTACATAAGCTTTGTTTTAAATGTTTTCACTATTTAAGTACCTGCAAACAGCCCCTCTTTAAATTATTAAAGTTAATTGGTAGACAGAATAGATTCGCTAATTATGACATTCCTCGGGATCCATTAGTGTGTCAGTCTGTCTGTCTGTCTATCTATCTATCTATCTATCTATCTAATAACATCTTTCCTAGTAATTTAACACACTTTCTTCTATTCGCACTATTCTTTCTTTTTTCAACCACACCATCCTGTATTAAATTCAGATAATGACCTCCTTTCTGCTATGTATTGCAGTGCATTGAGGGTTACCCTGGCTCTCTGAATGGCATTCCGCTCTTGGCATTACACCCCCCACTTCTGAGCATTTAGCACACAATCTGGCTGGGGGACTAAGACAAACTGGATATATTCTGGGGCAAATGCAAACGTCCCAGTGTTAGGGGTGTTTCCAATGCATTGTTAGGTAATGCAAGACCTCTTTAGAATTTAATAACCCTTTGAGTTCCAGAGAAGTGTCCAACTCATTGCGAGCTAAGCGATGCGTTGGATACCTCTCTGGCACTCAAAGGGTTAAAGGGTTAAACAACACAGTGGAATCAATAGGAAGTTAATACCTCCCCTATGGTGCTGTTGATTTGCCTCAGAACTGCTGCTCTTTTATTGTGCATAGGTCTCACTGTCTTTCTCACTGAATGTCCAGCTGTCTTGTCTGGTTTGTCACTCTTTAATAACAGATCCCAGAACTGGAAACATTGCCAGAACATCAGCTTTACTTGTCCAATTCTAAAATAAGGGATTCCATTTGTTTATATTTCATTTAAGTGCTCTTCCAAGGATTAAACATATTCATATATCACAATATGTACTAAAGCAGTGTCAATGGATTTGATGAGCAGTGGACAACCACTTGTCACTTAAGGGGTAAACCCATTTGAGTACCCCGCTGACACTGTAAGGGTTACAGTGTGTCAATTCGGGCTCTGCTGAAATGTATTGGTTATACCAACTGGCTTGTGTACGCCTGATGCTGTGTTGCAGTGTGGGCTAGTGTGTTAACCCTTCAGATGCCAAGGACACAGATCCCAATCCACAGAGGTTTAACCATTTGAGTGCAAAAGGGGTATGCAATACATTGCAAGCGTTGCATAGCCCTCTGACATTCAAAGGGTTAATCCCTTGAGTGCCAGAGGGGTGTGCAGCATATGGAAAGCAATGTGATGTGCACTCCCTGCTCCTTCAGGGTTTATGGCTAACTAGTTGAAGAGTCCGTGTACACAGGCCACAGTGCCACCCAGCAACGGCCACGGAGCAGTGATGCACAGTATAGACTGCCCGCACCGTGGCTGATACGGAGTGGGGCGCCCTGAATTCAGACCATAGTCAAGGTGCGCAGAGAGGACTATGGTCTGAATTCGGTGCCCCGCTCCGTTATCAGCCGCAACGCGGACAGTCTGTACTGCGCATGACTGCAGCGCACTTCCCTCTCGCTTCTGTGCATGATGGCTTCTGACACACACATTTAGTGAATTATTATATAGGATGGTATTCATCCAGAACTTCTTTGACACTGAATGAGCTAAATTGATTTTGGGGATTTTTTTTTTCTCCGTTTGCTTAACCCTTTGAGTGCCAGAGGCATGCAATGCATTAGATACCTCTCTGGTATTCAAAGAGTTAAAGCCGGTTTATTATTTCTTATAAAATTTGTAAACAATGTATTTTTTTTATTTGGTCATGTCCCTACCTGTAGTTGTAGCTGTTTACTTATAATTCACTTATTAGAAAAAGTTCTAGGGTTGGAAGAAGATTAAGGGCTGTGTTCAGAAAAATCAAGATGTGCAATTTGGGGTGGGGTGAAATCAATTGCAACCCTTTGATTACTAAAGAGCTATGAAGTGCATTGCAAAGCAATGTGTTGGATACCTTTATGGCACTTAAACGGTTAACTCCCTAATCGAAGAGAGATCTTTATTTTTTCCTTCCCTCTCTCCAACCTGGATTCCACTGCCTCCTATCACACAAAAACACAAACATTGATGCTGACATATGAAGAGAAATTGGAGCCATTCTGGAGCAAACTGACTACATCCCAGGAGACAAATAAAAATACCCATTGTGTGAAATGGGGTTTTTAACCCATTGAAGGCTAGACTGGACTCCATCGCATTGGGGTTAAAAGCCCCATTTAAATCATTATACATTCGGAGAAATATATATATATATATATATATATATATGTATCTTTTCAATGATGATGCCTATATGTGTGTGTGTGTATGTATATATGTGTATATATATATATATATATATATATATATATATATATATATATATATATACACACACACATTTATATATTTAATCTCCCTTGTGGTATCAGTATTATATTTCATACTACCCTTGGTCCAAAGCTGTCTCCAATTGCCCAATGGCCAAATACACAAGGAACAGTAAAGCAATTATGAGGCAATCCATCTGCATTTTAGGAGACACATAAAATGCTCATACTCTGTAGTACATACCCCTTAGTGCATCTTCTGGAATAAGAGAGTGACGCTAGTGGCTGCAGTGGCAAATTTGTACGCTTTCCGCATTGACATGGAGAGCTCTCTGGCATTCAGGGGGTTAAAAGCTCCATTTCAGTCTTGTGGTGTGGTTGGTTTACCTCAGAACGCCCTGTTTTGTTTTGTTTTTTGCATATGGCCTTATGGGCCTTATTCATCAAGCTTAAGATGTTTAATTCTGTAGGAAACCAACTGAACAATACCTAGTATGATCATTCATATTGACTGAACTAGAAAATGTAATCCCTTGAATGCTAGGGATGTCGCCAGCATGTTGTTTTGCAATGCCTTGGAGACTTCTCCAGCATTTAAGGGGTTAAAATCCTTGTAAAATCAGTGGGGATTTGTGGAATTGTCAGTGCAGTTGGTTTGCTTGATGAATTAGAGCCCTTATGTTTTTAGCAGGGAACAATTTATAAATAAATAGAAATATGTGATATTTTGCCAGTTATCCATTTCAAGTTATAGCCCAGTGATAGGCAACACACACTGTGGTTTTACATCCTAAAAGGTGTTTGAAGTAAACAGATTAACCGTGGATGCTAGTAGACCTGCAATGCATTGCTTAACAATGCACTGAAGACTTCTCTAGCATCCAAGTGGTTAAAAAGGAGCAGAGTCTGTGTGAAGATAAGTATTCTCTGAGGCAAAAGAAATATGTTTGCTTTTATTGGCTAAAAATAAGACCCCAGGAAAGAGGATGAGGGCCACAGGAGAAGCTACTGAGGACCACATGTGGCCCTTGGGCCACCTGTTGCCCACCACTGTTGTAGTCAAGTAAAGATGAAGAGCTCTTTTCAGAACTGCTCAATAGGAACTTTTTACATGCTGGACAATATTATTGCAAAGGATAGCAGAACGTATTAGCAGTGAAGCGGCTCCAGCATATCATGGTAGACTGAGCGGGAGCAATCACTTAGTTGATTCCCACTTGCCTATTGTGTCCAAATACCAACAAACAGGAAAAAGGTAAATCACTCTTCCTCTCCCGACACAAATTTTATAGACTCTCTACTTATAAGAGCAAGCGGTTTTGTGACAGTTTTCTTGAAATTTCCATCCCAAGGGAGCTGCCATTATTGTATTTTTAAAGTGTGAAATTGACAGGTTGGGCAGTTTCATAAATTCAGCTGTCAAATTGTGCCCAGTTAAAATTGCTAAAAGCTGTAAATGTGCCGGCAGGGGATTTTCTGAGAAGCAAGCCTATGCAGTTTTTATTGAATATGATAGGGTGAGGTAGGGAGGGAGTAGGGGGTGGGTGGAGATTTAATTAGTGACTTTTTCACAACTTGGTTTTCCAATTTTAGTTTTGCCATTGGCTTTGGTGGGGGGTGTAGAGAG
Source organism: Rhinophrynus dorsalis (assembly GCA_037306005.1). Taxonomy (NCBI): domain Eukaryota; kingdom Metazoa; phylum Chordata; class Amphibia; order Anura; family Rhinophrynidae; genus Rhinophrynus; species Rhinophrynus dorsalis. Next base: position 399,293,085 of record CM074718.1, read on the forward strand.
TAGGAGTGAGAAGACACATTTAGACCAGTCTGAAAGTGAGATTCCAAATGCAAGCAACACCTGCCCCCATTTTGCTAAACACTTACACTTCTAGATTTTGTTCAGATAAACTAATATTAGCTGTTTGAGCTGTGTACAGGAAGCTAAAAAGGGACGGTTCTGGAGCAAACCAATTGTACCACAAGGGACACATAAACACCCCCCATAATTCTCATTGGTTTAAACTTTTGATTGCCAAATGCACATACCTTTGTATTGTATTGTATATTTTTATTTATATAGTGCCAACCAGTGTACTTGGCACTTTACAGATTACATTTAATATAGAAGGGGTACAATAAGTGCGGTGATTAAGTGCTTATATAGGCAGTCATAAGGGGAACGACAGGTGAGTATACATTAGGATAAGAGGTCACTGCCCCGTAGAGCTTACAATCTAAGCTTCTGGCACTCAACGGGTTAAATTGGATTTTTTATCCTGCGAGAGTTAGAGAGGTCTGCAACATATTGCTTTACAATGCAGTTAAGACCTGTAGAATTCATGAAGTTAAAAGCTCTATTTAAACCATCGGGAATGCTCATTTCTCCCCATGATTGGGTTGGTTTGCTTCAGAATTGCTCCTCTTTTGCTAATTGAATGCAAAGCCATTATCACTTCATAGCTGCTTTCCCGTCTGTGGTTTATCATAGGGGAATGATGCCCTAGGCATAAGACTTTTCATTTATTTAGCAAAAGGATGTGTCCAGGGGAGGTGTCCTTCAAACAAAAGTCAGTTAGATCAGTATACTTGGTTTTGTATCCCTTCGATATGTGCTGTAGTCCACTGCTAATTGTATCAGTGTACAATCTATTAAAGACTACTCACCCTTATGAGCCATTCGGGTGTGTTGAAGACCATTTTTTATTGTTAGGGGTGATCTAGAAACATATTTCAACATATATCTTTTTACATAGGAAATTACAGATATAATGCATAACTTAAATAGATATACCTGACCACTGTTTGAAGAACACCTACCTAGTTATCTAAGTCATATGATAAACTAATCGAGAAAGACTTTTCCATAGGATATAGTGTCCACAGTATTTACTTGAATCTTAAATTTATATATCAACATTCAATATAAGCAGTTTCAGATATATAATGTTTTATTTATTTGGGCTGAAGTGGAACTGAAAGGAATGGGAAATAAAAGGTTATTGGTGTTGTAAGGAAACCCTATATCCTATTGTGTTCCTGTATAGGATGCTTCAGTTATTGGCCATACTAGAAGGCTGATGTGTAAGAAATAATTGAAACAATTCTGGAACAAAGCACCTGCACCTTAGGGGACAAATATAAATTCCCTTTGGGCTTTTTAATTCCTTAATTACTAGAAAGATATTCTAGGAATTGCAAAGCAATTCATTAGTAACCTCTCTAGCATTCAAGGGGTTAAAAGGCCAATTTAGGCCAGAAGGAATTTCTGTCTTCTATGGCGTGCTTGATTTTCACCAGTTTTCTTAGTACATCAGCTTTATGGTGCTTTTCTTCAGAGAGACTAATGTAATATAGAGAATCTGAGTAATTCTGGTGCATACCAACAACACCATAAGGAGTAAATACGTATTCTCAATAATTCAGTTGATTTAAATGGGGCTTTTTGCCCTTTGCAATGTGTTGGAGATCTGACTGGCAGTGAAGGCACCTTTTTAAATCCCATGGTGCTACTGGTTTGTGCCACAGCTGCTCCAAATTCACACTGTATGAGCCTGTGTATTGACTTGCTGGACAAGATGGAAACTGCCTGTTATAGATAAGAGGGCTCATAACATGCAATCACATTCAACGTCAGTAGGTGACAAACAAGCAGTTTGAAGGAGTTTAACCTCTTGGGTGCTAGAGAGGACTTCAACACATTGCGTTGAAGTCCTCTCTAGCACCCAAATGGTTAAAGAAGTTAATTATGGGGTGAGCGTATCCGGCCCAACTGGCAATTAGTAAAGCAGCAAAAGTTATTGAGAAGAAAGTACTAACTTGGCACATCTGCGGCTCTAACTCAGCTTTTGGTATTAGGCTCTATATTACCTTATGATTAAAAATAAACATTCTCATGAATTAACCTATTTTGCTAGCAGAACATAAGTGGCAGTTGTCAGAGTCCAGCCGCTGAAACAATGCCAACATGTGTTACGCAGAAAACATGGATTCGGATTCATTTTACAGTACGCACAGTGTTCTTATTTTTGAATTGATGGCATGCACACAGCCATGTTTTGGAGCGGTGATATGTTAAAGACTACTTAGCCTAATGATGGGAGTGGGATTTCCTTATATCTGCTGTTGTGTGCTAAGCCACTAGGGGCATGTATAAACTGTATTTTTGCAGTAAATACAATTGCTAAACATATGCTTAGCCATTCGGTATACAAGAATGCATTCTCTGCAGAGTCAAAGACAGAAAGATATTGTTTTGTATTTTAACCCTAATGGACCAGAGCCTCTCTGGTCCATTAGGGTTAAAATACAAAACAATATCTTTCTGTTTTGGACTCTGCAGAGAATGGTAATTAACCCTGTGAACGCCAGAGGCTATGCAAAGCATTGTGAAGCAACGTGTTGCGTACTCCTCTGGCACATGGAGGGTTAAAGGGTTAATGCAGTAATTTTTAAATAAAATATTTCTGAGGCAATTCACCTGAACTTTAAGCAAGATTTCCAGTGCATTGCAAAACAATGCATGGTATACATTGCTCGCATTCAAAGATGTTAAAATAGGGGTAAAACCCCATTTAAATGCATGGGAATTTTTACTTTTTACCTACATTGTGTGTACTGCTAGATTCTGAATAAAGTATGTAGCCTAGGACTGTATATATGTAACCCATATAGTTTCATAATTATTCTTTACAATTTGTGTTTTTTTCATGCTCCTGTATCTTTAAGGGAAAGGGGGTTGGTCCAAGAAAGGGCCAGATAAAGTGCACTTGATTGGGCCTAGGGCAGCAGAAAGCCTAAATATATCACTGTGTATAATGGTGCTACTTTCCCTACACCTAATAGTACAGTTGGGGTCAATAGCTCACTAATAATGCATTCATTTAGCCAAGTTCCAGGGGGGCTATGTACTATGATAAAGCTGATATGATTTATCAAGTGACATAAAGGCTCCAAGTCCTATATTGTACTATGGAGCCAATGCAGTACGGTTTGTCCATCCTGAGAGATCTTAGTGCATAGGCTCCATAGAATATAATAGTATTTTGAGAGTGTATAACACTGAGGAAGTGAACTCACCTCTTTATCACCTATTACCACTATATAACACCTTATTGCATACCCCCAGGTCTTCTGGGGAAATTATCAACTGCCCTGCCCTATGGTGCAATTGGTTTGACCCTAAATTCCACCTAATATTTTGAATACATGAATTCACCATTCCAGCTATACAGGGAGGAACAGTACGAGGGACACAATGAACAACACACCACCATTAAAATATTAGCTGAATGGGAAACTAGATGAGGCAGGATGCACAGACCAAATGCACCATTACCATTAATGATCTGCTCTTAAACATGCGATGAGCGACATGTGGCTTTCCTGCTGCTGTGGCATTTCATCTCACATCATTCTCAGCTGATAAGGATGATGGAACTTGTAGTCTAACAAGCAGCTTGATTACCCTATCTTACAATTGCTTTCCTCTGCCTTAATTTGTGACTGTCAATTCAGCGTCCTGTATAGTCAGTCTCCTATAACAGACTGAAGGGGACTCTAAAAACAGACATTATTTGAGTTTTCAGCAGCCTCTGCTAGTCTTTTGTCTTTGGGTGTGGGGTTTCAGAATACTCTCTTTAGGAATAAAACAGACAGCAAATGCACATGCTAAACAATACCTGGGATTTCTCACTTCTCTCTTTAAAGCGGAACTTTCAGATAATAGGCAGTCACCATGCATTCATTAAATGCATGGCGACTAGCTTGAAAATATGTCTTACCAAAAAAAAAAATACTTGTGTCTAGAGGAATCCGTCCCGTTTCGGGCAGGTTAGTGCGGTCTGTGAGCCTGCGCCGTCAGTCCCTTCCGGTGACCATATGGTGCAAAGCAGTCTACACTATGGAGACCGGGACTGACGGTGCATGCGCTCAGACAAGATGTCTACGCTCTAGCCTCAGTTCCGGTCTCCAAACAGGATGGATTCCATTAGACACAGGTTTTTTTTTTTTTGGTAAGACATACATTTTCATGGTAGTCGCCATGCATTTAACCCCTTTGCGTCCTGTGACGTACCCGGACCGTCACGCTGGTCTGGCACTTAATGAGCAGTGACGGTCCTGGTACGTCACATATTTTTACTCACCGCGCTCCTGCAGGAGCGCGGTGAGTAATACCGGGGACTGAACTTGATCGTTCTAAGACCGGAGCGATCTCTCTCAGTCCCTCGTTCAACGTGCCAGAACACATGATCAGTCACGTGGGACGGCACGTCGAACTCGCCTATCTGGTCCTTAAAGGACCAGACACCCCGGGACCGCTGGTCCTTAAGGGGTTAATGAATGCATGGAGACTTGCTATTATCTGAAAGTTCCGCTTTAATGGGTATGTTTTTCTTTCATACTTGAGTATGAGTGTCAAAAAGAGAGAAAGGTATTTACGTTTTTTACACTAGAGCTAATTTGGATGCTGCTTAGCAAGTGCGTTTCCTTTCTCTTCATTGGTACCTTCTCCTATAGGGGGTGGAGTGGACCCTCATGCAGGATTATGACATCACTGGCAGAATTTACTACTACTACAACAACTACTACTACTACTACTACTACTACTACTACTACTATTACTACTACGACATTATTATTATATCTGTTATTATATAGGTCTGGTTTGGCTGCTTTAGCTATATAGCTATAGGCTGGTTTAGCTGATTAGTACAGTCTACACGGAATGTAGGGAGAATAAGATAATGAACCAGCTGTTTTTGTCTGAGCTAGCTTAACCCTTTGAGTGCCAGAGGGGAGTGCAATGCAATTGAATGAAACCATTTCAGCATTCTAATGGGAGAAAAACAGAACGTAATGAAGATGCCATGACCAGAATCAGGATGTTCAGGACATCATGCATGAGACAAGTAATTGTGAGCAACTCGGGTAATGTGTGAGAGTTGGCAGAAAAGACTCACTGCAACACAATGTTCCAATTGATTTAAATATGGCTTTTAACCCTTTGAATGTCAGAGGGGAGTGCAATGCAATTGAATGAAACCATTTCAGCATTCTAATGGGAGAAAAACAGAACGTAATGAAGATGCCATGACCAGAATCAGGATGTTCAGGACATCATGCATGAGACAAGTAATTGTGAGCAACTCGGGTAATGTGTGAGAGTTGGCAGAAAAGACTCACTGCAACACAATGTTCCAATTGATTTGAATATGGCTTTTAACCCTTTGAATGTCAGAGGGGTACACAACACATTCAAAGGGATACTCCAGTGCCTTGTTTTCCATCATTCGAGTGCTTAAAATCCCCATTTAAATTAGTTTTTCTGCCTCATTGTATCGTCTTATCTTTGTAACAAAAGTCATATCTATAGGGTGGCACTGAATGAGTTAACGAAAAATCTTGAGAGGAGCCTTTAATGCAGTGCTGCACTGGGTATCTGCTTTTCCAAACGCCCTGTAGAATGCATTTTTCATAAACAGTATCTTTTTAACTTGTTCTTAGAGGAAAGACTGAATCCCTCCAGCCTCATGTAGAATTAAAGTGATATTAATACTTCAATTTAATTTTATTTTATATTGTAGCCATTAAAAAAACATTTTAAACGATATAAGTCTTATCTCTCAAACCTTTATAGTTTGAGAGATATTCACAAGTAAAGTTTCCCCCTGACTGGTCAAGTTTACCATCTTGCTGACAGACTTGGAATCCGGTCCACAGACCAGCCGGTGGCTCTTCAGCAGAGCCCAGATCGCAAGATATAAAAATAACTACTTCATTGGAACGGTCTACAAAGTGTGCTTGCAAACCAGGCACCAGGCTAGAGCGCTGACGTCACTCAGGGGGAAACTTAACATGCGAATATCTCTCAAACCATAAAGGTTTGAGAGATAAAACATAGCTTTTTAATGTTTTTTTAATGGCTACAATATAAAATAAAATTAAATTAAAGTATTACTATCACTTTAAAGACTTGATTTCTATTGGAGTTTGCAGTGTATCATATACATGAAATGGATAATGCAGCTGATAACATCTCCCAGCTCTTTATCCTTTTGAAGCAATGTGTAGCACACTCATCTTATCCTTAAAGTGATAATAATGTTTCACAAAAACCGCAGCTCCAATTAATCTAGTATTTGAGCCATAGAGAGTGTTATTTCATTACTGTGAATGTTGTAGTTCAAGAGTAATTGAATGATAAAGTTCCCCCCTCCTGCACCTTTTACCTAGTGTAAGCCCCCACTCCTCAGATGTGGAATCCAGTCCATAGACCAGACAGCTCACAGCAAGGGTCAATATTCTTACTATGAGAACAATGAAAACCCTGCCCCCCTTGATAGGTTTTTCAGTTTTTTCCCTTATCTTAATTGAAGATTGTCCCTCTCTGCAGTCTACCTGGATACTCCCTGCTGCGGGAGGGGGGTACTTTATCATTCAACTACAACTCTGACAGAATTGAAATAACACTTTCCAAGGCCCATATACTATGAAGATTTATTAGAGCTGCTTTTATTATGAAACATTATCCCTTTAAAGGAATAGTAACACTTAATATGTAAAAATTATATATATTGCAGGGTTTTTCCTCCTGAGTAAAACAAGGGTGTTCCCACTGCTGAGAAGTGTTTTATTCAAAAGTTATTGCAATTCAAGCTGCATCTCAATAACTGTAAATTTTACAGAGGTGCTGTTGTTACACCATCTTATGGCCAGCTCGGGTCAGCTGACCATAAACCTCCATAGGATGGTGTTGCAATAGCGCCACTGTACAATTTCAGGCCATTGAGATACTGCACCTAAAAAAATTCAGGTTTCAGCAGCACTAACTTTTAAATTAAACACCTCTCAGCGGGTACCCTTGTTTTACTCAGGAGGATAAACACTACAGTATATATATTTTGTACACATTAAGTGTCACTATCCCTTTAAATCTTTGGTGTCAAAGAGGTATCCATAGCATTGCAGTGCACTCAAAGAGTTAAATGGTTAACCCTTTGCATGCTAAAGGGATATACAAAGACTTGCTGTGTCATTCAAACGGTTAACCCTTTGAGTGCCAGAGTGGTACCTAACGCATTGCTTTGCAATGCGTTACATACCACTCTGGCACTCAAAGGGTTAAACAAAGTGAACTTACGTGCTCAACACAATAATGCCCCAAACAGTAGATAGATTGATGGTACATTGTAACGAGCTGTCTAGGTTCTGAACAAGATTTCTTTTTGTTTGTATAAGAATAAGCAGTGCAGGCCCACCTTAGGAGTGTGGTCAGCATTCAAAAGACACAAATCGAGGATGCGCTGTACAATTTTGAATGTCACTTTCACAAATTCGAAATCGACCAAGCATGGTGTTTTTGATAGACATTAGGCAATAAGGTCTAGTATGCTTACATGGTTTCTTTTGTTGATTTTCCGTTTCTCAACCTGCCAAGACAGCCCTATTTGTAAAAGTGCATAGATGAAGCATTTATATATTGAATTTCTTTCTAAAGTGCGACTGAATGGCAGGAGAGAAAGCATCTAGACAACTGCAGTTTGAAGGCAAGCAGCTGGATTCAGGGAGGTCAGTAGAAGGCAATATTTACTGAGTAGTTGAAGGCTGTTGAATTACGAGGCATGAAAGCATGGGTTTAAGTACAGGTAAATGGCTTTTTTATAGGATTGTAGCAAATTTTATTGTGGTTCCTATGTCCTCAAGTTGCTATCTCTGATGAAATGGTAGTGATCCCCCTCATCATTAGAGGACATGTTGTTCAGCCTGGTAGTGGAATGCTCTCACTCATATATGATGTGTGTGTGTGATTATGCCAGTTACATTCATGCTATCGACACTACACAACAGCAGTCTAGATAAAGCAATGTCTTCCTGCACAGAGAGGCTGACATACAAAGAAGAGTTGTAATGATTCTGGAGCAAACTAACTGCACCATAGGGGACACATGGAAATGCATCATTCATTTAAATGGGACTTGCAATCCTCTGAATTCTAGTGAGGTCTCACAATGTGCTGGAGATACCTCTGCCTGTAGTATTGAAGGGGGTTAAAAGTCCCATTTGAATCAGAGGAATTATTGTGGTGCAGGTGGTTTGTCTCTGACTTACTTCAGTTCATCGTATTACAGCCTCAATATCCTCATCCACAGAGAGGTTGATGTTAGACATCAGCCGCAAGAAGCTATTTTGTATCTGGTTAGGATGCTCATTTAGAAAGGTTTTTTTGTTTTTTTTTAACTCTTTTGAGTGCCAGAGGGGTACATAACGCATTGCTCTGCATTAAGTTGCGTACCCCTCTGGCACTCAAAGGGTTAACCCTTTGAGTGCCGGAGAGGTGGCCTACAATGCAAGGCAATGTTTTGGGTACCTCTCTGGCACTCAAACGGTTATTAGGAATGTCATATCTCAGGGTGAAATGCAGTGAGCCTGATAGCCAGGTTCAGAGTTGTTGGGCTTCCTAATGATTCCTTCCCATGCTATCAATGATGTACCTGGTAGACCAGTTTGTTTTTCAGCTTATGATCACTGATCAGCATAGGGTGCTCCTATACTGTGATGAGGCAGTAAACGATTACTTAACCGTTTGGATTCTAGTCAGGTTTCAAATGTATCATGAATCAGTAAGGCTAATCCTATATAATAATTAGCTAGGATGTTTGTCACAATGCAGTCATGCTCAGTAGAGACTGCCCGCGTTCGGGCAGGCTGTATTGCGCATGATTGCATCACGTGAGTGAGGTGACGCAAGACTGCATCGCGTGGAGCAGTGAGGTAGCAGCCTCTTAACCCTTTGAGTGCCAGAGTGTACACTAGTGTTCTATAAAGAGCTGGAATCATTCTGGATTAAACCAATAAAATGACCCAAAATGTAATCACTTGATTCGTACAAAGGTCCCCGGTGCATTGCTTTACGGTTTATATTGCTGGGAAATTGGGGAATTTGTATCTGTTCCAATAATTTTTTTTGTAACCCCCTTGGATGCAAAGTAATGCTCTGGAGATGTCTTTGTCATCCAAGGGGTTAAACATCCATGAATTTTTATTGCCGACACAAATGTCATCATCTTCAATCATTGGCTGCTATGGGGATGAAAGGAGTTGTAGTCTCCAACAGCTGTAGAATGAAGGGTTTTCTGCCCCTGGTTTAGGCTAAGTAGAGATCAGCAGACACTCCCTGGGTACTGCAATTTGCACTACACGTCTGTTATACAGAGAAGGCTTATCGAATTGCAGCGCAATGTACTGGTACAGAGGCAAAGCATAACCAGTCATTTTGTGGCAAACCATATTCACCACAGGCAACAAATAAATATTCCCACTTATTTAAAAGGGACTTTTAACCCTTTGAGTGCCAGAGGGGTACGCAATGCATTGCTTTGCAATGCGTTACGTACCCCTCTGGCACTCAAAGGGTTAATTAACCCCTTGAATGGTAGCAATGTCTCCAACACATTGCAAATCAGTGCATCTGAGACCTCTATAGCAGTCAAGGGGTTACAAGCCCCATAATAGTCAGGGATAATTTGGGCAATGTGTATTAGTCATCTATGGTGCAGTTGGTTTGTTCTGGAATGACTCTAGCTTCTCGTCATTCATCAGTCTCACTGTAGTCTAGATCTGTATACATCAATTAGGTCCTGTTAAATACAACTGTCCAGATTGCTGCTAATGACTGCATTTTCTGTGTGATTGATTGGTATGTTATTTTATCTCAAATAAGCACATTTTGTAAACTGCTTATTTTTCAACTCATCTTTCACTGACAAAAAAGCTGCTCTTTTTTTAAAAATGTTTTATTAAGGGTATTTGTAAATTAATGTTTGTGTCATATTGCTAAAATACAGTTCTGTACACACGCAGTAGTGAATATGCTATATGTAATAATTATATTAATAACAAGGTGGGTTCATGTCTTGTAGTGAGTAAATAGTATACTAGAGGCAGACAGATATGTGCTGTAGGACTAGTATGTGTTGGATGCTGATTAGAATACACCATCCAACACATACCATTTGCACATACCATTTGTACCATTTGCACAAACCATTTGCACTATAGGGGAAAACTAAAAATACCAGTTGATTTAAATGGGGATTTTAAACATTTGAATGCATTGGAGACCTCTCTGGCATTCAAGGGGTTAAAATCCCAATTTAAATCAATGGGAATTTTGAGAATTTCTAGTTCTCCCTTATAGTGCAAATGGTTTGCCCCACAATTCCTCCACTTTTCGGTTTTGAACTTACTGCCCTAATGTCCCTGTTCTTCTGTGTATCTTGTAGAACAGGGATGGACAATATGAGGCCCTTCAGCCAGACTTCAGCTTCCATTGTCCCTCACCAGCAGTTGGGAGTTAAAGCCTGACAGCAGCTGGAAGGCGTCATGTTACCCAGCCCTGTTCTAGAGCACATGATTGGTTCAGTTTACTGCATACGGCACATATACTTTACCTTCATTAAAGAGGAAGTAACAACTTAGGTTTATATTAAAGAGTTTTCAAAACCACCTAAATTCTATGTTAGCGGTTTTTCATTTTATGATAGATTTAGCTTTACTTACGTGAAAGTTTATGCAAGTTACCGTGTACTGCCAATACTAACATTTCTCACTGCTCTATCATCCTTGGATATCTGTATCACACTCAAAGGGTTAAAATAGTCATACTGAGTGTTTTCACTGCAGTAAAGTGGAATATGAACCCTCTTTCTCCAGTTACTACACCAAGAAGCAATGAAAAGCATGAAAGAGTGACAGCAAATCTAACTTGAAAAAGTGACAAAAAATTAAAGCTAAATATCTCATAAGCTATTAATTTAAATTAAAACTGATAAATGATTTTGAAAGCTCTGTGAAATGAGCACGCATTGTCATAAGGTGTTAGTTCCACTTTAAGACTTTAAAGAGAGCAACCCCTGAAAACTGTCTGTAGACCAAACACAGGAAACAGTCATTTAACACTGATTTCCTATGTGCTTTGATTTGCAATGTGTTGCAAACCCCTATGGCACTTAGAGGGTTAATGGGGAATGTTTGAAAGGGGCAGGGCATAAAATATGGCACCAGTGCTATTAGAGTGTAATCGTATTAGTACATACCCTCTTCTGAATGCTAGAGAGCTCGTTAACTGATTGCAAAGCAATGCTCTGGAGATCTCATCAGCATCCAAAGAGTTAAAGGGATACTAATGTTTCATAATAAAAGCGGCTCTAATTAATCATCATAGTATTTGGACTTTGGAGAGTGTTATTTCAATTCTGTCTCCCCCTCCTGCCCCTTTTACTGATGTAAAACTGCTCAGCCAGAGCAGAAGGGAGGTGCCCAGGTAGACTGCAGAGAGGGACAATCTTCAATTAAGATAAGGGAAAAACCTGAAAAACTTGTCAAGGGGGGCAGGGCTTTCATTGTTCTCATAGGAAGAAGATTGTCCCCTGCTGTTATCTGTCTGGTATATGGACTGCATTCCACATCTGAGAAGAGATGGCTTACACTAGGCAAAAGGGGCGGGAGGGGAAACTTTGCTTGTGAATATCTCTCAAACCATAAAGGTTTGAGAGATAAGACTTATATCGTTCTTCATGTTTTTTTAATGCCTACAAGATAAAATAAAGATAGAACGAAGTATTACTATCCCTTTAAAGGCACAAATCAAAGGGAAGTCTTTGTATTAGTTCCCTATGGTGCCTTTACTTTGCCTAAGAATTAACTCTGTTTTACTGTATGTATGTGGCCCTTAGTGACTGCATTCATTTTATCTTTCTTATCTTTCCATATCCTTATTAACCCTTTGAGTGCCAGAGGGGTACGCAAGGCATCGCTCTGCAATGTGTTGCTTACCCCTCTGGCACTCAGAGGGTTAACAATGTCAAATGGTGTTATGTCCCTTGCAGCACATATGTTCTCGATTTTTTTTTTTTAATGAATTAAAATGAACACTACAAATGTAAAGCAAACATGATTTTTTGTCTCATAAGACATCACACTAATTATACAGTGTCTGGCACATTGTGCTAAGACTTTCTGTATTGCTGAAGACATCTATTTTGGACTAACAAGAAGTGATCCTGTCTCACTGATACTCATGTCCTAATGAAAAATTGCAACCAAGGGGAAAAATAAATTATCAATTTAAATGGATATTTTACCAGCTTGAATGCTAGAGAGTTTGTTGTGTTAGTAAGCTCTCTAACATTCAAGGGGTTAAAATCCCAATGTAAGCCATTTGACATTTTTATTTGTTCCCCATAGTACAGATGGTTTACCTCATAATTGTCCTGTTTCTTGTTAGTACATCAGCTTCATTGATTGTTTTTGTGCAAGATGGGGGACAGTGGAATCCAGGTTGGACAGAAATGGGAGAAAAATAGCAAAGTGTTTAATATGGAGGAGGTAATTGGACAGTTATAACTGGGAGAGGAGGTGGGGAGTATGAGAAAGATGCATTCAGGGTGTGGAAGAGAGAAGTACTATAGCACCGATGGAATGAAGTGTATTTAGGAGAGCATGACAGTATGGGGGCGGACGACTGGGATAGGCTGCTGGTGAACATAGATGTTTATATTTAAATCTGTTGCTGTCTATACTGTATACTACACTCCCTTCTGTCAGCTAAAGGATTACAAATAAAAATATGCAGGTAAAGTCCCCTCTTGGGTAAAGTCCTCTGAAGGAGGGGACTTTACCCCATGGTTCCTGTGTTCCAGATGGTTTAAGAGAAAATGATGTATCTGTAAGGACACAAAACCCCCTTTTACTGATATGAAGAAACAGTGAATTACAGACAGGGCATTTTATATCATTAGCCATTTCAGTGCCAGAGGGTAGCCCACTGGCACTAAAAGGGTTAATCATATTTTTATCAGTGAGAATGCCTACCTTTCCCTTTCTCAGTATTTCCACCAATTGCCATTTTCAGCTGCAGTATTCTTATTGATATTACAATACATTCATAGAGCAGAATTCTGAGGTTGCCAGTTGAATTCATGCTGGACCAGCATGTCACATGTATGGATATGCTCAGATAAAGAGCATTCTTTTACTTGGAAGTACTATGGGGTTATTGTATGATGGCAATTTGCTAAATCAGGTGCTGGAATCACTGTTAAGTCCTTACACCTGCCTGCTGCCAATTTAATGAGCTACATATTGCACAAATCCCCTATAATGCCGTTTGCACCATAGGGAGGGCAGTGGGGCAGTCAGTCTGCATATACGGGAGTCCATTATTTAGCTCCAACATTTACACTATGTATTAACATAGCTTAGACAACATTGTCGCTATCACAGAGAAATTCCTTGTGCATGCTGTGGAGCTTATTGGTATGAAAGTTATACAATAGAGGAGAATGCTTGACGCTATGCACTACAGCACTTATAATCTCTAGTATATACCTTCAGTGAACCCACTGGCTTTAGAGGAGTGGTTCCAAAAGCTGGGGGGTGTGAGGCTTTTCCGAAGGAAGTTCCATTTGTCCTCCTTGCAACACAACATAGAAGTATGATCATGGTCATACATTTGGGAACGTTTGCTTGAGATAACTGTGAGCAGTATATGGGGGTTGCAAGTTGTGCATCTTATCACCCTTTGAAATCAAATAATACATGTCTCAGGTACAGGGTATAGAATAACTCACACAACTCAGAAATTTGGCAGAAACAGGCCATAGCTTTATTACATTTGATAAACAAATAAATATACAAACACTTAAATAACCAGACACTACCAAATAAATAACTTCTTCAATTAAATAAACCAGCATGGCCAGATTGCCTGAGCACATCCTTATACTGATATATAATGTTCTCCTTAAAGCAGAGTTAAACATCAGTCACCCCAAAGGTCCCAACTTTGATCCAGATGGGTAACGTCTCCCTAAGGAATAAATACACCTTCATGCTTATTTTTGTGAACTTTATACCATCCCTTTCTATAGGCAAAGGCAGACCACCCCTTCGATGACTAAACCACTATAGCCCAAATAAAAAGGGGGGAAGGGAGTGATGCCCTCTCTCTGCCCTGACTGTGAATGAGCTCTTCCTCTCAGCTCAGGCTTCCTATCTAAGCTTCACTCCTCAACCCATAAAATTCCCCTAACCCTTGACCCGGACATGATTCACCTCCCTGTCCGGTGCCCTGCCTGTATGGGGGAATTCTCAACAACTGGAAAGTGGTGGTGTTGTTGCAGTGTTTATTACATTATTTAATAAAAACAATTAACCATACATGATTTAACCATCTCTTAATCCTTAGAGCCAAAGAGGCTAATATTTGCAAGTAACTGGTTTCTAAAAATATATTACAAAATAAAATGCAAATGAATAATAATATAATTAAGTGTATAAAGAGTTAACTATACTAGGAACAACTGGAGCAATGCTAGGGCAAACTTGCTGAACCAAAGTGAACAAATAAGAATTCTCAAATTTCCCTTTGATTTAAAAGGGACTTTTAAAAGTCCTGTTTATAGCAATGGGAATTTGATCTGTCTCCTGGGGTGCAGCTGGTCTGTTCTAGATTGACTCCTTGGGGGTTATGCACTAAGGCATTATAAAGAGGTGATAAAATGGAAATTACTTCTCCAGTAATATCACTTCTACAATTCCTGTGTTATTCTGTAGAGCCAATGCACTAAGATTTTTTTAATGCTGGAGATCTTAGTGCATAGGCTCCATAGAATAGTATAGGAACTGGAGAAGTGATATCACTGGTGAAGTCATCTACACTTGTATCACCTCTTTTTCATACCTTACTGCATAACCCCCCAGTTCTTCATATGGGGAATAAGTAATACAAGCACTGAAACCAATTTCCAAGTACTAAGCCTCCCTAAAGTCAATTTCCTAAACTTCTTATGCCAGAAATGCTCCTCTGTTCACCCTTTGCGCCAAGTGGAGTTGCTTTACTTAGCTTCTATAGGTGGGGCACTTGGGGCTTGCTCTCATTAAAGTCGTAACAATGGCAGATTGCATGCACTAAAGAGATCATGGTGTCTAGTACATGACTCCACATGCAGAGTAGGTTAGTGTTTTAGTGCAGAAAAAAGAGGTATATTGGCAGATTCATACATTCCCCACAGGCGGGAATGTGCTAAGGTCCCAGAGCAGAGAAAGGCCTATACTGGTGGATTTGTACATTCACCTCAATATGTACTTATTCCAGGAAGACAGAAAACCACTTAAACATACAATACTTTAGCCCAGCGTTTGAGCTAGTGGATCATTTTGGCAAGGACTAAACTTTAAGATTGAGAGGTAGGAAATATTCTTTTATGGGTCAAATTGTTCCCATATATGCTGGCTGCTTTTTCAGAATGAGGGTGAAAACACCAAGCCACATCAAATTCAAACCACAGTCCACAGAGTATAATTCAAAGGACAAAAGAGCCCAAACTTTCTTTTATATTTTATAGAAAAAAACAAAAACTGTGCGTATCTTAGGAAGTCCAGCGCAGCTGTTCTTGCCTGAAAGATTATGTTTTGGGAACAGTGATGGATGTTAGGTGCTTGAAGCCAGTTGTGGGGTTTGCAGTGAGGTCAGCGTTACTAATGGAGGCCTGGAATTTACTGCCTTTTGTCTCCACAACAGCATTATCACCAGAACTGCTCGGTAAAAATGAAGCAGACGTATACAGCATATTCCCATGCTATTACACTGAGAATTCATTTTTTATGTAGCATATCAAACTAAAATTTCCATCTAGAGAACAGTTTGCTTCCAGGTATATTGTTTATGACCTGAGGGAATGAAATATGGAGGGAACATACTATAACTTTACTTTCTTATAGAAGGCTAAAGTCTTCTTCTTAAATTGGAAAATAAAGTGTTTTCGGTTTCTCAAAATAATCAAGCTTTAATTGTAAGGAAACAAACTTATCAGCACTCAAAGAAACTATCTATCTATCTATCTATCTATCTATCTATCTATCTATCTATCTTTCTGTCTATCAATCTGTCGACACTGTGTAGCAATTGTTGGGCAACCTAAATGCTCCATAGGGGGCAAATACAAATTTTCCTAGTTCCAATTTATTTAAAATATGACTGTCACTTTGTAAGTAGTAGGTTACTTTGAAAGAGTAGTTTATGAGATATTTTGCTTTATTTATTTGCCTGATTATACAAATTAGCACTGGTTGGCATGCCTGGCAGACATAAAAGTCTGCGCTGAGCGGGGATCTGAGAGAGACAATTTCAGACACCCAGCAGGAGCGCTGTAAGTAAAAAGTATGTGACATGCCAGGATCGTCACAGATTCTTAAGGGAACAAAACAGTAACGGTCCTGGCACTTCATACATTCCTTAAGGGGTTAAGGTAATTTTGATATTTTCAAATATAAAGGATTCTGTAATAAAATTACTTAAATAGCTTCACTTGTTTTACTCACAGTAAATTTTTTATGTTATAAAATGTAGAAACTGATTTTACAGATGTCTACAGCAGTTTAAAATAAATCTGTATTTTTTTCTTAGATATTATGAAAGGAGGTAAAGAAGTCATAATAGGTAGAATTTACAAATCAGTCAGCACAGCTCATTGCTTGGATGTCTTTCTACTGATGCCCCTGTACATCCTAGTGTGTACTAAAGTGTATGATCGCTTAATGCATACTGACATACATATTCTGTCATTAATAAGACTTTAATGTGAGCAAGTACCAAACTCCTCCCCTATAACTTGTGCAAAAAATTGGAGTAAAGTTACATTGATTTCCTTTATCATTAAAGAAGGGACACGTCATTAAAGAAAGGGACAGGGGAAAGCAACACCCTGAAATGCCAATACATTTCCCTCCGCCAACTTTTTAGCACCAGTGTCATACATAGAGCAATTTTTAGCATAAGTAACTCCCCAAACTGGTGTTAAGTAGTCATAGCACAAAAGAATCAGTTCCATTGCCTATGTTAGTGTAGGTGTAGGATCTTATTGGTTCCTCCCGCCTAATTATTTGAAAGAGTATTGCAGAAATCCAAACTGACTTAAGGATATATGGCAAGCCTGATATGTTTCCTCACCTTTTTTTCAAGCTTTCCAGTCACAAAACAATACTTTCTGAGTAAAATAAAAGTAATTAATCAGTCAGAGCAATTCAACCATCAGAGTTGAGATAAATATCAGATCGGATTTTTATCTATTCTTCATCTCCTTCTTCCACTTGTGGTAGATTTTCCATGATTTGATGATTATGCAATGGCTGAAACCTCTCTTTTCCTCGTCTGCTGATCTCAGTTGATAGTGGATTTGTGACTTAAACACAGAGTACATTTCCAAATCCTGATGCTGTAACGATAAGTTTACAGCAGCTAAGATAAGAAAAACATTTGGTTTAAGTTGCATCTCCAAGACCCACACCAGCTTCAGTATAATCATAATGAAATTGTTGACATTGACCTAAGTTGAGATGATTTATGCCTCCTTTTGTTAACACCTGCTCTACCCATGTATATATTTAAATATTGCCTTACATGGTGATGTAGTCTTACAGAGCCAGCTGGTATAGAGAGGCCTGCGTTGCTCTTGAGTGCTTTACATGGCAGTTCCTAAGGAGATCCCCTATTGTACAAAGCCAGAAGGTATTTCATTAATGGACCAGGAGCAAATATACTAATTTGTATATGGGAGAAGGGGGGGGTAACATTTCCAAGACTATGAATTATCCAGACAACTGTTTGCAGACTGAAAGGGTGAAGCTTTTCATTTGTTTAAATTTGTGATTAATCAGGCTATGTTACTTAAGTTAAAGCGTGAACGTTTCACTGGACAAAAATGCCACACAGGAAATATATTTCACACAGTCTGCTGTGTTTGTACCATACAAGTTGAACTGGTTAAGGCCACACAAGACTTACAAGTTTCCAAACTTTCTAATAGCTAACAGAGCTAGGCCAGGCCTGGTAGTCAATTAGAGCCTTATCTACAAAGTAAAAGAGGAGCATTTCTGGAGCAAACTATCAACACCTTAGGAAACAAATAAAAATTCCCTAGAGAGGTCTTCAACACAAATGAGAATTAGGGGAATTTGTATTTCTCCCCGCAGGTGCAATTGGTCTGCCCCAGAATGACTCCAGTATTCTCTTGAACATAGAGCCCTTTATAATGGCGCCAGTATGCAACAGACCAATCATACACTCTGGTACATTCCCCAGAGTGCAGCGGAGGATAAAGTCTTAGCTCAAAAAATGAGTCTCATATCTTTATATATAAAACACATGTATCTGAATGCAGTGTGAGCTGTTATAGATAAACTCTAATACTATGTTTCTGCAGTCTATAAAGCGGAACTTTCATGCATTTTAATGTGCCCCCAAATAATTTTTAACATAGTGCTAAGCATATCCATGTATTATTCATAATAAGTTTGGCATTATTTCGAAATGTAATTCATGAAAGTTCTGCTTTAACTCTTTGAGTGCCAGAGAGGTATCCAGTGCATTGCAACACAATGCGTTGGATACCACTCTGGCACTCAAAGGGTTATATAGGGTGGATATTGTTGATAAATTCCGATGCCAACCCTCAGTCAAATGTCGTATTAATTTATTATCAAATTCTTTAATAATGAAGATTGTCTCAGAGTAGGCAAGCCATAACATAGATAAGCCAGAGCTGATCCAAGAGGTGCGGCTCCAATTTATTTTGAGCTGAAAACGCAGTCAACATAAATTTTTTTTGGCTAACCTCATAACTGAACCCTAATATTCTAAGCAATTTGACATTTTCACTTTGCCAGTATTTAATTTCCTTGAATGAAGTCTAGTAATTTTTTGTTTGCTTTTCTAATTTGTGAAAAACAGAAAAGAGCTTTATAGAATGTAAGTAGTTCCTTATTTTTTCCATTTTCCATAACATATTTAACTCTAGATTCATTTGTGGTTTAATAAAGTTCAGGATTGATCATTTTTTTGTATACAATGAATATTAGGACAAGAGTGCATACTGTAAAATTGTGGGGTGGAAAATATGAGCAAAAGTAATTAAACAACAACTTTACTGATTTTTATCTACTATCAAATTCTATGTTTCTCAGTTAACCTTATCAATAGGTTTATCTACAATAGATTTCAATGGGAATCTGATAAATAAAATCAGCTGATAATACTTATCAAGTATAATGTAAGCTAGTCCCTAGTTACAAAAGTAGAACAGTTTAACTGCACCATATATACACAAATAAACCTTCCATTGGTATAAGTGGGGATATTAACCCCTTGAATGCTAGAGAGGCATACCCGGAAACGCTCCGGATCTCCCCCGGAGACTGTTTTTCACAATTAATTTCCGGGTCTCCAGAGACAGAGGCTGATTCTCCACTGTCTTGAGTTTCTTGAGTAACTCTGCCCACTTCTTATACGTTCTGCCTTCTTCTCACCCTGTTCCTCCCACTTCTCTGCCCAGTCATGGTTAAGTCCTATCCACTACTTCAAGCCCCTCCCACTTTTATTTGCACATGCCCAGTAGCAGCTCCTGAGCCCTCTCTTGGGGCTCCACAGAAGAAAATTCCCAGGTATGTAGAGAGCTCTAGTATTCAAGGGGGAAAAAGCCCCATTTAAATAAATGGGATTTTTAATTTGTTCCATAAGATTCAATCCATTTACCCCATAATTGTTCCACTGTCCCCCGACAACACTGCTTTCAAGTGCATAATGATAAAAACATTTTGACATGCGAATGATCATTGTTTTCTTGGCAAGTCTTCCTACTGGAGTCATCTCCAGTGGAAGCATACTTGCTGGTTTAGTAGATTTTATTTGTTTCCAATAGTAAGTGGGGTGTCCAGACATCCCCATTTTCCTGGGACAATTCCCAGCTTGTGACCTCTAGTCCAGACAATATGTGTCAGATGCTTTCAGTCATGTAAAACCTCCCTTCTACAATTAATACTGAGCTCTCACTTTGTTGGGCAGTCCAATGTATCATAAATGTTGGCCTTTATGGAGGGTGTGAGAAAAAATAGCTTTTGGAGGACGATAAACCCATAATTGGGGAGAGGAACAACTATGAATGGGCCTTTTGAGGAGATAGAGACCTGTGTGTGAGGAAGAGAGAGAGAGATCTGTTTGGGGGCTGACATATGGGAAGCAGAGACACCTAAATGTGGAAGAAAGGGAGAAATACGTTTCATGGTTGCATGGGGGAAAAGTCCTGTTGGGGTGTAGAGCGCTAGACCTAGAGAGAAGAATGATCAGCCTGTGGGAGATGCCTGTCGACGGGGGTGATCTGTAGGTATAGAGAGGTACCTGTAGTAGGTCAGGGTGGTGAATATGATTTATGGAGATGTGTTTTAATGGGGCAATACAGACTTCTGTGATTGCCATATTCCTGTATGTGGGAGCCCCTAGTATGTGCACAAAAGAACACATGTAGAACAATAATTCAACAAATTCTGTTGATGTACACATCAAATAATCTCATGTCATGGGGATATATTCCAATGTTCTCATATATGGTCTGATAATGGAATGGAATTAAGTAATGCACTCACAGTCTCATGAAATGGCATAGTGCTCAGTTATGTATGGTTTCAAGTTATGGGGTAATTGCCTAGTGATGGCATGAATGGGATAATGTTCAGCTATGTATGGTGTCATGCAATGGAGAAACTAGTCATTGGAGGGCACAGGCACTAACTTTTTTTTTACCCTCTATCAAAAAATATTTTTGTAGAGGCATAACTAGAACCTGCTGGGCCCATGGGCAGATAGGGGGCCCATGGATGCTTGGCCCCTGGTGCATACACATCCTCTGCACCCCCTGTAGTTATGCCCCTTTTCTCATAGTTTGGGATAATGGCTTGCGGATCTCATGTGATGGAGTAGTGCAATATATATACATACATTCATTCAAAATACAATGCATGTATAATCTGGAAAATGTGCTCACAAATTGTTTTTTTATCCTCTGCCTATTAAAAAAAAGTCTGTATTTCATGTTATAATGTTTTACCCTATAACGAATTTGGTTTGTCTTCTTAACACAATAGCCTAATTCAGAAGGATGTACTGATACAATTCCAAGCTAATGTAGGCACCGAAGTTGATTTACTGGAGTTGCACCTGCTGAATGTCTATGTATTATGCAATATATGCTGAATTGTCTCCAATTTATGCCACTTATGCCAAAAGGTGGGCAGGGGGTTGGAGTGTATTGATGTTTCAGGTGTCCTCTGATTGGTTTTCTTGATGTGGTAAATACACACAGAGGAAATCAACAGACATTTACTTATTTTTTTCTTGGTAAGAAATACGGAAGGAGTTTGGGGATTCCTCACCTTAATATCTGAATGATGATGGAGTGTGTGTGTGGGTATTCATAAAAATGATTATACACTATAGCTCATACCCTGAAGAAAGGCCGTATGATTTCTGTGTACCCTATTGTGTTTCTGATTTGGTGATCAGAAAACTCCCAAATAGTTGGCTTCTTTATTCAACCAAGTGAAAGGCAAAACATCGATATCTCTGGCTACTCACAGCCTCCCTTTACTCTAACAACCAGAGAAGAATCTAATCCATTAGAGGATGAGATGAGTTGTCTGCTCTTGTCTCTTGAGAAAAACAAGGTCAACGTTCACATCTCCCAAGCAGGTTAACCCATTTGATGCTAGAGACGTCTCCAGTACAAGTTCTTAGCAATGCATTGATGATGTGTCTTCCATCCATGTTGATTAAAGGGATAGTAATGTTTCATAATAAAAGTTGTTCTAATTAATCATCATAGTATTTGGACTTTGGAGAGTGTTATTTCAATTCTGTCAGAGTTGTAGTTCTAGAGTAATTCAATGACAAAGTATCTCCCTCCCGCCCCTTTTACTGATGTAACACTGTTCAGCCAGAGCAGAAGGGAGGTGCCCAGGTAGATTTCAGAGAGGGACAATCTTCAATTAAGATAAGGAAAAAGCTGAAAAACTTGTCAAGGGGGGAAGGGCTTTCATTGTTTCATAGAAAGAAGAGTGTCTCCTGCTGTTATCTTGTCTGGTCTATGGACTGCATTCCACATCTGAGAAGAGATGGCTTACACTACGTAAAATGGTCGGGAGGGGAAACTTTGCTTGTGAATATCTCTCAAACCATAAAGGTTTGAGAGATAAGACTTATATCGTTCTTCATATTTGTTTAATGCCTACAAAATAAAATAAAGATAAAATGAAGTATTACTATCCCTTTAAGGAGCCATGTTGGGACTATCAATTGCTACTACCTATTTCTGTTTCCACAGTAAATTATAATTGTTGTCCTTTAAATAAGCTGAACCTTTCTGCCATGGAACATCTCACAGCATGCTCAGAAGAACTGAGTAATCAGGGTTATTTAGCAGAGACGGCAGAAAGAAAATGGATGAAGCAAAAAGAGGGTGGAAGGACTATGTGAAGAAATTGGATGGGAAGAGTAAATTGAGGTAGGAGAAAATAAAGGTGGAGATTTAAACATGCATATGGACACACACATGCATTCAGACACACATACCCAGACACACACAAATGCAAACACACACACATACACATAAGCAGGCACACAAACACACACACACTCACACACACTCACATTGGCAGAAGGAAACAGTGAATGAAACAATTTAACCCTTTAAAGACCCCAGGGTTGTGAAAGATGAGATGCACACACTGAGGCTAATATCCTAAGAAGAACTAGGGATTTTCTGAGGTAAATCAACTGCTTGATAGGGACAAATGAAGTTGCCAAATATTCAATAATTTAAATGGGCCTTTTTAACACCTTGAAATCAGTAGACGCATCTCTGTCTTTCATGGGGTTGAACTGTCCATAACTTTGTAGACTTGCCTTATTTTATTTTAAAGTGTCCCCCTCCTGCCCCCTTCCATACGTCAAGCAGCCTCCCCTCAGGTCTGAAAGCCAGACACATCGCTTCTTTCTATTAGTATAAGGAAAACCCTACCCCCCCTTTGATGAAGGAGGGCAGGTTTTCTTTTATGCTGACTGACTTGTTGCTCTGAAGGAAGTGAGCTTGATGTATGGAAAAGGGGCGGGAGGGGACCACTTTAAAATAAATGAAGACTACGATGTTATCGACAGAAAGGTATGCTTCATTATAAAAAAGTATAATGAATAATATATGTTGCCTTAAACCTTTGAGTGCCAGAGGGGTACACAATGCATTGCATTGCAATGCGTTGTGTACCCCTTTGGCACCCAAAGGGTTAATAGTAAAATATTACTATCGCTTTAAGATTGACTTCACTGAAAATGGTTGTACAGCTTTTCTCAGGTTCTGTATCTCTGTGTTTGTAGATAATCATACATTGTAGCTGTGCCACCTGCTGTGATTACAGAGGAGACAGCAATTATGTTATACCCAAGTACATTTTATCATTAGAAGTAGTTAGGGGAAAAACATAAATGTGTCTATTAACAGCTATCCAGCGTAGGTAAAGAATAAAGGCCATATGTTCAAGAAAAGTGGAGAGGCTCTGGAGCGAACCATCTTCATCTTAGGGGGAAAATATAAATTTGTACCCTGTGGTGCTGTTGGTTTGCTCCTGAATTACTTCACATTTCGTTTAAACATGAGAGTTAAATGCACTAAGTGATATCCAGTGATATCACTTCTCCAAGACCTATGTTATTATTTAGAGCCTATGCACTAAGATCTCTTTAGTGCATAGGCTCTATAGAATAACATAGGAACTGGAGAAGTGATAAACTGGAGAAGTCATCTCCACTGTATCACCTCTTTATCCAGGGCCGGATTTTTCATAAGGCAGAGTAGGCATCTGCCTACAGACGCACCCCACAGAGAAGCGCATGTCATTGGGACCCGTTTTTTGCTTTAAAATTAGCCTCGCTGCGCTCACTAACCACATCCCCGCTCGGTGAGGTCTGTGCCACAGACCTGTAGCTGCTGAGTTCCCTCGTTGGCTCTTTAGTAATGCAGAGCACTGGGAGATGACATAATCTCCCCGCACTCTGCATTACTGAACAGAAGAGCGCACGGGAGCAACAGCAGCTACAGGTCTGTGCAGAAGGAGGCACAGACCTGCCAGCTGTCACGCCGCTGGACCACCAGGGAGCAAGGGCATCCATGGGAGGTAGGAATCGGTCAAGGGGGGTAATATGGAGATGATGGGGGCAATGTGAGGGCAGTATGGAGCTGATGGGGGGCAATATGTAGCTGATGGTGGGCAATATGTAGATAATGAGGCAATGTTAGGGCAATATGGACATGATGGGGCAATATGGAGATGATGGGGCAATGTGAGGGCAATATGGAGCTGATGGGGGGCAATATGGAGATGATGGTGCAATGTGAGGGCAATATGGAGCTGATAGGGGCAATATGGAGCTGATGATGGGGCAGTGTGAGGGCAATATAGAACTGATGGGGGCAATATGGCTACATTGTAGCTCCATTTCAACTGTAAGATCTGAGGTATCACTTGTGTATCTCTATTTCAATTGTAATACCACACAACTTACAATTGAAATGTAGCTATTCTAGCGATACCACAAAGCTTACAATTGAAATGCAATTACACTGGTGATACCACAGAGCTTACAATTTAAATGGAGCTACAATTCCAGTGTATCTCCATTTCAGTTATAAGTTCTGTGATATCAGTTGTGTAGCTATATTTCAGTTGTAATCCACATACAATTTGTAGCTATATTAGAGATACTACAGAGCTTACAGTTGAAATATAATTATACTTGTGATACCACAGAGCTTACAATTGAAATGGAGCAACACAAGTGATCCCAGAGAGCTTACAATTGAATTGGATGTACACTAGTGATACCACAGTGCTTACAGATAAAATGGAGCTACAATTCTACTGTAGCTCCATTTTAACTGTAAGCTCAGTCATATCACTTGTGTAGCTCTAATTCAGTTGTAAGCTCTGCTGTATCACTTATGTAGCCTCATTTAAATATAAGCTGTGGTATCATTTAGTATCAATCAGTTGTAAGGGCCATCAAGTGGTTGCCAAATTCAAATATTGCCACCTGCTAGATCCATAGGCTTTTCTGCCATCAGTACACGTATTCATAAAGCTACAGAGGTGCAATTAAGGAGCAAACCAACTTCACCATGGAGCTGAAATTCTGTAAATTTCCGTTAATTGAAATGGAGTTTTTAACCTTTTGAATGCTAGAGATTTTCAACACAATGCAAAGCAATGTGCCGGAGACCTCACTAGCATTCAACATGTTATAAACTGCATTTAAATTAATGGAGAAGTTGGTTCGCTGCAGAATGGCAACTCTGTAGCTTCATGAATAAGTCCATTGTGTATAAAGTCAAAGTAAAGCTATTCTGGAGAAAGACTTCTGCCATTACAGAGGGAAATAACACCCAACCCCTTGATTTTTAATGGGGCTTTTAATCCTTTGAAAGCTAGAGGGTCTTCAATGATTTGTAAAGCTAAGCATTGAAGACCTTGCTGATATTCAAAGGGTTAAAATGCCTAATTAACTCAAGATGTAGGGTTTCTTTTAGGAGACCCCACTAGCATTCGGGGGTGAAGCACACCATTTAAAGGGGAACTTTCACCCCGCAATAACTTAATGTTCACTTACTGCTCACCTGGCGACTAGCTGCTTAGTAGCGCTAGTCGCCAGAAATCTTACCCGGTTCTTCAGATATAGGCGTTTTACAGGAGCAGGAAGCACGGACGTCTCTTCACAGTGACGTCCGTGCGCCTGCGCTGTCAGTCCCTTGTGCACCGTGCGGTGCAAAAGGGACTGACAGCGCAGGCGCACGGACGTCACTGTGAAGAGACGTCCGTGCTTCCTGCTCCTGTAAAACGCCGATATCTGAAGAACCGGGTAAGATTTCTGGCGACTAGCGCTACTAAGCAGCTAGTCGCCAGGTGAGCAGTAAGTGAACATTAAGTAATTGCGGGGTGAAAGTTCCCCTTTAAATTAATGGGCATTTTGGCAATATTTATTTGTCCACTATATTGCAGTTAGTTTGCTTCTGAACTGCTGCATTTTGCATGAAATACATAAAACTCCTTTTGCCTCACTGGCAGCCATATAACTATTCACATGCTAACCCCTCCAGGTATTGTGCCTCTGGAATGATAGGCATAGATCCATAGATCAACACATACTGACCCCATAACATTGTACAAGTGCACTGCTAGTCCTAGAATTACACATACTGACCCCCAAGTACCTGTGGGGCCAGGTACAGAATAATTTACAGCCCTGTTTTTTTTTGGGGGGGGTGGACCCAAACACAATTAAAATATTTGACATCTTTACTTAATTAAACACACACACATATCCATGTGAATACAGAATTAAGGTAGAGTATGTGTATTATGTTGGTACTCCCACAGCAGGGAATATTGATTAACTAGTAAAATACTGAGTGAGCACTAACACCTTTTTCATATTTGATCCCCCTTTTAAAACATAAACTGGTATATGTGTCCCCAACCCACCCTTGCCCCCTCCTTCTCCCTCTTGCCTTCCTTTGAAGACTCAGGAGGAGGGCCTCTCCATGATCCCTGGTGGTCCAGCAGTGTTTCAAACAAGGACAGACTGGCCCAGTCTGACTCCTGCTGTGTCCTCCTTGGTGGGCTAGGTGGTCATGTGATGTCTGATCCCCTGTGGCCGACTGGCTCTGAGTCCCAATCCTCTCCCCCACATCATCACGCTCCCCTGTGGGCCGTGATGACATAACTGCACGTGCTGCGACCAAATGGTCGCCAGGCATGAGCAGAGAGGTGCTTGCTGCCAGCCTCTGCCACACAGTAACGAGCAGTGAGTCTGGACTCTGGCAGCAAGTGGTGTGTGTGTGGATGAGGACGATCTTGCCTGACTGCATAATTTAAATAATGGATGTGATTCATGGGAAGGTATCATTGTTTGGCAGTAAAGTATGTGATGCCTTAGTGCTTCACGGTCACAGAGCACAATGCGGCGGCCGGTGGCTGCTTTACATAGGTGCAGGGGCCCAAACAGCAGGCAGGCAAGCAGGCGGATGGGTGGCATTGACACATATTAACATTGCGGGTGGTGGCGGCAGCAGGCCCCCCTCGGTTGCGGGCCCTTCGTCTGTGACCGAATGCCCGAATGGTCAGTCCGCCCCTGGGCTCCATAGAATAACATAGGAACTAGAGAAGTTGTATCACTGGAGAAGTTATCTCCTCTTTATCACCTGTTTATCACACCTTAGTGCATAACCCCCAGTGTGATGGACACTCCTCTGGCACTCAAATTGTTAATAAGCCAGCCTCAGTCTCTCATATCCTGTGTGAATGTGTATGATTTGCATATAAACTGTTTACGAACATTTCCAGCACTAAAAAAAAATGACTATGATAGCAATCTAGATTTATTTTCTCTAAGAATTAGCGTTGATACTATTCCATGGAAATGAATTAATCTGTGTGAAATCACCACCAGAGAAGATTAGACCAGTAACTAATGAGAGAAAGAAATAAATGTGTTAAGTATGAAACAAATGAGCCATTGGTTTGAGGCATTTCCTCGAAATGGACTGTGTATGCCAACTAATGTCTTTAAATTATATGGTTAGAGATCTCAACTTTTCATTCATTCTAATTCTAAATTCAGTAATCAAATGCTATTGTTTGTGTAAATTACTTGCATACATTATCAGGGAGGTTGGATTGCAAGGCCCTACATTACAAGCATAGCACACTGATAACAAAAACCAGCAGGCTACTAATTACCATCTGCCATTCTAGTCAACATACCAAGAAAGGCTTCATGTTTATTGTACAAAAACAGGCATCTACAAATCCATTTTCTTGCTTTATTAGGAAATATTGTTGCAGGGTTTTTTTTACCCTTTGAGCAATGCTTTGAGCACTCCTCTGGCATTCAAAGGGTTAACCCCTTAATGACTGGCCGTGTGGCGCGCAGCCGGCAGTTATGAACCTCCGAGCTTCTTTTTTTTTTTTCGTGATACCAATTCAAGTGAATTCCATGACATGCCAGGACCGTCACTGGTCCTTAACGCGAGTTTACACATAACGTTCCTGTCACGTCATGGGATTAAGGGATTACTTTATTGGTTTGTGTTTTAGTCATTTTTTTTTTTACATATATCTGTTTAGTGCGGTTTCCATTATGAAAAAATGCAAGGAGTTTGAGGTACTAAGAAGAACGCAAGTATCTCTTGGGTAAACCAACTGTGGCAAATAAAATTTCCCCCAAATCTCAACTGATTTCATGGGGACTTTTCAAAATGTAACCCCTTGAATGCCAGAGGGGGTATGAAACGCATTGCAAAGTAATGCGTTGCATACCCTTCGGCATGCAAAGGGTTAATACTAGAGAAGGCACCAACACATTGCTTCTTTAATGCGCTGGAGACTTCTTTAGCACTCAAGCGGTTAAAAAGTCACAGTTAAATGAGTGGGAATTTGGGGAATTTTTATGTCTCCCCAATGGTGCACAGGTGCCCCAGAATGAACTGAGTTCTTTTTAAAGCACAGGGGAGTTAATCAGTGTCTGTGTCTTTTTGACAGCCCTATCTGTGCTTAATCAGGAATGTCTCTAAAACCTGGTATGGTGGGGCCTTCGAGGACCCCAGACATCTAGTGTTCTGATGTTACTCAAGATCCTGTGCTTGTATTTGGGCACTGTCACACTGAAACAAATAGGGAGGGGGTTTTGGAAAAGCCTTCATAATCACCTATATTTATGTTGTATTTAAATACATAATTTATGAGATATTTATTTCATGGTCAGTTACAAATACAAATCAGAGAGTACTGCCTGGCATCCTAACAGTCCATACTGCTCTCCTTCTAACCTGCCACTCCCTGCTGCCCATTATTATATAATTTGCATAAACTGTTGTTTTAAAGGGATAGTAATACTTAATAAGTATATATATATATATATATATATATATATATTTATATATATATATTGCAAAAGAATGAAAGCACTCACAGGACTGCATTGAGGTGAAATTTGTACTGGTTTATTCCATCAATGTTTTGGCCTCTGTGTGGGCCTTTGTCAAGATGCCTTACCAAAGGCCCACACAGAGACCAAAATGTCGATGGAATAAACCAGCACAAATTTCACCTCAATCAAGCCCTGTGAGTGCTTTCGTTCTTTTGCAAAATCATTATGAATGTTTTATGGAATTGAAACCCAGGCAGTTAAAGAGAGGGCACATATTGGTAATCAATCTATATCTATCTATCTATCTATCTATCTATCGTAGGATTTCCTGACTGCTGAGAGTTTGTTTTTTTTAAATGTATTGCAGCTCAAACCTGAATTTTTTAAGTGCAATGGCATGAAATGTTACAGTTGCGCTGTTGCTACACCATACTATGGACAGCTCTGGTCAGTTGACCATAAGCCTGCATAGGATAGTGTAGCAACAGTTCTACTGTACAATTTTCAGGCTATTAAGATATTTCACCTATATGTGACAGTTCTTCTTTAACATATGAGTGGAGATTAATGCTTGAGAGCATGCATATTGGATTCATAATTCTTCACACAACCAAATGTTCAGTGGTAG
This sequence comes from Rhinophrynus dorsalis, assembly GCA_037306005.1. Taxonomy (NCBI): domain Eukaryota; kingdom Metazoa; phylum Chordata; class Amphibia; order Anura; family Rhinophrynidae; genus Rhinophrynus; species Rhinophrynus dorsalis. Next base: position 399,322,777 of record CM074718.1, read on the forward strand.
AAAAATGCATTGTACTGTTCTTCACTGATTTTCTGCATCTACATGCTACAGAAGGTGAAAAAAAAACAGTCAAATGCTTTACCATGATCCTACAGGAGCACATTCTGTTCTCCTATTACGTGACCACTATGTTGTAGAAAGCAAAACATGAGTAATTATGGAATTGTGGTGAATTGGGATCGAACAGAGAGAATGTAAGTTCACTCATGCATCGTTTTCTGTTCTAAGCTGCTAGTCCAAAAATCATGTGGATTCACTTCAATTCATGTAACAGAGTATGGGAGCTATAGTACATACTGAAGTATATAGTACATACTGAAGTATATAGTACATATTGAAGCATACAATCCTCCATTGTTAAGACTTACTGTGAGTAAATGTGAATGTCCGCCCCATCGTGTGTGCAGGGAAAGGGTGTGTTTACCTTAAATTCCTCTGACATTAACCCTTTGAGTGCCAGCAGGGTGTCTGATGCATTGCTCTGCCCTCTGACACTCAAAGGATTAAACAAGGTGCAGAGGAATTGCACACCTCAAAACACACAGGCACTCCAACACTACTTGCTTGCAGTGCATGTAACATAAACATAGAATTTGACGGCAGATAAGAACCATTCGGCCCATCTAGTCTGCCCATTTTCCTACTGTAAAAACCTCAAACCTTATTTGATTCTTGGTCTTGTCTTATGTTAAGGACAGCCTTATGCCTATCCCATGCATGCTTAAATTCCGTTACTGTATTAACTTCTGCCATTTCTGCTGGTAGGCTATTCCATGTATCTACTACCCTCTCATTGAAGTAAAACTTTCTCACATTACATCTAAACCTGTGCCCCTCTAGTTTTAGACTTACATGGGGTACGTTTCAACATAGATAGCTGTTAGGCATAGCAGCATTACATTTATTCCAGTTCTTGCTTTAACAGGAAAGCATATTAGTACATCCCATTTATTATTGAAATACGACGTTATATCAGCACAATATGATAGAAAGAAATTTGTAGCATTTTGGCGTGAAATTAACTTGATCTACATCTGTTTGCTCAAGTTTAACAATCATACAGTTCTGGAATTGTATAATATTTTTAAAAGCCATTCTAGCTTTTTTTTCTCCCTCTTTCTGTGCAGCTGTAAAGTATTATTAGACAGTATATCCCTCTTGCTTTCATTACAGGAAAGTGATGTAATATACTTTATATTGCTCTTAAGGGATTGTTCCCAGTTAATCACCCCCTCTAAATTCTTTCACAACGTTACATCCATATGTGGAAAAGCAGCATGGGAGCAGTTCATTATGCTATGGTATGTGGGTGGGTCAACTAATATGACATGGGGACCTCCTGGGTTTTAACACTTCGAGGCTGATGTACTAAGAGGATTTGGAACAGTTCTGGAGTAAACAAGCTGCATCATATGGAGCTAATAAACATTCCCCAAATTACTTTAATACTGGTGAGTCCTCAAAATACATTGTAGCATTCAAGAGGTTTAAAGCCTCATTTACATCAAGTAGAATTTGTGTTTGTCCCCTATGGCGCAATTGGTTTGCACCAGAATTGTTTCCGTTCTTGATGTACTAAGAATAATTTTGGCAATTCTGGAACAAACCAAGTGTGTCATAGGGGACAAATGCAAATTCAAAGAACTTCCATTGATTTTAATGGGGCTTTTAACCCCTTGAATTCATGATAGGAGAAAAAATACAAAACAATCTGAAAGTGTTACTAACCCCTATATTGCAGTCATGTTAAAAATAAATATATTGCCCCCAGTGTCATCTCTCAAACCTTTATGGTTTGCAAGATGATCGCTGCCCTCTCCCCCCCTTCCCTGAAGTCAGCGTTCTAGCTGACTGAAGGGAAATCCGGTCTTACAATCATCAGGCGGCTCTGCAGCAGAGCCTCGATCGCGTTAATAAAAAGGAAAACTTTCACTGAAATGGTCTTCTACGCGTGCTTGGTTTGCAAGCACACGTAGAAGACCATTTTAGTGAAATATATTTTTTTTATTAACGTGATTGCGGCTCTGCTGCAGAGCCGCTTGATGATCTATGACCAGATTTCCCTTCAGTCAGTTACAATGCTGACTTCGGGGAAGGGGGAGGGAGAGGGCAATTTTAGGTTTGAGAGATTACACTGGGGGCAATATATTTATTTGTAATAGGACTTTAATATAGGGATTAGTAATACTTAAGTATTACTATCCCTTTAATGTAATGGCACTTTTAACCTTTTGAGTGCCAGAGGGATACGCAATGCATTGCTAAGAGTTAAGTGTGAGAGGTATGTTGGAGCCCTCTATAATTTGGAATCAATGGTAATTTGTATTAATCCCCAAATTTGGTTTATTCAAGTTCCTTTTATTAACGTTTAGAGTGCAAAACTATGGAGCAAATCAACTGAACTATAGGGAAGAAATAAAAACGTCCCAAATTTCCAGTCTGCTTGAGACCTGTTTGCCATTCACAAGCTCTATATGTAATCAATGAATGTATATATATATATATATATATATATATATATATATATATATATGTATGTGTATATATATAGTACCCTGGTTTGCCCCAGAATTCCTTCAGTTTTTTTTCCTATCACATCAGTCTGTTTATTTCACCTTTAAAAGGATAGTAATACTTCATTTTATCTTTATTTTATTTTGTAGGCATTAAAAAAACATGAAGAATGATATAAGTCTTATCTCTCAAACCTTTATGGTTTAAGAGATATTCACAAGCAAAGTTTCCCTCTCTCACCCCTTTTACCTAGTGTAAGCCATCTCTTCTCAGATGTGAATCTGGTTGTAAGACCAGACAGATAACTGCAGGGGACAAACTTCTTTGTATGAAAACAATGAAAGCCCTTCCCCCCTTGACAAGCTTTTCAGGTTTTCCCCTTATCTTAATTGAAGATTGTCCCTCTCTGCAGTCTACCTGGGCACCTCCCTTCTGATCTGGCTGAACGGGGGGGGGGGGGGATACTTTGCTTGTGAATATCTCTTAAACCATAAAGGTTTAAGAGATAAGACTTATATCATTCTTCATGTTTTTTTAATGCCTACAAAATAAAATAAAGATAAAACGAAGTATTACTATACCTTTAACAGCACATCTGCTTTTAACCCCGGGGAGTATATAGCTACATCGCTAATGCACTGTAAAGTAATCCATACATATATACTTACATACATAGGTATGAGCAGCCATAATGATCTTATTTCCCTGCCATGTGAATACAATATAGCTTGACAGCACTGACATGTGTCGTATTCTCTGGTGCATTGTGTCCTGCTTCCGATCAATAATATATGAAATATGGTCCTGCAGTATGGCGCATCAGATATTTTATAGCGATCAGCTGAGAATTCTCTTGGCTGTGCATAGTAAGAATCATCTTCATACTTATATTCATTTTACTCCATCTACTTATTTCAGGGGACAAAAAGGTGGTAAGAGAGCTTGCCAAAAATTCAATTACCAGATAAAAATGTCACTGTGTGGTCAAAATAATTCATCCTGTTCATTAGGAGTGGGGGGGAAGAAATCAGTTAAAAGCAGCAGTTCTGCTTACTCAGCAGTACAGTAATATTTTCTAGAGAAGTTGGCACATGGTTTAGACAGCTACATATCATTATCATTGTTATAACAAGCCTTACTTCATTTAAATTAATTGATTTTTTTATATTTTATAATGAAAAAGCATGAGAGTTTTTTTTTTTTTTTTAACATTTTGGACCTTGTGTTCCTAATTCTGGAACAATTATGGACCAAAGCAACTGCAGCATAGGAGACAAAGAAACATTCACTAATTTAAATGTTGCGTTTAACATCTTGACCGCTTTGCTTTTTAATGTGCTGAAGACCTCCCTAGCAATCAAAGAGTCAGAGCCCAATTTGAATCAGTGGATATTGTATTTCTCCTATATAGTGCAGTTGTTTGTCCCAGAATGACTCCATTTTACTTTTATATTTAAGTCCCTTTGTCATACCTTCCAAGTGTCCCTATTTAGGAGGATAGTCCCACTTTGAGACCCCAATTCCTCTGTCCCTCTTTCCCACCCTGGTGTCTCTCTTTTTAGGAGATCAGACTGTGGTGAATATATATTATATATTACATTGCTCCAGAGCACTAAAACATCAATGTTTACGGAAACTTCAGTAAGTGTTTATAAATTAGTCTGTGTAAATAAAACAGTTTGCTCTTGCTCTAAATCATTTATTCAGTTACAAAAAGAGATGTCAATAGGTAATGAAATAACCTAAAAATGTTGGTAATGCCCTACCTCCCAGCAACACCACATAAAACAAGTGCCCCTCATTGGCCATTTAAATGTTGGGAGGTATGCTTTATTTTTTTATCGCACTCATGAATGGTAGCACACCTAAAGCCGTATGCACAAAAATTAAAAATAAAAAATGAACTGTATCATGGGGAGAAATCACATTTTCTGTTGATTAAAATGTTGCTTATATGTCATGAATGCTAGAGAGGTCTCCAACACATTCCTACTCCATAAAGAAAAGAAGAAGGTAGAAGAGGCAAGGTTTTAAACCGGAACTACCACATTTAACAAAGATGGCCCCAAATAATTCCTCATCTGCCGACTAGCTGCTCGGTAGCGCTAGTCTCCAGAATTATTACCTCGTTAATGCAAATTATCCACTGCTCCTGGACTGACAGGCAGGACGGAGAGCAGACATCTGTCCAAAATGATGTCTGCGCTCCTGCGCCGTTAGTCCCAGACGGCTCTAGGAGGCGTTGCTAGGAGCCGTTCAGCTCCAAAAGGGACTGACATCTCAGACGCGCAGACGTCACAATGGAAAGAAGTCTGTGCTCCGTCCTGCCTGTCAGGCTCAGAGCAGTGGAAAATTTGCATTAACGAGGTAATAATTCTGGAGACTAGCGCTACTGAGCAGCTAGTCACCAGATGAGGGCCATCTTTGTTAAAGGTGGTAGTTCCGCTTTAAGTTGAACCAATAATGGTGCTGCTAGGCTGGAAGGTAACTACTAAACATAGCTCAGTTGGTTAATGCACCAGCTCTAGAATCTCAAGGTCATAGGTTCTAGTCCTAGCAAGATGAACTCTGCCTTTCACCCTCCTGTGGTGGATAAAATGAGTACCCAGGACATACTTTAAAACAAGCAACAATCTCAGTGTGTCTTTCCTGGTAAAATACTTTTGTTGGAAAAAACTACTGAGCAATGCCCAGCAAGATGGAGAATGTTTTATGTGAGAAATCATTGGTTGTACTTTAGCAAATGTCACTAGGAACAAAAGGCAAATGGACACTTGTAAGATGTTATATTTTGAGAAGTGAGTGTAGAAATGTAACCCATGTTAATTGTAAAGAAAAGGCTCTTTGGTTTGTTATGTTCCAAGCATGGAACATTGTTCCTCTCCAAAGGTTATAATGACAGGGGCAATGTCTGTGTATTTAAAGCAGGAACACATTATGTGGGGATAATGCGTAATATCCAACAAGAATGACAAAAGGTGCAATTAACAGGGAAAAAAGACTGTACAAAAAATGAAAGTCACGAAAGTAGCAGGTTATTAACACCAGCACTAAGCCACTGTGGGGGAGTTAATCCTGTTTTTGCTGCAGGGAATATGTAAAAGAAAGGAATGTTTGGTGAAGCATAACTAATGCACGCATCCCTGGGACTTCCTATTGGCTGTCTCTGTGGAAGCAACACTGACACAGAGGAATGTGAAAGGATAATTACTTTTGCCCATATTTTACCCAATTTTTCACCTTCTCCTTTGAAGTGGGAAATCAATAACCAAGATATTTCGGAATGTACAGGTATGTGGTCTGCATAAATTAACTTACTTCCTCTTTTGAAGAGACCAAGGGGTAGATTGTTTGTCACTGTTAAATTAACACCTTATAAGCTAAAGATATCTCCAACATATTAGGGTTAATGTACAACTCATCCAGCTCAGCTCTAATGGCATTACTGCATACCAGCAGAGGGGAGTGTGTGAAATACATTTCTCCACTCAGTTTTTTGCGAAATCGTTTTACCAGGAAGAATACACTAAGATTATCTCTCATTTTCAAGTATGTCCTGGATTCATTTTATCTACCTCAGAGAGGTGAAAGGCCGAGCTGACCTTTCTGGGACTAGAACCTGCAACCTTATGGTCAGAGCAGATTCTACAGCTGGTGTTTTAACCAAATGATACATCTCTTCGACTCATCTGGCAGACAGAGGTTTAAGAATATCATGTGCAACAAAATGTGACACCATTTGCAAACATGGAGTTAAACATGGTGTAGAGAAATAGAATGCCCATAAACTGTTCCACTGTACTACCCTTGTTGCATTGGGCATTAAGGGGGGGGGGGGGGTTGGTGTCAAGCTCAGTAAATTGGTGTAGGGCTAGAAAATTGATTCCATAACCTGATCTTGAACGGAATCATATTGTTACATTCCCACACTGTGTAGATGTCTTTACTATCTAAGGGAGGTCTATAGATAAATGGCTCTTAATTTGTTTATTAGAAGGAGTTTCTTATGTTGGAATCATATATATATATATATATATATATATATATATATATATATATATTTTTTTTTTTTTTTTTTTTTTTTTTTTTTGACTGTATACAATGATTTTTATTTTCAATCACTTCACAAAAAGACAGTAGACTTCAACAGTCTGAATGTGAAATTCCATAGAGAGGAGCCTCAGGGTACCTTTCTCTGTTCGAATTGTAAGGAAATTGTAAAAGGGGAGTATGTGACTCACCCAGTTAATAGGGAACGGATTCAACTGAAATGTGTTGCAACATTTGAGAGTAAAGCATTATTTATTATATTTAAACCCATTGGTGTAAAGAATATTTAAGAAAAGCCACAAGTTGCATTAGAGTGATTCTCAATGAGCATTAATCAAGCATAAAAAATTGGAAGATTCAAAGTGCATATTCCCATTAGTAGTAACGTAGAGGTGAAACACAGTGTCAGTTGGATGACATGGCAGTTACTTAAAAAGTCTGACAAAAAAAAGAGTAATGCAGATTGGTGTATGACCTACAAGAAGGGAGTGTTTACTGGATCTGGAGGTTACAAACTCTAATTACTACAGGGTTAAATAACAATGATGATTTTATTTTGTTTCTTATGAATATATTTTTGTTAGAAAGGAATAGATTTTCCCCGTTTTTAATAGTTACAGCTTTTTATCTTTTGTTTAGCACTTTAAAGGTTAAAGGTTTGGTATCTATAAACATATTTTAATGCATCTATTAAGGTTTTGGGTCTTTAGTAATGAATGCTAATTGTGTCTACTTGTGTTTTATGATACATCCTATTAGATTGTTACTAGTGATGTACATTTGTTTGTAGGTTACTGTGGCAATGATATATCCCATGGGGAGATGCCTTGTATTAGGGCTGGCCTCCGACAACTTTATATTATATGTTAAAGGGATAGTAATACTTTGTTTTATCTTTATTTTATTTTGTAGGCATTAAAAAAACATGAAGAACAATATAAGTCTTATCTCTCAAACCTATATGGTTTGAGAGATATTCGCAAGCAATGTTTCCCCTCCCGCCCCTTTTACCTAGTGTAAGCCATCTCTTCTCAGATGTGGAATGCAGTCCATAGACCAGACAGATAACAGAAGGGGACAATCTTCTTCCTATGAGAACAATGAAAGCCCTGCCCCCATTGACACGTTTTTCAGGTTTTTCTCTTATCTTAATTGAAGATTATCCCTCTCTGCAATCTACCTGGGCACCTCCCTTCTGCTCTGGCTGAGCAGTGTTACATCAGTAGAAGGGCTGGGAGGTTGATATTTTGTCATTGAATTACTCTTGAACTACAACTCTGACATAATTGAAATAACATTCTCCAAAGTCCAAATACTATGATGATTAATTAGAGATGCTTTTATTATGAAACATTACTATCCCTTAAACTTTAGTATGTGCTATACCTGACAAGAGGGTGAGATTGCGCCCTGAAAAATCAACAGATCTCAGTAAAAGTTGGTAAAAACAGAGTATGCCTGATGTTCTGAGCGCTGTCTTCAGGAACAGGAGATACAATGAGAGAAATGATCTCCTGGATTGAGAAAAATTCAGAACTTAATAAAGTGTGTGAGTGCAGGTATCTCAAACAATGGATTCATCTAAAGGATTCCCATTGACATCTAGGGAGCAGTTTGTGGGTACAACCCTTGATAAAGTTATCAACCACAATTTTAATCTAGATTTATGTCTGGGACAATCAACTGCAACATAAAAAAACAAAATGCCCACTGAGTTAAAATGGGGCTTATAGCTCATTAAATGCTAGAAACATCTTCAACATTTTGCAAAATAATGTGTTGGAAACTTCTAGCACAATTTAAATCAATTGCCATTTTCTATGTCCCCTGTGTTGCAGTTGGTTTGCTACAGGAGTATTTCTGTTCCTCTTTAGTACATCAGCTTCCGTGTTTGTAAGGTAGTGAAGGATTTGCCTCTGCGCACAAAGCATCAGTCTCTTCAGGTGAGTTAAAGATGGTCTGGAAGCATTGGGGATACTGGATCAATGCACATCACTTTGCATAACATTTTCAGTCCCGGAATCTCAGTTATGTTAAGGAGCTGTCTTCCGAGGTTTTATTTGGAGCTTTTATGCTCCCTAACTACTGTTTGCGTTGAGTGCACATTATAGTTCTCAGTAGATTGAGAACAATTTTCATTATTGCCTTTTATTTGTCTCACTGTTTGATATATTTTACTGGACACAAGCAAAGTAGAAAATGGATACAAGTAAATTATAACTTTGATCCATTTTAAACTGTCAGAAAAGCACTAAAGACAAAATGGAATGTGGCCTCGGTAAAATACTGTCATTTAGAGAACAATTTTAAGGAAATTAGTGTATGCAAATCATCTAGTCCATAGACATTTTTTCCTATTGGATTGAAATGTTTACAATTAGAATCCACTCTACAAAAATATGCAGTTCCACACAGGTGGGAGTTCATATTTTGAAATGGAAATTGGTGTACATTTCCAGCTGTTAAATGAAAATGTATTTTAAAAACAGAGAATAAAAAATAAATTATACAGATGGCAGATATGCGCTAAGGTGTGAGAAGTGTCACCAGCTAGAATCGTGGTTTCCAACCTTCTTTAAAGAGGACTTGTAACCTGTTCAAATTCTCAACCCAGTGGGAACATTTTGTTGTAATATGCATATTTATTCAACCAATTTAGTGGAAAACAGTATGTTCAGGCAGCCTAAGAAGGAGTACTGAGGAGGAGCAAGGTTGTTTCTGGACAGCCACACATACCTGAAAATGCTGCTCAGTAGAGGTTATAACTACTAAACCAAAAATCACTAAAATCTTTACACTGATTAAAGAGCAAAAACACAAGGTATAGGCAGTTTAAATAGGTACATTTAATTAGAATAAAAAGCTGATATGTGATAGATCAACTCGGAGTTGTATCACCTAGCTGAAAAATGGAAAATTTCCCTCCTTTACATGCGCAGGAAAAATAATATAACTAAATAACTGTACTGTATGTATAAAGGTTTGACATTCCTACCAGTGCGTTGGATACCTCTCTGGTTCGCAAAGTGTTTAGCACAGTATTCACATAGCCTAGTGGAGCAATTCTGGATCAAGCCAAATGCGCCAAAGGGAACAAATTAAAAATTCCAGACATTCCCATTCATTTAAAAGTTGCTTTTAATTCATTGTGTGCTAAAGAGGTCTCCATTGTACTTTGCAATTTGCTGTAGACCTCTCTAGCATTTAAGTACATCAAAGTCCCATTTAGGTCAGTGGGCATTTTTCATTTGCCAATTATGGAGCAGTTGTTTTGCTCCAGAATTGTTCCACCTACTGTGTGCATATAGCCCTACGCTTGGTGCTTTATGTGTCATGACATGTCAGTTGAGAACCAGTGAGTGAGAGATGTCTGTCCATTTCATGTGTTATTCGTTTGAGCCATTTTAAAAGTTGCCCGAATTTCAGGCAGTTCAGATTAAGAGATTAGGCTGCATAGGCTAGAAAAATTTGCTCCATCTTAATGTATATGCTCCATGTTATTTTTATAGTATATTTTTAAGTAACATGAACTTTGTGTTGATAGAAACTGAGGCCGGTGTTCAAAAAAGAACTGGAGCATGAAACAATGGGGCTAATGTAAGAAATCAACAGTTCAGCTTCATATGCTTTAGCCTCCAGCTCCAGTGATTGTGCTAATGTATATACCCCATGTTATTTTTACAGTGGATTTCCTAAGTAACATTAGCTATTGGTTGAGAGAAACCAAGGCTGATGTCCACAGATGAAGTGGAGCAAAACAATGGGGAGAATATAGGACTCTGCCAGTGCAGGGGAGGTCCCCCAAGCATGGGCGTACAGACACAAACACATACACACTAATACACACACGTGCATTAGTGACTATCACACTTGCTATATTACTAATATACCTATTTCAAGTAGAAAATACAACATTTCAAACAAAAACGTGCATGTTTGTATTTTATATAGGGAAAATAAGTGCTTATACATAATGTATTATATACTTATTTGCAAAGCCAATCTGAAAAATTAGTTGGAAGGAGATAGGTGATACCTGCCTCATTAGAGAACCACCCTATGTTAAATAGTACTATGGCAGCTTCCTTCCTTACATATAAACAGTGTATAGGTAATTGTGGGTTTTTTTTGCAAGATTTTTTAACATTTCCTAAGCTTTTTTAAGATGACCATTTCATTCTCAGCTTTCTATCACTAGTATTTAGAAATCTCTGCTTTGAATGGTAAGAGCAATGCATTAGAGACCTCCCTCACATTAAGGGCATTTCACAATAATGAAGCTTTTAGCAAATTTGATGAGATGATTCTCCCTATACAATTTTTGTAAAATAAAGGATAAAAAAATTAGTTGTGGGCTCTAAGGCTGTAATTCATCAAGCCGCTGAAAGCCTATCATATACTCTGCACTTTGCCTCAGTCTTTAACAGATACGTTTTGGTATTTATCAGTGATCAGTTTTATTTCCCTGCCTAGCGTGTGTGAGGCAGGGAAGTACGATAACCACAAAACTGTTAGATTGAAATAGCAGATCTACCTGGTGGTTGTTAACTGAGGAATTACCAAGTACCAGATATGATCCACCAATCGCAAAATCGGTGAATGGGTAATGCGCAAAGAAATCCTCCAGTTTCTTTTGCTTTCAGCCATTTGCTACTTGATGAATTCCCCACTAGGTGTCAGGAACTCAACTGACGAGACGTGTATGAATGAAATTCCACTCAAAAATAAGAGCGGATAACTCTTTTTGTAAGCTATATGGGCCTGTTTAATGCTTCAGTTCCAAGCATAATGACCTCTTTGCAAAGCATGCACCAAGGTGTTGGCAGTGTGGAAGTGTGTGGAGCAATTTTGGGGCAAACCATCTGCACCATAGGGGACAAATAAACATTTCCATTTACATATGACATTTACCCCCTTGAATGCTAGAGAGCTTTCCATCACTTTGAGGTGAACGTGCCACAACAATTCCTCTCTAAATCAGGTGCTGGAATCAGTGTTTAGACCCTATGCCTGCCTAATGTGAATTTGCAAAGCTACACATGCTAGAACTCCTCCCCTTAACCCCTTAAGGACAAGCGCTCCAGGGAAGTTACCTTCCCTTAAGGAACTATTTGATCCTTGCCAGTGCGCCCGCACATGGGACCTGTTGTGTGTGCCTGTGCTCCAATTGTAATAAAACAACAGTGATGGCCCTGGCCTGTCACAGTCCTTAAGGAGTTCATGCAGATTGTGCCAAGAAGAGGACAGTGGGTAATGGGGCAGTCTGTTGGCATTTCAGAGCGTTTCTGTCCTCAATGCCTTGTTTATAACAATGTATCAAACAAGGCACAGAGGAAAAAACATGCTTGTATGCCATTTCCTTGCTCATACTGTGAGGCATGCATAGGGCTTGCTGGGATTAAAGTCCTAATGCTGACAAAGTGTTTCTTCCTTGTATGCATTATGGTGCTTATACACTGTAGTGCATACTCTGAAGCACAGTCACTGATGTTACAGGCTAATGCCTATGGATCTGCACTGGCAAAATGTGTATATTTTCCCATAGTCCCCTGTGGTACTATTGGTTTGTCCCTCAATTGCTCCATGTCTCATTTTTACATAGGCCTCAGTGTTTATTTGTTTTTATTCCTCAACACTTTGATGACCAGTCTGTGATGCATAGAAATGTGATGCATTCCAGTGAATAGAAATGTGATGGATTCCAGTGAATAGAAATGTGATGCATTCCATTGCTTTTCATCACAAGACTGTCAATCATGTTCTTAAATCCCTGCATCTGTGTCAATAAGGTCAGACTGTTTGATCATGGACAGACTTCCCTCAAGTGCTTTGTCCCTGGTTTTAGTTTTCACTATATATATGCCTCCCAGAGGGGAGAGAGTAGCTCTTATCTGGAAGATGCACTCTGGATACATCGTTAAGCGAAGTTAACAGAGTCGTCTCATAAACCTAGTTAATATTGTTCCAACTTTTACTGCTATTGACTGTGGACTCATGGGAAGATATCTAATCAACAAAGAATGTAGTAGGCCATATATCCTCTTTTTATAACATTGTTTACTGATCAAGTTATTAACTTGTTATTGATTGATGCTTGCTAACATCATTGGTGTCTAATCACCTTACTACCAGTAGGACAGAATTTCTTGTGGAGTCTGGAGCATGTTCTGATTAAGCCAATACATTTTCCTGTATTAGACTGGATTGTGCTATATGTATGTGTGTGTTTTGGTACAGGGTATTTATTAAAGGGATAGTAATGTTTCATAATAAAAGCAGCTCTAATTAATCATCATAGTATTTGGACCTTGGAGAGTGTTATTTCAATGCTGTCAGAGTTGTAGTTCAAGAGTAATTCAATGATAAAGTATCCCCCTCCCGCCCCTTTTACTGATGTAACACTGCTCAGCCAGAGCAGAAGGGAGGTGCCCAGTAAGATTGCAGAGAGGGACAATTTTCAATTAAGATAAGGAAAAAACCTGAAAAACGTGTCAATGGGGGCAGGGCTTTAATTGTTCTCATAGGAAGAAGATTGTCTCCTGCTGTTATCTGTCTGGTCTAGCAACCAGATTCCACATCTGAGAAGAGATGGCTTACACTAGGTAAAAGGAGCGGGAGGGGGAAACGTTATCATTCAATTACTCTTGTACTACAACTCTGACAGTATTGAAATAACACTCTCTATGGCTCAAATACTATGAAGATTAATTGGAGCTGTTGTTTTTGTGAAACATTACTATTCCTTTAAATCATATTTGAGAAGCCACCATTATAGATGTTTTTTGGATCTATATGCACACAGGAGCAATTCTGGAGCCAACCAACTGCCTTATAGGAAATGCATGAAAATTCCCTTTGATTTAAATAGGGCTTTTAACCCTTTGAGCGCCAGGTAGTACATAACACATGGCACTCAAACTGGTAAAGTTGATTCAACTGCTTAACATGGATTCTGCTGCCTTCTATCACACATAAACACACTCCATGAAACTGATGTGTAAAGAATAATTAAATGGGGCTTTTAACCCCTTGTATGCTAGAGACGTCTCCAGTGCATTGCTTCATAATGTGTTAGAGAGCTATCTAGCATTCCAGGGGCTGAAATCCCTATTTAAATTAACAGGGAGTTTCTATTAATGGGAAGGTAATAGGGGTTCTAGTCTACCACAGCTGGAGGGCCTCAAGTTATCCAGCTCAGATCCATGCAATTGCATCTAATATAAGGAGAGATGAAAATACACAAACAATATACACTAGGCCATATTCAGTAAGCTATTTCTGGAGCAAACCAAATGCACCCTGGTGGTGGGGGGAGGGAATGAAATCTCCAGTTGAGTGAAATGGCACTTTTAAGCCCTTGAATACCACAGAGGTCTGCAACAAATTGCTTTGCATTGGGTTGGAGAGCTCTATAGCATTCCAGGGGTTTACTTCCTCATTTAAATTAGTGGGATTTTTTATTCGTCCCCCCCTCCCATGGTAAAGTTCATTTGCACCACAACTGCAGAACTAGCTAATTGAATGCTGCACTATACGGATATACCCTACTGCTTGATTAGTATGACTGTAGAATTGTAATTATGGGAGCAGTGAAACAATCAGTTGGAATTTTTCTAGCATTGAAGGGGTTAAATACACCATTTAAATCACTGTGCAGTTGCTTTATCTAGGAATTGCTGCTCTTTTGGTCTGTTAATTTTAAAATGTACCTAATATATAATGGGCACATACCAGTAAGACTGCTGTAAAATAGGTGCTTGTGCCGTATTGTTTATGTATTAATCTGTCTTAGAGGACAGTTCTCCCATTACAGCTGGTTACATGAAGAGGAGGGCAGTATGGGAGTGTATGGGTGTTTTGGGGCATTCTATTACTCTGCCTCTTGTTTAACCCTTTGAGTGCCAGAGGGGTATGCAACACAATGCAAAGCAATGCGTTGCGTACCCCTCTGGCACTCAAAGGGTTTACTCCATGTACTGAAAAGCATTAGTCCATTTTCCTGCACATGATCTAGACAAGGCTTTTGGGACTTGATCACATTAAAGTCTTAAACATTTAACCCCTTAACGACTCTTGACGGTCCTGGCACGTCATAGGTAGATTTGCGCTAAGGATCCACGATGTTCCAGGACCGTCATGGAATTCAGGGCTCCCCACACGGCTGCACGCCATTCGGGAAGCCCTGAACCGGAGGCAGAAATGAAAAAAAAAAAAAAAAGGTCCGTGGTCCTTAGGTGACGGCCGCTTGCGTGATCAGCTGTCCTTAACCCCATCACGACATCTGACTTATCAGGTATGTCCCGCAAAAACTGTCACTTAGTGACAGAGGACATTCCTGGTAAGTCCCGGAAGTCATTCGCTAGAATGACGAAAAAAAAAACCCAGTCGTTAAGTGCCGGCTGGGGGTTAAGGGGTTAAGCAGTATTTTGCACTGGTATGTTGAAAAGCCTCAAACCAGCTCCTGTCAGTCATTTGAGGGTGTCAGAAAGCTGATCCCCTATGACTGGAATGCCACATGGAAGTATATGGTTTTCCCCACAAATACCAGATCTGTGTATGGATCTTCCATAGGCACGATGGGTAAGGCTTACAAGCCCAATACAGCTAGTGAGTGCAAATCTACATCATGCAGCATATGTATACTTTGGGTTCACTTGGGGTCTCTTTCACACCCACATTCCGATACCTTGTTGCTACTCCAGGGGGTTACAACGTAGCCCTGGTTTAATCAGCTGGCCTGGTCCCAGAGGAACAATTTTGCCGACAGGACAGCTTTGAAAATTGCCCTTTATTATCATCACATTCTACTGGACGTGCTACAATTGGTTTTTTTTGTTCTTTATGTATAAAACTTGCCAGGACAAAGCCTGTATTAGATTAAAATTGTTATAAAATGCACCAGACCTAATGAACACATTATTGCCTGACCTACAGATCTGGAACGACCTATAATGCTCCCCATATATATAAAACACTAATGAATTGGCAAAGAAGGGATAAATTCATTCTAAACCATAGAAATTCCATCATCAGTCATTCTTTGTACAGTCCTGAACTTGTTGCACATGTGTTTACTTTACATGGATTTTTCACTGTTGCAATTAGCATGTCTAATGCAGCTGCCTGGAGCAAACTGTTCTTTGTTGTCAATCAATTTCTTGTGTGGGACAGATCTGCAGTCCTGGATGTTTGTCTTTCCTTCAACCACAAAAGTACAGGCACAGCCTGCACCATCAAAACGTTGTGTTTTTTGGATTCTTCATTGCCTCTGCTGGTCATGTTTATTCCTGCATGCCATGTGAGCGTATCGGTGCTTAACCCAATGAGGACCAGATGGGTGTGCGAAACAGTTTGTTGCACACCCTTCTGATCCACAAGGGTTTTGGTCTATGTTGGCCTCGTCATTAGCATGTAGCTGGTACACTTTTGAAATGCCACACGTATAAGAGCGTGCGTCACGAAGGCACTATACGCAGGTCGCTGGCTTCAAAAGCGCCATATCAGAATCTCACCTGAATCAAAACCATGAGATTCTTATGCTGCATCCTAAAACGTTGCTTACATCCACTGCCTGCATTGCCCGCATACCTTAAGCTGTGCCTCCGGCCTCATTGCAATTTCAGTATATACATTTACTGTAACTGCTGTATACGTAACCGGTGCACTGTAAATGAATAACGGAAATGCTTCACACAGTGATGTATTTCTCTAGATATAATGTGAATGATGGTGGTATTTTATTCTGATAGGATTCTTTTCCATCCTTAATCCTTTGATTGCCAGAGAGGTACAATCCCGACAAATCAGGGGATGGTTTTCCTTATGCTGACACAATAGTGTCCTTTGTTGCTATTTGTCCAGACTGGCTTTTGGATCTGAGGGAAATCTGCATGACATGACGAAAATGGGCGGTAGGGGGGACTTTTAACTGGATTTTCAAGAAGAATATGAAAGTAAAGGATTTTAAAAAGATACTATACATTATAAAAAATGAAATGGAACAATCGTTCATCCATTTATTTTTTGACATTACTATCTCTTTAAGTCAATGGGAATTAGATTAGTTTTGTATGTCCCTTTGGTGCAGTTTGTTTGCTCTAGAATTAATCCAGTTCAGGCTCAGTCACATTGATTAACTGATCTGTTAGAGGTGACTGAGGTCAAGTTTAACCCTTTGAGTGCCAGACGGGTACGGAATGCATTGCAAAGCAATGCATTCCGTACCCCTCTGGCACTCAAAGGGTTAAGAGTTGCTGTTTTTGATAACCCATCCATGAGAAAGTGCCTGAATGTATAAAAACAAAACCCCTTCATATTTTCTTTACTTATTGATAGGAATGCAGTTACGTTCTGGTGACTCTGTCAGCATGTTTGTCTTGCCTATTTACCTCTTCCTCTCATTTTATTATATGCCAATTTATTGCATTAAACGATCATTCATAGTTATATGCTACATTGCCAACCTGTCTATCTCCATGCTGTGATTTTCTTGGCAGAGATCAAACAGCAAAGGAAGGAACTCAAGACATTTGCATTAGTTAGGGCACCATTTAAGCAGCACAGAAAACATCTGATCATTAATTATCATTATACTTGCCTGACTTGTGACACCTGTATAACTTATGCATGGATTTCTCATCTAGGATGTTAAAGAGATTTTATTTTAATGGTTTACATTTTCATTGAAGTGACACATTTAATTTACTATCTGGATCACCATACTGAGGTTTATCGCTCACTACACTTATACATTTTATATTTTAATGAATAAACAGCAAACCCAATTAAGCCGCAGCTAAATGTGCTAGAATGAGATCCATTTAAAATAATAGTCCAGAGATTGCAGGGAAGTGCATTTTTTTCATGAAATTCATATATTTCTCAGTAATTAGTTCAATTCCCTGAGACATGTTTAACGGGCATTTAAAATAATAATAATCTAAATGATCTGCTTTGTAGTATTTATTGATTTGGACAGCAATCTTACAATTAAAACTGCATGAGGTTATTGTATATGATTGTGTAGCAATCTCTATAAAGCAACGCGGCTAAAGGAATAGTAAATCTTTACTATGAAAAAAAAAATTGGGGGGATCTTCTTGCTGAGTAAAAGAGGAGTTAGATGCTTCATTCCAAAGTTATTCCAGTTTAATTTTCTATTTTTATTTAGTCTAACAATGCCATCTGATTGTTTTAAATGGAGTTGTAATCCCTTGAATGCTATAAAGGTCTGCTTTGCAGACCTTTTTACATTCAAGCGGTTTAAAAGCCCCATTTAGAGCTTTGGTAGTTTGAGTAATTGTTATAACGTCATTATAGTTTGAACTGTTATAACTTTTGAATAAAGCAAAAGCCAGGAGTGGGAGTACCTTTATTTGGAAATTCCAGGGCTAATTAACTTCACCTTTTGGGCATTACTAACCCCTTAAAATCCCCAGTGATATAAATGGGACTTTTAAACTCTTGAATGCTAGCTGTGTCTCTTTAGCATTCAAGGGATTAAAACCTCATTTAAATCAATGGAGTTTGTATTTGTACCCTATGGTGCAGATGGTTTGCTCCAGAATTTCACCCATTTAACTAATTGACTATGGCCCCTAGAGAGGCTTGCTTTATAAGCCAATACTGGCCTGTGACTGTGTGTGAGAAGAAATGGGAGGAGTTTAGGGTCTTTGAATCTGGTTACAAATAGTCATGTCCACCTCTATTGACTAATTAAACTTTAATTTTGTGGATCCAGTCCACACTGAATGATTGATAGCGGCCATTAGGCCATAACTGCTTTGTCAACATTACTGCGGCACATATAGTCAAACTTCAGCATGCACATGCGCACACACCCCTTCTTTCTCCTTTTCACTGACTGGATGAGGCCAATGGTAAGGGCCTTCACACTGGAATTCACTTGGGAGTTGGAAGGCCCTGTTTGCCAGATTTATTACCGAGGTGGAAAGTTCAGCAAACCCCTAATTAGGAGGTGTTACATAGAAACATTGATTTACATGTTAATTAAGAACCAACCAGTCTATCCAGTCTTCCCATTTCCTTTATAGTTATATAGTTCTCAGAATAGACTTATGATTTTAATTCTCTTAACGTATCAGTCTCTACTCAGTCTCTTTTCTTTACAGCTCAGAAGATGTTCCATGATTGTATCACCATTTCTGCAAAGAATCACTTACACCATTACTTTTGAGTCTAACACTCACTAACTTAAGATCATACACCATTTTTCTAGTATTCCTTTTTTTCCTGAACAGTGTCTTCCTCCAGAGGCTTATTAAAACCTTTAATATAATTTAACTCTTAAAGGAAAGGAGGGGTTCCAGGACCGTCATGGGTAAACTTGCATTAAGGACCCTTGACAGTCCTGGCACGTCATGGAATTCAGGAGTCCCCGCGTGACTGCATGCTGCTCAGATGCCCCCTGAATTCATTCCAAATTTTAGCATTTTTGGAAAATAAATCCTTCACTGGAATGGTCTGCTAAGTGTGCTTGGTTTGCAAGCACACTTAGAAGACTGTTCCAGTGAAGGATTTATTTTCCAGTAACAGTCTCGGCTCTGCTGCAGAGCCACCAGCTGGTCCCTGGACCGCATTCCCCTGCAGTCAGCTAGAGCACTGACGTCAGGGAACGGGGAGGGAGGGGGGAATTTTAACTATGATTATCTCTCAAACCATAAAGGTTTGAGAGATGAGACTGGGGGCATTTCTTGTATTTTTTTAATGGCTACAAGATGCTGATTTTTAAATATGATGTATTACTATCCCTTTAATCATCTTTCTCATACTGTTCAAAGTAATACATTGTTTGTAAGCATTGGATTAAGCTGCTGGATGTGTTATCTGATGGAAATTCTTGCAATATAGATGATAGACTATAATAGGAGGTGTAAACATAAAGCCTATATCCAAAGCAACATGTTATGATTTGAAGCTCAGGGGATAGGTTATTAGTAGTTAAAGTTTTGGGTTGCTTTATAAAAAAACACAGTAACATTTTCTGCAAAAAAAAAAAAAAATCAAATTAATTGAATAAAATAGATTGTCAAGACAACAGTGACAGTAGTAGAAAGAAGATTGAGGCAGAATATATTATAATATATTACAAAAGGAGTACAATGATTTGGATTTGAACGTGTGGGATAACTATTCGTAGACTACAAAAAGACACACATGCTTTTGCTGTCAATCAACAGGGTTAAATAATGATATGAATGTGATAGGAGAATGTGAGGAGGAACCACATGGGACACTTAGGTGTAGTGACAGAGGTACTAAGGCCACTGTGCTAGGAGACTGATGGTCAAATAGGAATTGCAACAATTCTGAGGAAAGGCAAACGCACCATTAGGGGACACATAATTGCCAAAATTCCGATTGATTGTAATAGAGTTTTTAACCCTTTTGATAGAGTGGTGTTCAACGCATTGCTTCGCAGTGCATTGGAGGCTGAGCTATCATCTGGGGGGGAAGGGTTAAAAAGCACCCCTTAAATCAATGCTCTGCCTGTTTCAATTTGAAATAAAAAATCATGTTAGAATATGTCATGTCCTCCTGCTTGAACTAAGTCACAGGGGCCATAGTAAGTTAAGTTGAGGCAATTATTAAGAGGTGTTAGTTCTCCTTTAAAGTAGAGGTCTGGTTGGGCTGTTCACTCAGGCAGGTATCACATTGGTCAGCCTAGGAAATTTTTATGTGCCCCCCCATGATGTAGTTGATTTGCTCCAGAATTGCTTCCTCTTCCATTGTACATATGCCCCTATGGGGGAGATGTATGAAACTGGAGTTTAAAGGTATTGCAAAGTGACATAAGGATATGTAAAAACCAGGGGTGTCCAATGTATGGCCCGTGGGCCTGATGCGGCCCACCTGACTCCAGGGTTCAGCCTGCCTAAGATTTGTAAAAAATTATTTTAATACTTAATTAACTAGGACACATGAACTTATAGTATAGTAAGACAAATACCCTTGCCTGCCAGCACAGTACAGTTCATACAGTCTGTTAGATATCAGTGCTGTCATTGAGTTGATCAATAAATAGCTGTCAGACTATAAATTCATAATTATCGATACAATAAAAGGGGTTGGAAAGGGTATGAAGTCCCCATTTAAATCACTGTGAATATGGATAATATTTCATTTTCACTATGGTACAGTTGGTTTGCTCAGCAATGACTATAGTTCTCCTAACAAACTGTTATAGTTTTGTAGATGTTACAAAATTTAAACTATATGCTACAAATCCTATCTCTCAAACCGCTATGGTTTGAGAGATGTTCGCTTTCAAAGTTCCACCTCTCCTTCCCCTTCTCCTGACATCAGCGCTGTGCTGACGGCAGAAGATCCCAGTCCGGGGACCAGCTGGCTGCTCTGCAGCAGAACCGAAGTAGCGATATAGGAAAATAATTACTTCACTGGAAAGGTCTACAAAGTGTGCTTGTTTTGCAAGCACACTTTGTAGACTGTTCCAATTAAGTAATTTTTTTTAAATAACACAATTTCGGCTCTGCTGAAGATCCTCCTCGAGTCACACGACTCGAATCTCCTGCTGTCAGCTGTAGAGGTAGGGGGGAACTTTGAAAGCGAATATCTCTCAAACCATAGTGGTGTGTGAGAGAGGATTTATGGCATATAGTAAAAATTGTTTAACCTCTACAATTCTAGAAACATTTTTTATGGGACATTACTGTCCCTTTAATAGATCAGCCTCAAAAAACTTACCTATAATGTTTTTGCATCTCTACTTTTATACTTGAACTGCTCATTATGTGGATTGTTTAGAGGACATTAATCTTACATGGCAGGAAGAACATTACCATCATATTCTCTTCTAAGTCATCCTCCACTTTGCCCTGTGAACGGAAAGATGTATTGAACTTTGAAATATTAAACATTTGTTCTCTGAAAAATCAGAAGTTCTAAAGTAACCTGCCAAATCATGCTTTTTACAACTGGTTGACAACGGAAATGACTACTGTTTCAAAATTCATGTCCTAAGGTGGAGATTGACTTACTTCACTATTACTCTAGGTTTCCTTGTCTAAAATAAGAATAAAAAATCCCATACCATAAGCATATGAGGCTGCAAGTGTTGATTTGCTTTGGATGAGGGAATAATTGTCAATATTGTGAAGATGTACTAAAGTTACATCAGATTCTTTGCTGACATAGATTTGCCACAATGGTATAAAAATATTTCCCTGACATAACTAATGGGAATGCTTTGTATATTAGATGATAAATATATATATATATATATATATATATATATATATATATATATATATATATATATATATATGTTGGTCTTTGTATTAGAGAAATGTTAGACCCATTGATAGATTCCATTGAGTGTTGCTATTAATAATTATAACAGATTCTATTGACTAGATAATTTCCTCCTTATAATTCTAGTGCTTAGAATTCCTCTTTTGTGAACAGTGGTCATGTTCAGTCCTTGAGTGACAGTGAGTAGCCATATTTTAGAAACAACACATTATGGAATATGTACTAACTAGTTGAAGAATCCGTTACACGGGTCACAGTGGTACTGCCAGCCGGTCATACACAGTAGAGACTGCCCACTCCGTGGCTGATACAGTGCCAGCCGGTCGCGGTGCAGTCATGCTCAGTAAAGACTGCCCGTACTGTGGCGGATACAGAGCGGGATGCTCCATTCGGAGCGCGAAGGAGCGCCCCACTCTGTATCAGCCTCATCACAGGCAGTCTCTACTGCTCATGACTGCAGCACGAGCAGCAGTCTCTACTGCGCATGACTGCGTTGTTACACACTTTCTAGCGAATTATTATATAGGATAAAATTCTGCCATAAATAAGCTCTGGAATCAATGTTCCTGTACTATACCTGCCTATTGCATATGTATGGTTGGTACACAAAAGATTCCCACTTTAATGTTTCTTTCACTAAGGGGAGGGCAGTGTGGCAGAGGGCAGTGTGGTATCGTATTGGTATTTCATCACATTCTGTTCATCTGTATCTTATTATAAGGTATGTAATAAAAAGGCACATTTTCCTGTGGATGTTATCGGGAAACATTTGGGGATTGCTCGCATTGAAATCTTAAAAATGGCAGAGTGGATGCAGAAGTATGAAAGAAAGCATTTATATGCTCTTGCACATATCCCAGAGTGCAGTCACATGTGTCAGAATGCAAGAAGCATGAGCATTCGCCATTTCCTGTGTGAAAACCACTAGCAAATAGGTTTGCTCGTGATTTTGTTGAATTGTGCGTGAAAAATCAAGATTAACGAACATTTGTGGCTGTGGTCAGGATTAACTAATCTGAGTGGAATAGTGAATGTGCCTAATGCAGGAAATGGATTTGCAAACGATTTTATACATCTTTGTAGTTTTGTTTTACAAGCTCATTTTATTTTGTGCAATCCAAGAAGTGTTTGGTATTGGGCTTCCTGCATTAGAACATGCGCAATATCTATCAGAGCTTGAAAAATGTCTTCAGTGCATGCTCATGTTTCCTGCATTCCACCAATGATTTGTAGGTCAGTCTTAATTCTGATTCCTATAGTCTCCTTCATTAAATCTCAGTGATTATCAAGTCCAAACAATGGATGTATTAATTAATAGACTTTTAGAAATGCAGGCTGTTAGTGTCTCTTAAAGACTGACCTTGGCCACCCCATGTCTTTTGTATCTCTGGGGTTGATTCCTTCATGAATGTTGAAGGCAGAAGCTTTCAATTTACATTTCTTGTAATGCTGACCTAGGTTAGAATTCTTCCCATATTTTTCACTAAGAATAATTTTATACCTTAGCTTCTTATTTAAAAACAGCCCCACTCCCCCAGGATACAAGATACATTTGACAGGCGAAATGTGTTTTTTATTCAGTGACGTAAGGTGTGGATTACCTTTTTATCCTTTGCATTGCATAAAAGCTATTACATTGGCTATCGTTATACAGTATTTTTGTATGAATTAATGATTTTGTAGGCAAGCTGATCCAGATAAAATTCTGATAGCCACAATTAAAAAAAATACTCTGAATAATGCTTAGCTTTCTTCTATAAAGGATGCTTCAAAATGATTGATGCAAGTTATCTAATGTTTTTAAATAAATTAAAATAAGAATATGTGTTGCAGGTAGAAAAACATTAGACAGTTTTTGCAATCCATTAGTAGAAATTGTAAGTAGATATAATGTAGAACACATAAAAAATAATTATACAGAGCATAAAATAGTAAACTATAAACACTGATGGCATTAACATTGATGACAGTGCTTGTAAGTAGTTCAGCTGTGATTCATGATTGTAATGCCATTGCTTCTAGCATATAAGCCAGAGAAAATGAATGACCACTCATTAAAAATGCTTTTTAGCAAAATTTGTAATAATGTGCAAATAAAGATAATCTCAAAAACAACTCTAACAAATTATTTCACTCCATTAAAACATTCAGTGAATATATTTGTTTACAAGAAGGAAGATACAAAAACCAAGGACTGCGAAAGATTTGGAATAAACCAACTACACTATAAGGGTACAATTAAACATTTGAAAAGTCCCTTGTATTGAAATGAGGTGTTTAACCTCATGAATGCCAGAGAGATCTCCAGCTCTTTTGGGAGCAATACTTTTGAGACCCCTGTAACATTCAATGTTTTAAAATTAAAACCTCCAAAGTTGGAGAAGTCTTAGTGCTTAGGCTCCATAGAATAACATAGGACTTGGAGAAGTAATATCACTGGAGAAGTTATCTCTACTGCATCACCTCTTTATCACACCTTAGAGCATAACCCTCCTTTGTGTTGCAATGTGTTGGCTACCTCTCTGGCTCTCATAGGGTTAAACCTTTGAACATTAGTATTTCTTCAGTGTGGTGCATTTGGTTTAATATAGAACCTATCTATAAATATCTTATATGTGGTTTTGTTAGCATACATCCTATTTAGAGGAAAACATTTTTAATTGTTAACTATGGACATATGGTTGGATTTATCCAATGAGAAGCTTGGTAAGTGCCATTTATTTGCCTACAGAAAATTGCTGTGCCTTACTGTTATTATGTAGATTGCATGATGTCATCCACCATATGGTGTCATCCACCATACTTTAGTGTTATCAATAATCTATATGCAGTTCCCTCCTGGATACTCCAGTGTCATCTAAAATGAAACTTATCAGCACTAGAGCTGTTAATACCACCTTATGCTACGGTACCCAATAAAGTGAACAGCTCTGCTATAATCCCTACCACTCGAGTCTGCTGCCTATGAATCATTTTTGACTCTGCCCTCTCCTTCACTTCACAAATACTGTTTCTCACCAAGTCTTGTCAGTTTCACCTCTAGAATTAGATGTTTGTTTTTGTTTTTTGTTTTTTTTTACACAGGACATTACCAAACTTCTAGTCTAATCCCTCATTTTGTCTTTGTTGGCTATTGAAACTCCCTTCTAGCTGACCTTCTTCTTGTAAGACTGTCACCACCTTAGTCCATTGTGAACATTGCATCATCACACGTGTCGAACTTCCTCTGCAGTCCTACTCTGTCAGGCACTACAGTGACTTCCTGTGTCCCCAAGAATTACATTTATAAACTGATCACTTCCTCAATAGGGCACTCCATACAAATCCATACTCATTTCAATATATACCCCTGTTCCTCTCTTACCACCGCCTCACACTCTTGACTCCAAGATTACACCACAGCAGCTCCCTATCTTGGAAACTCACTGCTATTCTTCATATGACTCTGCCATACATTAATTCATTCAGCTGCTCTGTTCAAAGAAACTTACGCCCAGTACCTCTAACTGTCCGAAAGCTGCCACTATAGCAGATTTATGGTGTCATGCCAGCTAGTCTAGGGTAACAACTCTGCAGCTGGCCCAAACCTTTCTCATCTGTCTAACTAAATAGTATCCCATCTTCATGTACTTTTTTGTTTCATTTGTTACCCTTCTCCCTCTACACTGTATGCTCTGCGAGCAGGATTCTCTCATCCATATTTATCTATCTGTTATATGTGTCATGTGTTTGTAATGAGTTATGTAATCGACTCTATTATTTGGATGGTTGACAGGTAATCTGTCACCAGGACCATGAATGGAGAGAACAGTATGCTTGGGTTTGGCATATTGTGAACACAGCGGACAGATTATTGGGAGGGACTGCAAGTAGAATTACAAAGGAGAGCAAGACTTGCCCCCCAAAAAGTTTTTCAAATACATAAATAGCAAAAAAATTAAAAGGGGAGTGCATTGTACCTTTCACATATGAGGTGGATAAGCTGATTAGTGAGGTTAAGGAAACGGCTGATTTTCAGAACACATTCTTTTATCGGTGGATACCAGGGAACAAGCAATAGTAGAAGAACCTCGACAAATACCAAATACAACCATATAATTATCTGTTATGGTATATATCTAAGGGTTCTTCAGTGATTCATTGCAGTGTCAGGAAGACCTCTCTTTTTAATCTTTATAACCTTAAAAGATGAGAGACGCACATACACTGTCAGCCCTTCCAGACATATTCTAATATCTAATGAATGAAATTTGTTCTGTGGGACCCCTTGAAGTTCTCCAGGAACACTAGGGTTCCATGAAACACAGTATGATAACCACTGAACTAGAATTAGTATATCATTTTATATTTAAATACTGCATTTGTTTTTCACTATTGATAATTAATGAAATCTCTAAATCTCATTATAGTTATAATAGCAGCACATAATGAAGGTTAAAATAACATGGACTGTTCTTTATTTATTTAGCAATTTTCTTTAATTCCATATTCATTTTCAATGTTAATTTAATTAAGTTAAATGTAACAAACAAGCCTGCATTATTCAATTAAGAAGTATTTAATAATAATATGGGATCATGAGCCTCTTGATACCATTGTGTTTTTCTTTTTTTACTTTTGATTGCCTGTTAATGAATGCCAAAAAGAATAATTAAGGAGCTGTATACTTTTTATGAAAAAACTAGCAAATGTTACACAGCATTGCTTGTGATGAATATAATGGCTGGTGACGACACTGCAAGGGGTGCCATGTTTTGGAGGTGATGTGGTGAATGGGACTGGATGGCCCTGATGCGGCGAATGGGAAAGGGTGGCCCCTCTAGAGTTTGGTGAAGGCGAAATGGTGCGTGGGAGAATCGAAGGGTGCCATGTGTTAGAGGTGATGCAGGAAATAGAATATGGTGGCTTCTCCCCTTTGCCGAAACGCTATAGTGTGGTTTTATAGTATGAAATTATATTTTTGCGCTTCCCCTGTTGCATACCTCTCTAGTGTCCCTCTTTAGGAGGGACAGTCCTTTTTTTATACCCAAATCCCTCTGTCCCTCTTTCTCTCCCTGATGTCCCTCCTTTTAGGAGATCAGATTGTGTGGTGTATATAAGTGTATCACATTGCTCTACAGCAATAAAACTCACATTATGGTTTGTATAAACATCAGTATATGTGTTTATAAATTCTGTAAAGTCTGTGTAAATACAATACTTTGGTCTTGTTCTAAATCATTTATTAGGTTACACAAGGAGGTGTCAGTAGGTCATGAAATAGCCTAAAAATTCTCGGTAATGCCCCGCCCACCAGCCACACCGTCAGCCACACCCCCTAAAACACAAGTGTCCCTCTTTGGCAATTTGAAATGATGGGAGGTATGCTGTTGAGTAAAACAAGAGTACTCCCTCTATTGGGAGGATTTTCATTCAAAGGATAATACAAGTTAAACTGTTAGCAACAGTGCAATCTAGTTTAAATGCACTCTACTGGTGAGTTTTAGTCACTGACTAATACTCTTTGTAGTATGGAATAGCACTTGGTGACCACAGTAGAATATTGAAATTTAATAATAAAAAAAGTTTGAACTGTGATAACTTTTGAATTTAAAACATTTCAGCAGTGGGAGCACCCTTATTTTACTCACCAGGAAAGGCATTACAACGTATATTTTTTCTAAAAAGAAATTTTTAGCTCCTATAACACCAAGAGGTTGGACAAAACAGGGGTTAATTATATTAACCCTTTGAATGCAAAACCATGCATTGCGTACCCTTGTGACACTCAAAGGGTTAACTCTTTGATTGTAACTAAATGACCCAGATGTAAACTTCACAGTCATGCACTGGAATCCAGGCATATTCTATAAATGTCCTAACAGATGAAAGCTTTTGTTCGGAAGTTTGATTGGGTTTATTGCTATGGTGACCAGAGAGAAGTAGAGAATACATTTCCATTGGAATGTTTCCTAATACTATTTAGTATCCAGTAACAATATGTCTGTTGGCATTTCTTCAGTCAGGTCAAGCTAAGGGCCTTATGCAGGAACAGGAAGAGGTGCAATTCTACAGCAAACCAATTTCACCATAGGGGACAAGGAAACGTTCCCCCAAATTTCCATTGATTCAAATTAGACTTTAAAATGGGGATTTAACACTTTGAATGCTAGAAAAGTTCCCAACACATTAATTCGTTGTGTATTGGAGAATTGAATAGCACTCATTGGGTTAAAGCGATAATAATAAATGAAAATAAACAGAGCTCCGATTAATCTTCATAGCTTTTGTGCATGTAGAGCGGTGTTTCAGTAGTATCGAACGTATAGTTCATGAGTAATCCTATAAAATAAAAGGCCAGAATGTTTGTCCGATGCTGCCCGGGACCATTCCGCGCTTTCAGGCAGTCTGTACTGGGCATAACTGCATCGTGTGTGCCACTAGTGAGGCGGCGGTAGTACGATGAGCAGGACAGGCCTCTTAACCTCACCAGATCTTGGCCCATGTACACGGGCTTTTACACTAGTTGAAATATAAAGGGTCCCCCTCCTGCCCCTTAAATGTAACAATGCCTCTCCAAGCCGATGTGGATGGAGCACAGCAAGGGACAATCTTCACTGAGCATAAGTAAAAACCTGCTCTCCTTCATCAAGGGGTGCAGGGTTCTCCCTATGCTCACAGTGAGAAGATTGTCCCTTGCTGTGAGCTGTCCAGTCCCATGATCGGATTCCAAATCTGAGGGGAAGTGGCTTAGAATGGGTAAAAGGGGCTGGAGGGGGACACTTTATAATTCAGTTACCCATGAACTACAAGTCGGATACTATTAAAATACCTTTCTACATGCACAAAAAACTATTAAAATTAATCCAAGCTCTGTTTATTTTCATGTGTTACTGTCCTTTTAAAGCGGAACTATCACTCCAGATAAAGTTTTCCCCCCCAATAATTATTCATATAGCGATAAGCTTAGAAATATTAGTATTATCCAGCATAAGTACAGCGTTATTAAGAACTCCTACTTCATCTGAGACTGACGGGCAGGGATAATTGCAGCCATCTTGCCTTGCAGACATCTGTGCACCTGCGCTAGCCTGCCAGTTTATTCAGTATTGTAGATGTTAAACAAAAAGTATATGGAGAAAGTTACATTTCTCAGACCTTTATGGTTTGAGAGATATTCACTGCTAAAGTTCTCCATTCTCCTGATGTCAGTCTGCATAACAGTTTTCATTGGTAAGCTTTTTGCTAGATGCCTAATTGTGTGTGTGGGGGGGATTTTATTTGGGGTGATAGTTCCCCTTTAATGCATGAATCACTCATTGATATAGTGGTTCAAAATGTGGCTACTTTATAAATAACTAGTAGAAGAGCCCGTGTACACGGGCCAGAGTGGCAGGCGGTCGTGGTGCAGTCATGCACAGTAGAGACTGCCCACACAGCGGCTGATACAGTGCCAGCCAGTCGCGGTGCAGTCATGCTCAGTAGAGAATGCCCGCACAGCGGCTGATACAGAGCTGTATCAGCCTTGTCACAGACAGTCTCTACTGCGTCGTTACAAACTTTGTAGAGAATTATTATATAGGATGATTCAAAATATACTGGGGGATGTACTAATATCATTCTGTTGTAAAATAAGTGCTAAAATCATTTTTGTGCCTGCCTATCCCTTATGGACTAAACAATGGAAATTCTCCAGTGTATGCTGTTTACTGTAAGAGGAGTGTGGAGAATTGTGCTGGGTATTTCAGAGCATTTAATTATGGTTTTCCTTGTTTATTGCCATATTGGAGAAAATCACCATACAATAGGTACATTTTCTTGAGCAAGCCATAGTGATATCTTTTGAACCTTGTCTGTGTTAAGGTGATAACCATAGTTGGGAACTTTTAAAAAACCCTCACCCAGAGATCTGAAGCCCAGAGGGGGGAAAAAAAAGTAGAATGCATTAACCCTTTGAGTTCCAGAGGGGTCACAACCGCAAAGCATCGTCTACCCATTTTGCACTCAAGGGGTTAAATGAAAAGTTTGAATACACTTATCCACTCGTCCCCGTCCTCTCGTGAAGCGGGTAGGTAAGCAAGCAATCTTATCTTCCTACTGACAACTGCCCCATGTATTAATTGGCTGGCTGAGGTCACTTGCCCCGGATGCAAGCATCAGCCTTCCGACATGAGCTGTTCTGTTGTTTGTTTTGTTTTTTTTATTGTACAGATGCTTGCTTTACCCGGAGAACTTACCATTTCATCCGGAGACAGTGCCGTAAATCCAGAGTCTCCGTGTGAAACGCGGCAAGTTTCCAGGTATGGTCTTAATGACAGAGGAATGTGTTTACGTATGCAGTAAAAGCAATCATATGCTGTAGAGCCTACCTCGGAGGTCAGCCACATGATTGCCTATGTATAAGCACAGATAATGAACCGTGCTGGAGGATTTGTACAATTACCCTTGTATATCTTATGGCATAGGTTCAGTCTGTAACATTGGCGAGGTATTTTAATTGGAGTGCAATTTGCCTAAACACAATTGCAAGGTTAAAATATGCCTATAGAAAAGTCATCTTTAAAATTAGTTTTGCTACACCTTGTTAAGAAACTTTTAGTTTAAAGTAAAATAGAAAAGTGCAACTTTAGCATTGTTTTTCTCAAATGAGATTGTCAATTTCCGCTCTACTTTTGTTCTTCTGTTCAAAACTAATTTATTCTTTGGTGTGTTGTTGTCTAGGGAAAACTGAAATATCAAGCTGCAAGCAGAACAGCTGAATGCTCTGTTAGATTTTGTAGCTGTTGTTTAGTATGCTGGAATCTGTGTAAACCCCAAGGCTTGGAATAAAGACCTCTTTTGTTAAGTTGTAAATGTCTGCTCCATTTGCAGAGCAATGTTTAGTCTGGTAAAAAGGTATCAAATTAGAGAATAATAATCATTGGGTAAATCTGATTACCCAAAGTGGAAAAAAATCAGTGGGATTTTGCCTTCTGTAATGCAAGTTTTTTAAATGATAGTATTTTTCCTTCAGGTGTGTGAGTGTAAGAATCATGTTTGGAAACAATTGGGGAGATTTATAAAAGGTATTATAGAATAAGTTAGCATTATGATTGTTAAAATGACAGTAATGTCCCAGAAAAAAATATTTAGCATTTTGTAATGCTTAAAAAGTTGAATTGAATGCAGAAATAACCCTATCTCTCAAACCGCTATGGTCCCACACTTTACATATAATAGCGACATGTTAAAGGGACAGTAATGTCCCAGAAAAAATATTTAGCTTTTTGTAATGCTTAAAAAGTTTAACTGAATGCAAAAAAAACCCTATCTCTCAAGCCGCTGTGGTTTGAGAGATACATGCATTCAAAGTTTGATGTTTTCTGCTGTCAGCTGTAAAGCTGTCAGCAGGAGATCCATGTCGGCCGACACGGAGGCTCTACAGCAGAGCCGCAATCCCGTTATTTAAACCGAATGACTTAACTGGAATGGTCTACAAAGTGTGCTTTCAAACCAGGCACACTTTGTAGACCATTCCAATTAAGTCATTCATTTTAAGTAACGCGATTGCGACTCTGCTGAAGAGCCTCCATGTCGGCCAACATGGATCTCCTGCTGACAGCTTTACAGCTGACAGCAGAAAACATCAAACTTTGAATGCATGTATCTCTCAAACCACAGCCGCTTGAGAGATAGGGTTTTTTTTGCATTCAGTTAAACTTTTTAAGCATTACAAAAGGCTAAATATTTTTTCTGGGACATTACTGTCCCTTTAACATGTCGCTATTATATGTAAAGTGTGGGACTATTTATAAAAGCTCTACGGAAACTTTATAATTAAATTTGCTATTCCAAAATGAATTAGACCAGTGCCATTTCCCCAATAAATTGAACTAAGTTACGTTAACATCTCTAAAACTGTTGCAGCTTTCTTTATAAATACTAACATTCATTTTTAGAACACTCTAACCCTTTTAGTGCCAGAGGGGCAATGTGTTGCACACTCTTCTGGCACTCAAAAGGTTAAATACATTTTTCACTATTACTCCAGTTTTATAAATCTCACTCAATGGCCCATAGTTATAAAAGCAATGTGGAGTTATTCTGGAGTAAACAAATTGCACAACAGGGGACAAATAAACATTCCTATTAAGGGGTTTTAACCCCTTGAATGCATTGGAGACATCTAAGATAATTCAAATATGTAGAAATGAATATTGCTTACTTTATATTTTATTTCATAAAAGAGCTCTGTTGGTGTGTGTTCTTATTTTGAATTCACAACTGCATACTGATTGGCTATTGGTCTTTTGAACCAATCAGAAAACATCTAATATTTTAATCAGAATATGTCAGGGAGAACACAAACTAACTGACATTCCCTGCTTCATCAAAATGGTGGCTTCTCAGACCAGTAAAAGGCAAAATACACATATTCTGGAACTATTGCATACATATCCAAATGTCTTTAGGTGTGCTTATACATATGAAAGAGTCTTACGTTTCGGCATTAGTGGTTCTTAAACCATTTGATTGTTAGGGAGGTAACCGATGCCATGCGTTGGATACCTCTTTGGCACTCAAAGGGTTAACTCGCTGGATGCTAGAGTAGTTTATAATGCATTACATTGCCTTGCTAGCATCCCAGGGATGAATAAAACCTAAAAATAAATAGATAAATAATAATAATAATTGTAATAAATATGTGTGTATATATATATATGTATAATATTCTTGTTATCTATAGTCAATCTGATAACCAAACGGGGGATATGCACAAAGGCATGATACATAGGTGATAAAGTGGACACAACTTCTCCAGTGATAACACTTCTCCAATGTCTATGTTATTCTGTGGAGCCAATGCACTACGATTTCTCCAACTTTGGACATCTTAGTGCATGGACTCTATAGAATAACATGGGAACTGGAGAAATAATATTACTGTAGAAGTCCTGTCCCCTTTATCACCTCTTTATTACACCTTAGTGCATAACCCCCCACATCTCTTAGTGCCTTCACTTTCCTATGGAGACCTATTACTGCCCTCATAGCTTTCCACATATCGGCCTCTGCCCCACCTCAGCTTAGTGTCCCACTTCTCATCTGTATGCCTCAAGTCAATGGTACAGGCACATATGGTATGAGACAAAACTCTGTAAATTGATTGGCAAATCCAGGTTAGAAAAATATATTATCAATGTTATTTTTACCTACTAGCCTTAGGATATTTTGCTTGTAGTTCAGTAATGCGTTTGTATTAAATGCTGGAATGGAAATGAAATATGAGATGCTGGAGAATTGTATACACAGGAGAATACAGTTGGATTCTGCAGTGAAAATGTGGCAGTCACATATAGTTACATGGAGCAGCGAATGAATAAATAGATGAATGGTACTGAGATTTTTGATTAAATGTTACTTGCTAGGTAGTAAGGTCTTTAGATTTTAGCTTTCATTCTGTTTTATTAATGTGTGGCTGATATACTGAGAAGAAATGGAACAATTGTGGTGCAAATCATCTGAACCATAGGGGACAAGTAAAAAGTCCCCCCATTGATTTAAAAGTGCTTTTCTCCCTTGGTTGTGCCATATCTAGCATCCAATGAGTTAAAATCCCAGTTGAATACAATGGGAGTTTTCATCTCACTCCTGTAGTGCAGTTTGCTTGAATATGGTTATTTGTTCTCCAAAAAATGACTTTTTATGGAATATATTAAGAAAAAATTATTCAAACCAAATATTAACCCTTTCAGCGCCAGAGGGGCACACAATGCATTGCGCTGCAGTGCGTTGCGTCACCATCTGGCACTGAAAGGGTTAACCAATTAACATACCTGGGAACTACTTTGTTGGGGCTGCCAGGAGGAGAGCCCTCTGGTGCCGATGAGGGGAGAGAAATGATGTGATTTGCATCATAAAAGGGGCAGGGCTAAATCGTGAGTGGGGGCGGGATGTCTAAAACAAAATAGCTTGAAGAGACTGGGGAAGAAGAAGAAGAGGGGCGGGGAGTGGGAGAAACAGGGTAGGATTGCGCACAAGTGGGCAGAGTTTCATCAGAAACTCCCCACATCCATAGAATCAGACTCTGCCCCTGAGACCCGGTAATGCAGTGTCAAAACGGGAGTGTCCGGGGCAAAACCGCAGAGTTCCCAGCTATGTCCATTATCCAACGCATAGTGTTGCAATACGTTGGATACCTCTCTGGCACTCAAAGGGTTAAACATGACATCAATCTCTGCATTTTTATTTACTATATAGAATAGTTGAGCATTGATGCTTGATTGTATTATTGCCTCTGGTCTACATGTATATTTTTTTTTTTTGTAAATAAAATCAAGTTTATAATCCAGCGAGTTAAATATTACTATAAATTTATATATTGCTATTAACTATATAGCAACGAAAAGGAGTTGCACTAGTTAAGAACACTCAACAATGATGAATTCATTCCACGTATTTTAATGTTGGCTCTCAAACAGAGAATCTTGTTTGAAGTGCCAGAACAATCTATTGGGCAGACCATTATTGTGATGATTTCTGAGCACTCTTTCATACTGAAGAAACACAGTGCTCATTGTATCTTTACCTATGACAAGAAATCATTGTCCTTCTTTCAATATTTATAGCGATTGTCTTCTTTTATTTTAGCCAACCCATTACAAACAATGATTTTCTCATAGTAAGCAAGATTTGTGTCCTCTTCTTGTCTATATATTTACATATGGATGTAACAAACATTACTGTATATTTTTCACAGTGACCTGGAAAAATACAGAAATGAGAGGAATCACAAAGAAGAGAATTGGACAACTGTTGTATTCTGTTACACACTGTGTGGTTGAGTGGTCAATGGACCCCTGATTAGCCAG
This sequence comes from Rhinophrynus dorsalis, assembly GCA_037306005.1. Taxonomy (NCBI): domain Eukaryota; kingdom Metazoa; phylum Chordata; class Amphibia; order Anura; family Rhinophrynidae; genus Rhinophrynus; species Rhinophrynus dorsalis. The sequence goes on from CM074718.1 coordinate 399,357,462, forward strand.
ACAATGCAACGCTAATCAGGTGTCCATTGTACTCTGGGTTTCTATTCATGCTTGTGCTGTTGTCTAACATCAGTCTATTTAAGCACACTGTGGGGTGAACGTACAAAAACATTTAGCCAAAGTACAATTGATATAACAGTGATTTTTAAACCTTTGAATGACTGAGGCCTATAACACACTGAAAAACAATATGTTAGCGACCTCTAAGTCATTTAAGGGGCCAAAAGGCATATATATATATATATATATATATATATATATATAAATAATTTTTTTTATCAATGAGTTGAGTTGGCACTCAGGGTTAACTGCACCTGGGGCAGCATTATGTATAGTTTCTTTTAATGTTTTATAAAAAAAAAAAAAAAAATCTTAGTAAGCATACTTTGAACTCATTCTTACTATCACCTTCCATTTTCAGTCTAAACAATAGCACATGGCATGTTAGAATGTCTAGATTTTTTTATACATGGAGCTTTACTTGGGACAGTTTGGTATGCTACCAAGCAGCTGATGGCATGGTAATCAGTGTCATGTTTCCCATTTGTCACACTGAGCATGTGCAGGGGGAAACCTAAACGTCTTGTACACCAGCTGTCAATAAACTACTTTTAAGTTGACATAGCAATACATTAGCTAAAATTTGTCTGCTGATCACCTGTGAGTAATGTAGTACGTCATGCAACACTCTCGTTAAATCAATGTGTGAGGTGTGACAAGGAACCTGGATTGCCATTACTTTTTATTTTCTGTTGCCTCTCATGGAAAGAGAATTTACATCTTTTCTCTAGAGATGAGTGAACCAGTTTTCCAAAATGGTGATTTTCAGTAGACCAGGTTGACTTACACAGTTTAACAGGTCATGAACATTAAAGATGAAAGGGAGTGCATCCTCTATAGTGTAGTAAGCTACTACTCTTGTGGTATTACACTTACATGCTTCTGAAGCAAACTAACTGCCTCAGAGAATGAGCAACTATCTAGTTCTTTGTCCACCCAGTCTGCACTATAAGTCATCTGTCTGAAGGTATGCAATGCTTTAGACACGTCTCTTACACTTAAGGGGTTAAGATAAACATTGATGGTGCGGCAACTGTTCTAAGCACAACTAGGACAAACTTATAGAAAACCAACTAAACCATAGCAGACAAATAAAAGTTCCCCAAATTCCCATTGTTTTAAATATGGATATTAACTCTTAATATGCTTGTGAGGTCTGCAATGCATTAATTTAGCAATGTGTTATACATCTCTTAAGCATTCAAGGTAAAAAGACCTATTTAAATCAACTAGAAAGTGTATTTGTCTCCTATAATAAATTCGGTTTCATCCCAAATTGCTACATTTTTTTAGCCTGAGCCTCTCTATCTATTAAGAGTTGTTTTCCAAACTAGATAGGATTCAGTGTAGCAAAAAACTCATAAAAGTTGTATAAAGGTGATACCTTTTAATGGCTAACTGAGGACATAACAAATGCAAGCTTTCAGGACACTAAGTATCCTTCTGCAGGCAAGGGTTAACAAATAAAGCAAGAATAACACTGCATTTATATTTACAGAGTATGACATACATTTTAAACAAAATATATGAGTGAGGGTCAATTAACTTAGTAAACCTACAGTCTACAAAGATATGAATTGATATGCACAGGGTTAGATCAAAGTCCTGGGAACAAGGAAATGTTCATTAACACACAGGTGTGAAGAGCCTGTTAGTCTGTGACTTGAACAGATCTATCTCTATACAATTAAATACCAAAATGTTCCATTATAATGAGACATGAAGCCCATCCCAAGGATTAGTCCTGTTTTTAATGTATCGAATAGATCCATTAATTTAAATTTCCAGACTTTTATTTTCCTTTGTGTTCTAAAATTTCCTTTGAGTATGGTGACTTTCATATTTTGTAGACTATGATTTGGACCACAAAAATGCTGGCCAACTGGTGTGTCAACTTTTCTGTTTATAGTGTGGTGATGAAGGTTCATTCTTTTCCTCAGTGTCTGTCCTGTTTCCGCAGTGTAGTAACCTCCTGTGGGGCATTGTGTACAAGTTATGAGGTATACCACATCTGATGAGGAGCAAGTGAATGAACTGTTAATTTCATAGTGTTGCTGTGTATTTGTATTTGGTATTTTTATCTTTGTTGTGCGTTGAATGCGTGGACGGATCTCACATCTTTTTACTCCACAACAGAATGTTCCTTTCTTTGTGATTTGTGGCAAATGGCTCTTGACAATAATTTTCCAAACTACAAATATCTCTGGAAGCTTTCAGATTGGTTTAGTTTCAATGTAACTTGTGCTGTTGCTATAAAATATATCCACCAGTCTTGCTGCTTCTCATTAACCCCTTACTGCCTGAGGACGTACATGTACGTCCTGAGCGGATATCCCAGGTGGACAGAGGACGTACATGTACGTCCCAGAAGTCATTCAGTAAAATGAAAAAAAAAATGTTCGGCGAACGTTAAGTGCCGGCCGCGTGCGCGTGCGGCTGGTCAATAAGGGGTTAAGGATCAGAGGCATATACAACTCATTCTTTTCATAATATGCTGTCCACCCCTCTGGTTCTTTAAGACTTTCTTTAGATGAGCAATGAATAAGGTTACAGCAGGCAATAAAAATTGTGAATCGGGTGATTTACTTTGTATTCTTGATGTTTATGGTCTTTTTGCTACAGTTTTGATGAAGATGTTAACGGATAATGAATGAAATAAGCAGCATTCTCTGGTTGTCATATGGTGCCCATAGTAGTAAGTGCGTGCTGTGGAAGAGTAATCTACACAGGTTAATACCACTGTGTCACACTTAGGGCACAAAGCACAGCTAGCCTGTTCAGCATTACTTTACCACACACAGCTGTCACAGCAGCATTGATAACAGGCTATAGTTCTGCAAGTGTATGTCAAATCTGGACTTATCTGTTTTGACATCTGTTGATGGAAGCTCTGTTTTCTGTTTAATCTAGACAGTGACCTTGATATTCTTTGTGAACAGCAGAAGCCCACAGTTGCTTTTCTAAAGAAAGAAGCGAGCAGAGACGGTGTTTCACCACCTGTCATGCTAAATGATCAAACCGAGGCTGATCATACAGATAATAGTGGCTCAATTAAAATACATGTCTTCATAGTTTTGAAAGGCCAGTCTCTAGTTACACACTGTGGGTCGTATTCAGCAAGCTAAAGAGCAATTCAGGAGCAAACCATCTAGTAGAAATAAAGCAATTCCCATTTATTTAATGCTTTGGATAACTTTCTGGAACTCAAAGGGTTAAGTGCCAGAGAGTCATTCAGTGGATCACACTGCAATGCATTGGGTACCACTTTTGCACCAAAAGGGTTTACTCCTTGACTGTTACTGAGGTCCAGGAGACCTCTCTAGCATTGTAGGAGTTAAAAACTGCACTTAAATCAATGAGAATTTAGAGAATGTCTATTTGTCCCTATTTTACAGTTGAGTTTCTGGATTTGGGCCTATAAGTGAGTTTACCAGATATAACTGGAATATTCTCTAAGGATTCTGGGAACCCTACAGGAGGTAAAGGATTTTTTTAACCCCATAAGGACCAAATGGCTGGCCAACAGATTGTTAAAACATAAATGGCATACCTCTAACTGTTCTGGTCCATAAGTGAATTAACTTAACAATTTCGACTTTATGAACAATTTTAAAGTCTAATTAGCTATTGAAAAGCATAGCAATTCTTTCTCAAATAGTAGGGTAATTCTATTTTAATCTGCAGTTGCATTGTTTTTTTGATTATAGTGATTACAGCGTTCATTAGTACTGACTGGTTAGGGAATGTGGCTGAGAATATCAAGAAAACTGTCAGTAGAAACATTCACAGCTTCTATTATTAACTCTGATAGCCTCTAAAACCTTGTCTGTTTCCTTTACTGGGTAGTGGCAACAATATCCATTTTGCTTGCAAGCAGTCTATGTTTATATGGAAAAAAATAACTTTAAAAGGATAGCAATGTTTCAATCAAACAATAAAAGAAACTCCAATTAAACTTCATGGTATTTGGCCCATGGAGAGTGATATTTCAAAACTGTCAGAGTTGTAGTTCAAGAGTAATTGAATGATAAAGTATACCCCTTCCACCCCTTTTACTGATGTAACACTGCTCACCTAATATTGGAGCTGCTGTTTTTCTGAAACATTACTATGCCTTTAACCCCTTAGGTGCTAGAAACCTCTCCAAGACATTGCAAAGCAATGTGTTAGAGACGTCAATAGCATCCAACGAGATTAACCTTTTGAGTGCCAGAGGGGTTGTGTACCCCTCTGACACTCAAAGGGTTAAATATATAATATGTGGGCCTTAGGTATGGTTCAACCAGAAGGGTGGAATAAACTGAACTATCTATTGAAGATGGAAAATTGGAAATCTTAGAAAAAAAATAAAAATATAATGTGAAGTAAAATTTTCATTTTTTAATTAATAGGCAAAACTGTTTTAAAGTGCTAGGTTTATAGCTGTTTATAAATACAAGGAATTAACCCTTTGAGTGCCAGAGGGGTACGGAACGCATTGCTTTGCAATGTGTTATGTACTCCTCTGGCACTCAAAGGGTTAAGAAACTACAGCTTATTTTTTACTTTTATTTTTTTTTTTCATTTATAGTTTTAAACTTAAATACTTGTTTTTTGTAATCTTTTTTTTTCCCTGTCAAAAATCTTCTCACCCTTGTTTTTTGTCAGCATTCATGGTCTTATTTGTAATTTTCAGCATCCATATTGTGGCTGTGTTAGCTCTCGTGTGCCTTTTGTGCTATGCTTCTCCCACCATCTGTTTCTGCAGCGTATGTTTGTTAGTTGCAGTTTTAAGAACAAATGCTACAAGTCCCGGTGGAACAAAATCAGATTTTCGAAATGAACATCTAACTAGAAACACTCAGCACTGTTATAGATCCATTTAATATGGTCAATACCTTTTCACCTCAGTAAGGGAATAGGGTAGTTGACATACTTAAAAGAAACATCTTGTGGTCTATCCACAAATAGCGCAGGCTCTCAAGTGCATCCAGTCAGTTGCTAATGGTCCACTGGAGTTTCAGATTCTTTATTACCTACTTGTCCTGGTTTCAAGTGTTATTCTATAATAATACATTACAAAACAGTACCAGCTACATGTAGTGTAGCCAGAGTAGGCAACCTTAGACGCTCCATCTGTTGGAGACTACAAATCACATTGTCCTTGACCTACCATTGGCCGGTAAGGATGGTGAGAGAAGTAGTCCCAATCATCTGCAGTACCAAAGCTTGCCTGCCTGTGTAGTATACAGTTGTGTAGGCCTCAGAGAGCAGACTATTGTGTAGTTTGAGATACCTTTTAATGGACCAAAGGTATTCCTTTCAAAGCTTTCAAAATGAATGTCTGTAGTTGGTAAAATTGTCAAGGGTTTTATCTACAAATTTCTCCATAAATTTCTATGTATTTCTGTTAATGATAGTGATAACACTTATCACCTGTAATTAAATCTAAGCCTAAAACAGCCATTTTATCAGATGATGACTGAGGCTTAAAGGAATACAAACACCTTCAAAGAAAATGTATTTAATTGCTGATTCCTAAAACTGAATTCTGTACCTGATTTTCTCATGCAGGTTTAGAAACCAGTGGCTCTAAAGAACAAATGCACAATTTGTTTATGTCTGTTTGTTCAATCGTTTATAAGGCATTACCATATTGCAATCACTACTCAACCTAGAAAACCTTTTCTCTATCAGTGTTTGCAGACAGCACTACACAGACATCTGTTAAAGGGATAGTAATACTTTAATATTAGTAATCCCCGTAGTGTAGCTCTTTAAAAAATAATTCAATTGCCCCCAGGTTCATCTCTGATGGGGGGAACTTTGCGTTTGGTTTTCTCTCAAACCATAAAGGTTTGATAGATGAATCTGGGAGCAATTGAATTATTTTTTTAAAGAGCTATACTATGGGGATTAGTAATATTAAAGTATTACTATCCCTTTAAGATGGCTTATGTTGATGGGTCCGTGAACCCTGTACAAAGCATGAGTGAATACCTCCTCAGTACGTATTTAAAATGGAACTAACACCTTATAACAAAGTAAGAAATCTCAAAATCACCTATACATTATAGTATCTCTTTTTTATTTAAAACAATAGTTATTTTTTCTTTATTTGTCAGTTTATACAGATTAAGCAGTACTAGATAGCACAGCCATGTCCTTGGCACTAACATTCAACACCACTCAGGACAGTACTGTCTAATTTTCATAAATTATCTTAAAAAATTAGTGTCTCATAAACTATGGTTTTAAATAAAAAATGATTAAAACAGAACTTTCATCAACATTACATTTAGCCCAAAATCCTTAATATTTTAGGGACAGGGCTTAAAATTTCCACTTGCCACTAGCCAATGGCGAGTGAAAATGTATCCCTGGCGAGTAGAAATTCAGCCCTGGTGGGTATGCTATGGCTTGCAGTGGCAAGTAACTTTTCAGGTCTGGCTAGTTGCAAAGGACTTCACATTTTAAGCCCTGATTAGGGATATACATAGAAATACTTGTCATTTGCAGTATAAGTGCGGCATACGTAAGAAAGAGAACGTTTTCAGCAGGCATCAGTGGAGAACAGTGCAGACATCTTGCAGAGCTGGCATCTCTGCGTCTGCACTATCTGTCCCCTTCAACTCCACGATAGGTGAGTTGAAAGCCTTTGTGCCGTAAGGCACCAGAATAGACTGACAGCACAGGCGCAGAGAGCGCCTACTGCAAGATCCCAGCTGCGTCTGCCTTCAGAAAACGTTCTATCTCTTATTTATGCCAGTCTTATACTGCAAATGACAAGTATTTCTATGTATATCGCTAACATATTAAGGACTTGGGGCTAAATGTAATGTTGATGAAAGTTCCGCTTTAAAGGGATAGTAATGTTTCATAATAAAAGCAGCTCTAATTAATCATCATAGTATTTGGACCTTGGAAAGTGTTATTTCAATTCTGTCAGAGTTGTAGTTCTAGAGTAATTCAGTGACAAAGTGTCCCCCTCCTGCCCCTTTTACTGATGTAACACTGCTCAGCCAGAGCAGAAGGGAGGTGCCCAGATAGACTGCAGAGAGGGACAATCTTCAATTAAGATAAGGGAAAAACCTGAAAAACTTTTCAAGGGAGGAAGGGCTTTCATTGTTCTCATAGTAAGAAGATTGTCCCCTGCTGTTATCTGCCCGGTCTATAGACTGCATTCCACATCTGAGGGGAGCAGTGTTACACTAGGTAAAAGGGGCGGGAGGGGGAAACTTTATCCTTCAATTACTGTTGAACCACAACTCTGACAGTATTGATATAATACTCTCTATGGCCCAAATACTGTGAAGATTAATTGGAGCTGCTGTTTTTGTGAAACATTACTACCCCTTTAACATAGAATCTAATCTAAGTTCTTCTAAACTGTTATTTCCATTTTTAAGACTAAATTATAGGCCTCATGCACCAAAGAGAATGCTAGCTTCTTTGGCAGGATATATACATGTAAATAAACCCATCTGAAGTTGATTCGTGTGTGTTTTTCTTTAAACATGAGGCTAATGCCAAAGAAGCTGTGTTAGCGAATTTGTACATTCACCCAATTATCATTAACATGGAAAGGATTAATTAAATGTGTGTACTCCTAGCCAGAACTGTTTCTTTCCTTTGGTATGAAAGATGTAACATTAGTCATAAGTGAAAAAAGGGTAGGCCTACAGGATATATTTGTTTTCAATCTTGCTAAAAAACTAATACAGTCTTAAACAGATAACTGTTTTAAGCATATAACCATTTCTTTTCCATTAATAGAAACTGTTATCTCTTATTTGTTTGTTTACATCAATTGTGCCATACAATGCATGCATTATTCAAGGACTTAACCCGTAGAGTGCCAAGACTGTACCAGGTACAGTTGAACCTACTGTGTCAAGCCTATAGCGGGTCGTGGTTGCACTCTCCTCCCTGTAAAGTGCTTCTCCCTGACCGGGCGTTCCTCAAAATTCTATGTCGAGTGGAAGGAGCAGGAAGTCCCACTTACATCATCAGTGCTGACATGAGGGGTTCTCTACTCATCACACTCAACCTGGAAGTTTGGGGAATACTAGGAGGACCATGGGAAAGAAGGCAGTGAGTTCCTTCCAGTCACCATGACTGTTTGCTTACACCCACCAACTTTCCTGTCAAAACCCTGGAATGAACACTCCCTGCACTTCATTCTCACTGTGGTTATGCAGGGAGTGCGTCCTTGTTGTTATGAGTAAGGGAAGGGGGCAGGCTTAATATTAATGATTGGCAGATGGAGATCTCTGCCTATCGTTTCAATGTAAGCAAGATGGCGGTGCTCTCCTACAATCATGCACCCGATTGAGGATTAAATATTAAGATGAAGGGAGCCATAATTATAAAAATGAAGTTGTGTGGTGGGTCTACTTAAATACCAGAATGGGATTGGGCCGAATATAGGAAGGTTGATGGTTTCTGCTTTAACTTTGTGTGTCACAGGGGTGTCCGTTGCATTGTTTTGCAATGCTTTGGACTCCCCCTGACATACACAAACACACACATACACACATTGCCTGCTTTCCCAGCCTGGTTCTACTACTCACTGGTAGTCACAGATTCTCATATATATTGTCTGACCCCAAGCCTGCTTCCACTTCTCGCTGGTAGTAACAGATCCCCACATATCCTGTCTGTCCCCCAGCTTGACTCCATTGTCCTCTGGTAGTCACAGGTCCCTATATACACAGTCTGACCGCTCAGTTTGGATCCAGTAGGAGTCACAGATCCCCACACACATTGTCTGATACCCAGCCTGGTTCCACTGCCCACTGGGAGGCACATATCCTCCACATACACAGTCTGACATGTCAGCCTTGTTCCATTGCCCACTGGCAGTCACAGAACTCCACATGCTGTCTTTGACACCCCAGCGTGGGTCAACTGCCCACTGGCAGTCACAGATACCCACATACACTGTCTTACTTTCAACCTGGTTCCGCTGTCCTCTGGTACTCGCAGATTCCTCATACACGGTCTGACAGCCTGGCATTGTTCCATTGGTAGCAGTAGAACTACACATACACTGTCTGCTTCCCCCACCCTTGTTCTACCACTAGTTAAAGAACTACTCATATACTGTCTTGCTCCTCTGGTAGCCATGCTCCTGGCACCCACTGCAGTATGTCAACACCATTATTCTCAGGTTGGTACTAGGACATTCAGTGGTGTTGCAAGATTTTAGTACTATTGAAGTGACTGAAGTATAAAAAAAGTTTGTGTTTTTACTAAATAACTCAAAACCTAGATTTAGAAATAAAGAAATTACTAATTCAAAATCACCAAAGTAGTGTTTAGTTGATAATGCCCTCTTAAGGAATCATTTGCCATAGTCTTTACCAGAGATGAGAATTAGTTTCTCTTGAAACATGATAAATTGGCTGATAATACCAAAGGACCAAATTTCAACTGCTAAACATAGGTACTGTGCCAAGAATTTCTTGGCTCTGGGAAATAAATGTTGGTTTGTATTTGTTTTATTCCAGTGACAAGCTCCTTCATAGCCAATTGGTGTGGAAAGGGTTCAGAGTCTCTGAGTTTAATGTCAGTCAACAGAGTAGCACTTACAATAAACCATTTATGCAATATTAATGTGCTATTAAAGGGATGGTAATGTTTCACAAAACAAGTAGCTCTGATTAATCTTCATAGTATTTAGGCAATGTAAACTGTTATTTTAATACTGCCTGAGTTGTAGTTCAAGAGTAATTGAATGATAAAATATCTCCCTCCCACCTCTTTTACTGATGTAACACTGCTCACCTTAGAGCAACAAGACTGTCCGGATGGATCGCAGAGAGGGACAATATTCAGTGAGCATAAGGTAAAAAACCTGAAAAACCTGTCAAGGGGGCATGACTTTCCTTATGATTACAGTAAGAAGATTGTCCCTTGCTGTGACCTGTCCGGTCAAGAGTCCAGATAACACATCTGAGGGGAGGTGGCTAACACTAGGTAAAAGGGGTGGGAGGGGGATACTTTATCATTCAATTACTCTTGAACTACAACTCTGGCAGTACTGAAATAACACTCTTCAAGGCACAAATGCTATGACGATTGCTCGGAGCTGCTATTTTTGTAAACCATTACTATCATTTTAAGGTTATTTAATATTGGCCATTTACACAGGTCTATCACTTTGCAATGTGTGATGCACTCCCCCAAAGGTCTGCCTCAAAATGTTACATGGTCAGGTTCATATTATAGATATTGTAATGCATGTTTCTATGGGATCAGAATCAAAGCAATTATATTCTTCAGCTTTACCTATTGGTCAGCAAAAAAAACAGGTGAAACATGTTGTAATTATTATTATCAATTATTTATAAAGTACATATTCTGCTGTGTTGTGCAGATGGGGAGTCAAAACTATAAACAAAATGACACAGGAACAGATCGATACAAATAGTGGTGAGGGCCCTGGCTCATGAGAGATCACAATCTACATCTATTAATGGGCAACCGTGCAGTTTAGCCTTGAGCTACTTAATTTTACACCGAGGTAATTGTATGCAGAAATACTGACAGTAAAGAAATATATAATAGTAAACTGCTGTACACGCAGAATTTGTGATGACTGCGTGTTTAATGTAAGCATAACAATATCTGCAAAAACTGAAATATTCTCATCTCATTTTCATCTAAATAAGAAACAGTTATTTGAAAGTATTCCCTCTTCCTTGAATAGATTATAATGAGATTTGGTCAGGTTGGTGAGCTGTGAAATTTTGAAGACACAAAGGGTGGAATGCAAGAAACTTGTGCAGTTGCTATTTACAGTGTACTTTGATGGCAAAATGATTAGCACCAAAATGTTACTGAATTGTGCATTTTTTTCTCAGAGAACATTTGCTAATTTTTAGCAAATGTGTTTCTAAAAGTGGTCATGGCTAAAATGTCTGCCATTTTGTGAGAGGATTAACAATTGTGCCTAATTTAACAACGTAATTACCGTATATAATACGGGTATAATACTCACCTGTGTATAATATGTAGGTGTACATTATACCCAAGATTTTAGGAGAAAACAAGAGTGCCTATGTATAATATGTAGGTGTACATTATACCCAAGATTTTAGGAGAAAACAAGAGTGCCTATGTATAATATGCACCCTTGTTTTCCCCGTCATACAAAAAAAAAATTCCAATTGCCGCACTGCCTGCATCCCTCCCTCCCGCTTACCCATACCCTCCTCCTCTGCCCTCTGTAGTCCATCCAATTTCCTCAGCCTGACAGGACCTCTTCTTTGTAGCCAATGGTAATTTTTTGCTTTGCAATGATTTGCATACCCCTCTGGCACTCAAAGGGTTAAATATGCATTTTGCCTCCTTGAATGCTATAGAGGTCACCAGTGCATTTGCAAGATCTCTCTAGCATTCAAGAGGTTAAAGTTACCATGTAAATCATTGGTTGATGTTGGGAACATTCATTTGTTCCTTAAGTGGAGCTGGTCAGCTCAAGAATTGCATTTCCTTTGCTTATTGAATTGTATCCAATAGCATTGACAGTGGCAGTTGGAGGAAACAAGGAGCAGAGGGGCGTGCAACATATTGTTTTACAATGGGCCATGCACACCTATGGTCCTAAAAGGGTTAATTAGTACTATGTACACATCTAATTAACGCAAAAACTTGTTTTATAAATCAAAAAAGCTAATGTAGCTTTCAAGTGGTTTTCAAAGCACTTTCAATATCACCAAAATTGATTTTAATTGGCAGTGTCCCTTTAAAATGCACCATAATTTAAATTGCTAATTTCAATGCTAACCATATCCTACCTACCAGCATCTAAGGGAGAGGGGTAGTCAATCTGTGGACCTCAGCTCTGTTAGGGACTACAACACTTTTAGACCCTCCCTCCCACTCCGCTCCAACTAAAAAAATTATGCCTTGGCCTCTGGAACTTATGTTTTTGGTTCAGCACTTTTACAATATGTTTGTAATTGTGATTCAGTGTTTGCTGCGCTATCACATTACTTTGAAATATTAGTATTATATCTCCCTCTTCTTGTTTTAGAGGAAATGTTATTGACCTACTCTCTAAGGTCTTCATCCTGTCTCAGTGAAACAATGCCAGATTGTGTATGCTGATTCTAGACAATGCAGACAAGCAATATTGCCCAGAGTGCTGATATCCTAAGGTCATGAGATCAAGCCTTGCCTCAGTGTGTGATCTTGTCTTGTCATTCCACCTCCCCAGCCACCATTTACACAGCTGCAATAGGGTAACAATTTTCATGATGTCTCTCTTGTCCTATTTGGAAGTTGTCATTCAAAGGAAATTGTCCCTAAGGTTCTACTAAACTGACAAACACAGGGTGTTTGCTGCTGTGAATAATAAATATAGACACGAAGCACATGGGATTCGGTTTGGTTTACAGGGCACGATATGAAATCACATTATTGTTATTATTATCATGTGAAAAATGCTGGCATGGCAGATTTGTAATCCACAATTATTTATAAATCTGACCTTGACATATTTGTTACTGAATAAAGAGAATTACTCATCTATTTATTTGTAATTCATCTCAGTAATTTATATCAGTATCAGAGCTGTGCTATTCACCCACAGGGCATTCAGTTGGCTAAGTGCCATATATGGGGGAGGCTCTTGAGAATTGTTTTTTCTTTTTTTTGCTGCTTGGGTGCTAGAGATATCTCCAAGGCATTGGAAAGCAATGAACTGTAGACATCTCTAACATCTAATGGGTTAAAGTCACACATAATGAAGTCAGAGAAGTAGTAATGCAACACTGGTGTTCATTTCCAACCCATATGCCTGTTTTCTATTGCATGTAATAATTTTACCAAGTGATTTATCTTTATATTTCTCTATAGACCTCAAATGGAAGCTGTTAGCTAAAACTAGTGATCGTCATTTATCAACTGCAGTGGAATTTCACCCCTTCTATTCCAAAGGGTTTTAAGCCACAGTCACATGGACTGATCCATAAGAAGAAATGGAACAATTTTGGGTCAAACTAACTGCACCATAGGGTACAGACTCCCCCCTCTGGCATTCAAAGGGTTAAATGCATACCTGGGAACCTTATGTCCTTTGGACCCCAGAGAAACACATAAGGCTGGGTAAGGTGATATGTGCCATAATGTAGGTGGAGCTTAACTGGGGAGGACAGGATTGAAAGGTTGAGAGGTGGGATTTTCCCAGCAATCAGCAGGGAAGTGGGTAGAATGAGGTGGGAGTCAGCAGAATGGGTAGGAAACTAGGAGGGGTTTCCAATGAACTGACCAAACCAGCAAATCAGCCTCTGTCTTTTCCCGAGCCCAGCTAATTTAGTGAAAATTGGAGTTTCCGGGGCAGTTCCCCTAAATCAGTGGTTTTCAGTCTTCTTTGGTTCAGGGCATCCTTAACGTATAGTCGGGTACTCTCAGGGCACACTTAATTTTTATAGGTCATTTGTTAAGGACATCATTAAAGGTACAATGAAAAAATATATAGTTATTTTTAGGTCTCACAATCAGAATTACAGAAATTAGCACATTGTACATAAATTCCATAAATGTAGATTTAAAAATCCAAATTCCCACTTTTGTCAGTCTTCTTATGAAAACTGTGGGCACACCAAAGTACTATGGCACCCTGACTGAGAACTGCCCTTAAGTGCTAAAGACGTTTCACATTGAAGTTAATGCCCGAAGAAGACCTGGAACAGATATGGGCCAAAAGTAGCTGCTCAGTAGGAGACACATAAAAACCCCTATACATGTAAATGGGACTTGAAGACTACACTAGCATACACAAGGTTATTAAAAGTCCCATTTTAATCAATAGGAATTTGAATATCTCCACTCTAGTGGAGTAGTTTTGTGTCAGAATTGCTCCTTAAGGTACAGCAGCCTCACTGTGTGTATATAGTTGATTAACACCCCCCCGGCGCATAAAAGGTTAAAGAAACACTAATACCTAAAAGATAGAAGTGTTACTGAAGCTTGAATATGTAAAAATGAATTATTCATATGTTACATCCCTAAAATCTAATCTCAAACTTGCCTTTTAACACAAACGGTCTTATTCAGAAAACATTTATTTCATTATGTGCGTGCTTCTAGTAATGAGCGATAAGAGGTACAATCAATTAAAGGGGAAGTATCACCTCTTAAAAAGTTTTTAGCATAAGTTTAGTTATTCAAGTAGTTTTAGGAAAGGTGTGTTTTTTTTTTTTTTCTTTTATGTACTTTTAAAGATATTTCATCTTCAAGCTGTGCCAGTCCGCATAATGCAGCACTCTGAATCACCGGCACAGCTCTTCTTAACTTCTGAATTCTCCTCCCACCTCCCTCCCAGCTGCCCCAGGGAGCAGGTTCATGCTTCCCTTTGGTGTTGTGTGAATGCTTCTATCGTTACATCATGCTCCAGTTACCATTATAATGAGGTTTCCTCAGTATAATGCTAACCGGAGCTTGATGTAACTATAGAAGCCATTCACACCACACTGAAGGGAAGCGTGAACCTGCTCCCTGGGGCAGCTGGGAGAGAGGTGGGAGGAGAAGAGCTGTGCCTAAGATTCAGAGTGTCCATTAAGCACACAGCACAGAAGATTAAATATTTTTAAAGTATGTAAGTGAGAGAAAAAAAACACACCTTTCCTAAAATTACTTGAATAACTAAACCTATGCTAAAAACTTTTTAAGAGGTAAATGTTCCACTTTAACTGATTGTGATTAGTGCCTACTGCTTGTATTCATAAAGGATGTTATATCTGCCATTCACAGATAATCCAGTACAGTCAATGGGAGCCCAGATTGTAACATGAAGTACAGTTTATTTAACACATCAATGCCTGAGAGGTGTCCAGTGCATTGCAAAGCTCTGTGTTTGCCATCCCTCTGGCACTCAAAGAATTAAGTATATAGAGCCCCAATTCAATTTACTGTTCCTGCAGTGTAGCAATTTTCTGTTTGTTTGACCCCTCTGTAAACAAAATAATGCAGACATTTTCCATTTTGTCCTAATATCCTTTATTGCCTCAGCATCATAAATACACCCTAAGAAGTAAAAACATTGTCAATAAGCAAATTGTAGTGGAACAAATGAACCATTTCTATACAGTTCCCCCTAATGGTGTAAACTGTTACAAATTAGGAGATTACCTATCTGAATTGTTGATAAGTATTAAATAACTTACTGTTAGCTTGTTTACCAAACACATTTTACTAATACATTTGAGGCCTGCCTTATGATTTCAAATAATGCCTGTTGTAATGGATACAGGTGAAGAAACCATGAGGGAAAAGAATGATGCCTTTGTTCTACAATCCAGGCACTAAAATAGCAAATTTATGAATGTAGCAGTCTTTTTGCTGTGGGTAGGGTTATCAAGTGTTAAGTGCCTCTGGGGAAAAATACTGGCAATGTTTCAGTCTTGTGTAGAAGACAGAACAGCAGAAACAGTAGTTAGTTTAAAGCAACAGCCCAAACAGCCATTTTTTTTTCTTCCAGTGAAATTTTTAACCACCTACTGTACTTTTTCCACATATCACTGCACTTTCAAATGCGATGCAAAAGCATTGAAATGGCTGTCAGCTGAACCAACAGTGTTATTGTTTGTCAGTGTTTTGTTTTGTTGCCCATGGTACCTTAACCCAATAAGTACCACAGGAGTGTGCAGCACATTGCTTCTCAAAGACTGTTAACTTCATGCTTTGTGCTCTGTGATATTTAAATGAGTTTCCTCAGTTTATTATTTAATGTACCCATATATTTTATTTATATATTTATAAAAGCCCCTGGGGCAGAAACAAAATATGATAATATGAGCGCAAAAAATGCAGGACTTCTCCTCTTATTGTTTGCATACAAATCGTATGTTTTTTTAAAAAATAGCATTAAGTATGTAGATTTTCCATGTACGGTTAAACACACAGTTCTGGTTACAACCACATTTTGAATAAGGGGTCTGGCCAGACTGATCCCAAACCCCTCTTACAAAGACACCTGCTCCTTTAATGGTGAGCAGTTTAATTACCAGCTTACAACCCCCTGTGTTTAAACATACTCTGTTTGTATGCCGTATGCCATGCAGCATTGGATGAGGTATGGGGAGTGGTTATATGAGGAGGGGTGTGCCTAGGGGTGGGGCTAAGGACACATAGGATGCCATGCCTATGAAATTCTGAAATGTAAATTGTGCACTGCATTTCATACACCTTCATTTTTGGTGAGTAAACATTTTTCCAGTCAATAATGCGTTGACCTGGTATGTTTCTTTTTAGAAAATCACTCCCATATTCAATGCATAGTACATTGAATTGGAGACCTTTGTAGCTTTTAAAAATGTTTTTTTGTGTCTCCTATGATACAGTTACTTTGCTCCACAACTGGCCCAGTTCTTCTAGGTGTCTCTGCCCCAGTTTGATATATTACAATAATGTTTTAGGACACCTTGAGACGTGATTTCCATGTCATACTTTCCCTTTAAATTGAATAAATATTTGTACACACTGTAAAGAGTATTCTACAACTTGTTACAATAAATGATTTATATTATAGCCCTTTGTAATTACATGTTTATCTGAGAATTTATTTAAGTTGTTCTCTGTCTATATTCCTTGAGGACCTATAAACAGAATTGGAGGTCCAGTGGGACAGTTAAAATGACTTACTAACTTAATGACCCATCTAAACACAGGCAACAACATCTTTCATACCTGACCTGCTATGAGTCCTTGAGGACTGCTGGCTAGAACCACCGATGGAAAGTATTTAGGAGAAGATTCATGAAAGAGTGTGACAACAGTCATTCACATGCAGTCTTGCGTATTGAGCTTTCATCAATCCAACCCTTTATTCACGTTGCGTATGACCCTGAGGCAAACCTTGGCTTTTTTTCCTATTAAATTCCAAGAGACCTCACTCTGATTGACACAATAGATATACAAAGATATACAGCAAGTCTTAAAGTTAAATGTTTTAAATGTTGTGCAAAAAAATCACAACAAATGAGATTCTTTTAAAAAAGAGACTATAACAGTACTATAAAATATGCCTAAAAGCTATACTGTAACACAGTATTGGGCAACCTGAGGCCTTCCACCTGTTCAGGACTACACTTCCCATCCTGGCGAGGGCTGGTGAGAATTGTAGTTTTGAGCAGCTGGAGGGCATCAAGTTGCCCAACACTTGTCCTAATAACAATTGAATGCACCTTCAAAAACTCTGTTCCCAACAGGATATATCTACAAAGTCAAAAGTGTAGCGAAATTTGGGGCAAACTAAATGTACCTTAGGGATTTCCGCTAATTTTCATTGATTTAAACAGGACTTTTAACCCCTTCTATTCCCCTTCTACTGAAATATATTCAATATAGTACTGTATGTTGACTGTTGGTTAGTCCTAAAACAGGGCTGGCCAATCAGAGGCCATTCAGCTGTTAAGCACTGCAATTCCCAGGGATGATGGGAGTTATAGTCCACAACAACTACAGGGACTTAGTTTGCACATACCTGTTCTACAATAAGTTGACTAAAATGTATTTCTAGTGTAAAAGCCAGTGTACACGGGCCAAGATCCGGGTAATGTTAATATTTTGAGTGCCAGAGGGGTACGCAGCACATTGCTTTGCAATGCGTTGTGTACCCCTCTGGCACTCAAAAGGTTAGGCGGCTGCTTCATGCGTAGTAGAGACTGCCTGAATGCACGCAGTAGGGACTTCGCATGACGGTTTCTGACAAACATTGTTAGTGAATTATTATATAGGATATACAGATAATGGTCTAGATGTACTAATTAGAACTGGAGTAATTCTGGGTAAACCAACTGCACCAGAGGGGACAAATAGTATTTTTCAAAATTCACCTTGTTTTCAATGAGGCTTTGAATGCTGGAGTGCTCTTCAATGCACTATGAAGCAATGCATTGGAGACCTCTTTATCATTCAAGGTGTTAAAAGCCCAATCAGAATCAATGGGAATGTTTATTTGTCCCCTGAAGTTTAGTTGGTTTGCTCATGCATTACTCCATTGCTTCATAGTACGTCAGGGGTACCCCTCTAGCACTCAAAGGGTTAAAGCATTCTAAAAATATCCTGTTTTGTAGACATTACCCTGAGGCAACACAGAAGTAAAATAATGCTGCCGTTGTGAATCCTTCTTACTTTGCCCAAGTTAATTAAAAACTTGAGGAATTATGATTTGCAAGTAATATTGAAGTCAAGACTCAGCTGTGGAAAAAACAATTTGGTGTTATCTGGGTAATCCGTCATAGGAATACAAACATAGTGACACAGGTAATTCCAGTGCAACAGCCAGGCTTTACTGTATAATCTGTGTAACTAGCACAGGATGCAGCAGTGACAATCACAAAACTGGGAAGAGCATCATACATCATTTATTATTGATGCATTTAACCCTCTGAGTGCCCGAGGAGTATCCAGTGCATAGTGGACCTCTCACTTTGAATTCAAATTCACATTTTTGAAGGTTTTATTACAAACTATCATCCATGTTAGCCACCAGATACACAGTTTATGAGATATTGATAATTTAATCCTGTATGGTGATTTCTTTGAATGTGACATAATGTACTGATTTATGCTATGCCCATCTGAGCGCAGCACAAAGCTTTATTAGGATATTAACCCCTTGAGTTCCAGAGAGGTATCCACGCATTGCATTGTGGTTGATACCTTTCTGGCACAGAGAGAGTTAAAGCAGACAGGGAGAATTGTAATGTTTTATCAATTAAACTCTTATCTGTTGGTTAACATAATACACAGGAAGTTCTGAATGATGTTTTCAAATATGCAAACTTAAATTCAAGGTGACAGGTCTGTTTTAATATTTACCAATCATCATTAAAGGAGCAGTAAACTTTTTGAATGTTATGGGGTTATTAGGTGTAAAATAACGTTAATCCATTAATATTAAATGGCAGTTTCCTATTGTGGTCACCAGGGGGGGAAATGAGCTATGGGTGAATGCTATGGCGATGTGTGTCAAAGTGTGGTGAGCACATCGCCTAGGCGATGCAGTCACACATCTCCACATGACTGATTCGTGGCTGTGTCAGCGTATTTGTGGTGGATTTATAGAGATATGAGGTCAAAGACATCTTACTGCATACTGTCAATACTGTGCATACTTATGATATGCCACTGTCACTAATACTACACAAGATTGCCAGTCTGGCCCCTTATTGAATCTTAGAGGTTCTGATAAGCCCTGTGGTAAAAGTTGTACAGTGCGGACCAGCCGGATGACGTCAGCAGGTACATGGCTGTGTCAGTGTATTTGTGGCGAATTTATAGGGATATGATGTGAAAGACATCTTAGTGCATACTGTCTATACTGTGCATACTTTTGATATGCCATTTTCACTAATACGACACAAGATTGCCAGTCTGGCCCCTTATCGAATCTTAGAGGACCTGATAAGCCCTGTGGTAAAAGTTTTACCGTGAGGTCCAGCCGGATGACATCTGCAGGTACAGATAGTGGACTGCATATCTCTATAATGCTTACATTTTAAAAGAAAAAAATATCTGATGTCACCTCTGCAACTGGAACCTATGTAGCTTAACTTTATTTTGAGTGAAAGTTCCCCTTTAAATCACCACTATTACTAAAGTACAAGCTACTTTTGATAGACCATATTGTAGTACTTACAGATTAATATGTTAGCCCTTTAAGGTACAGTGGGTGTACAGTGCCTTGCGAAGCACTGTGTTGTGCACCCCTCTGGTTCTTAAAGGGTTAGCATCTCCATATATTGATAGAACTTAAAGCGATAGTAAAATTTCATTTCTCTGGAACTTCAGAATTCAAATGGCTTCCTCTTCCTTCTGCTTTTTCTTCCTTTAAAGGGATAGTAATACTTCGATTTAACTTTATTTTATTTTGTAAGCATTAAAAAAACATGAAGAATGATATAAGTCTTATCTCTCAAACCTTAATAGTTTAAGAGATATTCACAAGCAAAGATTCCCCTCCCGCCCCTTTTACCTAGTGTAAGCCATCTTTTCTCAGATGTGAGTCTGGTTGTATGACCAGACAGATAACAGAAGGGGACAATCTTCTTTGTATGAAAACAATGAAAGCCCTTCTCCCCCTTGACAAGTTTTTCAGCTTTTTCCCTTATCTTAATTGAAGATTGTCCCTATCTGCAGTCTACCTGGGCACCTCCCTTCTGATCTGGCTGAATAGGGGGGGGGGGATACTTTGCTTGTGAACATCTCTTAAACCATAAAGGTTTGAGAGATAAGACTTATATCGTTCTTCATGTTTTTTTAATGCCTACAAAATAAAATAAAGATAAAACGAAGTAATACTATCCCTTTAAATCTCCCACTGATGAAGAAGCACCAAACCAGTGAAGGAAACTGAAGCAACAGTGGACCTTATGTATAAAGGTAGTAAGCTGCAAGAAAAGCAGCTCTTTGTCAAAAAACACTGATGGAGACCTTCTGGTACCTGTCAATAATCAGTTGTATTTTAATTCCTTTCATACGTCAGTCAGGAACAAACAGTAAAAATCCTGTGTAAATATTGCAATTCCGGGGATATATTGACATACAGAGAATGTGTAGGAGTCTGTTCGTCTCCAGTGATTATAATGTTATACCAACTTCAAGCGGATGGATGAAACTTGCGGCTCAATCTGACTACCGCTTATTGATGAATTAGAAATGGCCAGATATAATCATAGCTGGGAGCTCTCTGGATTTGCCCCGGAGACTGCGGTTTTGACTCTGCTTTACCAAGTCTTCGGGGCAGAGTCTGATTTTCCAGATTGGGGAGTTTCTACTGAAACTCTGTCCACTTCTGTGCCCTCCTTGTCTGTTCCTCCCATTTCCTTCCCACTTCTCCTCCATCCCCAGCCTATTCCTCCTATGTTTCTTAAGCTCCGCCCCTACTCAAGATTTTGCCCCATCCCATTTTTGATGCGAATCGCATAATTTCTCTCCCCCCCAGCAGCAGCACAGGACTCCCCCCCATGGAGTGAACAAGTAAAAGTCCCCAGGTATGGATAAGATACAGCCATTGCTGAATAGTTAATGTACAAGGAAATCCTCTGATTGTCCTGCAAATTGAGTGGTTCACAACTAGATACATTGGGGAAGAAGTGGAGGAATTATGGGGTAGACATGTTGTACTATAGGGGACAAATTAAAACAATCCAATGTATTTAAATGGGGCTTCTAACAACCTGAATGCTAGAAAGGCCTCTCGAGCATTCAGGGGGTTAAAATTCCCCTTTAACCCTTTGAGTGGCAGAGGGGTATGGAATGCATTGCAAAGCAATGCATTCCGTACCCCCTCTGTCACTCAAAGGGTTAAATAAATGAGACAATTTTGCAATCTTATTTGTCCCCTCTGCAGTAGGTCAACCCTACCATTTTATGACAGGGATTGGTGGAATTTGAGTGTCTGTGGATTATACCAAAGAAGAAGAAATTGAGAACAAAGATGATCCTTGTTGCCATAGCAGCACAAGAATCTTGTTAAACTTTTTAGGTGACTAAGAGATGTGAATACAATGATAAAAAACACATATCCGATTTATGTTCTCTCTCAACAAGGTACCATACTTATGTCAGTTTTGTCTGGAGGCACTGCCTCTTTAACCCTTTGAGTGCCATAGAGGTATGAAACGCATTTCGTACGCCTCTGGCACTCAAAGGGTTAAATGATTATAGAAAACTGGTCTGGAACCTACAATCATTCTAGAAACTGTTCTAGGAAACATATATTTACATTGCATGATCATGGAGCATTTAACACAGCTTGGCATACATTTCAATACATATCAGCAAAGACTTTAAACTATGTTTGTTTTACTAAAACTGTGTTGAAATTCAGACTCACATATATTTCAGTAAGGATGTCACAGTACTATTAAGTACACCGACACTCCTCTTGGTCTTGATTGGCCCAGTGATATTACTAGGCTTTAGAAAAATAGTGATGCTATTATTACATAGTTACACACTGAATTGGGTTGTAAAAAGGGATAAGCCCATAAAGTTCAACGTTTGCCACATTATAGCCCGGAAAATGAAAACTGCATAATCCTTCCTAAATCCAATTCATTAGACCTTTGTGTTATATCTACTAATCCATAGTATATAATCTTGTATGTCTCCTTCTTCTTGAAATCTATGTACTTTAATCTTAAATATATACATTGTATCTGCCATCGTCACAATCCTAGGCAAAGAAATACAAACCTTATTGCTGAAGTTGAAGTCTCCTTTTCTTTACTCTTAAACAATGGCCCCTAATTATTTGATGAGACCTTGGAATAAAAAGATCATTGTATTGACCTCACTTGTACTTGTCCAATGTAATAAGATCCTCTCTTAAACGGGGACATTCACATCAAAAAAACTTTTTACCACTTGTTTAATCACATAAGAAGTATTAGGAAACTTGCTTTGTTTTAGTTTTTAACTTACTTTTTAATATCTTTCACTTACAAGTTATGTACTTCCGCATAGTGTGGCACAATGCATCTGCGGCACTGCTCTCAGGACTTCTCAGCAGCATGTCATTCTCCTCCCACCTCCCTCCAGGAGCGTGTTCACGCTTCACTTCGGTGTGATGTGAACAGCTCCTAACATTACAGCAAGAAGAAATTAGCATTATACTGAGGTTGCAACAGTTTGGGACATATCACTGCAACCTCTCCACGTAGTGAGGTCAGAGATGGCTCATTTTATTGGTTTGCCCTTGCTCTGTTATCTGGTCAACGTTCTGGGCATGTTGTAGGCCTTAGGGTGCTTCGGGCACTGTTGGGGTACTCTGTGATCGAAACTAAGATTCCCATGAGCACTCGCTTCGCGCAATCATTTCTTATTGGCTC
This sequence comes from Rhinophrynus dorsalis, assembly GCA_037306005.1. Classification (NCBI taxonomy): domain Eukaryota; kingdom Metazoa; phylum Chordata; class Amphibia; order Anura; family Rhinophrynidae; genus Rhinophrynus; species Rhinophrynus dorsalis. Next base: position 399,380,351 of record CM074718.1, read on the forward strand.
CCGCCACGGCAGCCATTTTGTGTCTTCGCAGATCGTACACAGGGCTTGGATTCTCCTTCTTTCCTCAGCAGTTTAACCATTTGCCTACCAGATAAGTCTTATTTAGCATTTCTGGGGTGAATTTGTTTATCATACGCACTGTTTTGTGGGTGTTTTGATACTTTGACCATTTGACTCTGTGAGAACGTCTACTCTGTTAGACCTTGGGGCTAAACCTAAGACTAAGGACACTGGGGCGTCTGTATCTCCCATTGGTCATTGCTCCTCCTGTCACTCAGGGTTACCTACAGAATACTCAGGTCATGTTTGCCCAGCATGCACTGCTGCCCCTGAATCCCCTGCAGGGACCTCCAGCCATGCACTAGAGCCAGTATGGATGCAAGAGTTTAAGGCTACTACCAGGTACCTCCGGTCCACCTTACAGCTCCTTCCATCCACTTTACAAGGGGTCTTCCACTCATGGCAGACCCCCGCCCCTATCAGGTCTTCCCTGCCTAAACTGCCGGGTGTACTTGATGTGTCTGATTCCTCTGAGGAGGAATTATTGGTGGACTCTGATGATGATGACTGTTCAGCTGTTCCTTCATCTCAGTTTTTTGGGGACCCCTTTGAGGCTGACTCCATTCCCTCGCCTGAGGGCCTGATCAGGGCTGTGTTGATCACCCTGAACATTCCCTTGGTGCAGGAGGTTTCTTCTGACCCCTCTGATGTGCTCCAGGAGCCTGTTAGGCCCCATACTTGTTTTCCACCTAACCTCAGCCTTGACAGGTTGGTGTCTGAGGAGTGGAAGTATCCAGACAGGAAACCATCTGTATCTAGAAAGTTTGCTGAGCTTTACCTGTTCTCTGAAACAGCCCTTACGCAGTGGGTCCATCCCCCCAAGAGGGATGCCCTGTTTCCAGGCTTCCTAAGTCCACTGCCTTGCCTGTGGCTGACACATCTGCTCTGAAAGACTGGACTGACAAGAAGCTTTCAACCCTTTCAGGGCACCTCCCTGTTTGGGCCTGAGCTCAAGGATCTGATCAGCGAGGCCACTGGAGGGAAGAGTACTCACATTCCAGTGGTCCTAAGGAAAAAGGCGCCTGTCAAAAGTAATAGGCTCCCTTAGGCTCTGCGCTCCTCATCCAAGTCCAAGCAACAATGGAGGCCTGAGTCCTCTGCGAAACCCAAAGCTTCCAAACCTTCTTCTGCATGACTCGCCAAACCCAGGTCCCCACCCGCAGGTAGGTGGCTGCTTACGCCACTACCTCTCAGCTTGGGAGGCCTCTGTGGTAGACCCATGGGTTTTGCAGCTGGTGGCTACAGGGTACAGGATCCCCTTCACCTCCCTTCCTCCTTCCAGGAATTTCATTTCTCGTTCTCCCTTGGGAGCGGAAAAGCGCCGCCTTTTTGAGGAGGCCATTCAGTCCCTTCTGGACAAGGCGGTCCTGGAACCAGTTACTCCTCAGGAGAGGGGCTTGAGATTCAACTCCAACCTCTTTGTGGTTTCTAAGAAGGACGGTTGCTGTCGTTCCATTTTGGATTTGAAAGATCTCAACTCCTCTGTGGTCCGGTCCCAATACCACCAAGAGTCACTGCGCACAGTGATAGTGGCCATGTACCCTGGGGAATTTCTGGCCTCTCTGGATCTTCAGGATGCCTACCTGCACATCACAATTCATCCAGAGAGTTGGCAATATCTCCGCTTTGCCTGTGAATGAGTGCATTTCCAGTTTTCTGCCCTCCCCTTTGGCCTGACCATGGCCCCTCAAGTCTTCAACAGAGTCCTGGGAGCATTAATTTCCACCCTACATCGTAACAGCATCACGGTCACTCCATATATGGACAACCTCCTTCTGAAGGCGTCTTCTCCAGAACTACTTCATCAAGAGGTACAGGACTGCATTAATTCTCTCTCCCATCACTGGTGGATCATCAATCTGGACAAGTCAGACCTTGTTCCTTCCCAGAGGATAGTCTTTCTGGGAATCCTCTTCAACACTCAGGAGGTGTTTCTCACAGACAAAGTGGCTCATCAGATAGCACTGAAGGTCCAGGCTATCCTGTCACAGGATCCAGTTCCAGCCAAGAAGCTGTCATCCTTAGTGGAGAAGTTAATTTCCACCATAGAAGCAGTCCCGTTTGCCATGGCTCATACCAGGGAACTCCAGAGGTTTCTAATCCTGGCATGCAGGGGGCGGCCAGATCTCCTGGAGAAATCCCTATCTCTCCCTCTTCACGTGGAGCAGAGCCTCTTGTGGTGGCTCAGCCAGAACAATCTCCTGAAAGGCAGACCCTTCCTGGTGCCCTTCTGGACCATAGTAATGACAAATGCCAGCCTTTCCGGATGGGGAGCAGTATTGGGGCACTTAAGTGTTCAGGGCCGGTGGTTCCAGAAGGAATCTCTCCTTCCCATCAATGTCTTGGAGCTCCGGGCAATATTTCATGCCCTACATCACTGGACATGGCAACTAATGGATTGCCTGGTCAGGGTACAGTCGTACAACACCACAGCGGTAGCCTACATCAACAAGCCACAGCAGTAGCCTACATCAACAAGAAGAATCGCAGCTTGGCTAGAGGTCAAGACTATTTTATCATGGGCAGAGGAGCATGTCCCTGCCATTTCCGCAGTTCATATTCCTGGAGTAGACAAAATTCTGGCAGACTTCCTCAGTCGGCACATGGTGGACAGCGGAGAGTGGGAACTAAATCCAGAGGTGTTCAACCTCATCGTTCAGCAGTAGGGTCTTCCATGCCTCGACCTGATGGCAACCAGACACATCAGGAAGGTCCCAACGTTCTGCTCTCACTGGGCGGATCCCCTGGCTCTGGCAGTGGATGCCTTGTGGATCCAGTGGACATTTCCTCTGTCATATCTATTTCCTCCCATTCCCCTGTTGAACAGGGTCCTATGGAACCTGAGACTGGAACTCTGTCCAGTCATTCTGATTGCTCCGTACTGGCTTTGACAGGCTTGGTTTCCGGAGCTTTTCGACCTCTCAGTGGCAAAACCTCTTCTACTTCCCTCTTGTCCGGATCTTCTTCTGCAAGGTTACCTGTGGAAGGAAGACGTTCATCTTCTGGCTTTGACGGCATGGAAGTTGAATCTTCAGTTTTGAAGAAGGAGGGTTTTTCTTCTGGTGCGGTGGCTACTATGCTTAGTGCCTGTAAGCCGGTTTCCTCTAAGACCTACCATGAAGTTTGGACTACTTTTTTATCTTGGTATGCTGACAAGACCTGTCTCAGGATTTTGAACTTCCTACAGTTCTTTCCTTCCTCCAGGATGGCATAGATAAGGGTCTTAGTCTGAGTTCTCTCAAGGTTCAGACTTCTGCGCTCTCTGTCTTCTTTCAGAGGCATCTTGCTCTTATTCCTGATGTCAAGGTTTTCTTCCGGGGTGTTGCTCATACCCGTCCGGTGTTTAAGTCCCCTGCTTCTCAGTGGGACCTTAACCTGGTTTTAGGAGTACGTCAGTGTCCTCCTTTTGAGTCATTGGCTACCATTCCTCTACGTATGCTGACGTGGAAGATGGCCTTTCTCCTGGCGATAGTTTCTGTTCGCCGTGTTGCGGAGCTGCATGCCCTGTCTTGTAAGCCACCCTTTTTGGTGTTTCACAAGAACAAGGCGGTGCTTCGCACTTCACAAGAGTTTCTCCCAAAGGTGGTGTCTGATTTCCACATTAATCAGGAGATTGTGGTTCCTTCATTCTGCCCTAACCCTACTTCTGATAAAGAGAAGGATCTTCATCTGTTGGATGTTGTTCATTGTCTCAAGTTCTATGTGCATCGCACTGAATCCTTGTGACAGTCTGACACTCTTTTTGTCATCCCTGAGGGTCCTAGGGAAGGGAAGCCTGCTTCCAAGATAACCATTGCTTCTTGGATCAAGTCCACGATTCGTAAGGCTTACAAACTTAGGAAATAGCCTGTTCCCTTTAGAGTCATTGCTCATTCTGCGAGGTCCATTGGGGCTTCTTGGGCCTACAAGAATCAGGCCTCAGCTGATCAGTTGTGCAAGGTGGCCACATGGTCGTTTGTGCATATCTTCTTGAAACACTACCATGTGGATGTGCTGGCATCGGCTGATGCCAGTTTTGGAAGGAAGATCCTAGAGGCAGCCTTGCCTGTCTAGGATCTCTTTAGTTTCTCAGTACTCTTTCACTTTTGAGCCCTGTTGGCTCTAGTTCAGTGTACTGTGCAACAGTTCATGGGGTTTGTTTTACCCCTGTTCAGTGTCCGTTGACACTTTGCTGTTATTGTTGAGCTCTTCATGATCTGTAGGTTCATTGGTGCTCTGTTGACTTTGGGGCCTGCTCCTGGTCTTTGCCTTCTTTCCCTCCCTGGGGAACTTAATGGTTGGACATCCCAAAGTTACCAGTAACCTGTATTGGACAACAGAGAAAATAGGATTTTAGTCTTACCTGTTAAATCCTTTTCTCTTAGTCCATACAGGTTACTGGTCTTCCACCCTGTTGAGGGACCATGCTTGGCCCTCCTGTGGCAGAACGTGGGGGTCCTTTCTGGTTCATGCTCACAGGAGTCTTCCCTGACCTTCTTACTACCCAGTCAATAGTTAGTCTTCAAATCTTACTGGTTGGGGATCGGCTAGCTGCAGGCTAAGGAGAGGAGGTAGGCTCCACCCAGCAGTCACTTCTCAGAATTGTTCCTGCCTATTTAAAGGGGCTGATTGCCTACCCAAAGTTACCAGTAACCTGTATGGACTAAGAGAAAAGGATTTAACAGTTAAGACTAAAATCCTATTTTTGATGTGAATGTTCCCCTTTAAACATCTTTTCTGTAGAGTAAATAAATCAAGTTTGGTTAGACATTCTTTAAACTTCAGTTCCTCCATTCCGTTAATTCATTTTGTGGCTCTTCTCTGCACCCAGTTCTAAAATATCCTTTTTAAGAGCAGATGCCGAAAACGGTATTGCATGTTCTAGGTGAGGTCTTACTAAAGGAGCAAAATGATGCTGTCCACTCTTGCAGCAATACCCCTTTTTATGCAGGATAGGATTTCACTTGTTTTTACGACTGCTGTTTGACACTGATTACGATTGCTAAGTTTGCAGTTTACAACTACTCCAAGGGCTGTTCCTAGCAATGAGTCTCCTACAATGCTCCCATTAAATTCATAAGTAGCATGCTTCTTTGCACTTCACAGATGGCTACTTTTACATTTTCTTACGTTGAATGTCTCATTCCATTTGTTTTCACAGTCTGCCATTTTATGTAAATCTTTCTGTAGAGAAACAAACATCCTTCTTTGAATTTATTATTACAATTTTGCTTTCTATACCTATTTCCAAGTTATTTATAAACATGTTAAAAAGCAATGAGTCAAGTACTGAACCCAGAGATATTCCACGCTCATCTTTAACTGTATTTGAGTATATTTCATTTAAATTAATATACTTAGGTAAAAGCAGAATGGCAATCCCATTATATATAAGGAGCTGGAATCAGTTTGAAGTCCCTGTGCCTACCTAACACCAGTTTAGTTACATATAGCACCCCCATGTCACTTTCTCCAAGGAGAGAGCAATACGCCACTTTTATCCAATCAGACACATTGTGGACATTTTGGGTTGTTCTTTTATTCTTCAATAAAGTCTATGCCATGTATTAATATGCTATAGACAACATTGTTGCTATAATTGTGCATTTCCATATTCATGCTATGGAGCTGACATGGAGTTTGCTAGCATTAAAGATCTAATGATGGCAGCGATTGTCTACCAGTATGCACTACTGTGATCATACATGGTAATACTTGATCACAGTACTGATCATGCATTATCATGTATGATCACAGTAGTGATCATACATGGTAATACATGACCCATAGTGCAGTCACTGGTGTTAGAGACTAATGCCAGTATGGCTGTATTGGTGCATTCATACATTTGCCCCACTGTCCCTATACTTTAACCAGTTTTCATTCTAATCACAAAGATTATCCCCTTGACATAATTTTATAGGTTATCTTCCTGTGTGGCACAGCACTGTATCAAATGCCTTTGTAAAGTCTAGATACACTACATCTACTGCTCAAACATTATTTAGGCTCCTATTTACTTCATCATAGAAGTTCAGTAGATTTGATTGGGAAGGTTTATTCGTCATAAAACCATAATGATTTCCAGTAGTAATTTTGTTTTTCACATGTTATTGGACTGTAACGTCCATCGTCCAGATAACAATAGTAGTCCAGCAACAGATGGGGATAACAGGTATCCCAACACTGGTCTATGATCAGAAAGCTACAATGACATTTGTATGCAGAACTATATAAACACATTTTAGGTACTATTGCTGCATAGTTTAGATTTTGCTTTTCTTTTCTTTTGAAACATCTCTCTGGAAATCCATGGATTGGCCCGGAGTATGATGGGGTTATAGTATACAGTTGGATTTAGATTGTAAATCGTATGAATTGGATAGGATTAATATCAGGCCTCACATTTGTGGATTTGCAGTGATGAGATTTATGAAACTGCATACTATCATCAAAATGTACTAATATATAGCACTTTAGGATGTAATTAATTTTGTTGAATTAGATTTACTTTGCAAAAAAAGTAATAAAGGAAAAGAACAATGCATTTTATTAATCCAAGTTGTGATCAAATTGAGATCCTGTGAGAACACTTTGTCAGAATGCAGTAATTAACCCTGTTAGAAATAACCTTTGGAGGTCATGTCATTTTGTTTGCAGCAGTGAAATAAGTTTATTTCAGCAGAATGAAGCCATTATTAGCTTGGCAGAATCCACTTGTCAGAATTTTATGGAGCAGAACAGAGTTTGGCTTGGAAATTCAATAAATACTGTAATGTGAGAAGAGTTAAATTCCAAGGGCTGAGGGGCACGGAGAGGGGATTTGTCACTAATGCAATGTTTTACAGCTCTGGTAAGAATTCACAGTAATATGTATGCAGAATGAAAGTTATTCATCTTATCTTACACACTGTAAACATGTCTAGCACATAGGTGAATTAAAATATATACAACTCTCAGAGGCCAATTTAACAACACGAAATGGAGTAAGCCAACTACACTATAGGGGACAAACTGACCCTTTGACTGCCAGAATAGTATGCAGCACATTGCACTCATACCCCTCTGGCAATCAAAGGGGTTAACACCTGCATCAGTTTAAAGGAGCAGTAAACTTTTTTTTAATGAAAACACATATTTTATACAGCATTTCCTGCTGAATAAAAAAAGGTCATCGCCACTGCTGTCAGATGTTTTATTCAAAAATTATAGCAGTTTAAATAATCAGGAAGTGAATTTACTGTGTTTACTTCCTGATAGTTCTAACTGACAGGAAGTGACAGACAGTTTCTATCACATTCCATGGAGAACTGACTTTCCTCTCCATTAGAATTAAACAGGAAATCTAATTAGAATTTGACCACTAGAGGGCACTGCTAATGTAAAAAAACGGGTTTAAACTGTAATAACTCTGGAAATATAAATCTCTCTGCACTGGGAGTACCCTTATTTTACTCAATAGGAAAATCCCTACAATATATAATTTTTCATAAAAAAGTTTACTAATCCTTTGACATCTTGAACACTAGAGAGGTGTCTTAATGCATTACAAACATTTTATTGAATATTCATCAATCTAAAAATATTTTGCTTAAATGTAAATTTATGTTTTGTTTGTTTCAAATGGTGTTCATTTTTTTTTTGTAAATTTCTTGTAAAATAATATCAGGTTTCAATTTTAAATGTAGACTTTGGTGTGAATGAATTAATCTTGTTTATTTAAGTCTGTGGGATTTCACAAAATAATTAATTCTTTGTTTGTCTTCTAAACAACCATGTGTGGGAATGCAAATCATTTTTCTAAAAGTAACAGTTGTTGATAAAAATATATAAGATCACATGTAAATAACTGGTTTGAAGATCCTTACATTCAGTGCTTAAGGATTCACTGTATTTACCTTACAGCCAACTCTACAAATATAATCCATTTGGTGTACATAATAATACCAATACGTCAATTATATTTCAGCATGTACTTTATCTTCAATATATTGTAACATACAGCTTTTATTCTGTTATTCTCAGTTTTAGAGAATATAATTTAAGAGCTGTTAGGCGCACTATGAGTGGAATTTAGACTTTGGTCCAAGGCAGCGCACCTCAGTTGATCACATGAAGCAGTAGAGCAGAACTGTCAATGGGTCCATTTGGCAGCCCACCGTGCCTGTATGTTATGTGGTTTACAATGATGTGGTGGTATCTGGCCAAACACTTACAACTTACTTGACTATGGCTGGAAAATCCTACTGACCCCTATGAATTTTGCTGTTGTGCTTCAGTCAGTTCTGGATGTCATATGCGTGGAGGCGGATATGACTGTTAATGTCAGTTTTTCAGACTGAAGTAGACAAAGCACGAGCCTAATTAACTCTGTATTTATCAGTGAACAGAGTTGTGGTCCTACTTGCAACTGTCATGTCCCCACCTGGGAACTCTCAAAATGAGCTCTGAGACTTTGGAAATATTAACCCTTAGCGCACCTCATAAAGTAGCTTAAACATTATATTTACCTGCTTGTTGCAATCCAGAGGTGCTTCAATATGTTTTCAAACATATAACATGCTACAGTTTAGATACATCACTATGTTTACATACACAAGATAGCCATTATGTTTCCTTCTGCTTATCTTGTAGAAGGTGCACCCTTTTATAGACTAAAGAACTGTTAATTGGTGTGGCTCTATAATAGAAAACACTGGACTCTTATTCTGATAATTTAGCCATTCATCCTGAGATCCTCATATGTGGGTCAAAACCTTGAGCCTCAGAATCAGTACCTGAGAGTTTGCAGGATTGGTGTTTTCCTTCTCCATGGACAAAACATTCAGAAATGATTGAAGATGTTATCACTTGAAAGAAAAAATAAGGGAAAACGTTATGGGACCATCAGGACTTACTGGACATAGTATATATGTGTGTGTGTGTGTGTGGGGGTGTGTGTGTGTGTGGGGGTTATTATTAAGAAGTTACCGAAGTTCCCTTAAGAAAATATAGGAGGAAAATAGCCATTCCACATAAAAAAATTGGATAGCCCAGGAATAAAGCAAAAACTGCAGAGAAACACAACCTACAGACAGAGGATGGCCTTTGATAAGGTTTCATGGTATTTCACAGTTTGCATACTAACCGAAAATAGCAGATGCTTTTGGCATCAACATTTGGTCTGTCAGATTCTGTGTGAGCTCAAGAAAAGATTAATCTTCCACAGCATGTTTTATTTTAGCTTGGCTTCCCAAATTTCAGAGCTGGTGATATCCTTCTATTTTCTGTTGGAATAGTTTTATACACCAAAACTTCCTCTTGACCCTGTTCAGAATGACTAACTGTATTGCTAAATTATAGCTGTGAGGTTTTGGAGCAATGTCCTGTCACAGAGATACAGTTTTATTGCCATCCTTTTTAGTTACATGTGAAGATGAAGCCATCATTTCATCCCCAACGTAGACAAAATATATATTTTTATTCTGGTAAAACAATAATGTTTTAATAGGTTCTAAAAAAGCAAAACCGTTATGCAATGTTAAAATCAAGGTGCAATATGAGGAAACATATTTTAGGTGGGTAGCATGGGGTGGTTTATACCAAATTAAAAGTGAAGTCCAAGTATTTTGAATTTAAAGCCATTTAAATATGTTTAATCTGCGGTGGACATAAAGTTTATATAGAAATACAGTATCACATATTTTTGAAATTCATATCCAGTTCCTGTCTCAGAATGTGAATGGTGTTGATTTCTGTCTTTGTTAGGCAAAAACCAAGTGCCATATTCAGAAAACTGAAGAGGTGCAATTCAATGTCAGACCAAATTCACTTGGATTTAACCCTTTGAGTGCAAGACGGGTATCTGTGTTGGATAACCCTCTCGCACACACATGGTTAAATGGGGCTTTTAAGCCACTCAATGCTAGAGAGGTTCCCAGTGCATTAGAAAACAATGAATAGAGACTTCTAACATTCATGGAGTTAAAAGTCCTAATTACATAAACAGGGATTTTTATTTTTCCCCTACGGTGTTTGATTTTCTCATAAATTGCTTTTTTTTTCTTTTTTTCGCTTTCAGTATTAGTCCCCATTTTTAATGCCCTCACAGGCAGTGCAGACTGAAAGATGTTTTTCCAGCCTCTCTTTTCTCTTGCTATGTTACCCTCTTAAAGGGATATTAATACTTAAAATGTAAAAAAATATATGTCGTAAGGTTTATCCCCCTAAATAAAACAAGGGTACTCCCACTGCTGAGAGAAATTTTATTAAAAAATTATAACAGCTCAAACTTGGATTTTTTAGGTGCAATAATCACAGTGGCCTGAAAATTTAGAGAGGCGCTGTTGCTACACCATCCTATGGACTGTTCTGGTCTGTAGACCATAAATCTTCATAGGATCTTCAACAGCGCAACTGTAAATTTTCAGGCCAAGTTTGAGCTGTTATCATTTTTTAATAAAATATCTCTCAGCAGTGGGAGTACCCTTGTTTTATTCGGGGACATAAACCCTACAGTATATATCTTTTTTTTATATCTTAAGTATTATTATCCCTTTAAAGAGTGGTGGACTAGTTTCACATTTTTCTGAACGCATCAGATGTTCGGATTCTAGTATGCCTTAGTTAAACATGTTATATATAGAACTAGAAGAAGTGAACAAGTATGTTTACCTTGGACAGGAAATGTCAACAGATGGAAACACTATGGTGGAAATTGAGAGTCGAATAAAATTGGAATGGCAAGCATTTGGAAAACCTAGTAGTACAGTCTTTACCACTCTACCTCAAGCAAAAAGTTTTTGACCAGCGTGTCCACCCAGTCATTACATACGGCTTTGAAACACTGAATGCCAAAGCCATAAAAAAACTTAAGGTTATGCAAAGAAATATAGAGCAGGGAATTCTAAACATAACAAAAAGAGACCGAAAAATGTATGCATGGATTCATCATCTCTTTATCACATCTCCTATCTTACGGAGTGAACATAGAGGTCTCCAGTGGCATCTCCTTCTAGGTTATGGGGGGATATCTCCTGGGAACTGAATTAATAAGTTACCAGTCCATAGAATGGGAACATGCTGTCACTTTTAACATGGTCCCTTTCCAGGTCACATGTACAGGAGCTCTCTGTCACAACTGACAGCATTGCTATGAGGGTGCCCATTGAGAACCTCTGGATCTCAATGAGTGGCTCCCTTCACTTTCAGAAGACCTGGGCTATCATGAGACAGCTCACTCCAGTCTCCTACAGACAGGCTGGACACAACTGTAAAAAGCGTGGCCAGTTTTGTCTATACAGCATAAGCGACTTCAAGGAGTTATACATATCTAGGAGGATGCAATACACTGTTTTCCTTTACTCGTCCACTGGTTGAACTCCGGACACCCATATTTGTAAAACACATACATTTTTTTTTCTGTCTTGTAAATGTCGCTCAGTGATGTTCTTTGGTTTGGGATGGGGCAGGATCATGTTGTCACTAGACAGTACCAGCCAATCTATGAATTGAAAAAATGGATGGACAGCTTTAGGAAATAGAAAAGACATGGCAATGGATTTCTGAACAGAGGCAGGACCTTTGGGTGGCTTGCAGGATTTCCAAAAGTTTGAACATTTGACTTTTTATTTTATTGTATTTATATTTATACTTTCTTTGTATGAATTTTAGAATTTAAAATTTAGATTTTGGTGTTATGTGAATCGTATGGTATATCCAGTATGTTTAATCTCCTATCACCTTTAAAACTATAGACAATAGTTAAGTTATTTTTAGGAGATACTTATGCTGATAATTAAACAATCTCAACTACAGTTTCTGCATTAGAATCTACCTGATGGTAGTTATTCCATAAATCTGCTACATATTTTGTGAAGCAGTACTTCCTTATGTTACATTTGCTATCCCAGCATTTGTTAGAGAATACCTATTTGTTTATAAATTTCTGTGAAAAATGTATTCCAACCTTAATTTTATGAATCATTTTCCTTTTCTCCTTTTTCTCACCAACAATTTATTATTCTATTAGCTTCTGTCTTAGCTATCACCTGTACACTCTCACTCCTTAATGACTCACATCAGGAAGTCTGTTTGAGATATCCTAGTATTTACAGATTCCCTAGACAGCCTTTGTTTTAGGTCCCTCTCACATGTGCGATTCCAACGCAATACAGTATGCTGCATTGGTGATGTCACTCTTTTTGAAAGGTACTATGTTGGGCTGTGGTTACTTTCACATGCTAATTCCTTGTTGCATGCATCAAAGTCCATCATACTGCATTTTTACTGTGTTCACACTTGAGCTTTGTTGAGGACTGAGATACCATCACAGCCTCCAACGAATGTCACGTGGATTCCAGAGAACTGATCATTGGTGGAACACAGGACAAGGTGAGTGAAAGAACAGGGAGACAGAACTGTAGCAGAAGGCTACTACAGCTCAGACTTGCGTGTGGAAGAGACCTTAGACAAACTTATCTTGCCATTATTCTTGTACATTGATATATTTTTTCATGTGTGTCCCTCAATTTCTCTAGTGAGCAAGGCTCTTGGCATGTGTTATCTTGGTCAGTCTTCAGATATTTAAAATGAATTGAAGGAAAGAGGCAGCATATGTTGTCTGTTTACATAATCATAGACTTGTGAATCCTAGTTGAGCCTGAAGCCTTCATCTTTCTTTCTCTATGGAATCTGAGCTTGTGTTCTATGAAATTCAAAAACACAATACAAATGACAAATGGTATTAAAGTTGTTTAGTAAGACAATCTGGTTTGCCATGCCTTAGAAATCTAGTGACATTCATATATCATTTTAATTAATCTACGCTTTTCATATTATGACTCATAAACTATCTAACATGTGTAAACTGTAGCTGATGTCCATTATTGCTGACGCATCCTTTTTATTCTTCTGAAGTAAATAGAAATATTTTATTCATTTTCTAGCAGTTCCTCACTTTAACAATTTCATATTGATTAGTGCAGGTTGAGATGATTTGAAACAGCCAATCTGTTCATATAAATCACCGTCTGTCATTTAACATGCTCAAATAACTGGCTTAATGGTATAACTGCATGTTTGTGGTAAATCTGAGGGCTTTTAGAGTAAAGGCATTCTTTCCTGAATGTGCCTCAAGTGTTTGCCTCTCTTCTTTGTTTTTCATCAAATATTAGATGCCAAAACTAACACAATGTGCATGTGGTAAAGAGTTATTTTAGAAACTCAAATAGGTTGTTAGATAGTCTTGAATACACAAGCTATAGATCAGGTTACAACATAAAGCTTACAGCTGCAATCCCTAACAAGACTTTCGTACCAAAATATCCGCCAATAGAAGTGAACAATAAGCTCATAAAACCAAAATGCATCACTGTGAAACGTATGAATTAATTAGAAAATCTTATAAAGAGACAATCTTATAAAATAATCATCACAGGAAACCTAAACACGACTCTTAGTGAATCATTCAAAACAAAAATGTGATTAAAACAAATGTTACTATGGAATTTAACATGAAACTCTTCATACAACAAAAACATTAAGTAGAAATACATGTTCAGATAATATGGAGGTAAAGCGGTTAATGCCTTAATGACCAAATGGGTGTGTGACCAACAAAAGCATGTCAGAAATCGGAATATTTGCTGTGATATTATTATTATTATATTATAATGGAGGAAATCACTATAGCATATGCTGTATAACCGTTTGAGTACCAGAGCTGTGAGCAACTTGCATAGAACACTGGCACTCAAAGGGTTAAAATAATCAAATCCAAAGAGAACATGTCAATTAAGTGTGGTGTGTTAGCAAAGTTGAAGTGATATTCTTAAAAATAAGTAGCAAAGAAACATCAGTAACAAAAGTAATTGCACTTCAGGGACCAGCGGGTGCACAACGCATTGTGAAGCAATGTTTTATATACCCCTCTGGTCCTTAAAGGGTTAACCACAATGCTATCTATATTGGGGTAGGAAACCATTGGCATCAGACTGAGCTATGAATTGCAGCTATGGTCTGCTCTAGATTCCTGGATCAGATCAGGATGCTCTGTTGTATACATAACATATAGTCTGGAATATTCAGTGCATCCCTACATTTAAAGCAGAACTACCACCTCTTAAACATTTTAACTTCAACAATTCCCCATCTGGCAACTAGCAGTTTAGTAGCACTAGTCACCAGAATTATTACCTTATTCAAAAGAAGTATGCATTCTTTCCGGGCTGACATCAGGATGAACGCAGACATTTTTCCATAGGTACGTCTGTGCGTCTGCGTTGTCAGTCCCAGCCGGATCTAGGAGGCGTTGCTATTAGCCGTCCGGCTCCAAAAGGGACTGACAGTGCAGACTTCACTATGGCAAGATGTCCGCTCTCCGTGCTGCTGTCAGCCTAGTAAGAATGCATATTTCTTTTGAATAAGGTAATAATTCTGGTGACTAGCACTACTAAGCTGCTAGTTGCCAGATGGGGAGTTATTGAAGTTAAAGTGTTTAAGAGGTGGTAGTTCTGCTTTAATAGCTTATTTACGAAGGATGTTATAAAGGGGACAAATACAGAGAGACACAGTCAACCTTCTTTTTGACTTTATATATTATACAAGTGAATAATATGTAAAATCATTTAGCCTATCCATTTTATTAGTATTACTTTTTTTAGAATGGAACTTTCACCTTAAAGGAGCAGTAAACTTTTTTATGAATACATATATATTGTAGGGATTTTCCTATTGAGTAAGATAAGGGTACTCCCACTGCTTAGACATTTATATTTCCAGAGTTATTACAGTTTAAACCCATGTTTTTTTACATTAGCAATGCCCTCTAGTGGTCATATTCTAATTCGTTTTCCTCTTAGATTCTAATGGAAAGGAAAGTCAGAAAAGACAGAGACATACAGTTCTCCATAGAATGTGATGGAAACTGCCTGTCACTTCCTGTCAGTTAGAACTATCAGGAAGTAAACACAGTAAATTCACTTCCTGGTTATTTGAACTGCTATAAATTTTGAATAAAACATCTCACAGCTATGGGAGTGACCTTGTTTTACTCATCAGGAAAAGCTCTATAAAATATGTGTTTTCATAAATAAAAGTTTACTGCTCCTTTTATCCCAGTATGAATATTTGAAAACTGAGTTAAAAACTTCCTATATGTCGTTAGCCAGAAAAACAGCAGATATATAGGAGATATTCACACTTTTATTTCTGAGCAAGGTGAAAATGAAAATTTCATAGTACCACTTAAAGGTAAATAGCATATGAAACGTCGTAACCTTCATTCGCATATGAAACTTCTCTGAAATGCTTAATTAGCATACGAAATGTCATTGATTAATTAGCATATGAAAATATCACCACAATTAACATATATTAACATATGGTAACAAGTGTGAATCTCTCCTTAACTGTACACTTTCCTGATCTTTTGAATAACATGACATATAGGCAGATTTAAATGCAGCTTTCAAAAATCCAAACTTGAATTAAGGTGAAGGTTCCACTTTAATATTCACCCTACAGCACTGATTCTGTAGTAGCAGGCTTTTCTGTATTGTTTCACAGTCTTTTTCCAAATATATGTGACTTTATTTTGCACTCACAAAATATATATGAATCCAAAAAAGGGAGATTTAGTCACTTTAAGTATAATTATTCTTAGGTCCAACCATCAAAACACAAATAAAGAGCACACTACTCACAACAATTTCTATAAATATACATCTGAAACTCAACATTAATAGTTTTGTCAAATTTGATAGAAAAAAAATGTCACCTTAAAGGAGCAGTAAACTTTTTTTTATGAAAAAAATGTATATTGTAGGGATTTTCCTATTGAGTAAAATAAGGGTACTCCCACTGTGGAGAGATTTATATTTCCAGAGTTATTACAGTTTAAACCCATGTTTTTTTATATTAGCAGTGCCCTCTAGTGGTCAAATTCTAATTAGATTTCCTGTTAGATTCTAATGAAGAGGAAAGTCAGAAAAGTCAGAGACATACAATTCTCCATAGAATGTGATAGAAACTGCCTGTTACTTCCTGTCAGTTAGAACTATCAGGAAGTAAACACAGTAAATTCACTTCCTGATTATTTAAACCGCTATAATTTTTTAATAAAACATCTGACAGCGATGGTAGTGACCTTGTTTTATTCAGCAGGAAAAGCTCTATAAGATATGTGTTTTCACAAAAAAAGTTTACTGTTCCTTTAAGCTTCTTTTACTGGCACAACAAAATGCCGTGGCGCCCTGGAACATTTACCAAAAATGTAGTTGTAAAATAAGTATTACATCCTTCATTTAAAAAGGTAAGACTTTTTATAGCTGTATTTAGCTAGAGATTCAGTTTGTTATTCACTATATGTTGGGAGAAGACACCTCAGGCTCATTAAACAGATAGTGATTTTCCTATTTTTCACAAGGGAATCCGAATTCACTAATTCACACGCATGTTCCCTCCACCAAAAATATAATTAAAACTCACCAATAAAGAATGCAAATTATTAAAAAAGGATATTTAAGAGCATGTTAAGTTCTTTTTTCTTATTCATTGGCAATGTTTTTCTATTTGTTTGGTCACCTATTGAAGGGCTGGATTCTGTTGCAGGTGATAAGTGTTATTATTGATTTTCTCTTTCAAGTTCCTGTTGAAGTCTATGGGGAAATGTATATATCAAACCAGTAATGCATTTATCACTGCAATGATATCCAGTCTAAAATAAAAAGGGAAGAGACATTAGATAAGGTCCTACTCAACAGAACCATAGATTATTAGAGTCAGAAACACTTAAAAAATAACTTTCACATGTTACAGTCCTCATCCACATAATCTTATTTCAAGTGATTCTCTCTCCCTCTCCAAACAGTGTCTTCTAGTATTAAAGCGCAGACACATGTACAAATTCCCCAGCACATCTCCACTTGTGTTACCCTTCAGCTATGCACTACAGTGTTTGATCTCTGTAGTGCTTGCTGGCACACTCAGCCCACCATCGTTATGTCAGCAATATTAAGTGCCTCCCTGGTAGCATGCTAGGGGAAATAGAGTCATTTTATACCATTACATAACTTAAAACAGGAGCAGAGGAAAGGAATGACAGAAATTGCTCATCGCTTTTCCACTGCCCTCCCCTTGCTGTAGGCAGACTTTAGGGGAGATTTGTAGGTATAAGTAGTTTAGCGAATTGGTGGTGGAGACTTATAGGGCTAAGAAATTGGTCTCAAGGCCTGGTTTAGCATAGAATTATGTAAGTCCACCAGCCCACCATTGTGTGTTTCAATGCAATTTCTGTTTCACAGGAGCTTCATTTCCCCACTTTCCTGAATACAGACACACTTCAAAACGGCACTTTGGTGTGCACTGGGCACCAACTTAGGGTTTTCTCAGAAGACTTTGTTATGTTTGTTAGAAATCACTATGCACAACATGCTAGTTTTTTCATTCTGATTGTGAAGTTTAGTAATAATGTTATATTTAGTACTTTTTACCCTCAATAAGTCCTATACAATTTAAGGGTGCCCTGAAAACTCCAAAATGTATGTTAGGGGGTGCCTTGAGCAATTGTGGGAGGTTATGACAGCTTTTCTCAGCCTCTTCCTTCCCCCTGAAACATATTTAAAGCCATTAGATCCCACACATCTAGTGTGTGATGTCATTTAAAAACAAAATAATATATTTCAGTAGTATGTATTTTATTGCTTGTGGGGTGATAGTACCACACTAAGGAGGAGCTTGCTGTCAGTACAAATAGTCTGCTCCCACTTGCAGGATCCCAGGCTGTCTGAAACAGCCTGTACCTCTCATAGTTACAAAAGTTGCGTCTGTAGCTGAGAAACGCATAAGCGTGTACTCGTGTATTTTTATATTTTTAATTACATACTCAACTGTTTATAAATAAAAGTCTCTGCCTGTTCCAAATTGGATGCTGACTGTCAAGGGTCACCTGAATGGTGACGGGTTTACTTTCTCTGTTTGCGAGTTGATCAGATTGTTTGGTATCAAATGTCTGACAACTTTTTAATGTGAGTACATTTCATATATTTTCCGATTATTGTGCATGTACAATATTACACTATTACACTATTTGGTGTTCCTCTTTTGTTGCTTTTTTGGAGCATTTTTACTGAATAGGACTTTTTGTTAAGCTAATTCCTCTGGTTCTTCTTGATACATCAGCCTTAGAGTGGGGTGGGTGAAGGTATCATGCTGATTCCACGCAATATCAGGATATGGAATCAGCATTCTGTCCCTATACCTGTGTAACGTCAAGTTATGTATTCACAAAATCCTAGATTTAACAGGACTAGTGCAATAAGATTACAAGTGCACAGTCTGTGGTGTTTTGGGATGGTCTTGCTTAGACCAGTGCATTAATGTACACCATTTCCTGTGCATACTATGAGGTTATCATATGATGCTTGCTGCCATTAAATTCCAATGCTGGATGAGTGTGTCCACTGGTATGCACTACAGCAATCAAACACTGTAGTGCATACACATATATGCAGCTACTTGTATTAAAGGGATAGTAATGTTTCATAATAAAAGCAGCTCTAATTAATCATTATAGTATTTAGACTTTGGAGAGTGTTATTTCAATTCTGTCAGAGTTGTAGTTCAAGAGTAATTCAATGATAAAGTATCCCTCTCCTGCCCCTTTTACTGATGTAACAATGTTCAGCCAGATCAGAAGGGACGTGCTCAGGTAGACTGTAGAGAGGGACAATCTTCAATTAAGATAAGGGAAAAACCTGGAAAACTTGTCAAGGGGGACAGGGCCTTCATTGTTCTCATAAGAAGAAGTTTGTCCCCTTCTGTTATCTGTCTGTCTTACAACCAGATTC
Source organism: Rhinophrynus dorsalis (assembly GCA_037306005.1). Classification (NCBI taxonomy): domain Eukaryota; kingdom Metazoa; phylum Chordata; class Amphibia; order Anura; family Rhinophrynidae; genus Rhinophrynus; species Rhinophrynus dorsalis. The sequence goes on from CM074718.1 coordinate 399,399,217, forward strand.
ACATCTGAGAAGAGATGGCTTACACTAGGCAAAAGGGGCGGGAGGAGAAACTTTGCTTGTGAATATCTCATAAACCATAAAGGTTTGAGCGATGAGACTTATATCGTTCTTCATGTTTTTTTAATGTCTACAAAATAAAATAAAGATAAAATTAAGTATTACTATCCCTTTAAAGACTAATGCCAGTGTGGCTGCACTGACAAATTTGTATATTCAGTGCTGTGTCCAGTAAAAAAAAAACAACAGACTTTATGTTTTTTGGATCCTGATTCTCTCTATCTCTCTCTCAAAAAAAAAATCTGCTGTCATTTATAAACAAGTGTTAGATAAGACCTTAGATTCTTGAAATAAGGGAGATCCAAAAAGAAAACAAATCCCAAATCGGGCTAAACTCTAGATAGAAATACCAGCTAACCCATCATGTAGACAGCTGAATGAGCTCCTTCAATGGAAAGCCTCTTTTAAATTAATGACCTGCTACAACATGATGACTGCTTAGGAAGGAAATATTTATAGTGTTTCTTCCAACTCCTGACCCTTGAAATTAAAAACACTTTCTCCCCACTCCTGTAGTTCCAGTTAACCCCGAGGACAAATGTCTTGCATTCATGGAGTGAGTTAGAGATTGAATGGATTAAGATTTTGCCATATTCCTCTTTAAATAATAAACAAGTGGTGTCTTCCTAGCTTCTCGACCAATAACAAGGAAAGTACTGATGTACGCAGGATTCCTATAAACATAAGAGGAAAAGCCTTGTATTCTGGATGAAACCTTTTTATAAAGCTTTTGTATCTAAAGGGCAAAATAAAAGAAATTTACGAGAAGTGTCCTACTTTGCTAGATTACCTCTATTCATAGTGTAGCAGGCTTATGCTTCATTGTGCAGTTCCCCTATTATGCACTGCATTATATTTCCACTGAATAGAACCAGCAGATTCTGCATCTCAATATGTAACCCTTTCATCACCAAAGGGACTGGATAAGCACTGCCAAACAGTCCTCACTGAGACTCACTCCCTGACAAAGATTCTGACTCTAAACACCTCCTAATAATAATCTAATATCATATCTAATATCAATAACAATAACCCCAACGTACCTTACTATGGCCAGAAGGGCTGTATTTACATCCCAGGAGCCCCTACACAAGGCACTCTAGGTGTCCTAAGCTCAACCCATGGACACCCCCCCACACACTCCTCACATAACCACACCCCAGTCCCATCCACCTTTTCCTGGCACAGAAAATAGTCTTAGCCAATAACAAGCAAGAATTAAAAAAAAAAAAAAAAATGAACCCCTTGGTTGATAGCTCTCAAAGGTAAGTTCTGCAATGTGTTGGCGATCTAGCATAATAGGCAGTAAAGGGTTATAAAACTGATGCAGGGTCATTAAGATTGTTCTGGCCACACCCACAATTTAACATGTGTGTGTGTGGTCAGCAAAGCTAATGTGCTCCACAAAATTTGGAGCTCTAGCCAGTTGCAGATTCTGCCTATTGGTAAATCTGGCTCCAATGGCCCCTAAGAATTTTGCACTTGTGCCTTCCTTTAACCCTTTGTGTGCCAGAAAGGTATTTGGTGCACTGGATTGCAGTGCAATGGATACCTCTCTGGCAAAGAGTTACGAAGGAGACATGAAAGCTGCTAGCAGGAGCACATGACTTCAAACTCAGCACATGATAATCTTAACCCATTAATGACCAGAGAGGTGTACAGTGCATTGCTTGTGACCCTTAAAGTATTAAAGGGGATCTCTCACCCCTATAAAAGTCAGGCTTATTAGGTAGAGTATACACCCCTAATGTCGAAAACGTTATTTTTTTTATTTAAAAAAAACACTATTTGGGCTAAAATTATTGCTTACAGAGTGCCCTGCACCCTACTTCTGCATACACTGTTCTTGCCGCAATTTTCCACACTACCTCTGCTCCCTTCCCACTACACAGCCTCCAGAGGAGGCTTCTGTCTCTAAGCTGTAGAGATCTCATTGTGATCTGTCTGTACCATCTTTCAGATCTGAGGAAAGTATGACTGACCTAGTGAAAAGAGGAGGTAGGGGGAACGTTCATCTCAAATTACAACAAGAACTATACAAAGTTAAGGACACTGAAAATGGTACTATGCATTATATAAAATTAAAGTGAACAATCAACTAAACTTTATATGGTGACATTATTATACTTTAAAGGCTTTAATGCCCCAAGAACCCCACCCATAGCACCCACAAGAAAATGGAACAATTTGACACAATTTTCTTGATACCCTTTTAGTGCACAGTAATAAACAACAAACGAAGGAATGAGAAACTCCAAAAAGCCCCACTGCCAGACCCATGGGCAAGCAGCATAATGGGAACATTTTCAATATAAATTGCTTAGAAGATAGGCGTTACACAGCAGAATCACTGAAAAATAGGCCCCAGTGTCCATTTTAACAAAATCACATTAATTCCTATCCCGATTTTGTTTGGGCTCTGAATTTTAATGGAAGGACAACTTTTTAGTCTGACTTTACATATTCTGCAATGTGAAACTGCCTACACTTTTGATTATTTATTCATTGTTTTCAATTTCGCCAACTCTTTTACACTTTTACACTGAGGTCACTGAATTTCTGAATCCAGTGAGTTTTCTGGGTTTGACAAAGGAAGTAGGAATATTTATGCAGTGCTGCACATCTTCCTGCTGCACTGATTGGTCTGTATTCTGTAGAGGAAGGCTATTCTATATTGTTTCACTATGTTTTTTTACATTGTATCTTTTATACATTATTACACTCTGCCATCTTTCACAGCTCCACACAGAATGATTTCTCAAAAAAATATATGTATATATATTCAAATAGCTCTTTGTCAGGGACACAAAGGTATAAAAAATATGTGGCTGGAAAACAAATTATAGGCATTAAGTATTATGCACTATATATGTAACCCTGTTTCTTAATATTTTTTTAAGTGCATAATTGAGTGAATTGTTAAAAAGACCATAACATGTCAATAACAGTGCTTTTGGGACACATCAGCGTACAGCAGCCATGGATATGATAATAGAAATCCAACAGTTACAAGCTCAACAAAACCTTGAAAAATAGATAACCCCTTGCGGAGCTGTACAACATTACAAGAAAAATGTGTCACTCCATTCTTACAGACAAAATGTTTCCCATGGAGGATACTATTTTGACTATAAGCCCAACAACAGAAGGTGCACAAAAGTCACAGATAAAACAGCCATGAAAGGTTTCTCTATGTAATCAGTCAGCTATGTATGAAATATATCTACTGGGAACCTGTAAATGCACTGTCATGGGAACATAGTTGAAATCAAAATTAAATGCATTCAAAATTAGGTACACTGCTTTATAAAAATGTTCCTTTTCTTTTTAGTGAAAGTCACATGTGCATTCTATACTCTCTCTTAGCATTCATTATTTGTTTGTGCAGTACGTTTTATGCCTGGGAGCCAGGTCAAACAACCATTCTTGATCAAGACTTTTGCATCTTTTGAATTGGTGATTCATTTGATTTTTTTATTATTATTATTATTATTATTATTCCTATTTTATCAGAGCTAACAAGCCTTGAATTACAACAAAGTCTGATTGATTAAAATGGCCTTTTATTCCCCTTTGAATGTTAGAGAGGTATACAACGCTCTGCAAAGCAATGCATTAAAGGGATAGTAACCCCCAAAAAAAACTGTAAGCTAAATGATAGGAATAATAAAAACATGCTTAATGCCCTCATTCCCATCTCTCAGACCGTTATGGTTTGAGAGATGTAAGAAAATAAAGACCTCCGCTCCCTCCCCCTTTTCATGCGTCCGCTGTACAGCGGACGTCATGAGATCCTGCTTCCGGGACCAGATGGCGGCTCTTCAGGAGAGCTATCATCTAGATATCTAAGTATAATTACTTCATCGGAATGGTCTACAATGTGTGCTTACAAGCCAGGCACACGTAGACCATACCGATGAAGTAATTATACCTAGATATCCCGATGACAGCACTCCTGCAGAGCCGCCTACAGTCAGGCGACTGGATTCTGCCTCTGACAGCTTTACAGTTCGTCAGGCAGAAAGGGGAGGGAGCGGAGGACTTTATTTTCTTATTTCTCTCAAACCATAACCGTTTGAGAGATGGGAATGAGGGCGTTAAGTTTGTTTTTATTATTCCTATCATTTGGCTTACAGTTTTTTGGGGGGTTTACTATCCCTTTAAAGACATCCCTAGTTTTAAAGGGTGTTAAAGGCCCATTTAAACTTATGGAAAGATTGGGAATTTTTATTTGTCTACTATGGTGCACTCGGTTTGCACTGAAGTGTCAAAGTGATCCTGTCACCCTCAGATAAGTTTAGTTCATTTTAATGAGAATTTAAAACTATAAATACATTGTATTAGCCGTTTGATGTAATATAAATCATTCCTGAGAAATGAAACTTTATTTGTTGGTAGCACAGCATGGCAGTTCATGCTGATTAAGGCCTAGATTACATTGAATTTGGTATGTGCTTATCACTGGTTTCATCTAACCGTTTTCCATTGCTCCAGGAAGGATACATTGAGATTGTCTCTATTTTTCAAGTATGTCCCGGGTTCTCATTTTTTCTACTGCTGAAGTGTGAAAGGTTGACTTGACCTTGCTGGGACTAGAACCTGCGACACTGGGGGTTTGAACAGATTCTGCAGCTGGTGAATTTATGTACCAACTACAGAATGTCCTCAAACTTCAGGGCTGCAAGTTTTAGTCCTAGAAAGTGCAAATGTGCCTTTCATCCTTCAGAGGTAGAGGCCAGGACAAACATGAAAACTAGAGTCCCATTGCAGTCTATGGAGCAGTTTGTAGATAAATCCGTTAAATGGCCCATCATCAGACCTAATTTTGGTGCTAGACCAATATTAATGCATGCTGTGATATGAATGAAAATAGGCAGAGTATACACATTGGAGACATTTATTCCTGAAATTAATTTAGCCAAAAATGGAATGAGTTAAAGGGTTAGTAATGCCCAAAGATAACTTTATGTTTTATTGTAACTTAAAAAAAAGAAATTATGTGCAGTAAATTCCATTTCTCAAACCTTTATGGTTGGAGAGATGTTCAGTGCTAAAATCCCCCCTACCCTCCCCTTCTCCGGACGTCAGTGCTCTGCTGACAGCTGGAGATCCCGGTCCTGGGACCAGCTGACGGCTCTTCAGCAGAGCCGAAATAGAGATCTTTAAAAAGTATTACTTCATTGAAAAGGTTTACAAAGTGTGCCTGGTTTGCAAGAATTTGTAGACCGTTCCAATGAAGTAGTTCTTCTTAAAGATTGCTATTTCGGCTCTGCTGAAGAGCCTCCTCGAGTCGGCTGACTCAAATCTCCTGCTGTTAGCTTTACAGCTGACTTCAGGAGAGAGGGAATATTAGCGTCAAATATCTCTCAAACCGAGGGGATTTGCTGCACATAATTTTTTATTTTTTTTTTTTTAAATCTACAATAAAACAAACAGTTATCTTTGGGCATTACTAACCCTTTAAGCATAGAGTATTCAGGCAATTAGCAATAAGTGCCACACTGTGTCAGAAAAACATAAAAATTAATTTCTTAACTTTGCAAAAATATGGCTAGCACAACATACTGTAAATTAAATAAAATGTGTGTTAACCCTTTAAGTACCAGATGGGTGTTCAAAGCAGTTCTCTCAAATGGATTGCATCCCTTTTGGTCTTTAAACTGTTAATGTGGTAGGTCTACTTTAACACCTTGGATCTTTGAGATATCTTTATCATCCGAGTAAAAGAACAGCCATGTTAGATAATATAAATAGAAACTGTATCACAAAATGAATTTATGTTGTATGATTCAAAGAATTTGAGGTTGAGATCCCTAGTTGCAGTTCTGCCTGTTAAAAGGCATCAGAATGAATTATGCACAAGATTGCCTGAATACCTAATTCTGTCTGTGTTTGGAAGCATCACGCTTTACAGTTTTAGCAGTGCTTGATGGGACATTTCCACATCTCTTTACACATAACTGCTACATAAAATTGACTGCTTCTATCATTTTAACCCTTTGCTTTCCGGGAAAGCATCCAGTGCATTGCACCGTAATTCTCCAGATACCTCTCTGGTATAAGTTATAGTTAAAACTCACATCCTGTAACATTTTGGGAGTTTTGTTTGTATAACCCCATATATTCTATGCATGTCTCTAGCACATTCTGAAGTATTGCATTAAAGGGATAGCAATGGATTATTTTTACAAAATGTAATATTGTAGATATTAAAAAAAATTAAATTGAACGGTCTCTCAGACTTCTATAGTTTGAGAGATATGAAGTTCCTCTCTCCCACCCCTTTCATAGACATCAGCCTCTAGCTGACAGAAGCAGATCCTGGTCCCGGACCGGCCGGCAGAGCCAAAATACACTATCTAAAAAGAAATACTCCATTGGAACACTCTAAAAGCTGTTTTTGGTTTGCAAGCACACTTTGTAGACTGTGCCAATTAAGTATTTATTTCTATATAAAGCTATTTTGGCTCTGCTGAAGAGCCACCGGCTGGTCTCGGGACCAGGATCTGCTTCTGTCAGCTAGAGGCTGATGTCTACGAAAGGGGTGGGAGAGGGAACTTTAGAACCTTATATCTCTCAAACTATAGTTTAAGAGATCGGACTGGCATCAATTGATTTATTTTTTTAATATCTACAATATTAAATTTTGTAAAAATAATGCATTACTATCTCTTTAAAGGGATAGTAATACTTAAAATGTAAAAAAAAATATGTTGTAGGGTTTATCCCCCTGAGTAAAACAAGAGTACTCCCACTGCTGAGAGGTGTTTTATTCAAAAGTTATTAATTTTCAAAGTTTAATTTTTTAGGTGCAATATCATAGTGGCTTGAAATTGTACAGTGGCGCTGTTGCTACACGATCCTATGGACAACTCTGGTCAATTGACCATAAATCTCCATAGGATGGTGTAGCAACAGCGCCACTGTACAATTTCAGGCCACTGTGATATTGCACCTAAAAAATTCAACTTTGAAAATTAATAACTTTTGAATGAAAGACCTCTCAGCAGTGGGAGTACTCTTGTTTTACTCAGGGGGATAAAACCTACAACATATTTTTTTTTACATTTTAAGTATTACTGTCCCTTTAAAGAGCTCTCTATCATAAGAAGAGATAAAAGAAAAAGTTTGTATAAAAATATCAGAGATTTCTTAAACGCATGAAACAATATGCTGCAGCTATTGTGTTGTTCAACATTTTGTGGAGGCCCAATATCAGTATAATAAGAAACATTAAAGGGTAAATAATGTTAATATAACATTTTTTAAAGCTCAGTTATTTTTAGTTAAATTCGGTTGCTCTCCCCTCTGGGGGCAGTAGCATTATAAAATGTCAGCACTTATTGTGCAGGTCCCCACCACCCATAAGAGCTTAAGCTGCCAGTGGCAGCCTCATTGTTATTGGCTGTGCAGGTGAGTGTGTTGTTGCAACAGGCAGCAAGAATCATAAACTGCCTCGCAACTGTTATAACTGTTGAATTAAATATCCGCCAGCAGTCGGAGTACTCTTTTTTACTCAGTAAGAAAGATCCCATCTCCAGAAGTATATAGATACTCTAGAGAGAATTCAGAGAAGGGCTTTTAAAATGGTGAATTGCTTGCAGGAAAAGAAATATCAGGATAGACTAAAGGCTCTGAATATATTTTAGCTTGGAGGAGAGACAAGAAAGAGGAGATATGATATAAACATTCAAATACACGAAGGGATTCAACAAAGTGCGGGAGGGAAGCAAATGTCAAAGGAGTAAAAATGTTAGGACAAGAGGCCATAGTCTAAAACTAGAGGGACACAGGTTTAGACATAATGTAAGAAAGTTTTAATTCACTGAGAGGGTAGTAGATAAGTGGAACAGCCAACCAGCAGAAGTGGTAGAAGTTAATATACAATGACAGAATTTAAGCATGCATAGGATAGGCATTAGGCTGTCCTGATCATAAGACAAGACCAAGGACCAAATAAGGTTTCAGGTTTTTACAGTAGGAAAAATGGGCAGACTACATGGGCCGAATGGTTCTTATCTGCTGTCAGATTCTATGTTTCTATATATTAGACGTTTAAATGTTTACACCTCCTTTAAAAGCCTCATTGAAATGAATGACAATTATTTCTTCCCTGTGGTTCAGTTGGATTGCTCCATAATTATTCCAGTTCTTTTTAGTATACCGGGCTTCATTTTGAAACGTCACCGGGTTTAGCATCTTGTGTATAACCATCACTTACTTCAGGGTCTAATGCAGTGGGAAAAGAGATGAGACCATAAGTTCTTCAAAATGGATATTACAACTGCTAAATCTGCACCAATAGGAAGGCTTCATTGGAGTGCTCCCCCAGAATATATTAAAGTCCCAGTTAGAAAGACGGATTCCCATTGAATTCAGGCCACTCACCCTTTCAGTAAAGACAGTTTAATTGCAAATATAAAAAGAGAAAGAAAGCAGGATGAGAAACAATAGAGGTATACCTACTTAATATAAGAAACCATTTAAATGTTGTTCTTGACTTATGCCTGAACAAAGTGTAAAAGCTCACAGGACCAGAAACAAGATTAAAAAAAAAATAATAATAATGACTACCTCACAATTTCTCACATTCTTTGATGCATATCCCCCCCCCAAAAAAAAAAATGTCTGAAATGATTTTAATCTTGAATGTGCGTGGAAACATGAGTAATAGTCTTTAACCTTCCTTTGGGGATACAAACCAACCAGCCATAAAATTACAGTAATTTATTAAAAGCACATGGACAGTTTCAGGAAACATATTCTTCCTTAGGTGAAATTTTTCATTAGCTCCGTTCCTTGTAGCACACATACATTGTATTTTATATTACAGAAAGGCATTAGAGATCCTGGGACCTCTGATTTCTCTTGCATGCTTTCTAGAACTTTTAGTGTCGTAATGAGTAATGAACGAGTGATGAATAATGAAAATTTTAATTCCATAGTCCCTCAACGTGTTTCACTTCACTAATCAATTTTATCCTTAATGTTGAATAGCGTTAGAGGTGTTGGTGTTATTATATTTTTAATAAAACTCATTATACAGTGGTTGAGCAAGATTTCTTATAAATTACATGTCTGTCTATCTATCTGTCTGTCTATCTATCTATCTATCTATCTATCTATCTATCTATCTATCTATCTATCTATTTATCTATCGTTCTCTACCACCCTATAAAAAGTCGCCACCCAATAATTAGACATATGGCGAGTAGCTTCTTTATACTGCTATTATCTTCCACAAGTACTGTGTTTTTAAGTAATCCAAGTTTCTTCAGAGACCGGCAACCAGGCTTGGACACAGACATCTTGCTCAGAGACGTCCGCCCGCCTGCTCTGTCTGTCCTGGTCTCCCGAGGCATTGTATGGAGCCAAAAGGCACCGGAAGGGACTGACGGCGCAGGTGCGCAGACAGCTCTACAGCAAGAAGCCTGGCTGTCAGTCCTTGAAAAACTTGTTAATTCTTTCATTTGTTTACATATTTTTAGTGAGGAAAGTGGGAAGGGACTGTGTGAGAATGTCAGGAGAAGAAGTGACTGATACACAGACTAGCCAGTGTAACGCTGGTAGGAAGTGTCGGGACAGTCACATTGTGGCTTTGATCGATTGTCAGAACACCCTGTGAATCTTTGCTTTATATGTGGTGTGTTTATTATCTGGCCAGTCCTGATTTCTAAGGGGATGGCCCCTCAAACTTATATAATCTGGTTACAGAACATTTTCTTAACTTGTAATGGTAGCTAGAAGAGAATTGGTGTCACATCCAGTGTGATTATCTCATCTCTCTGAATTCTTAGTAAGTCTAGTACTGTAATGATTCAGATTAAAAAACTTCCCAAACTGGTCTAATACTGTTGGTGGTTGTACTATGATGCCAACGCTCATCTCTTTGTCTCCTGCATCAACTGCTAACTCCCATACTTCTAACAGAGTCAAAGATACTTCTGCTTCCTTACTTTCGGAGAGCAGTGCGTGGGGGGGGGCAGTTTTTCATAGACATACTCCTTATGTACATACATTGTACTTGACCAAATCTAAAATAAATAAAATAACATGCAGGCCTTAATTTATATTTATTTTTGTTATTTACTCATGTACTCTGATGAAAACCCCTATGGAATAGATGGCTAAGTTTTATGTAATTTATTTGAATGAATCTTGTTCAAATGTCGGTCCAGAGAAGGGGGGAGTGGCCATTCCCATATCAAATACTTTGGGAATGAAAACTTTAACCAAAATTCTGACTAACTGAAAGGTATGGCAAACAAAGTTTGTTTTCCCTGAATGTGTTTAAAATTTTTGCACGAATAGTTTGGACAAAACGGATTTTCTCATGTGCACAAGTCTACTAAATTATGTGACGCCAAATCTGTGGAGCTCATGCACAAGATTTATGCGGTGGTCTCAAAACCAAAACTGGTAGAATATCCACTTCTATCTGTAGGCAGAGAAAGTGGCTTTGTATGTACATTCGTTTCTCTAAATGTATATAAAACAGGAAGGAATCTAACTTGGACTTCTTGATAACCAGAGATGAGCAAACTTGTCACGTGTCGTTTGTAAATGTAATTTTCCTGAATTCGGCTCACTGGATAATAGTCAAATTTAATAAAAGCCATCGGAAAATTACTTTTCTTCATTCCATATTAGCGTAACCCTTTTGATTATGAAACAGTGTATTGACCCTCTGGCACTCTAGGGGTTAATGATCTTCGTTGAAATTAACAAATGTTCACCATCTATGAAGCAGCTTAGCGCACTGGAAATCTGAACTTTGGCGTGAAATGTGCTCATTACCACCAATAAACTGCACTCATCCTTGTTCTCCCCATGCTCGGGTATGGAGGGGTTAACTGAGCCATCAAAGACATTATACAATCATGTTATTCTCTGGCTTCTGCCTTAGGGTTTTCTGAAGGTTACAAATGTTTAGTATGTAATTTACATGTCATTTTCCTGAATGTCCGTGGTTCTGAATATTTTAACATAAGGTTAACATTTGTTAACATCTCATTATTCTTTTATATAAATATTGTGTAACTGGAAACGTGACATTAACCTCTTGGATGCTAGAGATGTCTCTAGTGTATTGCTTTGTAATTTGTTGGTAATGCCTCTAAACCCAAAGGTTAACTGAGGTCAGTCTCTTCTGAAACCCCTTGTTGAATTTGGGCAACAAGTATAATATTATAGCTGAACACTTTAACGTTATTTCTACTGTTAATGTAACTAAACTATATATATTACATTTTTAAAAACCATGCACAATTGTTACCTTTTTAATATTATTGCATCTCTTCTGCTATAAGAAATAAATTATTTTCAAAATGAGTTGTTAACCTTTCCCCTACAGAAGATGATTGTCAGTAATTTTAGATTATTGATAAAGCTTTTTAAATCACATGAGGAAATGTCAATTAAAAAAATAAAATGTTTAAATACCTGAATATATATATATAACATTGATATAAAATATAAAGTATAGCTGTTTATTTTACTTTAATTACTAAATCTCTGGAGACTATTCTTTCTTCTACACGAGGGGGAAGATGATGATATGGTGGCAAACTAGACCCAAATCCCATGTTATGGTATTCACTTAAGTTTCAACTCTATCTCATGCTTTTAATTAACCCTTTGAGTGTCAGACGGGTACATCGCAAAAACAATGCGTTGCGTACCCCTCTGCCACTCAAAGGGTTAAACTTCAAATACCTCTACATTGCCATGTATACCTTCACTGGGTTTACAATGTTGCAGTCTCTCCTTTGCTAGTAGCTCATTTGCAAATTGACATTTGTGTAGTACTTGCTGCATGCCTCAGGTTACACGCATTATAAAACAAAACTGAAAGTTGATTAGGGCCCTTAGATGCTGGCATAGCTTGTCACTGTTTACTTTGATCAGCTGATTGTTGGGTTTGCACTGTTTATATCGATCAGCTGTTAGTCGCTCTATATTGTTTACATGGAACAGCTGATCGGTGGCTAGGGTGAAGACAGCTGCTGTGTAGATGGGACTTCAAACTCTGTATTGTGTTAGAATTATTTTCCATTAACCCTTTGACTGTCCTAGTGGTGTGCATTATATTGCTCTACAAAGTGCTGCAAACCCCTCTGGCACTCAAAGTGTTAATGGAGATCTGCTGTTGTTCTTGGTGCTGAAGCCTGAGGTTGAAGCCATCCACTTTATCTTTTCCTTGCCACCCCTAACACATCCACAGCTTTACTCCAACATCATATACTAATGATCAAATTCTCTTAAAGGGATAGTAATGTTTCATAATAAAAGCAGCTCTAATTAATCATCATAGTATTTGGACTTTGGAGAGTGTTATTTCAATTCTGTCAGAGTTGTAGTTCAAGAGTAATTGAATGATAAAGTATCCCCTTCCCGCCCCTTTTACTGATGTAACACTGTTCAGCCAGATCAGAAGGGAGCTGCCCAGGTAGACTGCAGAGAGGGACAATCTTCAATTAAGATAAGGGAAAAACCTGAAAAACTTGTCAAGGGGGGCAGTGCTTTCATTGTTCTCATAGGAAGAATATTGTCCCCTTCTGTTATCTGTCTGGTCTATAGACTACATTCCACATCTGAGAAGAGATGGCTTACACTAGGTAAAAGGGGCTGGAGGGGAAACTTTGCTTGTGAATATCTCTCAAACCATAAAGGTCTGAGAGATAAGACATATCATTCTTCATGTTTTTTAATGCCTACAAAATAAAATAAAGATAAAACGAAGTATTACTATCCCTTTAACCACCATCATATACTTAATTGTTAGTGCATATGGCAAAGTGTGTTATATTCTCCATGGCAAAATGATCTCCACACTTTGCCATTCAAGCGGTTAAACCCACAGTTAAATAAAAAGGGAGGAAGTATATAAGCCTGATATGGTACAGATGTTTGCTCCAGAATTGCATCTCTTTGCTGATGAATAAAGCATTTAGTGTAGAAGACTTCATAGAATAACATAGGAATGGAAAACATTTTATCTCATGACATTTTTCTCTCACCTATCACCTATCTCCTACTGTTGTTAGAGTCAATTCCCATCATGAACAGCCAGCTGCTGGCCAGTTGGGGATGACGGATGTGTAAATATTGACTACCCCTGCCTAAGTGCATCTCCCATTTTGGCATTTCTGTGCGCATGACTAATTCCTGCCCTTTTGCCATGTCATGTGTATTGCCTTTACTCTCGTGGCACTGCACAATATACTGCAATTACTTTATAAGAATGCCACACTGCAAATAGCAGCTTATTCATCCTATTGGGATCCTGCCCGCTTTCATTAAAAAAAAAAAAGAATTAAAAAATGGGTACTTTGAACATAGCAGCCATGATAGTTCATGACAGTTTCCCTTTAATGGCTTTTTTAAAGTCTCTTTTCATGTAAGACTTTTCATGCTAACTTGATTCCTCATTTTGTAGTGAGTGCACTTTGTACCGCAGTGTTGAAATGACTGCTAATTTCAAGCCAATGAATACTTAATAAGAAACAGTCCATGTAGGTTAATTTGCTTACCAAAATCCAGGACTCTCATATTCTCTTTGGGAAATGATAACAACTGCTGATAAAATCTGTTCAAGCAGTGGATGTTTGTTTCTACTAGTAGACAAAAAGTATGTTTTTTATTATTTTTCTTCTGATTTTTAACCCTTTGGATACTCAGGAGGGGGTTAGGGAATCAAAAATAAAATGAAATAATTATTAATAAATTATTGTTATTACTTTTTGGCAGGAGATGGATATTATTGTACTGTTCATTGTATTATTACATGTAATACCCCAGTAATTCTCTAGGGTATAATCTAGAAATATCGTGATAAATATTATAAAATTCATGGGCTTATATTTAAAAATACTGTAATCAAGACTTGTGAACAGAAGCGTGAACATTAATATGATGATTATTTTGTACCTATGTCCTCATTTACATGGAATCTGGGATTGCTGCTTCTGCTCACGTACATGTAATTAAAATTTTCTTTTCCAAATGGATGACAAACATATATCTGATTGCTAATCTAGCATGAAGATTGCATTATAACCTTAACCATAAAATATGAACTTTTTAAAGGGGAAGTACCTCCTAGGAAAAAATTGAGATAAGTACTTTAGCACATGGGTGCCCAAATCTGTTTTCAAGGTATGGATATCCCTGATTAAGCGTGGTTAAGTTAATCAGTGGCTTATTAAATTTGAATAACTCACTGGTGCTCAAGAATGGCCATTCTTAAAGGGATAGCAATGTTTCTTAATAAAAGCAGCTCTAATTAATCATCATACTATTTGGACCTTGGAGAGTGTTATTTCAATTCTGTCAGAGTTGTAGTTCAAGAGTAATTCAATGATAAAGTATCCCCCTCCCGCCCCTTTTACTTGATGTAACACTGCTCAAGCAGAGCAGAAGGGAGGTGCCCAGGCAGACTGCAGAGAGGGACAATCTTCAATTAAGATAAGGGAAAAAGCTGAAAAACTTGTCAAGGGGGGCAGGGCTTTCATTGTTCTCATAGGAGGAAGATTGTCCCCTGCTGTTATCTGTCTGGTCTTACAACCAGATTCCACATCTGAGAAGAGATTGCTTACACTAGGTAAAAGGGGCGGGAGGGGGAAACTTTATCCTTCAATTACTCTTGAACTATAACTCTGACAGTATCGAAATAACACTCTCCATGGCCCAAATACTATGAGGATTAATTGGAGCTGCTGTTTTTGTGAAACATTTCTATCCCTTTAAGTCCTGGCTTTTGTATGACTCTTGAGGGCAGGTTTGGACACCCCATGCAGTATCATGTTAGGGAAGTAAAACCATACAGATCCATATTTTTAATTTCAGCTATGCATAGTTTAGCAACCCTATTTTATTGTTATGACAAAGAGGATAGTCCTTGCTTCCAGTCGCTTCTTGTCTGGTGATGGCAGCAGGTGAAATCCATCTCATTCCTTTAAACTCATGCTGCTGCTTCAAATGACAGTATGGTTTTGGTAAGATTGAGGTAAGAAGTAGAAGAGACCAATAGGATTTAATGAACCAAGGGAAATTCAGGGAAAAGTGAGACTATACTAAACTAAATTTATATTTAGTAATGTTTTTGAAAGAAGATGTTCAAGT
The DNA here is from genome assembly GCA_037306005.1 of Rhinophrynus dorsalis. Lineage (NCBI taxonomy): Eukaryota > Metazoa > Chordata > Amphibia > Anura > Rhinophrynidae > Rhinophrynus > Rhinophrynus dorsalis. The sequence goes on from CM074718.1 coordinate 399,414,397, forward strand.
TATCTGTTTTTATATATATAGAAAATGGAGCCAGAATAAACAATTCATGGGGCTATATGGACAATTTTCACCCCATTTTATAAAGGCTGTTTATATGGCCTCATTCCTGGCAACTCAGGTGTTCTAGGGAAGGGATTTGAGAGGCAGATAATTGTTCTTCCTTTATTGAACTTACCTCCTGCAATGGAAGGAGGAAATCACATTGTCTGCAGGCATTTTGTCTGCAGAGGTCAAATGTTTGATTCCAGGAAGGCAAAACGGGAAACTGTAAGCAGTATACAAAGCCTGGTCAACCTAAGGCCTTCCAGCTGTTGCAGGACAACAGTCCTATGATCCTCCACAAGCCAATGGCTGAATTTGGCCTTAACCCTTTGAGTGCCAGAGTGGTATGCAACGCATCGCAAACCAATGCGTTGCGTACCCCTCTGGCACCCAAAGGGTTAAATGTGATAAGTCCTGATCATGTATGTGCAACGAAACCCCTTCAAAAATAATAATAATAAAAATAATAAAATGTTTAATGGAGCACCCAATAAGACACATTATGGGGAAAAATCAACTGTCAGATATGTTCAGTAAAAAAATCCATTCAGCAATGAAATACTTCTCTCAATTTTGTTAATTTTCACATGATGTCATGAATTTAAACCACTCATAGATAAGAATTCTCTACTTACTATTTGTACTAACACTAATAAGATAGGGGCTCTCATTAATTGAATACTGAATATTATTATGTTAGATTCAAATTACCTTTTTTAATTGTATTTATACATTTCTGCCTTCATTGTTACTTTTCAACAGGAAGCAAAAAATAAAGCAACCTCTTCCCCCTCTGAGAGCACATTCTATATATCTCCATCTCTGAGATAGCATCAAAGTCATTATGTAGCAGTTGGCTCGGATACGCTTGCACAGACACAAATTGAGTCCGACAGGACTGATGTCTTATGGATGTTGCTGCTATTTGAAATGCTGGCATGAAGATGGTTATGATGATATGAGTGAGCTGGTGCCCTTAGCACATGCCCTCCTATAATTTCTACGTCTTTCATTCATTTCAGTGGCAAAGTACAGGGAAAATGGCGTTCAAAGGAAGATCTCTGGGCTGAAATTCAGTAAGCTGAAGTGTGGCTATGCTGGACCAAACCATCTGCACCATGGGGGTGTGTGAAAATTTCCTCTGATGTGGCCATTTTATTAAGGATATATAAGGGTATTAATATGGTCACATATTTTCTGTTTAGAGGGATTTTAAGCCTTCATTTGGCAATTTACACAAATGATTGGATTATCCCTTATTTAAGATATTGTAAGCATATTAAAACATGGGTATTTTGGCCCAGCGTAGATAGTCACGCAACTCATGGATATAAAGGCTATATACCTCTTTGCCAGAGAGGTATCCAAACCATTGCGTTTCAGTGCCTCCCTGGCACCGTTAACCCTTTGAGTGCCAGAAGGGTACGCAAAGCATTGCAAAGTGGTTTTTTTTTTTTAGTCGTTTCATTTCCTTTAACCGTTTGATACGCAGTTTGAAATTTTAGGGGGTCCTAACAATTTGTAAAAGGTCATTTTTCTAGGGTACATTCATAAATCAATCTAGTTATTATTCTTTTCTAATACTGATATTCAGTTAGAATGCCAAAAGCAAGCACACTGCAATAACGTTTTCTATTATATACATATGAAAGTTAACATTCACATTCTGTAATATTTTTTGTAGAAAAAGCTGGTATCCACAGTGCACCTAAGAGCCGTATTGAGAATAAGTGCTTTAACTGATATCTCTACACTCAAGCAGGGACATGCTGAAACCATACACTGTACAGGGGTTGGCTACTCCTAAAATATATAGTGGATGTTATTTTCTACTAGTATATGTATGTCTGCACCTTGGATTATGTACAGGTCTGAATTTAAATCCCAGGCTCCTCTAGACAAGGCATCTAGGTTCCCTTAGTTCCACCCATGGATACACCCATTCCTCACATAGCTCTGCCCCCAGTCACACCCACTATTTCATGGCACAGAATATACCCTTGGCTTATAACAAGGAAGGACCAAAGAAAGCTTTAACCCCTTGGTTGCTGGGGAGATCTCCAACGCATTGCTTTGTAATGCCTTGGAGATCTCTCTGGCTAGCATCCAAGGGGTTAAATAATAGCCTGTAAGGCGGGTATATAACTGGTGCACTGACATTGACATTGCAATTCAGAATGTGGGTGTGGCCAGCACAGCTTAATCATCATATTTTGGAGCTCTAGACCAGTGGTTCTCAACTCTGGTCCTCGGGACCCACTAACAGGCCAGGATTTGATGATTTCCTTGTTAGAGCACAGGTGAGTTAATCAATGTGAATGAGCCTCTGATCACCACACCTGTGTTCTAGCAGAGAAATCCCTAAGTCCTGGCCTGTTAGTGGGTCCCAAGGACCGGAGTTGAGAACCACTGCTCTAGACAGTTGTCTACACTGCCTGTTGGGAAATCCAGCCCTGTGTTTGTATGATTGCTTTAGTGCATACTGGTGCACACACTCTGCCATCGTTAACTCTTTGAGTGCTGGAAATGTATCCATTACATTGAGCTGCAATGCATGAGATACCTCCCTGGCACTCAAAGGGTTAAGGCCATAATGCTAGCAAACGACAACTGCCTATCATGTAGCATATGCAGGAAAATGCAGCCATTTTGCTGTGAATTTTTTCTGTGCTATAATAGTACATTGTGAGAAACAAGGCTGAGAGGATTTGCACACCATACACTCCCTCACTGCCCTCCTCTTGGCACAAGTGGCATGACAATATAGTAAAAAGGTTTTAAGCTAGGCACAACACGTAAAAATTGAGTGAAGCATCTATTTTAGCATTGACTGATTGGGGATGATGATAAGTGTAGTCTTTTACAGCTGGAAGTCCCAAGGTTTCCACCCCTGGTCTCTTCCCGAATAACAATGTTTAATGATGCACCTTAACCCCTCGAGAGAGGTATCCAGGGCATTGCAGCACAATGCATTATATACCGATGCTGCACCTAAAGGGTTAATATAAACAAAGATCAGAGTAGATATTTCACTGAGCTGATTTAGTGAAATAATTGAACAGAATCTGCCACCTGCAAATCTGGAAGTGTCTGTCTCTTGGATTCATAACCAGAGAGACTTTTTTCTGTATTCCCTTTGATTTAATCTGTGCTACATGGAATTCACTCATGCATAGTAATGAAATAGAGAGAATCTGTTTCTCCTCCAGTGCCAAAGCAAAGTTTTCCTCTCTGCCAGAAAATAATAGACTTTTAAAGGGAAAAGACAATTTCAATTGTGCAGCTGATTGTAAGATTCACAGATATCCTCTGTGTTTTATACAGCTCAGGTGCTTTATTTAAAGAGCCTTTTAACCCCTGGTATGCCAGACTGGTTTGTAATGCATTGAAGCACATTGTAAAAGCACGTACCATTATACGAATGCTGAGCAACTTGAGGCCTTGCAGCTGCTTTCAGACTGGAAATGTCATCATGGCTGGCAGGGAGATGATGGACGTTGCAGTGTGACAGCAGCTGGAGGACCACAGGTTGCCCACTGCTGCGGTATTTAGTTAAAGTGGACCCATTCCTGTAGGAATAAGTCAGTCTTAGGACCATATGCAGGCGGACCAGATCTCACCTTTAATCAGGGACACATAGGAAATAGCCATTTTGCAGTACTTCACTGAAATCAATGCAGTCCTGCAGTATGCATTTCTCCTATGCGTCCCCGGTTAAAGGTGAGGTCTGGTCAGCCTACACAAAGTCCAAGAATGGAAATTCTGGTGCAGACCATCTCTACTAGAGCGGTCAAAAGAAAATTCCGTAAATTCCCACAGATTTAAATGGCACTTTTAATGGAAATGGATGTTTGTGAAAACCAGTAGGCGGCATTCAGTAAGCTAATGAGGTGCTATTCTACCAGCTGTACCACTCGAGTCAAATAAAATGTCTAAAAATTCCCATTGACTGAAATGGCACTTTAACCCACTGAATACTAGACAGCTCCTCAAGTCATTATTTTGCCATTTCTTAGAGAACTCTACTATACAAGGGATTTAAGGCCCCATTTAAATTAGTGAAAATGTTGATGTGTCCTTATAGTGCAGATGGTTTGCCCCAGAACTGCTCTACTTTGTTTTGTGTTTAAGGGTTTTTATAGAAGTACTAGTTGAAGAGCCCATGTACACGGGCCACAGTGCCACCCAGCAACGGCCACGGTGCAGTCATGCACAGTAGAGACTGTCCGTGTCATGGCTGATACAGAGCGGGCGCTCCAAATTCAGACCGGAGTCGAGGACTACAGTCTGAATTCAGAGCCCTGCACGGGCAGTCTGTAACGCGCATGACTGCAGCGAGTGCAGCCGTCTCTTCCGTGCATGACAGTTTCTGACAAAGAGACATTTAGCAAATTATTATATAGGGTTTATTAATTTAGGAATCCGTCACAGAATAGCCCATTATAATTATGTATATAATTCTAGTAAGATGAACACAACATGCTTGTTCAAGGAGGGACTTGGAAGAGGCTCTTATAGCCTTTAATCCCACTCCTTCAACATCTTTCCCCAACTTCTCTCCACTTCAGTTTGTCTCCCCATCTTCTCTTCCTCAGTGCTGCCCCACTCCACCCCTACGGTTTCCCTCTGTGCCTCCAGCTTAGGTAACACCCTGCACCCAAAGTTTCCGTCTCTGGGCTTCCATCCTCCTTCTACCCAGGGTCATTTTTCTTGCCACCCCAACTTTTTTCCCCCCTGCGCTACACTTCAGTGATCCTATGCTTGCAGTAGGCAGATGCAGTGTTTCACTGTGTCCGATGGAGACCTAAGGGGAAGTAGCTTATTTCTGGGTCAGATACATTGAGACTCAGCCTCCACCTTGTGCAGGCACAGGATGACTGAAGTGTAGGGCAAAACATTGTAATTCAACTTGGGAGTCAGGCAGTGAAACACACATCTATGAGAAGTGTATCCCTATGTAGTTTAAAGGGGCTCTCTCACCCCTAAAAAAGTTAGTCTTATTAGGTAGAGTATATAGAGATAATGTTAAAAAAGTTATTTATTTAAAAAAAAAACCCTGTTTGGGCTAAAATTATTGCTTACATAGTGCCCTGTGCCCTACTTCCGCATATACTGGTTTTTCCGCTCTGTCTCTGCTCCCTTCCCACTACTCAGCCACCTCCAATGATGGAGGTTTTCTGCCTGTAAGCTGGAGCGATCTCATTGGCTAGATATCAATCTCTGCCAATGAGATCGCTCCAGCTTACAGACAGAAGCCTCCATCATTGGAGGAGGCTGTGTAGTGGGAAGGGAGCAGAGGCAGTGCAGCAAACTGCGGCAAGAGCAGTGTATGCGGAAGTAGGGTGCAGGGCACTCTGTAAGCAATAATTTTAGCCCAAATAGCATTTAAAATAAATAAATAAATAAATATAGAAGGTTTTCAACATTATTGCTATATACTGTACCTAATAAGACTAAGTTTTATAGGTGTGAGAGATCCCCCTCTAAAGTTGTCAGATAATCCATTTGAAATAGGGTGCATATGAAAAATATCTGTTGAATGGCTCTAGTGGTTAATTATTAGGTGGCAGGTGTGGTTGAAGTTGGAGGGGAGTTGTATACAAATACATGTGGATCAAGTTGGGGGGACAGGAGCAGCAAGTATACATGTAGCATTAAACAGCATAAGCTAATGAAATTCCTGCTGTGATGTGAGCATCACCCCCCTTGCCCACTAATGTCCAGATCATATCCCCTAGCTAACAGGTAGCAGACTTAAGTTCCTGCTATACAGTTGGGATGAATTTGCAAGCTGCCCCTGGGTGTATGTGGCAGGGAATCAGGTCAATCTCGCTATATAGATAGACAGATAGATATAGATGAGATTCATTTTAGTTTCCCTTCATTAAAAAATTTCTCACAACATACAATAATCTTTCACATGCATGAGATAAGCCATAGAAATAAAGCCAACATTTTGTCCTTTACAACCATGCAAACATTTTTCAGATAGTAAATGCTGTTATCCAGCTCTAGAGTTCAAAAGAATTTCACTACAGAGATACAAATATATACAGAAAATCTGAAATATGTAAAAATGCAGTGTTTTTATAAAATAACAACTACAGGCAGGAAAAGGAAATTTTGTAGATTGGAGTAGGAACAGATGGTAGATATGAAATTGAAAATATAATTAACCCCTTAGATGCTTAGTCTCTAGTGCATTGCACTGTGTTGGAGGTACCTGTGCTTCCAGGGTATTAAATAAGCTACATAAGCTGTACAGTGGCATCCAGATAACAAGCAACAGCCTTCTATGTTCCCCAGTCCGCTCCTGGAAGCAGCATTACGCATTTCATGACAAAGTAATTTAATGGACTCCATATCTGAATACAAATAGATTTCTAAATGCTCTGAATGCTAGGATGATTTACTACTGAAGGTGCTAAGGCCATTGCCTACTATTTTGATGGAATGTCAATACATTTAGCCTATCTATACATCAGTGCAGCCATTTTGTCTGCCATTATATATAATTACCCGTTGTTAGCAGTATGTGTTTGCTTGGGCAACTGCTTTGTCATTTTGCATAGGGACTTATTGGTATACGGACCATCATCCCCAAGTGCAACTGTGCAGTATGCATTTATTTTTATAAGTATTAACTCCATGAATGCTAGAGATGCATTGGGCAATGAGACATCTCTAATATTCTAGAGGTTAAAGGGAGGTATTGTCACCCTGGAGCAGGGATAGTCAACTTTTGGTCATCCAGCTATTGGAGACTACATCTCCATTCATCCCATGTAATACAACATCTGGTACGGGATAATGAGAGTAGTAGTCTCCAACAGCTGTCGGTCCAAATACTACTCGTGCCCTAGTGAATACACAGAACACAAGGTGAACAATTGTGGGGCATATCAAGTGTACCTTAGGGGGAAATGAAAATATTGATTAATCCAGATGGGGTCTTTAAAACCCTTAAATGCTAGGGAGGTCATCCACATTAACAAAATGCATTAGAGACCTCTATAACATTCAAGGGGTTAAACTCCCAATTTGAATTAGTGTTTTTTTTTTTATTTTGTATAATTGCTCAGCTTCAGTTTCCTGAATGCAGCTCTAATTCTCTCCAGGTCAGAATTAACCCTTCACCAGGCTTAACTTCAATTTAGTGTACACCTCACATGGCCAGAATCCCCTAACAGATGGATAATCCATCATCAGATCTTTCTATTGAGTCTTGTATTTATTTTAACAGGTCCACATAATGAGATCCAAATACTGGCAATACATCAATTTAATGTCAGGTTTATTGATGATTTATTTTTACTTTGGACTGGTGAAGAATCATCCACCAAAATTAATTTTCGTCACAGTGAGATCAAGTATTTGAATGTTTGATTCATAAGGATGGTGAAGGGATACAAACCTCAATGTGTGTAAAATCTACAGATAGAAATACCCTGAAAAAGTGTCCGCCTACTTCACATTTGATGTAAGTTAAGTGCATAGTGTCTGAACCGAATGAAGCCGTAGGTAAACTAAATTATATGGGATAGAAATTCAAAGAGATGGGTACAACAAGAAGGATATTTCAAGGTGTACACAAGCAGTAGCTAAGATGGACAGACAGTTACTACTTACCACTCAAAGAGAGAAGAACACTGCTATTATGGATAGGATGATAATGACTACCATGTACACAGACCTCACAAACAGATTTAGGAACACTACTTTGAATAAGTGGGGCTAATTGTCTGGTGATCATGAAATCGGACATATATTTAAAAAGCCACCATTCTTTGGTTTTAAAAGAGGCAGGGACATACAAGATGTGTTAGTATGCTCTAATTCAGTGGATAAATATATGGACATGAGACACAAAACCCTGGTAAAGAAAGGAGTATACAAACATCAGGGATGTGTCACATGTCTATATGTTTTGAATGAAACAGAGATAATAGTCCCAACAATATATTATAGAATTGCATGAGAGATAATATCACACACGCCACAGCATTTGTAATTTATTTATTAATATGTGTTTGTGCAGTATGTGTTAAATGGGGAAAACCAGCAGACCTTTTAGGGAATGCACTAGAGAGAATAGATCTTTGATCATCAGGGGTCTCAATGGCACTTTGAATGAGTAAGAGATCAAGAGAGGCCCAGTGACCAGACATTTCATTCAACCGAAACACAAGGTGAAGGAGTTACAATTTTTCACCTTTGAAGTGGGTAAACAATCTCCATGGGGTGACAACAGAGAATTGGGATTAGGTGAAAGAGAAGTGTTCTGGATATATACAATAATGCCAAAGGGAATGAATGAATGAACATCAGTTATATATGACTGCACCATTCTACAGTTTTTAATGTTTTTACTAATTAGATGTTTTTGTAAACTGATCTACATGTACTCCATGTTTGAAGATGAAGCCAGGTTAGCATCTGTGGTTGCCATGGTGACCACACGTATTGGCCTGGCGCCATGTTCAACAATGGGGTGATTTAAACGCTGAGACACATGAGGTCTGTAAGTTGCTCATGTTTTGACACAAGAAACATATCAATGCCTTGAAAATGAATAGCACATGCTGCTTGACATTTTAGCCACGCCCACTTTTTGAAGCACATTCGCTAAAAAGTGAGCGAACGTTTGCTAATTGAGAAAAAACACGAGCAATTCAGTAACATTTTGGTACTAATCATTTTGCCATCAAAAGTACACTATAAATAGCCATTGCACACTTTTCTTGCATTACACTCCCTGTTCCCATAACTCCTGGGGCACAGTCTAGCATTTAAAATGGTCTTTTGTGGACCATATACTTACTTTTTAACCCACTGAGTTCCAGTGAGGTATTCGTTGAATTGCAATGCAATGCTTTTGATACCTCTCTGGTACTCAGGGGGTTAAGGGTTGAAGTTCCTGCCTAGTTTTTTTTATCAAGTGTTATGCAAGTTTTAGTTGTGATGGACCACTAAACCCTTTGGATCCTAGAGAAATCTCCAACTCATTGCTTCGCAATGCTTTGACGATGTCTCAAACATTGAAGGACTTTTAAAAATACATTCTAGTCTGCTGGAGCCTTGACTGATAATAAACAGCCTTGTTATAGCCAGAGTTAAAAAGTTTCATCCCCCCTGTTTACACACTGCTTTTGATGCCTTACATATTTCACTCTAATGTGAGAATTGATGTTCATGTCAAGGTGCGCTGTAAGATTTCTATATTTGTTGTCATTTTATCTTTCAGCCAGGTGTAACAGAACTGCAGCATTTTAATACATTATAAATATGTCTCATATGGTTTTCACCAGTAAAAGCTGAAGGAGTTATGCAATGCATTTAGAACGTGCCTAAGAATATTCAGGCTTCTAACTTATGCAATGCATTACATTGATATATCCTTTGCTAAAATGACAGCTAATTATGATGATAAATTATTCGGGTGATGATCTGACCAGGGAGGAAACCATCTGGGATTAGGTTTACTTTGCTTTAATATGGAGAAATACATCACCAGTTCTGCCAAGATGTTTCTTGGCATCATGAATTTTGGCAAAGATGCAAAATATGTAATGTACTTTACTCGATAATGTGAAAAATCACATCTACAATATGTTACTTTCAATGATCTGACTTCCTATGATGAAGTGGAAATATTGGGGGTGGCTGAATGACCAGACAGTGAGGCAGATGCAGAATTGGATAAATTATGGGGGTAATTTACAGTACTGTGGGGAGGGGCAAATAAAACATACAGCAAATTCTGTGTGATTTAAAGGGAAACTATACCTTGGAATAAGTGGTTCTTCATTCGTTTAATAGGAGGGCTTACCTAGGTAGGTGCCATCCCCCAGTTGTTCCCCGTTACTACCTCCTCCTCTGATGGAGGAATCCAGCATGTGAGCTGGGGCGAACTCTTGCCAATGAGAGTGCTTCAGCTCACATGCTGGATTCCTCCATCAGAGGAGGAGGTAGTAACGGGGAACAACTGGGGGATGGCACCTACCTAGGTAAGCCCTCCTATTAAACGAATGAAGAACGCAATCTGTACTCATGTGACATCACAAGCTAACATTTTAAATCATATATCTCCGTGAAAACATTGTTTAGAAAAAAAATACCGGATTTAACATTTATAGAGAAGCAAGATTCTAATAAGAAGGACTTTAAATTAGGTGAATGTTCCCCTTTAAAGGGTTAAGATTGTCATGTGCAGTTAGCAGAGTTTGAGTTCCTGCAGGCAACTGTCATGTCAGCTTCCATCGACAAAACATCCATGACTTATTTTTGAACCAAAGATCCAGGGCAAAATTCATAGGGGCCTTTAGGATTTCTGGTCATACTTAGGTAAGTCCGGGGTTATTAATAAGAGTTGTTGATTTTCCTTTGAATTGCATTGACAGTAAACAGCCATTACATATGTCTGCAAGATATGTTTGTGCTCTATTAATAAATAGTATACATTTTATCTCAATAATAATTCACATGTGAACAAAGAAAATTGATCTTAATTTTGTCTGTTTTTTTTTTCTTCTCCTTCAGGCTGTAAAATACTTCATTTGTAACATCTAAGCAGGCAAGCACTTGTCGGCTTGTGCGCTAGTGAAATCAAGGCTTTCGAAACATGCAGGTGCCAAGCTGTCAGACAATGAACATAGCCAGGCCAGTGGTGGTACTACTGTGTTTCCTACTCCATGCTGATGCTGAAAGTAAGTCTTACTCTTTGTTCTGTTTTTGAGGTTCTGACCATAATGAGCAGTTTTGTTTTTGGTTGGCAGCAACTTAGGACCTTTGAACAAGCCTCTGTTTGAGTTTATGCTAAAATGTTGTGAGATTCATGCTGGCTGAAAGCCAGTCTCTGAAAGAGAATGTCTATGTGAGTTCTTCTGTTCGTCAAATGGCTAGAATTTGTTCTTGTTCTGCACCTACTGTTTGTAATTTACTTGTTTCTTGCCTCTGTACTAGAAAAGGACAAGCCTGAAAAAAATAACAAAGCATATTAACCCTGAACTGAAAAACAACATGAACCACATTAAGATATTCAGTGCTGCCTAGATATAGTGATTCTGGTGAACAAAGAAGAACTGGGGCAATTCTTGAGTAAACCAATTGCACCATAGCGGACAATTACATTTTCCCCACTCTTTCATTGATTGAATGCTACATAGGTTCCCAGTGCATTGCTTTTTGATGCGTTGGCAATCTTTCTAGCATTCAAGCGGTCAAAAGGTCAGTTTAAGTCCTTGGAACTATTTATTTGTCCATTATGTTGCAGTTGGTGTTCCCCATAATTGCACTTCGCCACTGAATGGAATGCTGGCAAGACATGTATTTTTATGGCCCATGTGAGTGCCAGTTTGGCTCAACACCATGCTTTACAGTATTTCTGGGTGAAGTTGTGAAAGGCACCATGCTTTACTTCGTTCCTGAGGGAAGTTGTGAAAAGCACCATTCTTTATTGCTTTATTTAGGAAACTTGTGAAAGTCACTATGCTTTACTGTATTCGTGAGTGAAGTTGTGAAAGCCACCATGCTTTACTGTATTCATGAGTGAAGTTGTGAAAGTCACCATGCTTTACTTTATTCCTGAGGGAAGTTGTGAAAGGCACAATTCTTTATTGCTTTATTTAGGAAACTTGTGAAAGTCATCATGCTTTACTGTATTCGTGAGTGAAGTTGTGAAAGGCACCATGCTTTACTGTATTCGTGAGGGAAGTTGTGAAAGGTACCATGCTTTACTGTATTCCTGAGTGAAGTTGTGAAAAGCACCATGCTTTATTGTGTTCCTGAGTGATGTTTGAAAAGGCACTATACTTTATTGTGTTCCTGAGTTAAGTTGTGAAAGGCACTATGTGTTGCTGTATTCCTGAGGGAAGTTGTGAAAGGCACCATGCTTTACTGTATTCCTGAGGGAAGTTGTGAAAGGCACCATGCTTAACTGTATTCCTGAGGGAAGTTGTGAAAGGCACTATGTTTTACTGTATTCCTGAGGGATGTTTTGAAAGGAACTACAGTCCAACATGTTACCTTTCTCCATGGCTGACAGATCCAGTGCTGCATTCACTGTGTTGCTGTTGATTGTATGAAAGGGGCCTGTTTTTTTATATGTTGCAGTCTTCACAATATCACACTGAGACTTACATACCAAAATAGCTGGGGAAGATGCAGTAAGGTGTGATAAAAGATGAGGGAACCTCTCTAGTTTTTGTAACTCTGTGGTAGTGGTTCTCTGCCAGTGTGCCCTTAGGCTTTGATGTACCACAGACATCCACTTGGGGTGCCCATTTTTTCTATGAAGATGTTGAAAAAAATGTTAATGTTGAGTTTCAAATACAATTGTTTTTGTCATTCTGATTGTGAGTTCCAAGAATAACTGTGTATGTATGTATTTGAACCTTTCATTATGTCCTTGACAAATTACACTATATATATATATATATATATATATATATATATATATATATATATATATATATATATATATATATATTGGGGTGCTCCAAAAATTCCAAATTGCATGTTAGGAGTTCATTGAGTGCAGAAAAGGCTGATACCTACAGTTCTGTGGCACCTATGGACTAAGATAATGATTCCTTATGTTCCTTAACTTGTAACATAACATTCTTTAAGTCATGGAAGTTGAAAAACCCAAATTTCTGTGACATGTGCATCATAAACAATATGAGTTAAGGAATATATTTAAAATATACAAATGTAGTAACACTTCTGTTGGGAACCACTGCACTAATACTTATCAAGATGGAGAGATCTTAGTGTATAGGCTCCATACAGTAACACAGGAACTGGAGAGTTCATCTCGCTGGAAGGTTTATTACACCTTACTGCATAACCCCCCTGTGGCAATTCAGGGCCAAACCAACTGCACCATAGGGGATAAATACAAATTCACATTTATCTAAATGGGACATTTAGCCTTTTTAATGCTAGGGAGGTCTCCAATGCATTGCATACCAGTGCACTGGATATTTATTTGACATTCAATGGCTAAAAAGCCCCTGTTAAAGGAGAACTAACGCCTTCTACTAATAACATGCACTTGCCATACTATGACCAGAAAATTCTAAGGGACCCTATGTTCAAGAGATGATATCTTCAATCAGTCCTGGCACAGAGGGGACATGACAGTTGCTGGCAGTTGTTTCAAACTGAAGCAGGTGGAGTGCATAACGCTGCTTAATACTTTAACGAGCATTGTGAGGTAAAGTGTTGCACATCTCTCTTGTATTATACAGCTTAACCCTTTGAGTACCAGAGGGGTATCCAACTCATTGCTTTTCAATGCTTTAGATACCATTCTGGCGCTCAAAGGGTTAATGATTACCTTGTGCAGCGAGCAGCAGCTGAAGTTCTCTGGTCCTGCCAGCACTTGTCATATCCATCTCCATAGATATAATATCCCAGACTGATTGAACATGTTGGGGGAGTACAATAAGCTGTGATAAAGAGGTGATAATGTGGAGATAACTTCTCCAGCAATTTGGCATCAGGAAAGCTATATAGTCCCCATGTCACAGGGATATGAGGCAAAGGTTGAACTTGATGGACTTATGTCTTTTTTCAACCTAATTATAATTTACTATGATATCACTTCTCCAGTTCCTATATTATTCTATTGAGCCTATTCACTAAGATTTCCAAAGCTGAATTGATCTTAGTGCATTGGCTCCATAGAATAACATAGGAATTGGAGAAGTGATATCACTGGAGAAGTCATCTCCACTTTATTATCTCTTAATCAATGCTTATTGAGTCTCTTCCGTTATCTCTTGAGCAAAGACACAAAGGCACAATTCACATTAGGATTTTCTGGCCATAGTAAGGTAAGTGGGAGTTATTTTTAGTTTTTCATTTGCCTTTAAATCAAAAGGAATTTGTGGAATTTTTATTTATCCAATGGTCCAGCTGGTTTGCTCCAGAATTGCTCAAATTCTTCTTAGTTCATTAGCTTCAGTCCACTTAAGATCCCAAAGCATATGTAGATGTTATAGCAGCTGTTGTAATGTATTGTCTGTGACACCTGTCACGTAAGATAGTCTGAAAGCAAACCAAGCAGCACTGAATGCTCAGTGCACATTTGGAGAGCTCAGTGGGATACTGGCAGTGTTGTGTACTGTGTTAACACATTTTTATTATTGCAGGATGTTAGCTACTTAGGTTATAGGACGTTATTTTTTATACTCATTGGAAAAAAGTGTTGGCAACCTTTTAACAGATCATTACATCAGAGTGGGAGCAACAGGCTTAAAACAGGGAAGATTTTAGGTGCGCTCACAGCTGAGAAAGTACTTATTAAAGAGATTTACAGAAAGAAGGTGGCTCTGAGGTTGGTTAAATGAAGCACTTACCCAAGCCGTTTCTCTTCATAATTTTCATATTGTAGCTCTGTTGTAGTATATAAGTGGTCACATGTCAGAAGCTAAACCGTTAACATAGCTTTGCAGAAACGTGGGCTGACGTTTCCCTATGGAACATCTCTCTCTTTGTGCATCCCTCTTGTGAATTAAATGCAATGGGGACTAGTAAGTACAGGGAAGCCCCCACCACCACCAATAAAAACATGCCCCTCCCATATCTATCTGTCTGCCTAGATATATAGATATACAGCCATTCTTTGGAAGAGATGCACTAAGCCAGTGGTTCTCAACCTGTGGGTCGGGACCCCTTTGAGGGTCGAATGACGATTTGCCAAGGGTCGCCTAAAACCATCAGATATATAAATATTTCGGTTCATAACAGTAGCAAAATTATATCGATGAAGGAGCAATGAAAATAATTTTACTGTTAGGGGTCGCAACAACTTGGGAAATTTTATCAAAGGGTCGCGGCAGTAGAAAGGTTGAGAACTGCTGCACTAAGCGCTGATAAACTAAATATAACTTCTCCAGTGATATCACTTCTCCAGTTCCTATGTTATTCTATTGAGCCTATAAACTGAGATGTATCTAACTTTGGAGATCTTAGTGCATAGGCTCCATAGAATAACATAGGAACTGGAGAAGTGATATCACTTGAGAAGTCATCTTTGTTTTATCACCTCTTTATCATGCTTTAGTGCATAACCCCCTATTTTTTCACTCAAACACACACACCACAGAGACATAACAACACACAGACAAACACACACACACCACAGAGAATATAAAAACATACACACATACAGTACACAGGCACACACCACAGACATAAAAACACACACACATACAGTACACAGGCACACACCACAGATATAAAAACATACACACATACAGTACACAGGCACTCCCCACAGACATAAAAACATACATACAGTACACAGGCACACACCACAGACATAAAAACATCATGCATACAGTACACAGGCACTCCCCACAGACATAAAAACATACACACATACAGTACACAGGCACTCCCCACAGACATAAAAACATACATACAGTACACAGGCACACACCACAGACATAAAAACATCATGCATACAGTACACAGGCACTCCCCACAGACATAAAAACATACACACATACAGTACACAGGCACTCCACACAGACATAAAAACATACATACATACAGTACACAGGCACTCCACACAGACCTAAAAACATACACACATACAGAACACAGGCACTCCACACAGACATAAAAACATACACACATACAGAACACAGGCACGCACCACAGACATAAAAACATACACACATACAGTACACAGGCACACACCACAGACATAAAAACATCACGCATACAATACACAGGCACACACATGCTTGCAGTTGGCAGTTAAAGCAGAACGACCATCCAATAATTAGGTATATGGTGACATGCTTCTTAATAGTGTTATTATCTGCTACAAGTACCACAATCTGAAGTAATCCTGTTTCTGCAGAGACCGATAACCAGGCTTGTACACAGACATCTTGGCTTAGAGACATCTGTGCGCCTGCGCTGTCCAAACTCTGGTCTCCTTTAGGAGCCATTGCATGGAGCCGAAGGGCACCAGAAGGGACTGAGAGCGCAGGCGGCTCTACAGCAAGAAGCCTGGCTGTCAGTCTCTGAAGAAACAGGATTACTACATATTATGAAGCTAGTCACCATATGCCTAATTATTGGGGGGGTGACTTTGGCTGGTATTTCAGCTTTAAGACCACAGAGCTTTTTTTTTTTTTTTTCTTCGAAAGTGATTCAGGGGTTCCTGAGCGGCATGCAGCCGCACGGGGACCCCTAAATTCATGACGTGCCAAGACCGTCATAGGTCCTTAAAGGGACAGTAATACTTGCAAATTACTAATCCCCATATTGTAGCTTTGTTAAAAAGAAACTTATTGCCCCAGTGTCATCTCTCAAACCCTTATGGTGTGAGAGATGATAGCGCTCAAAGTCCCCCCCCCTCCCCCTTCCATGACTGAACGCTGACTGCAGGGGAAGCTATCGTACGACAGTCTTATGTGCATCAGACGGCTCTGCAGCTGAACCGAGATCGCGTTTATAAAAAATAATTATTTTGCTGAAACAATCTTCTATGTGTGCTTGGTTTGCAAGCACATGTAGAAGACCGTTTTAGTGAAAGATTTCTTTTTTAAAAATGCAATCTCGGCAATGCTGCAGAGCCGCCTGATGCAAGTAATACCGGATATCCCTGCAGTCAGAGTTCAGTCATGGAAGGGGGAGGGAGGGGGGGACTTTGAGTGCTATCATCTCTCACACCATAAGGGTTTGAGAGATGACACTGGGGCAATAAGTTTCTTTTTAACAAATCTACAATATGGGGATTAGTAATTTGCAAGTATTACTATCCCTTTAAGGAGTTAAGTCTCTTTTCTCAGGAACAACAAGGGAGTCCTGTGGTCTCTTTTCAAACACCTTGGGCCAGATTCTATTGCAGGTGCTAATTTTATCTCTGCTTTTATCTCTAATTTTCTCCATAGACTTCAATAGGAAAATGTTTGATAAAATGGTTGTTAACATTTAGCACCTGCAACAGAATCTAGCCCCAGTTCTGCTACCAGTTTTCAAGGGCTTACAGTGCCGCCCTGGCATCATCAGCAGGTCTGCCGACAGGGCACTATCCATGTGGTAGTTGCCCTTGCAAGCCTTTCTATAAGGAAATTAAAAGCAACATATTTCTATAACTTATTAGCATTTACAGATTATATTATTATTACCACTAAACCTTTGCAATTTGTTGCAGAAGTCTCTTGCGCATCTAGGAGGTTGACTGCGGTTAATGCTTATGATTCACTCTGAAGTTTGTTCTGCAGATCAAATAGATGTTGGCAGAATATTGATCCAATTATTCTATGGATTTCATAATTAGTGTGCCGTACAAGTAGCTTTGTTGACTTAGTAACTATTGTTTGGATAGGCCAAAATCAAAGCTAGTTTTACAGCAGCCGCTAATGATAATCATATTCAATTTAAAATTGCCACTGAGGGGAATATGTGAACGGAATAAGTCTTCAAGAGGAATATTGCTGGGAAAAGATAATAAAAAGCCCTTTAATAATTCATTTCTATTATAGTAATGTAAATATTTCCAAATTTGCAGATTTAGTAATTGTTTAAAAAGCTGAAATATTTCAAGATCATAGCATTGCCTTGGACAGTAGAGATGTGCTATGTAGGAAACATCTATAGTATTGAGGAGGTTAACCCCTTAAGGACCCATGACAGTCCTGGCACGTCATGAGTTGGCATTCGATAAGGACCCATGATGTGCCAAGACTGTCATGTATTTCAGGACTCCCCGCATGGCTGCATGCCGTTTGGGGAGCCCTGATTAGGATAGAATGGTCCTTAAGTACTGGCCATGAGCGCACCCTTAAGGGATTAAAGGGGAAGTGACACCTACTTATAATAGCCCCAGTTTACCTTACTGTGGCCTGGAAATCCTAATGGGCCTTTTGTAGTTTCCCTTACTCATTGTATCTGGAGATAACATCATCAAACAGTCCTTGATATCACATCCACGGATGTGGACATGATAGTTACTAGTAGGACCATGGGATGCAAACTGTGTCCACTGCAACGCAATGCATTGGATACCCCTGTGGCACTGAAAGGGTTAAAAGATTAAGTAGACTCATGTACTGTGCCTGTTCTATTACCGCTTTAGTCATAATCACAGAATCAAAGCAAAGGTCACCAGATATTATGCTTTCATCACTGGATTTTACAAGCTGTGTGTTTTATGGCAAATTCTAGGTTGAAAAATATTTACTTTTTGATTCTGTTTTATGTTTCTGTGTAGAATAATATTACCCTTACATGTTTTCATAACATTTTCTGTTTGTATACTTCCAATGGCATTTCTGATTGATAATGACTGTTAACACCTTAAGGACTATGGACGTACATCGTGGGGGAAACGTGTGTTAATGACCCATGACTTATATGTATGTCATGGAATTCAGGGGTCCCCACGTGGCTGTACACCGTTCGGGGATCTGATTCCGATTCAAGAAGAAAAAAATCCCTGTGATCTTTAAGTACCGGCCCTGTGGCTGGTCCTTAAGGAGTTAAAGTCGAACTAACTCCTTATAACACCATAAGTTAGTTGGAAAGCTCTTCTAAAGTCATGAGTATGTGTGCTTGTGGAAGAGGAGCAAAGCAGTGTATCAGACACCTCTTCTGTCATTCAACTGATTAATTATTGTTGCTGTGACTGGGCCATGTGAAAAAATCACACAATATTTTTAAATTACATTTAAAGCAGAACTACCACCTCCACTAAAGGCGCCCTGCACTACTTAGGCAGGTGGCGACTAGCTTACTGATCATTATTTTACCTCTCAAAAGTGCCCATGAATAAAGTTATCCTTAAGCTTCCAAGACCGGAAGCCAGGCATCACCGCGGACATCTAGAATGCGCGCCTGTGCTGTCTGTCAGTCCTCTTCACTCTTCACAGGTATTGCACTGGCCCGGACGGCTCCGGAAGAGACTGACGGCACAGGCTGCAGTAACCTGGTCATCAGTCTAGGAACCTTAAGGATAACTTTATTCGTGGGCACTTCTTAAAGGTAAAATAATGATTAGTAAGCTAGTCACCACCTGCATAAGTATTGCAGGGCAACTTTAGTGGAGGTGGTAGTTCTGCTTTAAGTGCATGTGATGTTTATGGAGTAAAGTGCATCTTCTACAGTGGTATGAGTTGAAACACAGCTAAAAGAGGCAGTAAAGGGTTAATATAAGATCCTTTTAAACTATAAGCGTACCTTATACTTTCATTGCTGAGACATGTTTTATGCAAAAGTTACTACAGCTCAAAAGTGCATTTGTACAGCCTGTATCTCCATGGTAGACATTTTGCAGTGGTGTTGTTGCTGTAGCAGCAGCCTATTTGAGGGTTATTTTCATAGACAAGAGCTGTCTATAGACTCCTGTAGAAACAGTGCCATCATAAACTCACGGTAAGTACTGCACTACAGAAATCCAAGTTTGAGCTGCGATAACTTTTGAAGAAAATTATTTGTTAGCAGTTGCAGCATCCTTGTTTTACTTAGTGGGTTAAACTTTGCAATGTATATATTTTCCATATTAAGTAATACTATTCTTTTTATCTGGACCCCTGTATTGTATTATTTGAGGACCAGCTGCTCTATTGCTACATGTGTCCTCTGGAATAATAATTCTGGACTTTGTTTCCAACTATTAGCCATAAACATTGCACTTGATACTTTATAAACTGCAACACAATCAATTTAGAGTATTAATCTAAAAACCAAAGTGCTGGAGGGCTCTCAGTACATCGTGGAACAGAACAGTTGCCTTAATTAACAGCTAGTGCTTGAGTAACTGGAAAGGCTGCAGTGTATCCATTGTAATTGTGTTGTTTATAGACATCACATGCATTATTTGGTATTGGCATTTCCCTGGAACAGAAACATACTCTAGGATTCCAGTCCATGATGGTACATGTATTGAAAATGAAATCAGAAAAACAAAATTGTTTTTGCTATGGCAATACTCAACTAAATATTGCTATCACACACACACACCAGTACCCTTACATACATACGTATGAATTACACTCAACCTGGGACTACTTTAACTGCTTGCAAAGCAACTCATCATATACCTCTCTGGCATTCACAAGTTTAATAGCCACATTTAAATGAACTCAAATGTGTGTGTATTTTGTATGTGCATGTCAGGGTGTTGTGTGTGTCTGTGTAGTGTATGTGTCAGTGTGTAGTGTGTGTGTGTGTGTGTGTGTCTGTGTAGTGTATGTGTCAGTGTGTAGTGTGTGTCTGTATAGTGTATGTGTCAGTGTGTAGTGTGTACGTCTGTATAGCGTATGTGTTAGTGTGTATGGTGTGTGTATCTGTATAGTGTGTGTCAGTGTGTGTGCGTCTGTATAGTGTATGTGTCACTGTGTGTCTCTGCAGTGTTTATGTATGCCTGTGTAGTGTATGTGTCAATGTTTATGTATCAGTGTGTGTGTGTGTGTATGTCAGTGTGTAGTGTAGTTTGTGTCTGTGTAGTGTTGGTGTGTCTGTGTAGTAGTGTGCAGTGTGTAGTGTATGTGTCAGTGTGTAGTGTGTGTGTGTGTGTGTCAGTGTGTAGTGTGTGTCAGTGTGCAGTGTGTGTGTCTGTGTAGTTTGTGTGTCCATGTAGTAGTGTTCAGTGTGTATGTTGGTGTGTAGTGTGTATGTGTGTGTGCGTGCATGTATGTCAGTGTGTAGTGTATGTGTTAGTGTGTAGTATGTATGTATGTGTGTGTCAGTGTGTGTGTGTGTGTATGTGTGAGTTGGGTATGATTGGAATTGTAGTTCCCAAAAGCTGGAGAACAGTAGGTTTCCTGCACCTTTGCTAGCACTTGTATAAGACAGTTTAGAAATTATTGCATCCATGTATAATGAGCCTTTATTTCTATATTATAATGCCATTAAAATATCCTGGAATTTAATGTAATGCTTATGAATATACTGTTATGCATTAAACCCCTTAACGACTGGGGAATCGGCGAGCAGAAGGGACTGAATGACAACAGAGCATTTTTTTTATTGCTCCGTTGCATTCCGGACTCCCCGAACGGCGTGCAGCCGCGGGGGGAGTCCGGAATTCGATGACGGTCATAGTACGTCATCGGTCGTTCAGTCAAATCGTTAAGGGGTTAACAATTTGCATATGCTGTCAACACTGAGGTTAGATTTAAAAGCAAATTAAAAACAATACTCATAGGTGTATGTATTCTGTGAGATTCATTCTATGGGTGTGTGTGTAGAGATTCCCACTGTAGCTGGGTAATTCTGTTCATTTTCAGGGTATTAACTTTACTCTTCTCTCCTAAGTACATCTACCAATGAACTATATTTACTCTGCGCCACATGTACCTAGACAGAAGTGAAACTATTCTGGAGCAAATGTACCCCTCTGGCACTCAAAGGGTCGATGGCTAAAAATACTATTTTCTAGTGTACTTTGCAATATTAAAGGAATAGTAATACATAATGAAAAAAAAAAAAAAAAAAATATATATATATATATATATATATATATATATATATATAGTAGGGTTTATCCTCCTGCGTAAAACAAGGGCTCCCCATTGCTGAGAGATATTTTATTCAAAGGTTATCATAACTCATACTTGAATTTTTTTAGGTGTAATATCTCAATGGGCTGAAATGTTACAGTGGCTCTGTTGTTACACCATCTTATGGACAGCTCTGGTCAGTTGACCATAAACCTCTATAGGATGGTGTAGCAACAGCGCCACTGTACAATTTCAGGCCATTGACATATTACACCTACAAAATCCAACTGATAACTTTTGAACAAAACATCTGTCAGCAATAGGAGTGTCATTGTTTTACTTAGGAGGATAAACCCTACAAAGTATATTTTACATTTTAAGTATTATTATCCCTTTAAAGATGGTAACTGATGCCAGTCATATGCTTTAAGATGGAAATGTTTAAAAAAAAAAAAAAAAAAAAAGTATTACCCCAGTCTCTGACGTTAACCCCTTCTGCAGCTCTGCCTACAACACTACATCACTGTGGCACACACAAAGAGAAATATCTCCCTGTTTCATTGCTGGGTAGGGCTGCCATATCAATACCAGCTCTGGTGCTCAATCGACTATTTGAATGGCAATTTTGATTTGTTGACTATAGTGCACCTAGTTTGCTGCAGAATTTCTTTCTTTCTGATTTTGTATATATGTTTGATTTCTGCTCTTTCTTTCTTTCTTTCTCTCCCTCTCCCTATATGTGAGTGAGAGAGGGAAACATCATTACAGATAATTAGAATAGTCAACACATTTTAAGAAGATCACAATATATTTTATAAAAAGTAACCACCACTGGCAAACTAATTCATCATTACACCAAAGAAATTTGCTGAAGGCAGTCAGGGCAAATAAAATTAGATCCCAATTGGACCCTGTACATTTCGATGCTAGTCCCG
This sequence comes from Rhinophrynus dorsalis, assembly GCA_037306005.1. NCBI lineage: Eukaryota > Metazoa > Chordata > Amphibia > Anura > Rhinophrynidae > Rhinophrynus > Rhinophrynus dorsalis. The sequence goes on from CM074718.1 coordinate 399,436,841, forward strand.
AAAATCTGATTTCTTTTTTATTACAGATCGATAATGCCAGCAATAGAAGAAGACATATAAGAAAACTAGACATTGATCAAACCGACTTGCCTTTATTGAATTACAGCTTCAATGTCTACTGGGGCAGCCTGAAGCCATCTAGCTATTCATTGACTGGTTAGGGATGAGGTGAATTATGGCCCATATTTATAAAAGCAAACTGGAGTTATTCTGGACTAAACCAACTGCACCATAAAGACAAATAAACATTCCCGAATTCCCAGGCAGTTGACTACAGTTGTTTTTAACCCCATGAATGCTATCAAAGTCTCCAATGCATTCATGGGGTTAAAAGCCCAGTTTAGTTTAACAAGAATTTGTATTTGTCTGCTATGGTACAATTGGTTTACTCCAGAATAAATCCTATTTGTCTTTATACTTATGGACCATATATATTCCTTAAAGGAGCAGTAAATGTTTTTTTTTATGAAAACATACGTGTTATAGAGCTTTTCCTGCTGAGTAAAATAAGATCACTCTAACTGCTATCAATTGTTTTATTCAAAAGTTATAATGGTTCTCATAATCAGGAAGTGAATTACTGTGCATTTTACTTCCTGATAGTTCTAACTGACAGGAAGTGACAGGCAGTTTCTATCAGAGACTATAAGGAACTACAGCGAGGGAAAAAATTATTTGATCCCCTGCTGATTTTGTACATTTGCCCACCTACAAAGAAATGATCAGTCTATGATTTTAATGGTAGGTTTAGTTGAACAGTGAGGGACAGAATAACAACAAAAACATCCAGAAAAACGCATTTCAAAAAAATTATAAATTGATTTGCATTTTACTGATTGAAATAATTATTTGACCCCCTATCAATCAGCAAGATTTCTGGCTCCCAGGTGTCTTTTATAGAGGTAACAAGCTGAAATTAGGAGCACTCTCTTAAAGGGAGTGCTTCTAATCTCAGCTTGTTACCTGTATAAAAGACACCTGTCCACAGAAGCAATCAATCAATCAGATTCCAAACTCTCCACCATGGCCAAGACCAAAGAGCTGTCCAAGAATGTCAGGGACAAGATTGTGGACCTACACAAGGCTGGAATGGGCTACAAGACCATCTCCAAGCAGCTTGGTGAGAAGTTGACAACAGTTAGTGCAATTATTCGCAAATGGAAGAAACACAAAATAACTGTCAATCTCCCTCGGTCTGGGGCTCCATGCAAGATTTCACCTCATGGAGTTTCAATGATCATGAGAAAGGTGAGGAATCAACCCAGAACTACACGGGAGGATCTTGTCAATGATCTCAAGGCAGCTGGGACCATATTCACCAAGAAAACAATTGGTAACACACTACGCCGTGAAGGACTGAAATCCTGCAGCTCCCGCAAGGTCCCCCTGCTCAAGAAAGCACATGTACAGGCCTGTCTGACGTTTGCCAATGAACATCTGAATGATTCAGAGGAGAATTGGATTAAAGTGTTATGGCCAGATGAGACAAAAATCGAGCTCTTTGGCATCAACTCAACTCACCATGTTTGGAGAAGGAGGAATGCTGCCTATGACCCCAAGAACACCATCCCCACTGTCAAACATGGAGGTGGAAACATTATGCTTTGGGGGGTGTTTTTCTGCTAAGGGGACGGGACAACTTCACCGCAACAAAGGGACGATGGATGGGGCCATGTACCGTGAAATCTTGGGTGAGAACCTCTTTCCCTCAGCCAGGGCATTGAAAATGGGTCGTGGATGGGTATTCCAGCATGACAAAGGGTTAAGATCCTGGAGTGGCCTAGCCAGTCTACAGACCTTAATCCCTTAAAAAATCTGTGGAGGGAGCTGAAGGTTCGAGTTGCCAAACGTCAGCCTCGAAACCTTAATAACTTGGAGAGAATCTGCAAAGAGGAGTGGGACAATATCCCTCCTGAGATGTGTGCAAACCTGGTGGCCAACTACAAGAAACGTCTGACTTCTGTGATTGCCAACAAGGGTTTTGCCACCAAGTACAAGTCATGTTTTTGGGGGGTGTTTTTCTGCTAAGGGGACGGGACAACTTCACCGCAACAAAGGGACGATGGATGGGGCCATGTACCGTGAAATCTTGGGTGAGAACCTCTTTCCCTCAGCCAGGGCATTGAAAATGGGTCGTGGATGGGTATTCCAGCATGACAAAGGGTTAAGATCCTGGAGTGGCCTAGCCAGTCTACAGACCTTAATCCCTTAAAAAATCTGTGGAGGGAGCTGAAGGTTCGAGTTGCCAAATGTCAGCCTCGAAACCTTAATAACTTGGAGAGAATCTGCAAAGAGGAGTGGGACAATATCCCTCCTGAGATGTGTGCAAACCTGGTGGCCAACTACAAGAAACGTCTGACTTCTGTGATTGCCAACAAGGGTTTTGCCACCAAGTACAAGTCATGTTTTTCAAAGGGGTCAAATACTTACTTCACTCAGTAAAATGCAAATCAATTTCTAACTGTTTTGAAATGCGTTTTTCTGGATTTCTTTTTTGTTATTCTGTCTCTCACTGTTCAAATAAACCTACCATTGAAATTATAGACTGATCATTTCTTTGTCAGTGGGCAAACGTACAAAATCAGCAGCTGATCAAATAATTTTTTCCCTCATTGTATATGTCACTGACATTCCTCTCCATTACAATGTAACAGAATATCTAATTAGAATATGACCACTTGAGGGCAATGCTATGTAAAAAATGATGAGCTTAAACTGTAATAATTCTGCAAATATGCAAAAGGAAACACATCCTATATAATAATTTGCTAATGTTTGTCAGAAGCTGTCATGCGCAGTACAGTTGGCTGTGCACGCTGCAGTCATGCACAGTAGAGAATGCCCGCGGAGCAGCTGATAATGGAGCAGCCCGCTCCGTTATCAGCCGTGCCGCAGGCAGTCTCTACTGCACATGACTGCACTGTGTACACGGGCTCTTCAACTAGTTACAAAATATATTTTTTCATAAAAAAAGTTGATAGCTCCTTTAAGTGCTAAAGAACTTCAAATTAACTGTACATCAGGGCTTTGTCTATGATTGAGTGTGGGGTTTATGCTCATGAAATGTTACAGAATATATGCTGTCCTGCTGCCTGTTTATTAGTGTGATGATAAATCAGCTCTTCCAAGCCCATGCTGGCTACCATCTTCTCCCTGAGTATATGGCCCTTTTTGCTACTGCCCCAGGCATAGACAACCCTTGTCCTCAAGAGCTTCTTGAGAACTAGGGTTGGCTACTTAGGCCTTACTGTGGTTGTTTTTCAAGAAAGCAAACACATTTGCTACACTGTTCAACAATTCCATTGTCCAGCTGGGATTCTAGAGCAGAATATTTGATGAATATTCATGCTTTAGAAATGTAAAACCTATCTAACAATTTAAAGTTTTATACCATTGGAGTGGGATTAGTCAAACTGAACCTCACAGCTGGGAATAACTGATTTACCTGGCTCTCGCTCACTGATTCTACAGCCATTAATGGATTTGTGTATGACAAATGCACAAGGAAATCATAGTATTTACGTACACATTCAGCTATTTGGTGAATTCCGGCTTAAATTCCATGTCCCTGATCAGGCAATAGGGAACGCTTGCTTGCAAAAAAGTTTTAACAATGATGAAGTGTGCGCACTGATATGGACTAAAGTGATCATATACTGTTGTGCATATCCCAATACTAAGAAAATTAGCTGTGCTGGCAAATTTTTACTTTCTCTCCACTGTGTCTGTGCTATTTATTGATGATGTTATTTCTTAATTTGAGCTGTGTGGATCACTTTGGAGTAAACATAAATTAGCATGTGAAAGCCATAATCACAAATATTCCCCTGTTTTCCAAGTGATATGGCAAAATAGCTGGGGTTTTAGTTTCATTTTCTGAATTAATAGGCCCCCAGTGGAGTAGTCAGAGCCTAGCAACATTTTTAGATGTGTTGTATCATCAGGAGCAGGCATATGTTATAAAGGCACTGTTTCTATTAATATGGAAAATGTTCCTTCTAAATCAGACACATTCATCATGAAAGGATGTAATTGTCTTGGTTACATCTGGCTTTTAGTAGAAAAACTGCAGAATCGTACAACTGGTAGAAAATACTATGTTTTTCTCAATGAGATACACTTTGTACATGAAATCTGCATATTTTCATTTGAAGTATCTGTTTACTGAGCTGCTGGATTGACAAGCGCACCCCATCACACACTGTAGCTGTTCCCTAGCCTATCATCACAACAAGAGCATTTTAAAGTGCACCTTTGTCTGCCGTGACAGAAAACATATTTAATCAGCAATGAGCAGTTATTTTGCCTCTCAGCAGAACACAGAAAAGATGTATCTAAATACATTTAATACACTGTCCGTGCCAATCGTCAGTCTGAGGACATCTAATACAAGTCTGTTTATGACAGAGATCTGGTCCTGTTTTCAAATATAGAAATGGGGGCTTCATGCAGAAATCTAAATATGAGCAAAACTGGAACAAACCAAATGCACCATAGGGGGAATAAGCATTTTTGTTTATTTAAATGGGGATTTTAACCCTTTGAATGCTAGAGAGGTATCCATGCATTGACTTCTAGCTTTCAAGTGGTTAAAAGCCATGTTTCAGTTGATGGGAATTATTATTCCTCCCTATGCTGCATTTAGTTTGCTGCAGTTTTTTTCTCATATTTAGATTTCAGCAAACTCAAATTCCATATTTGACACAAGGACCAGATATTTCTCCCCTATGGTACAGTTGGTTTGCTCCAACATTGCTTATCTTTTGCTTTCTTATTAAGCCTCTAGGTCAAGGGAAGAAAGTCTGGGCCCATGGGCCACCCTTATTGATACCACTATTGATGCACCTTGACTGAGTTGTGAGTGACAGAGGGTTGACGTCTGGCTGTTTCTTGTGCTTCTGATTAACAACTATGCTACTACAAAATGAATGTATCAATTCTGGCTCTCTTTGCACTGGTAGGATTTTACATTTGTATCAGACTTGTACATTATGACAAACGTTTCATTCTTCAATTGCAGGGAAAGCCATAAGTGATATTTCTCTCTATATATTTCAGCACTTCTGTATATGAATAGCCCTGTTGGTCAGATGTAGCCTGAAGGCTGCATTTTGCTCACAGAGGTATTTGTATGTAGAAAGACAAAAGTTGATTTCCTCTGAAACAAGCCAGCTCTATCACACGGAGCAAGTAAAAATGACTAATCATTACACGGGGGTCCAACCCCTTGAACAGTAGAAGGGTCTAAAAAATGCTTAGCCAAAAAATATCACAAAAGTCAGCTACAGAGTCATTTCGGATTCTTTCAGTACAAGAGGTCACTTAATGAGTGTGACCCATTGTATACTATGCAATATTTAGAGACTGTTTCTATAAGTACTTTATCCCTTACTAGTTGAACAGCCCGTGTACACAGGCCACAGTGCCAGGCAGCAACGGCTACGGTGTAGTCATGCACAGTAGAGACTGCCCACGCCGTGGCAGATAAAGGAGCGGGGCGCTCCAAATTCAGACCGTAGTCCTCTCTGTGCACCGACCAGGGCCGGATTTACATCTCAGGAGCCTGTAGGCACAGAAAGCTGAAGCACCCCCCCCCCCCCCCCGCCAAAAAAAAAAAAAAAAGTTCAAAAAGTTTTGACTGAAATATTTTTCGATTAATCGATTAATCGGATAAAAAAAATGCTAATTTTTCATTATTTAAACTGATTTCATGAACAGTGTTAAAAACAAACAGCAGAATAAAAAACTTAACACATTAACATGTGTCATTGTTATTATTTTACTATGGGGTCTATGCACCTCTTTCTCCCCCCTTGTACTTCTCTCTCTCCCCCTTGTGCCTCTACTTCTCCCCCCTTGTACTTCTCTCCCCCCCTTGTGCCTCTATTTCTCCCCCCTTGTACTTCTCTACCCCCCTTGTACCTCTCTCCCCCATGTACCTCTTTCTCCCCCATGTACTTCTCTCTCCCCCTTGTGCCTCTTTCACCCCATGTACTTCTCTCTCCCCCTTGTGCCTCTTTCACCCCATGTACTTCTCTCTCCCCCTTGTGCCTCTTTCACCCCATGTACCTCTTTCTCCCCCATGTACTTCTCTCTCCCCCTTGTGCCTCTTTCACCCCATGTACTTCTCTCTCCCCCTTGTGCCTCTTTCACCCCATGTACTTCTCTCTCCCCCTTGTGCCTCTTTCACCCCCATGTACTTCTCTCTCTCCCCCTTGTGCCTCTTTCACCCCCATATACTTCTCTCTCTTCCCCTTGTGCCTCTTTCACCCCCATATACTTCTCTCTCTCCCCCTTGTGCCTCTTTCACCCCCATATACTTCTCTCTCTCCCCCTTGTGCCTCTTTCACCCCATATACTTCTCTCTCTCCCCCTTGTGCCTCTTTCACCCCATATACTTCTCTCTCTCCCCCTTGTGCCTCTTTCACCCCCATATACTTCTCTCTTTCTCTCCCCCTTGTGCCTCTCTCCCCCATGTACTCCTCTCTTTCGCTCCCCCTTGTGCCTCTCTCCCCCATGTACTTCTCTCTTTCGCTCCCCCTTGTGCCTCTCTCCCCCATGTACTTCTCTTTCGCTCCCCCTTGTGCCTCTTTCCCCCATGTACTTCTCTCTTTCGCTCCCCCTTGTGCCTCTCTCCCCCATGTACTTCTCTTTCTCTCCCCCTTGTGCCTCTATCTCTCCCCCGTACCTCTTTTTCACTTTCCTGCATTGATGACAGCCGGAGCGCAACCACTCCAAACGCGGAGACGCCGCATGGAGCGTGAAGGGGTTTTCTTCCTCTGTCTGGGCGCCAGTTTTAAACTGGCCTCAGAACAGAGGAAGAAAATACCTGCACGCTCCACGCGGCGTCTCCGCGTTTGGAGTGGTTGCGCTCCGGCTGTCATCAGTGCAGGAAGACAGCAGTATCCGGCGGCTGTGGGGCTGCTGGGCGGCACAAAAAAAAAAAAGTGTAAAAAAACCAAAACGATCCCAATGACAGGCGCCCCTCTGTGGGGTGCGCCTGTAGGCAGATGCCTACTCTGCCTTATTATAAATCCGGCCCTGGCACCGACTACGGTCTGAATTCAGAGAACCCCTCTCCGTTATCAGCAGCGGTGCGGGCAATCTTTACTGCGCATGACTGCCGCTCTCACAGCCATCTGTACTGCGCATGACAGCTTCTACCAAACATACATTAGCAAATTATTATATAGGATTGTAGTGATTATGCTATATTTTAGATTGCTAATCATGTGACTGAGTTACTTTCTATCCAAAAGCTTTGGCTGGGTTTCATCAAGTGTGTCTGATACCCTGATCTTTGCCTCGATCATTTACATATACCTTTGGGCATTTAAAATGATCATTCATATTTTTATGCCCTCCGACGTCGCTAAAATCAATTTTGTTTAGTAAATGTCGCCATTGAGATGAGATATACACAAACAATATACAGAGCATGTACACGTGTATCTGGCCCCATATCTTTCTATGAGATCTGCCAGCCTGAAGCTGACTGATGGACGTGGATGATCTATCTGGAATTCAATCACTTATGAATCAACGAATGGATAATGAGCAAGGAAATCCTCTTATTTCTTTGTGTATCCAGCCATTTGCCATTTAATGAATCCCCCTACACAAACACATACACTCTTTATTTTCCTTATTTATTTATAGTGTGCTTTTGGATTCCTATAAGCCAAATTACAAGATGGCATTCCACAGATTTAGCCTCATTCGCTGTCTCTGTATTCAGTGTAGAAAACTGCAAATACATTTTCCTCTGAGTGTTTAAATGCCAGAAACATAAAACTAATGTGGGTATAATGTGAAGCCTTAACTGCAAAGTAAATCACACACACTAAGGTTGATGTACTAAGAAGAATTGGATACATTCTGGAGCAAATCTATTGCACCATATGGGCAAATAGCACTTCCTTAACTCCTTTATTGATACAGAGATCTCCAATGCATTATGCTTGGAGACCACTTCAGGATTCAAGGAGCTGAAAACTCAATTTAATTAAATAAGGATGTTTCTACCTTTCTCCCATGGTGCAGTTGTTTTGCTCCAGATTTGCCCCAGTACTGCTCTGTACATCAGCCATCTTGTAAAGTAGCTGCAACTCTGCTATTCTTTGCTGTTCACCAAAGCAAACTGCAGCTGACTGCATTGAAATATAATATGTGCAGAACATAGGCGCCCATCATTCTGTGCATTGCTGGCCATATTTACCTTAGAAATGGAATCATATTCTGCATTGTCATTTAGCTTAACCCCTTAAGGATCAGAGTTTAGTGACACACATTGTAAATCAATGAGTTACACATTGCTATAGTCCTTAAAGGAGCAGTAAACTTTTTTTATGAAAAAAATATATATTGTAGGGATTTTCCTATTGAGTAAAATAAGGGTACTCCCACTGCCAAGAGATTTATATTTCCAGAGTTATTACAGTTTAAACCCATGTTTTTTTGCATTAACAGTGACCTCTAGTGGTCAAATTTTAATTAGATTTCCTGTTAGATTCTAATGGAGAGGAAAGTCAGAAAAGTCAGACATACAGTTCTCCATAGAATGTGATAGAAATTGCCTGTCACTTCCTGTCAGATCTATCAGGAAGTAAACACAGTAAATTCACTTCCTGATTATTTAAATTGCTATAATTTTTGAAAAAAAACATCTGACAGCGATGGGAGTGAGCTTGTTTTATTTGTCAGGAAATGCTCTGTAAAATATGTGTTTTCATAAAAAAAAAGTTTACTGCTTCTTTAAGGGCTTAAACATAGACACCCAGTTATAGCAAAAACCCTCCGCAAAACACTGGGGGGAATGAACTAATACTATTCCACTCTAAACTAGGTTCTAGATCCAATTTTTTAGTACTACTCCTGCCTAAAGCCAATTTACTAGGCTACTCTACATGGCACTTTTGTAGTGGGAACAGCAGTAGGGATGAATATGAACATTTTAGAATGTTCCTTTTCATTGTGCCTTGTTTAACGCTATGTACGAACAAGGCGCAGAGAATATTTGGTTTCTTTTATTGTGAAAAAATGAGTAACAGTAGGGCAGAATTTTTCTTTCTTTCTTTTTCTTTCTTTCTTTCTTTCTTTCTTTCTTTCTTTCTTTCTTTCTTTCTTTCTTTCTTTCTTTTCTTTCTTTCTTTCTTTCTTTCTTGCAATTAGATCATTAATTGATTGTTGCAGACCACATGTTAACAAGCAATATACCTTAATGCATCTCAGCTTTTTCTCAAGGGACACACCATTCAGTTCGTTAGAAAACTACTAATTAGTGATCATTTTGCTGTTTGGTTGATTAGCTAGAAAATTATACACCCTTAGACCAAGGGTGAGCAACGCAAGACCCTCTAGCTGCTGCTGGACTACAATTATCATCCTCCAGCCAATGTCTTGTAAGGCATTATGGGAGATGTAGTCCACCTCATCATGCGGACCCCCTGATTTAAATTTATCTTTAAATCAAAGTCTTTTTTTAGAACCTCAATAATTATTTTATCGGTTCAAACATAGAACTTGCTTGTTAAAACAATTTCATATTTACTAAACCATTCTAAGCCATGACGTTCCACATAGCTGAACAATCTTAAGTAAACTTGCATGGTCCTTTACTTATTCAGCAGAAAAGAAATTGTTTCTGGTTTATGATTTTGCAAGGCTATTGGGCAGGTTAACTCACAGAACTCCAGAGTGTGGCCATTATATAATCCTCTCATGTGAGATAGAGGGACTGAAGCATCTTTCCACTGAGGTTTATAGTGCTTTAAATTACTGTAAAATAATGCCAAGGGGTAAACCTTTCTACATTGTGCTCAGCAACAAATGTTTCAGAGCCAGAGGATTTAATCCGAGAATGTGGGAGATGTAAGCTTCAGCTTGATTGCTATAATGTAATTTGCACTGATATAATGTAACTACATACTGAGTCATACATCCAAATACAAAAGTGGAGTCATTCTGGGGCAAACCAACTACCACAAATGGAAAAGATAGATATTTACATAAAGCTTGCTATAGCTCAGGGAATTTTGGAGAAGCTAATGAGAGGGAAAGGGACCTGTATTGCATTAGTTATGATGTAGTAAAAGAGCTGGGAGAGGTGTATTAAAGGGATAGTAATGTTTCATAATACAAGCAGCTCTAATTTTCTTCATCGTAGTTGGGCCTTGGTGAGTGTTATTTCAGTTCAGTCAGAGTTGTAGTTCAAGAGTAATTGAATGATAAAGTATCCCCCTCCTGCCCCTTCTACTGATGTAACACTTCTCACCTCAGAACAGCAGGGTGTGTCCAGGTAGATTGCAGAGAGGGACAATCTTCAATTAAGATAAGGGAAAAAGCTGAAAAACCTGTCAGGGTTTTCATTGTTCTCAAAGTAAGAATATTGACCCTTGATGTGAGCTGTCTGGTCTATGGACTGGATTCTACATCTGAGGAGTGGGGGCAGGAGGGGGAAACTTTATCAATCAATTTCTCTTGAACTACAATGCTCACAGTAATGAAATAACACTCTCTATGGTTCAAATACTATGAAGATTAATTGGAACTGCTGTTTTTGTTTTGTACCTGACTGGAAACCGATAGAAACGTGTAAAGACTATATGTACCATTTCTTCCCCACCTTTTCTCTAAACAGTTAATCCTTTAGAATGCATCACCTCTCATGTCTATGTTTTTATATGAAGGCAGGGACTAATATGACTGCATTGTTTTTAATTCCGGCTTATTGATTGCTAGAGATGTTTACAATGCATTGTAAAGCAATGCTATGGAGATCTCTCTATCATTCCAGAGGCTAAAAGCCCTATTTACATCAATGGGGATTTGTATTCGCTCCCTAGAGAGCAGTTGCTTTCGCCCAGAAGTGCTTCTCTTTGCCTTTATAAATAAGGCCCGGTGTTCCTTAGTACTGTTACTAATTCCACTGTCAATTTTGACTGTCAGCTTTGCTTTTGCATTTAATGATTATAACTAAGAGTCACAGCAGGGACATCCTATACAAATATTTGCATTCAGTCCACAAATCCACCTCATCTTTCAGCACCATTTAGACGTTATTTTAAATGCTGTGTTTGGAAGCCAGCTGTCTTAGAAAACTATTTTTGACTCCTTTGTTGCTTGAGATACGAATTTCTCTTGTCTCTGCATTTTCTAAAAGGTTTTCAAAGCCAAAGGCAGATTTCCTTAAATATATATACTTCAGAAATACATCAGAAAATCAGTGTAACTTGTTCTGAAAACAGACTTGGGGAAATGTTAGTTTTTTTTTGTCAGCATATGGTATTGTAGAAATCAAAAGCTCTCTGTAATTACAATCTATAAAATGATTGTGTTATTATTTTTTGTTGTTACTTAATTAAATTGACAATCTGTTTTCATAAATGAAAATGTAAGCTGGTGGTAATTGGAGTTTTATGGCATAAGTATTATCTCTTTGACTTAATAAGTGCACCCCATAACACGTCTTCTCCATTACCAGCTGACCTCTGGTTTCTAGAGCGTATTAGGAGCTGAATGTGGTGTTTTTAAAGGAGAGAGGGATTAGAAGGAATGGGATTAATGTACAGCACAACGGCAAGACATCTGTTTGTTGACTGTGAACCCATTTTGAAAATGGGAAAAAATGCATCTGAGCTGTGTAAAGACATCTACTGTAAGTAATTTGCAGTCACATACAGTAAATGGAATCAAAAATCAATTTGCATTTGTCTTCAATGAAGTTAAAAGGATTCACATAAAGTGGTGGTGCTGTGCAAGCGCACATACATATGAGTGCGCAGCTTTGCTTGTGTGCATATCTATGTATGTGTGCATCTATCTCTATAATGTGTGTGTGTGTATATATATATATATATATATATATATATATATATATATATACACATACATATAATCTGGAAAACACCCATAGGATGCTTTGTAGTTGAAGCCCCAGTGGTTTATTGATCATCTACAAAGGAACCTGTGAGTGCTTTCTATGTTATTGAACTGTATGTTTTATCTACTTTTTTGGAGGCACACCGAGGCAATTTTTCCAATTAGAAACAGTGAGTGCATTCCATGCCAAATGTATGTATGCGTGTGTATATACCGTACATATATATAAGTATATATATATATATATATATATATATACAAATGTACTCAGCCTAAACTGTCTAAGAGACATTCATGGAATAAATCTTTATCTTCAATTCTACATTTGAGTGCTGTCTCGCTTGCTCCAGTTTAGGCTGAGTACATTTGTATATACACTATATGGGACGTGCTCCATATTATTTATGTGTTTATCTGTGTTAAAAAGTGCCACTGCCAGCTCTTGATGCTTGTGTGTATATATATATATATATAACAATCTGCAGATGAATGAACATCAAGCATCAAGTGTAAACTAAGGTCTTTTTTTCAAAAAATAAAAATCCTTTATTACACAATTAGCACTCGTCAACGTTTTGACCCCTATTGGGGCCTTCCTCAAGACATAGGGGTCGAAACGTTGACGAGTGCTAATTGTGTAATAAAGGATTTTTATTTTTTGAAAAAAAGACCTTAGTGTACACTTGATGCTTGATGTTCATTCATCTGCAGATTGTTATATATTTTGTTTTCAAGTCGCACCAGGCATTATTTTAATTTTTTTCTATGTTTTGGAGTGCCCACCTTGTGCAAGTATATATATATATATATATATATATATATATATATATATATATGTGTGCGTGTGTAAAACAATTGTTCATCTTAAATACAATATTGTAAGCAATAATATAAAAAAATATGAAAAACAAATGTATAATTTCTTGGAAATATAAAAAAAAATTGTATATGCCTTGGTTACATAAGCACGCTCCTCATTTAACTAATACTTTTTTGTAAGCATCATTTGCTTTCATTTCATCAGTAAGTATATTTGGATAGCTCTCTATCAACCCAGCATATGGGGATTTTGTAATGTTATCCTATTCTTCATAGCAGAAGAGTTTAAATTGTGAGGGGATTGCCTCTGCACGGCCCTCTTTGGGTCAGTCCACTGTTTTTCTATAGGATTCAGGTCCAGGCTCTGACGGGCCATTCCAGGACACTGATCTTCCTTTTTTATAAGTCATTCCGTGGTTGATTTGGCAGTGTTCTGTGGATCTTTGCCATGTTGAAAGGTGAAATTATTCTTTAACTTCAGCTTTTTGGCAGAGGGCAACAGGCTTTTTTTTGTCAAACTATCTTGATATTTGGAGCTATTGAAATTCCCCTCTTTCCTGACCAGAGCCCCTGTCCCCACTAAACAGAATCAGCCCCACTGCATGATGTTATTACCACCAGGCTTGACAGTAATTATTGTGTTCTTTGGGTTATAACTTGTATTGGCTTTGCACCAACCATATCTTGGAATAAAGGCCAAAAAGTTGCTATTTTCCCACATGGTTTGGGGATATAGAATGTGTGTTCTTGCAAAACTTATACAGGTTTTGATGTTCTGTTTTTTGAGAAATATCTTCCCTTTTGCAATTCAAACCCACAGTTCAGACTTATACACAAAGTGGTTATAATATGCAGGTAGTGGCTACTTACTTCGATAAAATCCTGTAGCTTCTTTACTTTTACCATTGGCCTTTTGCTAGCCTTTCTTCTTGCCCTTAGAAGGACACCCTGATCTTTGCAATGTCCTGGTGGGGCCATATTGTCACAATACCCGGTGGAGATGATCAAGTCTTTAAATTCAACTACCACCGTGAACCACAAAGTTGTATAGCACACACCAGTTGAGATGATCTATACTCAGAGGGCTAAAAAGGGTCTGCACAAATTGTCACAAGTGGAGTTCCAGAGTCTACTGCCAGGCAACCAACAGAACTGGACAAAATACTGATGACAGGCTGCAGTATGGGAACAGAACACTAGAGGGAGTAGCTGGAGTCTGTATGCAAAACAGAGACTGGACACAATGTAAAGTAATATTTATACACATTACTCATGAATTTCCCACCATCTGAATTTAGATCATAGCCTCTTATTTTAGTATCTTTTCTGTAAAATGCTTCATTCTGAATTGGATTAACTCATTTAATATACTTAAAGGTTTCTGCTGTATCTCCCTTCATCTTACTACATTCTTCTCAATGGCTTCCTAAGGAAAATGGGAGATGTATTTGTATGTATACAGGGCCGGATCTGCAATTAAGCAAAATAAGCAACAGCATAGAGAGCCAGTTTCTGAGAGGATCTTCAGCTGTGCTGTCCACACCCACTTTGTAGATGTGACTAGAGTGCTCTGGGTTTATGGTGACCTGTGTATTTACAAGTTTACAGATCCCTGTACAGGTCATTATTTAATCCATAGTATCTTAGAGAGATCTTCAACGCATTGTGAAGCCCGAGTGGTGGGTGTCCATTGGTGGAGGTAAAGGTGCCTTGGATGTTTTTGCATTGGGATGCTTTCGATGCAAATCTGGCCCTGTATGTATGTATCTTTTTTAGCTCAAGTATGTATTCAAAACCTTACTGAAATAATAGTGATAATAGAGTAGAAAAATACAAGACTGGGATTGGAGCATCCGTGCGATCATTGCATTACTAGTGGGGAGTAAATGCAATCTAGGGAATCATGCATTCATTACTTGTACTTCTGTTCAAATTAAGAAATCTGGAGCAAAGCAACTGCATCATAGAGGGAGGAATAAATGCTCTCATTAATTTTAATGGGGCTTTTAACCCTTTGAATGCCAGAGGGGTACACAATGCATTACTCTACAATGCATTGTGTACCCCTCTGGCACTCAAAGGGTCAACCCTTTGAATGCTAGATAGGTCTCCAACACATTGTTCCACAATACTTTGGGGACCTCACTGGCATTAAAGGAGTTAAAAACTCCATTTAAATCAATGGGAATTTGGGGAATTTTTGTCCTATGATGCAGTTGGCTTGCTCCAGAATTATTCTACTTTTCTTTTGAACATAGGACAAAAGAGCTTACACTCTGATTAGCAATAGTGACAACATACAGCTGGAAAATCACAGATTACCCATATCTGGCTGACCTAAAATTCAGTTTCAAATGATGAGCCAAATATATCATCAATTGAAACTCTCTTAACTCGCCAGTGAAGTGTTGTATTGAATGAATTATAAATGAAGCATTGTAGAGAAACTGGATCCATTTGCTGGATAGATATAAAGGAAGTGCACAAAGGAAATAGGTGAAGGAGCTGTCTTTTTTATTAGATTCTTTTAATTTACTTTGGCAATCACATTCAATCTTCTTGCATTTTCAGCAGCAAAACACTGAGTGTTTTGTCTTGTTACAGATGACCTAAAAACAGAAAAATACAATAATCTATTAGGCCATAAAATCTAACAGTAAAGAATGGAAACCGGAACAATAAGACATTGTGCATGTCACAGGACCCTTCAGTTTAATCACAGTCAGATTGCTATAGTCTAGGATTGTCTTTTCTGGGGCTGCCTGTTAACTCAATGGAATAGGCATTTAATTGAACTTAAAGGAATAAGTGGTTCATTGGTTTAACTGAGGGACATACTTAGGTAGGAGTAGTTAGTATACAGCAGTCAAGAAGGCTGGTGTAGTAAGAAACTGGATCAATGATGTACCTGATGATTGCTGTACCCTAGTACACAAGTGAAAAATCCCCAGATTTGCATTAAATTAAATGCATTAAATTAAACCACTTGAATGCTAGAAAGATCACAATGTGTCTTTGTGTTCGCACACACACTTACACACACACACACACATTCACAAATGCACACGTACACACACACATACACACAAATCAAAACATGTGAGAGACCCAGTGAGAATGAATATAGGAAGTAATTGCTTGCTCTATGTCTAGTCTCAGCTCAAACACATCACATTTTAGCTCTCTGGTGCCATTCCAGAGGAGAAATTTAATGTACTTATCAGACTGATTCCATTTAAATGGGTGGCCCAGTTCCAAAATGACAGGCAAGTCCTCTCTACAGAGGAATGCTAGCTAACCCTAGACATACATGTTGGCCATGCTAAGGCAAGTAGATGTAGGTGGTTTCCCTAGGCACCAGAAGGGGTCCATATGTGGATCATCCTTCACCTTTAGGAAGACACCCTTTGGGTTTTCAAACACAAGTACAAGTCAAAAGAATTGCTTTTTCTTTGGATAGTCACTGCTGCTTTCCTTAAGCACTGAGAGTGCACGTGTACACAATGTGTGGACTATATACACTGCAGATAACATGCTAAAAAAGATAGATAGATAGATAGATAGATAGATAGATAGATAGATAGATAGATAGATAGATAGATAGATTATGTATGCACCAGGCCATTAGCCATTACCATGAGACCATACATGGTTGAGAATTATCCAGTTTCATGACCCCACCTACTGCAGGTGCCTCACTGCACCTACAGATCCCTCCTCCACCAACAAATCTCTCTGTTCCCCACAGGTCTATTGTTATTCTATGCAGGTCTCTCTTTGAGCCCCCAACAGGTCGTCTCCCCTCCAAATATACCCCCCCAAACATGTTTCTCTCTTTCTTCCACAAACAGGTATCTTTCCTTCCCACAGGTCTGCTCCTCCAAACAGATCTATCTCTCTCTCTTTCTCAGACTTCCTCAGTTGTTTCTCTCCCCAAGCAAGTCTATCTTCCCCCAACAGCTATTTTTATATTCTACCCCTCACAAATAGACATACCCCTGTTATATCTCTCTTTCCACCTACATCTTTCTCCCCATCACAAACAGGCCTCTCTCCACTCTACATGTCCCCCCATAGATATCAGTAACTCCAGTTCCCTTTCTGAAGTTCCTTCATTATTTTCCAGCAATACCACTAGTCTCTGTCCTGCTCCCACTCACCGAATTTTCCCTTTAATAGAGCAGGTGATGCAGGCAGTCTACGTTCTGAGCATTGGAGAGTGTTGCCAGGCCAATATTTAAGTGTCGGATGCAGCTCATGTGACCAGCTATTTCTTTTTGCCATTGGCTGACAAAACCTCAGCAAGCTATAATGTGTGTAAGATTTCACTGGAGCAGACACATATTTTGTTCTGCCCCTTAGAGGACATGGCACCCCGGTGACTGCAGCTTTATGGTATATTTGACTCAATATGCCACAGGAGAAGGTAGGTATTACAACTTTATGCATCTGAGAACATTTCCACTGAGACATATTGTCAGTGGAGTGAGAGGCCTCAATCCGGGGACTGGACTGGTTACCCTAAGAAAGAGGTCAGTTTGCCTGGGTGCTCTTTACAATTTTAATGCATATGTGGAGAAAATGCTGCACTCATATGTGAGATGAAAACTAACTGTCCAATGTAACAACTTAAGGGCAGAGGAGTGTACAATGCATTACTCACACTTGGGTCCTTAAAGGGTTAAATAGATAGTGGCTAACATTGCTGAGCTGAATTGCTAGAATGCGCCATGTGCTCATTTATCAAACATGGTATATTGTTATAGATGTCTGTGCATTATAACACCTTATCATTGTGCCATGTTTCCTAGTCGCTAAGACAACTCTCCAAGTGGAATTTCAGATAAACCAATCATGGTTAGACCTTTAATGTGTTTAATGGTCCATAGACAGATATTTGCTCAGTACATTAAGAGACTATCATGAGAATATAGAAATAAAATGCAGTCTGTAGCACTAATAAACATTTGGAACACTTAAGAAAACATCTGTGTACCACCAATCCTTAAAGACAAAAAAAAAGCAGCTTTATTTTGAACACTGGAATATAGCACCACTCCTCCAGTTTATTAACATAAACTAATAGGTAAATGAATATTCCAAGTTCCAGTATTATCTTATTTTTAACCCTTTGAGTGCCAGAGGAGCGTTGCACCCCTGTCTGGCACTCAAAGGGTTAAATTGACCAGCTATCCCTTGAAATGTAAGACACCTGTGAAATTTTTACACTGCGGGTCTGCTCAGGAATCAATGTAACCCTGTATTATGTGTTTTCCATAAGCACATTTAAAAGGATATCTGCTCACTTAACTCTCTAGCGATGTATACAGTGATGTACATTAGCAATTCTGGAGCAAACCAACTGAACCGAAGGCAAGAAATAAAAATTCCCATTTTTTTGATTGGGGCAGAAATTTAGAGATTTCTCTGGCATTCGAGTGGTTAATGCCCCCTTTTAATGGTATTTTGGGGAATTATATTTCGTTTGTGGTTCAGTTGGTATGCTCCAGAATTGCTCTAGTTCAGTGTTTCTCAACTCCTGTCCTCAGGACCCACTAACAGGCCAGGACTTAGGGATTTCTCTGCTAGAGCACCGGTGTGGTGATCAGAGGCTCATTCACATTGATTAACTCACCTGTGCACTAACAAGGAATTAATCCAATCCTGGCCTGTTACTGGGTCCTGAGGACAGGAGTTGAGAACCACTGGTCTAGTTTGTGTTAATACACATCTCTTTAATGAAGATTCATATAAAAAATGAAAGCTGCATTGCTACATGTGAACCACTGCAACCAAGCCGGCCGGCTCCAAAAGGGACTGACCGCGCAGGCGCACGGACGTCACTATGGCAAGATGTCCGTGCTTCCTGCTACTGTCCGCCTCAGAGTAAATAGAAATCTTGTAAACCGGGTAATATTTCTGGCGACTAGCGCTACTAAGCAGCTAGTCGCCAGATGAAGACTTAAGATTACGTTTTTGCGGAGTGGTAGTTCCCCTTTAATTACTACTTGATATAACATCCATCCAGGTTGACCTGATTTTTGAAGTCCTTCTGGAGACCAAACCCATCCCATTGAAGTATTCTTATAAACTTTAGTGCGAGACGTTCATGGACTTGCCGCCCTGCAAGAGAGATAATGTCAACCTCCTTTGGCATGATATTCAGTACTGATTAAAGATTCATTTTGGGGAACCAGTTCATGCATGGTTGATTCATCGTGGCAATTTGAATTTTCTGGCCAGACTATGATAGGAAGGTATTTATTATTAGGTGTATTAGTGTTCCTTTAACATAACTTTTTAGTGCTGCCCATATGAATGATGTATCAGGCAAGGAAAACAAAGAAGAAGGTATTAGCGCATCATTTTGTATTTTGAATCAAAGCTCTTTGGTCTCGTTTTAGATCTCTATTAAATTGTTACTTATAAATTATAATGACAATCATTATTAAAATTGTGTACATTTTTTTACAATGTTGTGGTAGAATCTTCAGTATATAATAGCTGTGGTAATTATATATTCAATTATAAATATAATCTACATTTTTGCATATGAATGCACGTTCAATTGCTGCCATTCACTTGGTAATTTGCAGTTTGCTTGCATGAGGACACCTGTCAGTCAGTAATCGTCAACATTACCCTATATAAGGGAAAGAAACGAATGATGTACTGACTGGGACAAACCAATTGCACCAGCTGGGAGAGATTTATTTCCCAGATTCTCATTCATTTAAATCTAGCACTTAAGGGGTTAAAGAAATTGTAACGTCTAAAAAAAACCTGTATCGCCGAGTCTTACCTATATTATAAGAAACACATTGCGCTATTTAAAAACACTTAGTTTTGTGTAGTTCTAAAGATATGAACCCGCCTCCCACTGAATGGCTAATGGTGTCGTAAGACCTGACAGATGCAGTGAAGGACAGTCTTCTATAAGTAAGTATAAGGAGAATCCTGCCCCCATTGAAGAAGGAGGGCAGGATTTCTCTTTGTATACTGAAGTTTGTCTCTCGTTGCATCCGTCTGGGCCAGAGAGAGCTGCTGAGTGACGTAGCCATGAGGGAATCCTTCTACATTTCATGTCTTTAGAAATACACAAAAGTGCTTTTAAATAGCGCAATGTGTTTCGTATACTATAAAGAAGACTCAGCGATATAGTTTTTTTTAGACATTACAATCCCTTTGAACCTCCATTTAAATCAGCATACATCTGGAGAAATGTTATTTCTTCACTATGGTGCTTTTGGTTTGCCCCAAGAATTCCTTCTCCTTTATTTTACAACTAGTGTAAAAGCCCGTGTACACGGGCCAAGGTGTGGGTGATGTTAACCCTTTGAGTGCCAGAGGGGGTACGCAAATGCGTTGTGTACCCCTCTGGCACTCAAAGGGTTAAGAGGCCAGTCCTGCTCTGCGTCCTGCAGCCGAGTCATGCACTGTAGAGACTGGTCAAAAGCACAGAATGCTCCCAGCACAGAACTCCCAGCATTCTGAGCGTTCGGGCAGTCTCTACTGCTCATGACGGCTTCTGACAAACATCCTAGCAAATTATTATATAGGATAAAGGCCCTTAGTACATCAGACTCACAGTGGTATACTTCAGCTGCTCTTTATTCCCTAATACATTGGCATTGGCCATATATGACAAAGACTCAACATGGAGATATCCTTAACATTGAAGGGGCAAATATACCTGTAAAGACAAAGGGGCTGTGCAGTATAGAATAACCTGATAGATGCACAAACCAGAAGAGGAACAATTCTAGGACAAACCAACTACAACATTGGGGGGGGGGGGGTCACATAAAAATTGCCCAGGATGGCCATTGTGGTATTCATCAGCGTGAACAACCCAACCAGTTATCTTTTTTAAAGGAGAAAAACACCTCTTATAAGAGTCCCACTTACCTTACTATGGCCAGAAAATCATAATGGCCCCTATGAATTTTGCCAATGTGATTTTGTTCAAGCGATAGCATTCCCAATTATTACTGGGTATGATGCCTATGGAGGTGGACATGACAGTTGCTGGCAGTTTTTTCAAAGTAGGCAGATTGCATGGGCCTAGTTAATCCTTTAATGAGCAGAGGGGTGTGCAATGGATTTCTAATGTGTTGTATATGTCAGTGCTTCTTAAAGGATCAAGATTACCATTTCAGTGGGAAGAGTCTGAGGTATTATGGTCCTGTTAGTAACTATCATGTCTGACTCCATGGATACAACATCCAGGACTAATTGAATATGTTATCTCTTGAACAAAGGAACAAGGGAAGATATTTAAAGAGATAGTAGGTATTAAATTAATAAACCAAAGCATCTATGTATTTTTGCAATAACTTTCATAGTTTAAGAGTAATCTCAATCTAAAGTTTACCCCTACCTCCACTCTATCTGTCAGACTTGGATTCTGGTTTGTGGATCGTATGGAGCATCTGAAGAGCCGAAATAGCAGTGGATAGAAAGAAAATCTTCATGACAACGGTCTACTGCCTCAAACCAGGTACACTTTGTAGACCGTCGTCATGAAGATTTCCTTTGTATCTACTGCTATTTTGTCTCTGTAGATGCTCCATCTGGTCGCAGAGCAGAATCCAAGTCTAACAGATAGAGCGGTGACATAACTACAAGGGACAGAAGGGGTAAACTTTAGATTGAGATTACTCTTAAACTATGAACATTATTGCAAAAATACATAGATGCTTTGGTTTATTATTTAATACCTTCAATATTATAGCATCTATAAATGCAGTATTACTATCCCTTTAAGGGCCATTAGGCTTTTTATGGCCATAGGTGACAAGTTCTTTTTTAGGAGGTGTTAATTGCAAAGCAATGTGTTAGATACCTCTTTAGCACTCAAAGGGTTAAGTTCTGTATGGGTGGCATCATGTAGTCATCAGCACTGTGACAATGCTGCCTATGTGAACCAAATTTAATGAGCCAAGGTGTATAAAATGTGTCAGTGTCATATTAATATATTCACGAAAGACATGCATAGAAGATGTATCACAATGTGCACACAGGCTTTGTTCTGTCAGCTGTGAATGTCATCTACTACTGAGTTTATATATGGCCATGAAAATGTCACTTGTAAGAACATTAACATATGAGATTTAGGTCAGAAATCAAGAAAAGTTCCCAATCAATATTTACAATGTACTTTTGATGGCAAAACTATTAGCAGCAAAATGCTGCTGAATTGCAAAAGTTTTTTCAGAATTAGTAAACGTTTGTGCATTTTTTAAATGCATTTCAAAAAGTGGGCGTGGCTAAAATGTCCACCGTTTTGTGAGAGGATTAGTGATTGCGCCTAATTCAGCAAAGCAATTAGCACACATTTTCATATGTCTGGCTAACTTTTGCAGTTAACCCTTTGAGTACCAGAGGGGTATGGAACGCGTTGTATGTTTCTTGCACCAAAACATGAGCAATCTCAAATGGCGCATAAATTTATGGCTTTCAGAAAATATCCAATACTCCACTGTCTTGCATTCCGCACTGTGTAACATAGTTGATGAGGCTGAAAAAAAAACATGTTTCCATCAAGTTCAACCTTGTTTTTGTTTATCCAGAAGAAGGCAAATCCCCCCCCCCAACAAAAACACATGGAAACCATTTCCAGTTATGTCCTCAGTGAGTAAAAATGCGTTCTGCCTCCAAAATGCACTCTGGTATCTCCCTGTATCATTGACTTGTCTGCAACCATCTGTCATTATTCTGTATAACAGTAACATAGCTGATGAGTTGAACTACATATCTTTAGGATTGCAGTGATTAATAAAAAGTATTGGGTTGATTAATACTTTATCATATTGAATAGTCATAACATTCAGTGTGGTGAAGTTGTGTGCATGTGCAAAGTTTCTAATTGTCTCTTAAAATTCAGTGAGAGTTTTAACCCCATGAATGCTGGAAGGTTCTCCTCTGCACTGCTTCTGAATGTTTTGGTGGCCTCTCTAACATTAGTGGAGTTAAAGGGGATGGATCACCTTACTACAAGTTTGCCTTATTATCTTTCTTTTACCTACTCTAACAATGCTCTGTTGTTTTTTATTTTAAAAACGCTATAGAAATGGAGTTTGACAGCTTACTTTTTCTCCATGACATCTTCTCCTCATTCTGATTGGCACCACGCGTGCTGACGAGAATACAGGAGAGATCCTCCTCCCCGCTGGTCTGTCTGTAAACTGGAGCACTCTCATTGGCAGAGATGGATATCTAGCCAATGAGAGTGATGCAGCTTACAGACAGACCAGCAGGGAGGAGGATCTCTCCTGTATTCTTGATGGCACGCGTGGTGCCAATCAGAATGAAGAGACAACGTCATGGAGAAAGTAAGCTGTCAAAACTCCATTTCTATAGCGTTTAAAAAAAAAAAAAAAAAAAAAGACAGCAACAGAGCATTGTTAGAGTAGGTAAAAGAAAGATATTAAGGCAAACTTGTATTAAGGTGATACCTTAAAGGTCCATTAAAATTATTGGGAATATGGTGAATTTGCATTTGACCTCTATAATATGGGTGGTTTGCCCTAAAATGGCTCCAGTTCCTCTAGTGCATCAGGGTCATGGCATGTGAAGCCTCTGTTGCTTCTATGCAAATACAGAATATGAAAAAGAAATGGAGAATTTGTGAATATCAAGAGCTGAATCAGTGAATATCAAGGGCCTTATTTAGGAGCAATTATGGAACAAACCAAATGCACTGTACTTCCATTAATTTAAATGAGCCTTTTAGACTCTTGGATTTTTTAAATGTTTCCAAAGCATTGCAAAGCAATGTGCTGGAGACCTCTCTAGCATTCATATGGTTAAAGGTCTCATTTAAATCAATGGGACATTTTAGGTGTCCCCTGTGGTACCATTGGTTTGTTCCAGTTTTGCCCCTCTTTAGTTTCTGTATAAGAACCTTTATTGTATACTCTAAATCAGTTAAGGTCAACTTGAGGCCCTCTTGCTGCTGCCAGACACCCATCATCCCTTGCAAGCCAACAGCTGTCAGGGCACGATGGGAGTTACATTAGTATTAGTCTACCTGGAATCACCTAAATCAAAGCTCATAGCCAGCGGTTAATGGATAAATGAGATGTACCAAGTGTAAATTAATCATACAACACTAATCAATGTGATCTCTCATTTATCCCAAAGTATGTTTCTTTCTTTCCTCCCATGCTAAAGTATGCATTTAAACTTCGTCTGAGTAATAATGAATATTTGCTAATGGGGTTTTGTCAGACTGAATAGTAGTGGCTAGTTAATGTTATTAGCATAATAGTTTATGTAGAAGAAAATGAAAGTGCTGCTGTAGATTGTGAATGTTGATTATGTCTGACACCTGACAAATGGTTATACTATTTATTGTATGTAGTTTATGTACTCTTGATTTATTCCTGAAGTACTGTTATAGATTGGGTAATATAGATTGTTATAGATTGGGGGAGGAGATCATGGCAGTGTTCATTTTGGAAGTCTGGATTGTGAGGTTCAGTCAAACTCTTTTCCTTCAGGCTTGTTGAGAGAATCGAATCAATGTGTTAAAGAACTCTCTAGCATTCAAGGGGTTAAAAGCTCAGTTTTAATCAGTGGAAATTGTCATTTCCACCTGTATAACTCAGACGGTTTGCTCCACAATTGGTTCTTTTTTGGGGAGAATGTACAAATTAGCCATTGCAACTCATACTGTACTCTGGGATGTTGGTTCCCACTATAAACTAGAGCAGGAATGATCAAGCTGAAGCCCCACAACTGTTGAGGACTACACTTACCATCATTATACATGAGAAGTCTTTGGTCTGACACAAGATTCTAGTTGTTATATATAATTATCTGGTCTCCAGATACAGAGGCTGATTCTCAGTGAGTTCCGTTGTAACTCGCCCACTTCGCTGAAAGTTCAAGTCAGTCTCTGTTCATCTTAACCCTTTGAGTGCCAGAGAGGTTCACATCACACTGCGAAGCAATATTTTGAGTACCCCATTGGCATTCAAAGAGTTAGGAGAAACTCTGCCTCCCCTCTTTCTAATCCTGCCCACCCCCATTCAAGCCATGTCCACTTTACAATGGAAATTATGTCACAGATCTTAGTTGTCCTCCGGAGGTTTGGGACAAGTAAATTTCCAGGTATTCCCTCCCTTTGGCATAAACAGCATACAGAGAACACATCTGCAGAGCCGGATTACAGGCAAGGCGCACAAGGCGCCTGCCTAGGGCCCAGTCCAATGAGGGGGCCTGGAGGAAGCCTCATTCCTGCACTCAACGAGTCCTCCAGGAACGCGTGGGAACGCCGTTCCTGCTAGCAGGACTCCTCCGATGGGCACCCCAACACAGTCAGGTCTGTGTAGCTACAGCGCTCCCTCGTCGCCTCTTTAGTAATGCAGAGAGAGCTGGGAGTCAACATCTCCCAGTGCGCTATGCATTACTGAAGAGAAGACCACGCGGGAGCTCCAGCAGCTACAGGTTTGTAATGGGGGGCAAGTTGGAGCTGACGGGGGGCAAAGTGGATCTGGTGGGGCAAGTTGGAGCTGGTGGGGGCAAGTTGGAGCTGATAGGGGGCAAAGTGGAGCTGGTGGGGGCAAGTTGGAGCTGATAGGGGACAAAGTGGAGCTGGTGGGGGCAAGTTGGAGCTGGTGGGGGCAAGCTGGAGCTGATGAGGGCAAGTTGGAGCTGGTGGGGGCAAGTTGGAGCTGATGAGAGCAAAGTGGAGCTGGCGGGGGCAAATTGGAGCTGGTCGAGGGCATCTCTTACAGGAATCTCCATACTAGGGGCAGACTGGCCCAGGGGGCAGAGAGAGAGGACAAAAATAAAGTAATGTATCATGGGTTTCCTCCCTAACCCTGACTACCTACACAGTATTTAGTTTACATTACAGTTTTGTGGGCAAAGGCACTCAAAGGGTTATCCAGTCATTGGATAATCCTTTGAGTGATAGTGCCCACAAAACTGAAGTATATCCCTTTGAGTGCATGTGCCCACAAAATTGTAGTGTAAACTAAACAATGTGTAGGTAGCCAAAGTTAGAGAGGTATGGGGGGGCCCAAATTGATACCTTGCCTAGGGTCCCGTGGAGTGTTAATCCGGCTCTGCACATTTTGACTTTAGTAGCTGAAGCATAAAACATTTTTTCTACATGGAATTATTTTTGTACATTCCCTCTATTTGTCCAATAATTCCAAGATTTAATTATTCTAAAGGTAGCTGTCATAAAAGAAACGAAAGTGTACCCATTACAGTAATACATGTGTACTTTGTTTTACAGAGAATGACAATTCCCCTGCATGTAGTGCTACTCATTTTCCTTTAAAATAAATAGTTTTTGCGGTATTCATCTTTATTTTCTGAGAGCACAGAATGACACTTTATCCTAATTCTCGGCACAGTATGCTAATTAGCCCTGTTCAAGACCAAACTAATCGTTCTCGGTGCTTTTAGAAATGCCCCTAGTGTGTGTGTGTGTGTGTGTGTGGGCTCTGTCTAGATTAATTCATAGCACATTGTATGGTAATATTGGATCTGCACTGAAACTATTTACCACACGGTACCACAATAAATAGAAATGTATTTCTCCAAAACTATTTGTATTACAAGCAATCGGGTATTACAACTTACAGGCAGTTTGTAATTATCTAACTAAACATATGTTAAGATGACAGGTCCACTTTGAATACAGTAATTTAGTTTATTAAAAATTCAGTAACGTTGAATTGCTCAGACCTTGTTATGTCTGTTTCTCCTAGGGAATCGTAGGCAGAGATATTCCTTTGTAGTCTG
The DNA here is from genome assembly GCA_037306005.1 of Rhinophrynus dorsalis. NCBI lineage: Eukaryota > Metazoa > Chordata > Amphibia > Anura > Rhinophrynidae > Rhinophrynus > Rhinophrynus dorsalis. Next base: position 399,463,304 of record CM074718.1, read on the forward strand.
TATTTTAGCTTCTGATTCTTTAGAGCACTCAAGTAAATACCCAAACTGAAGGTCCATCTACTAATGTGAATTACACTGTGACCACAATAGCCAGCTTAGCCACAATCAAAATGGATGTAAACACAAACAAAGCCCTACAGCTTGTTTTACTGCTATGAACAGAGCATTTTCATTGTTCAGCAGCTGTGCAAAATAATGTCATCAACTCCATTATGTTTACAGTGCTCTCAGTGGTATTGGGGGCACTCACAATTATACAACGATTGTGCATGTCCAGTGAACATGAACCCTTGAAGGTTTTGAATATGGTGACCATAGCAGGTATTTATTGGTACCTTTATTAAGTCTTTCAAAAGATCCTAACAAGCTGAAACATTGACCCAAAAACCATTGCTACCATTCATCGTACTCTATCTGTCTGTCTTTAACAGGGTTAGGAAGTGAATAGAGAGATTGGGTTCTGGAACACCATAGAATAGGATGAAATGTTTATTCCACTATAGAACCTTTCTCTTCGGGTTTTTGAGCAAGTTACTGTATTAGTACCTAAGCATTCATTAGCCATTATCCTTAAGTGCTTCTGTAGAAATCATTTTAAACACAAAATGAAGCATAGAAAACATAGTAGCTAAAGTCTCTAAAATGGCTAATTTGAGTTGAGTTGAATAAGTTCAGCTAAGCAGACTAATCTTTACAAATCCTTAATTGGCAGGGAAGGGAACAACTCTCTAGATATTAAATCCTTTGCAGATTGCCTCTATTAAACTAATGTACCCTAATTCATTTTTTCAAAGTAGTACAGTTGATGATAACATATTTTGTATGAAAAATGGTTCAATAAATACGCACAGCATATTGATTCCAAAAAAAATCTAAAGACACATACATACATACTCACACACACTTACTCATAAAGGCATTTTTAGTCCCCTACATCTTGATCTTGATTGTCTCTTGGCCAGCGCCCAGACAGGACCTCAGTGAGTCCTGTGCGATGTGATGACATCATTGCATCATGCTCTTCCTGTCAATGGAGACGTTAGATCAGGATTTGATGTACCCTGACAACTTCAATGCTAAAGTAAAAATGTTTCTTATATTTAAAATTCCCATGTGCTGGATCAATTTAATCAGCAGGCCCAACCCATATTTTGGCCACTAATCTTTAACCCTTTGAGTGCCAGAGGGGTACACAACACATTGCAAAGCAATGAGTTGCGTACCCCTTTGGCACTCTAAGGGTTAAGATGTCTGGTCCACTATAATTAGACTAATCAAACGTTGTCCTACTCTGGCACACATATTAGTAAATACTTGACAGAAAACCAGTGATTCACGTATAGAGATATCTGTACAGATTATTTGACCCTTTGAGTGGCAGAGATGTATCCAACACATTGCAACTCAATACATTAGATACCTTTTTGACACTCAAATAGTTAATGCTTGTTATTGAAGTATTTTCCCTCTCTGGTGAAGTTGGTTTGCCCCAGAATTGTACCTCTTTTTGCTTATGTTTACTGCCCTAATGACTATATTCAGTAAGCTGAAGACGTGCTATTCTGGAGCAAACCAACTGCACCATTGGTGAAAAACATTTATTGGATTAAGTAGGGCTTATAACCCTTTGAATGCTAGTGGTCTCAACCACATTGGTTCTCAATGTCCTGGAGACCTCGCTAGCATTCCGGGGTTAAAATTCCCATTTAAATCAATGCCCATTTTTATTTGCTGCCTATTTTACAGATGGTTGTTCCCCAGAAATATTGGGTTTGAGCCAACTTAATGCAACTTTATTGCACTGCACAGCCCAATTGCACTATTATCAGTCTAGAGATCAGCAGCATTATATATATATGCCTTGAGCTGAAAGTAAGACCTGGGCTATGTGGCTTTAGTCCCATCATCTGTGTTATGAGGGGTTAAAATGGGGTTCTAACTCTCACAAGTATATTATTATAATATATTTGAACAAATCTTTAACTAATCAATTTTTGATGTCAGCGTTTCCATCTTGTTTCTTTTAACTTGGTGTTCATGGTTGGAAGGCAGACAGTGAAAGTGGACTACAGTGCGCTTGAAAGGAAATGATACCAAGGACAAATGCAGAATTACTAATGATCATAACAATGTGAAAGCTCCCGCAGGGAACAGCATTGTAATCTGTGCTTCTGCTTCTCCTCACACGCATGCAGATTGTAAATCTTTTTTTCTTCTGAACCAGATGTTTGAACGTGACAATGGAGTCCTTGAAGAAGCCATATATGCTAGTTACCTTTAGAAGCTTTGCTTTGCTTCTGTTTTATGTTGGGTGCACAACATGCTAATGCATCTCTCTAGTACAGGACTGGGCAACCTGATGTCCTTTATCTGTGCAGGACTAGAATTCCTATCGTCCCCAGCCAGCCAGCCAATAGTCCTGAACTGTATCCCTGAACAGGGATAGGGACTTTCTGTCACATTATCACGTAGTGGATTAGTCCCACTGGGAGTGTAGATACCTTTGACACTAACAGCGGATGACTACAGTTTACATCACACTCTTTTATCATTGACTGATCAAACAATCTGGGTCTGGACTGACTTGAACGTATCTGCTTTCCATTCTAAACAATGTGATGTGTACTTGTATTTATTAGAGATGTTTTCATATTTATCTGAATAACATGCCTGAAGACGAGACCTGAGAGGTCTTGAAAGCTTGCATTCTAAATCTACTTAGTTAGTCAATAAAAGTATCAACTTTACTATATTTGCCTCCTGTATAGAGGTTTTCAACGAATTATTTTGCAGTGTATTGGAGATTACACCAACATTCAAGGGGAATTTGGGAATGTCTTATATGCCCCTATTCTGCAGTTGGTTTGCTCCTGATGTGTTCTAGTTTTCTGGTACATCAACCTCAGTAGAGGGGATGTACTAATATGATATAGGAATCTGAGACATGTTCTGTTCTTTTCTCACCTAATGCTTATGTACCAAGCTATCCGTGCTGCAAATTTTCCCTTTGTCTGTGCAAGAGGACTGCAGCAGGGAAATGTTTGGACATTTTGGTGTGTACCATTCCTGTACACCTTGTTTAATGACATATAGTAACAAGGTGCCTAGGAATCAAATTACTTAAAGGGATAGTAATGTTTCATAATAAAAGCAGCTCTAATTAATCATCATAGTATTTGGACTTTGGAGAGTGTTATTTCAATTCTGTTGTAGTTCAAGAATAATTCAATGACAAAGTGTCCCCCTCCCGCCCCTTTTACTGATCTAACTCTGTTCAGCCAGATCAGAAGGGAGGTGCCCAGGCAGACTGCAGAGAGGGACAATCTTCAATTAAGATAAGGGAAAAACCTGAAAAACTTGTCAAGGGGGGCACGGCTTTCATTGTTCTCATAGGACGAAGATTGTCCCCTTCTGTTATCTGTCTGGTCTTACAACCAGATTCACATCTGAGAAGAGATGGCTTACACTAGGTAAAAGAGGCGGGAGGGAAAACTTTGCTTGTGAATATCTCTCAAACCATAAAGGTTTGAGAGATAAGACTTATATCGTTCTTCATGTTTTTTTTTATGCCTACAAAATAAAATAAAGATAAAACGAAGTATTACTATCCCTTTAATTTTCTGTACATGTTGTAGGAGTGGGTTCAGGGCTTGCACTCATTGCATGCTGGTATGTACAAATGTAGTTATTTGCTCCAGAACACATCTGGAGATACAGGAGTATGATTTCAGTGCCTCTGTCCAAGCTCAGAAAATGTGTTATACTGGCGGGTTTGTAACCCCCACTCTACTTATGATCCCATGAGCCATGCACTGCACGATTATTTCAGTAATGGGGGCACCACAGTAACTGGTAAAAAATGGTCAAGAATACTTTACTGGTGTTGTTTTCTAAGAATTCATGACCTTATATATTAAACTGATATCAGTGTTATTAAAGCGGAACTATCACCCAAATTAAAGTTACCCCCAAATAATTATGCACATAATGCTAATCATATAAAATACTAGTATTATCCGGAATACATCCAGCATTAGTGAGAAATCCAACTCCATCTGAGACAGTCAGACAAGCTGCTTTCTGTAGAGGCATCTGCATACCTGTTCCATCAGTCCCTTCCTGTACCTTAAGGTACAATGCAGCGCCTCCTAGAGGAGACTGGGATAAACAGCACAGGCACACAGATGTCTTTTTGGCAAGATGTCTGCATGATGCCTGCCTGACCATTTCAGAACGAGTTGGATTTCTCACTAACGCTGGACTTATTCTGAATAATACTCGTATGGACATGCATATCATTATGTGCATAATTATTTGGGGGTAACTTTAATTTGGGAGATAGTTCCGCTTAAAATGAGTCCAGCTTATTTACTATTTTTGCAACCTACAGCATGTTATTTTTTTTCCTGTTTTGAATTTGTTCATATCCTTTTTCAGCATTTTACAGTAGTTGAAAAGCACAAGTTCTTGGAAACAAAGAGACCTGTTAATAATAACCTGATTCTCTGATCTCCAGCGTGTTTTGTGTGTTAATGATTTACCTTAGATCAAGTTATAGCTCACACAAACAAGGAACAGAAATATTTGAATGGCTCATAAATTCCCGATTTATGTAAATAAAGCACTGTCAGAAATGTAAAGTGAATGTATGACTGAAATGATTTGGAATAAATTCTCACAATAAAAAGTTATCTGCCTACAGTAGTGTGCGAGCCAGTTTATAGTTTTTGTACTTTTGTTCTCAAAATTCAAAATTGAGTCTGTCAGACTCAAACGGCAAAATCTTTCAGCTCATCTTCTTTGAGGTTAGCCCCCAACTCGTGTGGTTGCACTTCAAGGTATGCTCTAGACTAGATTGTATGATTTATTTAGTGCATACAGGAGCATACACCGTGCTGTCACTAAGACTTTAAAGCCAGCATGACCCAAACGCCATCCGTATAAAGTAAGAAGGAAAAGTGGTAACACTACTTAACTCTCTGCCTTATTGTAGTGATTTAACTGGAAGCAGGTCTTGTACAGGAGGTGGGATTTCTGTGCAGGCAGGTGCACACCCGTGTAAATCAGCAATAATGGAGGACCTGAGGATGAAGACAGAGCCACCCGCAGTGCCTGCACAGAGGCAGATCCAGATGTCCAGGTTGCAGGAAAGCAGTCGAGGTAGCTGGAGTCCAAATGACAAGGTTTTAGGATACAACCATGGACAGTGTCAGGCAGTCTGGAGAAGACCATGTGCTAGAGGAATATCCAGCAGCAACTACTTGCCCCAAAGGGTAAGGCCCCAAAGTGGCCTCTGGCAGGATTCAGGAGTGCAAGCTGATGTACCAAATCGATAGGCAAAGGCAGAGTCAAAACAATACAACGTCAGGGCAGGAAACAAGCAAGCAAGCAGAGTCCAGGAACTCGCCATGGTCAAAACCAGAACATTTCACAGAGTGCAGGACCCACATCCACAAGGTCACCTGCTCAAGTCCAGGCAAGGACAGGATGAAAGTGACATGATACTTATTAGCACGTAGCATTAAATAGTGTGTAGATAGAGCAAAGGAAACCCCTAGAATGCCCATACATTTCCCTATCATCCACTTCTTGAAGCAAATGGGATTTATAGTGGAAGAAAACTGGCATTAAGCAGGTTCTAAAACACGAAGAAATCAGTTCCAGAGCCTAGAAACATAACAGTAATTATCCCCTTGTATGTAATATTGTCCCAGGCATGGAGATACAGTGCCAGACATGTCAAAAGGTGTGCAGAGAAATTAAACTCAAGCTGCATAGATTTAGGACCATATGCATAAAACAAAAGAGGAACAGTTCTGGTGTAAACCAACTGCACCACAACGTGAAATACATTCCTGAAAATTTCCATTGTGTAAAAGTGGGCTTATGACACCTTGCATGCTTTAGAGGTTTCAATGTATTGCTTAACCCTTTGAGTGCCAGAGGGGTACACAACACATTGCAAACCAATGGATTTCATACCCCTCTGTCACTCAAAGGTTTAACAATGCATTGCAGACATCTAACATTCAATGGATAAAAATCCCATTTAGGGCAATTAGAATGTGTATTTGGTTCTTTGGTGCAGTTGTCATGCTCCAGAACATATCCTATTTTTTTACTGTGCATATGGTCCTTAGTGTCAGCTGGCTATCTTGACATGACCTCAAGCAAAACACATGGCCTACCAATCCATGTCATAACAACCAGGTCATGATGTCACAGGTATGTGAGTAAAACAGATAAAAGGTTTTGGGCAATGCTTACAGTGAGTTTTGAAGTGTTCCACTTATCTGTGCCTTGTTATGCCCCAACTACTAATAAAAGACACATAGGACCTCAATGAGAAAATGTCCCTTTTTCGTGGGCATACTGTTGGTGGGGGAATGTACTAATACAATTCCAGTGTAAGCTATGAGCTGGAACCAATTTCTGAGTGCTAAGCATACCTAATGCCTATTTACTAAGCTTCTTACACTGAAAATGGTTTTCTGTACATCTCTTCACCATGAGGAGGACAGTGGAGAAGTGTATGGGTATTTCAGGCGTCTTCATTTCCCCTGCTCCTTGTTTAACTCTTTGTGTTAACAAGGAGCAAAGGGAATTGGGGTAACCTGACTCTGTTTCTTGGAGCATGATATTGGGGATGCATTTGGACCTTGTGCACATTAAAGTCTTAACAATGGCTTAGTGTGTGTGTGTGCCACTATTCTCTAAAATGTTCATACACTACAGTACATAACTTGAAGTGCAGGTGCTTGAGTTGGATTTCATTGTCCCAGAGAAGGACACGAACTACACTAGTGGATTCTTTCATACTTCCAGCATTCTCCACAACTGGGGGGGGTTAAGCACTAAAGCATGATAAAGAGGTGATAAAGCGGAGATGACTTCTCCAGTGATATCGCTTCTCCGGTTCCTATGTTATTCTATGGAGCCTAAGCACTAAGATCTCCATTGTTCTAGAAATCTTACTGAATTCTAGAACTTTGGAGATCTTAGTGCATAGGCTCTTCTTCCACTGGAGAAGTGATATCACCTTATGACCTCATTATCACGCCTTAGTGAATCTCCCCCCTGCTCCTCTCAGGACAGATGTAGCCCTGCTCGTTGTACAGAATCCACCCACCTTTCTGTATTATTTGAATGAAGATCCTTGTGTAAGTCAGTGGAGGTTGCCTGTCAGATCAAAGTGGCTTAACTCAGAAAATCTGAAGTTCAGGACGACTACAGCTGTACACTTGCCTCAGCTTATACTGTGACATCAATCACATATAATTCTCCCAGTTCTAGTTATAGGGCTATACTATATCAAATTGTATCTTATCTTCCTATAAATATGAACTACTAATTGATATTAATAGTACAAATAACATTGGCCTATATTTATAAAAACAAACTGGAGACATTCTGGGGCAAATCAAATGCACCATAGGGGAGAAATAAAAATTCTCCAAATTCCAATTGATGCTAATGGAGCTTTTTAAAGGGATAGTAATGTTTCATAATAAAAACAGCTCTAATTAATCATCTTAGTATTTGGACTTTGGAGAGTGTTTTATCAATACTGTCAGAGTTATAGTTCCAGAGTAATTCAATGACAAAGTGTCCCCCTCCTGCCCCTTTTACTGATGTCACACTGTTCATCCTGAGCAGAAGGGAGGCGCCCAGGTAGACTGCAGAGAGGGACAATCTTCAATTAAGATAAGGGAAAAACCTGAAAAGCTTGTCAAGGGGGGCAGGGATTTCATTGTTTTCATAGGAATAAGAGTGTCCCCTTCTGTTATCTGTCCAGTCTATGGACTGCATTCCACATCTGAGAAGAGATTGTTTACAGTAGGTAAAAAGGGCAGGAGGGGAAACTTTGCTTGTGAATATCTCATAAACCATAAAGGTTTGAGAGATAAGACTTATATCATTCTTCATGTTTTTTTAATGCCTACAAAATAAAATAAAGTTAAAACGAAGTATTACTATCCCTTTAACTCAGTCGAATTCTAGAGAGGTCTTCAATGCTTTGCTTACAAAGGCATGCAAAGGGTTAATGGGAATATAATCCCTCCCACCCATGGTGCAGTTGGTTTGCTACAGCACTGCACCTCTTTGACTTCCTGCATAATATCCACAGAGTAAATAACACTGAGTTCTATTTCATGGCCTAACCACGGAAACATGAATTCCATACCAATTTTATGGAAACTGATTATTTACATTGAGAGAACAGTGGATTTTTAATGATATAGCCAAAAAAAGAGCTATTTAATACTATTTCTCTAAAATGATTTCCCATTAATTCAGATTTATTTTAGTTCTAATTTAATACACAGCGGTACACAATGGGGCTTTGTTTCTTTTTAGCTTGCAATACATTCCCTGTAGTAAAAAAAGAACTGTGCTTTAAATTATAGTCTTTATTTGGGGATTGTTATTATTCTACTCTTCAAATGTCTCAGCATTTTAACATATATAACACACTTAGAGATTATTTAAAAAAGAAAAAAATGCTTAATGCTCTAATAAAAAGAGCTTATCTCAGCTGTAAGCTCCATTTCAGCATGAAATGATGCCTGGCATGGGAAATAACCATGTTAAAACCTGCTCAGCAGCATGCAAAACCTCTGAGACTCTCAGTTTAACAGAATCATGCATATATGTTTTAAAGGACCTTGAGGCTGATTTAAAGGGATAGTAATGTTTCACAGTAAAAGCAGCTCCAATTAATCCTCAAAGTATTTGGGCCATGAAGAGTGTTATTTCAATACTGTCAGAGCTGTAGTTCAAGAGTAGTTGAATGAAAAAGTATGCCCCTCCCACCCCTTTTACTGATGTAGCACTGCTCACCTCAGAGCAGCAAGACTGTCTGGACGGATCACAGAGAGGGACAATCTTCAGTGAGCATAAGGAAATGCCTGTCAAAGGGGGCAGGGTTTTCCTTATGCTCACAATAAGAAGATTGTCCTTTGCTGTGATCTGTATGGTCCAGGGACCAGATTCCACATCTGAGAGGAGGTGGCTTTCACTAGGTAAAAGGGGTGGGAGGGGGATACTTTATCATTCAATTACTCTTGAACTACAACTCTGACAGTACTGAAATAACACTCTTCATGGTGCAAATACTATGAAGATTAATTGGAGCTACAGTTTTTGTGAAACATTACTATCACTAGAAGTTGGTAGGGTAAGTACATTTCATTTCCTCCATTCAGGGACATTGCTGAGACAGCAGAGCTCTTCACCTTGACTCTAATGTGGCTGTGTGGGCGTGGCAATTCCTCTTGTGAAATTACTTCCACACTGAGTTATAAACACTAGAGGGAAAACTAAGCCCTACTTTTTAACTCCAAACAGAAACTGCAGCAATACCTTATTATAACTCCCATTTACCTTAATCTGTTCAGGAAATCCCAGTGGCATACCTTCCAAGTGTCCCACTTTAGGAGGAACAGTCCCTCTTTTAGACCCAAATCCCTCTATCCCTCTTTCCCACCCTGTTGTCCCTCCTTTTAGGAGATCAGATTGTGTGGTGTTTATATAAGTGTATCACATTGCTCTACAGCAATAAAACTCACATTAATGTTTGTTTAAACGTCAGTATATGTGTGTGTAAATTAGTCTGTGTAAATAAAATACTTTGAGCTTGATATAAGTCATTTATTAGGTTACACAAGGAGGTGTCAATAGGTCATTAAATAGCCTAAAAATTCTCGCTAATGCCCCGCCCACCAGCCACACCCCCTAAAACACAAGTGTCCCTCTTTGGCAATTTGAAATGTTGTGGCCATTATGAAATAATTCTGTGTGGAGTTGTTATCCCATTATCGGGATGGCCCTGGCACGTCACAAGTCCTTGAAGGGTTAATGGAAGATTTTATACTTGTATTACTTTCCCTCTGTTCTATTTATTGAAAGTAAGTGGTATTCATCGTTTCCCAGGCAAACAGATAATTTTTATTAAGTAAGGTGACGTTCAGTCTTATTTTATTGGATAAGAGGAAGAAAAATAATATTATTTTCAAATGATCCTATGAATTGTTTGTTTGGGGTTTATTAGATTGGACCATTCATTTCTTATCTGATAGAAAGAAGGAACCAAACATTTTGGTCAACTATACAAGAAAGCAATAATAAAGGAAAAACATTAAGGCGTATCAGATAAATCTGTTCCAAGGTGTTATTTCATGAATGCTAATCTGATAATACACATGACTATTTGGTGTAGGCGTTCCAGAGTAGGAATTGTTTTGCTGATAAATTCATTTTACTTTCAGGCAAGTTATCCGAAGTTCAGAGAGATAAAGGGACCCAGTCATCAAGAAGTGTTTAGTTATTCAGAAAGAATCAGCTGAATATATATATTACTAGTTGAACAGCCCGTTACACGGGCCACAGTGCCTCTGGCAGCGGGTCGCGTGGCAGTCACGCGCGGTAGAGACTGCCCGCGCCCAGCTCTGTATCAGCCGCGGCGCGGGCAGTCTGTAGTGCGCATGACTGCCGCACGCGCAGCAGTGTCTACTGCGCATGTTGTGCGTTACACACAACTTAGCGAATTATTATATAGGATTGTCTTACATGTCTTGCTTCTAAAGTATCGTATTAACCATTTCCAATAAATCAAAGAATCAGTTGTGTAAAAATTTGCTGAACAGGACAGTTGAAGTGGAACTTTCTACTTTATTCAGATTTGCATATTAGAAAAGTTCATTAAAAACTGCCTATGTGTCATGTTATATATGTTAATGTATGCTAATTGTGGCACAGTCATATGCTAATCAAGCTCGTTGATGATGTTTCATATGCCAATTAAGCCTTTTCATTGACATATACTAATTAACCCCTTAACGACCGGCCGATCGGCGAGGTTAGTTAAGGACCACGGAGCATTTTTTTTTTTTTTTCAAAATCAGCTTCCGGACTCCCTGAACGGCGTGCAGCCGCGGGGGGAACCCAAAATTCCATGACGGTCATAGTACGTCATTAGTCGTTCAGTCAGATCGATCCTTGACGTACTATGACCGTCAATGGTCGTTAAGGGGTTAAGGTTTCAATGGCGTTTCAATGCTACTGAAGCTTTGTGCAATACCAGGAAATGTTCACTTTCACTTTGCCTGGAAAGAAAAATGTGAAAATCTCCTAAACTACACATCTACTGGACTTTTGATTAGCATGACATATTAGCAGTTTTCAAATATTCAGAGTTGAATTTTGTGGAGGAGCTATGCCTATATAGATGGATCCCTGGAGGACGGACTTCCTCTTGGGGATCCTCTTGCAGCTGTGCATCCCCCTTCTTCATGCTTGTTAATCTCCATTCTTCTTTCCAACCTGTGCCATGGCCATTAAACCGCCTGTCCCATCTTTGGTGCTCTTCTGTGTTCGTTTGGCTATCAGGTGCTAGGGAACCTGCTGGTGGGTGGTGGGCAGTGTTAGAGGTCTCACCCTGAGGATACAATTTCTGTGTATAAAGAGGAAGGGTTTAAGTATTGGGACATGTATGCTGGTACCTATCTTACAGTCAAACAAACTGAGTAAACAAACGACACCATAGATGACAATTAAACACTCCTGTTAAAGGGATAGTAATGTTTCATGGTAAAAGCAGCTCTAATTAATCATCATAGTATTTGGACTTTGGAGAGTGTTATTTCAATTCTGTCAGAGTTGTAATACAAGAGTAATTAAATGACAAAGTGTCCCCCTCCCGCCCATTTTACTGATGTAACACTGTTCAGCCAGATCAGAAGGGAGGTGCCCAGGTAGACTGCAGAGAGGGACAATCTTCAATGAAGATAATGGGAAAAACCTGAAAAGCTTGTCAAGGAGGGCAGGGCTTTCATTGTTCTCATAGGACGAAGATGGTCCCCTTCTGTTATCTGTCTGGTCTTACAACCAGATTCCACATCTGAGAAGAGATGGCTTACACTAGGTAAAAGAGGCGGGAGGGGAAACTTTGCTTGTGAATATCTCTCAAACCATAAAGGTTTGAGAGATGAGACATATCGTTCTTCATGTTTTTTTAATGCCTACAAAATAAAATAAACATAAAACGAAGTATTACTATCCCTTTAAATTAAATTGGGAATTTTAGACCCTTGAATGCTAGAGAGAGGTCCCCAATGCATTACAAAGCACTCCATTGTCTACAGATTCACCGAAGTAAAGAAATTTGGGGGTAAACAAAATATACCATAGGAAAAAAATCCCTTTGATTTAAATGAGGCTTTTACTCCCTTGATTGCTGAAGAGATCTCCAAAGCCTTGTAATATAACGTGTTCTTCAGCATTGGAGATCTTAGTGCATAGGCTTCACAGAATAACATAGGAACAACAGAAGTGATAAACTGGAGAAGTCACCTCTTTATCACTGCATAGTGAATCTCCCCCATTGTAGTTTTACGAGGTTGCACTATAATTTTTCCAAGTCAGTGAAGGTATCAAGTGTATCCCATTGATTTCCCACATTAATATATGATTTTTTTTTTTTTCGTCAGATTTGGTTGCTTGGCAGCCAATGTAAAAGTAAGGGCTCTATGTTCAATAGCTGCACCTTGGGGATAAAATTAAACATCCCATTTATTTAAATGAGGCTTGTAATCGCTTGTATGGGAAGCAATGCATTGGAGACCCCTCTAGCATTCAAGGGGTGAAAAGACCCATTAACATGATTAGGAATTGTGGGAATCATTATTTGTCCCCCATGGTGTTTTGTACCATAATTGTTCCAGTTTTCTTTTGAACATACAGCCCTAAATGATCTATTCATTGCTTTTCTTCTCCCAATGGATCATTAGAAAGTGAGCACTCATAAATTGGCTCAATAATATGGATAGGTAATAGAGCAATAGTATCAAAAGGCCATCGGTTCCCCATTGTACAGACGTAAGAGGATTTATTGTACCTTTATTCCGAGTTAAAACAAGGCAAGAATATCACAGTGGGATGGTTGGGAATCAACACTCTTTTTTCCCTATCAATGGAATGGACTAAATAGAGAAATGGAAAAATAACCCTTTTTTAAATTGTTATTTCAAGATAAAAATGTTTAAACTTCAGTGGGCTGCTGATGTAAAAAGAAAGACACGTAACTTAAAACAAAATAGAAAGTAAATCATTCAATGTAAAAATCTGTCTTATTCATTAATAGAACATAAGAAAATAAAAAATCAAGGAATATCAAAAAAACATCCACACATGAAAAATTCCAACTTCAGGTCTGGTAAAATTATTTATCAGTGAAAATATAGTGTCACCAAAAATTCAATTTTCACTTGACAGTATATAAACATGGAAAATGTACTGTTAACCCCTTAAGGGGTTAACAGTCCAAAGATGTAGCCAGGTCTGCACTGTGTTCCCTGACTAACCAGCCTGCCAATCGATTCAAGCGACAAAAGATGGACCCTCACAGCTGTCTGGGTGGTCACAAGATGAACCTGAACTGTGTTCCCATTAACTTCAAGACTAATATACTGAGAAAAAGTGCATACATATTGTAATGAAATAGCTGCAGTACAGGGGAAAAAATAGCAATTCCTAAATCCCCCACTGATTTAAATAGGATTTTTAACCCTATGGGGGAGATTCACTAAGCGGTGATAAAGAGGCGATTAAAGGGATAGTAATAGTTCATTTAATGTTTATTTCATATTGTAGAGATTAAAAAAATATAAAAACAATGTAAGGCTTATCTCTCAAACCTTTATGGTTTGAGAGATATACCTTTCTAAGTTACGTCTTCCTGGCAGTGTCACAGAAGTCAGTGCATAGCTGACTGCTGCAGAATCCGGTCATTTGACCAGAAGGAGGCTCTTCAGCAAAGCTGAAATCGCACTCTTTAGAAATACATATTTCATTGGAATGGTTGACAAAGTGTGCTTCTGAACACTGCCTCTGCAATTTACTTGCTATTTAATTATAAATCAAATGCATTTAATATAATATATCTAGGCTCACTGACAAATGCTTTGCACGCCCCACTGGTCCTCAATGAGTTAACTAACAAAATAAACATGAAGGAATATATTGCTTTGACATTTTGGTTTCCTAAGATATATTAAGATCATATAAAATAGTTCTTGATACAAGCATGCCTAGAACCTTTGCCTACTACAATATATTTGTAAAACATGTTTTAATTAACCCCTTAAGGACCGGAGCGAGCACATGTGGCCAGCACTTAAGGACCACAGGACATTGTGTTATTTTTTGTAACGTGCCAGGACCGTCACTGGTCCTTAAGTGCTGGACAGCCATGATGGTCCTGGCACAACATTGGACGTTAAGGGGTTAAGGCTTTTTTCAGCTTCCACCAAAGAAACACCAAAGTATAATGCTAACCAATGCTTATGAGTCCACTTGATTTCTGAAAAAAAAATATATTTTAACATTTCATGTTATTTTTTTACAGATCAGTCTCTATAACAATTGTTAAAGGGGAACTACCACCCCAACACAATGTAATCTCTAAGTCAGTCTTTTTATCGTTATTAGCAATCCATAGTTAGTTTTCGCCAAAAAAGTGTTGTAAGAGCACTATCTTTATACTAAATTTCTACCTGATGACGCTTTGCCCCTTGAATCCGTTCTGCGCATGACCGCTATGGAGCCATTCAGCTCCATTGTACCTCCCTCCATCTTGCCCATCACTCATACGTCATTGTCCTCAGCAACACGTGACCTGCCGCGCTCCTGGCATCAAGCGCATTCAGGTCATTTCAGCCTAGTGGGAGCGGGTGCATGTGAAACACTCGCTATATATAAACCACCGGTCTGTTTCCACTAGGCTGAAATGACCTGATCGCGCTTGATGCCAGGAGTGCAGCAGGTCACGTGGTGCTGAGGACAATGACATACGAGTGATGGGCAAGACAGAGGGAGGTACAGTGGAGCCAAGTGGCTCCATAGCGGTCATCCGCAGAACTGATTCAAGGGGCAAGACGTCATCAGGTAGAAATTTAATACAAAGATAGCGCTCTTACAACACGTTTTTGGAGAAAACTAATTATGGATTGCTAATAACACTAGGAAGACAAAGACTTAGAGATTACATTGTGTTGGGGTGGTAGTTCCCATTTAAAGGTTTTCCTTTTCAAGTAAGTATAGTTAATTCAGACGGTTTTAAACGTTACGTATTTCACAGAAATATTATTAAATTACATTTGCCAAGTTTGCATATCCACATCTCATCTATGCATAATATAACTCTTACACTTTGAAGCAGAGCTTCAGCCTAAGCTTTTCATGGTGTTTGGTGTGATTATATAGCGTGAAAAATGTATAACGAATGTAAGATACTGTATTTTGTGTATTGAGTTTGTAACTGTTATATACATAATTTGGCTTTTCATCAAAATGCATATGCGTTTTGTTCATTCTCCATACATATAAAAAGTATATAGATAAGAATAGCTGCACAGCTATACCATAAAATGTAACCATCTTACAAAATGGTGAGTGGCATTCAAGTGTAGTTACATAATAGGAAAAAGTAGGGTACACTGTTTGGGCAGTTATAGGCAGGGGCGGATTGTCCTATTGGGGGATCGGGCATCCCCCGGCGGGCCACCCAGTCATGGGATGGTAGGGAGATCATATGATCTCACCTCTCCAGTCCACAGCTCTGTAAATGTGAGCGACAACTCACTCACCCAGGCAGCAGTAAAGAGAGCGGGTTCTGTGCTCTGTAACTGTCCCGCCCCCAAGGCTGACTTAGCTGACCCTGCTCTGCCTGCAGTGTGTGTCCTATGCAGTGCATGGTTAGCAAGCAGAGTTTCTGAGTCCCAAATGCCTAGCAGTTTAAATTGGTATGATTTAATTCTTCCTAACGAACTGTACACATTGCTGGAGATGCTTAATTCATCATCTTTTAACCCTTTAACCCCCTGTATGCTTTAGGGAAGTATAAATTATCAGTCATTAACCCTGTGCATTCCAGAGAGGTTTTCAGCAATATTCTGTTATTAACCATTGGATTCCTCATATGTGCAGTACCTCACTGATTAACCTCTTGCATGCTAGAGAGGCATAATTCATCAGTAACTGACCCCTTGTGTGCCACAATGGTGAATAAAGGTGTTAGTTAATGATGAATTATGTCTTTTTAGCACACAAAGGGTTACTCATTGAGGTACACATTCCTGTACCTAACAGGCTAGGAATTAAGAGTATCTCTAGTTGAGTTATTAGTGGCACAATCATTTTGATACATATGATATCCTCACATGATGTCTATATTTGTTTTTTTTCCCTTGGGGACCACATTCTGTTTTATGTGTATTAACTGGGGATGTAAATGTGTGCGATAGCTCAGATGGTTAATGCACCTACTGTGGAATCTGTTCAAAACCTCTGGGTCTCAGCTTGTAGGGTCAACTCAGCCTGCCATCCTCCTAGATCAAATGAGTACCATTAACCCTTTCAGAACCAGAGGGGAACGCAACAATTGCATACCCACTCTGCCACTCAAATGGTTAAATTGGGTAGGAATAACCTCTATACCCCAGGTCATACTTGAAAACAAAAGATAATCTCAATGTATCCTTCCTAGTAAAATACACTAATATATTATTATTGTAAGACTATATATGAGAAGAAAACATGAAGCATTGTTGATTTAACAACTAGATCTCCACCAGTGTGTCATACATTCATTAAAGGGATAGTAATACTTCGTTTTAACTTTATTTTATTTTGTAGGCATTAAAAAAACATGAAGAACGATATAAGTCTTATCTCTCAAACCTTTATGGTTTATGAAATATACACAAGAAAAGTTCCCCTCCCCGCCCCTTTTACCTAGTGTAAGCCATCTCTTCTCAGATGTGAGTCTGGTTGTATGACAGGACAGATAACAGAAGGGGACAATTTTCTTTGTATGAAAACAATGAAAGCCCTTCCCCCCTTGACAAGTTTTTCAGCTTTTTCCCTTATCTTAATTGAAGATTGTCCCTCTCTGCAGTCTACCTGGGCACCTCCCTTCTGATCTGGTTGAACAGGGGGGGATACTTTGTTTGTGAATATCTCTTAAACCATAAAGGTTTCAGAGATAAGACTTATATCATTCTTCATGTTTTTTTAATGCCTACAAAATAAAATAAAGTTAAAATGAAGTATTACTATCCTTTTAAAGCGGAACTACCACACAATGTAAAGTTAAACCCAAAAATTACCCTTATGGCGACTAGCTGAACAATAGTACTAGTCGCCAGAATAATTACCTCCTTATAGATAAATTCTACTGCTCCCGAGACTGACGGCCAGGCAACATCGCTTTAAAAGAATCTGCGCGCCTGCGCCATCAGTCCCTTCCAGTACCCTTCTGTACAAAGCAACACCTCCTAGAGCAGACTGTGACTGACAGCGTCACTATGCAAAGATGTCTGTTTACTGGCTGTCAGTCCCGGGATCAGTAGAATTTATCTATAAGGAAGTAATTATTCTGGCGACCAGTACTATTGTTCAGCTAGTCGCCAGATGGGTAATTCTTGGGGTTT
Organism: Rhinophrynus dorsalis; assembly: GCA_037306005.1. Classification (NCBI taxonomy): domain Eukaryota; kingdom Metazoa; phylum Chordata; class Amphibia; order Anura; family Rhinophrynidae; genus Rhinophrynus; species Rhinophrynus dorsalis. The sequence continues at coordinate 399,480,793 of CM074718.1, forward strand.
AACTTTACGTGGGGGTGGTAGTTCCACTTTAAGAATGCTCTAAATCAGTTGTTCTCAACCTGTGCCCTCAAGATGCACAAACAGTCCCAGACTTGAGGATTTCCATGGCTGACTGACTCAAAAGAAATACACACACACACAGGAGGAGAGCTTGGGAATGAAGGATAATATTCACTCAATAGATGAGTATATAACCGTACTTATAATGTCAATTCCCACCTGCCCATATATAACGTGAACTAGTGAAATAGCCAGCAGGGAACAACAGCTGGTCCTGCCCGTAAACGGAACACATGTAGGTAATGGCTCTCAAAGGTAAATATACCAAAAAGGAAAAAAATATTCTTTGTACTGGATACAGGTGGACCAATGAAACATGTTTAAAAAATCTTTATTAAAATCAATAAAACAACAAATCTCCTGACATTTTTCGTAGTTTACTGACCACTTCTTCAGAGGAGCATCAAGTCCACACTGATAACAGAAATTTAAGTAGCCCGATAAAAAATAGACACCACATCGAATTGGTCAATTAAATTTTAAATTGTTGAAGCAAATACATACAATACAAGTCTATACAACAGATCCATAGACACTCTGTGAATCACGGTATGTCACCATCCTAAAAAGGACAGGGATGCTTCAGACTGATGCTGTATAGACTGGTGTATGATGAATATATACATTTTATGACAGATATTATGTGAGTGATTATATAATACATATAAATATTTAGACCACAATGTACATAAGGTATAAAAGCCTATATACTAAGAGTCGCTTGTCCGCTGAAATCAGCAAATCGTGGGTCACATGGCTATAAGATTGCCCATTAACCCTCACTGTGCATAGTGGCGGCAGACAAAAAACCTATCCAATCATAAACATAGTGATACATTCTAAAACATCAAAACACAATACATAAAACCAAAAAGTCGTGGAACATCTGTGTCATGAAAGGGACAGACAAAATCCTCTGACCGAAAGAGGACACAAAACTTCCGCCCCATCAAAAACCGAAATAATTTGGTCAGTGTTTCTGAACAGACTATAAATGGCATTATTGGTAAGCACTGCACGTTACTTCAAGCCTATGTATCCTGGTGAATGTATAACGTGCAGTCATTTTATTCTATATACTGAAACACAAATACAACAAAATATTTTTTTTCTGAGTTCATTCGAAACTGATTCCCAAATAAACAGTAGCTCTCAGCATGTTGAATAAAATATGACAATAAACAAACATTTGTGGAACTCGCAGTATTATGTGTTTATTCTTGCCAGCCTACCATCACCACCACCATTTGAAATGTATTACAGTCTGCATAATGTATTAGAATTTATAGTCCTTTCAGTGCTTAAGGGATATTCAGTGTATTTTGTGTCTATCAAACACAGAAAGAGCTAATCAGCATAAATTAGCTTTTATTGAGGAACCTTTCTAAAGCTGAAAATAGGATTTTGAGCTTAATGAGAATTTTAAGTGATGCAATACTGAGCTCTGCGCTACTCACTGAGGTATGCTTTGTACCTAGGTGAGAGATCCGTCTGTGACTAGACTCTTAATCCCAAATGTGATTTAGGTCTATCCTAGGCTGGAGCCTGATTGTGAATTCACTTCAACAATGCAAATGGCAAGCGCTGTCTCTGTGCGCTTTTAGCACCACTGTCAAGTTCATAAATGACCCTCAAAATGTAACCCTCTCAATAGCTGTGTCAGCATTGCTTAAATGCTTACAAAATGTGGTAAGATGCAATTGGAATAGGGTTTTAACCCCTTAAATGCTTGAAAGATCTTTTACACATTAACAATGTGTTGGAGAACTCTCTACCCTTCAAGATGATAGCAGGTCCCTTTAACCCTTTGAGTGCCACAGGGGTACACAACACATTGCAGAGCAATACATTACATACCCCTGTGGAACTCAAAGGGTTACATCAAGCTGAATTTTTGATTGCCCCCTATAGTGTAGTTGATTTGCCCCAAAATAGCTTCACTGCTTTTATACAAACGGTAATATTGCCCATTTGAATGCCAGGAGAAGTGTGCAATTCATTGCGAAGCAATGTGTTGCACACCTCTCTGGTACTCAAGAGGTTAATGTGCTGGCTTACATTGCAGTGTATGTAGATAATCTACATTACATACACTGAGAGAGTACTACAAGTGTACGCAGTGCTTTACAGTTTAAGGGCTTATACAGTAGTGTTACAAATTCTTACCAAAGTGAAACACTGGAAGTGAGGTCCCTCCCTGAAAGCTTACAATCTAAAGTGGTAATGGAGACATATAGAGTACATAAGGTTAGAGTGCTGAATACAGTGCTAGATTTCTGGTCAGAATAGGAGACACATAAATAAAGTAAGTAAATTATAAGAGCCTTAGATGTACAAAGTCATTGCCTTCTAGCTTGTTGAAGTTTGGTTGAGGAGGTGCAGTTTCAAGCATGACTTGAAGACCACAAGAGAGGTGCAGTGGTACAGGGTGGGAGCTAGAGTATTCCATACATAAGCACCAATGAGAGAAACAGGTTTGATATGTGAATGGGCTGTAGACACAAAACTGCATAACATCACCAAAACAACGCCAGAGGTTACATCTAAGGGTCATTTTCAATATGAAACAGTGATGGAACTTTGGAGCAAGCCAACTTGACCATTGGGGCAAATAAAACTAAATCTTGATATCCCCTATAATACTAACTGGGCTTTTATAATCTCTTGAAGATCAGAGAGGTCTCCACACAATGCTTCACAATCGACTGGAGATCACATTTAATGGCATTTAATGGGTTGACCCTTTGAGTGCCAGAGAGGTTGCGTAAAACACTCATTTCGATCACTGTGTATTTTCGTTTGTTCCCTATGCTACTGATGGCTTGCTGTACAATTGTATCCCTTTATCTTACTGAATATGGTCTGAGACCTCTCTAGCAGGCAAGCGGTTAAAGTTATATCAAATCCTAAGTGCGCAAAACACCAAAGCAAAAAAAATTTACCAATCTAAAAAGTATTAGTCATAAAGGTCAGCAAGAAATAAAAACTAACACTATCACTCTATGTGTTATAAAAGACACAAATTCCAAATATCTAAATATTTCTGCACCCTGAATACTATATAATTTATCTGAGTCAGAGAGAAGAAGAAGGAACAAAATGGACAACATAAACATACTTTTGTCTTGAGAAAGGAAGGAGTATCCTTCAGAAACGCGTTGACAAGTCCACTCATATTTTAGTATTGATATATGATTAATTTTACACGAATGATACATCAATGAGAAAGTCTATATGTTTAAGAAGATCTTAATAGATGAGAGTTGGTACCGTGTTAGCCGTAGAAATACAGGATGCAACATTTTTTTGTAAAGTTGATACTTTGATTGGCTAACTAAACAGATTTAAAATGCAAGCTTTCAAGACTTCTTAGGTCTCTTCCTCAGGCATGTTATACAGATAAATATGAAAACTTCTCTCTTAAATACAAGTACACATTACATTGTTTATAATGGAAATCAGATAAGAACGTTAGTCCAGATACCAATTCCTTGATCAGTCAATAGTAGAGGATGTGATTTAAATAGCATTCTTCCTCTGGGTCCAGGTATTTATGATTCCAGAGGGACTGTCGTAAAAGTTAATTCATCATTAAGTACTGTGACAGAAATTCCCTGTCCCTGTTCATGCCATAGGTCAAAGAGTCAAATTGTAACATTAATTTTACCTCCCATAATTTTCTGTCCCTCTGATTGCGAAATTGTCCCATTAGTACAGTCAATTTAATATCCCTGATACTGTGCCCACTTTGGCAAAAATGTTCTCCCACTGGTGTCTCTGTCTTTTTTGTTATTTACACTTCAGTTCGTACGAACTGAAGTGTAAATAACACCAGTTACAAAAGTTTGGACAATAGGAAAATTTGAAAGGCGCTAAAATCAGGAGATCGCTATGAGTATGGGAATTGTTAACAACTACTAGTAAGACCAAGTGAAGACGGCGGTGGTAAGTTGGATTGTGGATTCCAATATTCTGTCTAGCAATAACTAGTGGATAAATATATCAAATCCATCTGCCCAGTTAAGTCTTGGCATAGTGAAATCAAAAAATTTACCATACTGCTTTAATATCTTAAAGCCTCACTGTGAATAGAAGCGCTGCAGTAAGATCTTTACACCGTTTCAACTTCTGTACTTGATATCGTGGAACATAGCAAGATATCTTTTTAAGTGTACACCAACGATATATTTTGAGTGGACTCTATATATTAAGTATAGTATGTGTATGATTTTTTAATAAAGATATTATTTGTTTGTGATAGATTTGTCACATTGAATAATTTTTTATCTCAACCCTTAATATCAGTCTTTGTGATTTCCGTTCCACCAATAGGATACGTGATTCATCTCCCGCTGTGGATGATGTAACTTGTGGTTTATTTGTTACATCCCCACATGCGGAGATCGAGTTACCTCTTTGCTATGTGGTGGACATTGCATTTTAAAGGGAAGATTTGATACGAGTGTTGTACGCCAGGTAGTATATGTTTAACTATTAAGGAGATCTTTCTATAGTTGATATTTCTTGTGTTTTTGTTCCACATGGAGGTAGTTTTTTTGCTTCACCGCTAGAGAGATGTGTGGCGGGTTTCCGATGGCAAAGTAGATACTTTTGTCTAAGAAACTTGTTACATTGTTTTAAGATTCTTTTTTGATAGTGTCATTTTTTGTGGTGAAGCAAGAACTTCTGTGAGGAACGATTGTGCAATTGTGTATACTTTTATATATTACTGTCATTCGGGTGGGTAGTGTTTAGGTTTGATAATATCAGTGTTGATTATCCTAAGAATAACGTTTTTGGGACATGTTTTATGTTATCCATTTTGTTCCTTCTTCTTCTCTCTGACTCAGATAAATTATATAGTATTCAGGGCGCAGAAATATTTAGATAAGTGGTTAAAGTTCCCATTTCAAGTATGGCACATCTGCTAATTTATTAACCTCTCCGCACCAGTGAATGGGCTGCTCCAATCAGTGTCTCACTGGGGGAGATTCAGAGGTGATAAAGAGGAGATAACTTCTCCAATGATATCTCTTCTCCAATTCCTATGTTATTCTATGGAGCCGATGCACTAAGACTTCTCAGGATTTGGAGATCTTAATGCATAGGCTCTATAGAATAACATAGGAACTGGAGAAGTGATAAACTGGAGAAGTCATCTCCTCTTTATCACTGTGCTGACATGGTAACCATTGTTCATGGGGATTGTCTAGCCCCAAATTCCCGTCCCTCTCCCCCCTCCTTGTATATTTCTTCCGTGTTGAAAAATAATAAAAGTTTCTTAAAAAAAAAAAAAAAAAGTTACCATTTCAGTCAATAGGAATGGTTAGTTCTCCCTTATAGTTTAGTTGGTTTGCACCAGAATCCCTACATTTTTTTTTTCTTTTTAGCATACGGCTCAAAATGTGAATAGCTACAGTCCTTATATTTATTTGCCTAGACTTGTCATTTTCCTGAGGATTCAGATTAATAATATATTGCGTTGTCTATAACCTACCCTGTTTTACTTCCTTTAGTACTACATTGCAGTGTAAAAAGGAAAATATTCTGTCTAGTCTGGGACTTTATTTAAACCTGCTGTGATATTATGCCCTTGACAATCCTCCAAATCCTTTGCATGGTGGATCCATCAATTGGAAGCTGCTAATTTGAATTAGGCACATTATTTTTCTTAATGCCACTTATCTTTTCCAGCCCGTTAATGTGTTACATTAATCGCACTGCAGTTATCTGAAAAGCTTTTCTACTTATCTCAGTACTTTTTCTTGCAGTTTTGTTTGGTTATGGATATTTTAATTACAAAAAATGTATTTGGACTACCTGTAGTATTTCTACTGTTGTACAATAAGCAAAAACACATTTTATTATGCTGTTTACAGTGGATATGTGTATGAGTAGTAGCAAATGCTGAATGGTTTTGCCAGAGGCATTCAGTGTTTCGCCTTCGATGAACCTCTGCAAGTCGATGGAGGTAAATATTGCTGCAGAGATTTTGACGGGGAGTGGCCAGGAGGCTTTGTCTCCCTCCCACTCCTGTCAAAATTGTGCCCTGTGAATCTTACTGCAGTGAGTCTGACAAACTCTCCACCTTCCTGCCTCCAGTTTATATATATATATATATACTAGTTGAAGAGCCTGTTACACGGGCTACAGTGCAACTGCCAGCCTGTCGTGGGGCAGTCATGCACAGTAGAGACTGCCAACGCCAAGGCTGATATAGTGCCAGCCGGTCGCTGTGCAGTGCACCCCACTGCTGGTACAGAGCTGGATGCTCCTTCGGAGCTCCCCGCTCTGCATCAGCCTCATCGCGGGCAGTCTCTACTGAGCATGACTGTGTCGTTACAATCTTTCTAACAAATTATTATATAGGATAAAAGAGAGAGAGAAAAGGTAAATGTTGTGTGAACAAATACAAATTCCTTAATCCTTTGAATACCCGAGGATAATGCAACACATTGCAAAGTGTTAAATATTATGCGAACAAATAAAAATTCCTTAAATTTAACCCCTTGCCTGCTAGAGAGGTCTTGACACATTGGTTTACAATACATTAAAGACCTCTCTAGCAATCAAAGGATTAATGGAAATGCTTATATGTCCCCTATAGTGCAATAGCCTTGCTCCAGCATACTGAATACAGCCATAGGAGTATGGGATGCTGATGGGCACTAGTATCATGGTACCAACTCTCTTTTCAGGTCTCTGCTCTGATTTCCAGCGTGTTTCTTTCACATTTATATCCATGTAATTTTTTTTAGCTTCGATTATTATTTATCACATTTAATGTAATCCTTCCAGCACTTTGGTCATATGCATAAAAGCGCAATTTGTGCAGTTCTGGGGCAAAATAAAAATCCAAATGGCTATAAATGGGGCTTTTAACTCTTTGCATTCTAGATAGGCCTACAACTCAATGCACTGAAAACCTCTCTGACATGCAAGGCATACATTTTCATTTCTTGTTTTTTGCAAATGGTATGCCCCAGAATTGTAATGTGTGCGTATGTCCTATTACACAAAGAGCCACAAATACAACTAAAACGTTGTACAATTCTGGGGCATACCAATCTGGTTATAGAGGGCACAAATTCCCCAAATTCCTTTAATTTAAATGGAGCCTTTAACCCCTTGAGTGCTAGAGTGGCCTTCAATGCATTGCATCACCATACATTGGGGACTTCGCTAGGATTCAAGGGGTTAACCCTTTGAGTGCCGGAGCTGTACGTAATGCATTGCATAAACCTTTGGCACTCAAAGGGTTAAAGCCCAAATTAAATGAATGGGAATTTTTTATTTGCATTTCTCCACTTTTCCCTGCATATGGTCTGAAAACCCCACTGATTTAAATGAGGATTTTAACCCCTTGAATGTTAGAGAGGTCTCCTATGCACTGCAAAATAATGTGTTGGTGACCTTTCTAATAATTAAGGGGTTAAAAAAAAACACCTTTTAAATCCGTAGATATTTGTATTTGTTCCTTAAGGTATCATTGGTTTGTCCTAGAATTGCTCAACAGTTTTCTTGCATATTGTCCAAAATGTCTTTTTCCTTTCCAATACTGATTTTCAGCCTGCATGTCTTCTTAATATACTGGTGTCTTCCTCCCACATTACACAGAGCTTTATCCACAGTCAGAGATGAAGGTATAGAACCCTATTTGTGATCATAGCTGGAAACTCTCCTGTTTTGCCCCAGAAACTCTGGTTTTGACTCTGAATTAGCGGGTCTCCAGGGCAGAGTCTGAATTTCCCGATGTGGGAAGTTTCTGATGAAACTCTACCCACTCCCTGGCCTTTTCTCCTTCTTCCCCAGGCTATATTAGCTATTTTTGTTTTTTTAAAGTCCTGCATCCCCACTTGTGATTAAGCCCTGCCCCTTTTATGACACAAATTGTGTCATTTCTGTCCCCTCATCAGCATCACAGGGCTCCCCTCCGGGGAGCTAAGACCAAGAAGTTCCCATGTTTGTTTATGATTTGAGCAGACCATGGAATCACACAGAGCATTTTTAGGGGATTACACTATTTGAATCCATGGCCTGTATAATTCAGGAAATACGGTATAAAACCCTTGTTTGAATTACCCTCTAGCCTTTATTTCCCTGTTATGAGTATATGTGTAATCCATATTTAGAGTTAAAATACTCTATAGCTACATTTATATTACATAATTGAAATAATGTTAATACTTGTTTTAAAGGAACTCTAACACCTAAAAATTATTTCTGGTTGTATATACTTAAAGAAGTAGTAAACTTTTATTATAAAAACACATATATTGTAGATCTTCTCCTGCTTTGTAAAAAATGGCTAGTCTTACTGTTGGCAGTTGCTTTATTCAAATGTTAAAACATACAAACAAGTACCGCACTCCAGCCTAGTATATAAAACCAGCTCTTTATATACTACTCTGGAGTGCGGTCCTCGTTTGTATGTTTTGAGTTTTACAAAAGGGTTGGGAATCCTGAGAACCTGCACCGCGATCAAGAAACCAGCAGGTGCTGAGTTATATGCCGTTCAATATTCTGTCATCATTTGGGAACTTTACTTCCAGCAGTGCCATTGTGTGTTTTCGCTGTTTATTAAAATTTTATATCTATTCAAACTGACAAAATGTGGTGAAACTGTCACTATCACATTCTGTGGAGAAATTCAGCCAGTGACTCACCTCTTCAGAAGAATGCAATAGAATAACTGTCTGGGCATAGGGTTGCCACCCAGCTGGTATTTTACCGACAGGCCGGTAAAAAATTGGCTTCTGTCCAATGTTAAGTCTATGGAGGGAATGCCATGGCCGGTATTTTTTGAAGAAAAGGTGGCAACCCTATCTGGGCACCAGGTAAACTGTAAGTGGAGTGTCCAAACACCAGATGACACTGTTAGTGTAAACAAAAAAAAAACAACAGTTTAAACTCTATTACCTTTGGAACAAAACAACTACCAGCAGTGGTAATACCCTCGTTTTATGAAGAGGGGAAGCCCTGAATATATATAAATATTTTGCTAGTTTCTGTAAAAATTATCCATAAAGTCTACAACCTAGTCCAAATATGCTCTGTGACGGCAGCCATTCTTGTTTCTCCATTACATACTGACTCCCGTTACCATAGTAACCTTGATACGGTGTCTCAGAAGTGATAGTGATGTACTGTGTATATATAGCCTAAGATAAGAAAATATCCTTTTTGAGTTGTGAGTACTAATATCAGTAGATTAACTACCATAGCTCTTGCCTCTCATTACCAACTGCAGAAACAAATGGCATCTGTCTGGGAAAATTGCACATGTATCAGATTAGATTTTAGGAATGTAACTTAAAATACTCCATTTTACATTTGCTATATGTAAGAATATGGTGTTTAAAATTTTGTAACCCAATTTAATTTTTATATGTTAGTGTGCCCTTAAAAGTAATAATTATTACTAATGCTAAAACGCTATGCTATTTATTTGGCACCAATTAATATAAAAAGGTAAAATAATCAAAGAGTACTAATTAAGGAAGAAACATCCACTATTGGAATAGAATTCACATTTCTTAATGTAATGAAATCATCTGAATTATTTAGCATAGCCATACATTGATGTGATGAAACTAACTGCAGTGTGCCTTATCAGATAATTAAGTTGTACCAGTATAAGAGATTGACTGAGCCACAAAAATACAATTAGCACAATATATCTGGGGAAAATCTGCAGACCTGGACAAGGTAAAGTAAACAAGAGAGAAATAAAGTTCATTAAATAGTAAATGAAATTATACGGGCTTAGTTTAACCCTCTGAGTGCCAGAGGGGTACACAATGCATTGCTTTGCAATGCATTTTGTACGCTTCTGGTACTCAATGAGTTAACAAGCTCACTGAAGGCTTCTGGGTTTATTTTCATCTAAGGTTCGGGTGCTACTCTACTGATAGAGTTGTGACTCCCATTCACTTTCATGGCACCTAATTCTTCATTGTGGTGCTGCCCCCAATTCCGATGATACGTCTCTGCCATGGGCGGATTTTCCTGTCGGGGGATCGGGCATCCCCCGTTGGGCCGCTAGATCATGGGCCGGTTGGAGAGATCAAAGGATCTCACCTGTCATCCCACAATAGTTTAAAGTAGAGGTCTGTGCTGCCACCAGCACAGGCACTCTCTGTGACAGCCCTCGCGTTCCTTGCTAAAGCAGAGTACCAGGACATGACATAATATCCTGGAGCCTGCACTCCCATGCCGCAGAGGGACCACAAGGGGGAAATGAGAGGGATGTTGGTGCTGGAGGCTGCATGGATCTCTCACTCTCCACACTGGACCAGCAGGGAATGCAAGAGAGGAGGAAGAGACATGTAGCTACAAGATGTGTTGAGAGGCAGAGGAAAAGAGGAGAATACTAGATGGAGAGTGAGGTGGGTAGAAGAAAGGCAGGGAACTGAGGAGGTCTGACTGAGAAATATTAGGGAAGAGGGGGAAGCAATGGGAGAGAGTGGAGGGGGACAGGGAAGAGGGGATGAAATACACTGGGGGAAAGAGGAAGCAGCAAAGAGGCCTGTAGGTAGAAAGTGGGGTAATAGGCTGGGAATGAGAGTGTAGAAAAGGGCCGGGGAAGAGAGAGTGGGGGGAAAGGGGTGGGAGTTGCTAGGGTTGTATTTAACCCTATGAGTACCAAAATTGTGTTTGTGTGTGTGTGTGTGTGTATGTATATATATTTATATATATATATAAACACATATATAATACACAGAAACACCAGCTAGTGGGCTAGTTTAAAAAAAAAAATTGCCCGGGCTGTTATTCCCCTACAATCCGCCCCTGGTCTCTGCCAGTAGTTTCTAGTTTTGTGGGGGTAGGAGTTTTAGAAAACAATCTTTCAATGGAAAAAATATTTAAATAAGAAAATGTGTGACATTGTTTCATATAGTAAATAGATCTTTTCTGGAGTTTGCAAACTCTTTAATTGGCTTTCACTGAGGTTTCCATGGGATGACAAATAGAGTGACATGCACTTTACAGCCATTGGTTTGATTCAGAATTGTACCACTTTTCTTAGTACATTAGTCTGAGTCAGATGAAAAATATGTTCTTCCCAAAATATGAATCCAAACTAATATCGCCAGCTATAAATCTATAATTTTTCAATCCTCACTAGTAAAAAGAGCCATGGCAATTGGACAAAAGGTCAACTTCCTCAGCATGCCATATTTCCCTCAGGTAATTTTCATCAAGGTTCCGCTAGTGTGCTGAACAACAGTCAGGCACGTTTATTTTATACTTCAACATGACATTTGGGGCATATTTATTAACCCTTTAACCACTCAAACCCATTGAGTGCCAGAGGGTACACAATGTCACTCAAAGGGTTAAGGAGTTGAGGGGTGTACAATAAATTGGGAAGCTTTGCTTTGCACACTTCACTGGCCCTTAAAGTGTTAAAACAGAATTAGAATGATTTTGGGGCAAGAAATCGCCACAAAACACATAAAATAAAAAGCTCTACTGATTTGTATTGCTGTTTTATCCCGTATACTAGCTGAAGAGCCCGTTACATGGGCCACAGTGCCACTGCCAGCCGGTCACTGGGCAGTCATTCGCAGTAGAGATTGCCCGTGCCGCTGCTGAGCGCCCAGCTCTGTTTCAGCCGTGGCGCGGGCAGTTTCTACTGCGCATGACTGCAGCACTCGCAGCAGTCTCTACTGCACATGACTGCATCGTTACACACATTTTAGCAATTTATTATATAGGATATATGCAGTGGCAAACACTGGATTTCTAGAGAGGGGTTCCCAAAAATTAAAATAAGCACATAATAATAATAATAATAATGATAATAATAATAATAATAATGTTTAGAATTTGTTTTGAATAATTACATATGCAGATCACTGAGCAGTAGTGGGAGTTTTTTTCCAATAACAGATGGACAAGGGACAACATGTGCAACGGCAATAAATATTATGCATTATTGGAGTAATATAGCTTTGTCTTTCCCTAAACCCACTGGGCAAAAAAGTCTAAGGTGGATTTCTGAGTAACTATAAGCCTCTTCTCTTGATATGGAAACTAGTTATTTGCCATAGAACTGCTCTTATTCTGCCATGATGCATATGCTGGTGGGGTTTTCTATACAGGTTAATGTTTCTAGTACTTAAAAAGAGATCAATAATTATATAGCAGACAAGAAGGTATTCCTTCACCTAGTCTGCCCATCTGCTCTAAATGAATTACAGGGATAGTAATGTTCACAAAAACAGCAGCTCCAATTAATCTTCATAGTATTTGAGCCATAGAGAGTGTTATTTTGATGCTGTCAGAGTTGTAGTTCAAGAGTAATTGAATGATAAAGTTTCCCCCTCCCGCCCCTTTTACCTAGTGTAAGCCACCTGACCTTAGATGTGGAATCTGGTCCACAGACCAGACAGCTCACAGCAAGGGACAATCTTCTTACTTTGAGAACAATGAAAGCCCTGCCCCCATTGACAGGTTTTTCAGGTTTTTCCCTTATCGTAATTGAAGATTGTCCCTCTCTGCAATGCACTTTGACACCATCCTGCTGCTCTTAGCTGAGTAGTGACATCAGTAAAAGGGATGGGAGGGTGATACTTTATCCTTCAATTACTTTTGAACTACAGCTCTGACAGTATTGAAATAACACTCTCCATGGCCTAAATACTATGAAGATTAATTGGAGCTGCTTTTATTGTGAAACATTACTATCCTTTTAACTTTGTGTCTTATAACTGTAAGACTTACAGTTAGGAATAGCTGTCTATCCCATGTGCTTGTGAATTCCATTTGAAGGAATAGTAATGTCTTTATATAACAAAACGAAATATTGTAGCTATTACAAAAAGAAATTGTATGATCCCAGTACATCTCTCAGTCCTTTATGGTTTGAGAGATATAACGTTTTAAAGTCCCCCCCTCACTGATGTCAGCTGTAAAGCTGATAGCAGGAGATTCGTGTCGGCTGACTCAAGGTGGCTCTTCAGCAGAGCCGAAGTACCACAGTGTAAAAGATATGCTTCATTGGAACAGTCTACAAAGTGTGTGTGGTTTGCAAGCACACTTTGTAGATCATTCCAGTGAAGCATTTCGTTTTACATTGCGGTATTTCTGCTCTGCTGAAGAGCCACCTGTCAGTCCCTGGACCAGGATCTCCTCCTGTCAGTTTACAGCTGACGTCAGTAAAAGAGGAGGGAGGGGAGGGGAGGATTTTAGAATCCCATATCTTTCAAACCATAAAGGTTTGAGAGATGGGACTGGGATCATTTAGTTTATTTTTGAAAGGGTGACTACCACCCCGCAAAAACTTTACTCTAATTAAGTCTTCATCTGGTGACTAGCGGCTTAGTATAGCTAGTCACCAGAAATGTTACCTGGCTTCAAAGATTTTCGAGTTTTTCGGAGGCTCACAGTAGCAGGAAGCACGGACATCTTTTTTGACTTAATTAATGTAAAGTTTTTGTGGGGTGGTAGTTCCCCTTTAATAGCTACAATATTTTGTTTTGTTATATAAAGATATTACTAACCCTTTAACACTGTATGATGCTATTCCCTATTTACAACTCTCTTTCTGTAAACTACAACTTCAAAAGTCTGATGACTTTATGAAAAAAGAAAAGAAAAAAGAGAAGTTCCAGGGCAAACCATCTGCCTTGTAGGGGACAAACAAAAACTGCCTGACTGATCTAAATGATGTTTTTAACCCCTTGAATTCTGGAGGTCTTCAACACATTGCAAAGCAATACTTATGAGACCTCTCTTGCATACAAGGGGTTAACATTCCCATTTAAATCTTGGGTATGTTTATTACAACCCTATCTTGCAGTTGCTTTGCTCAGGAATTGCACCTCTTTCGTCTGATTAAAAAGACCCTTACACTCTAGTGCATGGCCGCTCTGAGATAACACAAAATATTTTTTTCACTAAGTTTTCATTAAAATACCTTTAATGTATTAATTTACAGTAGACAGACAGTACTCTATAATTATTTGTTTTCTTTAAAGGGATAGTAAAGTCCCATAAAAAGTATGTTCTAAATCGTAGCTGCACTAAAAAACATTCAATGTGCTTAATCCACCGTGGTTTGAGAGAAATAAGAAAATAAAGTCCTCCATTCCCTCCCCTTTCTGCCTGACGAGCTGTAAAGCTGTCAGAGGCAGAATCCGGTCACCCGACTGTAGGAGGCCCTTCAGGAGCGCTGTCATCTAGATATCTAAGTATAATTACTTAATCGGTATGGTCTACAACGTGTGCCTGGTTTGCAAGCACATGTTGTGGACCATTCCGATGACGTAATTATACTTAGATATCTAGATGATAGCTCTCCTGAAGAGCCGCCGTCTGGCCCCGGAAGCAGGATTTCATGATGTCCGCTGTACAGCGGACGCATGAGATGGGGGAGGGAGCGGAGGTCTTTATTTTATTACATCTCTCAAACCATCATGGTTTGAGAGAAAGGATTAAGCACATTGAATGTTTTTTTTTTTAGTGCAGCTACGATTTAGAACATACTTTTTATGGGACTGTACTATCCCTTTAATTTTGTCTAACCCTTTAAGTGCCAGAGAGCTATAACTCCATAGCACTCAAAGGGTTAAGATCCTTTCTTTGGCTGATCTTTTGAGATCTTTAACATCTGCTTTATAGTTTGAAAAATCGTACCCTTTCTGCAGTCATTAAAGTTTGATAAGGAACAGTGAAAAGCTTTGATGCAGAATAACCTTTCATGAAATTAGTGGCTAGGACAGGGTTAGGTAATGTTCCACCGGGATGAAGTGGTGCACGTCACTAACCTTTTAGTTTCAAGAGGCTTTATGCTTTTCATTTGCTACTGGATGAGGGATTAGGACTGGATTATCTAGCAAGTCTCTATTTTCATTCAGGTAGATTTAGCCTATCTAGATTACAAACATGTGGAAAATGAAAGGCTTGGAGTCAATGTCATGCAGCCTTTCAGATAGGTAGACACACTCCATGGTACATGCTGCATTTGATAATGATCTCTGAAAGGGGATGATTTAAAGGGGATCTCTCACCTTAAGATGAGTTTAGCTTATTTTAGCAGTAATTAAAATCGACCTATATGCTGTACTAGCCATTTCTTTATAATATAAATAGTTTTTGAGAAATTAACTTATATGGATTGTTGGTATAGTATAGCACTAATTCCCTGCATAATATGCTAATTATTTATATTGCAGGCCAAATGTAACCCTTTATTGGCTAACTAAACAGATTTAGGATGCAAGCTTTCAAGACCTCTCAGGTCTCTTCCTCAGGCATGTTATACAGATAAATATGAAAACATTGCTAATAAATACAAGTACACATTACATTGTTTAGAATGGAAATCAGATACGATCAAGTCAGTCCAGACCCAGATTCTTTGATCAGTCAATGGTAAAGGAGTGTGATGTAAATTGCAGTCATCCTCTGGAAGAGTGAAAGGTATTTACACTTCCAGTGAGACTCTGTCATAAAGTCTAATCCACAATGTAATAATGTGACAGAAATTCCCTATCCACATACCTGGGAACTTTGCAATGTGGTCTACCCGTAGTGGAGTCCTCTGGTGCCGCTGGGGGAGATCTATGACGTGATTCGTGTCAGAAAAGGGTTTTATTGGTGTGCAACAATATGATGTAAACACACTACACAGTCTGATCTCCTAAAACACCTGGGTGGGAAAGAGAGACATATGGATTTGGTTCTCAAAAAGAAAAGAGCAATTGTAGGACACACCAACTTTACCATAAGGAACAAATAAAAAGTGGTGCGAGTGGGGGGGAAGCTTTAAAATACGCAAAAAAAACCCCTGAAAAACAGCCTGGGAAGAGGAGAACTTGGCGCAGAGTGCAAGGAGCATACTTTGAAGACACGGAAGTGGGTAGAGTTTTATTTAAAACTCCCCACATCCGGAGAATCAGCCTCTGCCCCAGATACCCGGTAATTAGAAGACAAAACTGGAGTCTCTGGTGCAAATCTGAAGTGTTCCCAGCTATGCCTATCCATATTGAGGCCATGATTGAAAGTATTAAACTGGAGCATTAATTTAACCTCACATATTTTTCCCTCCCTCTGAGTGTGGAACAGTCCCATCAGTACAGTCAGTTTAATGTCTCTGACACTGTGTCCATTTTGGCAAAAATGTTCTCCAACTGGTGTCTTTGTCTTTTTGTTGTTAACACTGAATCTGTGGTAATTAAACCTTTTATGTAGTGGTTGGCATGTTTCACCCATAAAGAGACCTGAGGGGCATTTTGCACACATGGTGAGGTAGATTATATTGGATGATTTGCAATGCAATGTGTACTTGTATTTAACACCTTAACGACCCATGACATACATGTACATCACGGGATGTAGGTCCCTAAAGGACCAAGGACATACATGTACATCATGGAATTCAATGCTCCCTGTGCGGCTGCAAGCCGCTCGGGGAACCCTGAATCGAACCGCACAAGTGCTGGCCTCGTGCATGCGTAGCCGGTCCTTAAGGGATTAAGAGGGATGTTTTCATATTCATCTTTATAACATACCTGTGGAAGAGACCTTAGAGGCCTAAATCTGCTTAATTAGACAACAAAGATATCAACTTGACTATATTTGCATCCTCTATTTCTGTGACTAACACAGTACCAGCTCTCATTTTAACATTCATTCATAGCACAGTGTGTGATCATATTGGCCCTGCGCAGGAACTAATTAACATAAACTGCTGTAGTTTGCCACTAACAAATAAAAGTTAATTTCTCTAAAACTATATTTAGAAAAAGAGGGCTAATACAACATTAAAATGGAAATTAACTAAGCTGAGTTGTAAAGCAAGGTCTCTAGAATTCAAGGCACTAAAATCCCCATTTCAATTAATTGTAGATTGGGGAGTTTTACATTCTTCCTTATGGTGCAGTTTATTTGAGCTAGAATTGCTCCTGTTGTGTGTATGATGCCCGCTGGTCTTTATTCATCAAGCTAGAGAGATGCACTTCTGGAGCAAACGAACTGAATCATAAGATTGTCATGAAAATCTTGAAAACTTCCAGTGTTATAAATGGGGTTTTATTCCCTTGTATGCTAGAGAGGCATCTTACATATAGTTTACCAATATGTTGGAGCCCTCTAGGGGAGTCTCTGCTCCATAAAGCTAATAACCTTGTGTCTGAGATGAAGTGACTTCCCTAAGGTCACAAGAGGCAGACAAGTAAATTGAACTAGCTTTCCCTGCTTTATAGTCAGTGTCTTGACTTCTGAGTCACTTATCCAATACAACAGAGCCACTCCTAATCCTTGTGGAGTAGTTTCTTTCATTACATTGCATCCCCACATTGTCTCACTATACAAAACCATGTGTCAAATGTATCATACTGATGGCAAGAAGCCTTGATTCTCCATTCATCACATGTATATTCTTCCTAAAAAAATTACTATTGAGCACTCCATTGAAAAAACACAAATGAACACGCGCACACACTGGAGGTAATCATTCTTCATTTTATTCAGTACTTGTAGCCTCTGTGAAAAGCACAATGCTGTACTATTTTTATCTCATCATTTGGGGAAAACGATCTGGATAGGAGCAGCCCCTTGGTTCAAGTGATCTATCTATTGGTTTATTTGGGGTAATAGTATATCCCGTGAAGTGCTGAGGCTGTTTCTCACATATGTGTTGGAGCAGCACTTTATCTTGTGAGTACCACACATCATTGTGATTGGTGGTGGTACTTTTGCTATTGAGGTTCAACACAAGGGGCGCCTCTTGCCTTGCTTTCCCTTTTTTATCTCCTCGCATGAACGTTCCAAAGTCCAGCAAGATGCATCATTATCATACAGAGACGCAGTAAAGTTGCAACCAGGAATGCTTCATGGTGGCCTCTGGAGCCACCTGTAGACAGTGATGTATTTAGGCCTGGACCAACTAGACCTAGGCCTAGCAGCAAATTGGTAAAGGCAGCAGATTGGGCAGGTGCTTGTATTTGTTTTCTAAAGAAAATTTACAATGCTTATGGAGCCCCCTCATAGATGCCTCTTTGCCAAAAGTAAATATAGACAATGGTCTTTCTTCATAGATCAAATTTCCCACTCTCTTTTTTCACTTCAGATGCTAGTTATATGCATGCTTCTGTGTCTTTAAGGGAAAACATGTGGCCTTTAAAATGAGGACAGAGAAAATTAGGGTGTGGCAAAGTGTATATGGAGGGGCAAGCATTTGTTTGGGCCTAGGGAAGCAGAAAGCCTACGTACATCACTTACTGTAGACCATTCACAAGAGCTACGTTGGAGGTTGTGATGCTCATTGCAGATTCCATAGAATGGTCAATTCACATGGACTGCAGCCAGTATTGTTTTTTCTGGTGCTCTCGTGTGCCAGCCATCATAAACATCCATCCTACATCCAAATCAGAGGTGAAAAATGGAGAAAGGTAAGTTTACAATATAGGCAACAGAACAGCGGTGTATGCTACAGTTCTGTTGCCTATGTGAAACATCCGGATTAGATCATAACACTAGTTTACAACTCAGGTGGGGCTTTGATGTTAGTTGTACCAGTGGTCCCCAGTCTTTTTTGTCTAAGGCACACCTAACATGCAGTAGGGGGTTTTGGGGACATCCCTTACATTTTATATAGGTCTTTTATCAAGTACATAAGTAAGGGTACAAATGCATATGCCTTGGACAATGTGTTAGAAACCTCTCACGCATGCAAGAGTTAAAGGAGAACATTCACATGACACAAACCTGTGTCCAGTGGCTTTCATTAGTGTTAGCGTTGTTTTTTTTTTTACTTTTACTTACCTGGTATTGCAAATATTAAGACTTATAATCGGGCACTTCCGCCTTGTGTGGCACACAGTATGTGCAGCACAGCGGAGCAGGACTTCCCACCTCCCTCCCAGCTGCCCCAGGGAGCGCATTCATGCTTCCCTTCGTAGTTATATTTATGTAGCGTTACAGCAAGCTCCGTTTACCATGCTGCTGAGCTTGAATACCATACTGTGTGCTGCACAAGGTGGAAGTGCCCGATTATAAGTCTTAATATTTGCAAAACCAGGTAAGAAAAAGTAAAAAAAAAACCAAAGCTAACTTAAATTTACTAATGAAAGCCACTGGACACAGGTTTGTTTCAAGTGAATGTTACCCTTTAAAATCCATATTTAAATAAATGGGAAATTGTATTTGTCGAATGAGGAAGTGATATGCACACCACAACACTATACCTTGCTGGATGTTAGTGAATCTACCAACTGCAATCCAGGGGTGTTTATATGGTTTGTGCCAGAACTACATCCCTTTAACGTGATGAAGATGAGCTCTAATTTAACATGAATTTAAATTTTAAAAGATATTTTCTTTGCTCAAGGAAAAAACTAGAGACTGAAAAAAAAAAAGTATGTAAGCTAGGAACAAATGTCCACTGCTGTGCTTGTTATTTCGGAATGCCTCACACGTCGCTACGTCTCCAGTAATGTTTTGCATAATCTTCCACTAAATGAGCTTCTGTGTGGCTTTGCACATCAACAATATGCAATGCAGGGACTGTGCCTTTTCTTGGTGTTCTTTTGTCTGCTCAGAACAAACCGTTTTTATCATAAATAACTGGATTACCGCTTCACAAAGAGTCTTTTTAATTATTTCACTGTCATTATGGGATGATCACATGCAGGCTTCTAGTATGTTGATGTGCAACATCTCGTCCTTTTTGAGTCTGAACAACAAAACAGCTTCCTGTGTCACATCAAAATGAGAGCTATGTCAGTGAATAACTCCTTGGATGCTAGAAATATCTCCACGCATTGCAAATGCATCTCTGGCATCCAAGGGGTTACTAGGTAACAATGTACTTTAAAAAAATAATAATTTAAGAGCATGTGTGATAGCTACACTGCGTAATCACTTAGTAAATAATAATTAATGTTATTATTATACATTTATAGTATAGAGTGAATCGTTTTTGACCTTTTAGTTTAACCCTTTTGAATGCCAGAGGGGTACACAGCACAATGTATCACAATCCACTGCTGGTACTCAAAGGGTTAATAGTTTCTAAGATTTATAAGGTTGCATGTTTCATCATTACATTAATATGTTGTTACCACAGGTGATGGGATTTGTACCATGTCAGAAGCCACATCGTCAAGCCAATCCCTTTGCAAGTTGTGTTTGTAATTAAAGGGATAGTAACACTTAATATGTAAAAAAAATATATTATAGCTTTTATTGTCCTGAATAAAAAGAAAATACTCCCACTCCCAACTGACCAGAGCTGTCTATAGGATGGTGTAACAACAGCGCCACTGTACAATTTCAGGCCACTGAGATACTGTGCTTAAAAATATCAAGTTTAAACTACACTAACTTTTGAATAAAACATTATTCAACCGTGGTAGTACTCACGTTTTAATCAGGAGGAAGAACCCTACAATATATGCATTTTTTACATAATAATTGCTGCTATCCCTTTAAATGTTTTTCCAGACAACAGAGTGGGGTATATACGAAATCAGTTCTGTGTAAAACCAGGGACTGGAACAGATTTTGAAGCCCCACTCCAGCCCAATGCCTTTTTTTCTAAGCTACGTACACCAGAATTCCTCCCTGACATGCGGCTTACAACAAGAGGAGGGCAATGTGTCAGTCTGTGGGCATTTTATGATGCTCCTTTCCTTAACACTTTGGTTAACCCTATGAGTGACAGATTTGACAATCCTCCCAACAATTTAGATGGCCAAAGAGGGTCGCTTTTGTTTCAGGTGGTGTTGCTAGTGGCATGGCTGGTGGGTGGGATATTACCCAGAAATTTTAGGTTATTTCATGACCTATTGACACTTCTTTGTGTAGCTGAATTAGTATTTTATTTACATAGACAATTTATAAACACATATACTGATATTTAAACAGTGTGGGGGAGTTGCACTAAGGTGTGATAAAGAGGTGATATTGCTGAGATGATTTCTTCGATGATATCACTTCTCCAGTTCCTATGTTATTCTACGGGGCCTATGCACTGAGATCTCCAAAGACGGAGAAATCTTAGTTCATAGGGTCCTTAGAATAACATAGGAACTGCAGAAGTGATATCACTGGAGAAGTCACCTCTTCTTTATCACCAATATATCATGCCTTAGTGCATAACCCCCTGTGAGTTTTATTGCTGTGGAACAATGTGAAATATTTATACATAAACCACACTGTTTGATTCTCTAAAAAAGTGGGACACTAGGGTGGGAAAGAGGGACAGAGGGATTTGGGTCGCAAACAGGGTCCATACCGCCTAAAGATTGACACTGGAGTATGCTTTAGATACCCTTCTGGCACTTAAAGTTAAATCAAGGTATTTAAAAAGGCATACATTGTTTGCTAAGTAGTTTAGTACAAAGTCAAACGTGTCACTCACAGTGGGCCCAGCACAGCAGCTAATTAGCATAAAACATACCTCCCAAGTATCCCTCTTTAGGAGGACCAGTCTTTTTTTGAGACCCAAATCCCTCTGTCCCTCTTTCCCACCCTGGTGTGCCTTTTTTAGATCAGTCTGTGTGGTCTGTGTATTTAAGTGTATCTGCTTCACAGGAATAAAACTCACATTATCTGTAATACACCACCCATCAGCCATGCCCCCAGCAGCACCACCTAAGACACCTGTGCCCCTCTTTGGCCATTTATAATATTGGGGGGTATGAGTAAGTGCCACAAACAAATAAAGTTTGATTCCTCAGTGATTATTTATTTTACAATAAATACAGTACATCCAGGCAGATTTTAATTACCGTTATGGACTGGTCCAGTTTAATCTGCATGTATTTGCTTTTTGTACCCATCAGTTTGCAAAGGAGAATCATGGCTGCTCCAGCCATTATAATACGATTGGAAAAGGATAATTGAAAGAGCAAAATAAACACAAGGAAAGATAGAAAAGTGGTAGAGATGATAAAGAATTCATTAATGTGATTGAAGCATTTATGGGATTTACCATCATTTTTAAATGAGTCATCAAATTATTATTAAAGATTGTGGTTGAAATGAGATCTTTATAATAAGTATACTGAAGTACCGTGTAGGTTAATGGATTGCATGAATTGGCTAAGTGCATAAATGCTTATTTTATTGACTAATATATCCAGATTCTGTGAATCTAAACTTGTTTTGCTCATACAGCGCTAATGGCTGTATTTTCAAAAGAAAACTGAAGGAGTTCTGGAGCAATCATATTGCACCACAGGGGGAAAATTAAAAATCCCCTTTTATTTAAAGCGGAACCATAATCCATTTGAAACTTAGCCCCAAATAATTACCCATTTGGCGATTAGCTGCTAAATAGTGCTAGTCATCAGAATTATTACCGCGTTACTGAGAATGCACACTGCTCCCGGGTCTGACAGCCAGCAGCCAGAGCAGACATCTCTCCATAGTGACGCCTGTGTCGTCAGTCCCTTTTGGGGCCGAACAGCTCCTAGCAACGCCTCCTAGAGCAGACTGGGACTGAAAGAGCAGGCGCGCAGACGTCACTATAGAAAGATGTCTGCGCTGGTTGCTGGCTGTCAGTCCCGGGAGCAGTGTGCATTCTCAGTAATGCAGTAATAATTGTGGCGACTAGCACTATTTAGCAGCTAGTTGCCAGATGGGTAATTATTTGGAGCTAAGTTTCAAATGGGTGGTAGTTCCGCTTTAAATGGGGCTTTAAAGCCCTTGGAGGAGATTCAATAAGCAGTGATAAAGAGGTGATAAAGTGGAGATGACGTCTCCAGTTTATCCCTTCTCCATTTCCTATGTTATTCTATGGAGCCTATGCACTAAGATCTCCAAAGCTGAAGAAATCTTAGTGCACAGGCTCTATAGAATAACATAAGAACCGGAGAAGTGATATCACTGAAGAAGTTATCTCCACTATATCACTTCTTTATCACGACCACCGCATTGAATTCTAGAAAGGTTTCCAAAACATTGCTTCGAAAGTATTTGAGATTTCTCTAGCAAACAAGGGGTTAAAAACTCTATTCAAGTGCATGGGAATTTATTTTCATTATCTCTCCTAGGCTAATTCATCAACCTTTCTGCAGTAATTCACTGTTTTATGGATCAGACCCATAAAACCATGATGTTGACAGCTGCTCTCATGTGATCAATGTAATCCATATTTACTTAGCAGAATTGCACTATGCGTTATTTTGTATTTTATTTTCTTGTTCATGGAAATGTGCTTAAAGGCCCATAATGATTTCAGAATCTAAGAAGCAGCAACCAAAATCCTTTGCTAGGTTGGTCAACCCCTTTAGGGACAGAAGGATGCAGAGTGCATTGCAAAGCAATGTGTTACACACACTTCTTGTTCTCAAGTTGTTAACAGGGTAAAGTCATATTTACTAATGTCCCATGAATATTTAATGCACACTTGATTTGAGATGGCTTAATACGTTTGACATTTTGTGAGCCATGACTATCATCATACCTCCCAACATTTCAAATGACCAAAGAGGGACACTTGTTTTAGGAGGTGTTCTGGGGGTGGGGCTGGTGGGCGGGACATTAACAATAATTTTTTTAGGTAATTTATTTAACCAATGACACCTATTTGTAACCGAATAAATGATTTATTAGAGCAAGACCAAAATATATTATTTACATATTATTTACAATTTTGAGGAAGAAAGGATTTTCTTCTGGTGTTGTGGCTACTATGCTTAGTTCCCGTAAGCCTGTTTCCTCTAAGGCCTACCATAGAGTTTGGTCTACCTTCCTGGCTTGGTGTGCTGACAAAGACCTATCTCAGGATTTTGACCTTCCTACAGTTCTTTCCTTCCTCCAGGATGGTGTGGATAAGGGTCTCAGTCTGAGTTATATCTGCGCTCTTTCTCTTTTTTCAGAGGCGTCTTGCCATCTTTCCTGATATCAAGGTTTTCTTCCAGGGTGTTGCTCATACCCGTCTGGTGTTTAAGTGCCCTGCTTCTCAGTGGGACCTTAACCTGGTTTTAGGAGTACTTCAGTGTCCTCCTTTTGAGTCATTGGCTACCATTCCTCTACGTATGCTGACGTGGAAGATGGCCTTTCTCCTGGCAATTGTTTCGTTCGCCGAGTTGCAGAGCTGCATGCCCTATCCTGTAAACTTCCCTTTTTGTTTTTTCACAAGGACAAGGCAGCGCTTCACACCTCACAAGAGTTTCTCCCGAAAGATGTGTTCAAGTTCCACATCAATCAGGAGATTATGGTGCCTTCCTTCTGTCCTAACCCTACTTCCGACAAAGAGAGGGATCTTCATCTGTTGGATGTTGTGCGTTGTCTCAAGTTCTATGTGCATCACACTGAGTCCTTGAGGCAGTTTAACACTCTGTTTGTCATTCCTGAGAGTCCTAGGGCAGGGAAGCCTGCTTCCAAGGTTACTATCGCTTCTTGGATCAAGTCTATGATTCGTAAGGGTTACGAACTTCGGAAGAAACCTGTTACCTTCAGGGTCAAGGTTCATTCTGCAAGGTCTTTTGGGGCTTCTTGGGCCTACAAGAACCAGGCCTCAGCTGATCAGTTGTGCAAGGCGGCCACTTGGTCGTCTGTGCATACTTTTGCTAAACACTATCGTGTGGATGTGCTGGCATCTGCTGATGCCAGTTTTGGGAGGAAGATCCTGGAGGCAGCCTTGCCTGTCTAGGATCTCCTTAGACTCTCAGTACTCCTTCTCTTTTGAGCCCTGTTGGCTCTAGTTCTGTGTGCTGTGTACAGCTCATGAGGGTTTTTTTTTACCCCGTTCTGTGTCCATTGACTCTTTGCGGTTAGTGTTGAGGTATTTGTGATCTATATGTTCATTGGTGCTTGTCACAAGCT
The DNA here is from genome assembly GCA_037306005.1 of Rhinophrynus dorsalis. NCBI lineage: Eukaryota > Metazoa > Chordata > Amphibia > Anura > Rhinophrynidae > Rhinophrynus > Rhinophrynus dorsalis. The sequence goes on from CM074718.1 coordinate 399,505,639, forward strand.
AAGGCTATAGGTCCTGCTGAGACAGTGGTGTGAGTATGGGAGTGAGAGGGTTAACAATACCAGACCCCTGGTTACCTGTTACTATTCCTAGCAACCACCACATTAACTCCTGAAATCCCTCCTGCTCTGTCTCCCCAGTACTACAATTCGCTGCCACCACCAAGACTTTATATCTGGGCGTCTTCCGTTACCCCAAACACAACAGAATTACAGTATAAAATCACCTTAATAATCAGACATATAGACTTAACCCTTTAGTAGCGTGTTCTATCTGAGCTTCCTTCAGAGTAGTGAATTCATATTAGAGAACAGACAAGAGCTGATTAATTGAACATTTAATCTGAAAAAAGGCTTCACAGAGCTGGTTACAAATATACAGAAATAAAGGACATACACAAATAAAGATTACACATAAGCAAAACAGTCCATAAAATGGGAGAAACACAAGAAATCCTTAAATACAATTACCGGTATTTTAAGAGTCCTTGGGAACTTCAGATGGTATATCCCCCTTCAGTTGTTACAAAAAAATTCCCTGTTTTATCCAAAAAACACATATTAAATAGTTTCCAGAGTTCCTTCTAAGAGGCCAACCCTCTTCAGTTGTTACCTGGGAGGGTTCAATATAGTTTATGACACTCTGTTCTGCTCTGGCGATGCTCATTCAGTTTCTGGTGATGTTATCTACTTAGCTAATTTTATGGCCTAGGACTGGTGCACTTTGAATAACAAACAAACAAATTAGACAACCCAGAGGGCCAGCTCATGCCTTGGCATGACAGTGCTCTAGTGGCTTTGGGGGCCTGTGCCTGGCCCTTGCCGTTCTTCCTGCCCTGGGGAACTTAATGGTTGGACATCCCAAAGTTACCAGTAACCTGTATTTGACGACAGAGAAAATAAGATTTTAGCCTTACCTGTTAAATCCTTTTCTCTTAGTCCATACAGGTTACTTGTCTTCCATCCTGTCAAGGGACCATGCTTGGTAGAACGTGCGGGTCCTTTCGGGTTCATGCTCACAGGAGTCTTCCTTTACCTTCTTACTACCTAGTCAATAGTTAGTCTTCAAATCTTACTGGTTGGGGATTGGCTAGCTGCAAGCTAAGGAGAGGAGGTAGGCTCCACCCAGCAGTCACTGCCTATTGAAGGGGCTGATCGCCTACCCAAAGATACCAGTAACCAAAGTTGCCAGTAACCTGTATGGACTAAGAGAAAAGGATTTAACAGGTAAGACTGAAAATCACTTCATTGGAGACACTGTTACAGCCATTTTAATGCCTTTTTTTCACTTTACTCCACATTTATAAATTTCCCCCATTGACCTTTGAATGTTTCAACTAATGTCTGGGGCTGGATTCCTCATTAGGCAGAACAGGCAACTTCTAAGAGTGCCATTCTATGAGGGGTGTCTCAGCTGTGCTGGCCACACCCTCATTCTGAATTGTGGGTGTGGCCAGATAAATTGCAATAGCCCAGCACCAGACTCCAAGTAGTGGTTTATGGTGGATGATTTATTTACCAGTTTATATAGTTCTCTGCTAGTTATTATTTAACCATCTTGGATGCTAAATAAATACTAAGGTGTTAAAGAGCCTTTTTTATGCTGTATGTTGCTGGGTAAGGGAATTGGTCTGTCAGTGGGTGGGGCAATACGATGATAATTATAAATTATAATCAACACCTAGAGAATTGTGATGGTACCAGCAAGCGTTAGTATTATTATTGTAACATGTTGTTAGGAGTAATAAAAAAAAATCACTAATTTTGCATAATCACGACAATCACAGGGAAGCAGTGAGTCTTTGAAATGCTAATAAAATGCATAATACATATAGGGTCTTATGTTCAGCAGGAAAAAGGAGGAGTTCTGGGGCAAACCATTTGCACTATAGGCGAAAACTAAAAATGAATTCCAATGGGGATTTTAACCCTTTGAGTGCCAGAGGTGTTGTGTACCCCTCTGGCAATCAAAGGGTTAACCCCTTCATTGATAGATAGGTCTCCAGTGCATTGCAAAGGTGACAAATAACAATTTCTACTGATTTAATAGGCAATTTTAACTCTTTGAGTGCTAGAGAGGGTTTGCAAAGCACTGAGAATCAAGGCGTTGCAGACTCCTGAGGGATTCAAAAGGTTAAATTCCCCATTCAAATCAATGGTAATTTTGACAATGTGTACATGTCTACTTTAGGGTGAACACATGTCCCTGATTGCCTGGGACAGTCCCAGAATTTAAGTGTGTATCCCTTGTCCCGGGCTGCCCCTTTCTGGGACAATACAAAGTCCTGGACTGAAGACTCCAGAGCACAGAGAGCACAGGGTGCTAAACACTAGGGGAACTGCCCATTGTCTACTATGACAGGAAGTGATGCTTCTGCTGGGCTATAACAAAATGGCCTCCATCTAGAACTCAAAACACTAGAGCGATAACTGAACCTTGATCTGGGCATCAGTCAGGAGCCTCAGTGTAAGTTTGCTGTAGTGTAATGTTAGTTTAAGGCTTTGGGTGTGATGTACATTATCTTGTAGCCCACCACAGGCATTGTTTTCTGTCACAGCAGTCCATGGGCTGTTCTCCCTCTAGTGTTTAGAACCTGTGGTGCGCTCTTCTCTCCTCAGTGTCCCAGAATGGCAGAACTGAAATGTGGACACCCTAGTCTACTTGTCCCCTATATTGCCATTGGTTAGCCACAGAAATATTCCCCTTTAGCCTCCTGAATACAGGAATTACTTGTTTATTCCCCTCAATACATATTATAAACGCCATGTGTATAAGGACGCAAGGGGAGCAATGCTGGGGTAAGCCATTTCCATCATGGGGAAAAATACAAATTTCCACTGATTTTTATGGGGCTGTTAAGGTGGTATGAAAGGGATTAACAGCCCCATTTGACTCAGTAGGAATTTCAAGAGTTTTTATTCCCTCTGGCGTAGTTGGTCCACTCCTGAAATGCTCCATGTGTGGCTGTATGTAAAAATGCAGCCTGGTGCAATTCTGGGGCAAACCAAAAGCAGACATTTTAATTGATTTAAAGAGGAACTACTACCTCTTAAACACTTTAACTTCAATAACCCCCTATCTGGCGACTTGCAGCTTAGTAGCGCTTGTCACCAGAATTATTACCTTATTCAAAAGAAATATGCATTCTCATCGGGCTGACAGCAGCACGAAGCGTGGACATCTTGCCATAGTGATGTCCACACGCCTCCGCTGTCAGTCCCTTTTAGACCCAGCTGGGACTGACAGCACGGGTGCGTGGACGTCACTATGGCAAGATGTCCGTTCTTCGTTCTCCTGTCAGCCCGGTAAGAATGCATATTTCTTTTGAATAAGGTAATAATTCTGGGGAGTTATTGAATGGGGAGTTATTGAAGTTAAAGTGTTTAAGAGGTGGTAGTTCCACTTTAAGTGGGATTGTATCCCCTTGAATGCTATATAGGCTTCTCAATGCATTGGAGACCTTTCTCTAACATTATGGGTGGAGGGGTTATTTAAATCACAAGCATTTGTAGTATTCTTATTTGTTCACCATAGTGAAGTTCATTTGCTCTAGAATTACTGTACATTGCCATCATTCATAAGGCCCGCAGTCCAGTGCTTAGCATTACAAGGCCATTTGATCCAGTCAGTACCCTATCACATCACTCTCTCATTGATGCCATTCACGTCTTTGGAAGTTTCCCACGTTAATGTCAGGCTCTGCTTAATGAAGTGTGCCCTGAAGTTTTTGTTGGATGGCATGCTATACTGTGTCTGGGGAAGTTATAAATAGTTGCTAGTTCACATTCAGGAATGCCCTTATGTTAATAAGTAGAGCCGTGACAGTAGTAATTGTGTTTGCCACCAGAGAGCCTAGCATCTGTGGTCTGAATGTGAGAGAGGGAGTCAGCAAGATTAAGTGCTACAGGCTTTTGTGTCAATCTCTGCTTGTGCGTTGTAGGGAGAGACATAGAAACGTGATGCTGCTTATACTGAGAAAGCAAGTCCTGCTTGCTACTTGCTATAGGATTGGTGTAATCTGGGGGCAAACCATGTGCTCCATAGTTGACAAATAGTAATTTTACAAAGTTCCTGTTGATTTAAAATGACAGTGCCACCTTATTTTGACTTGACATATTCTGAAAGTGTATAACATGTAAGGTCAGCATACCTAATTTTTTTTATCTTCTCCTTTACACATTTATGTTTCTGGCATTGTGCGCCCCGGATTTGTATTTTCAGGGAGCTGTCTAGTTGGAGATTGTGAAAGTAGAGCTAGGTATACAGTGGTGCAGTGTCAATTGCTGGACTTCCAGCTGTTGGTGACTACTACTCCCATCATGCCCAACCAGCCAACGACTGGTTGAGCATGATAGGAGTTGTTGTCCTCAGCAGCTGGAAGTCCAGCAGTTGACTAGCCCTGTTGTAGAGGCAGCATTTTCTATGTTGTTTCACTGTCATTTTTTGCATTGTACTCTCCCTTCTTCCACAAAACACACAGAAAGCTCTCTGGAAACATTTAGAGAATCCCAATAAGTGACATTAAAAAGATAATAGTAAAATAAATTACTTAATTAATAAATAAAACACAAGGCAATTTAACTTTACGTATTCAACACTTGAAGAATATGTAAAGTCAGAACAATGGGGAACTGTCCTTTTTAATGGGCCTGTTAAACCATTTGAATGCAAGAGGTCTCCAGTTGATTGCTTCACAAAGTTTTGGAGACCTCTTTAGCAATTAAGAGGTTAAAGGTCCTGTTTAAATGAATTGACATGTTTATTTGTCCCTTATTTGTTTATTTGTTCCAGAATTGTTCCAGGTCTACTTAGTACACCAACCTCATGGTCTAAATCGGGCTTTTAACACCTTGAATGACAGAGAAATATCCAAAGCAATGAAAAACATTGTGTTTGATACCTGTCTGGCATCAAAGAGTTAAACCCATTGAATGAATTAATATATTTATTTAGCTCTACAAGTGTAAGTAACTCTTCAAGAGGTTAAAAACCCACTTTAATGGGCATGTTTAATTGGTGCAGTTGGTCTGCTGTAGAAATGCTGCTCTGTGGCTTTAAGGCTCTCAAGTGTCACCTTAGTGGCTGGAATTTGTCAGACAACGATCCATGATTCCAGACATGCTTGTGCTGTGTCAGTATACTATACTAATGATATTTGTGTAACAAATCTTATATTACACTTAACAACAATTATAGTATTATCTCATGCACTATCAGTTAAATAGAATATGAGTAAGTCATGGCTTAATTTGCAGGGATATTTATCAAGTGTAGTTTCAGATTCTGTATAAAATGTATATAATGCCTACTTGCAACTGCAGATACTTTAACCCTTTAGGGACCAGAGGAGTGTGTATAATCCTTACAGGGATAATAATGTTTCACAAAAACAGCAGCTCCAATTATTCTTCATAGTATTTGAGCCATAGAGAGTGTTATTTCAATACTGTCAGAGTTGGAGTTCAAGAGTAATTGAATGATAAAGGATCCCACTTCCGCCCTTTTACCTAGTTTAAGCCATCTCCCCTCAGATGTGGAATCTGGTCTCTTGACCAAATAGGTTGCAGCAAGGGACAGTCTTCTTACTGTGAGCATAATGAAAACCCTGCCCCACATAACAGGTTTTTCCCTTATGCTCACTGAAGATTGTCCCTCTCTACGATCCATCCGTACAGTCTTGCTGCTCTGAGGTGTGCAGTGTTACATCAGTAAAAGGGGTAGGAGGGAGATAATTTATCATTCAATTACTCTTGAACTACAACTCTGACAGTACTGAAATAACACTCTTCATGGCCCAAATACTATGAAGATTAGTTGGAGCTGCTGTTTTTGTGAAACATTACTATCCCTTTAAAGAAGCCAGGTTGACAATCTAACTATAGGAGGCCATATGCAATAAGCTGGAGAGGTGAAATTAACATTTGAGGGCCTGAGAGTTGCTGTGTGTTGGATACAGCTCTGGCACTCCAAGGGTTTACTGCACCATGGGAAAAACTCTGCAAATTCCCTTTGATTCAGATAGGGTTTTTAAACTCTTAAATTATAGAAAATTTGTTGGAGACCGTAACTTTCAATGGGTTAAAAGCCTCATTGAAATGAATGACAATTTGAGGACTTTTCACTCCTCCCCATATGGTGCATTTGGTTTGTTCCATAATTGCACCTCTTCAGTTTATTGAACACAATCCATAGACCCATGTGTTCAACAGGATTCTATTGTTGAGACAAACAAGGAGCTTTTTACCTTCTCCAGATTTTCTCATTTTAGAACCAATCTCCCCATACATCCAGATACTATAAAATAGGCACCACTTACAATAAGGGCACTCTGTTAGGTGATGATACTTCTCTCAATCTTCAGTTCCCTTTTGTAGTTATAGGAATACAGTTGTGCTGAGGAGAAAAGGATATGCTTCTTGTTCTTGTAGGCTTATGAAAAGATCAAGGAGCATTAAACCTTTAAGGGCTAGAGAGATTTGCACCGCATTGCTTCACAATGCATTGCAAACCCCTCTGGTCCTTAACCCTTTGAGCTCCAGAGAGGTACGCAACGCATTGCTGAGCAATGCGTTGCGTACCCCTCTGTCACTCAAAGGGTTAAAAGGTTAAGAAAGAAGGGGTTTCACACAAACTGGAATTTTCAGTTAATCACTTGGGGGGGGTTATACGTACTAGTGAACATAAACATATTTATAATATCTACGGCAGTCCACATGTATTTAATGCCTAGTTGAGACAGGGAATATAGTAACCCTTTAAAGAGGAATAGTCATTTAAAAAAAAAGTGATTTTGAAAACGCTTCAAAGAGAAACATTTATGTTGACCACTTTTAATTTCATACAATTGTTTCTAAGGTATTTGAATTTATTTATTTGTCATTTTGAGCATATTAACTAGTACTAGCTGGCAGGAAGTGGCAGTTGGTAATGCAGAGCATTATGGAATGATAGCATCTGGCAGGCATGCCTGTGAATTTGCATTAATTAATAAGTAAATAAAATGGGAATGAGGTGTATATATGTCAAGCTGGAGTCAATCTTTACAGGTGTAAAATAAATCATATGCATACCTGGGAACTCTCCGGATTTGCCCCGGAGACTCCGGTTGTGACAGAGCTTTACCGGGTCTCCGGGGCAGAGGCTTATTCCTCCGGATGTGGGGAGTTTCTGTGTGACACCTTTAAGCCCTGCCCCCCCAACTTGCATCAAGCCCCACCCTTTTTTGACATGATTAACATAATTTTTGTCACCCCCTGCGGAACAGAGGACTCCCCTCCGGGTAGCCCTCAACTGGAAGTTCCCAGGTATGATCATATGTATATGGGCAAACGAGGACACATTCTTGGGCAAAAAACTGCACCAGGTTAATTATAACTAGAGCATCTCATGTATATATATGTATATATATATATGGTTAAATAATAGCCAATAGAAGGGTATATAAACTGGTGAAGGGGCATGGAGATTGCTCTGGCCACACCCACAATTCAGAATGCATGAGCTATCAGCACAGTTGAGGCATCCCTCAAAATTTAGAACTCTAGGCACTTGCCTACTACCTAATGGGAAATTCATCCCTGGCTGCAGTGTATTTAATGTAACGTGCTCTGAAGCAACATGAACATTCAGCTAGGCCCAAGGGCTTCAATAAATCAGTGAGTAGGTTGGATCTGGCCATGGGTCTTATAAAGCACATCTGTTTTCAATACTAGTGGGATACAGAGCTCTAGTCCTCAAGCACCACTATCTGTACAAGATTTATGGATAGCTCAGTTTAATAATATATTTATCAAAAATGATTTATTTAGATTGATATTCTCAAAAGGGAAAATCTAGCAATTTAGTAGCTGTAAAAGACCAGCGTTGCATATGGCTGTTTTACACAGAATGTTGTAGACAATATAACACTTACACATGTGAGTGGTTTGTTTATTGTATTATTACTTTTAATGTATGTATGTGACTAATTACCGAATGATTGTATTATGACATTAGCTTCCTGTGTTAAGAGTATATTGTGTCTCACAAAATGCAAAAGACATATGTCAAGTAAATGTTTCACACCATAAATCTGTTTCATGATGATGGGGAAATCTTATTCTGTTCAACTGTTTAAATCATGTGGCAATGGAGATCAAAACTGATTTTTATTTCAGTGATATAACAAGTGAAACTATCAATATCGATGCAATATCTATATTGTTGAAATGGAACACTTTATAATTACGGGTGATCTTGAAAGAACATTCAAAATCACTTATATATGTTATCAAGTATTTATTTAAAGGGATAGTAATGTTTCATTATAAAAGCAGCTCTAATTAAACATCATAGTATTTGGACCTTGAAGAGTGTTATTTCAATTCTGTCAGAGTTGTAGTTCAAGAGTAATTCAATGACAAAGTATCCCCCTCCCGTCCATTTTAATGATGTAACACTGCTCAGCCAGAGCAGAAGGGAAGTGCCCAGGAAGATTGCAGAGAGGGACAATCTTCAATTAAGATAAGGGGAAAACCTGAAAAACTTGTAAAGGGGGGCAGGGCTTTCATTGTTCTCATAGAAAGAAGATTGTACCCTGCTGTTATCTCTCTGGTCTAGCAACCAGATTCCATATCTGAGAAGAGATGGCTTACACTAGGTAAAAGGGGTGGGAGGTGGAAACTTTATCCTTCAATTACTCTTGAACCACAACTCTGACAGTATTGAAATAACACTTTCTATGACTCAAATACTATGAAGATTAATTGGAGCTGCTGTTTTTGTGAAACATTAATGTCCCTTTAAATAGTTTACAATATATTTAGCTTCATTTATTTGTCAGTGTATGCTAAATAGGCAGTACTGACCAGCATGCCAACCAGACACTAATAGTCTCCTCTCCCTCACAACTGCCACTTCCTGCAAGGAAGTAGCAGCCAATGAGCATAAACTTGCAAATAAATAGAACTATCTTATAAATAAGCATTGTCAAACCTTAATACAGGACATTTTGAAAGCAAGGAATTGTAAAGTGTTACTTCCACTTTAGCATCTGTCTGATTTGAAATCATTTTCTACAGCAAAGGTAGCCGAATGCTGGACCTCTAGATCTTGTGGACTACAACTCCCAGCCAGCTGATGTCTGTAGTTACCACTGCCAAATGGGAATTAATTTCTATACCTCCCAAGTGTCCCTCTTTAGGAAGGGAGAGTCCCTCTTTGACACCAAAAACCCTTTGTCCTTCTTTTTTATGAGATCCTACTTTGTGATGTGTATATAAGTGTATTACATTGCTCCACAACAATAAAACTCACATTAATGTTTGGTTATACTTCATTCAATAAATGTGTATATAAATTAGTCTGTGTAAATAAAATACTTTGGTCTTGTTCTAAATCGTTTATTGAGTTACGTAAAGATCTGTCAATAGAGCATGACACCATAAACATTCCCAATAATTCCCCATCTACCAGCCACGCCTCCAGCAACACCACCTAAACAAAAGTGTCCTCTTTGGCCATTTGAAATGTTGGGAGGTGTGAATTTCAGTTACCGAATATAACAAATCACCATTACCAGTGTTATATAGTATTATACAGGCTGACTGTTCCAATTTGCTGCTTCATTGCTTTGAACATTGTTTCCAGACTATACTACATATGAAGTTTCTAATCATGCAGTGTTTTTGTTTTTTTTTTCAGCACCACCAAAGCTTACAAGAACCCCAGTTGATCAAATAGGGGTGTCAGGGGGAGTCGCATCCTTTATTTGCCAAGCTGTTGGAGACCCTAGACCTAAAATCGTATGGAATAAAAAGGGAAAGAAAGTCAGCAATCAGAGATTTGAGGTATTAGGTCCATTGTTCTGTTCCTCCGACAAAGATTACACATGCATGGAGTTTTGTGAGCGTATGCCATTTGTTCAGCCTTTTTGATATGAGGCATTATTATACAGAGAATATGAACACATACTGTGCTGTATTCTGGAAGTGGAAGATGACCAATTGTGGAGAAAACCAACAGCACTATAGGGGACAAATCACAGTTCTCATTGATTTGATTCAAATGGGCCTTTAAACCCTTTCAGTGCCACAAAGGCACCCAATGCATTGCAAGACAATGAGTTGGATACGCCTCCTGCACCGAAAGTGTTAATCCCATGATTACTAGAGAGGTCTCTGACAAATTTCTCTGCAGTGCATTGTGGACTTCTCTAGCAATCAAGGGGTTAAAAGTCCCATTTAAGGGAATGCTATTGCCTAAAAATGAACGGAGGTTATACACACTTAGATACCTTGTTCTTCATTCAGACATCTGAAACAATTCACAGTACACCTAGTCTTATATGTGCTCAAAGGGAGCAGCCATTCCTGCATTTTCCAAGGCTCCAGGACTCCCACTGATTATCCAGGAATAACTGTGAATAGACTGAGATAAGATTGCATGCTTACTTAATACAGGAACATTGGGCACTAATCACAATCAATTAACTGGCTTGTCTCTCAATACAAACAGTACAATCTGACAGGACACTTTCCTAGAGCTCAGGCATCAACCAGTAAAGCACAAAAGGGGTTCACCTGAGCCTGTACATGTACTCCAGGATAGCCTTGTGAAAACACTACCATTAACCCTTTGAATGCCAGAGGGGTGGGCAATGCATTTTTGGTGTTAGTGTTCCTTTAAATCAGTGAGAATTTGGGGATTTTTTTACTTATCCCCCACAGTAGAGTTGATTCTACCAGAATTTCTCATCTTTTTAGCCCCTGAGTACCGCCTTTTATCTTTTACAAAAATAATTAGAGTAGCAACAGTATTTTCTTAAAATCCTGAAAATATGCTGTCTGAAGTACTGACTTCCAGTCTGGGTGGATAACTAATGATGTTGGTTTAAATGATATAAAATACATAATAATTACATGGAGAAATAAGTTTGCTCTCTTCGCATAAAAACATCCTATATAATAATTCACTAGGATGTTTGTCAGAAGCCGTCATGCGTAGTAGAGACTGCCCCCACTGTAGTCATGTGCAGTACTGACTGCCGGAAAGTGCCGGAGTCCTCTCTGTACACCTTCCTGGGACTGCTTGGTGAGCAGAGAGGCTCCAGGCACACCCAAGGCTGCTGGATAGCACATGGCCCGTGTACACTAGTAGATATATAAAGTATGTCCATATCTTCCAATGCCTTATAGCAGAAACATCTGGATAGCATGTCTGGCATATTTACTTATCAAAAGTATCAAATATATGTTTTTATTTTCACGTTATTCTATGTGGCACCTCACAAGATCTGCTCCCTGCATGTTGCTTATTGTGAATTGGTGTCTAGCTTATTTACATGCATTAATTGTTTAATGTAATACTTTAAATCCTATGACACAGCCTGTGGAAGATTTGACACCTTTATGGAAACCCTTATGAAACAACTAATTTGTAGTAGTTAAATGAAAGTAATATCTATATATATATATATATATATATACATATCCTATATAATAATTCACTAGGATGTTTGTCAGAAGCCATCATGCGCAGCAGTGACTGCCTGCTCTGCAGTCATGCGCGGTACTGACTGCCTGAATGCTCTGTGGCTGATATGGAGCAGGCTTGGTCCCAGGAAGGTGTGCAGAGAGGACTATAGTCTTAATTTGGAGCGCCCCGCTCTGTATCAGCCATGGTGCATTCGGGCAGTCAATACTGTGCATGACTGCAGTGCGGCCAGTGAGAAGAGAGGATCCGGCCACAAGCTGAGGTTGCTGGGTGGCACTGTGTCCTGTGTACACAGGCTTTTCAACTAGTATATATATATATATATATGTATACTGAGTGTCACAGTCACAGACTTTCCATAGATGGGTGTATCAACAGAGCCACATGGCAGCAAAACATTTTGTACTCGACCAATCAGAAATATGGCACCTTAACTCTGTAATACCTTGTACTGGGAGACTCTTATTTTTCAAAAGATATTGCAGAGTTAATTTGGCCTTTTTCTGATTGGTTGAATTCAAGATGTTTTGGCTCTTGCTCTTTTGGCTCTTGCTACATCCATCTATGAAAAGCTTGTGTCTGTGACACTCAGAAAAAAATTGCAAGTTTTCTCTGTAATAACTTTTGAAAGTGCTATATCCCTTGTTTTACTCCTTAGGAAAAGCCCTACAGCATATATTTTCATAATATGGTTTACTGCTCTTTTTAAGAGAAAGTAAACACTTAGGCCAGAATTCATCAAGCAGCGATAAGATTAGTTTGTCATTTTCCACAGGGTATCCAGATTTGCATATGGAAGGTAGGGAAGTACAGTACAAAATGGAGAAAGTATGGTCATTCTGGCAATATACACACATACACATACAGCGTATTTATATACATGTGTTAACCCCTGTAGATCTGTGTAACTGGCAAATCTATCACTCATTAATAAACCAGTGTCCGTGTCAGAAAAACAATGACCATTGATGCACAAGCAGTTGTGCAAGGAAACTGTCTGTTTTCCTTGAGAGTTAGCCATTTGCTGCTTGTTGAATTCCAGTCTTATTGTGGAAAAAATGTTATTATGTTTTTTTGTGCAAAGTAAAATAAAGAGACTACCTCTGTTGTGAGATGCTTCGTTCAGAAGATATTACTGTTCTTTTTTTTAATCCTTTGAGTGTCTGATATTCAGTACTCAATTGCAATGGATGTGATTTCACACTGACACACAAAGAGTTACAGCAGCAACCCTATGACAATGAATGGTCACAAGAATAGACTGGTGAGATAGCTTAGTTGGTTAATGCACCATCTGTTGAATCTGTTGTATGTTCTAGTCCTGGCAAGGTCAGTTCAGCCTTTCACCCCTCTGGGGTAGATAAATGACTACCCATGATATAACTGAAAGTGAGAACATCTACATATATCCTTCCTGGTGAAATGCTTTCATATACTTTTAAATTCCAATTATCAACTAAATATCAGGTTTGTGCTGTAAAAACTTTTGAATGAAGCATCTGCTTACTTATTTTGCTGAGCTGGAAGAGCCATATAACATATATATTTTTTATTTTTTGCTATCCCTTTAATTATTATGTACATTAAATATAAATAATATTTAATTAATACAATTAGTGGGTCATGAAGTATAAATTTGCAGGCATATGATATATTCTCTTCAGTGAGCCCATTATAGTATATGGAAGAACAATGAGGTTTCCATGGATCGCAGGCGTGATGACCACAGGTTTTGCACATGTTCTTCATAATTGTAAATAACTAGTTTATTCTGTCTAGATTTCCGATAATATTAAGAGTAATTCCAATTGTTGGTTGGACCTTGATTTCATACAATGTTACTAACATCTCCATAGATTTGGAATCATAATTTCCTATGAGACTCACTTCAACACAACAACGCAGACATCTTGGCGAAGAGGGATCTGTGCACCTGCGATGTTCCTCCCCGTTTTTCACACTGATTATTTGCCAAAGGGAGAGTTGAATTGTGCTGCACAGTACAGGCAAGGACAGACAGCTCAGGAGCACAGATCCCTCTTTGCCAAGATGTCGTGTTGAGGTGAGTCTCATATGAACTTAATAAACATTATAACACTATTTCAATGATTACCGCTATACTAACAATTAATTGGTGGACAATTATATCTATTTGATAGTTCTGCTGTAAGAGATTTACCTAACCAGAGGGGTTATGCACTGAAGCATGATAAACAGGTGATCAAGTGGAAATTACTTCTACAGTGATATCACTTCTGCAGTTCCTATGTTATTATATGGACCCTATTCACTAACCCCTTAAGGACCAGCGGTCCCAGGGTGTGGGGTCCTTTAAGGACCAGATAGGGAAGTTCGACGTGCCGCCCCACGTGACTGATCACGTGGGCTGGCACGCCTAACGAGGTACTGAAAGAGATTGTTCCGGCCTTGGAGCGATCAGCTTCAGTCCCTTGTATTACCGCTCTCCTGCAGGAGCGAGGTGAGTAAAAGTACGTGACATACCAGGACCATCACTGGTCCTTAACTGCCGGAACAGAGTGACGGTCTAGGTCTGTCAGTGGTCCTTAAGGGTCTAAGATCTCCAAAGTTCTAGAAATCTTAATGAACTGGCTCCACAGAATAACAAAGGTATTAGAGAAGTGATACAATTGGAGAAGTTATCTCCTTGTTATCACCTGTGAATCTCCCTCAATATGTTCTGTTCACTACAGAGGTTTCTCCATCTGCAAAAGCACATATTGAATAATACATTTCTTGATTTATATATTGTTCTATCAAATGTATAATAACCTGTAAAGAACACCCAAATTCCCACTGATTTAAATGGGACTTCTAACACCTTGATTGCTAGTAAGGTCTCCAAACCATTGCAAAACAAGAAAAACATTCTGTAATAACCGTTCCTTTTAAATTAAAGGAATAATAACACCTCCAACACCTTTCATTGGCGAGATCTCTATTATTTAAGAGGTTAAAAGGCCTATTTAAATCATTAGGTCCCCTGTGCTGAAGTTGGGTTACAACACTTTCTTTGTACTTATTAATATCCTTTTCAGATGAAGAGTAACCCTATGAATGCCAGAGGGGTGCTCAGCTCATTGCAAAGCAATGTATTGGGTGCTCATCTGGCACTCAAATAATGCATTTAATCTTTATTAAATTATTTTAGAGAATACATAAATTGTTTATTTAAAAACTCTTAGGCGCACTAATATCTCCTGATAATCACCCCCATCCTTGTCTTATATATTTTTTTACATATTAAGCATTACTATCCCTTTAGTTAGCTCTTGATATCAGGTCCAAAGAGGCAGACATTATTTTTGTTGCAGGACTAAACTCCTTCCACTGTAGGATTCCTAAGAACCAGCAGTAGATAGATACATATTAAACACATAGCTTTTCTACCCAGAATAACTCAAGTGGGGGTTTATTATTAGGTGGGTATCAGTGTTCCTTTAAGAAGGATGGATATTTTACATGAATTTTCATGTATTTCTCTAAAAAATATAGTTTTACATAAATGCATTAGCCGCTTATGGACCGGAGGTGTATGCAACGCATTCCGAGGCAATGAGTTGCACACTCTCTGGACTTTAAGGAACTAATGTTTTATATTAAACCTCTTGGAGCCTCTTGGATTCTAGAGAGGTCTAGAGAGGTCTCTTCCCTGCTGGGGTGTGTGTAATAGTATATCGCTTTGTTAATTTTATATGATACCTGAAAAAAATGTACCACTTCATCAGCCATTTTATGACAGAGCATTCCAGAGTCAAAACGTGTTCCCTAGTATGAACATTTGAAACCACTTCCCCTCTGACACTCAAAGGGATAAAAGCATAATTTTTAAATCCATGTTTTGGTTTATTTCAAAAGTATTTGTGCATTAGCCTAAACATTAGTATAGTGTTTTTTTTAGAAAAGTTGCAGTGGACACACAAAGAATTATGGTTAAGATTATACCTTTTATCAACATAAGGTATAAATCAACATAATTTCACAATGAAATGTAGCACGGTAACATAACATACTATATAACATGTATAGCAGCTCAATGCACAGTATCTGTCTGATCCAATCTTTGGAATTCATGGGGTCAGGCTCTGAGAGCAGTGGGTCACCTAGAATATCCCAAACTGTCTAAGCCTATTACTGTAACTTAGTGGAATAGGTTCATGCAGCCATGGGTCACATACAATCAAGCAGGGCTCTCTGTGCCTGTCCTTATAATTGAGAGGGACAGGCTCAGGCATAAAACAGCCAAGGGTCACACTGAAAAAGGAAAGGGGTAATCAACTATGGATGTTTAAACTTTGAATTCTGAACTCTAAGAGCAGGCTTAGGCAGTCAAGGGTCACATAATTAAAGCTGGGGTCATAGAAACAAAACCATCCTGGGCTATTGGAGACTATGCTTACAGTTCATAGGGAGAGGTTAAGACAGCTTTGGGTCACACAATATCAACAACGGGTCACATTAATGGCATTGTTCTTATGGTTTGCACCAGAAGAGTGATGGTGATGAAAGACAGGAAGTGAGTGGTGGACACTGTTTAACAATCCATTGAAGACCATAGCATATTACACACCCTTCTGTTTCTCAACGGATTAAGGAGTGCCATGTCTTACTTTCAGAAGAAAACTGGAGCAATTCTGGAGCCAGCCACCTGTTTCATAGGGGAAAATAAATATCAGCATAAAAAATGTAATAATGAATAAATGCATTATATTTATTGTTACTGTTAGTTACCTTGTACTCTCCCACTGAGAAAGTTATTAATAAGTACAAAGATAGTGGAGCAGTTCTAAAGCAACCCAACTTCATCACAGGGGACCCTCACGGCGGTCCAGCACTTAAGGATCAGTGACGGTCCTGGCAAGTCATGGAGTTCAGGGCTCCCGGCGTGTTGCATGCCGCTCCGAGAGCCCTGAACCAGAAGTACAAAAAAAAAAAAAAAAAAAAGCTCTGTGGTCATCAAGTGCCGTTCTCGCATGCGCCGGTCCTTAAGGGGTAGAAAACAAAGTATGGTGGTTTTAGTGTTCATTTAAGTTTAATTTTAAAGGGAAAGTAATACTTAAAATGTAAAAAAAAAAAAAATATGTTGCAGGGTTTATCCTCCTGAGTAAAACAAGGGTACTCCCACAGCTGAAATATGTTTTCTTTGAAAGTTGTTAGAGCTCAAACTTGAATTTTTAGGTGCAGTATCACAGTGGCCTGAAATTGTACAGTGTTGCTGTTGCTACACCATCCTATGGACAGCGCTGGTCAGTTGACCATAAATCTCTATAGGATGGTGTAGCAATAGCGCCACTATACAATTTCAGGCCACTGTGATACTGCAACTAGAAAATTCAAGTTTGCAGTGTAATAACATTTTAATAAAACACATTCAGCACTGGGAGTACTCTTGTTTTATTCAGGAGGATAAACCTTACAACATATTTTGTTTTACATTTTAAGTATCACTATCCCTTTAAAGGAACATTAATTATAAAGGTTTTCTATTGCTTTGCAATGATTCGGACACCTTTCTAGCAGTCAAGTGGTTAAAAGATGAATTTGAGAATCGTATCTGTCTCCTAAGGTGCAGCTGGTATGCTTCAGAATCTTTCTGTAATAAATCACCACATTGTGTTTCCTTGTGTTATATGTAGGCTAACTTGTATAAAACCACTATATAAAGTTGTTTTTTTTCACTTCCTGAAACAGATGTTACCAACTATAAAGAATAGCTTTCTATCAATTCATCACTTGACAAAGAAATTATTAACTTTAATGGTAGGTTTATTTGAACAGTGAGAGACATAATAACCAAAAAAATCCAGAAAAACGCATTTCAAAAAAGTTATAAATTGATTTGCATTTAACAGAGTGAAATAAGTATTTGACTCCTTTGCAAAACATGATTTAGTACTTGGTGGCAAACCCTTGTTGGCAATCACAGAGATCAGACCTTTTTTGTAGTTGGCCACAAGGTTTGCACACATCTCAGGAGGGATTTTGTCCCACACCTCTTTGGAGATCCTCTCAAAGTCATTAAGGTTTCGAGGCTGAAGTTTGCAACTGGAACCTTCAGCTCCCTCCACAGATTTTCTATGGGATTAAGGTCTGGAGACTGGCTAGGCCATTCCAGGACCTTAATGTTCTTCTTCTTCAGCCACTCCTTTGTTGCCTTAGCCGTGTGGTTTGGGTCATTGTCATGCTGGAATACCCATCCACGACCCATTTTCAATGCCCTGGCTGAGGGAAGGAGGTTCTCACCCAAGATTTGACGGTACATGATTTGTCCTGTCCCCTTAGCAGAAAAACATCTGACCACAACACTTTCACCCAGTTCTCCTCTGAATCATTCAGATGTTCATTGTCAAGCTTCAGACAGGCCTATACATATGCTTTCTTGAGCAGGGGGACCTTGCGGGCGCTGCAGGATTTCAGTCCTTCACGGCGTAGTGTGTTACCAATTGTTTTCTTGGTGACTATGGTCTCAGCTGCCTTGAGATCATTGACAAGATCCTCCCATGTAGTTCTGGTCTGATTCCTCACTGTTTTCATGATCATTGAAACTCCATGAGGTGAGATCTTTCATGGGGCCCCAGACCGAGGGAGATTGACAGTTATTTTGTGTTTCTTCATTTGCGAATAATCGCACCGACTGTTGTCACCTTGTCTTGTAGCCCATTCCAGCCTTGTGTAGTCCACAATCTTGTCCTTGACATCCTTGGACAGCTCTTTGGTCCTGGCCATGGTGGAGAGTTTGGAATCTGATTGATTGCTTCTGTGGACAGATATCTTTTATACAGGTAACAAGCTGAGATTAGAAACAGTCTTTAAGAAAGTGCTCCTAATCTCAGCTTGTTACCTGTATAAAAGACACCTGGGAGACAGAAATCTTGCTGATTGATAGGGGGTCAAATACTTATTTCACTAAGTAAAATGCAAATCAATTTATATGCGTTTTTCTGGATTTTTTTTGTAGTTATTCTATCTCTCATTGTTCAGATAAACCTACCATTAAAACTATAGACTGATCATTTCTTTGTCAGTGGTCAAACGTACAAAATCTGCAGGGGATTAAATAATTTTTTCCCTCACTGTATATTGTGGTAAATCCATAAAACAAAACTGTAAGTACTATTTTTTGTTAATATCCAGTATGAAACACACACTGAATTCTATCCATAGAAATAATCAGTAACAACAACACCTGTGACAGCTTTGCTTTCCTTTCACAGGTAATAGAATTTGATGACGGATCTGGATCCGTTCTCAGAATACAACCTTTACGTACACCAAGAGATGAGGCCATTTATGAATGTGTTGCCTCCAACAGTGTTGGAGAAGTTGCTACTACTACCAGGCTCACAGTTTTACGGGGTAAGACAATATATTTAAGCTGTTTCTGTAAAGGATATTGAAGTTTCACTGGAACTCCTGAAGGGAATCCATCAAAATTTAAGTAAATGATTTTAACGATAATTCTTGCCTTCTTCAGAACAGTTATTATTATCATTGTAGGGGCCACGCCAGGATTTTCAGAGACGGGTTTCCAAAAATTCAAATAAGCATACAACAAGAATTTTTAGAATTACTTTTGTGTAATTCTGGATTTGAAGTCCATTCCATCTCTGGGCAACCTGTGCTTTAGTGATTGTGGTTGTTGAACTACAATTCCTGCATGGTCTATTTGAGGATAAAAGCTTGAAAAGGTCTCACATGCGAAACACCAGCAAACATTTCTCATTTCTTCTAATCTGATGGGCCAAAAGAGTGCAAGGGGGGGTTCTCGGCAACTGGAAACCCCCTCTAAGGTTGCCCTTAGTTATTTTTCTTCAATATTGAAATTTTCTTGATAAATGTGCCACTATATATTTTAAATATAGATATATGTGAAAGCTTAGTATTCTTATAATAAAAGATTAGTGCCATGAAAGAATGACCTTTTTGCCACTTCAGGAAAAATATAATTTTATGAAATAGTTGGTCATTTATAAAGCAATTATTTTCAGTAATTTGATGACTTAACTTGAACTAAATGCAGGCATATGCTACACAGCTTTCAGCTGGAAATCTCTTTATATAATTTTTCAACTTTATCGTAAGACCACGAGGATAAATTTGTTGCGTGCTCACTAAGATCCAGTCTTCTGGTTGCAGATATGGAATTTTACTGTCAATTGGAGATGTACAAGCCATTTTTCAAACAAATTTGTTTCCGATTAAATATTGTGATAGGTCAGAACCCAATTGCTTTTAATAAGTTTATAAAAGCAGTGACAGCCAGGATCCCTGATGAAGATGTGGACAATGAAGTATTTTCAGTTCTTGATTGCAAGCTGTTTGGCTAGTAACATATATAAATATATGCTCCCCTGGGTTATTACAAGGGTTAGAACTTAAGTTCATGAGTACCAGAGTACCAGGGTCATATGTAGCAACATAGTGTTTACATTAATACCCCAAAAAAATGATGAGAACAACTTGATATAGGAATATCAACTAGACAGTTTCCCAAATGAAGACTGAAAGAGTTGTTTACATCTGCTTGCAAATCATATGAATAAAGTTGACATGATAAACAGACAAATTAACTCCCTATAGTGGTCACATGCAAGACCACTCAGCTAATCAATTTCAGACAAAATAGATAGGGCATTTCTCTCAGAACTTGTGAGAATGGTAAACGTACAGAACAACTGATGGGAACTCCTTGAGAGAGACAGTGGCACCATCTGCAGCTTTTCTCAAACCAAGTAGTGAAAACATCAATTAACCCAACATTACAAGGAAACATAAAGTTTAGCGTCAGAGTAGTTGAGTGGAGAGAATATAAAATAGAAGATAACTGATGCACTGACTGGTTAATGTCTGAACAGAAGAGACTGGTCAGTGAACATGGTAACATGCTAAATGAATGTACTCATAATACAATGAATGGGACTGGGTAGCAGGGGCAGCCAAAGTCTGGAGTCAAAATAATCAGCAAAGGAACTGTATAGCAAGCCAAATAAATTCAGTAAAACAATAAAAGCAGGGAAAGGCCAGGATGATAGATCTGTAGTAATATAATATACAATTATCTGGCAAGGCAACATGGGAAAGGCCAGATGTAAAAAAGGGAACCAAGTCATATGATTGACCAAGATTACAGGTATAAGCCAGAGCACAGCATTAACTCTAGCAGGGCTGGACGCAGAGGTGTAACTAGAAGCCACTGGGCCCTGGTGCTAAAATTGCCATGCCCCCCCCACCACATTGGCCCCCCATTGCCCCAATTGGCTACCTCCACATTGACGCCGATGTCCATTTCCACACTGCCCCCCAATGTCCACCTCCACATTGCCCACCAATGACCATCTCCATATTGGCTTGCAATGCCCATCTTCTACCTCCCTGGCGGCCCAGTGTCGTGGCATGAGAGGTCTCAGCCTCCTTCAGCACAGACATCTGTTAGCAGCTGGAGCTCCCGCGCGGTTCTCTCTCCAGTAATGCAGAGTGCCGGGTAATTATGTAATCTCCCAGCACTCTGCATTACTAGAGTGCCGGAATCAGAGATGGAGCTCAGGCACTGCTGATAGAGGTCTATGCCAAAGAAGGGACAGAACTCACCTCAGTTTATTGCGGGGGTCGCAGGGGGCTGCCGGGCCCCTGTTGTTATGCCACTGACTGGAAGGGAGCTTTACAGATGAGTATATTACACTTTCTCTGTCGTCCAATACAGGTTACTGGTAACTCTGGGTAGGCGATCCGCCCCTTTAATTTTAGGCAGGAACAATTCTAGAATTGTATACAGGAGGTGGAACCTACCTTGCCTCCTTGGCTGCAGCTAGATAACCAGCTCCAGTAAGATTTATTTCTTCATTTGTTCTGCTATAGTTTTAGAAACTTTTTTATTTTTCTGTTAGAAATGGAATACCACCATTAGGCGTATTATAATAATAATAATAACTAGTATTTATATAGCGCCTTTCTCCCAGTGGGACTCAAAGCGCTTTCAGCGCATGCTCTCGGAATTAACCAAATCTGCAGCTGAAATAATAGATGTTATTATTACCCAATTAATGGTACTCATTTATCGACCTCGGAAGGATGAAAGCTTGAGTTGACCTCGCTGGGATTCGAACCTGCAACCTTGCGGTTGGAATAGGCTCCATAGTCAGGGACTTTACCACTGAGCTATCTCACCACCAGTATTACCATAACTGACAATGCCCTTAGATGTGTCTAGCTCAGTAACCATCTGCTTTTTGTGGACCTTAAGCCCTGGGGGGGGAATCTTGGGTACAGGTTCTTTCCTCAGGAGTTGCCCACCGAGGCTTCTTCTTAATACATGGTAGTCTGAAGACAGAAGATGTGCAGGAAAGGTGAGCAACCCTTTGAGTGATGCTGGTCCACATGTCCCACAGTGCCCCTCCGCACAGGGGTTTTCATTTGGAGTTCTTATTGCACACTCCTGCACTCATTGGGTTTATTTGTATGTCTGTTTGGTGTTTTAGAGCAGATTTATGTGGTAACTTAACCCTTTAGATGCTGGTTTTGCATCTTAGGGTTTTCTTTTTACACTTTCCCTACTGGGTTCAGTGTTTTTTGGGTATCCTAACATGTTCTAGTGATGTTTCAGGTAATTTTATTTTACTTTGTCAATTTAAGTTCTTTACCACATAGAAGCCATTGCTCCATTCACTTCTATGAGACTGCACCATTTGGGACATATCTCTGCAACCGCTCAACGTAATGACTTCAGAGATGGCTAATTTTACTTGTCTGACCTTGCTCTTTCATCCGATTAACGTTTCAAGTGTGTTGGGGGGCTCAGGGGGCTTCGGGCACTTTTGGGGTACTTTTTCTGGGAAAACTACATTTCCCATGAGCACTTGCTTCGCGCTCTCGTTTCTGATTGGCTTCCGCCGTATCATCCATTTTGTGCCTTTTCCAGAACGAGTATCCTACTCAGGGCTTGGACTCTCCTTCTCTCCTCAGCTGATTAACCCTTCACCTGCCAGATAAGTGTATTTTATCGATTTCCGGGGTGAAACGTTAATCTTACACACTGTAATTGGGTGATTCTTTATACTATAACGGTTTTGACACTGTGAGAATGTCTAATCCGTTGGAGCTTGGGGCCAGGCCAAAGACTAAGGATGCTGGAGTCTCTGTGTCCCCTATTGCGCATTGCTCCTCATGTCTATGCTTAGTGCCCGCAAATCTGTTTCTTCTAAAGCCTACCATCGTGTCTGGGTGGCTTTTTTATCTTGGTGTGCTGACAGGGACCTGTCTCAGGAATTTGACCTGCCTACGGTCCTGGCCTTCTTGCAGGACGGTGTGGACAAGGGCCTCAGTTTGAGTTCCCTTAAGGTTCAGACGTCTGCTTTCTGTTTTCTTTCAGAGGCGCATTGCCATTCTGCCGGATGTCAAGGTTTTCTTTCAGGTCGTTGCTCATACTTGTCCTGTCTTTAAGAATCCTGCTTCTCCGTGGGATCTTAACTTGGTTTTGGGCGCCTCCCTTTGAGTCTTTGGCTACTATTCCTCTACGCCTGTTGACGTGGAAAATGGCCTTTCTCCTGGCGATTTTTTCCATTCGCCGTGTCGCGGAGTTACATGCTCTGTCCTGTAAACCACCCTTTTTGGTGTTTCATAAGGACAAGGCGGTGCTTTGCACTTCTCAGGAGTTTCTTCCGAAGGTCGTTTCTGAGTTCCACATCAATCAGGAGATTGTGGTGCCTTCTTTCTGCCCTGACCCTACCTCTGACAAGGAGAGGGATCGCCACTTGTTAGATGTGGTGCTTTGTCTCAAGTTTTATGTACATCACACTGAGTCTATCAGGCAATCTGACTTGTTGTTCGTTATTCCAGAGGGTCCCAGGGCGGGAAGGCCTGCATCCGAGATGACTATTGCGTCCTGGATCAAGTCCACTATTCGTAAGGCTTACGAGCTGAGGAAGAAACCTGTTCCCTTTCGGGTAACGACTCATTCTACTAGATCTATTGGGGCTCCTTGGGCTTACAAGAATCAGGCCTCCGCTGATCAGTTGTGCAAGGCTGCCACTTTTTCCTCTGTGCACACCTTTTCGAAGCATTACCGTGTTGATGTTCTGGCATCGGCTGACACCAGCTTTGGGAGGAAGATCTGCTCTGGTAACTTTGGGGGCCTTGCGCCTGGTCCTTGCCTTACTTCCCACTTCTGGGAAACTCAATGGTTGTACATCCCAGAGTTACCAGTATTATTGGACTACAGAGAAAAGAGGATTTTAGTCTTACCTGTTAAATCCTTTTCTCTTAGTCCATATAGGTTACTGGTCTACCACCCTGTCAAGGGACCATGCTTGGCTCTCCTGTGTCAGACTGTGGGGGTCCTTTGAGGTCATGCTCACAGGAGTCTTCTTTCCCTTCTACTATCTAGTCAACAGTTATTGTCTCAACTCTTACTGGATACGGTTGGCTAGGTGCAGCCAAGGAAGGAAGGTATTCTCCATCCCCTGTATACAATTATAGAATTGTTCCTGCCTAAAATTAAAGGGGAGAATCACCTACCCAGAGTTACCAGTAACGTGTATGGATTAAGAGAAAAGGATTTAACAGGTAAGACTAAAATCCTCTTTTATTTATTATTTTTACTTAACTTTTTTACTTCAATACTTGGTCTTACCTCATTAAAGCATGCAGAAATAAAACCGGTCATTTCAAAGTGCTAGATGCTATAAAGGGAAATCTTCCTTTATTGTCCCAGTAACAATAAAAATGTCAGACATTTATTGGAGATGGTTTAGGACTATCATTATGTATTTGTCTTAAGGCAGTATATTGAAGTAAATTTAAGGTGTTGAAATCCAGTTGCCATTGATAGATATAATTGATATGTTAATAGAATATCTTCTAAAAATAAGAAATTGTCAGCACATCAGCATAAAATGAGTCTCCCATATATGCATTTATGTATCCATGTATTTATTTAATTATTGTTTAATTTTAAATTCAGAATATGAGGACAACTCAACTGTTTTGGTAAAGTTCTTCTGAATTGTTTGCGTTTTGGTAGTAAAGATCTGAAACAGAACAGTAAGATCGATAAAGACTGATAACGTAAACAATTGCAGTAACCTTCATTATCTTCTGTTCTCAGTGCTATTGGCACAATCTTTTTTATTTGATTAGTTGTGTAAGTATTTTAAGGAAAGTGATACATTTTAGATGTTTAATATTTTTAAGCCATGGAGGCTTCTTACCAAGGTGAATAAACAGTCCACATATGTTTTATTCCATATTTCATGATTTTCCTATCTACTCAGGTAAATTCATTTTGCTTTCAGTTATTTATGATTTAGTTTTAATTGATAAGAAGAAACAAACTTTCATCCAAATGTGTCAATGATCCCTTCCTCTTCTCTCTTCATGCTCTTCTTACATTTCTCTGGTTTTCTGTTTATTTTCATCAAGCTGAATGTCTTGTACCAAAGCACTTATTTACATCATTTACTTCCTGAAAAAACACACACACCAACACACACATACACTGTGCACAATGATCTGGCCCAATGACAACTGTTATGAGGAAGGAAGGTATGCTAGTCGTGTGTGTGAGTGTTGTGCGGTGTGATGAATGCCTAAGTAGAGGGTCTTGGGAACTGTGAGAATTATATTTTGAGAGGAGATTTGTATTTATTATTTATCAAAAAATCCACATGCATAAACATTTTTTTTTCTCAAACAGCAGAAAAAAAAAGAACTGTAAAACACGGATTCTTTTTTTAGTCCAAAAATTACTGAAAAAAAGTGACTTAAGCAAACCGTGATTCTTCCCATTTGTAGCCTTTTGACCAGAATTACCATGTTTATTACAGTTCCATTTTATTAATGCCCCTTTTTTGAAGATGAACACGGTTATTCCTGCTGTGAAAATAGCACTTTGCAGTTTATGCTATCAAGTGATCTCTGTTGGTGAGCCAAGCTCCAAACATAAAAAGCACAGCTGAGTGACAATAACTCAAAAGGAGTTTTTATAAATGACTGCAACAAAGGAATAAGTAACCAGAATACAAGAAACATGCCAGGTTTTCAAGTATTTTTTCTCGTAGAGTCATTCATATTTCAGATTACAAGCATTCATATTTCACAGTTTAATACTTCTTTATTAATCTAAAATTACTTAAAGGGATAGTAACACTTAATATATACAAATATACAAATTGTTGGGTTTATCTTTCTGAGTAAAACAAGGGTAGTCGCTCTGCTGAGAGGTGTTTTATTCAAAAGTTATTGCAGCTTAAACTTCAGTTTTTTAGGTGCAGTATCTTAATGGCCTGAAATTTTACAGTAGCACTGTTGTTACACCATTTTATGATGAGTTCTGGTCAGTTGACCATAAACTTCCATAGAATGGTGTAGCACCTGTATAATGTAATGTAAGTACTTTGCAGATATTCTATTTTTAAGCTTTGCCAGTCAGCATAACATGCCACGCCGATTCTTCGGCAAAGCTCTTCTTGACTGCCTAATCTCCTCCCACCTCCCTTCCAGCTGCCCCAGACAGCGCGTTCACGCTTCCCTTTGGTGTGCTGTGAATGTCTTCTATCGTTACATCAAGCTCCGGTTAACATTATACTGAGGTTGCAATCTCAATATAATGCTAATGGAGCTTGATGTAACGATAGAAAAAGTTAACAGCACACCAAAGGGAAGCGTGAACGTGCTTCCTGGGGCAGCTGGGAAGGTAGGAGGAGAAGATGAACTGTGCTGTGCACATCATGCGGAAGTGCACACACAGAAAGTACAATATCTACAAAAGTGCTTACTTTACAAAAAAACAAACAGCTTTCCTAATAATACTTTAGTAATAAATCTTATGGTCAACAATTTTTGTATGGTGATAACATCTACTTTAAGTTTGAGCTGTAGTAACTTTTCATTAACATGCCTCTCATCAGTGGGAGTACCCTTGTTGTACTAAAGAGGATAAACAATAAAAATTTTAATATATATTAAGTGGAATATATATACTATCTCTTTAACAACATTTATTTATTTATTTAAAAAAACTATAAAAATCCAATTTCATTTTTAAAACCATAATAAAATATATAAAGCCTTTTAATCTGTTTTCCCTAGAAACATATAAAAGTCATTTTGGAATGTCCTATTGTTTATCTATATACATCTTTCAAATAGTATCTTGATGGTTCCATGTCAGAAGCTGCATCAGTCAAATATGCCAATGAAATCTCCATGTATTTGTCACACTGTTTACTTTGAATGTAGTGGGCTGATGTTCATTCTTCCATACAACAGAAGACAGGTTTGTGATGTTTTAGCAGAAATCAAAGGCTTGATCTTTTCAACATGATATGCATTTCAGACTCTTTGGCATTTCTGCTGTTAATTCCAAGATAATTCAAAGTACTGGTAGCTATACTGAACAAAGAGAAAATCAAAACTATGATATTTTAAACAATATTTTATGTTAATTTAGAGCCTTATTCACCAAGCTAGTGTAGTGAAGTTCTAGAGCAAACCAGCTGCGCCTTAAAGCAGGACTTCCCACCTCCCTCCCAGCTGCCCCAGGGAACATGTTCACACTTACCTTCTAAGCTGTGTTTCTGTGGGCTAACCTTACAGCAAGCTCCGTTTATTATGCTATAGAGCTTGCAACCTCAGTAGCATGCTAAACAGAGCTTGCTGTAATGTTAGCCCACAGAAATACAGCTTTAAGGGGAAGTGTGAATGCACTCCCTGGGGTAGCTGGGAGGGAGGTGGGAAGTCCTGCTCCACCGTGCCGCACATACTGTGTGCCACACAAGGTGGAAGTGCCTGTATAGAAGAACTAATATCTCCACTATTATGCAAGTCAAAAAAAACAAAAAACATTGCTTTTTGTATTAAAACCCTTGCTCAAATTATTTTTTAGATGAATGTTCCCCTTTAAATGGGAAAATGTTAAAATTAAATAAGGCTTTAACCCATTGAATTTTAGAGGTCTCTACTTAGCAATGCGATGGACACCTCCTTATCACTCAAGTGGTCGAAAGCCCCATTTAAAACAAAGGAGTTTAATTCAAGGAGTTTAATTCCCCTGTGCTGCAGCTGGTTTGCTCCAGAATTGCACCTCAAGAAAAAAGATATGTCTTGTTATGACACCAATATAAAGAATCTGCCTGTGGCTAACCAAAACTGTCGGGTAGCTCCCGTGTCATAGTATCTATAGGAACAGTGAAGAATATGAAGACTGAGTGCACATATGCCATTGAGGTATAAGTAAGTACTGCTGTTCAGTACTTAGTACTGAATATACCCTGGTAATAAGTGCTTTTTAATTTAATTTACAGAAGCATATGCTTGGGTAATAACTGCTTTATAAATATATATGTGTGTGTATTTATATATAATGTTTATTTCATTTTGTCACTATTGAAGTCTTCTGATTGTTGTTTCAGTTTGATAAAGACAAGCAACCCTTCAAGCCACTTACATATATTAAAGCATATTGTTTGTTGTAAAGCAGTTTTATCTAGAGGCAGACTCCAACATACTGTACGTCACCATTAACTGGAACCTTTTGTAGGAAAATACAAAAATAATTACTTGGATACTCCAACTTCTATATTAAGAACACCTGTTAGACAAGTCAAATTTGTTAAACAAACTTAGAGCCAGTTTTTCAAGGTAACAATTCCCCTTTAAGGTCAGGTTATTATCTAGAGTTTCCCAAACCAGAAATTCCTAAATATCCGTTTTTTGAAATTAAGCCTCAAGGATTCTGTACCATCGCCATCTTAGGTGTCCCTCAGTCCTTTTACATGTTAGCTGTTTATACTTTGTTCTGCTGGATATGAAACAGAATATTTCATGATGCAGGCACAGAATGAGACGGGCTTTCAGTAACTACCGAAGGTCTGAACCTGTTATGCAGTAGATGTGATGCCAGCAAAATAGCAGGACTTTCCACAGAGGTTGTGGGCTAAACATTGAAAGTGTAATAGTTGTCTCCAATCATAGGATACAACTGGGTACAGTCTTTGGAGAAAGTGCTATATTTACTTAAAGAAGCAGTCTGTTGATGCAGAAAAAACTAACATCACTAAAAATAGATAAAAAGCATAGCTGGAGTGGCCAAAAAATATTAATTCACCAGTTAGTCTAACACATTTGAGCTCAACCTTTTTACTTATAAGCACTAGTAGTTTAACAGCAACAAATTTAGAGATAATAATCATAAGTATCACAGGGGGACCTGCATTTAGATAGATAGATAGATAGATAGATAGATAGATAGATAGATAGATAGATAGATAATGTGTTTGAGTGAATATGTACCTGTACTGTGATATATATATATATATATATATATATATATATATATATATATATATATATACAAGTCACATGATCTGTTTCTGGCACTGTACTAGCTGAACCCTTGAGCTGACAGTGGGCAAAGAATGCATTGCAGGGGTGGAGCACCCACAATGCATTACTCTGTCCATTTCCAGAGATATTGCTTCTTTCTAATGGTGATTACCTTGGCAGGGAATGTTTTGATTGGATCATGTGGGATGAAGCCCCAAATGCTTCAGTCAAAACATTCCCAGAAGGAATTGTTCGAGCTTCATTCTTTCCTCTCCTTCCACATGCAGTCCCCTTCCTACATTTCTTCCTTTTTGACCTTCTCGTCCTCCTTGCCCTCTTCTTATATTTAGAAGATCAAAATGTGTCTCCTTTGTACATTTAGAATCTCAATTTGGCCCCTCTCTTCCCCTCCTACATGCATTTAGAAGGCCCATTTTTCTTTTTTCCCTCCCTTACACTTAGAAACATTATTTTGCCCCTCTTTCTCTTTGCCCCTGCATTTAGAAGGCTAATTTACCCCTTTTTCTCTCTCATACCTCCATACATTTAGAGCCCCAATATTGCCCCTTCTTCCCTCCCCCCCAACATATTAAAGCCAATTGTCCCTCTCCCCCATCCCCCTGTGCCTATAGCAGCTTCTTTGTTCTCCCAACCCATTGATACCACATACAAGCAGAGAGCCTCTAAAACTTTTCGTGCCTTATCTGCTAAAATTTACTGCATCACCGAAAAAGTTCAAGGTGCCTTTCCATTCGCATCTAGTATTGCCAGAGGAAAGGGGGGGTATAAGAGAGACAGTGGCAGCTAAAGGTACAGGAAGGGCAAAAATGGGACTTCTTAATGTACTGGGGGAGGGGCGGAAGTGACAGAATCCAAACATGGGACTTCTGGACCAAAGAGGGGATGCCAGACAGTTTTTGTGTGATTCTTTGACTACCATTGGGATAGTGTAACACGACTCAGGTGCTGGACAGAAGGACAAACTTGGGGCTTCTGAAACAAGACTAGGTTGTCAGAAAGTGTATATATAATTTTGTGGCTACAAGTGGAACAAGCTGCAGTGTATGTATGATTTTGTATCTATCAGTGGGTCAAAGTTGAGGAGTCAAACAGTGTATGTTTGGGTCTGACTACCAGTAGCACAAGGCTGAACAGTCAGTACATGCTTGATATTTTTTGTCTACTAGTAGGACATTGGAACAGTCCTGGGGAAGAAGACAGTGTATATGTGGTTCTGTGGCTACCAGTCACATGGTATCTGTGGGTCTGTGTCAACTAATGGGCAATTAAATCTGTCTTCTTTCCCCCACCTGTTCTTGCATGGGCAACACAGTTGTTGTTTTGCTACATTTCCATGAATACTGAAAATGTGGCAGCCAGCTTCAGGCACTAAAATAAATCTTTTAACTTTGTTAAGGGCAGTTAATCTTAAAGGAGCAGTACACTTTATTAATGAGAAAATATTATTAGACTTTGCCTGCTGATTAAAAAATGGTAACTCCCACTGCTGGAAGATTTTTAATGCATTAGTGTACTGAAGACCTTTTTAGTATCCAAGTAATTAAATTATTACAAAACAATTTGCAAAAAATATTGGATTAGAGACATTGACGTTGGGGTTGATGTGCATGTACAATTCTGAGCAATAACAGGTGCAATAAACAATTTTCTAACGCCATGTCTGCCTAACTCCAGTTTACTAAGCTATTTACAGCTAACGTTCCCCCCTTCATTCTACTCTATGGGTATTTTGGGGGATTTGTTTCTTCAATGTCTTTTTAAATGTTATGTACTAGCCTATGTACTAAACAAGAAATAGAGAAACGTGTGACTTTTACATAATTTTATGGAGCTTGGTATGGGGCAGGCATAACGGGTTTGCTGTTAGTAAAGTCTTATAGGATAGTAGGATGTTCCTGTGGATATTCACTGCAGTGATCATACACTATCTATAGTGCTTACCCTGAAGTGCAGTCACTGACATTGGAAGTTAATGCCAGTTTTGCTGTGCTGGGGATTCATACATTCCCCACACTGTTCATGCTCAATGACGGTGCAAGAAAAGCAACAACAAAAGTTAAAAAGCAACAATGCTTTAAGAACTAATTAAGCAATAGTTATTTTGGGAGAAGGACTCCCTCTACAGAAAATAAACTTGAAATCTGAACAGAAAGGTACAGAATTAGTAAGACTGATGCGCTAAGGGAAAATGGTGCAATTCTGGAACAAATCAGCTGTACTATAAAGAACAAATAAAAAATTCTCAAATTCCTCATGTTTTACTTTTTGTTTTTTGCAATGAGCAGAAGACAACACTAGCTTTCAGGGGGTTAAATCAGTGGACATTCCCTATTATACAGTTGGTTTGCACCAAAATTGTTCCATTTCTCCTTAGTGCATCCACCTTAGAGAGATACCTGATGTAGTATGTATGCAGCTTGACATTTAACCCTTTGAGTGCCAGAGGGGTACGGAACGCATTGCTTTGCTTTGCAATGCGTTCCGTACCCCTCTGGCACTCAAAGGGTTAAGCAATGCTGTCACCACTTGCACTTTGATAGGGTCTACGTCTGTGTTAAATCTCAGTGTCTGATAAATTATCCCCATAAAATGGACATTTCCAGGAAAACCCTGCCAGTATGCCATAACCTCTGTATCCTACTGGGAAAAGATTAATTCAGTCCTTTTGCCCATCAAATTATTGGCCTCTTAAGTAAAGTTGTTAATAGGTTTAAATTAGCTCATTGTGCAACTTATTAGTGCTTCAATTAAACAAAAAAAGGAGTGAGCGTGCTGTGTAATTGCTTGAAATTCATCCATCAAACTGTTATGCAGAATATTTCCAAAGCCTCCCAAGCTGATGTACACACACATACACTAAGTCACGTAGGGCTGATGTGCTGCAGGGTAATTAGCTGTGTTGGCATTCACTGCAATTACATATTCCTATGCTTTGAAATAAACATGGATTCTAACAGTACAGGTGGTGCAGTTGTACCGGGACCCATCTGTGTCAGGGTCCAATAGGCTCTAGCTACGTATACGTGGAAATATTTTTGTGTTAAGGGCCCAAAAAATGTTTGCACCAGGGACCTCCATTGATGAGTAACCACACTGCATTCTATACAGATCTTAACCTCTTCTAGGCTGAAGGGATTCATGTTGCTGGCACCATTGACAGTGATATGAGCTTTTGAAGTAGACAGAAAAATGAACACGCTTGGTAGGTCAATGGGAAATCACAGTACTATTGATTTACCCCAGAATTGCACAATGGTCTTAGTATATCAGCCTCAGTGTGTGATAATAGATGTATAAAAGCATGAATATTTACTTGCTGTGTCATGGTAAAATAAACAAGTAGGATTATGGTACAGTATCCTGTAATGATGTTTCTTTTGGTTCCTTTGTGGCAATGCATGGCATTAAAGAGTATAATGTTTAATCTAGATTCAGGTCCAGCTGTCAGTGTCATGGGGTGATGTCAAGTAGCAGTGGTTACCAACTATCCTTGGTAGCATTAATCTCCTTACATGAAAATGTTACAGACCCCTCCAGCTACAAAAAGGTCAATATTCCCTTCAGTAACACATTAATTGAGTTATCACTCTCTAGCTAAATCACAAATGGAATACTTTTACCAAAGAGCTTTAAAAAGAAATAACAAAATAATAGATAACAATCAAATTGTTCTATTAGGCGTTCAAGCTGCGCAGTATGATAGCTGAGTGTAATTCTCTATTTTGAAAGTACAATACATACATATATATATATATATTTATATACAAAGAGAGAGAGAGAGAGACTCTGGGATGCTTGAAAGATCTCCAATATATTTCTATACTTGGTTTTTAACCTGTTAAGGTCTGACTTTTCAATGCAGTGCACAACCCTCTGATTCTTAAGGGGTCAATCCATGCAAAATATCTTCAGATTTCCCTATGCTTGCTTTATAAGGTATTTACTTTTCACTTAACCCCTTCCCGACAGTGGATGTACATGTATGTCCCGAAAAAATGTCACTTAGTGACAGAGGACGTACATGTACATCCCAGAAATCCGGGTCCCCGCGTGGCTGCACGCCATTCAGGGACTCCGGAATCATGGCGAAAAAACAAAATGTTGGCCGGGCGTTAAGTGACAGCCGCGTGCGCACACAGTCTGTCACTAAGGGGTTAAAGGGGAACTACCACCCCGCAAAAACTTTACATTAATTTTCATCTGGCGACTAGCTGCTTAGTAGGGCTAGTCGCCAGAAATATTACCTGGCTAGTCGCCAGATGAAGACTTAATTAATGTAAAGTTTTTGCGGGGTGGTAGTTCCCCTTTAAATGTAGTATAGCCAGTGTAATTTTAGGCAGTAGCTGGAGGGGTTAAAGACCCATATCATATGTTTAACGTACTGGGTCTTGTTGCCATCTTATGGAGTAAAATAATGCTACTAGCAATGGCGTAGTTGGGCTGTATAGTGTACTATTGCTTTAGATTGGTCCAAATACCACAACTTTTGGCAACGTAGAAATTTCCGTGAGGGTATCCAGTGTGACCACATAACACATTCACCATGTCACCTGGATAAAAATGATGACATGAGAATCTCTCACTGCTTGACAGCACAAGATTCTCATGTTTCCTACGTAAAGGTCGCATCCCAGTAATGCTGAGCGCTGCCCCGGCTGTATCTCCCCTTCTCCTATAATAGGCACTTTCATTTTACATACTAGGAAGTGACGGGTTGGTTACCGACTGCTAGAGGAGTATTTGGTCTTGGATCTGGTGCCCACTATAGGCAGCTGTGTGCAGGGCACTCCAGTAGTCCAGCTCCAGGTTGCCATATATGACCGACTGCTGCAGGAACCACCGATTCTCCATATGTGGGTAGCTCGAGTTGAATGTCAGCTTGTTCGGGCCGGAGGGTCATTGACATTTAACTCATTCTAGTGTGTGGGGGGGGAAATTAAACTGCCTATTATAAGAGAAGGGGAGATAGAACCGGGGCAGCTCTCAACAATACTGGTATGCGAGATTCTCATGTCACCATTTTTATCGAGGAGACATGGTAAATGTGTTATGTGGTCATACGCTCTATGCCATTAGTGGATGCAAATGTTTTTTGCACATAATCAGAATTTTCCTTGTACGTTTTAATTGTAGACCAAGGATGTTCAATCCTGTCCTCATGGGCCATATACAGGTCCGGATTTAACAATATATTTGATTGGGCACAGTGAATTAATCAGTGGTGTATTCATTTAAACAAACCTACCTAACATAAGAGGGATGATGGTAACAATACACATAATACAGTATCTTACATGCGTTATACATTTTTCACACTATATAATCACACCAAACACCATAAAAAGCTTAGGATGAATCTCTATTTCAAAGGGTAACAGTTATAATATGCATAGCTGTGATGTGGATATGCTAATTTTGCAAATGTAATTTAATAATAATTATGTGAAATATGTAACATTTAAAACTGTTTGAAGTAACTATACTTGCTTCAAAAGAAAAACCTTTAACAATTGTTATAGAGACTGATCTGTAAAAAAAATACCAGCAATGTCTTGCTTACCCCTCTGGCACTCAAAGGGTTAAGTAAGATCCTGTTAGTGAACTGACTTTCCATCTACAGTATGCCACCTATTAATGACTGTTATGTTTGGTACAATTTGCGGAGATGCAATAAAGCAGAGAACAATAGAAACCACATTTTTACGGTGCACATGACATTGTCCTATGCAGTGAGCAATGGCCACTTTTTTGCCATATACAGGCCCACATTCAGGAAACTAAAGAGGTGTAATTCTAAATCAGTCTGCAGCATGGCGGGGATACAAATGTTCATTGATACAATCTTCCTCAAATTTCCATTGATTTAACCCTTTGAGTGCCAACACATTGCAAATATACCCTTCTGACACTCAAAAGGTTAAACAAGGCTTTTGAAACTGTATGAGTAGCAGAGGGGTATCCATCTCATTGCGAAGCAATGCGTTGCCTACCTCTCTCGCACTAAAAAGATTAACAATGCATGAGAGACGTTTCTAACATTCATGGGATTGGCATCCAGTGTAAACAAATGGGGATTTGGTCAATTTTATTTGTACCCTTATTGTGCATTTAATCTGCTGGAAAATTGCTTATCTTTTGATTTCTGCATAAGGCCTGTAATCCTTTAAAATGAGTCTGTTTTCTATTCTCTGTATATTGACAGCCAATAATAAAAATAATATGTTTTCAATGAAGTCATTTTAATGCATATTTTCAACATTGGCTGTTTACGATCTTGCGTAATGATTCTGGACATTTTTATTGTTTCGAAAATGAGTTATCTAAAAGGAACAAGTGCTAGAGGTGAGCAATTGGTTTCTGCTGTAATTTCCTCATTTGTGATAAGTCGGCTTTTCACTGACTAGAAGGATGAAGGTTGCACAGCCACAAATTGGCATGAAGTCTTTTTCGATTGGATTCTTTAACTAAAAGTGTGAATAATGTAAGCCTACAAATCTGATTGGCAGACTTAATACAAATTTTGTTTTCAGATAATAGAAAGGAAAAGGTAAAAAAGGCTAACAGCTTACTTTGTGCATTTAGCAATAAATATGGCTTTGTTTGGGCTCAGCTGGCTGGGAGTTCCATATAATTTGTTTTTTCTTTGGCTGAAATATCCTTAGGGGTTTATTTTTCCTCTTCAGAAAATTGTTTAGAATAGACACTTACCATCCTATAGTACCAATGATGTGGCTACAGTGTAAATAAGTTTGACTCAGTAGTAGAGAATAGCAAGTGGAAGATCTATATCCCTCTCTCTCTCCTTGATCCTGCTTGCACCAAGGGTGTTTCTGGTGCTCTATATCGTGTGTGATTTACTAAGAAGGTGCAGTTGAAATTGGTACAACGTTATGCCATTTTCCTTTGCATACTATGGGGCAAGAGTAAGAGGCTTGTTGGCATTGATAATGGCAGACATATGCACAAGCACGTTCTAAAGCAATTGTTTGCCCTACAAGTGCAGCCGCTGGTGCTGGAGGCTAATACCACTGGAGATGAGCTGGCAGATTTGTACATACCCGATGTATGGTGGGAAAAGAAACACATTCAGTGACAATAAGCAAGTCACAAAGTTTCAGAGCACATCTTGTCTGATCTACTGCTTTCCCCATTACATAGCACCAAATCAGGGTGTATTATGGATTTTGTAATTTAATATACTGAACAATTTTTACTTTTTTCTTGCTATAAATATTAAATATGTTTATGCAGAAAATGCATTTTAAAATACAGCATACATTGTTTTTTGTTTGTGTTTTAGATGTATCTCTCTTTTAATGTGTTGAGGGTGAGAGTGGTCCGCATTCTGAAACAATGCATTGGATACCTCAAGGAATTAAAAGCCCCCATTTAAATCAATGGAAATTTATATTTGTTCCCTGTTGATCAGTTGGGTAGTCCCAGAATTGTCCCAGTTCTTCTTAGTACATGAGAATCCTCTGTCTATCCCCTCTTTCTCTCGCTCACTCTCACTCTCTCTCCCATCTTTCTCTCTCTCTCTCTCTCTCTGAATATATACAAAGTGTGGCACTCATGTACCAAATATGTATAGCCAGGGTTCCTCCAGTACTGGATGATTACCATCAAAAGAAGATGTGCTCATGGGACTTAAGGATAAATGTAGACCTTTTCTAACCCTTTGAATGCCAGAGGGGTACGCAACACAGTACGGAGCAATGTGTTGTGTACCCCTCTGGCACTCAAAGGGTTAAGCTCTGTGAGCGCTTCTCCTTTTTTCTGCACTGTCTCTTGACGCAAACAAAAAATCCAGTGCAAGTCAGTGTACGCTGAAAATCAGTGAAAGAGCAGGATAACATTTAACAGAAAATGCAAAGTTAAGTCTCCATCTCATGTCCTTTTTGCTTGTTTATGTGTTATACCCACTAGGCAGTTTTGCGATTTGAGCTATATGCCACAATGGAATTGACTGCCTTGCCTGCAGATTATACCAGTGACTGGCACTTGAGCTGGTTAGAACATTGTGTGTTCAAAGTTGTTTTTCTTTTTTTGGGTTATGATTTTTTTTTGTGTACATACATGTTTTAATTGTTTCACTTCACTGTGGTTGCATGGAACATTCACTACACATGCCAGCTTATCACCAGCTTGTATTTAATCACTCATAACAATTTAATTGCTTTTATTCATGATATATAGGCATCAGACCATTATAGATGCCCTTGTGCACAATCACATAAGAATGATTATACAAGAAAAGAAAGGAGACTTATGAAGGCAATGGAGTTATTTGACGTATTGGTTTATCAAGACTTGATAAAAGCTGGATCAAAATATTGACCATACTTTAAAATCAAATAAAGACTGATATGCCTTCATAAGTCCCAAAGGTACTGGCTAGACCAAAACATTGGCTATGCTTTAAGATTAAATAAAGACTTATTTGCTGATTTTGACAGGAGTGTCTGACGAATTAGGGGTGGAGTTTTTCACAGGAGTGGGCAACGCCCACTCCTGTGAAAAACTGATGCAGCGAACCCGAATCGAACAGAAAATGCCTTGTACCATTCGCTAGTGTGTGTGTGTGTGTGTGTGTGTGTGTGTGTGTGTATAGAGTGGAGATTGTAGCCGTATTAGTCCAGTGATGCAGATGTAAAATAACAAACAAAATAAGTATCTTGTAATACCTTTTTTATTGGACTAACAGAATTTTGGATTGACAAGCTATATATATATATATATATATATATGTAAGATCACACACAATAAAATAGAAAGGAAGAATGATTAGAATTTGATAATAAGGAGTGAAGTACATGTTCATAATCTGTTTATGTTAGACTGACCTCTCATCAGTAGAACACCACTCTGCTACTATGCTTCTGTGAATGCAAATGCTTCACTCAAATAGCTGACTGACAAAAATAACAGTTGTTTCTCATAAACACGACCACAAAATGAAAACATACCCTAAGGTTATTGTTATTGCTGCTTTAAAATTACAGACCTTAGGTTTACTTGTTAAGGCTTGATATTTGCATTTCTCTGTAATAAAAAGAATGTTTATTTGATGTATTTTAAATGGCTTTTTAGCTCATTTTCATGAAATTTGGCAAGAGAGGCACAAACCCATAAAACAAAATGGAATCTGGATCAACTTGTATTGCAAATGGCATCTCTAGAACATTTCATTTGCTTTATTGCCTATCTTTTTTTTAGATTTTCTTTTGACTCCCTGCTTTCTCCACAATATTCGTTAATACAATGTGAGTATATAGGAATAGAACACTAACCTAGTGACCTTCTGCTAGCTGTAATGCATTTATTTTGTCATCCCTTTGGTATGCATAATAAAATGTCTTCTTGATGTAACATTTCAGAATTCATTGCATTCCATTTCCATAGTAAATGCTTGCAGAGCATGCGTTTCTTGCCAGTTCATAGGTCCATTAATAGTTATAAATTTTGATTAAAATAGCTGCCGGCTAGTATTTATAGGAATTGGAACTTTTTAATCCAAATTCCCCTTTAGTATAGATTAGAGGTAAGCAGCCTTTGGGGGGATGCCGGGAACATTGGCTTTCACTTGCACTTCCTATATCATTTTCAGGAAAATGGAGCAAAGTTACTCCAGTTTCCTCTGTGACATGTTAGTACACAGAGTTAAACAAGAAACAGAGGAAAGGGACTCTAAGGAACACCCATTCACATCTGCACTGCCCTTACAAGCATTGTACAGAGGACAAAGTATAAGTAACGCCCATTCACATCTGCACTGCCCTCCCCTTGATGTAAGCAGTGTACAGAGAACAATTTGCTTAGTAAGTAGCTTAGTTACTTGTGGTTAGGCAGGAGAAATACTAAATAATCATATCCTGCACCTATTTTAGGCCTGGTTCATATTAGGATATCCCCCGTTGTGGCTCTCCAGCCAACAGCTGGGTGAGGTGATGGGGGCTGTAGTCCCCAACAGCTGTAGAACCAATCTCCTCTATAGTGTTAATATGAATAATAAAGCTACATTGTATCAGCAAGAATTTATTTTTAAAATCTAGGATTCATTCACTGTATCAACCAACACAATTGTGAGGATCTGAATTATTTACATTTTATTTTACAACAATCTTTGGTCTAGATTTACACTTTATTTAAGCAAACAGTAAGCAGGAGATTAGCAAAGAATAAACAGTGATGTTAATTAGCAAAAATAAGCCAAGAGGAAAGAAATGTTAAATAAACAATGTCACTTTTTGAATGAAAGCAAGCAAATGAATTAGGGTAGCATTCTCAATTGAATGCAGCCTTGCTTTTTATGAAACATATTATAATTTTCATGAAGAAAAAAAACAAAAAAAGCTATATTTTTAGTTTTTACCATATCTCATTAAATATATATTCATTTTGAAATGAAATTATCCCAGTTGTCCTTACTTCTATTCAATAATTTATTTTTTTAGAGAACATTCTTTTACATATGAACTTGTGCAAAGGCAGTGTGGGAGTGTGTGGGTATTCTGGGTGTGCTGTTACATGGAACCTTGTTTCTTGGCACATGCTAACAAGACTCAGAGGAAATTTTGCCCTACGTGCCATAGTTGTAGTGTGCGGGACTTGCATGTGTTTAAAGCGGAACTACCACCTCCACTAAAGTCGCCCTGCAATACTTATGCAGTTGGCGACCAGCTCACGTTTGAGCTGCAACAACTTTTGAATAAAACACATCTCAGCAGTGCAAGTACCTTTGTTTTACTCAAGGGGATAAACCCTATAGCATATATTGTT
Organism: Rhinophrynus dorsalis; assembly: GCA_037306005.1. Classification (NCBI taxonomy): domain Eukaryota; kingdom Metazoa; phylum Chordata; class Amphibia; order Anura; family Rhinophrynidae; genus Rhinophrynus; species Rhinophrynus dorsalis. The sequence goes on from CM074718.1 coordinate 399,545,243, forward strand.
TTACTTATTAAGTGTTACTATCCCTTTAAGGCAAAGTGCCTCAAGTGAAAGGTTTGACCAATGTGTCCCCCGAATTTATACATATGGCAGGGAAACATGGACACTGAATGCCAAAGCCATAAAAAAACGTAAACGTAATATTATAAAGAGAAGTATGGAACATCAAATTCTGTAACAAAAAGAGTAAGAGTCTGAAAAATGTGTGCATGGATTTGTCAGCAAACAAAGGTTTATGACATCATTGAAAGAGTAAAGTGCTTAAAAAGGAAATGAGCAGGTCATATAGCAAGAAGGCCTGACGGTAGATGGACTAAACACATTCTGGAATGGATTCCACTCGAAACTAAACCTCCAAGAAGAAGACTGAAAGACAAGATGGGTTGATTAATTACCAAATTTATTGGTACATAGTGGCAGCAAAAAGCATAAAACCGAAGTTGTTGGAAACTTGCTGTGGAGTCCTTCATCCTGCTGTGGATAGACAGCGGCTGAATATGATGATGAGCATATATTCATAAGTGCAAGTTTTTTGAGCTCAGGTACAGGCAACAAGAAATTTTCTATACGAGTGGCTGTTAAGGACCAAAAAAAGATATTTATGTATTAGTCACCTTTATTGCATCTATTGTTATGAGTGCCTTGAAAATTCCATACTGCATTATCTCTTTGAGTGCCAGAGAGGTATCCAATTAGTTGCAATGCATTGGACGCCTCTCTAGGACTCAAAGGGTTATAGGTTAATTGAGGAAAAACTGATTGAGATCTGTGACCTAAATTAAATAAACTATGGAATTTTGCTGAAAGTAGAAGAGAATATGGGGCACAAGCACTAAAGCGTGATAAAGTTGTGATTAATGTAGATAACAGTGATATAATTTTTCCAGTTCCTATGTTGTTCTATGGAGTCTGTTCACTAAGATGTCCAAAGTTGAAGAAATCTTAGTGTATTGGCTCCATAGAATAACATAGAAATTGGAGAAGTGTTATCATTGGAGAAGTCATCTCCACTTTATCACCTCTTTATCACACCTTATTGCATCTCCCACTATTTTTGATACAGTAAAATGCTGGCACCATTTTTTAGTTGTTTTATACTAACATTTTGCTAGTGAAATAAAAATAGATTTTATTTTATAACAAATATTATTACAATACTTTCCAAAATGTAATAAATATATAATCCTGAAAGCATTCCAGTCAGTGGTTATTTATGTCTGTAATTATAAATAAAGTTTGTTTATTCATGTTACAATTGATTTCTGTGAGTAAATCTACCATATTTCTGTGTAATTAATAGAAGCCATAAATCTTGCGACGTTTTACCGAACAAATATAATACACATTATTTGTTTTTAACATTGTACCATTTTTTTGTTTAACCCCTTGGATGATAGTTTATCTAAGCCAGGGGTTTTCAATTATTGAACCTCCGGCTCATCTCCAACCAGCTAGATCTAAAGGGTTAGAAATCTTAATTGCTTTAACCTTTTAAGCACCAGAGGAGAGTGTAGCGTAGTTCTTGCACTGCCCTCTGGTGCTTAAAGGGATAGTAAAGTCTAGTAATAATAAAAACTAATATTTTAGCTATTAAAATAATAAACTAAACAACGTTAGTCCTATCTCTCAAACCTTTATGGTTTGAGAAATAAATGTAGATACATTTCCCCTCTCCCTCCCCCTTCTGTGGCATTACCTATAAAGCTGTCAGCCCGGGATTCTGGTCGCGAGACCAGATGAGGCTCTTCAGCAGAGCCGAAGTAGCGTGATCATGACACAAATACTTCATTGGAACGCTCTACAAAGTGTGTCTGAAAACCAGGCACACTTTGTAGACAGTTCCAATGGAGTATTTGTTTCACGATTGTGCTATTTAGGCTCTGCTGAAGAGCCTCCGTCTGGTCCTGGGACCAGGATATCCTGCAACCGGCTTTACAGGTTACATCACAGAAGAGGGAGGGAGGGGGAGTTTATATTTCCTATAGCTCTCAAGCCATAAAGGTTTGAGAGATAGGACTAACATCATTTATTAATAGCTACAATCATTTTTATTATTACTAGACTTTACTATCCCCTTATGGGGTTTCAAGAAGATCATTTTAATGAAGATTAGAGAAACCCGATAATAAAATGCAGCACACCTGTTACAACAGAACAAATATAATTTTGAAATACTCCATAGCCTTTTTTGTGATCTAGACCTTACAGTATAAACAGTGTAAATGTTGTACTTATAAATAATATTTTAGCTTATGAGCCAGAAGGCAAATTTGGGTGATTCATTGAGGGAGATGTTTTCAATGATGATGCAGCTTGAAGAGAAGTAAGTGCTGGATTGGTTGTTAGATTTTAGATATTGTGATAGAGAATTTAGACCCTAATTTATCAAACTAAAGAGGTGCAATTCTGGCTCAAACCAATGGCATCATAGGGGAGAAAGAAAAAAGCCCCTCTCTATAAAATGGTGCTTTAACCCACTGAATGCTAGAGAGAACTCAATCAATGAGAAACTGCAAAATTGCTCATGTCTCCCCTGGTTTTTTTTTAGAACCGTGTAAGCATTTTAAGATAGGGAAATACAACTGTCCAGCTTTAGACAACAACACAGTCCAAATGCAAAAACTTATAGATATATACCTGATTGTTGTTTGATGCTTTCTTAAAGGGTTAGTAATGTCTTATATAAATTAAACGTTATAATGTAGATAATCAAAAAAGAAATCCATCGATGCCAGTCTGATCTCTCAAGCCTTTATGGTTTGAGAGACAGAATGTTTAAAAGTTCTCCCCTTTCCCTGACATCAGCCTCTAGCTGATATAAGAAGATCCTGGTCCCAGGACCGGCAGGCGGCCCTTCAGCAGAGCTGAAATACTGCAGTCTAAAAAGAAATACTTCATTGGAATGGTCTACAAAATGAGCTTGCAAACCAAGCACACTTTGTAGACTGTTCCAATGAAGTATTTCTTTTTAGATTGTGGTATTTCAGCTCTGCTGAAGGGCCGCCTCGAGTCAGCTGACACAAATCTCCAGCTTTACAGCTAATATCAGTGAAAGGGGAACTTTATCACCGTATATCTCCCAAACCGTAAAGGTATGAGAGATCAGACTGACATCGATGGATTTCTTTTTTGATTATCTACAATATTACTTTTTATTTATATAAGACAATGTTAACCCTTTAAGTAAGTTCTGATCCTAAATCTATTGGCATAGAACCCATTTAACACTGTCAATGTGTCCATAGTTACCATAATTTGGTGTGTAGATTGTCCACATTATGAGGTAATGAAGACTGATTAGACCTTTCCTTTATGAGAGTTTAGCTGTAGAAGTAACAATTCAAACAAAAAAGGTGCTTGTCTAATTTAATTATTTACAAGCAGAAAATATACTGGTTAAAGGCAGTCATGTTCTAGATGTACATGGGAGCTTCTCTCACTTTATAGTAAAAGAATCAGATGTTTGCTACAGAGGCAATACTAACTTTTAAAGTGGACCTGTCACAGAAATAGAGCAGATTATAGGGGGAATGTCCTGAAAAAGGTGAGTCTATAACATGGGTGACTGAATTCTAGCAGGGGCTGCTACTGTCCTGTCTCCGGCATTACTATAATTATTCTTTATTTATATAGCACCGACTTACTCCGCAGCCCTGGCATCTTTAGAGCCATCTCTGGACTCAGTGGTGTAAAGATACTACATTAGCTTCCCAGTGAATTTCATATGCTACCCACCTTCTGCTTCCCGGTCTGTAGAAGTCCTTTCTATAACCCATTCTTTACTCAAGTTATTTGGGATAATTCTCTCTCACATTATTGCATTTCTAATATCCCTTGCTAAACAGGACTGTTGCTTCCTTTTTTCAGTGAGATGTGCAGGGCTGGAGAATGAAGGATTATGTTTGCAATTCCCTTTAAGAGTAATGGGAATTATGTAGCTAATCCCTCATACATAATCTTGAAAATGAACCTCTGAGTCTAAACCTAATGCATGGGATTTAAATGCAAAAATAAATAACTTTCTACTCTGTATACTGCATACATACTTACAGCGGCTTTCAAAAATAGACTGAGCTGGCGAGTGTCTTTTAATCCCCTCGGTGCTGGTAGGTTTTGCAGCACTTTGCATGGAAGGAAGAACATTTCAGCTTGATAAGATAGAAGAGAAAACTAGAAAAAAAAAAGCAGGTCAGAATATATTCTTAAAGGGATAGTAATACTTCATTTTATCTTTATTTTATTTTGTAGGCATTAAAAAAAACATGAAGAGTGATATAAGTCTTATCTCTCAAACCTTTATGGTTTAAGAGATATTCACAAGCAAAGTACCCCCCCCCCCCCCCGTTCAGCCAGAGCAGAAGGGAGGTGCCCAGGTAGACTACAGAGAGGGACAATCTTCAATTAAGATAAAGGAAAAAGCTGAAAAACTTGTCAAGGGGGGAAGGGCTTTCATTGTCTTCATACAAAGAAAATTGTCCCCTTCTGTTATCTGTACTGTCATACAACCAGACTCACATCTAAGAAGAGATGGCTTACACTAGGTAAAAGGGGCGGGGAGGGGAACTTTGCTTGTGAATATCTCATAAACCATAAAGGTTTCAGAGATAAGACTTATATCATTCTTCATGTTTTTTTAATGCCTACAAAATAAAATACAGTTAAAATGAAGAATTACTATCCCTTTAAGTAGTACAGCCAATGGGTACACAGAAGTTTTCAGGCACAGTGATTCCATTCCATAAGGTTTACAATCTGAGTTTTAGTACCTAAAGCACAGGATAACTCAGTGACTTGTATGATGTTTTAAGGACTTTATACAAGAATTTAACCAGGTTTTTCCAGCTTCAAGGCCAGTGTGTTGGCTTAAAAAATGCTTAAAGGGGAACATTCACATACTAAAAATGTTTGTTCATGGGCTTTAATCCTTAAAAGTAGACTAGTGCTGTTTTTTTATCTACTTACTTTTAGAGATATGAAGAGTTACAATACTGCACTTCCACATTGTGTGGCACCTTCTGTGTGCGGCACCAAGCCGCAGGACTTCCCACCTCCCTCCCAGCTGCCCCAGGTAGCATGTTCACACATCCCTTCGTAGAGGTAGTAATGTGGGCAATCGTTATACCAATGCTCCATTTACCATGCTACAATATGTTAATTCATACTAATAGGGTACTATTTTAGTTAGAAGTAGTTTTTCAGTATTTCAGTACATCTGAAAATGTAAACAAATGCCTATGTGCTCCTTTAGCTCCACCTACTGGAAACATTTGTACACACTAGTCTAGGGTTAGAGAGGCAAATAACTCCTCATTTCATGCCGTAGAATATCTGCTTTCAGGAAATATATTATATGATGGTGTTATTTTGATGTTATAGTGGTATGGGGTAATTTAGCCTTCAAACTAAGTTCAGTGCATTTAAATCCATGAAAATGTCAGTAGAAATGCTGTTATGTTTGTTACTAATTTTGTGGGATCCAGGGAAGGACATATATTTGTGTACCTATACATATGGGTATCAGTGTACTCAGGAGATAAGTTTGTTTTTTGTTACGCTAAGCTTAGTTGTGCCGTTGTACAGTACATTTCTGAAACCACTCTGAAAACCCCTAAAACTTACCTGCTTCATTTTGTGAGCTAACAAAATTCAGCCATTTTCTGGTTCTTAAAGTGGAACTATCACCCACAATCAACTTTATCTTATTCAATGTAGATTTTAAAATGGCTGTGGGTTTTTGTTTTTTAAACTCAGTATTGCGATGTTCTTTTTGCTCTGAAAGGCTGTCCCTTTCCCGAAATAGTCCACCCACCACCCCCTCCTACCTCTTCTTAGCACCGCTTAACTCCTCCTCCACTCTTGTGCCTTCACTCGTCAGGTGAAAGGAGAAACCCTGTTCTGTACCAACCATTTTTAGCTTTTATTGGGCTGTATACCAACGACAGTATGAAAATGATTAGGATTAGGCTTGCTCTTTTCTCAGAGCGTTTCACAGGCATCCAAAGTTTAACCCTATGAGTGCCAGAGGGGTATCCAGCTCATTGCACAGCAATGCGTTGGATATCCCTCTGGTACTCAAAGGGTTAAGCCTGTGACATGCGTCTTTAGCCTTTCCAGTCAGTGCCAGAATCGGAGTTTGGCGGAAGAAGCCTGCACCGCTTTGAAGTGGTACACTGCCACTTAGGGCGGACATATAAAAAAGCATTTGCAGTCTAATACCAGATGAAGAGCCCATCTCCCTGTCACAGACCAAGCTTTCTTGTGCAGAACGGTAGAGAACTGGTTTGACACAGAGAAGGTGCTTCTTTTGGAATTTGGGAGCCGGATTGTGTGTGGGGTCAGTAAGTTAACAGAGAAAGAGTGCGACTGCAAAACGGATCATCCATTTTGCAGTCGCACTTTTTCTCTCTCACCATCAGACCCCACATACAACCCGGCTCCAAGTTCCAAGGAAGCACCTTCAGGCTGGCAGTAGGAGGAAGTGATGTACAGTTAGCTGTGTGAGGAAGGCAAGTGGCCTGAGAACTTAGCTCCAGTCTTTTGAGTAGGCTTAGGAAAGAAGGTGGAGGGAAAGTTCTGCCAATCATACTACATGTAATCAAGATGGCAGCGTTCTCCCTCTTGCTAACGAAGAGGGTTCAGGTTACATTTTTCATCATGGGGGAAAATTACATAGGTTACATAAGGATTTTTGGGGGGGTACACATCAATTTTGTGGGGGGAGTTGGAACGTGATAGTTCCACTTTAAGTTAGTCTACTGTCAGGAAATAGATGCTTTTATATAGTTCGTAAGCTGATTTTGGGGTTGTTAAACCATGTAACCAATGGCGTGTGCATTTTAATTCATAAAGTTGACTATACCCCTTTACTCTCCTGTAAACAGAGGATCAGTTGAAGCCATGTATGTAGGTAAAACTATTTATTGGTGAACTCAGAGGGAATCAGAGCTTTAAAAATAACTGAAACCAACAGAAACACACCCAGGGGTGGCAGTAATGAGGAGTTATTAAAAACGCCTCTATACTGGCGCTCCCATAGGTCCATTCATGATTTTCATAGGACTCTCTGTGAAAATCTCTGCAAGGAATTACTAGGCCTTCTATACAGAATACATACAAATGCAATACACACACACAACACACACATGCAATATACACACACAACACACATACAAACAACACACTCAATACACAAACACAACACACACAAACACATTATACACACAAGCATAATACATACAAGACACATACATAATACACAAACACAAACAGTACAAATAGACACAATACACACAGTGTACACAAAACACACACACAATATACACAATAAACCCAATGTACACAAAACACAACACACACTTATACACACACAACAAACTCTCACAATACATCCAGACACACAATCACATACAAACGCACAATCTGCACAATGCAGTACGCAAAATGCTATGAGCAAAACACTATGAGCAAAACTCTATGTGCAAAACTCAATGTGCAAATGCTATATGCGCAACACTGCAACACTATACCCATAATCCTATACCCAAAAAACTATATGCATACTGCAGTAAGCAAACCTTTATTTGCAAAACGCTATACTCAAACTATATGCAAACCACAATATGCAAACCACAATATGCTATACACAAAACGCTATATGCAAAACACTATACGCAAAATACAAAACACTATACGCACAACACAAACCTCTATACGCAGACCACTATATGCAAAATGCTATATGTAAACAATATGCAAAACACTTTATGCAAACTGCAATACGCAAAATGCTATACACAAAATGCTGTGTACAAAACACAAAACGATATGCTCAAAATGAAAAACGTTATATGCAAACCGCTATATGCAGAATGCTATACTGAAATTGTATTAAAGGGATAGTAATACTTCATTTTAACTTTATTTTATTTTGTAGGCATTAAAAAAACATGAAGAATGATATAAGTCTTATCTCTGAAACCTTTATGGTTTAAGAGATATTCACAAACAAAGTATCCCCCCCCTGTTCAACCAGATAAGAAGGGAGATGCCCAGGTAGACTGCAGAGAGGGACAATCTTCAATTAAGATAATGGAAAAAGCTGAAAAACTTTTCAAGGGGGGAAGGGCTTTCATTGTTTTCATACAAAGAAAATTGTCCCCTTCTGTTATCTGTACTGTCATACAACCAGACTCACATCTGAGAAGAGATGGCTTACACTAGGAAAAAGGGGCAGGGAGGGGAACTTTGCTTGTGAATATCTCATAAACCATAAAGGTTTGAGAGATAAGACTTATATCATTCTTCATGTTTTTTTAATGCCTACAAAATAAAATAAAGTTAAAACGAAGTGTTACTATCCCTTTAAGCAAAGCACAATACGCAAAATTCTGTACGCAAAATGCTATACACAAAACAGCTATACACAATGTGCAAAATACTATACGCAAAATGTTATATGCAGTACACTATAAGCAATACACTGTACGCAGACCACAATATGCATAATGCAATACGCTATACGCAAAACACAAAATGCTATACTTAACACACAAGCACTATACAAAATGCTACTATGTTATATGCAAAACATTATATGAAATACATTATATGCTATACACAATAGAAAAATGTTATTATACATAATACTCTATACACTATATGGTATAAACAATACGCTCTATGAAAAATTATATATGCAAAATGCTATCTGCAAAACGCTGTGTGCAAAATGCTATATGCAAAACATATGCTATATGCAAAACGCTATACGAAAACGCAAAACCCGATATTTAAAATGTTTTAGAAAAAACGTAAAATCATATACAAAAAACACAACACACAAACATGCACACACGCTCACACGCGCACACATTGCAATGGCTAACACACATGATGGCTGCTTCTGTTTAGGATGTCTTCTGTAGAGTCTGTCTTTATAACACATTCCTTTATAAAACATTCTTTGTTTATTTAATCCTGCATACAACTGCATGGGACTTGTATTTTTAATTTGTTTTGCTTGAAAATTGTTTTTCTTTATTATGTTATTAGGAAAATAAGTATTTATTTTGATGCATAGTGAAAAATTTACTTGTGAGTTGATGAAGTTCTGAAAAGAAAAAAAAAACAAACAATATTTAGTTTTCCATATTTAACAAGAAAATGACCTAGGATGATCATAGAGAAAATTCAGAGAAGGGCTACTAAAATGGTGACTGGTCTACAGGAAAAGAAATATCAGGATAGACTAAATGATCTGAATATGTATAGCTTGCAGGAGAGAAGCGAGAGAGAGAGGGGATATGATAGAAACATTCAAATACATGAAGGGATTAAACAAAGAGCAGGATGGAAGTATGTTTCAAAGGAGTAGAAATGTTAGGACAAGAGGCCATAGTCTAAAACTAGAGGGAAACAGGTTTAGATTTAATGTAAGAAAGTTTTATTTTACCGAGAAGGCAGTAGATAAGTGGAATAGCCTACCAGCAGAAGTGGTAGAAGTTAATACAGTAACGGAATTTAAGCATGCATGGGATAGGCATAAGGCTGTCCTCAACATAAGAAAAGACCAAGGACCAAAAAAGGTTTGAGGTTTTTAAAGTAGGAAAATGGGCAGACTAGATGGGCTGAATGGTTCTTATCTGCCGTCAAATTCTATGTTTCTATACCCAAACAGATGTGCAGCAAAATTGTTGAAAATGTGTCTTGCTTCCAGGATATAAAACATTCCCCAACCCTCTGGCAATAAAAAGGTTAGTGTTAAACAGCCCCCACCACAAAAAACAGCAACCCTGTGGATTGGACAATTTAATGTTATCTGAAACAATATTCCATAATGTGTCATAGAAAATGTCAGTGAGGATTTTGATTTTTTAAGCAGACTATTCATATTTTTAGGGCAATAATGTGTGAAAATGATCAGAAACAATATTGTGTCTTTAGGTTTTGCTGGATGTGACTTTATCTAGTAAGGTTTATCTGAGTCTCAATAGCTTCAGTGTAATTATTCTTTTTGTAGTTCATGGACTTTCTATCACTTCATCTTTTAGAGAAATGGCATCTTTGTAATAGTGCTCACAGCATGGGACATCTTTTATTTATCTGTTTCCTTGCCCTGGTAAATTGAAAAACAAAAAAAATGATAATCAGTTATTTAAACAGTGGAACAAGTAAGTTTGAAATAAATCTCTCTTAATGTCACTTTTGCTGCTTTTGAAATTATTTGATGTCAGTAGACTACTTAGTGTAGTTTATCTGACAAACTGTATGTCTTAGTGATGTAGCTTTAGAAGAATCAGGTCTGTGTTCACAGTTATTTCTGTTTAGTCATTTCTTTACAGAATATGAGAATCCAAATAATTTTGATTTGTAGGAGTTAAAGTTCTTAACACAACCAATATTATATGAAATATTCTCCAGTTAGTCAGTTTGCCTTAAAAGATCTAAGCGCACATTCAAATGGTTTCAGTCTGAAATGACCAAAGGGCTTTGAATATGGATATTTTATAAATATATTCCCAAAACCTGTTATGAGTTTGTTTCCTCCAAGGTGCTAAGGAAATGGAATAACTGAACTCAATTTGTCTGTGTATGATTTAGGGGAGACATGCAGGTCTTGCTAAATTTGTAGCCTTCACTATTTATTTAGAAAATGTATGTCCCGGGGAACTTTTAAAGTAAAAAAGGTACATACTTACACAATTAGAGAACAATATATACACGCATTCATATACACATAAACATGCTGAAAAATGTTATATACAGTATGTGTGCCAGGATGTACTAAATGAGTCATATGCTGTAGTTAAGGCACAAGACTTGGGGCCATATGTTCAAAGATATATCAACAAGAAAATGTTGTATGATGTTGTATGATTGACAAGAATAAGTAATTGCATGAATTACATATTTTCTATAGTATATACGACAAAAACTAGTGATATCCGTTGTGTATGAATTAACTCCAGAATTGTCGGTCAAAGGGGCAGGGCAAGGGCATGGCTAAACTATTCATCATGGTCCTATAGAAGTAAAGAAAATGTATTGTATACAAGGACAAAAAATATTGTGAAAACGACAGAATAAGTATGTTAAGAAAAACCTATCACAGTTGAAGGAAATAGCTAGCGAATATTGAAATAGGCAGCTTTCATGTGAAATGTAATGTAAATATCAAAATATTGAAGTGAGTAATTAAAAAAAAAGAAAAGAATATATATATATTTTTATATATACGCATATCTGTGTGTGTGTGTTTATATATATATATGTATGTATATATATATATATATATATATATATATACTATATATACAATAATATATATTTGTTATAAAATATCACATATACACACGCATATACATATTACCATTTTCTTTATTCTTTAATAACCTATTACCAGTGCTAAAATTCTGTATTGCTATCACCAACACAAGCACAATTACCATACCCATATTCTTGACACTTCTCTGAAACACCACGCTAGAGCAGTCCCACCACATTTTTGTCGTTACATACGACAATTTCAGTCAGGAAATATACTTCTTCGACAAAACTACATATTTTCAATCACTACCGACATTCTCTGAAAATATTAATGAGCCCAACGACACAGTACTTTCAAGTGTCGTTGCAAACTACAAGAGCTATTTTGCCACTTCTTTGAACATACAGCCCAGGGAGGCTAATGCTAGCAGATCTACGCTAACAGATTTGTACATTCCTCAATTTTGACAAACAGAATATTATGATTTTCATGCTAATCTCAAAGCAAAGAAAATGAGCTGTGCTGCCTGATTCATACAAACCTTCCACTGTGGTTTGCAATATTGACTTAGTTTCTTAAGGAATATACAGTTGTTATTTAATAGCATATGATTATTTTTATTATTCAGTAACATTCTTTAGTCATGAGATGTTCCAGCACAGGGATATGTTTAAACACTAGTTATTCTTTTTCTCATGTACTTCTGCTTCAGTACGCATTTAATAATTCAGATCCCTGCTGGAAAGCACATTATTTATTCTTTAATCATGTGGAAAAAGATATGCCGTTGTTTGTCTATTTTTTGCATTGTTTACTATTTTTACCCCCGTGTACTCCTTGACAAAGAAGCATTGTGCAAACTCAGCATCTGAATCCTGTTTTTGAGGAAATATAATATTTCCAGTCTTGTTTGTTGCTGTACAGTGTTCAAAACTTCTGTTGTACTACAAGATAGTACATCTGCAATGCTCCACATGTACTGGGATATTGTAAAAGTTCCCAAATATGCCTGTTTTTTGGTCTTTTGCAGCAGTAGCAGTAAAATTGTCAGGCATGAACATTTTGTGAGGTGCAGCTGTGGAAGACAATAGCACTGATCCTTATATACAAACCAAAACTGTAGCAAATAATTTTAAACTCCCAAGTGCCCCTCTTTAGGAGGGACAGTTCCTCTTTGTGACCCAAATTCCTCTGTCCCTCTTTCCCATCATGGTTTCACTCTGTTTAGGAGATTAGACTGTGTGGTATGTATATTAATGTATTACAGCATCTGGGAACTTTCTTCTGTGAAGCCTCTGGAGATGGCTCATGGACTGGTACTGGGCATGTGTAGGGGTTGTGTGGGGGTTAATCAGGTAACCAGGATTGGGCAGAATTGCTGTAGGGCTATTAAGGATTTATTTTCCATTTACAGAAGCTCAAACAGCTCTTATAATAAACCACAATTTATCTTAATCTGTGCGGTTCTTTGTGGACTGTTTCCCCAATGATTTGCATATCATGTCCATGTAGGTGTTTCTAGCAGGATAGCAGAACTCCAAACTCCTCTGAATTATTTCTTCCTTCCTATGAACACCTCAGTGGTAGGACATGGAGTCCTGGAACCCATCAACAAAAGATCATCTTCTTCTCTGTGGACATGATATCCAGTAATAATTCACGATTAATTTTATTGAATCTATCCACGCAGAATTGATTCATAGTGGCCATTAAACCCTTAAGGACCAGCGGTCCCGGGGTGTGTGGTCCTTTAAGGAACAGATAGGGAAGTTCGACGTGCCGCCCCACGTTACTGACCACGTGTGCTGGCACGCCGAACTAGGGACTGAAAGAGATTGCTCAGGTCTTGGAGCGATCAATTTCAGTCCCCAATATTACTCACCGCGCTCCTGCAGGAGGTGAGTAAAAGTACGTGATGTACCAGGACCGTTACTCGTTGTCCGGGTACGTCATCAGATGCGAAGGGCTTAAGGTTTTCTGCCCAAATTAAAGTAATTTTTTTTTCATGACATGTCATAGTGTTTTTCATGCTGCATAAAACAAAGGTATTCCCACTGCTGAGAGTTATTTTATTTAAAAGTTATAACTGTTTAAACTGTCTAATAGCGAGTAACAGTTTCATTATTTTTTGAAAGTTCAAATTGACAAAATGTTATAAAGCATTTTGTGTGGTATCACATTCTGTTGAGAACTGGGCAGAGATTCACTAAGGCGTGATAGAGGTGATCAAGTGGAGATGACTTCTCCAGTGATATCACTTCTCCAAGTCCTATGTTATACTGTGGAGACAATGAGCTAGTGAATAGTCTCTATAGAATAGCATAGGAACTGGAGATGTGATGTCACTGGAGAAGTCTTCTCCACTTTATCACCTTTTTATCATGCCTTAGTGCATAACCCCCTTGGTCTCAGATACTCACCTCTCCCATAGAATGTAACAGAATAGATATCTGAATTCTGTCCACTGTAAAAAGTGTAAAAAAAAAAAAAAACAAACAAAAAAAAAAGTTTGAACTGTAATGACTTTGGCAATATATGTCTCCCATTAGTGGGAGTACAAGAAAAAAAACACTACAATATGTTTATTTTTTTCCCAATAACAAGTATACTTTTGCTTTAAGGTAAATGTATGGGGGTTATTATTAGAAGGTGTTAATATTCCTTTTAAAAGTCAGAAGGTAAATTGAATTGAGGGAAAACAGAGACAAAATGTCTTTTTGATGTGATAGTAATGTTTCATAGTATTTGGACAATGGGGAGGGTTATTGCAATACAGTCAGAGTTGTAGTTCAAGAGTAATTGAATGATAAAGTATACCCCTCCCCCTTTTACCTAGTGTAAGCCACCTCCCCTCTGATGTGGAATCTGGTCTTCAGACCATACAGATCACAGCAAAGGACAATCTTCTTGTTGTAAGCATAAGGACATCCTGCCCCCCTTGACAGGTTTTTCTTTACGCTCACTGAAGATTGTCTCTCTCTGTGATCCATCTGGACAGTCTTGCTGCTCTGAGATGAGCAGTGTTTACATCAGTAAAAGGGGTGGGAGGGGGATAATTTATCATTCAATCACTCTTGAACTACAACTTTGACAGTATTGAAATAACACTCTCCATGGTCCAAATACTATGAAGATTAATTGGAGCTGTTTTTTGTGAAACAGTGCTATCCCTTTAAGACTGTATGTTTACAGCTTTGGGTTATGGGTATCCAATGCAATATACTAAATGATATCCAAAACAGTTACTCCTGTCCGACACACCTGCAGGCTTTCATGTAACAGCAATGTTAAAGATCGTTCTTTTATGTATTAGCCCATGGTAATGATTATACTTTTGAAATGCATCAAGAGCATTTTAATATAATGGGCTTTGTATAGTGTGCCTGCGCTTCACCCTGTACAGAACACTCAGCCTATTCAGCTTGAACTCCATTTTATCTAGCTGTTTATCCATTAATTTTCTTATGACCTTGAGCATAAAATATATGCTCTTTTTATGCCTTGTGCTTCGTGCAGGCAAAGAGAAATAGCATTACCAATCCATCACCATTATGAATGAAACAGCTTAAAACAAACATAGGTCAGAGATATATATTTTAGAAGCATATTTGTATCGATTCCATCACTACTCTAGGCTTAAAGGGGAAAACGCTTAGAGGTTATAAGTGATGAAGCAAGGCTTAACAAATTACTCTTGTATAGTGAGAATACCCCATAGCAGTGCCTGACACTTATCTTCATAACTGCTTAAAAAAAACTATTAAAAAGGTTTTAGTATCCATGTCTGGTCGAGGTTTCTTTAACCTTTTGAATACCAGAAGAGTGACATTCATACTCAAAGGAGGCTGATGTACTAAGATGGACCGGAGACATTCATTGGCAAATAAAAAGTCTCCAAATTCTCCATGATTTAAGTAGGGCTTTTAACCCTTCAGGTGCCAGAGGGGTACGCAACACATTTTGCAATTTGTTATGTACCCCTCTGGCAATGAAAGGGTTAACCCCTTGAATACTAGAGAAGTCTCCAATTCAGTCACCAATTTGAAAGCCTCATCCATTTAGAAACCTTGGCTGCACTTGCACATGTGCACATAGCATCCTGTTAACCCTTGACAGACCAGAGGGATGTGCAGTCCGCTCTTCTGGTCCTTAAAAAGTTAAAAATTAGGGATAGAATCTAATTTTCTCCATTAGAGCCATTGGAAGAAATATCTCTAATGGATTCATTTGTTTTAGCCCAGAATCCAGCTGTGAGGGTCAGTTTTCCAACTTCCAGATCTAATGTTAGAAACTACAATGGAGATATGCCCAAACCAGAGTGGAGCATTTCTAGTGCTGACCCCTCTGTACAATGCGGGAGAAACGAATGCATTGATGCATTTGCAATTGTAAAGCAATGTGTTGTGTACCCTTCTGGCATGCAAATGGTTAAACTCCCCTCTAGCTTTCAAGAGGTTACACTTGTGTTTATCTGTTTGAGTTTATTTGTGAGGAATAGGAGGTCTAATGCAGAAACAGTAAATGTTGAGTCCTCCAGCTCTTGGGGACTACAAATCCCATTGTATTCCCTTCCGGCTAAAGGTCCTACTCCAATGATTGGCTCCCCCTGCTCCATCGGCTTGTGTTGCGCAGATGCTCTTTAGCAGTCATCTAAATTCAGTATATAATCTAAAATGCTGGTTTGGAATTCTGCATTATATGTTATCTACTTTATGGAGCATCATCCTGAAATCTAGGTCAGAATTTGTTTTACTACTATAAAATGATAATGTTCTCATTGGGAATTGAGATTAAAGCAGGGATTTGACATAAGGTTTTATGATTCTCATAAAGTCTAGGAAACCACATGTAAGGCATCCATTATAAATGACTAGTTCACATTAGGATTTACATTTCACCCATTTCCACATATGGTAGATTGTTCTTTTTGTTTAGTTTTGTTTTTCATTTGTGTACAATGACCGAACTTCATTTCTGCTTCTTATAAAAATATATCAGTGTGAATCGGTATAACAGTACCAAAACAATATCCACAGAAATAGCGATATTCATTCTAGATCTATAGAACCGACCTTTCCTATCAGGAAGAGAATACCTTATCTTATGAGGTCCGTAGTTTTGTTTTGTCAAAGGTCAGGAGTCAGTGTCTGAAAATCACTGTGCTTATAGCCATTTAGAGCAAATGTCCAAGGCAATCATTTTAGCAATTTCAAGGCAGGTGATACATTCAGTGTTGGAAGCAAAGGTCTTCAGAGATATGAAAGAAAATATTTGCTCTTGCTGGAAAACAGGTTGATAATACTAAGAAGCCTTGCACGAGAAAAAATAATACTAAATAAAAGTAAAAAAAAAATGCATACTTAAGGCAAATACATAATGTGTGTATATAGATAATGGTAGCAGCAATCACATGCTTTAGGGTTAAAACAAACCTTGGTTCAGTGGTTTATTGAGGCAACAGCAAAGATCCTATGTGGAGATCAGTGATGTTACCACAATAAGAAAAAGAGCAAACTAGCACCGCTCCTATAAATAGTTCAAAAAAATAAAATACAAATTCCAAGTTCAACAAATACATAGTAACATAGTAATTTAGGTTGAAAAAAGACTTGCGCCCATCTAGTTCAACCTTTTCATTTTCCTGTTTACCATCGTTGATCCAAAAGAAGGCAAAAAAAAAAAAAAAGTGTCTCTATAGAATGATAACATACATAAGCAACTTCAAGGGGATGCAGCTCTGTCCCTAGTGTCTTCAGCAGCACCGTCCACTGTCTAAGTACTAGACTTGTGCACGGCAAAAATTTTCTGTAATATTAAAAAACATTTTTTGTCTTTCGGAGGATTTGCGTTTCAGACCAGACCTGTTCAACTTGTACGAAATTCGATAGTAGTCTGAATTATTCAGTCGATTTTAACATACTTTAAAAAATTACTCTCCCTTTCAGTGGCAATAAGGTACTAGGCTGGCCTGTCTGCACACACAGCTGTGAGACTGGCTGTGTCACTCTGAAAACTATTAAAACAAATTCCTAATATAATTTTTAATATTTTGCACAGGAACAAAGATGACTCTCCCTTGCAATGGCTATAAGGTACCAATGCTGGCTGCCTGCCTATGCTACCTGTCTGCCTACAAAACAACTGGTCACTCTCTATCTCCCTCTGCTCTCTCTGAGCTCCAACAGCAGACTAACAGGAAATGCAGGCAGTCTGGGTGTGTGACGTGTCATTAGTCCAGCCCCCATTATGAAACGAAGAAGCTAATTGGACTAGAGAGAAAGGGAAAGTATGGAGGGAAAGTATCTCGCACGCGGGTAGCTGTTGTCTGAATTTCCAAAATTTACTCCGAAGATTCTGCCCAGGGCTGTTCGGATTTAGTTTTTAAAAAATGAACGACCCTTACCTTTCGGACGTCCCGAATGATGCCGAATGACCCTCATTCATCTGAATTCGGAAATCAGCCAAACCGATTCACACAAGTCTACTATGTACAAGGAAGAGAAAAAGAAGACAGGCACAAACCTCTAAGTGTAGCTTTCTAGATAATCAGCAATCAAATGTATCGTGAATATACTCACAAGATGGTTTCTTGCAAGTGACGCCAACGGGAGATTCTTAAGTTACGGGCGTCACTTGCAAGAAACTATCTTGTGAGTATATTCACGATACATTTGATTGCAGATTATCTAGAAAGCTACACATAGAGTGTGTGCCTGTCTCTGGCACTCAAAGGGTTAAACCACAGTTTATTATGATTTTTTTTTTTCAAAACTAAGAAATTGATGCAAGTGTTGAACATAATTAGCAGACAAATGTAAAAAGCATACCATAACTTGAAGAACAAAAGCTATTGACTATTTAACCCCTTAATAATGAGGCCTTTTTTTCCCTGGAGGACAAGAGTAGTTTTGACCTTCTTAGAATGCCTTTGTTCAACCTTATTTTCCCTCTAATTGATTTAGTCCACCCACACAAATTATATACTCTGTTTTTAAAAAGATAAGTAGGGATTTCTTTTGATGCCACATTTATATGGATAATCCATCATTTAATTTGATAATAAAATAAAAATGGAAGAATTGAAAAAAAATAAACATTTTATAGGTTTTCCTGTGATAATTTGGTTACTTTTTAACAGGGACTTGAAAAAAGGTATGAATGAGTGTATGAGTGATTGACACCTCCCAAGTGTCTCTTTTTCTGGGAGTACTGGCCCTCAGAGGGGAAGATACTTGTGTCTCTCTTTCACATGCTGGTGTCCCTCATACTATCTGTTGTATATAGTAGTGATCACATTGCTTCACAGTAATAAAACTCACATTACTGTTTGTTTAAACGTTAGTATATGTGTTTATAAATTAGTCTGTATAAATAAAATACTTTGGGCTTGCTCTAAATTATTTATCCAGTTACAGGAAGAGGGTTCAAATTGTAATGCAATTTATTTTTTATTTCTGTTCCCCCTCCACTCAGCATCTCAAAAGTGCCTGAGTTTTGGCCATTTGAGGCACCAGGAGCTCTTTTTTCTGCTTCCCCCCTCCTCATTATCACCAAAAGGGAGGCAGACAACTCTGACAAATGCAATGTACACTTTACATTGCCTATTTCATGTGGCTTCACTGGAAAATGCGATCACTGTAGTAGTGATCACATGTGCAGAGTGACAGGGGAAAGGCTGAAGCTGACTGCTGCGGTCCTGGAGCACTCAGTTACAGCCTCCTCCCAGTGATCACAGCTCATCCTGAGGCATGATGCGATCATTTTGCTTGTGATTGCCAGGGCTGTCATCAGTTGTTAAAGTCCTGGGATTAAAATATTTTGACAAATTAGCTATTAGTAAACAGTCTGTTGTTGGGAAACACCGCTGCTGTCCAAACCACAACATTCACCCCCCTCACGTGCAATCAGAATACATGGATCACTACTTAGTCATCATGCCATATCTGTTCTACTGTGGTATGAGTACTGTACCACTCTCACTGATTGGTAGACCCACTTTCCTAACTTGAAGACTGGCCCACACCATGATTTATGCTGCAGACGTATTTTAACAACAACTCTTCAACTCAGCAATTAAAATGCACTACTGTTAACCACCTCCCTCACTTCACTTGTTCTGGCCACACCTGTCATTGGTGTTTTGCTTTATTCACTAATGCTGATGTTTTCTCCCACTATCTGCTCCCTATAGCTGCTCCACGGCGTCACTGTTTTCTCATTGTTTATCCCCTATCTCCCCCACTCTCTCTACACTCATGTCCCCTTCACCCCTTCTGCCTATTTCCCTATCTACCACACTATATCTGCCCTCATCTCCCTCATTATGTCTCCCACCAGCCAACCTTCCTAATGAGTCTGTACGCATTTCCTCCTTTGTCTCTTTTCTTCCATCCCCTCCATTGTCTCTGCCCCTCCATCTCCCCCACACTATTTCTTCCTCGTCTCCCCCACTTTCTACATGCTCGTTCTCTCTCCCATTATGTTTCCCTGTTTCACTGCTCCATTCTTATCCACTGTGTGTGTGCCTCACATTTGCCATTCAGTAAGGTATTGTTGGGCAATGGCTTTCACCTGATTAATGTGGTCAGGATCACATGTGTCTTGCAGTGCAGTGCAACTATTTATGTATTAGCTTGAACTAGCTCATACTACAATCAAAGGGAATCTGCTAGGTCAGTTACTCAATGACATTTATATATTTGCTTCATTATAATATCTAATATGTGGTAAATAAGGTAAGATATCAAACTTTTTTTTGTTCAAAAAGCACCAATCAATATACATAATTAATATCTATATCAAAGGTGCAGTATCCTCTACTGTATATTCCAGCGATAGCCAATCAACTTTGCATATTTTCAGCAGGGCTTAAAATTTGAAGTCCTTTGCTACTAGCCAGACCTGAAAAGTTACTCGCCACTGCAAACCATAACATACCCACCAGGGCTGAATTTCTACTTGCCAGGGCTAAATTTTCACTCGCCATTGGCTAGTGGCAAGTGGAAATTTTGAGCCCTGTTTTCAGGATATCTCTGCTTGAGAACAAGTGGATCAATTAAAGTAACTGTACACAGATGGATTTACCCGTTCTCAAACGGAGATATCCTGAAAATGTGCACTGTTGTTATCGGTCAAGGGACAGGGTTGGCTACTCCATATACATGCATATACATGCACATATATGTATATAAAGTTCCATAACTGAAAATTGAGTATACAGACATTTAAGGGAAACTTGCTTCTGTAAAAAATGTGTAATTTTTTAAAACCCTTTGAGTGCCAGAAGGGTACATAATGCATTGCAAAGCAATGCGTTGAGTACCCCTCTGGCACTCAAAGGGTTAAACTGCATATTAAACTGCCTATTTATATCTGGCAAGAGCAAGGTGTACAGGTAGGCCTATAAATAGCATGCAATGGATCAGAAAGATTGCCAAACTAGATGATAGGATATAAATAAGCATTTAACCCTTTGAGTGCCAGAGTGGTATGAAACACATTGAGTTGTGTAAGAATGCACTTACAAATACTGAAAGCATAATTTTGTAAAAAGATGTTGCAAAATCTGACTATTTACATAATATATTTTCGATGTTTTTAATTCACAGAGGTTAAGGAATCTAATAAATGCATGTCAAGCTTAAATACAGAATAGAGTTTTAATTTTTTTACTATCAAGGATTTATAAATAATCATGTGAGCTGGAAGGAGAAAAATGTCTAATCGTTTAAGCATTATTCAGAGGAAAGGTTTTGTTAAAATTGCCTTCCCTGCATATTGTTAATGTCATGAAACTGTAGTGCAGGATGTGGAAACACTTATTTGAGATATTTTTGCACAGTATGCAGTCACAGAGAAAAACGAAGCAATTCTTGAAGTTTGCTCAGTTTGTTCCAGTATTTTAGGTATGCACATAATGGTTCCCATGGGCCTAGGTAAACCTGATTAGGAGTTATGTCAGCTCTAACTGTAGGCAGTGGCCATTACCTCATTTCTCATTGACTTTATAAAGTAAGAGAAATGAAATACCTCTTAAAATAGCTATTAATTCTCTGTACTGAGCATGTTGTTACTAAATGGTTGCTGAACGGAAATATTAAAACACTTGTGCAAAGAAAATGTTTGTGCTAGAGTAAAAAGTCAATGGGCCTTATGTATGAAAACAACAAGGAACAATTCTGAGGCAAACCAACCAGGGCAGTTTTAAGAATCACTGATGCCCCTGGAAGAATTGAGAGTAGAGGCCCCCAAATATTGGTAAACTTTTAGAAACCTATTAGTTGTCTATGTAGCTTTTTTTTTCTTCCCTTCCTATTTATGGAAAAAGCAGTCACATTTATATGTTTCATACCAAGAACAACCTCTCTCCTTTCTGTTTTCTTACCATATGTTTATGTTGGTTCCTCCCTATAAAACTGGGATTGCTGGGAACATGGGTTGAGCCCCATGTTCACCTCATATTTCCCTCCAACCTACACGAATGTGACCCTTGGTTCCTGCTCATCTCCATCCCCCAGCATGCTACTTCCACTCTAAACTAATGTGAACCATCTATCCTCTTATCCAGAACACCCCTACTCTACTGTGACCCATGACCTTCAGCACTGTTCCTGCTTCAGTCCCCTCTTCTCTCCAAACAAATGTGATACAATTCACTTCCAGCCCTTGCATGCTCCCCGTTCCTGTCCAAACACATGTGACATGCAGCTCCCTGCTCTCCTCCACTCCACAATAATATGGACCTCTAGGACATTACCCACCTTGGATGCTAGAGGGGTCTTGAACTCCACAGCAATGAATTGGAGACATCTCTGGCATCCAGATTGTGAATAATGAAGCTCATATAACATTGTTATCTGTCCATTGCTCTGGCTTCTACATACTGTGTATGTTTTACAGTGAGGTGGCCCATATGTTCCTACACCTCTTATTGAGCTGGTTACTGATCTGGAGGAGCTTGCGGACCATGCACAGTAAGAAGCATTTGCACCAGAGCTCCATGAGCTTCATTATTAAACTTTAAATATGCAGTGGGTTTCAGACTTGTCTATCATCCAGGGGTTAATATGGAACAAGACTGGGTTGGCAGACAGTGTAGTATGGTTCTATGGGTACCAGTAGAACAAGGTGGTGAATGCAGACCATGTAGTATAATACAGTGTCTGGCATCTGGAGAAAGCTGGGCTGGCAGCCCATGTAGTGTGATACTACAGCTACAAGTGGAAAAATGCTTGGTTGGCAGACCATGTAGTGTTGTACTATGGATGCTAGAGGAAGAAAGCTGGGTTGGCAGACAGTGGGTAATTCAATGTATGTGTGGTTCTATGGCTAGCAGTGGAACAAGGCTGGTCTGGCAGACAGTTTAGTTGGGTTCTCTGGCTACCAGGGGAACAAGACTGGGCTGGCAGACCATTTAGTATGGTAGTATGGCTACCAGTAGAACAAGACTGGGCTTGCAGACCATGTAATGTGGTATTGTTGTTACCATTGGAAGAAGGCTGTTAATAGTATAGTATAGTGCAGTACTGTGGCTACCAGTGGAAGAAGGCTGGACTGGCAGACCATGTAGTTTGGTAAAGCCTAGAAGAATTGATGCTGTTTTGAAGGCAAAGTTTGGTCACACCAAATATTGATTTGATTTAGTTTTTTATTCTGTTCACTTACTAAGCATTTTGTTAATTGATGAATATAAACTGTTAACATGTCTATTTTTGAAAGCATTTCTACTTTACAACATTTTTGGCACTTGCCTAAAACTTTTGCACATTACTATATATATATATATATATATATATATATATATATATATATATGTGTGTGTGTGTGTGTGCTTGTGTGTGTCATAGAGTTTGGAGAACATGTGTTATATTTCCATTAAGAATAATAAAAAATATTTTCTCAATATAACAGATCTATGATAATATATTTATTTTCTCTTAGAATTAAAGCGTGAATTGGTTAAATTGTTGCACAGTCCTCCAACACTCAAAGGGTTACACAAAACTAATACATACGTGTGTAGTTAATGGGAAGCAGCAATTGTTTCCTGTAACCTATTAATTTAGTGAGATGAAATCATGAACAGTTGCATAGCAATGAAAAATTGAACAATGGCCAACTCCAAGTGATTGGTGCGGCCCACCATGAGAACTGTCTATTAATATCATTCAAGTGGAGAGAGAATGTGACTCAGTGTAACAGTCTATCCTGAAACTGTCAGTCATAGCAGACTAAAAGACCTTTCCGTATTTGCTATTTCCCTGTGAAGTACCAAGGGTAGACACAGAAGTTAGATTGTTAATGGGCTCTGCTAAACTTGGATTGTTCATAGACAACAAAAAAGGGAAAGAAAGAAAACGGATGACATCATTGGTTTGGCATGAGGCTACATTGAGGAAAATGGTATCCGTGATACAGCTCATGACTGGTCACAGACAGTAGAACTGAATAGCCACAGAGAAAAGAAAAGAGTGAAAAGAATAAAAAGCATCATTAGGAGTTGCTTCCATTTATCCAAAGAAAATCACTATTGTTGGACGAGAAACTATCTGCTGATGCGTAACATTAATAATGGTACAGTTCAAGTTTTTATGCCTCAGTGCATTAAAAAAGATATATGGATTTTTGTTTACGTTTTAATATTCTTTATTATTCTTTGCAATTTAGCAGAATTGGAAAACACATGTAATTACGTACACACGTATAAGGTTTAAAACAACGGTATCCTTTAAGTTCAACTCTTTAATTAAAATACCCAATATATAATGCTTTTCTGAAAAAAAGAGTCCAAGCCTTTCTTGAATATTTTTATTTTATCTCCCAACACCACTTCTCTCCATAGTAAATTTTACAGTGTTTGCTACTTTTATGTTAAAGACCCCTTTACTCCCTGATAAAAAGGTCTCCAGAGAGGAATTTTGTATTGCCCCTATATATATTTGTAAATCATAATCATATCGCCTTATAGATGCCTTTTTTACACAATAAACAATAGCAATTTGTAAATCCAGCATAAAGAAATGGGGACACTTCATAGCATAATATGTCCGTACAATATGGTAAAATTTCATAATTTCATTCACAAATATATATACTTACGAGAATGGGGATTGTTAGGAATATACCACACAGTCTTTAGGAACTTAGGAACCATTAATTCTCATCAAATCCCCAATTCCATTTGCAGAAATGCAGCCCCAAACTTGCAAGGAACCTCCGCCATGCTTCATTGCAGACACTCATTCTTGTACTGCTCTCCATGCCTTCTGCGAACGATCTGCCTTCTGTTACAGCCAAATATTTCAAATTTTTATTCATCAGTCCAGAGCACTGCTCCCATTTTTCTACACCCTAGTTCCCGTGTTTTCGTGCATAGTTGAGTCACTTGACATTGTTTCCACATCTGACCAGGCTTCTCCTGACAGTAGATAGGTATACCAGGGTCCCACTGTTTTGTGCCAGTACTGACCTGATGGTACTGTTGGACATCTTCTGATTGTGAAGAGAAGTAAACATGATGTGTATTTCACCTGCTGCACTGTTTCCTTGACCGACCACTGCGTCCACAGTCCTCAACTTTACCAGTTTCTTTGTGCTTCTTCAAAGAGCTTGGACAGCACATCTGGAAACTCATGTCTTCCTTGAAATTTTTGCCTGAGAAAGACCTTGTGTTTTATTGCTTTGCTCAGTATTGCCATGGTGTATGACTTTTGACATTAAACTGTCTTCATTAACCACACCTTGTTAGCTGAGTTTGGCTGTTCCTAACCCAGTTTTATTCCTCCTACACAGCTGTTTGTTTCAGATAATGATTGTTTTCCAACCTACATATAAAATTGATGATCATTAGCACCTGTTTGATATAATTGTTTAATCATATACCTCACTATATGCCTACAAAATCCCTGGCTTTGTGCAAGTGTACCTAGAATTGATGCTGTTTTGAAGGCAAAAGGTGGTCACACCATATATTGTTTTGATTCACTCACTATATATTTTGTCATTTGATGAATATAAACTATTTTTAAAGCATTCTTACTTTACTCCCCTCTTCCCTTCAATATCAAGTGAGGTGCATCTGAAAAAGAGGGAACTTGCACTGATCTCTTGGATTTTAGACTCTTTGTTTTCTCCCATCTGGTCCTTTATTGGCTCAGGGCCTTTGGAGCAGAGAGGATAGTCTTCTTCCAATAAGTTTTCTTGAGTTGTGAGTGATTCGTCTAGCTGTACGTCACTGGTTTCCTCCTCTGTCCGGAAAACTGGTGAGGATCCAGTCAGTTTTTGCCACAACCTTTGCTAACATCATACATCAAGGAAGCACCATCAGTATCTTAGCTTGGATGAAGATTTGGTATTTCCTCCAATGGATAAAGACACACTTTATGGCTATCTCTGTGGTTCAGATTTCAGGCTTAGAAAACTTGGCTGTAGACATTCTAAGTTGCGAGCATTTGGATCATGGGAATTGGGAACTCAACCAGAGCATATTCAACCTGATTGTCCAACTCTGGGGATAGCCAATGGTGGATCTCATGGCCTCCCACATGAACAGCAAAGTTCTTCTGTTTCATGCCAGGTCAGTGGATCTGTTGGCATTTCCTGTGGATGCGATGTCAATATCTAAGACTTTTCAGCTAGGATTTCCTTGATTCCCGGGGTGATGAGAAAGGTCAGAATTGAGAGAGCTCAAGTCATCCTCTCTTCAGGACACGTGGGGCCAGGTTCTCTGATCTTTTCAATCTATCCTTTGTGAAACCTGAGGCCGGATTTGCTAATCCAAGGCATGATGTGTCACCATTAGGTGGAGAAGTTTGGTTTGACAGCCTGTCTCTTGAAGCCAGAATCTTAAAGAAAAAGGTCTTTTCAGACACTATCATCACTTCCATGATCCAAACCAGAAAACTGTTTTTTTCCAAGGTCTTTCATAGGGTTTGGTCCCCATTCTATGAGTGGTGTGCTGATGGTGGTTTTTGTCCACATCCTCTCAGTCTTCCATTGGCTCTGGCTTTTCTACGAGATGGTATGTGCATAGGTCTCAGCCTTAGTTCTATCAAGATGCAGATCTCTGCTATCTCTTTTCCAGTTATGCCTTGCATTGCTCCCCAGTGTTAAAACATGTGATAGGGACACATTCAAACTGATGACTAACGAGAACTGGAACAAAACAACTACATCATAGATGAATAAAACTGAATAGAGTAGTGCATTTAACCTCTTGAATGCTATAAATGTTTCCATCATAATATGACACCTCCCTTGGAGTTTAAAGGGGAAGTGCCTCCTAAAAGAAAAGTTAAGTAAGTACAAACCCATGTTATGTGATGAAAATAAATGAGAACTGTGTTCTTAATTTTGCTTTCACATCTCTTGTTCAAAAGTATCTTGCATTGCTATAGCAACTGGGAAAGTCTTTGCTCTTAATTTCTTCTCTGGCGATGTCAACTGTTCTAATGTCATCCAGGTCACTCAGTTCTTGCAGTTCCTTCAAATTACCTTCATTGGGTTATCTTTTGATCTTCAGTGGGTGTTTTAAATCAAGAAAGAGACAAAAGAAACCAGCTGAATTTAAGGTCCTGTGAGAAATTCAGATAGTGGTCAAAATATCTAAAATTAACTGTAGCCCTTTAAGGGGTTGGGGCCACTTAAGAGTATCAGGGTTATCATCCCCATTGGTGTATTTATTACAATAAGCAACTTCATTTTCTGCTTTTTCAGTGGTTTGCTCCAAAATTGCTCCAATTTTTCTTAATACATAAGCTTCATTATGTCAATGGAGTGATGGTACAGTTGGTTTGCCTCACAATTGCTCTATTTCTGTCTATTACATCAACCTCCCTGTGCACATGTACTTCTCTGTAAGCATGCAGTAGATGGATGAAGGCTTCAGAATGCTGAAGACACACAAGACATTCTAATTACATTTTAATGTAATCACTTGAGCTTTAGTCCATAAGCTAAAGAGATGTCATTCTGAAGAAAACCAATGCATTGCTTCTCAATGCATTGGAGACTCATCTAGCATTCAGATGGTTGAATATTCTATTTTTATAAATCAATGAGAATCTTTATATGTTCTTGTGATGCGGTTGGCTGGTTCAAAAATGGTATCTCTTTAGCTTACTGAAAATGGCCCTTAATGTTTTACATTTTGCTTTAGAATATAATTATATTTGCCTTTAATGATTCTTTTGATTTGCCTTCGCATTATTTCCAAATTATATAGAACTAGTGTAAAAGCTCCAAAGTGTGACTCGGCATAACCCTAGCAACCTGAACTCTCAAATTCCCTTCCTTAGTCTAATAGGAGTCCGCAGCTGGTTGCGGTTGCACTGCTTGTTGTGCCTGTCTGCGGCTCTTGGTCCTCTCGGATAGGGTAGCACGCACTGCTGCGATCACACACAGGGCCAGGAACAGTCTGGTCAGGGGCCCCCTGGACATCTTCGTAATTTAGGGTGGGGCAGAAAGTCAATGGATTAGTTCAGTTTTGGAAAATGGTTCGCTTCATGTTACTGAAGTATTTCCCAGAGATGTATGTGGATATGTGAAAATATATAACCGGGGGAAACAGAAAAGGGGATAATCTGTGCCTTGCAGAGGCTGCACAGCGGGCCCGCAGTATAAAGCTAAAGTGCGTATTTACACTTCCCAGCATTCTGTGCGTTCGGGCAGTCTCTACTGCACATGACTGCATTGGACAAAAATACATCTGGCCTTTTATATTATAGAATTATTTGATAAATATACATTTTACATGTCTTTATCTCTTTGAATGCCAGAGGGGTATGCCACCCATTTCAAAGCAGTGGGTTGCATAGCCCTCAGAAACTCAAAAGGTTAATACAAGCATTAACAACATGAAATTGACAGATTTTCTCTCTCTGTTCTGGTTTGAACTCTCACCATATATAAGGTAATACTTGTTATTAAATATCCATGAGAAATGTTATGTGCCTTGTACAAAATTCAACATTTTTGTTGGTTATTCAAGCTCACCTATATAAGGTTTTTGAGCTTTTTTTCATCCTGAGTGGTCAAATCTTGATGGCTTTTTCTGCCTTCAGCATGCTTTGACTTTAACACAGAATACCTGACAAGAAAGATGGATGTTTAGTCTATTGATATTATGGTAGTTGTAAGAGGCATAGCCTATTTTGTTCTTTTTCTTTTCACAATATAGTGAAGAAAAATCAGTTCAGAACAGCATTGGAACGTACCTCAGAGGGTAAAGGTCTAGTAATCTTAGTGAGTGCCAGCACAATGCTTTATAAATGACAGTGTTTTGCACAACTTCGTACTGGCCCTCAAGATAATAGTAGGTGTCTATCGAGAGAAAGCAATGTCTTGCAGCGTTTTCTTGGAAAAGATGATAAGCTGTGAGTGCAGAGTGAAAATCATCCAGCTGTCAAGCAAAACACCTCGGTATGATTTACACTTGGAAAATGTAGAAAAAGTATAAAGTGAGGAAGAAGTTCATCTGCAATTATAATAAGATTATGTAGAAGATAGATAGACAGACAGACAGACAGGGAAAGAGAGAGAGATAGGGAGAGAGACAGATAGCTAGATAGATAGACAGACAGACAGACAGACAGATAGATAGGGAGAGAGAGAGATATAGGGAGATAGATAGATAAACAGATAGATGGGGGGGAGAGAGAGAGAGAGATAGATAGATAGATAGATAAACAGATAGATAGGGAGAGAGATAGACAGATAGACATAGATAGATAGATAGATAGATAGATAGATAGATAGATAGATAGATAGATAGATTATATCTAGCTAGGCACGTTGGGTTAATTCCAGTTTGAAATCCACTTCCGTACATTAATCCCTACAAAGTGTGCCTTTTTTTGTTTGCAAGCAGACTTTGTAGACTGTTCCAATGAAGTATTTATTTCTATATAACGTTATTTCGGCCTTGCTGAAGAGCCGCTGTCTGGTCCCGGGACCAGGATCTCCTTCTGTCAGCTAGAGTGCTGACATCTGTGGAAGGGGCAGGAGGGGGGAACTTTAGATGCTTATAGCTCTCAAACTATACGTTTGAGAGATGGGACATACCTCATTGCATTGATATTTTTAATATCTACAATATTAAACTTTGTTAAAAACAACCATTACTATCGCTTTAATAGAAAACATGGGGCACCCTGGTTCAGAACCACTGCATTAGAGCCTTCCTAAATGCTTTTTGAGTGTAGCAATAAGCATTCAATGCCTTATTCAGCAAGAAGCTAAATGTGATGAAATCTGGGGCAAATCAGCTACACCACAGGGACAAATACATATTCAGGCTTTTAATGCCTCTAATGCTAGAGAGGATGGTGACCTTTCTAGAATTCAATTGGGTTAAAAGTCTAATTCATATCAGTGGCTATTTGGGGAATTGACATTTGATTCAGAATTGTTCCACATGGTAAGTAAGACACTCCTGGCTTTATTCATCCAGCTTAAGAGGTTTGATTCTTGAGTAAACCAACTACACATTGAGGCGTTAAAATTCATCAAATCGCCAATGATTTAAAAAGGGTTTTTAATCCCCTGAATGCTTTGGCGATCTCTCTTACATTCAAGCTGTTAAAATATTAAAATCAATGTGCTGGAGACCTCACTTGAATAAGGGGTTTAAAATTTGCATCTAAATGAATGAGAATTTGCATCTACCCTCTATAGCGCAGCTGGTTTGCTCCAGAACTATACCTACTTGGTGAATCAGGTCTTTAGCGTATAATCACTTAAGAAAAAGGGGCACAATTATGGAGCAAACCAGTAGTTCCATAATGATCAACTGGGATCCTGGTCATATGCAGAAAGATGAGTAATTCTAGGGTAAACCATCTGCACCAAAGTGGGGAAATAAAAATTATTATAATTTTAAATGGCAGTTTTAATCCCTTACGCTCTATAGAGGTCCCAATGCATTGCTTTAAATGTCCATTTAAAGGGATAATAGTATTGTAGATATTAACAACAGAAGTAGAATAACCTACTTACCATCTCTCAAAAAATTATAGTTTGTGAGTTTGTAGCATTTAAAGTCCCCCCCCCGACCCTTTCAGAGATGTCAGCGCTGTATGGGACAGAAGCTGATCCTGGTCATTTGACCGTAGGCTGCTCTTCAGCAGAGCCGAGATAACTATATATAGAATGAAATACTTAATTGGAATAGTCTACAAAGTGCTTGCAAACCAGACGCACTTTGTAGACCTTTCCAAAGAAGTATTCTCTGCTGAAGAGCCGCCTGCCGGTCAAATGACCGGGATCCGTTTCTGTCCCATAGATAGCTGACGTCTCTGAAAGGGTCGGGGGGGGGGGACTTTAAATGCTACAGACTCGCAAACTATAAAGTTTTGAGAGATGGGAGGTCGTTTATTCTAATTCTATTGTTACTATCTACAATATTACAAACTTTTAAACCAAAGTATCACTATTTCTTTAAAACAACGGCAGTATGAGAAGCATTTATATGATCCCTGTAGTGCATTCGGTTGGTATGTTCCAGAACTGTTCATCTATTGCTTCCTGCATAAGACTCTTTATACGTTATTTATGATTAACTTGGTATGCACTAGAATTGTTCTACTTTCATTGTGCATATGAACTCCTGGTTATTCTTTTGTCATTTCTTCTGTTGGTTTTCAGTTCTTAAATTAATACTGGATATTTGTCCATCGAATGAAATGTTTTCACCTAAAATGGTTTATGTTTCCTTTTTCCTCAAACTGCACGAGTAACCCTGTATATGAATTGCTAATATTCTGCATATAGTGATAAAAATATCTTTTCTATGAGATAATGATGCCGGTTACAAATTGTATTGTTCTCCTGTTCATTTTGTGTTGAATACTGGGTTTTATTGCCAAATACCTGACAGCCGGATTGGAAACAAGCCACGGCTGTCAAACTGGAACTGCTTTGGCTATTTTGAATCTCTTATATTGTGATATTTCTCATGAAAAATTAATGAAAAGAATGTATTCAAAGATATTCTCTGCATAAGGGGATGGGTGGAATTTAATTACCCTTATTATAAAAATAAGAACTGAAAGCTCTTTACATAATGCATAATATTATTTTGCTTGATAGATTAGATATTGAAGCACTTGTTCATATGAGCATCAGGGTGCATCTTTTCTGTACAATTTTCAGGTGTGTTCTGATGTCATTCTATAGCCTAAATTACAAGTTGTCCTGCATTCTGTAACCTGTTAAACAGTTATCATAGAACTGTATTTATTTATATCACACATACATATTGAGTTACAGATACTAAGAAGAATTGGGCTGATTCTGGAATTTGCCAGGGGCACCATATGGGACAAATAGAAATGACCATTTATTTAACTGGGGCTTTTTTTAACTTAAGTTATTCATTCAATAAAGTTGAAATGGACACTGAAGGCAAGCGAGGAGGCATGGGGCATGCATTACAACAAAAATATAAATAAAGCAAATACATATACAAAGTACATATTAATTGCATCAAGACATTAGAAAAAGCAGCTGGATACTTGCTAGATTGGCAGCAATTATTTAAAAATCATTATTATTATAATTATAATTATTTAAAAATCCTTAGTGCATCAGAGCCATGGCTCTCGCTGATTATGAAGGTGTTTGATGTTACCATGGATCTGGGTCATGAGCATGTCCATCTCTTATGCCTCCCAAATTCCCTGTATAACTTTGTCAAGGGATGGGAACAGAAGCACCAGCAACATAGGTTAATGCCAACTTCATTGCATCAGTAAGCTAATTAGTTTAGTTCAAGCTCAGTGTGCTATTAGTAATGCCCCAAGTATGTGGGCTTGAGGTCCCTGCTCATTCTCTGCATGTATATACACTACAATCAGAGTCAATACAAAGAAGTCTTTATGCACAGACATGTCCTGAAGCCCTCCATCAATGCATGTTTTCAGGATAATCTCAGTTAAATACAAGTGAATATTGTTGGCACGGGCAGGTCCTTTGTATGACTGACTCACCTGTATTCATGTGAGGACATCCTGAAAACCTGCAGTGTTAGGTGGGGTCTGAAGACAAGTTGCAAGGATATTTTATAGTAAGGGCAGTAAATATATGGAATTTGTAGCCTAGGGAGGATGTATTGGTGTTTGTGTAATAACTGAGTCCTTCATATAATTAAATCTACTCAAAACGGAATATAGGGTGAACATTATCACATGTATGGGAGCAAAATATGGAGTTCCCAGTAAATAGTCATTTACATTATTGTACTTAAGGGACTATCAGTTTGAAGATACTGGCAGTTGGTAAATTGTGCCACTAGACGCCCGATTATAACACGACATACAAGTGGTGAATTGTGCCACCAGATGCCTGATTACAACACGGCATATAGTGTGAATACAACTACGCATATGAGAGCTAAATGTGGAGTTCCTAGTGAATAGTAACTCACATCATTGCCCTTAAGAGATTGTCGGCTTGAAGATATTGATAGTGGGTGAATCGTGTCAAAAGATGCCTTACCTATACAGTATACAATCAGTGATAAGACGCTCTGCTCTGTGTCACTATTATATACATCTTTTAGACTTTTGGAAGTTCAATTCTTTTATATATATATATATATATATATATATATATACATTTTTGTATAGATTCACTTTTTATTTTTTTTTCATTTATCACATATACCGGTATATAGATAGGGAAAGTAAGTGCAATTCCTTTTTTAGGATTGGGATGTGTTAAGTGTAGCGTTTTAGTGTTAGTGAGGAGGTATGTTACATGATTTTGTGACTTTTTTGTGTTTAGATTCTAAACTATGACACTTTGTTGCCAAGGGATAATAAGTATTACCTACTGGCTACATTGTGTAGATCAATTATAGGGATTGATCTGTGGTATACCAGTCTTGTGTGTGTCTGTAGTGCTACAGAGATTGATTCCAGCATTTTTTATTCTTATATTTTATATGTGTATTTCATATCCCTCTGGTGATTTATTCCTGTGATATGGTTAATTATTGGTCATATGGTGACTGAAATACATTTTTGAAATTCTTTAATCTTTTTAAGTGTTTATACTTATTTGATGTGGTTTGATGTACACTGTACTGTTTATGGGGCTTGTGTTCTCTGTTGCCACTGATTTCTTTAGTTTGGAGGGGGTCCTACAACTATCTGAGCGCCTGACCAATTGTTTTTAAGATTTTATTGTTTTTGAAATCCGTGGAGTTGGGGTTTAGGTGGGGCAGCTGGAAGTTGTTCACCTCCCGTTCCATTCAAATAGCGACACACAATTGTATATTTTTTTTTTTACCCTATTGGAGTATTATTAAAATGACTTCAACAGTATTTTTGTTTGCCTTGCCCTGTATGAAAAAAGGATGCATGGGAAAGGCAGGATCTGATTTTTCAACCTCTTGAACTATGAATTTTACTATAAGATCTTAAGCCTCATAACTCAGTATTTGGCTAAGTGCGCAGCACCAGTAGATGCTATTGAAGGACTTTTAAGCCCAGCGCTGTCAGTCTATGGGGCTGGAAGCACAACCAGAATTGCCGGTGGGTATGAACCACAATTAACTGAGGGAGTCAGTTTTATGTCCCACCAAATAGCTGATAGGAGCAGATTTAGTAACACATGACATGCCTAGTAGTAGTTATGGTATGTTTCTGAATGAGGCACACTAGGCAGCTGCCTGGTCTGCTTGGTGTGAAAAATCTACCAACATAATGCCTTAATGTAAAATGGTTTAGAGTAAACACTGAAATAAACAACCTAGATGTGTCCCTTGTATAAAATGCTGGGGTTCAAAGTCTTTAACCTTCCTGTTTCAACTGTGGTGTCTAATGCATTGCTATTTTCTCACACTGAAAAGTTTAAGAGTCCATGTGTATTATACATTTTTGTAAAACATGTCATAATATATTTCTTACAGAGGACCAAATTCCTCGTGGTTTTCCTACTATAGACATGGGCCCTCAGTTGAAGGTGGTTGAGCGCACACGCACAGCCACTATGTTATGTGCAGCCAGTGGAAACCCTGATCCTGAAATAACGTGGTTCAAAGACTACTTGCCCGTAGATACCAGCAACAGTAACGGGCGCATCAAACAGTTACGATCAGGTAAGGTCTTGTTACCTCTAAATTTAGCTCGAAGAGTTGTTTCCTCTCACTCTATTTTTGCTTTTATTTGTAGGTAAAGATTTTTCTTCCTCCTCTCTCTCCTGCGTGTTATTTAGTATGTTGTCCATTTCTGTGCTGTTGTCATAGATTATTGGTTTCTCTGTGTATGTATGTGTGTATGCGTGTGTGTGTGTTTCTCAGCTTCTGTTTACTCCTCATTGCCCACTGCTGTGACTGTACCTCAATATTTTTGTTTATTTTACTGCTTTAACGCGGTATTTGACAGATCCATTCCTCTTCTTTTTTGTTTCTTGTTTCTGTTTTAATTTCAACAAACCTATTTCAACATTGTACTTCATTCAATAAATACGAGTACCAATGAAAATTTCCACCCTCCATCCTTAACTCTATATGCGATTCTAAAAGATCAAATACAATTATATAATTCAATTATATATTTTCTTACCTTGCCTATACGTAGTATTACCAAAACAAACTGGGTCACGCAATCTCACTTGTAATAATGAACACATATTTAGTTACTAGTTGAAGAGCCCGTATACACGGGCCACAGTGCCACCCAGCCCCGTAGAGACTGCCCGCACCGCGGCTGATACAGAGAAGGGCGCTCTGAATTCAGACCATAGTTTATGGTCTGAATTCGGAGCCCCACTCTGTTATCAGCCGCGGCACAGGCAGCCTGTACTGCGCATGACTGCAGTGAGCACAGCCGTGTCTATTGCGCATGCCGGCTTCTGACAAACACACACTTAGCGAATTATTATATAGGGTTGTTAAAACCACAATCTGATTTAAAAACAGGAGGTTAAATTGGAAAACAAGTCTTTAACTACTCCTAACGTTTGGCTTAGTTTATTATTACTGTACACATGCGTTTTGATCCTGGGTCTGAAACACATCAGATCTTTTTGATCTATTTCTTTTTTGCACACTTTCCCAAAAGCTAATACTCTCTACCCTGACTTACTCCTTTGCTTTTATACACCTTGCAACTTGTAAACCTTCACTGCAAGGAGGGTTGTATCAGGATGTAAATAATTTGCAGACAGCTGTTGCATTGAAGGCCATATTTATAGACTGCACCCCCAACTAATATTTTGACAGATTTTTTTTTTTAAATGCATTAGCACTAAAATGCAGTAAATTATAAGATGTTAATTCGTCTGTCTGCCAAAAAATCCTGGCTTTTTGACCTGTCCTGTGCTGTTCAAAGTGTCTTGTTAATTGCTTACTTGCTTGTTGTCAGCAGAAAAATATGTACTTTTTTCTTTTTTAATGTAATTTAAGCATTGCTTTTCACAATGTGACATAGATAACATAGATTTATACAACATTAATAAGTACCAAATTATAAAGAATATAATAATATTTTTATGCTGTCTCTCTTCTCTCCGTATTTAAATCTCCAGAATCTATTGGTAAGTGCTTAGTTCTGAAGTGCACTTCACCCCCATCAGTATTCATATTTAGAAAAGCCCTTGTATTCTTAATATTGTTAAAATGCATGGCATGCATTTTACAAATGGCTAGTGTAGACACAAAACCCTTGTAGTGGCACACACACACCTTCACAAAATTGTAGTAATCCCAGCAACACCTTTCTACAAGGAATCACCCCTTAGCTTCACTTTGATCCTAAAATAGATACCTTACCTTGAACTGTACCACAGTGTTTGTTACCCTTATGCCCTTTCACGTAACCTTTAGACTGTTAGATAAAAGTGTTTCCCTAACCTCCTTCTAAATATACTCTCCAACTTGCAAATGATTATGAGGCTTAAAATCATATAAAATCCCTCTTAATCTGGCTGTACTACTGGCAGAATGGCATTGCCATTTTGGGTCCTTTCCTCTATGTGGTACAGTGCAACATGTACTTAGGACCTATTACCTCTATTCAGTATATTCCTGTTTTCCTTTTTTATTCTGTAAATCTAATTTAATTCTTCTTCCAAAGCCCTAGTCTCCTTCTACTGGTACTAATGATTCTTCTTTCTAATCTTATTTGCATTCATATTATCCACCCAGGTGGTACACCAATAAGAGGTAAGAGTGCGGAACTAACATTCACAGAATGATCTTATTCATTCTTTATGTCTGTCCATCCTTCCCATATCTGTTATCTTTATCGCTATGAAAGAAAAAACAATCATAATTTTATTCAGTTTATCCTATTCACTAGTCCATGTGTCTTTTTCATGTTTTGGTTTATTTAATACAATATTTAAGTTGTGATATGCTTCAAAGAAAGCATATCAGGGTCTTTGACCACAGCCCAGTCACAGCTTTCCATTTGTCCCTCTTTTTTTCTTCTTGTTTTTCTTCTTTTTTTTTTGTCCGACTGATTGGAGAGAAAAAAATCATTTTTTCTTCCTTAGCTGTTCTTGTTCTGGACCTATGCCATTTGGTCTAGGGAACAGTTGGAGACATGCAGAGGTATCCAGGAACATCATCTTTTTGCTTTTATCTTTCAGAGATGTTTTTATTTTTGGTCTTATATTTGTTCTTTAAAAAAAAAAAAAAATCGTAGAAAACAAACATGGCCTTTTACTCTTGCAAACTCACAAATGTTTTTCCCCTTACTTACTTTTTCTTGAATTTCTTCATCTGAATTTTGGATCAACTGTTCTTCGAGCTTTGGAAGCAGCAGGTTTACAACATTGTATCTCAGTGGTATGCTTGTGATACTGTTTTTCCATGTACTGAAACTATGTTTAAACTTTTCTTGTTTTGCATTTTTCTTGGGTTTTGTGACACCACACTGCTAATCCCACCTGTGGATTTTGATGGGTGTCTTAGGGGGCCTTCTGAGGACCTCGAGCAGTGATTGGTTGGTTTCTCGTTCTGGCAGTAGCCATAATTTTGTATATTTTTTATTTTCTAATTCAACTACTCTTTGTTTTCCAGCAAACATTCTTAAATTGTAAGTTGTACCAAAGTGTCTTTCTTTCAAACCTGCATGTCTTAAAGGAGTTTTGTTTCTTGAGAAAAAACACATTTTGATTAATATGGTTAATTAATAGTTTCTTTTTTTTTCTCTTTTTTTTTTTTTTTTTTACATGAAGCAGCTTTTTTTGCTCTTGCTGCATATTTTTACTTTCTTCAAAATAAAAATTTCTTAAAATTTTCCCTGTCTGATTTTTAAGAATTATATTTTATTATACCCCCTATAATATTTACATATATATTTATATAAAATTACACAATATGATATATATATATTTATTTTATTTCAAAGCCATACTTCCTTGAAGCAGTCTCACTCATCTTCATTTTAATAAATTAAAGAAAATAATCATATATATCAGGATTTTGTTAATATGTATGTGTCAAATGAATTAGTATTGCAGAATGTAATAATACCTTTTTTATTGGACTAACATTCAATTATATGGACACAGTCTTTCAAGAATGATGCTCCAGTAATCAAGTCTAAAGCATAATGAAAGTTTAAAAACTGATAAGAAATTAATCTCTTCATAGGAATGTGAGGAGAGGGTGACAGCAGGACAGAGGGGGGAGACAAACAGAATCACAGTGCGCAGAGATAAGTAAAAAAATATTGTGAGCGAGATGAGTAAACATTGTCGAACATATACAGGAAAGGGTTAAACAGGAGACCCAATTAGGTTGTATATCTTCACATAAATAGATAAATAATAATATTAAATTAATTTGAGAGCTTTACACAGTACTAGGTATTGACACACTACTTCACAGAAAAGGATTGATTAAAGCGGAACATTCACATCCCCAAAAAAGCGTGGGTTTGAATAATTAATATAAGATTAGCGCTGGGTTCCTCCCTGAAAATGTGCCACTTCCTCATTCTGCAGCACCCTGTATTAGCGGCACGGAGCCGCAGGACTTCCCACCTCCCTCCCAGCTGCCCCAGGGAGCGCGTTCACGCTTCTCTTCAGAGCTGTATTTTTGTGGGCTAACATTACAGCAAGCTCAGTTTACCATGCTACTGAGGAAATATTTTTCCTCAATATAGAGGAAATACATATATAATTCTAGAACGCTGCAGAATCAATAATATAAAAGAAATAAGTAGTTACCAAACAATAAAAGTGTGTTTGTTAGAGTTTCTTTGGATGTTGCTTCAAGGAAATCAAGAAACAGAAAAATCAAGAAGCCAAGAGAGAACTACCCTTGGCCTTAGTGTTTTATAAGGTCAGAATGTGAAGAACTATGTGAAGACAAACAATATCATTAGTAGGAATCAGCATGGTTTCATGAAGAACAGATCATGTCAGACTAATTTACTTGCATTTTATGAAAGAGTGAGTAGTAATTTGGACAGGGGAATTGCTGTTGAAGTAGTATACTTGGATTTTGCAAAAGCCTTTGACACAGTGCCTCACAACAGGTTACTGCATAAATTAAAAGGCTTCGGTTTGGGTGGTGTTATCTGTACATGGATTGAGAACTGGTTAAATGATAGATGGCAGAGAGTTGTAAATGGAACTTTTTCAAATTGGTCTAGGGTTATAAGTGGGGTGCCGCAGGGTTCAGTCCTGGGCCCAATGCTTTTTAATTTGTTTATTAATGATCTAGAAGTGGGAATTGAAAGTAGCATCTCAATCTTTGCTGATGACACTAAGCTATGTAAGGAAATACATACAGAGCTCGATGTTTTTTCCCTACAGAAGGATTTAGATAAACTAAGTGAATGGGCAGAAAAGTGGCAGATGTCATTTAATGTAGATAAATGTAAGGTTATGCATTTGGGTTGTAGAAACAAACTTGCTGCATATACTCTAAATGGGAAACAACTTGGGAAATCCTCATTAGAGAAAGATTTAGGTGTACTGATAGACAATAGTCTTCACAGCAGTGTGCAGAGTCACTCAGCTGCTGCAAGAGCAAATAGAGTACTAGCCTGCATAAAAAGAGGTGTAGAAGCAAGGGATGCTAATATTATCCTACCTCTGTATAAATCCTTGGTTAGGCCTCATCTAGAATATGGAGTACAATTTTGGGCGCCTGTTCTAAAAAAAGACAATGCTGAACTGGAAAAGGTGCAGAGACGTGCAACAAAACTGATAAAGGGATTGGAGGTTCTGAGTTACAAAGAGAGACTAGCCAAACTGGGTTTGTTTACATTAGAAAAGAGACGTCTAAGGGGTGATATGATTACCATTTACAAATACATTCAAGGTCAATACAAAGAACTATCCAATGAATTATTTATGCAAAGAGCTGAGCTAAGAACAAGAGGTCATCCATTAAGACTTGAGGAAAGGCGCTTTCGACTAAAACACAGGCAGGGATTCTTTACAGTAAGGGCGGTAAGGCTATGGAATTCTTTGCCTCGGGATGTTGTGCTTGAAGATAATGTAACTGCATTCAAAAAAGCAATGGATGCCTATCTAGCACAGAACAATATTGACAGTTATGACAGATGGCTTCAAAGCAAATAGGATATTGAGCCGGGGAACTATTTGACACACACACACACACACCTACACTGGAAATTGCTCCAGAGGGCTTTTTTGTTGCCTTCCTCTGGATCAACAGGAGTGTTATTGGCATGGGCTGGACTTGATGGACGCATGTCTTTTTTCAGCCTTATCTACTATGTTAGAATCCTTATCAGAAAGACACAGCCCAACCTCCTCTGATAGGATCAAGAGCCATATCATATATTATCTGATATTCTTCTGACTGGCTACTCAGCCATCTCATTCACTATGAAGTCATTCATTCTTCTAATAATAATTCATGAACCCATAAGATGGCACAATCACACCATATTAAAACTTCCACATATATCTGATGTGATCTGTATTCTATCCCGAATGCTATAATCAAAAGGTCATCACATGTCATATAAATATGTCATACTATCTAGACTTCCCATATGGGAGTACACTTCTTCCCAGACTTTGAGACTAGAAAAGAGTCATTTATTTCCATACCTGTCATTCAGATATTTCCACCCCCTACCTTGAAGGAATGGGCCATTGTCTCTAAGAATGAGGTCATTTACTCATTAGGATTGAAAAATGATTTTTAGAAAGCCCATACTGGTTTCTAAAAATGTAACCCTCTACTCTCCAACAGGACAAAGTCCCTGACAACATGTGCCAGAACAAAATAAATAGAAGGAAATATTATATGAAAGTTTGGTAATGTACAAGAAATTCCAAGTCCTTATTATGAACAGTGTATTTTTTTTTTAAACACACTGGATTTAGGATTTCTTGCACATACCAACATTTTATATAATATTTCCTCCTATTTAGTTTGTTCTGATACATGTTTACTCATCTCTCTCACAATATTTTTCTGTATTTTCAATATTCTGTCTGTATTCCCCTATCCCCAATACGCTTTAGACTTGATCCCTCTCAAAGGTTTGTCTCCATACAATTGAATATTAATCCAATAAAAAAAGGTATTATTACATGCTGCAATACTCATTAATTTGACAAACACACACATGTGTATATATATATATATATATATATATATATATATATACAAACACAAAGTATTTGAGATGCACTCGCTGTCACATAAACATAAGACCTGGGTGCTCATCAAGAAATCAAGGATACATACAGTTCATGGAGAAAAGACAACACTCTCAGGAACGCTTTTGCAAATAAAACACTAGTTATTTATTTTGCAAACAAACGATTGTTTCACTTGTAAAAATGTTCCTGAGAATGCCGTCTTTTCTCCATGAACTGCATATATATACATATATATATATATATATATATATATATATATATATACATTCTTTTTTAAGGTAGCAATGATGAAGTGAAACAATTAATATGACTATATTTTACCATTGCATCACTTTCTGTCTGTAACCCTTAGCAAGAATCGACGTTGATTGGACCTTGAGGGCTGTCTGTGTTACTTAGAAATTATTGGAAATATGTTCAGCTAGACTGTAACTGACTATGTGTTTGGCTATATATTTTGTATTTGGACAGGTGCACTCCAGATTGAGCAGAGTGAAGAATCTGACCAGGGCAAATATGAGTGTGTTGCAACCAACAGTGCGGGGACACGCTATTCTGCTCCTGCCAATCTATATGTAAGAGGTAGGAATAACAAACCCTGACGTCTACACAGACACAGGACTTTTACTTTCAGGATGCACGCAATTACTTCAGTATTTGGGCAATCTGATTTGACATTAGGAAATTGGACAACATGTCACTGAACAGTTGAGAAAAAGATATGTTTATTTCTTTGCCTGTGGGTTGTAAGTATATTTACATCACAATTTCTGTATTTTTTCCTGCACTAATTTATTTTTGTGTTTGCTTTCATTTTGGGGTGTTTTGTAATGACTTCTTATGACAAATCTTAAGCTAAATGCTTGATTTAGTAATGAGTTGCATATGAGCTTCAGATGACATCATGGATTTATATACTATGCTTGAATTATCTTTTGCAGTGGATAACCTTCTAACCATAATTAGGACTATGTAAAGAGCATAACAGTATTTTCATCACACTTATTTTACT
Organism: Rhinophrynus dorsalis; assembly: GCA_037306005.1. Taxonomy (NCBI): domain Eukaryota; kingdom Metazoa; phylum Chordata; class Amphibia; order Anura; family Rhinophrynidae; genus Rhinophrynus; species Rhinophrynus dorsalis. Next base: position 399,587,122 of record CM074718.1, read on the forward strand.
ACTTTTCCTTCTTTTTTTCTTAATTTTATATTTAATAAAAAATGTAATCCCTTCCACTACTGTAATGAACTGACTGTGCTTTCAAAAAGAAATGGCTTGTCCTTGTGACATGGGTGAATTATGAGAATACATTCAGATGACTCTTTAAAGTAATCAAAATGATTCATTGTAAACCAGCAAAAAAGTATACTTTGATTTAGAAAGACGGTGTTCTAGTCAGTGCTCTCAGTGTCTGGTTCATGTATTTTCCTGTCCAGTACAAGAGCTTTAATCTTTATCCGTCTCATCTGTGTATGAAAAAGGACAGGTGAAGGGTAATATGGTCCGCCACTGAAACAGCTGTCAGCTCATTACCGTAGTGTTCGCAATCTTAGGAACATATCTAGCTTGGTTTTGAAATTTAATTTAAAAGCAGTCTTTAGCTCTTAAAGGGAAACTTATCATTGAACTTTTAAATTATTTGATTCACCTTTAACCCAGTAGAATATTGTAGTTTTTTTTATATGCTTTCATTAAAATATTTATTTCAAACTATTGTATTTCTGCTTCTTTTGCATATTATAATATGCTCATCCCAATCTCCCTCTCCCAAAATATGATCTTCACTGTGTCTTTGTATATGTTTGGCTGTTCAGCCCAGTACCCACACCTGTCCCCTAACCACGAGAAACAAAACTATGGTGAAGGGACTAAGAAGCTCTTCTATAAACCTAACTATAAGGGATCCCAGCAAGCAGAAAAATTAGAGTGTGATTTAACAGTAAAATATAAAATTACATAGTATACAACACTAAACCACTCTGCTCTGCATAAGATCTAAATACCATGCACTACTTATTTATTTATTTTAAAATAAATGAAATGCCAGTATGCCACAGTATGTTACAGCAAGAGGGCATGTTGTACTAAGTTGCAGTTCCACAAGTACATTTCTGACAGGCATTGAGTACCATCCTGCTCTTGGTGCTCATGTTTGTTTTTTGTTTTTCTTTTTTCCCTAATTTGTTTTTGTTGCTCTACTGTTCGCCTATTGCAGAAATTGAAAAAAATGCGCAAGCACCAGGATTGGGATTGTGTACAGTGCATGCACATTTCTAAAAATAAAATGGAGGGAGAGAGCAACATTCATCTTAGTGCTGTGTGGTCAGCTAGTACCATGGCTATGTGGGAAAGATATATACAGCACTTAAGAGTCTTAAAGATGTTTAGAACTTGTAAAGACAAGAAAAAAAAAGAAAATATTTGTTTTCATGCGATAATTTCCTTTTAAGGGCTTTTTTTTATATAGATTCCTCTTTAATCATCATGACCTTTAATATGTCATAGAAAAAGATAAAGATTGCTATGTAGTCATATTTGTTTAAAAAAATTACTTTACACACTTCAGACAATCATTCTGTATTTGACTTTGAAAATTCCAAAAAAGGCTAGCTACTGTTCCTAACTTGGAGAAATGCTAACTTGAATGAAGGGTAGGGAGGTATAACAAGTAACTTTGTTCAAAAAGCAGTTGAAAGCCTTGATATGGCCTTTTTACTCTCTCTGTGTTTCCCTTGTTTTTCTCCTTTCCTCATTTCATTGTGTTCTGCATCAAACCCCTACATCCCTCAGAGCTGCGAGAAGGTTGGTGTGTTTTTACTTTTTACCCACCTTACAAAAATATTAATTCAACAATAACAAAGAATACAAATGAAATGAATGTAGCTGCATTGTGACCTTTTTTTCAGTTGTTATGTTTCAATAGTGAATGTTGTAGTTTTGGCTTCTTATCTAACTGATTGCATGTAAGAATGAACTTGAGTGCATGGCAACCTTTGGTCTGGTAACGTGATTTATTTATTTTAATGTGTCCTTAAACTACTGCTTGGTCATGAACAATAATAATATCCTGCATTTGACATGTAGATCTGGCATGGGGATGCTTTGTTTCTTGAGGTGTAGTCAATGCCACACTTCAACTGTATTTTCTGCATGAGTTCTTACTGCTTGTTTTGTGCCAGTGCACTGTGCTTGCTTGTTGTTCCTACACTCCTGCCTGTCTTACCTTCACAAGATCATATAGCAAGATCCTCTTCAATTATTCACTGATGAAATGCAATAAATACATTTGCATTCCATGTTTTATATTTTAATCCCATCAGTGCACATATTGCACTAAGGGACTTAGCAAATGGAGTAAAATGTATTTCTTATTTAAGTTTTCCTCAAAATTGTTGAAGTTAAATCGTGTTTGCTTACAATGATTGTGTGCATCAATCACACGTTCCTTCCTCTCTCATTATAAATACTACTTAGCCATTGAGGTATATGATCCATATTGTAAGAGGTGACAAAGAATATATACTAAGGTTTGAAATTTTTCAAAAAGTGCATCATTTGTCCAGTAAAATGTGTGTGATTATTTATAAATCACATTTGCTAAATATCCAGATAAATTCTAATGTTATCAATCTATCTACATGATCTATGACAAATGACAGAAACATTTGCTAAATTACTATTCATCTTTGAACTTATGCATTGAATATTTGAAGCAGGAAGATGTATAGCCAATTGCTTTGTAGAGTAGATCCAAAATAGTGTATGCTTGTAAAAATATTAACTAACCCATTGAAGCACTCCTACCATTTTTAGAAACCTCTTAATATTAATACAGTAGATTTTGCTTTTTTCCCAGTTTTAAATTTAACAAAACCTTGAATGTAACCCTACCATGTTCCTCTTCCAGTACACTCACAGTCATGGTGGCATCTTAACAACTTCAGTCAAATCTAATACTGCCCCTCCTGTGTTACCCTTCTATCCTCTGGATATCGATACCTGTCACACCTTTTTTTTTTTTTTTTTTTTTTTTTTTTTAAGTTGTGTTGTACTACCCTTTTCTTCTTTATTATTTTAGTGCAGATATACAGGATAATCAAAATGGGAGAAAATTGATACAAAATGCTATTCTGAAATCCCCAAAGCATGGTTGCCTAGGCCTCAGTCATTTGCTTGCATGCATGACCAAATCCAGTACTCGTACTGGTTTTGCCTTGTATTTTATGTGACAATAAATGTATATACATACATATATAGATATGTTTTATCTGTTTTTGTTTTATGCTAGTGTTGGGTCTGTAGGCTGCATCCTAGTGACACGTGCGCTAGATATTTTTAGTCACTGTAGATATGTGTCAGGACTGAGATGTGACAATGTGGTGGAGCACATTACTTCACATCAAATGGAAGCACTCAGCATTTGAAGCTGCATGCTGGCTATCTTCCTGTCCTGCTTTTGAATATATATGTATATAGAACAATAAAATATATACATATTTATTTGCATGGTGTTTGTGTATTGTATAGTAGTTTGTAAATTGTGGGATCCTGATAGGTTTGAGTAATTTTTTACATGTTTTTCTATACCATAAATTTAATATATTAATACCCATAGAAATTAATTGTTATTAAACAGTTATATTAATAGTTGTGTATACAATTTGCATATCCTACACCCATATATTTATTCCACTATTTGTATATGTTATCACCTATTCTTTTCTATTTTGTTCAGTTCGTCGAATTGCTCCAAGGTTCTCTATTCCACCCACAAATCATGAAATTATGCCTGGTGGAAGTGTCAATATCACTTGTGTTGCAGTAGGGTCTCCAATGCCCTATGTGAAATGGATGTTGGGTGCTGAAGATCTCACACCAGAGGATGATATGCCAATAGGAAGAAATGTACTGGAACTTACTGATGTTAGACAATCAGCAAATTATACATGTGTTGCTATGTCTACACTTGGAGTTATAGAAGCAATAGCACAGATAAATGTTAAAGGTAACTAACTTTATTCATCCAATATGTAATGATCCTTTCTTCATCACTGAACAAGAAGGTAAAAAATGTTGTGTATGTTATATAAACATTAGATATAGCTTAACTTCCTTGAGAAAACATTACAGAAATAATAACTGGCTTGTCATTATTGTAAGTTAAGATCACAGGCAGCCAACAAATTTACACAGTGCACGACAACAAAATAACATTTACAACCCCATTTAAATCAGTTGGAATTTGAGGGGCTTTTATCTATCCCCTATGAGGCACCTAGTTTGCTTAAAAATCGATCCATTTCATAGTAAATTGGGCTGTCTGAGAATCATACTGTCTTAAACATTATGAAGAAGATGTGAAAAAGAGAGAAGAACAGGAGAGAAGTGAACTTCACAAGCAAGAAGCAGCAGAGGTAACTGATTTTATCACTTAAAGATAGAGTCATTTGAGTATTTTCATTCTTGACCAATTAGTATAAGGTGCTGCAAACCTCTGCAATTTTTGTTTGAACCATAAGATTCAGGAGGATTTTGGAAGCTCCCTCAAAGAAATGGCCTGTGCCTTCTGGAACAAAGGCACTGCTGAGAGGAGTCCAATAACATACTTTTCAACAATGTCTGGCAGATGCATATTTTGGCAAAAATATTGACTTCTGAGTTTTCCTTTACTCTGTATGAATGGATAATCTATACTAGGGAAGGCCCACTTGAGGTCCAGCAGCTCTGGAATACGTCAACTTCAATCGTGGATGGGGATTGCAGTCTTTCACAGTTAGAGAGCCACAGCTTGCTTACTTGACATATAAATAAAGCTAAATATTCATACACTATTATGTTAAATACAGAAATTTCTAACATATTGATAAGGCCTCTATTGTTTTGCAAGGGCTTTATCTACAAATTTCCCCATAGACTTCAATAAATAAATAAATAAAACCATAACTATTTATAAACTTCAATGCAATTTAGGCCTAATTTTCTAAAACATATGTAGACAGTTATGTGATTGTTTCCTTTTATTTGTGCAGCTTGCAAGCAATGAAAAGATTTTAGGCTGTTAAAGGGATAGTAGTATTTAACAAAAACAGCAGCTCCAATTAATCTTCATAGTATTTGGGTCATGGACAGTGTTATTTCAGTACTTTCAGAGTTGTAGTTCAAGAGTGATTGAATGATAAAGGATCCCCCTCCCGCCCCTTTTACCTAGTGTAAGCCACCTCCCCTCAGATGTGGAATCTGGTCCTGGGACCAGACAGCTCACAGCAAAGGACAATCTTCTTATTGTGAGCATAAAGAAAAGCCTGCCCCCCTTGACAGATTTTTCCTTATGGTCACTGAAGATTGTCCCTCTCTGCGATCCATCCAGACAGTATTGCTGCTCTGAGGTGTGCAGTATTACATTAGTAAAAGGGGCAGGAGGCGGATATTTTATCATTCATTCACTCTTGAACTACAACTCTGACAGTATTGAAATAATACTCCCCATGGCCCAAATACTATGAAGATTAACTGGACCTGCTTTTATTGTGAAACAGTACTATCCCTTTAATGCATTGATATCAGTGCATACCATACCATACCACCCATCTCTAATAACTGACAGTGCACAAATAATGCTAGCACCTCTGTTCTGTGACAACTTTCAAAATGATCGAGGTTCTAATGTCCACCATAAAACAGCAACTGATAAGCCAGTAGATAAAATGTGTCCAGGGTAGTAAACTGTGTATAATTTTTTTGGTTATAATTTTTCTGTGTATGAAACCAATTTATATATTATTATTTTTTACAACCTGTTCATTTACTGGCATTATTTGTTTGTGCAGCCTTACCCAGACCTCCTGGAACTCCTATGGTGACTGAAAGCACAGCCACTAGCATTACATTGACTTGGGACTCTGGAAATCCTGATCCTGTCTCTTACTATATAATTCAACACAAGCCGAAGAGTTCTGAGGAACAATATAAAGAAATTGATGGAGTAGCTACAACACGATATAGTGTTGCAGGACTGAGTCCCTATTCAGAATATGAGTTTAAAGTTGTTGCTGTAAACAACATCGGACGGGGCCCACCTAGTGAGCCAGTATTGACTAGGACCTCAGAACAAGCTCCATCCAGTCCACCTCGAAACGTGCAGGCACGCATGCTAAGCTCAACCACTGTCTTAGTTCAATGGGAAGAACCGGAAGAACCTAATGGCCAGATCCAGGGTTATAGAGTTTATCACACTATGGATCCTACTCAGAATATTAACAGGTGGACAAAGTATAACGTAGTTGACAGTCAAATAACCACTATAGGAAATCTGGTACCTCAAAAAACATATTCAATCAAGGTCTTGGCGTATACTTCAGTTGGAGATGGTCCTCTTTCTAATGAAATACAAGTCATCACACAGACAGGAGGTAGGTTTCTCTTTGCAGAGTGTATTTCCTCTTTTCCTGAGCTTTTACATTTTACACAGTATGCATTACTGGTCATTATTGCAGCACAGGACCTGAAGAAGATACACAAATTATTATAATTAGTTTGAGTTATATATGCAAATAAAAGATGGACAAAGTATTTAGTTTAAATGGATAGTAATGTCTCATAATAAAAGCAGCTCCAATTAATCTTCATAGTATTTGGGCCATGGAGAGTGTTATTTCAGTTGTAATTCAAGAGTAATTGAATAATAAAGTATCCCCTTCCTGCCCCTTTTACTGATGTCACTGCTTAGCTCACAGCAGCAGGGTAGTGTCAAAGTGGATTGCAGAGAGGAACAATCTTCAATTAAGATAAGGGAAAAACCTGAAAAACCTGTCAATGGGGGCAGGGCTCTCATTGTTTTCACAGTAAGAAGATTGTCTCTTGCTGTGAGCTGTCTGGTCTGTGGACCAGATTCAACATCTGAGGGGAGGTGGCTTACACTAGGTAAACTAATGGGGGGAGGGAGAAACTTTATCATTCAATTACTCTTGAACTACAACTCTGACAGTATTGAAATAACACTCTCTATGGCTCAAATACTATGAAGATTAATTGGAGTTGCTGTTTTTGTGAAACATTACTGTCCCTTTAAGTAAAGTTTTAAATGTGATTGTTATAAAATACCAGCATAACATATTCAATTCTGTAATTATGTTTCTCTGTCTTCCAATACAGGTTACTGGTAAATTTGGGGTAGGCGATCAGCTCCTTAAAGTAGGCAACAATTCCTGGAAGTGACTGCTGGGTGGAGCCTACCTCCTCTCCTTAGCTTGCAGCTAGCCAATCCCCATCCAGTAAGATTTGTTCCTTGGTCAAGACACAAGGCAAGAGAACAGTTCTGCTACAGTTTTAGGCAGATTACCATCACAGACAATTCCCATCACCCAAATGTGGATAGCTTAGTTTACCAGGTGCTTTTGTGGACCTAAGCCCTGAGGGGAAAATCTTGGCTGCAAGTTCTTTCCCCAGGAGTTGCCCACTGAGGCTTCTTCTTGATATATGGTAATCTGAAGACAGAAGATCTGCTGAAAAAGGTGAGCACCCTTTCCCCTCCCCACAGGGGTCTCATTTTGAGTTCCTATTACATACTCATGCACTCATTGGGATTATCTGTATGTCTGTGACATGTTTGGAGCAAGTTTCTGTGGTAACTTAACCCTTTTGCTGCTGATTAGCATCTTTTGGGGGTGTTGTGGGCACTTTCCCTACTGGGACCAGTGTTTATTGGGTCTGCTGACTTGTTCTAGTGGGCATCTGAGTGGTTTTACATTTGGTATTCACCTTATTAACTTTAGTGTTTGTGCACGTTTACCGCATAGACGCAATTGCTCCATTCACTTCTATGGGACTTTACAGTTTGGGACATATCTCTGCAACCCCTTCACGTAGGGAGGTTAGAGATGGCTCATTTGGTTGGTCTGCCCTTGCTCTGTTATCTGGTCAATGTTCTGGGCATGCTGGGGGGCTCAGGGGGCTTCGGGCGCTGTTGGGGTCCTTTGCTCCATTCACTTCTATGGGACTTAACAGTTTGGGACATATCTCTCCAACCGCTCCACGTAGCGATGTCAGAGATGGCTCATTTGGTTGGTCTGCCCTTGCTCTGTTATTCGGTCAATGTTCTGGGTATGTTGGGGGCTCAGGGGGCTTCTGGCGCTTTTGGGGTCCTTTATCAGTGAAACTACAATTCCCATGAGTGCTTGCTTCACGTGCTCGCTTCTGATTGGCTCCCGCCATTGCAGCCATTTTGTGCATTCGCTGATCGAGTATCCTATGCAGGGCTTGGACTCTCCTTTGCTTCTCAGCAGTTTAACACTTCGCCTACCAGGTAAGTCTATTTTAGCGTTTCTGTGGTGATTTTATTCATCATACACACTTCTTTGTGGGTGTTTCTGATACTTTGACTGTTTGATTCTGTGAGAATGTCTACTCCGTTAGACCTTGGGGCTAGACCTAAGACTAATGATACTGGGGTGTCTGTGTCCCCCATTGCTCATTACTCCTCATGTCACTCAGGGTTACCTAGAGAATACTCAGGTCATGTTTGCCCAGCAGGCGCTGCTGCCCCTGAATCCCCTGCAGGGACCTCCAGCCATGCACTAGAGCCAGTTTGGATGCACGAGTTTAAGGATACTACCAGGGACCTCCGGTCCACCTTACAACTCCTTCCTTTCACCTTGCAGGGGGTCTTCCACTCGTGGCAGACCCCCAACCCTATCAGATCTTCCCTGCCTAAACCACCTGGTGTACCTAATGTGTCTGATTCCTCTGAAGAGGAGTTATTGGTGGACTCTGATGATGAATACAGTTCTCCTTTCCTTTGAAGCTGATCCTGTTCCCTCAGCTGAGAATCTGATGAGGGCTGTGTTAAACACCCTGGACATTCCCTTGGTACAAGAGGTTTCTTCTGATCCCTCCGATGTGTTTAGGCCCCATAGTTGTTTTCCACCTAACCCCACTGTTGACCGCTTGGTGTCTGAGGAGTGGAAGTTTCCAGTCAGAAAACCATCTGTCTCTAGGAAATTTTGGTAAGCTTTATCCATTCTCTGAAGAGGCCCTAGCTCAATCGGTTCATCCCCCCAAGGTGGATGCCCCTGTCTCCCGGCTCTCTAAGTCCACTGCCTTGCCTGTGGCTGATGCATCTGCTATGAAAGACTGGACTGACAAAAAGCTTGAGACCTCTCTGCTCTGCGCCCCACATTTGCTGCAACATGGGTGAATAGAGCCGTGGCTGTTTGGACTGAACAGCTCACTTCAGCTGTCCGTCAGGGAGCGCCTACTGCTGACATGTTGCAGCTTCTCTACATCACCTCTGAGGCGCAGCATTATGTTTCTGCTTCCCTGTTTGACGCTGTCCACATGGTAGCCAGGGCATCAACTATGTCTGTGGTAGCCAGACAGGCTCTTTGGCTCAAGATCTGGTTTGCTGACACTGCCTCCAAGAGGGCTCTCCTGTCCTTGCCCTTTCAGGGCACCTCACTGTGTGGGCCTGATCTCAAGGATCTGATCAGTGAAGCCACTGAAGGGAAGAGTACTCACATACCAGTGGTCCAGAGGAAGAAGGCGCCTGTCAAAAGGAATCAGCTTTTTCATTCCAGTCAGGCTGACTTGCACCAGGCGACCCAATCGGTGCCTCAGGCTCCGCGCTCCTCATCCAAGCCTAAGCAGCAATGGAGGTCCAAGTCCTCCACTAAGCCCAAGGCTTCCAAACCTTCTTTTGCATGACTCACCGAATCCGGGTCCCCACCTGCAGGTAGGTGGCCACTTACGCCACTACCTCTTGGCTTGGGAGGCCTCTGTGGAGGACCCGTGGGTTTTGCAGGTGGTGGCTTTGGGATACAGGATCCCCTTCACCTCCCTTCCTCCTTTTCGGTCCTTCTCTTCTCGCTCTTCTCTGGGAGCAGAAAAGCGCCACCTTTTCAAGGGAGCCATTCAGGCTCGGGGGTTGGGGTTCTACTCCAACCTCTTTGTGGTTTCCAAGAAGGATGGAGGCTGCCATCCCATTTTGGATTTGAAAGATCTCAACTTCTTTGTGGTCAGGTCCCAGTATTGCCAGGAGTCATTATGCATGGTGATCACGGCCATGTCCCCTGGTGAATTTCTGGTCTTGCTGGATCTTCAGGATGCTTATCTGCCCATCACCATTTATCCAGAGAGTCAGCAATATCTTTGCTTTGCCTGTGACTGAGGACATTTCCAGTTTTCAACCCTCCCATTTGGCCTGACCACAGCTCCTCAAGTCTTCAACAGAGTCCTGGGAGCATTGATTTTCGTTCTCCATCAGAACGCTATCAGAGTTTCCCCGTACATGGACGACCTCCTTCTTAAGGCTTCTTCTCTATGGCCTACCGTCGAGTTTGATCTACCTTTCTATCTTGGTGTCCTGATAGGGACCTATCTCAGGATTTTGATCTTCCTAAGGTCCTTTCCTTCCTCCAGGATGGTGTGGATAAGGGTCTCAGTCTGATTTCTCTTAAGGTTCAGACTTCTGCTCTCTCTGTTTTCTTTCAGGGGCGCCTTGCTATTCTTCCCGATGTCAAGGTTTTCTTCCAAGGCGTTGCTCATACCCGTCCTTTGTTTAAGACTCCTGCTCCTCAGTGGGACCTTAACTTGGTTTTGGGCGTCCTTCAGCACCCTCCCTTTGAGTCCTTGGCCACTATTCCTTTGTGTCTGCTGACGTGGATGATGGCCTTTCTCCTGGCGATTGTGTCTGTTCGCTGTATTGCGGAGCTGCATGCCATGTTATCATGGTGCCGTGATTCTGACTAGCGACATTGTTACTTCCGGGTTTACTCTAGCTGTATTCTTATTGGTCCTGCACTATGACTCCTCCCTGGGCTTTGCCTTTATATACGCCCTCCTGTCACTATACCAGTGCCCTTTCGTGGTGTACCCGTATCTAGCGACTAGCAGTTCTTGTTTCCTGCTTCCGTTTATGACCCGGCTCGCCTGACTACACTTAGTGCCTGACGCTCCTGTGATCCGATTCCATTGCTGACCTTGGACTGGTTGACTAACTCCTTGTGTACCGAACTGGCTTGGCTGAGTATCTGATTCCGTTACCGACTAGGACTAGCTGAGTATCTCCTTGTGTACCGAACTGGCTTGGCTGAGTATCTGATTCCGTTGCTGACTAAGGACTGGCTGACAATCCGTTATCTTCGATCTGGCTGGGCTACTGTCTGGTGGTTCTCCTGACTGGCTGTAGTCCGTGTGTGCCGACCTGGTTGTGCTTCTACTCAGTTGTTCACGGGACGAGCTTATTACCTCCGTGTCCCAATAGGGAGACACCGGTTGTGAACTGGTTACGTTACGTACCTATCTCTCACGTTCGCATTCCACTGCTATAGTCTCCCGGAGCCTGTGGGAGTCCCTGCACTCACCAGTGTCTGTGTTGCCTCCTGTAACCCTGTAATATCAGGGTCCAGCCTGTACCACACTTTTGCACGTATTGCCTCAGTTCACCCTATTGGTTTAGGGTCGCTATATAGCCAGTATCTGGTGTCTGTTGCCTCCGTTAACCCTAGCGTGCTAGGGCTCCATTGCTGCCAGATCCCTGTCTGTGTTGCCTCCGTTTACCCTAGCGTTCTAGGGTTCAGTCGCTACCTGAGCCACAGCCGCGTTGCCTCTGTTAACCCTAGCAAGCTAGGGTCCAGTCGCTGCCAGAGTCCATTCAGTGTTGCCTCTGTTAACCCTAGTGTTCTAGGGTCTAGCCGTTGCCAGAGTACTGTCTGTGTTTCCTCGATTAACCCTAGCGTTCTAGGGTTCAATCACTGCCAGAGTCCTGTCCATATAGCCTCCGGTTACCCTACTCTCCTAGGGTCAGTCCTCTGCCAGTGTCTTGCCAGTGCTGCCTCCATTTACCCTAGAAGCCTAGAGCCTAGTGTCCACTTGTACACTATTCTTGCTGCCTTCGTTATCCCTAGTCCACTAGGGAATTGCCCTTAAGTTACCCATCGCCTGTGTCACCTATTGCGGTGTGGGGCTGTCGAGGATATTCTTGTTCCTGTACCTTGCTGAGTACCTGCCTACAAGTCTAAGATCATCACACTTATTTTGCTGACTACTACTGTGTGTGTATTTTCACCCTGATCCGCGTCAGATCTGGAAAGTACCTGGTACGGACCTTATCTGGACCTGAGTAGGGCTGTTGTGCATTATTTTCAATAAAAGCTTTTTAACCTTACCTAACTGTCTGAGAGTTCTTTTACAAACAGTAACAAACCGTGACACATGTCTTGTAAGCCACCCTTTTTGGTGGCTTACTTCACAAGAGTTTCTCCCAAAGGTGGTGTCTGAGTTCCACATTAATCAGAGGATTGTGGTGCCTTCTTTCTGCCCTAACCCTACCTCTGACAAAGAGAAGGATCTTCACCTGTTAGATGTTGTGCGGTTAGATGTTGTGCGTTGTCTCAGGTTCTTTGTGCATCGCACTGAGCCATTGAGGCAGTTTGACACTCTTTTTGCCATTCCAGAAGGTCCCAGGGCAGGGAAGCCTGCTTCCAAGGTAACCATTGCTTCTTGGATCAAATCCTCTATTCATAAGGCTTACGAACTTAGGAAGAAGCCTGTTCCCTTTCAGGTCACGGCTCATTCTACGAGGTCTATTGGGGCATCTTGGGCCTACAAGAATCAGGCCTCAGCTGATCAATTGTGCAAGGCAGCCACTTGGTCGTCTGCGCATACCCTCTCAAAACACTACCGTGTGGATGTGCTTGCATCGGCTGAAGCCAGTTTTGGGAGAAAGATTCTGGAGGCAGCCTTGCCTGTCTAGGATCTCATTACTGTCTCAGTTTTTTTTCATTTTTGAGCCCTGTTGGCTGCAGTTCAGTGTGCTGTGTAACAGTTCCTGGGCTCTGTTTTACCCCTGTTAAGTGTCCGTTGATACTTTGTTGCTATTGTTGAGCTATTCATGACCTGTTGGTTCATTGGTGCTCTGGTGACTTTGGGGGCCTGCGCCTGGTCCATGCCTTTCTTCCCGCCCTGGGGAACTTAATGGTTGGACATCCCAAAGTTACCAGTAACTTGTATTAGATGACAGAGAAAAAAGGATTTTAGTCTTACCTGTTAAATCCTTTTCTCTTAGTCCATACAGGTTACTGGTCTCCCACCCTGTCAAGGGACCATGCTTGGCTCTCCTGTGACAGAACGTGGGGGTCCTTTCGGGTTCATGCTCACAGGACTCTTTCTTTACCTTCTTACTACCTAGTCAATAGTTAGTCTTCAAATCATACTGGATGGGGATTGGCTAGCTGCAAGCTAAGGAGAGGAGGTAGGCTCCACCCAGCAGTCACTTCTCAGAATTGTTCCTGCCTACTTAAAGGGGCTGATCACCTACCCCAAAGTTACCAGTAACCTGTATGAACTAAGAGAAAAGAATTTAACAGGTAAGACTAAAATCCTCTTTTTTCACTGTATAGCTTACATTTTACAATAGTTTAACCCTTTGAGTGCCAGCGGGGAAGGCGTCACATTGCAAAGCAATACGTTGTGCACCCCTCTGGCACTCAAAGATTAACCAGTCCTTTGAAAATGCCTGCGTTTCTGAATATTATTATGTGCCACTAAGATAAAAAGTTGCAACTTTATTGTATAAACTGATGCAATGCAGAATTTAAAATAATATAGCATAATAAAGTAAATGGTCCTATTTAATTCAGATTTTTATACCTCATAATATTTAAATATAATTATTTTTGCAGTTCCTAGCCAGCCACTGAACTTCAAAGCTGATCCAGAATCAGAAACCAGTATATTGCTTTCCTGGACTCCTCCACATGCAGACACCATATCAAGCTATGAGCTGTATTATAAAGAAGGAGACCATGCAGAGGAGGTAATTGATTAGTGCAGCAGAGGGTTATTTTATGAAGTCCCGCAAAGCTTTAGGCCAAATTTATGCTGATGTATATGAATGTGCTGCAAGATTCTTCAAGGATTAATTTTGCACAGTAATGTAATTCAGTAAAATGATTTTTAAAACATCTGTGTCAAATATATTGGGTATTTGTCAAGACACTCTTGATTCTCTTTTTCCGTAGCAGTTCATAACTGTTGAGCCAAGCACATCTTACCGCCTACAAGGACTGAAGCCAAACAGCTTGTACTACTTCCATTTGGCTGCTCGTTCACCATTAGGCCTCGGTGTCTCTACTGCAGAAATTTCAGCCAGAACCATGCAGTCAAGTAGGTCTCTCTCCTGAATTGTTATTTTTTTTCAGTACCACTAGGGCAGCCGATGCTTTTTTAAGGGAAAAGTGAAATATATAGTAATTAGAAGTAGTAAGCGTTAATCTACATTTGCATTTAGAGTCAAGAACAACTAAATCAAAGAAAATAACTGAGTTTCTGTACCACCTCTTTCCCACTCTTAGTACTCTGAGCTTAATCCTTTGAGTGCCAGAGGGGTATGCAATGCATTGCAAAGATGCGGGGTAATAAATTCAGAACAGGATATTTCATCTCTGCAGAGGTATTTACATAACTTAACAGATTGGGCAAAAAAATGGAATATAAACTTTAATGTAGGAAAGTGTAAAGTAATGCATTTGGTAAGAAAAAATCCCAGTGCTACTTATGAATTTAATGGAATTATTTTAGGGGACTCATTGCTAGAGAAAGGCCTGGGAATCCTTGTAAACTACAAACTTGGAAACAGTGACCAGTGTCAAACAGCAGTAGTAAAAGCAAACAAAGTCATGTCTTGTGTAAAAAGGGGTATTGAAGTAAGAGTGGATAACATCATTATGTCATTGTACAAATCTTTGTTATGAAGTGTAGTTTTGGGCACCAGTTCTGAAAAGGGATACTCTAGTACTGATGAGAGTACAGCGAAGAACAACAGAATGAATCAAGGAAGTGGAGGACTTGACGTATGAGGAAGAACTAGACAACCTGGTTTATTTACTCTATAGAAAAGATAACTAAGAGGAGATCTTATCATAATGTACAAATATATGAGAGGTCAAGGCAAGGATCTCTCTGGTGAGCTATTCATTCTAAGGCCTGATCAAATAACCAGAGGCCACCCCATGAGATTAGAGGAAAGGAGGTTTCAACTTCAACAAAGGAAAGGATTTTTAACAGTAAGGTCTGTTAAATTTTGGAATTTCTTGCCCAAGGATGTGGTCATGGCAGACACAATGGACACATTTAAGAGTTGATCAAATACATTTCTTTCAACAGGGAACATACAGGGTTATACTGTGTATTCATAGGCAAATCAGGAAGGTCTGATAAAGACTAACTTATTTGACAGCAGGAAAGCTATATAATCCTCATGTCTCTTGGTTTGAACTTGATGAGCTTGTGCCTTTTTTCAACCTAATTTAGTATGTTTACTATGTTACTATGAGCATTTCCAGATTTTATAACACTTTAAATTTATTACATATTCAACCTTTGAGGGTAAAAGAATAAAATATTTTTAAAATGACGTAAGCAAATTATTCAAAAGATGAAGAACTTTTCATACTATACATTTGCAGAACATATAAGATTGATGGTGTATACTGTACATCCTATCTAATAATTCGCTAAAACGTGTGTAACGCCACAGTCATGTGCAGTAGAGACTGCCAATGACGAGGCTGATACAGAGCGTAGCACCACGCTCTGTATCAGCCGCGACCGGCTGGCACTTTATCAGCCACAGCATGGGCAGTCTCTATTTTGCATGACTGCCCCGCGACCGGCTGCCAGTGGCACTGTGCCCCGTGTAACGGGGCTCTTCAACTAATAGTTCAATAAGATCTCAGATTATATGTTGGTTTATGGGCTGGATTCTGTTACAGGTGCTAATTTTATCAATGGTTTTATCTCCAGGTGGATTCTATTACAGGTGCTAATTTTATCAATGGTTTTATCTCCAGGTTTCCCCATAGACTTCAATAAGAAAATGTTTGATAAAACATGTGTTAACATTTATCACCTGCAATAGAATCTAGGCCTATATGTTTGCAGTGCAATAACACCTTTTATTACCGAAGATTTGATTTTGAATAATGAAATATCCATTCTAAGGGATAGTTCATCTCAAGACTAGAATCCAAGCCTGGAATCAAACTTCTTGCACACCGTGTAAAAATAGGGTCCTGAAACCGGAGTATAATTCTTTACAATGTAAATGATGAACACAAAACTTCATTTCAGAAGAAGAAAATGTCTATAAACAGGGATATGAAAATCCCTTCAAACCTAAATACCTGTATTTGTATCCACTGTAAATAAAAAACACACTTTGTTGGTGATTTGGAAGTAAATGAATAAAAATGAAGTACTTATCTCTGTATTCAATAATGAATGAAATGGAGATGGTATTATTATAAAGATGAAATATCTTCACAATCCCTAACCCTGTGTTATTTGACATATCCAAGATTGGTCCCATTACAGAATCCAATGATAGGTACCTCACCCCTTGTACAGTACAAATTCATAAGACATATATATCCCCAGCTCACATCACCCCAACCAGATGCTCTCAAGATAGTCTGATATGAACTTTTGTTATTGGGTGCTCATAGGTCTCCTATTGTGACAGTTTTACCAGTGCAGTGTATTCAGCTCTGTCACACCACACTGGAAACAACATATTCACATGCACTGTCAAGGTGCTTCAGAGTCCTTACACGGGTAGCAAAGTAGGGGAAGTGACTGGGAATACCTGAAGCCACAGTGAGGCCAGGGCACTATGCCTGATGAAAGTGAATCAATAAATATGAAGTATAATCATTTTGCTATTACTGAGCGAAGTTCCTTAAGTATCCTTAGGTTTACGCCATCAGGTCCAGGTGCTTTATTCATCATAACCTTTTCCATTCTCTTTTTGACTTTGCCCTTAGTAAGCCATGAACATGATGGAGGAAATTCTGTGGTTTTAATCCTATTAGTAACGTATACAAAAAAGAAAATGAGCAAAAACATTTTCTTTCCTTTATTTTTGCTAGTAAAACATAAATTGCCTTTTAACCCTTTGAGTATCAGAGGGGTATCCAACACATTGGAAAGCAATTTGTTGGATACCCCTCTGGACTCAAAGGGTTAAAAATGCCCATTATCGTGTGTCTTGGAATGCATTCTTATGAATAAGTAACGTAACAGGTTCAACATCATAACACCATCCATATTAGTGAGTACTTGTTTTAATAGTTGTTCTTGTCTTTAAATTCATTTGTACATGCAGGGATTACAGAATGATATTACTGTTACTAATACTGTTCAAAATTGCTTTATTTGATATTCGTTGTTAAGCTGTTTTGTGCAATTTATTACTGTTTGAGATATGTTTTTTTCCTTATGTTTATAGGAGTTTTAAAGGCATAGTAACACTTAATATAGTGTAAAATTTATATTGTAAGGATTACCCTCCTGAGTAAAACAAGGGTACTCCCACCGATAAGAGGTGTTTTATTAAAAAGTTATAGCAGCCAGAAGTTGATTTTTTTTAGGTGCAGTTTCTCAATGGCCTGCAATATTACAGTGGCGCTGTTGCTACATCATCCTATGGAAACTTCTGGTCAATTAACCAGAAACTTCCATAGGATGGGGTAGCAACAGCACCACTGTACAATTTTAGGCCATTGAGATACTGCACCTAAACAATTCAAGTTTTAGCTGCAGTAACTTTTGAATAAGACACATCTCAGCAGCGGGAATACCTTTGTTGTACTCAGGAGGATAAACCTTACAATATAAATTTTATTACATATTAAGTGTTACTCTCCCTTTAATTTTAATATAAAATGTAATAAAGTAAAAGGGTTCTTAATGCTGATAATGCTGTGTGGCCACATATGTGCCTACAAATCTAGATTATACAATGAAACATCCTTTTTTACTTTAAATATACTGCAGTCAAATTGCTTGTTCTTTTAATTGTTGTTTGGTTTTTTTGGGGGGGTTTTTTTAATTCTATTTTTTTCTCCCTGACAGTGAGTTCCCTGAATCTCTGTTTCTAGAGAACTATCTGTCAGGGAATATGAACACTGCATCAAGTCTATTTAATATAGCATATATACCCCTTTTGCAGGGATAGCGTTACATTGTATCTCTATCCCTGCTTTCAAGGTCCCTAACAAAAAGCTCTCTGGAAACAGACATCCATGCATCTCACTTGTGAAAAAATAGGCGAAAGGGATAGTAACACTTAATATATATTAACATTTTTATTGTATGGTTTATTCTCCTGAGTACAACAAGGGTACTCCCAACGCTGAGACGTGTTTCATTCAAAAGTTACTGCACTCAAACTTGAAATGTTTAGGTGCGGTATCTCATTGGCCTGAAATCATACAGTGGCCCTGTTGCTACACCATCCTATGGAAGTTTCTGGTCAATTGACCAGAAGTTTCCATAGGATGATTTAGCAACAGCGCCACTGTAATATTTCAGGCCACTAAGTTACTGCACCTAAAAAAATTAACTTTTACCTGCTATAACTTTTAATAAAACACCTCTCAGCGGTGGGAGTACCCTTGTTGTACTCAGGAAAATAAACCTTACAATATAAATGTTACTATATATTAAGTGTTACTATCCCTTAAAGTTGAAAACATATTAACAAGTAGAGGCAATTTGACTTTATATAGTATGCACTCGAATAAAGACAAAAAAATTATTGTCACTTTAAGATAAAATTAAAAAATTCAAGGTGTCCCATTCAGAGGACGGGTGCATCCATTTAATTGATTATTATTTAATGTACCTGACAAAATTTTTCACCGGTGTAAGGACATTCTAGTATAGCTGTATTGTGATATGAGTTCATAATTGTAGTAATGACTTCTTTTTAGATGATTTTAAAATGTTGATAGAGCTATTAATATTTTGTCATTTCCATAGACAGAGCAGTTCCCTTTAGTTTGGAAGCATATTCACCATTAACCCTCTGAGTGCCAGAGTGGTATCCAATGCATTGCGTTGCAATTTGTTGCGTACCCTCTGGCTTACAAACAGTTAATTTTATTTTATCAAAATACCTCTGATGTAATTTATTTTTTATATGCTTTCTTGCTAAAGTCATAATAATGGAAGATGTAATCGTAGCACAGATACAAATGTCAGTAGATGTTTACTAGCGGGTTACTAATCCTTTGTTAGTAAATATATTCCCATGAAGAAAAAAAATAACAATACTGAGAGCTGGTGTAGAACCTGTTCACATTGGGTAAGTACAAGTTAAAGTCAAAACCAACCAGCCTGTTTTATATCATGGTAGGTAAACCTTTGTATTAGATTCTCATTATACTGAGATACGTTTGCATGCTTACCAGTCCTTTTATTTTAAATCCTTATCAAGTATCATTTGGGATTTACTTTTATTTTAATGAAATCGATTTGTTAGTTTTTTCATGCTGGCTGCAACTTAAAGCATGGTTTTATATGCTTAATATTTTATGAAATTAAATATATATTTCAAAGCTTTCACTGCTGTGGAGGTCTTATACAGACCAATGTATATACCTTGATATGGGGTAATCCTATATAATAACTTGCTAAGGATGTTTGTCAGAAGTTGTCATGTGCAGTACAGATGGCCGCGTGCCCTGCATTCATGTGCAGTACAGACTGCCAGCGCCGCACCTGATAACGGAGCGGGGCGCTCCGAATTCAGACCGTAGTCCTCTCGGTAGTGGGGCGTTCCAAATTCAGACTGTAGTCCTCTCTGCGCACCTTTGTTGCTTAGAGAGGACTACGGTCTGAATTTGGAGCGCCCCACTCCGTTATCAGCCACGGTGCGGGCAGTCTCTACTGCGTAAGACTGCACCACGGCCGTTGCTGCATGGCACAGTGGCCTGTGTACACAGGCTGTTCAACTAGTCATTTATAATTGCCTACCCATATACATATACTATGCAACATGCATTAATTGTAGCCAGAATCCATAGATACGTAATTCAGATTAGTGGGTTGTTTATTGAAGGACAATACAGTACAGGTAGGTATAGTAATATTAGGCTTCATCTTCATCCCTTTCCCTACATGCTGTCATTCATGGTGTCTTACCTCTTCGTGTTTTTTATTTTTTATTTTAGTCAGTTCGTTTGAACAAGCCAAGGTACATTTTGTTCCCTGTAACATTTTATTTTAAGTTTGATTTCTCATTAAGTTGTCCAGTTTAGTTATTTTTGGTTTTATTTCTATTTTTGTTTTCATTTCTTCCTTATTGTTTTTTTATTTTTTATTTTGGATCATTCCTCTATACACCCTGATCTCCCTGTAATGCTTTACCGAAATCAGAGCCATCAGCTCCTCCACAAGACATACGATGTAAAAGCCAAAGCTCTACCAGCATCCTGGTAAGTTGGCTACCTCCTCCGGTGGAAAAGCAGAATGGCATAATCACAGCATATTCCATTAAATACACTGGAGTTGATGCAGAAGATAACAAGCCTCATGAAATTGTGGGCATTACATCAGACACTAAGCAATACCTTTTGGAACAATTGGAAAAATGGACTCAGTATTATATCTCTATGGTCGCATACACTGCAGTTGGACCTGGCCCAGAAAGTTCTCCAATATTGATTCGCACAGATGAAGATGGTATGTTCTACCTTCTCGATCAATCTATACTTCTAACTCCTCTTCAACCTTCTCTTTTGCCACTGATTCATAGGAAAGCCTGATTTTTCCAGTTCTTGTCAGGCTGTTTCTGTCACTGATAGTTGACAACTCATTCTTTTTTCTATATAATCAGACCCCCCCTCAACATTTTACACATATAGCTGGATCGCCTGCTTAATGTTTTATCCTTTTTTTTTTTTCCCCTTCTTGTTGTCCTTTTTATCTAACCTTTAATCTGGTCTTGGTATTTTCTCAGACATTTATTTATCTTCTTTTTTCTTGATTCTTTGTTTCTTGTGGAAACTGATGCTCATCCATTTATTTTATGGTATCATCTATGTTTAATATTTTCCTCCCAACCAGAGAGCAAAAAAAGGTGGCCTAGTGATAATGTTTTACAGTGAAAATGCTGTCATTTTTGAAAACATTTTGTTTTTGTCTTATGATTTATATCAGTACAACCTTTCAACTTAATGCTTTGAATTTTCAAAGCATCTCCCTTGGCTTTTTACATTCTGATATGTTTTTCTCTTCTCAGATACCCTTTTTTCTTCCATTTTTGCATCAGTCATGTTTTTTGATCTTTTCACTAAATTGTAGAGCAGAAATGTTTTGAATTTTTTTATTGCTTGAATGAAGATCTTTTTAATCAGTGGGTGGGACCTGTGCCTATAAATTTGTTATATCAAATGATGTTGTTCCAGTTCCTAGTGGTCCTCCTCGCAAAGTCGAGGTAGAGGCTGTGAATTCCACATCTGTTAAAGTATCCTGGCGCTCACCTGTTCCCAACAAGCAGCATGGCCAAATTCGAGGATACCAGGTGCATTATGTGAGGATGGAAAATGGCGAACCCAAAGGCCAACCCATGCTGAAGGACGTTATGCTGGCTGATGCACAGGTAAACACATTTTTAATATGTTTTAAAATTTGAAATTGTAGTAATCCAGAGCTTGTTTGTTTGTTTTGTTATTTGTTAAATAGGAACTATACCTATGTGAATAAGTGTATCTTTAGTGTGTTTAGCAGAACACTTACCTAGAATGGAGTCAGGTAGTATATATATATATATATATACACTCTCACTTAAAAATGATGTGAGCAAACACTCACAGGACTTCAAATAAATTAGTTAAAGAAAAAGAATATTTATTGTAGTGGTCAACGTTTTGTCCTGATGAAGGCCAGTGCTATCTGGCTGAAATGTTGACCACTACAATAAATATTCTTTTGCTTTTAACTCATTTATTTGAAGTCCTATGAGTTCTTGCTTTTTGTTACATATATATATATATTGCTGGGTGCCATTTTTTTAGTTACACAAAGAGGTGTCAGTAGGTCATGAAATACCCTAAACATTCTTAGTAATGACCCACTCCCCAGCAACACCACCTGAGAGTTTCCCTATTTGGTCATTTGAAATAATAAGCTTTATCATTCTGCATTAGATTATCTAGAGTGTGAAAGCCCAACTCATGATTTAAATGGGGCACAAATAATATGTCTCTATTTAGTTAGACTACAGCAGTCTTCAAATGAAAAAAACAAACACAGACATATACATATAGCTTGTGGTATGAAAGACAAATTCCTAAATGATTCTGTTTAACAAAGTAAGATACATTTATTTCAAATGTATGGTATCCTTTTAACCAAGTAACTTGTATTGTTAGTCCTCTAGTCTTAAAATGAGAAAGGGTCATCCACAGTATAGCCCAATACATCTGCTTATTTTTCATGGACAATTTTCTCCCATTTGCACACTCGTGATTGTAAGACCATGTAAAACTGAATGACCATGGCACTTAATGTATATCATAAAAATGACTAATTTAATCTCAAAATTACACAGGGGCAATGCAACAGGTTATCCCACACGTATAACAATCCTATTGCCATATATAATTCAAACAACAAAGGTAACAAATGTGACTGTCATGGCTCAGGTTTTAATTGACCCCACAATATGTGTGACTTTCTTAACTTCTTCACATTGTTTTGATTGTTTCTTTTGCGTATTATGCTAAAACACATTTTTAAATGTTAAGAAATGTTAGTAATGAGTATTTTGCTTGCATTTTTTAGTTGCAAATAGTATCTCACTTAGATAGCAGGGTGCCATCCGGAGTGCCATATAGTTTATTTAAGAATTTGACCTTGATTCAAGAGTGTAGAACATCTCTGCCTGTTTCATAATAGTTTTATTTTTTATTTTACAAACATACACTATATGCTTTATATGTTACATAAATCAACTTGACTTGACTGTACAATGAGATACTTAGCCTTCTGTTTTGCTATATTCTTATTTCCTTTAGTGTTCAATCACCCAAAAATTTGTGTAAGCCAGGTTTCTCTATTGTATAACTCTAGTAAATATTTTCTTCTTCTATATATAACTGGAATTAATAATGGTTGATACTGTGCTTGCAAGAAATCACACTAACCTTGACATATCCAGTATATACTCATTTGATGAGCTTTAGAGATGACTAGTTCTGTATCTTATTTTGGGGTACCTTAGTTTGCCCCAGAATTGCACCTATTTAGCTTCCTGAATATGTCCCTATGTTTCATTCATTACAGGCTTATCCATATTTTATATATATATATATATATATATATATATATATATATATATATATATATATATATTTATAAAAGGCCACGTGTATGTTTGTCCTATGCAGTCTTGTGCAGTAGAGACTGACCGATGCAGTCATACGCAGTAGACATTGCCCAAACGCTTGTCCCATGTACATGGGCTTTTACACTAGTATAGAATAATGTAAATAAGCAATTTCTATATGTCCTAGAATTGCAGCTTGCTGCTTAAAGCAGAACTTTCAGTTGCTAATAAGATCGCCCTTGAATTAATAAACATACTAGTTTAAAAGCCCGTGTACATGGGCTACAGTGCCACCCAGCAGCCTCGGCTGGTGCCCGGAGCCTCTCTTCTCACTGCCCGTGCTACAGTCATGCACAGTACAGAGTGCCCGAAGTCGCCAAGACTGATACGGAGTGGGGCGCTCCGAATTTGGATTCCTCTCTGCTCACAAGTGCGCAGAGAGGACTCCGGTCTGAATTTGGAGCCCCGCTTCATATCAGCCGCGATGCTTTCGGGCACTCTATACTGCACATGACTACAGCGCGGGCAGTCTCTACTGCGCATGACTTCAGCATGCGCTGTCTCTACAGTGCATGATGGCTTCTGACAAACATCCTAGCAAATTATTACATAGGATGGCGACTAGCATCCTAATACATGTATTACCTCTGTAAAGTGCCGCATTCTAAATAAACCTTTCATCCTAGGAGACCAGAAACCAGGCATCAGCTCAGACATCTTGTCTGCATGCATGCGCTGTCAGTCTCTGTCTCCTGTAAGAAGCACTGCAGTGTACTAGATGGAAACGAGAAGGACTGACTGCGCAGGCGTGCAAACTGCACTAATCTGCCCATCAGTCTCCTAGGATGAAATATTTCTTTACAATGCGGCACTTTACAGAGGTAATACATGTATTAGGATGCTAGTCGCCATATGTTTAATAATTCAAGGGTGACTTATTAGTAATTGAAACTTCCGCATTAACCATAGAGAAAATTTTACATATTTTGGTGGGAGTGCAGGATATTTAAATGCATGTGACTGCTTCTTAATTTTCTGTTTTAGTGTTAGCTTTATTTTAATTAGATCATTAAATATCCAGAGATTTAACACAGCACTGTTTTACACAGCTCTGTACTAAAATCCATAGCAGCTTCTTCATAAAACAACTGTTACCTGTGATCATTTTACTTAATTGTCTCACACAGTGAGTGGATCGATACATGCTTATTTCAGCATGACATAAACATGGTTCAGATTCTGTTTATAATCAAATGAATGTGAAAGATGAACAATAGCTTGTACACGTGCAGGTATTCTAATAGTAATGCATATTCAGTGCAAGAATCAAGGGAGAGCCAAAACAATTAACCCTTTGAGTGTCAGTGGGTTTTGCACTCCCTAGCACTCAAAAGGTTAATACTTGGAATTCCTCCAAAAAACGTTATATTTTTACCAAGTCACAAATGTACTAAAAAAAAAATTGGTGCAATTCAGGAGCAAACCAGCTGCTCCACAGGGAACAAATAAAATAGTCCTATGATTTAAAGGAGCAGTACACTTTTTTATTATGAAATGCTATATGTTATAGAGCTTTTCCTGCTGAGTAAAACAAGGCCACTCCCACTGCTGTCAGTTGTTTTATTCAAACTTTATAGCAGTTCAAATAACCAGGAAGTGAATTTACTGTGTTTACTTCCTGATTGTTTAAACTGACAGGAAGTGACTCAGCAGTTTCTATCACATTCTATGGAGAACTATAAGTCACTGACTTTCTTCTCCATTACAGTGTAACAGAATAACTAATTAGAATTTGACCACTATAGGCCACTGCTAATGTAAATAAACACAGGTTTAAACAGAAATAAGTCTGGAGATATGTATCTATCAGCACTCATTTACTCAACAGGAAATGTCCTACAACATTTATTTTTTCATAAAAAAGCTTACTGCTCCTTTAAATGGGTCTTTTAAACCCTAGAATGCATTTTGCTGGAGACTTCCCTAGCATTCAGAGAGTTAAAAGACCCCTTATTATACTTTATGTAGCTCCAACATATTCTGAAGTGCTGTACAATAGCGAATAGACATACAGGGACATTAAACAGTACAAATGGAATATAAAAACAAAAGAATCTGAGAGCCCTACTCATGAAAGCTTACAGTCTAGAGGAAGGTAGGTGGAACACAGAAGTAATAAGTGCTATAGGGTGTAAGTGTCTCCTGCCACATGAACTGCCAGTCAGTGGGTGGAAAAAAGAGGTGCTTGTGTGTGCAGTCGTCAAGTCAAGTGGCAGGTCTGTTTATGGTAACAAAATTCTGTGTGAACGTTGAGGTAATGATGGGGTTGTAGGTGGGAGAGTGTAGAAGGAAACAAGAGTAAGTAGAAGCTGGACAAGATGTTGATCTGGCCTTGCTCATAACGGTTATGAGCGTAGCTGATAGACTTCCATGAAGAAGTGAGTTTTAGGAAGTGTCTGAATATCTGAAGGCTTGTGGGGTGGGGGAGGGAATTTCAAAGCTCAGGTGCAGCATGAGAGAAGTCCTGTAGACAGGAATGGGATGATATAATAAGAGCTGCAGAGAGAAGAATGTCCTGTGCAGGGCGAATATGGCGAGTGAGAGTGTATTTGGAAAAAGAGATGAAATGTAGGGGGTTTGTGTTGGTGGGCATACAGGTTTAAAGGTTGAGAAGAGGTGTTTGGAGATAGAGGAAAGATTTTAAATAGGTGAGGAAAATATGACTGTATTGCCTCAGAGAGGGCAGAGCTATAATGACAGGGAATTCATTTGTAGTGTAAGATGTCAGCTGAGGAGTGCAATTTCCTCCAAGCAAAAGGAGAAAGGTGAAGGACAGAAGGTGGGAGTAAGACTTAAAGCAGCGGGACATTTTTGCAGGGGTAGATGCAGATGGTGAAGTTAGGGAATGGAGGAATGAGAAAAGTTTGTGTGACCAGAGAAGCGGTTAAGGAAGAAGTGAGGTTACAGTGTGAATTGAGTCACAATTAATGTGCAAATGTCTTCAGTGCACATGGGTGCCCACATCTTGGCCAGCTCAATCCTTTAAGCATTTAGCCCATAGCACCAGAAAAATGGAATAATTTTCTGCTGGATTTCTCTATGCTTTGTTAGAACATGGTATAAAACAAGGCACAATGGAATAGAATGCCTTCAGAATCACTCTTCCCAATACTGCTAGCGAGGACAGCAGAGGTTTGAAATGGAGGCTGGGAGAGGACAGCAGCAAATGGGAGTGTGGGGCAGTAGGCAAGACAAAATGGATGTCGTAAGAGGACAGCATGAACAGCAAGAGGAAGGGCAGGAGAGAAGAGCAGCAGTCTTGAAAAAGAGGGCAGGTAGAGGAGAGCAAACACAGTTATAGCTGGTGAAGGGGAAGGTGGAAGAGGAGAAAAGTCAGAGCAGCAAAAGACAGGGAAGGAGAGAGAGCAGAGTTGCCATGCTCCTTCAGTGACTTAGACAGATCGCTGACCTAGTGGGGATGTGCCAAATCACTGCTCCAGTGGACATTTTCTTGCAGTGACTTGGCCAGATTTATATAAATATCTATATCTATCTATCTATCTATCTAGTAGTATAGTAGCTGGAAAGCACACTCATGATGAGGATGAATGTCTGGGTGCTCACACCGAAGGAAAGTGCAGTGATACAAATTGGATAAAGGCAGGTCTTTTGACCTCTACTTTCTACAGGGTCATTATCCCTTTTTATGTCTAGACAGGCCCCCCATAAAACTGCCACTAATATCTCTCCTAAACTCATTAAGCGGATTTGCTCTCCCTTTTCATCAATGCCATGGCCCTCTCAAAAATATCAGTCAAATTAAAGCTCAAAGTGTCAAGTCTGATGTCTGTTAAATGCACCCCTTTCCTCCAGTATATATGCCTTGTCTTCAAAATCAATGTGCTTTTGTGGCAGACCATCCCCTTTTACCACTAACCCACCCACCATTCTATTTATTTTGATCCTTGGTCTCATGCAAACTTCTAATAGAAGCAAGGAAGGACCTCACTTCTCACCAGCAACATTTTAGTATAAGGTTATCAATACTTTTTGATATCCTTTTTTTATTCCATTAATAAGCTAGAACTGTGAAACTGAGCCCAGGTAATTTCTTTCTGCCTCATGCCCATTTAGGATCAGAATATCCGTCTCCCTCCAGTTCTGATGCTTCTTAACTACATTAAAAAGAACGTGAATCCACATTGTATCCCTCTAACCAGCCCATCGAATTCTCATTCTACCCCAAAAGAATACCAACTGAAACCCATATGACCTACTCAACACCCTGCCCTTTGCACAACAGATGTGGAAATTTTCTTGTATCCAGACATCCATGAGTGATTCTCAGTGGCTGCTATCTCGAAAAACACACACACTCCCATGCGATCAAAACATCCTCAAAAGAAAGAAGCAGAAAGAGCAAACTAGATCAACAATGTCACAAAGTTAAAGTTTTCAAGTATATACTCATGTGGATAGACCCCTGCTATCAGTCGGCCTAAAAACAGGCATGCGCAGATCACTATCTGTCTCCATTCGGGCACAACTCCCGGTGTGGGCGCTCTCCAAGTTGGCGTTACAGATAAATTAATAATAAACACTTGTTTATTAACATTTATAAAATACATTATATATATATATATATATATATATATATATATATATATATATAAAAAATGGCCTATCGCTTCCTCTTTTGGTATTCTATAATATGGCTTGAGAGCGGTGATAAGCCGTGAAACACAGAGAACGCTTACAACGGGAGTTGTGCCTGAACAAGACTGGATAGTGATCTCCATATGCCTGTTTGTTAGACCTACTTATAGTAGCGGTCTAACCACGAGTATTTGAGTATATACTTGCTTACTTTGAAACAATTTTAACTTTGTAACTTTGTTGCACTATTTGGCGCTTTCTGCTTCTTTTGGGGACTTCTAACAATTAAGCTCTTAGAAACATTTTCCAAACCAAACCAATGAAATAGAAAAATGAAGCTAGAAACCTTCCTTTTTCCAGCCACAACAGATAATACCATAACTAGGCATCCCATCAAATACCCGACTCTTATGCTTTTTCTACTTATGCCATATCTTAACACAAGCCCTTCATGAAAACTGATACAGGCATTCTGTAACCCAACTACTCTTCTCTGGAACCTCATCTCCCAAAGATACTCCAGATAATGCATTTCATTCCAATCCATTCCCACTGGAAATGAGAGAGAGCATCATCAACCAAATACTTTAACCTAGGCACATGCAAAGAACTGAACATAATATTAGCCTACATATGTGCTAACACTAGAACCCTCAGCAACCTGACCACCGGCACCAAATTTTCAGATATTTGATTTTTAATCCCACATCTATGTTGTATGAATGAAACATTAAGTTTTCCAAACAGGTATAGCAACTGACTCAGAGTCATGTTATCTGTTAACAAGTGGGATTGAACCAAAACTGTCAACAAATCCACCTTGTTGATGGCAATCTGTACACCATTGCTTTATTAATTTTGATCTCTAGAAAGCTAAGGCAAGTCATTGATTCTACTGTCTTCTCCTCTGCCAGTGGGATCCCAAAACTACTCACTAAGCTAAGTTAAACATCACAAACTAACAGAATATGGAACAACAAGACTGAGCACATATGCACATAGAAAAAAATTATTGAATAAACACCCCAACAAATGCTGTATCCAGTTTTACTAACATAGCCCCAACATTAGCCTCCCAAAACCACCTGCATTTCCCTGTCAAACAAAGCATAACATACATTCCACAGCTCCCTCTCAAGATCATTTGCCAATATCTCATTTGGGAATGACAGATGATGAATAAAGCATTAATTTTTCCATCACCTACTTGGTCTCTTCCCCTAATGGGGGTTATGCACTAAGCTGTGATAAAGAGGTGAAAAAGTGGAGATGACTTCTCCATTAATATCGCATCTCCAGTTCATATGTTGTTCTGTGGAGTCAATGCACTAAGATTTCTCCAGCTTTGACATCTTAGTGAATAGGCTCTATAGAATAACATTGGAACCAGAGAAGTGATATGACTGGAGATGTCATCTCCACTTTATCACATTTTAGTATATAACCTCCATTATCTCCTGCTGGATTGTATTCCTTACAATGTCAAAAAAATTAATCAACCAAATTTAAATTGTCTTCAAAATATGACAGACAAGGAATAAATCTCCACCAAGATAGATTTCCATGTTTTCATGCACAATTATTGAGATACACCCCTAATGGTCCCCCCATTTGCCACATCAGGAACCCCAGCTTCTCCTCCCATATCTTTGCCTTTTCCAATTTCTACAATAATGGCCTTTGCTTTAGAATTCTATGAAGTGCCATAACTGACGTGACGGTCCTGGCATGCCAAGGGTCATTAAAGAGTTAATGATTAACATCCATTGAAATGTCTTATCATTATATAAGTATGTCTCAAATAGTAGCATCATTATTAATGTCAGAGACCCTTATATTGCATTTTCTAGACCCTCATAACTGTTAGAAATACAAAAGAGTACCTCAGCAAAAAATTACTGGTATGAGGTACATTAGGTGATTAAATGCTTCACTGAGAGTACTTTCTTACTCCTTTCTTATACTATGTAACCTCAGTATTATCTGTGGTATTCAATGCTGTTGTTATTATGATTATATATTATTATATTTTATGTATACATTTCCAACACCTGTGGTGCTACACAATAGATAATAATATACAAACAGTACAGTGTAACAGATGCACACACTGAAAAAGTTGAGAAAGGGCCTTGCACTTGAGGGTTTACAATGTAGATCTTCTCCAAAGCGAGTTTTCTGTATTAGAGGCCATGCTGCATATTCTGCTAAAACAAGAATGAATTTTTGAGTAGAGGGCATTAATAATTTATGGAACTTGTATTTTCATGTTACTCACTGATTGCCTCCTAACACCTAATATGTTTGCAACTATGGTATATTGGGATCTTAATTGGCAACAAATCAATACTTAGATTAACACATTTTCTACAGTGTTAAGCAGGTTCACTACTCTAAACAAACTTCAAATCATATCAAATAAAAAATAACAGAAACAAATTTCCTAGAGATTAAAAAATATTTTCTCTACTTAACTTCATGTTTGCCAGAGAGGTCATCGTAGGTCATCTCCAGCAAATAATGGGACATATGTATAAAGGTAGGAAGTTAGGCAGTTCTGCTGTAAACCAGCTGCACCATAGCTAACAAATAAAGATTTGTTTTGGTTTAACACTTTGACGACCATAGGGTTGTGCAGCGCTTTGATCTGCACACTTCTATGACACTCAAAGGTTTAAAAGGGCCTTTGGGGACCTCCTCAAGCATCTAGAGGGCTGAAAGCCCCATTTAAATCAGTTGGATGTTTTTCTTTTTCTCTTTGGGGCAGTTGTTTTGCCGTGGAATTACTATACTAAAGCTATCTGTAATCTCAGGAATAAAGCAGAGGAAGGTACATTGGCCCACTTAAACCCAAGGCTACCCTGCCTGAGTATAACAGGGTCAGTAGGTGGTTCTCTTATTTTGACTGTGCTCATTTTAGGATTTCTTTACATTCTGGCCTGGAGAGTGACTGAACTCAGTATTAATATATACTGTAAAATATCATGTATAATACAATTTGTCCTTATGTGAAGTTGGGGGAGCGTATTATGTTCCTTCAATATGTTCCCACCCTCCTCTACTCACCCCCTCCAGAGGCATCTGGGACATTTGTGCTGAGGGCACAAAGTGCACTAGCAGTATCTTGAAGTAAAGCAGGTCCTCACATGGATATCCAAGATGCCTCCGGAGGGGGTGAGCAGAGGGAGGGGAAGGTGAATGCATACTGAGGTGGGTGGAGGAAGTGAAGCAGATAAGAAAGTACATTTTTTGGTGGGTAGAGGGAGGGAAAACAAGGTTGCGTATTATACATGAGCATTTTTGTTTCCCGCCAAATCTTGGGTTTAATTTACACCTGCATAGTATACACAGGTGAGTATTATGCCTGAGATTTTACAGTATACTGTGGCTCATATTTATAAAAGCAAACTGGTGTTATTGTGGATTAAACTAACTGCGACATAGGGGACACATAAAATGTCTGGTTGAATTAAATTGGGGACAAGGAGACAAAAAAACAAACAATTTTTTCTATTGATTTAAAATGGGTATTTTAATTCCTAGAATGATAGCAGTGTCTTCAACTCATTGTGAAGCAATGAACTGGAGACCTCTCTAGCATTCACGGTGTTAACCCTTTGAGTGCCAGAGGGGTACGGAACGCATTGCAGTGTGTTCTTTACCCCTCTTGCACTCAAAGAGTTAAATTACTTAATTCTTAGGGATTTGTCCCCATGGCTCCAGAATTACTTCACGTTTCCCTTATATATATTAGGCTCATATACTTGTACACATCTCGCTGTAAGCTGGTATAAAGTAAATACCGGTAGATCCATTGTTCTGGGTAGTACCTCTGTTCTGGCCACTTTTCTGTAGGAGTTATTAAGAATCCTTTCATCATGAGTGGGAAGTAAAGGGGATGGACCTTTCTTCATTTCTCTTTTATATTTTTCTTTCCCACCTTCTTTACTCTTAAACAGTGGGAATATGATGATACTACTGAACATGTGAGTAATGTGGAATAAAAGTGTGCTTTCTCTTTTTTTTAGCATTTTCTGTATTTTGATGTTTGCACTGTTGCATGCACTAACATACCACTTTATTTTGTGTACGTTTTTATCCCATGCAGCATGATTCTGAGTTTTGCAGAGAGCAACATACTGTACATGATACCATATGCACTGAGACAAATGGAGAGCAACCAGGGGAAAACCAGCTGCTTCTTAGGGAACAAATATTCTCATTGCTTTAACTGGTTAACGACTAGAGCGGTGCATAATTCATTGTGATAAAGCAGTGATAAAATGGAGATGATGACATCACTTCTCCAATTCCTATGTTATTCTATGGAGCCTATACACTGATATTCTTCAAGTGGGAGAGGTCTTAGTGCATAGGCTCCATAGAATAACATGGAAACTGGAGAAGGAATATCATTGGAGATGTCAGCTCCACATTATCACCTCTTTATCACAGCTTAGTGCATAACCCCCTGCTGTCTAAACAATTCATCTATAGTACACCAGGGGTTATGCACTAAGGAGTGATAAAGAGTTGATAAAGCAGAGATGACTTCTCGTGTGAGATCACTTCTCCAATTCCAATGGTTTTCTAGGGAGCCAATGCACTAAGATCTCTAAATCTGGAGAAATCTTAGTGCATTGGCTTTATAGAATCACATAGGACTTGGAAAGTTTATAACACTGCAGAAGTCATCTCAACTTTATCACCTGTTTATCACCTTTTTTATCACACCTTAGTGCATCTGCCCCCTGGTATCAAGATTCTGTGGGAGGGCCGATGCCTTGACTTGGCAGCTCCAATGCTTCCTGACAGTTTAACCCCTTCCCAACAATGGACGTACATGTACGTCCCGCAAAAAATGTCACTTAGTGACAGAGGATGTACATGTACTTCCTGGAAGTCCGGGTCCCCGTGCGGCTGCATGCCGTTCGGGGACTCCGGAATAATTAAAAAAAAAAAGAATGCTTAGCCGGGCGTTAAGTGACGGCCACGTGTGCGCGTGGCTGGTCACTAAGGGGTTAATCTGTTTTAACCTTTAAATAAAGTTTTACTCGGCAGGGAAAGCCCTCTTGGAGTTATATGTTCCCCTGTTAAGCAGTTGGATTGCCCCACAATTGTTCCATTTTGCCTTTGTGCATAAAGCCCTATTGTTATATTTGAATGGCATCTACTACTAATGTTGCTTTAGTTGCAGTGCACTCTTGGATATACATATAATGAATTGGCCTGCATTACTGAAATCAAGCTTTAGCTATATTTTTTGTATACTCTTATTTTTCTAGCAGTAGCTATGTGCATTTGTAAAAAAAGTATGTGCTCATTTTTCTCTGGCAACCTGAGTGATGCATGATTGCACTCAGTTTATAATGGTGATCTCTTACACACTAGGGATTCCTTAAAATATGCACCTACTTAACTATAAGACACCATTTTTATGATGGTGTGTGTGTCACTAAAACACTTGACTTGATGTCCTAGATCTAATGGTGTCACGACACCTTGGTCCTCTACGCAGTTCACCTAATGAAAATAAATAAATAAAAATAAAGTCTTAAAAACCCGTTGCTACATTCACCACCTCTAAAAATAAAGTGTAAAACATCCCCAGTCCAGGCCACGGAGAAGGAAAAAATGGGATTGGCTTATATAGGCCAATGCCTGACTTCTTTTTTGCCTATGATTCCATTTGCTGGGAGATAGGGGCTACACATGGCACAGAACGTGCCCTGAATTAACCTCACCCCATCAGCCAATTATGGATGAGGAGAATAAATCTTGCAAGCACTAAACATGAACCCCTTCCTCTGTTTTCTGATTGGTTTTAGGAAGGGGTTACGTATTCATCTTACATGACCCCTTGCCCTCATCAGTAATTGGCTGGGAGGTGAGGTTATTCTGGAGCACATTCTGTGCCCTGCTAACCCCACCCCTAGCTGCTGGGAGCAAAAAAAAACGCAAAGATGGAGTTGCTGTATATATCAATATATGTTTTTGGTTTTTTTTGGTCAATTTTTTTCCCCTTTATAGTGGCCTGGGTGATGGTCCAGGCAGGATTGGGGGTGGGGTTCACTTTATTTTTTTTTTAAGCTACGACAAATGTGGCAATAGGAGTTTATTTCTTTATTTTTATTTCTATATTATTGTGCGGAGGACCAGAGTTTTGCAGATACTGCTGGTGTAAAATACACCGTACCCATGGGTGTTCTGTGTAGTGGGATGGATCCAGCAGAGCCCTTATAGGTGTATTTTTACATTTGTATTGGTGGCTTTGGATTCCATGTTTTCTGTCACATTATTTCACTTTAAAATAATATTGACTTTTTATTTTCATTAACTCCTCCGTTGCCAGGGCAGCTAATTATAGTTGCCATGTTAATGGAAGTGTTTAATCATGTTTTTGGATGGGGTGGTGCAATATTTTTTTCTTAAACTAATGATGGGTAACCACTCAGTTGCAAGAGCAGTGAGATTTCTGTGTTCTGGCAAGGGAGGGGGTTAACTATTTTTAAAGTTGGCAGTGTTAGGAGGTTTGTGTGGGTGTTTTTTTTAACTTGTCTGTTAAACCCACCATTGCCAATGCATTGAGATCACTGCGATCCAGCAACAGAGGGGGTTAACAGGTATATTATATATAGGTATATTAATGGCCAAATTCCAGCCATTTTCCTGGGGTTTCATAGCCTTACTGTGGGGATGTTTTGGAACATTATTTGCTCTCCAAAGGCATATGATATTAAAAAATGCAGGCTGGCAATCCAATTCTGACCTTTTGTCTGAATTTGCTAGCAGAACTGAGCATCTGGCAATATCAGCAAAAGCTAAAAACAACAACGGCAAATATTTCTTGGTGCAATGGCCAGGCCACAGTGAGAGCATGTTGCTTTATCCTCCTCCTTATCGATAATTGTTATTGCACATATACTATAGTAATTCCCACATCTATGCACTTCAGTTTGGTATAACAAGCAAGAACAATAAAGAGTTACTAGCAAATGTTAGTCAGTAACAGGTGTGAACCATTAGAGCATGAACGTCTCAACGTGGGGGGGGGGGAGGTGATGTATAAAAGTGAGGATATTTTTTTCTTCATTCCTTTTTCTGTACTTAATTTCAGGAAATGGTAATTTCTGGACTGCAGCCTGAAACAGCATACTTCATCACTGTAACAGCTTACACCACAAAAGGAGATGGAGCACGAAGCAAGCCTAAGGTTGTCTCTACAACTGGCGCAGGTGATGCATTACTTCCTTATCCATATCACATAGAATTGCCATGTTTACATCTGTTTAACCCTTTAGGGACCAGAGAGGCATGCGCAACACATTGCTTCATGAAGGGTTGCACATCCATCGGGGTCCTTAAAGGGTTAAAGTTACTTAGGGGAACGTGTTAAACTAGGAGCACAGAGCAATGTAAATTGTATGTTATAAATGTGAATTTTCTCTGAGCAGTGCAAACCTTTTTGGGTCCAAAACTACTTTCTTCTTCCATTATTAAATGTGCCAAATGCAAGCATAAGCTCTGTTTCTTGGGCACTACACCTTTAATGTGTACTTTTATTGCATTAGTCCCACACAGAACAGAATGTGTAAAGGTATAGTAATGTATTATTTTAGCTTCATTTAATATTGTAGATATGATAAAAATAAATTAATTGATTCCAGTCCGACATCTACAATATTAAATGAAGTTAAAATAATACATTACTATACCTTTAAATATATTATTAACTATCACACAACATCTTAGAGGAAATATTGGTTCTAAATGGGTCATAAGATTGGTTGGGCAGCCTGAGACCCTCCAGCTATTCAAAGCCATAACTTCCATGATGGGAATTGCAGTCCTGAACACCTGGATAGCCTAAAGTTGTCCACCACTGAGCTGTACTTTCAGTCTACCTAAAACAGTGGTTTTGAAATTATTTGTTGTCACATTGACCTTTAATTTTAAATAAAATCCACATGGATCCCCAGCAATCTAACCATTTAAACCCTTATATGCTATAGAGGCCTCAAGCCCACATAGAAAGTACATAACATTTTCACATTTTCTCTATTGACATTTGATTTCTCGTGAAAACATTTCCATTTCCCCGTCTATGTTTTGTTTGCCCATGAGAATTCTCACTGCAGTACTGGGGGTCAGGCTTAGGTTCTATAGCTGCCAGTGCAGTGGGACAAGGCTGGGAGTCACTATGTGTGGTTTTATGGCTATCAGTGAGAGAAGACATGGAGACATGGGGTCAGCATGTGTTGTTCTGTGATTATCAGCGGACATAGCTGGGAACTCTCCAGATTTTGCCCCGGAGACTCCAGTTTTAATGCTGCATTACCAGTTCTCCAGGGCAGGGGCTGAGTCTCCAGATGTGGGGAGTTTCTATTGAAACTCCACCCACTTCTGCTCTTTTTAAGTCTTTCCTCCTACTCCCTGCAACTTCTCCTCCTTTCTTAGCCTACTTTTTCCTAGACAATGTAGGTGGTTAAGCCCCGCCTCCTTTTATCTCCCCGCACCGGCACCAGAGGACTCCCCTCTGGGGAGAGAAAAGTACAGAGTTCGCAGGTATGCCATTGGGACAATGCTGGGGGTCAGTAGGTGTGGCTCATTGGCTACCAAAGGAACAAGACTGTGAAGTCAGAACATGTGGTTCTATGGCTACCAGTTCGACAAGGCTGTGGTGCCCATTCTTTCAGCAGATTTCACTTTCTCTTCCAGCACAGACAGTCAATGCAATAAACTAAGTGACTCTCCCTTTTATACTGATTTAGCATGAGGGAATACATTGGGAAAGTCTACATGTGGGAGTAAATCAATATAAGAAATTATTATGGGGAAACATCCTTTATCCCCTTAGCCAGTGGATTGTGTCCCCTTCCCATATTATAGGGAGGCCACCAGAGTTTTTTCTAAGGGTGGTGATGTTTTTCCATGGCCATCCACGGACTCCTAAGAAAGAGAGAAACCAGAGATTTTCACCAGGGGTGCTTAGCAACCTAGGGTGAAAATGCAGGACCAGTTGTTTGAGCCATCCAGTGTGAGTACCAGTTCAATAGAACATGTAGATGATTGATCGTGGCACAACTATATACAGACTGACTATGCAAAGATGGTTGTTCTGCAATGTGCTTTTCTTATATGTCTGTATAGCGATCTGGGAGGCTGAAACGCCGAACCCTCCTTCAACAAACTGTGAACTTTATTGGGTCTTTACTGTGCATATCAGTGTCTGGTTTGTGGGGTGGGTGATAAGAACAGGGTGGAGCGCACTGAAGTGTATGTATTATGTCCACAGAATATAGTTTGACAACCACTGACTTAAAATATACAAATATTAAAAACAAAAACAAACATTATTGGATGTTATGTTCCTTGGTTCCCAATAATTTGTCATTTATGTAAGCCCTCAGATGCAACAGGGGTATCTCTCTAGTTTCCAAATGGTTAAAGTAGAGACAATGTGCCTTATATATAAGGGACATCTGGGGCAAACCCCTGCAACACGGGGGACAAATACAAATTCCTAACATTTCCATTGAAGAGGGCTTTTAGCTTGTTGAATGCTAGAGAGGTCTTCAATAATGCAATGCGTTCAAGGGGTTAAAAGACCCATTTAAATCTCTAATACAGTTTGTTTGCCCAATAATTGCTCTAATTTAGCCCTTTGAGTGCAATAGAGGGTTTCTAACACATTGCTTTGCAATGTGTTGGATAGCCCTCTGGCAGTCAAATGGTTAAATGCTTTTTTTTATATTTTTTTTTTACACTTTTATATCCATGACAGTGAACTACATGAATTTGTTTGCAAACTTTTTTTCAGGGAACTGAAAGCAGGGAGAGTGGTACAATGTAAAAAAATATACAATGTAAAAAAGATACAATGTAACAAATATACAATGTAAAAAGATACAGTGAAAAAAGATATACAATGTAAAAAAAAGATATACAGTGTAAAAAGATACAATGTAACATATACAATGAAAAAAAGATATACAATGTAAAAAGATACAATGTAAACAACTATATACAATATAAAAAGATACAATGTAAAAAGATACAGTGTTAAAAGATACAATGTAAAAAAAAGATGCAATGTAAAAAAAAAGATAGTGTTACATTGTATAAATACTCTTTCCAGTCTATTAAATACAGTATAGAGATCACTCAGTGTTGCATTGAAAGTGTTACATTGCATCACTATACCTGCTTCCACAGCTACTGACCAGAAGACTTGTGGAAACAGAGATCCAAGGATCTCATTTTATGGCCTTAGTCCTTGGTGTCCTACACAGTGAAAAGCAATGCATTGGACATCCCCTAGCATCAAAAGGTTAAACATGTAAACAAATATATATGTATACAGGGCTCAAAATTTCAAGTCCTGAGATACTAGCCAGGCCTGAAAAGTTACTCCACACCTAGCCCCACCCATATCCCCACCTTTAACCCCATCCATATCCCTGCCTTGACACTTGGGAGGTACAGACCCCTAATATATCCTAAAAAGAGGGACACTTGGGAGGTATGGACCCCTAATATCTCCTAAAGAGGGACACTTGCAAGATATGGCAACATAGGGAACAAATGAAAATTCTCATTGATTTGAATTGGGCTTTTAATTCCCTGAATGCTAGAGAGGGCTCCAAGACACTTCAAAGCAAAGTGTTGGTGACCTCTCTGGCATTAAAGGGGTTAAAAAGTCCCATTTAAAACAGTGGACATTTGGGTAAATTTACTTGGACCCTATGCTGCAATTTTCTTTAGTCCACAACTGATCATTTTCTTCGTACATGTGGCCTTAACCTTTTGAATGCCAGAGGGTTATGCAAAGCAATGTGAAGAATGGGAAGAAACAACTGAAACGTCCCATTCACCTTGCAGCTCCTGTGAGCACTCAAGAAATACTCACTGCATGAGCAGCTACTGACTGCAACATACACAATCACCTCTGCGGACAGCACATCACGGACTAACTGAAGAGGTTATTGATGCACTAGGATGCGACCATTCAGTCCACAACATGAGAATATCATGAAGTGCAAGATTCTCATGTCACCATTTTTAATATGGCAACATGGTTACTGGGTCATTTGGTTGCATGCTCTTCTGCGCGCGACCTTTTTAAATGATACAGACACTAGCAACGTGGGATTGCAGGGAAAGGGGCCATTCATACAGGGCTTCAATTTCCACTCACCCTCAGTCAATTTCTCCTCGCCAAATGCTAGGAGGCGAGTGGAAATTTTGAGCCCTCTATATATATATTTAAAATATAGACAATGTGACTTATTATCTTCTTGCAGAGTATGTAAAGCCAAAATAAAGGAATTCTGTCTCTTTAAGATTTAAGCTCTCATTTTGGTTGCCAGAGGGAAAAAAATTGTAGCAATTGTTTTTGTAAGATATAAAGTAAACAATAATCTAGTGAAAGGAAATGTGAGCACAACTCATTTAAATTGCATTCCAAAAAATAGCTAGCGTATAAGATCTCTGAACAACTAAGGAAATGGCAATCACAGACAAGAATTTTAGGCATGCACTTTAATGTCTTATGCAGCTGGAAATACTTGATAGGTGAAGCACAGTTTCTGCAAGTTACTCATTATGATTAGTTTCCTATATAGGAAATTCTAAACTGTAGAGGAAATGTGGGCTGACTTATCCATTCCATTTCAGTACCTAGAAAGCAGTTAATTTATCCCAAACCTTATTATCACAAATATGTTTTTTGAATAGTTATTAGAAATATATCTGATATATGTTATGCACAATGAAGGAACTATATTATTTAGAAAGAATTAATTTATATTACATATATTAACTGGTATCAGATTAATGCTAATTGTATATGCAGGCCCACACACAAGGTTTGCTTCCTGATGTAACCCAAGATATTGTAATGTTAGTCACAACAACAAAGCAGAGTTGGTGCAAGAGCAAACTGGACCTTGGATCCCTGAAAAAAACAGCCCCTGTGGATGGTACAGACATCAATCTGCCAAGCACGATAAGGCAAATTTACAAATACATCAGTGCAACCCATTTGCTGTGCTGATATGTAGGCTTGTTTATCTGGAGCCTTTACCTGTGCTTATGTATATGGGCTTTTTTTTTATTCCAGCGCTCATATATTCACAGCACAAGCATCCAGTGAGAGCAAGCCCAAACACTTCCCCTACAGAAAAATGAAAACTTTTTTACTGACTTCCTTTGCAACTTAATACATGGTATAAAACAAGGCACAGAGGAAGTTCACATTCTGAACTGATCACCACACACTCCCATATTGTCTACCTCATGGCACAAGCAGGGCAAAGCTCACAATAGGCATTAAGCAGGCACAGTACACAAAAGCAGGTTGGTGTGCTGATTTAGCATGAAAATCTGTTCATACATGGCAGTGTACAATAACTTGGCCTCCATCTGTCAATAAGCACTTCAGCAAACTTGCTCCAACACTCAGTGGAGCTAAAGTCCTGTCGTCAACACCTATACATGGAGCATGTTCTTTCTTAACACAAATATGTTACATTATAAAGAGTAGTCAACTTGGAACAATGAACAGGAACATGTTTTAAAGGAGAACAAACACCTCATAGTAACCCCCACTTACTGTACTATGACTATGAAAACCTAATGGCCCCATTAAGCTTGCCCTTGTGCCTTTGTTCAAAGGATATCGTAAATCAGTCTTGGATGTCAGGTCCATAGAGGCAGACATGACAGTGGCATGCAGAACCACAGGACCTCAAACTCTGCTCCCTTTATATGGTAGTCTGTACCATTTAAGGATCAGACGGAGTGTGCAGCACATGGCATCTTTTGCATATACCCCTTGGTCCTTAAAGGGTTAACAGCCTGATGTATTTTGCCTACTTCAGTTTGAAAAAAATACTAACTAACTGACATATCTGCTTCCAAGGATATGAGATTCAGGACTGGTTGAATATATTATCTTTTGTACCAAGGCACAAGATCAAACTGATAGGGCCATTAGGACTTTCTGGCCCACCAACTCTGAGAGTAGCAGCATTATAAACTTACAACCCTCAGTGCACCAACCCCCCCCCCCCAAGCTTCTCCTCCACAGAGTTGGTGCTTTGAGTTCCAGAGGGTCAGTGGATGGTCCCTACTGACTGTTGTGGGTTCACACTTGCACAGCGAGTACGAAATGGGACTACTGTGGACAACTTTAGCTCTTGCAGAACATGGGAACATGTTGCTACTCCTAGCAGTGATAATAGCTTAGAGTACCTATGAACTATTTGAGTGCCAGAGAGATATTCAACAGATTGCAACACAATGCGCTGGATACCTCTCTGGCATTCAAAAGGTTAAAATACTTTTTTTTGTTAGTCACCTTTTACATAAGAGAGCCTTAAAACCTGCACTGTTGTTGGTATTCAAGGACTGTAGTTAAGAAACACAGTTCTAGCAGTGAAATATGCTACAAAATAAACAAAGAATGTAATTTCTGCCCTGAAAGATCTCTTCTGGGTGTATGTTTAGGCTGCTTGTGTATAGATATGCCAGATCCCTAGTTGAAGGATACAGCACCACGTAGAGAAGGGCGAATACTAAAAAGAACTGGAATAATTATGGTGCACACAAACTGCACTCTAGGTGACAATTATAATTTCTCCAAATCCCATCTGATTTACAGTACATGTCAAAAGTTTGACTACACCTTATTGAAACTATCTTTTTGAAGATTATCTATGCTTTTAATTGTAATCAATATTTTATTTTGTGTATGTAAATAAGCAGATAATTATAAGTGAACTGCATTCATTTTTTTTTATGTAAAATGAATGGTTACCCACAGCAAGGTACCGAAATCTTGACTACACCTGCATGAAACCAGACTTTAAAGATGTTGTTAGAACACCGGCCTTAGTATAAAATTAACCTTGTTAAATGTTGTCTCAGTTTACTAGCATGGTTCCTAGTAACCATTAGTCACTAATTAATTGTAGGAGGGGAGGGTCCATGATTCTTATAAATATAGGTAGCATAGACACAATTTTGTCATTCTTGAATGTACAAGAGCGAAAAACAGCAATACATTCATTTAATCAAAGAAAAAAAGTCGGTCTGTAATTACTTTATGAAATGAAGGACATACCTCAAGAACTTTGCAAGTGCCTGTAACTGCTGTGGCCAAGACCATCTAAGTATTTGAAGAAACTAGCACTTGTGAGGACCAAACAAGGTCAGACTGGCCTAGGGTGACCTTAGAATCAGAGAAAAGGTTCATTTGAGTCACAAGTCTGCGAAACCAGTGATTAACTGTCCCTGAAATACAAGCTCAGCTAAATGCTAATAGAAGTACCAGTGTTTCAATATC
This sequence comes from Rhinophrynus dorsalis, assembly GCA_037306005.1. Classification (NCBI taxonomy): domain Eukaryota; kingdom Metazoa; phylum Chordata; class Amphibia; order Anura; family Rhinophrynidae; genus Rhinophrynus; species Rhinophrynus dorsalis. The sequence goes on from CM074718.1 coordinate 399,629,112, forward strand.
AACTTTTCAAAGGAGATTGTGTGAAGCTGACCTAACTGGAAGAATTGCTGCAAAGAAACCATTGTTAAGAGTGCATAATAAGAGGGAAAAAAAGACCTCACACCATAAATATACATATATAATACAAATTAAATTAAGAATAGATCCCAGGTGAATAAGATAGGGAGAGCAGTAAGGAATAAGAGAATTCTCCAAGGCCCCGAACTAGGAAAAGACCTAAAGCAAAAGACAAAAGCAATCCTGAGCTAATCAGAACCCTTTGTAAGGCATATATTATTCCAATGTGTTAATTTATTTCAGACAAATGAGGGTTTTGTTGCATAGTTTGACCAAAGTATCTTTAATCTTGCTTTCCCCTCCAATTTAACACATTTCATGTGAGTTCTATCCAATACATATTACATTATAAAACTACTTTAAATTAAAAATTGCTCCTGAAAAGAGGAAGAGACTTGCCTCAGAGAAAAAACACATAAACTGGACGTTTAAGGAGTGGAAGTTGATATTGTGGACTGATGAGTCAATATATTAAATATTTTGGTCCAACCACCAAGTATTTGTAAGGTACAGAGTGGGTGAGAGAATGAGTTCTGCTTTTGTGGTTCCCACATTCAAACATGGAGAAGGTAGTATCATGGTCTATAATTGATTTGCTGGTGACAGCGTTGGGGATCTTTACAGAGTCCATGGCAGGTTCAACCAGCATGGCTATCATAGCATATGGCAAGCATGTCATTCCCTCAGAATTACAACTAGTTGAGCAGCCCTTCATTCTTCATCAAGATAATGACCTTAAACACACCTCAAAGTTGTGAAAGAACTAACTGGCGAAGAAAGAAACTAAAGGACAATTCAATCTAATAACCAGGTCTGCCCAGTCTTCCGACCTCTTTCCCATAGCAACTGTATGGGGTGAACTGGACAGAAGAGTCAATGGAAATTGCCGCAGGACATATGGATAGAGATGTAAAATTGGTTAACCAAATGGGTTGTGTTTGTGAGACTTTTATTAAGGCAAAAGTGGCTATTTTGAGGGATCCAATATTTAGATACACTTTTCAGTGTTCTTGAACATTGCTTTAATGCCCTCTATATTTTGTTTTGTACAGTATAAAGTGTTTTCTGTTTCAAATGTATCAAGATAGTTATAGGATGTAAAACATTATAATTTATGAAATAAACAGTTTTCAGCAAGTGTATTAAAATTTTTGACTTGTACTGTAAATGGGTCTTTTAACCCCTTGAATGCTAGAGAGGTGTGCACTGCATTTTGAAGCAATGCATTTAATGTTGTTGGTTTGCCCAAGAATTACTCTAGTTCTTAATAAATCAGCCTCAGCATATTACTGAGACATATCCTTATACTCATTCATTTATAATATGCACATGCAAATACATACAAATTTACTGATAAATACACAAAAGGGAACATACAGGGAAATACAAGATAATTTCCTGTGTGTTTGCCATTTACTGCTTGTTAAAGGGGAACTTTCACCCCGCAATAACTTAAGGTTCACTTATTGCACACCTGGCGACTAGCTGCTTAGTAGCGCTAGTCGCCAGCAATATTACCCGGTTCTTCAGATATCGGCTTTTTGCCGATGGTGACAGGAGCAGGAAGCACGGACGTCTCTTCACAGTGACGTCCGTGCGCCTGCGCTGTCAGTCCCTTTTAAGCAGCTAGTCGCCAGGTGTGCAATAAATGAACCTTAAGTTATTGCGGGGTGAAAGTTCCCCTTTAAATGGAGACCCTAATAAATACATTTTCCAGTGCTAATGTGAGATGTTTATTTTCATATGCTAATTTCGGTTAAGTAAATTGATTGTAAACTGTGAACTTCTGCCTGACAGTTGATCTTGAACTTGGTCCTCGTGGATTCCACATTATGTCAAAATGTAAATAGCTTAAACTGTTTGGTCAGAATAAATGGTTATTTACAGCAGCAAAGAAACTATAAGGCTGATGTACTAATAAGAACTGAAGTAATTCTGGAGCAAGCCAGCTGCACCATAGTGGACAAATAAACATCCCTTTTGATTTAAATGTGGCTTTTAACCCCCTTGAATGCTAGAGAGATATCCAACTCTGTAGAAACAATGCATTAAGCCCTTAAAGGGATAGTAATACTTCGTTTTAACTTTATTTTATTTTGTAGGCATTAAAAAAACATGAATAATGATATAAGTCTTATCTCCCAAACCTTTATGGTTTAAGAGATATTCACAAGCAAAGTGTCCCCCTCCCGCCCCTTTTACTGATGTAACACTTTTCAGCCAGGGCAGAAGGGAGCTGCCCAGGTAGACTGCAGAGAGGGACAATCTTCAATTAAGATAACAGAAAAACCTGAAAAGCTTGTCAAGGGGGGCAGGGATTACATTGTTTTCATAGGAATAAGAGTATCCCCTTCTGTTATCTGTCCAGTCTATGGACTGCATGCCACATCTGAGAAGAGATTGTTTACAGTAGGTAAAAGGGGCGGGAGGGGGAAACTTTGCTTGTGAATATCTCATAAACTATAAAGGTTTGAGAGATAAGACTTATATCATTCTTCATGTTTTTTTAATGCCTACAAAATAAAATAAAGTTAAAACGAAGTATTACTATCCCTTTAAAGACCCATGACGTGCCAGTGATGGTCCTGGCACATTGTGGTATTCATGGGGTCTCTGCTCAGCTGAACACCTCTCGGGGACATCTGAATCGCCCCCCAAAAAAAGTTCTGTGGTCCTTAACCCTTTCAGTGACAGAGGGGAATGTAACTGAAAGGGTTAAGTGCTGTCCAGGGGGTTAAAATGGGTTAAAGTCCCTTCTAAAATTAAAATCGATGTGAGCTTTTGGACTGTTTTTCCACCTTTACACTATAGCAGGTTTGCTTCAAAATTAATCTTTTTCTTTCAGAATATGTGCTCTGTGGTGGTTGTTTAAACATTAAACTTTAAACATATTCAAGGACAACAAAAATGTTACGATAAAAAAAATACTTTGCATACATTCCATATCAAAAGTCTACACACCCTTGCAGCATTTGTTGAAATCAAAACATATCATGTCAGTACTTGTAACCAACAATATTTAAGTGAAAAACAAAAAGATCATGTCTTAAAATAATTAAAAATAAAAAAGTCATTGTCTTTAACTACTGCTTTGTGGTATTACCTTGTGCTCTGATTATAGTAGTATGTCTTTTTTGGATAGCACTCTATCAACCTATCACACCTGGATTTTTCAAGCTCAGTCAAATTGCAAGGGCATCACCTGTACACAGCCCTCTTTTGGATCAGTCCACAGATTTTCTATTGGTTCTATAGGATTGAGATCCGGTCTCTTACTGGACCAATCCAGGAAATGGACCTTTCTTTATGTAATCCATTCCTCGACTGAGTTGGCAGTGTGCTTTGGACTGTTGTCGTCTTGAAAGGTGAAATTCTTCTTTAATGTCAGTTTTCTTACAGAAGGCAGTTTTGCACTAAAATATATTGTTATTTGGGGCTGTTCATGTTCTCCTTTATCCTGACCAGGGCCACTGTCCCTGCTGAAGAAAATCAGCCTCATAGCATGATTTTTCCACCATCATATTTGACAGTATGTATTATGTTCTTTGGGTGATGAGCTGTTTTGGATTTGCCCCAAGTTCCTTGGTCACTCATGGTTTTGGAAGACTATTTTTTTTCCCTTGCAAAATCTATACCGGCTTGGATGTTCTTGTTTTTTTCTGATACATGGCTTCCATTTTGCCTCCCTACCCCGCAGCTCAGTCTCGTGGAGAATATGTGAAATGGTTGTAATATGCAGGGATTGGCCAGTTACTGCTATAAGCTTTGGCAGCTCCTTTAAGGTTGCCATTGGCCTCTTGGTAGCCTCTCTGAGGAGCTTTTTCTTTGCCCAGTCATCAGTTTTGGAGCTACTTTCTGATCTTGCAATGTCCATATTTCCTCCACTTATTAATGATTGTCTTCACAGTGTTCTATGATATATGTAATGCCTTTGAATGTTTTTATATTACTCACCTGTATTGAACCTTTAAACAGTAAGATACTGTAGATTGTTTGTTAGTTCCTCTGTCTCTGAAGTATTTAACCAAGGAACCTTCAAGGAACTCCTACAGGAAGCAATTATTTTATTTAGGGTTAATCATAATACCTTGAACTGATGTGAAATGAAGGTAAATTACCTTTGTTTATGATTTGGAATGTGATTAGTTATATCTGAACACAGTCACAATGTCCATTGTAACTGCTGAGCAGACATGCAACCAAGACATTGACAGTTTTTATATATTTAATTATTTTCCAAGACATGATCTATTTGTTTTTCATTTAACATTTAGCTGTTGTTGGTTTCAATATCTTATTAAAGGTGAAAAAGGACTGACATGCTTTGTCTTGATTTCAACCTTTACATAAGCAAAAGCTGCAGTTTCAGTAAGGGTGCATGGGCTTTTCAACGCCACTGTATATGTTGAAACTCATTATATTACTAGTTAAAGGAAATAAGTGGTTCTTAATTTAACAGTACCATAGTATGTATTCTTTATACAGTTGCCTGATTTATCTGTTTCTATATCTTTTCTATTGCATCTACCTTTTCCTCTATAGAATCATCTATTTTAAAAGAATAGTAGCAGCAGAAATAATCTTTATTACAGTGTTTATCTTGCTGAGTGAGGATGAACAAAACCGTGCTCCTCAAAAGAGAAAAAAATAGCATTTTTTCTACTTTTTCCGCTACAGACAAAGAATCATACATACTGACACCCCAGCATTGTTCGAATGCACTGGTAGCCATAGATGCACATATCCTGACTCCAGTATCCTTGTCACACTGTAGTCATAGAACCACACATACTGACCCCCCCCTCCCCAGTTTTGTCCCTTCACTGGTAACCATAGGGATGGGCAACGAGGCCCTCCAGTTGCTACCAGACTGCACCTCCCATTAGCCCTTGCCCTCCAACAACTGTCAGAGATTGATGGGAGTTGTAGTCTGGCAGTAGCTGGAGGGCCTCACTTTGCCCTACCCACCACTGCATCAGAAAACTTCACATATTGGCCCCCTAGCTTTGTCTCACTGCACTGGTAGAGATACAGCCACATATACTGACCCCCAAAATTGTCGTATGGCAGCAAAGAACCAAACATGTTCATTGACCAGCCCCCCAGCCTTTCCATACTGATAGCTATAGAACCACACATACTGTCCCTCTGTCAGCCTTGTTCCACTGCACTACTAACCATAGAGACACACACACTGACCTCTGAGTCCCAACATTGCCTCTATGCGCAAGTAGCCATTGAACTATACACACTCCTAAGTCTGAGTCCTGGAACAATATCTTGGGTTTAGGAGGCAACTGGCAAAAGTCTCACAGGAACTTCTGAGGCTTAGTGAAAAGGAGTTAATTTTATGGGTTTTATGCAAAGTAATTTCCTCAGAAAAGCAGCAAACTGCAGAGATGATTAATTCAAAAGTTATTGCAGTTAAGACTTTGCTTTTTTGGGGTGCACTTTCTTGACCTAAAATGTCATAGTTGTGTTTTTTCTTTTTAACTGCATCCTATGGACAGCTCCATTCATTTGGCTATAAGCCTCTGCAGTAAATACTAGCAACTATGTCAATGTAAAATTTCTGGCCTTTGTGATACTACACCCAGAGCTGCAATAACTTTGCAATAAAACATCTATCAGCAGTGGGAGTACCCTTGTTCTACACACACACACACACACACACACACACACACACACACACACACACACATATCCCACAATATTTAAGCATTGCTATCCCTATAAAGTCTGTGTTTAATTCACTCCTCCTCTTAATCAACAATAACTTCCAGACGAGTTCATGCAAGTCAGTTGTCTTTTTTAGATTATGTACTGAAATTAACTAGTGGTAGACTACAACATATATCAGGTACAAAAAAAAGGAGTTTAGATGCAACTGACTGCTTTAAAAAATGCCTTCTGTTAAACCAGTAAAGAGTTACCACTTATGGTATAGTTCTCCTTTAACTGCTACTGCTCCCACTTCTAGGAAAGCCTCACTGTATATATATTACCCTCCCCCTTCATGTTTCTCCTTTCTCTTCAGGTTTCTCATTTCTACAGATAGTGTTATAAGATCTGAAGAGGCAGATGATGATTCCTTTTGACTGTTGCAGGATGAGTTGGAAGGTTCCCAAACGACATGGGGCTTTCTCCCCCCAAAAAACTAGTCTTAGGCAAACATAATACATTACTAGCACACTGTGCAGCCCAATTTCATTGACATAATAAGGGATAATAATGAAATGCCCCAAGCTGCACCAAGACCTGGAACTTTAAACATCAGACCTAGAAATGCCCCTGGCTGCTGCAGTGTAACAGCTAACTGCACAGCCAATATAAATGATGCTGCCACTGGCAGCTTTGGCTCTTGTTGGGGGTGGGTCATGAAGCTAAAATCAGACCTATACCGTGATGGATGTAAATATATTGTGTTCCTTCTCCCAGTGGTTGTAGCAGAGGTTAACAATTAAAATACTGAGCTTAGACTTAAATATGCTTTAAATCTGTTATGATCATTTTAACCCATTTAGCATTCATCTGCCATTAGACCCCTCTGTCCCAATTGACAATGACACATTAAATAATGATTGATTCACATTAAAGTTTGTGGCTCCCCATGTTTTTAATGTTCAATGCCTGCAGGCCATTATTTTCCCTTAATAGGGCCCTTACTACACTAGACTCAGAATATCAAGGAGAGACACTTCACATTGCCGCTAGGTAGGAGGTTATTTCTTTTTAATAAGCCACACTCTTCTCTGATTCAATTCTTTGGGAAGACTAGCTGTATATCTTATTTCCTTTAGAGACACCACCAATCAAGGCAAAAAAAAAAAACTAGTTATCAATGTGAGAGCTGCCGCTGGAATAAAAGCAATTTATGACATATATAATTTAGTGACAGCTTCTAGCAATCTCTTCACTGGAAACGTGAAGGAGTTATTATTCTATTTCTTTGGACTCTCCTCAGTTTGCTTATGCTCCATTGGTTTTAATAATGCTTAGAATGAAAAACAAAAATATGGGATTTAAATTATTTTTTGTGTGTGTGTGTTTTTCCTACATAGAGCACAGTTTTATAATGTTAAACTTCCCAAGAGGTTGATATCATAAAATATGAAACATAAATTAAATGAACACCTTAAAAATATAAATAAATCAATTCAAATATGTTGTTATAGTAAAAATAATAGGAAAACATATTGTGACAGTATTGGCCAGTGTTTACTAAACTGCAAAATTAACTATTCAAAATTACTTTATTTAATAAAACGCATGCAGTTAGTTATGCTTACAACATTAGCACAGCAAAAACAGGAAATAAACAAATATTTTATCACACACAGAGGGACACACAAACACACACACACACAAATCCCACCAGCAGTTTAGATATTGATCTTTTAAACTATGCAAATTGAAGATACATGCAAACACTTCTTTAGACCTTGATCACACTGAGACCACACATGATCTCGGCAACATCCAAAAATAGGAGGCTTTGCGCTGACATAGAAACAATCTGATGGACAACCAGACACAGCTTTATGCAACTCCCTTGCAACTACCATTGGTTCCCAGGGAGTTGCAGCAGTGAATGTCTGAGTGGTGGCCTAAGGGGCTACCATGCAGCCTGCTCACATGAGTTGTGGTGTTGTCTGCAATGATCCACTCATAGGCTGGCTGATGTGGGCACCAGCCAGTCAAATAATGCTTACACCTACGTGGGTCAGATGGTAGGTATAAAGCACATGGCTACCCCTGAATTCATCTCATGTTGGTAATAAGTCCTAATGGACAAGCTCACTGAATTTTAGAGGACGGAAATGATTCTGTTTATTCATGATTCCTTCAGAGAGCTATCTAAGATACATTCCACTGGCTAATTTTATCTGTCCCTTGTGTCTGACTGGCTGTACACATATAGCAGTGCTGCTACACTTCTGGTTTTCTCTGCAGAGGCTGACTGATGCATTTTATCACAAAGCACAAGATACAATGCTTCATCCTACCAGTAAAGATTGAGACAAAACTGATATTTTTTTGTGTAGTTGTAAGAGCAGAGGTTCAACAAACAGCCAGAAATAACAGTCTATCATTTTCACTCTTATCTTTTGTCAAGAAGTGGGGCGACTAATTACATGGGGGCGATGGATATTAGTCAAGGGTTGTCTACAATCACACATGTACAAAGTAGAGCTACAGCCCTCCAAAAATATCTTCCTATGGCTTCTGTCTCCATTATTTCCACACATAGAGACCACCAAACCTTTTTCGTATATATTTACAGATTATCTTTTTCCCGATGTCAATATATTGGGCTAGACATTTTATAGTTATCAGACACCTCATTTTAAATTTACAACTTTATTTCAGTTGTAATAGAACATTAAGTTTACACAACTGGTTTATTGAATATAGCTCATTCATTTTCCTGGAATTATTGCCATTAGTGAAATGATCTGGTTGAATCACCCAATACCTTTTTTTAATTGCCCATGCCAACCTATGTGTTTCTCCTTTCACTTTTCAACCAGTACTTTAGCTATCTTTTTCTGACCTTACTCATTCCATGCCTTCCAGCTTTGAGCATGTGTACTTATATACATATTGGTCTAGTATTCCTGTCCATTAATTTGTTGTTTTTATGGTCTTAAAATTGGTCTGCCCATGTAGGCTCAAGATATCGCTGCCCCTTTCTTCACAAGCTAGTACATGAGGGATTTATAATTTCTCAAATTGTATAAACATTCCAGATCTCTAGGTTTTCAAGTCTGGTAGCCTTCGGGTAATAATAATCAAGTATACTCCAATGCTGTTGCTAAAAACTTCTGATTCAGGGAGGACATTTGTGCAGTACGTACTTTCTTCTGACTCATTCTTTAATAAAGATATCTTTCTACTCAAGCCACCACCAGCATATCTACACAAATAGCTATTGTTGTCAGATAATTTCTGTGCTTGCAGGCACTGAATCTGGTCATCATCAGCATATACCTATCCAAATGTATAACCCAAAATGTTATTTGACTTGGGCTCTTTTTCCTTCATCCATCTTGGTGTTCTCTACTTGGATCATGTGTCTCCAAGAGCTTACATTTCTCTCTCTGGTATTGTGTGTTGCTGCATCACCTCTCAAATGCATCTGGAGAGTGTTGTCTCTATAGCCTTAAGTGTTAACCATATATGAGTCTCTTCCTTTTACCGTATCTGTAGTAGAATGACAAACATTTGTGTCATCAGTTCTTACTCTCCATAGTTTGATCCAAAAATGGTTTCACATTGGGTTTGGAAATTGTTTTGCCAATTCAGCTTACCTAAAACCCATCCAGGTAATAATTTCCAGCTCTGATTTGGGTGAGCTAATATGATCGATTCAATGTAGCATTTCTAAGCTTGCCAAAAACAAAGGAATTGACCTGATGAAGTAATTGTAATTGTACATCTTCCTGTATCTCTGTTCTTGGGTACATTTGTTCAAAAGTGATATTACTGTTTATTTTAAATTAGGCTTTTAATCCCTTAAATTCTAGTAATGATGCCAGTGCATTGCTTTACAATGTGTTGGAGACGTCTCTACCATTCAGGGTATTAAAAGCCCCATTTAAATCAATGGGATTTTGGGGAATGTTGCTTCCTTATGGTACACTTAGTGTGTTTCAGAATTATAGCCCACGGAGCTCCTTATTTTGACTTAAGAACTTCTGTTTTGCTGCTTCTCACTAGTCCTGCAAGTGTTATGAGCAAATAGCAAAGAGCTGTCAGCTTTCAAACTATCAGTTATCCCATAATCAATAGTGTTAAAGCCTTTCTCCTCATTGCTTCTCTATTTATGCTTTTGTTATACTTGTCAAAATCCTACTACTTCAAATAGTTGCATACTGTCTACCCATTCATTCATAATTATGTAATGCCCCAAATAAAGGGTTCTCAAACTTAAGTTTCAAATTAAATGCACTTTGAACTCTTAACAATCCAACTTGTTAATGTATAGAGATTTTGCTAACATCCAAGCGTTTAACATGGTATCTGTTTTAATTTAAATTAAATCGATAGCTAGTTTGTACAATAAATAACAAATTCATTATTAAGCAAAAAATCTTCCACACATAGTCACAAATCTGTAATAACACTAATGGTCACTCTAGTCTTGTTTCACGGTTCCACATTAATGACATTTATTCTGTGGAATCTCTTCTGCCACTTGAGGGAACCTTGGGGTTCTGTGGAACACAGTTTGAGAACCTTTGCCCTAGACAAGTCACTCCTCTTTAATAAACTCTTCTGACCTAGGTATAATTTGATCATTCCAAGTAGTATAAAAAAGGGAGATGAATACAATATTTTTAGTATTTCCACTTCCCCATGTTCAACTTACAATTAGGGTACCTTTCCAGCTCTGGCCTATCTAGACTTATTTTCTGTATATTCTAACATGACTATCCCTGACCACTCCTTCCCTTGAACTTCAATTTGCCACTTGTCTTTTGTTAACTATTACATCATATTTTTCTTCTCCTCAATAGTAAGAGCCCAAACATTCCCAAATACATTCTTTTGCTTTATTATTATTATTATTATTATTATTCTTTATTTATATAGCGCCAACTAATTCCACAGCGCTGTACAATTGGGGAATAGACATACAGAGGTATTAAATAGTACAATCAGATGTGGACAACAGGAGGATCAGAGGGCCCTGCTCGCGAGAGCTTACAGTCTAGAGGAGACATTATGCTACTACTACTACTACTCCTCTCTTTATCTGTGACTAATGGACTGATTCAAGTCCTTCACAGTCCCTTGATAAACATAGAAATGAATAGAAAATATATGAATGACAAACTTCTAAGTGTCTGGCTGCTGTAATTCTCCTGTAAGTGAGAATGTATAACCAGTACTTCCTCTTTTATGTGGGATAGATATTTTTATTTGACTTTATCTGCTGCATGAATCACATTCCGGCAGACATCTTTTCTGTCTCTCAAGTCCCACTTTTACATGCCTCTTTGTATGGAAAGAGACTGTGGCTTCATGGGTCAGCAAATTCAAGCTGCAGGTACATAATTAAGATATGTATTTGTGTTTATAGACACCAATAATTGTTTTATCCTTGTATAATAAACACATTTTCTAAGCAGGGTTGCCTAACTGGATCCTATAGTTCTTAGAGTCACACCTTTATAGTTCTGCCTTGCTAGAAAGAAGGTTGGCATCTGCTTAAAGCATCTTTGCAAGGACGCAGACAGTAAGATAACAGAGAAGTTAATAGCAAGTCTCCATATTATGCTGCAAATCCACAAACATGTTAGACAATACTGGACTTATAGATATGAGAACTGCTAATTCCAAAATAATCATTGCTTCCGATCATTTTACAGTGTACCTGCCTTAATGTAGTCTGGCCTGACCTGCAAGATGAAAATCTGTAAAGTTTTACTGAGTTCTGCACTTACTTGATAACTTGAGTACAATTAATTATTTGCTGCTGTACTGCTGTTGCAATTCACTTTTGCCAGTCTGTGCTCCCAGAACCACATACAAAAGGAAAGACACCTTTTATGACTGGAATCTTTCACTTATCTGCAACCAGAACATTTATTTCAGGACATACAGAAGTTATAGAAAAGCAACCCATTGCTGAAGTTTCTGGCATGTCTATGCCCTTTATTAGCAAGTGGTCTATTCTGGCAGCAGTTTAGCAACAGAGTTCAGTTTCATAATTTCCTACTGTTTTCTGTCGTTTGTATCCATCTGTAAAGTACATTAAGATGGCATCCATACCACCTTTAGATAATGTGGCTTTCTCGTTCCATGGCAGAGAGATCTGACACCTTTTTCAGTGTAAATTTAGGACAGTGTTAAGCAATCCAAGGCCCTCAAGTTGTTCACAACTACAATTTACATCATGCCCAGACCACCAACAGCTGGGTGTGGATTATGGAAATTGTAGTCCTGAACAGCTGGAGAGCCTCAGGTTACCCATTCCTGATAGAGGATACCAATAACATTTTCAGCCCATCTAAAGTGCCTTTGCCACCAATCATCATGTACCTTCTGTGTAATTTTAAATGTTTTGCAATAGATATTGGTATGGTATCATCTAGATAATAAATCCATTTACCAATGTTTGTATAAATTGAAATTAATCATAATCTGTTATGTTTTATGCTTCAGTTCCAGGTAAACCTCGTATTGTTATTAACCACACTCAAATGAACACAGCTCTTATTCAGTGGTTTACTCCTGTTGAAACATTTGGTCCAATCATGGGTTATCGACTGAAGTTTGGTCGCAAGGACATGGACCTGCTTACAACTTTAGAATTCTCCGAAAAAGAGGATCATTTTACTGCCACAGAGATACATAAAGGAGCAGTATATGTCTTTAAATTATCAGCCAGAAATAAGGTGGGCTTTGGAGAAGAAATTGTAAAGGAACTTTCTATTCCAGAGGAAGCACCAAGTGGATTTCCTCAAAACATTCACTGTGACAGTACCTCCTCAACATCAGTACTGATAACCTGGCAACATCCAATTTTAGCAGAAAGAAATGGCATCATCACAAAATATACTCTACACTACAGGGATATCAACCTTCCACATCATCCTGTTGAGCTACCCATTGTTCCTGCAGATACTACTGTGACTCTCACTGGGTTAAAACCTGATACCACATATGATGTAAAATTGCGTGCACACACAAGCAAAGGTCCTGGTCCTTTTAGTCCAAGTGTCCAGTTTAGGACACTGCCAGTAGATCAAGGTAGGATTTGTCTACTTAAAGCTTTCTCCTTAAAGGAATATCTTTCTTTGGAGGTTGCTAATCCTGATGGTTGGCACTACTCATATTATTAGTGTCTACAAATTAAGAAGGTAAAGTACATCAATCTTAATATGTTTCGGAAACATTAGAATTCAGTTGACCTTTGCCTGGGTTTTCTCCTGAATATTATTAACAGGTAAGAAAAAATGAACCTTGTTAGCTGGTACAACGTAAAGCCATGTGGAAACATTGATAACATAATTTTTCTCCTTCAGCAAAACAAATCTGAGCAGCATATTCAGTAGTATTTAGAGCATACAAAATAGATAATGTAGAGAAACAGGCAGGGATATCTTTAAAGGATAGTTTAAATACATTTTGCTTGTTCTTCCAGCAGTGTTCGCAAAAAATTTTCATGTGAAAGCTGTGATGAAAACATCAGTGTTGCTGTCGTGGGAAATACCTGAAAACTACAATTCTGCTCTTCCCTTTAAAGTAAGTTCCTTTCTACAAAGGCCTAGGTTACATTGCAAGTGATAAATGTTATCAGTTGGTTTTACCTCACAGATTACAATCGGAATTCTTGGGGAACATTGTAGATAAAAGTAGGGATAACATATTCACAAGGAAAGGAATTCAGGCCAAAGTCCCATAATCAAATATCCAGTATCCTAAATTATCTCTAGTATACTTTAGGTGTTTTTATGCCAGTGCCAAGCTATTAATAGGGAATGCCATAAATGAAAACTACTGCCTCTTAATCATAACTGCCCACTTACTTTACTATAAACAGAAATTCTTATTGGCCGTATGAATTTTGCTCTTATGCCATTGTTCAAGAGATAAAGGGTGTTATGCACAAAGGTGTGATAAAGAGGTGATTAAGTGGAGATGACTCCAGTGTCTTCTCCAATTCCTATGTTATTCTATGGAGCCTATCCACTAAATCGGAGAGACCTTAGTGCATTGGCTCTACAGAATAACATAGGACTTAGAAAAGTGATATCTCTGGAGAAAGTCATCTCCGCTTTATCATCTCTTTTTCTCTGTCGTCCAATACAGGTTACTGGTAACTCTGGGTAAGCGATCCGCCCCTTTAAGTAGGCAGGAACAATTCTAGAATTGTATGCAGGGGGTGGAGCCTACCTTTCCTCCTTGGCTGCAGCTAGCCAACCAGTTCCAGAAAGATTTGTTCCTTGGTGAAGGTAACACAGTCAAGAGAAGAGTTCTGCTATAGCTTTAGAAGTTTTTTATTTTTCTGTTAGAAATGGAATACCACTATTAGGCGGATTACCATAGCTGACAATGCCCTTAGATGTGGCTAGCTCAGTGACCGGGTGCTTTTTGTGGACCTTAAGTCCTTGGCTACAAGTTCTTTCCTCAGGAGTTGCCCACCGAGGCTTCTTCTTTAAACATGGTAATGTGAAGACAGAAGATCTGCAGGAAGGGTGAGCAACCCTTTGAGTACTGCAGGTCCACATGTCCCACAGTGCCCCTCCGCACAGGGGTTTTTCAGTTGGAGTTCCTGTTGCACACTCCTGCACTCACTGGGTCTATCTCTATGTCTGTTGGGTGTTTGGAGCAGGTTTATGTGGTATTTAACCCTTTAGCTGCTTACATCGACCTGATGGCAACAAAACACAACAGAAAAGTTCTGAGGTTCTGCTCTTGATGGAGGGACCCTCTAGCTCTGCAGGTGGATGCAATGTCCATTCCTTGGTTATGCCCTCTGCTCTACATCTTTCCTCCCCTCCCCATGTTGCACAGGATGTTGCGGAAATTACGACTGGAGCATTGTCCAGTCATTCGATTGGTCCATACTGGTTTCCAGGCTTGGTTTCCGGAGCTTCTGGATCTGTCTGTGGCGGAGCCGTTCCGACTCCCTTGCCATCCGGATCTTCTTCTACAGGGTTACCTGTGGAAGGAGGATGTTCATCGTCTAGCCATGACGACTTGGAAGTTGAATCCTCAATATTAAGGAAGAAAGGTTTTTCTTCTGGTGTGGTGGCTACTATGCTCAGTGCCCACAAACCTGTTTCTTCTAAGATCTACCATCGTGTCTGATCGACCTTCCTATCTTGGTGTGCTGACAAAGACCTGTCTCAGGAATTTGATCTGCCTATAGTCCTGGCTTTTTTGCAGGACAGTGTGGATAAGTTCCTCAGTTTGAATTCCCTTAAAGTTCAGACATCTGTTCTCTCTGTTTTCTTTCAGAGGCACTTTGCTATCCTTCCTAATGTCAAGGTTTTCTTCCAAGGCATTGCTTATATTCGTCCTGTGTTCAAGATTCCTGCTACTCCATGGGATCTTAACTTGGTTTTGGGCATTCTTCAGCACTTTCCATTTGAGTCTTTGGCTACTATTCCTCTATGCCTGTTGACGAGGAAAATGGCTTTTCTCCTGGCAATTGTATCTGTCCGCCGTGTTGCGGAGTTACATTTTCTGTCCTGTAAACCACCCTATTTGGTGTTTCACAAGGACAAGGGCGGTACTTCGCACCTCTCAGGAGTTTCTCCCGAAGGTGGTTTCGGAGTTCCACATCAATCAGGAGATTGTGGTGCCCTCTTTCTGCCCTGACCCCACCTCTGACAAAGAGAGGGATCTCCACTTGTTAGACGTGGTGAGTTGTCTCAACTTTTATGTATGTCGCACTGAGTCTATTAGGCAATTTGACGTGTTGTTCGTCATTCCTGAGGGTCCTAGGGCAGGAAGACCTGCATCCAAAGTGACTATTGCTTCTTGGATCAAGTCCACTATTCATAAGGCTTATGAGCTGAGCTGAGGAAACAGCCTGTCCCCTTTTGGGTCACGGCTCATTTTACAAAATCTATTGGGGCTTCTTGGGCTTACAAGAATCAGGCTTCTGCTGATCAGTTATGCAAGGCGGCCACTTGGTCGTCTGTGCACACCTTTTCGAAGCACTACCGTGTTGATGTGCTGGCATCGGCTGATGCTAGTTTTGGGAGGAAGATCCTGGAGGCAGTCTTACCTGTCTAGGATCTTCTTTGCTTCCTTCACTTTTGAGCCCTGTTAGCTCTAGTTCAGTGTGCTGTGTAACAGTCTCGGGTGTTGTTACCCCTGTTCAGTGTCCGTTGCAACTTCATTGTTTGTTGGGTTATCTCTGATCTGATGGTTCATATCTGCACTGGTGACTCTGGGGGCCTTGCACCTGGTCCTTGCCTTATTTCCCACCTCTGGGAAACTCCCAGAGTTACCAGTAACCTGTATTGGACAACAGAGAAAAGAGGATTTTAGTCTTCTCTTTCTTAGTCCATACAAGTTACTGGTCTCCCACCCTGTCAAGGGACCATGCTTGGCTCTCCTGTGACAGACTGTGGGGGTCCTTCGTGGTCATGCTCACAGGAGTCATCTTTCCCTTCTACTATCTAGTGAATAGTTAGTGTCTCAAATCTTTCTGGAGCTGGTTATCTAGTAGGCTCCACCCCCTGAATACAATTCTAGAATTGCTCCTGCCTCCTTAAAGGGGCGGATTGCCTACCCAGAGTTACTAGTAACCTGTATGTACTATGAGAAAAGGATTTAACAGGTAAGGCTAAAATCCTCTTATCTTCAATCAGTCCTAGATGTCATGTCCACGGAGGCAGAAATGACAGTTGCTGGCAGTTTTTTCAAACTGAAGCAGCCAAAGTGCTTTGCAATGCATTGCGTACTTCTCTGGCACTCAGAGGGTTAAGGGCCAGAGTGGGATGCAATGCACTGCAAAGTAATGCATGGCACACCCCATTGATTGAGCAGAGATTTCTCCAACTTTAGAGATCTTAGTGACTAGGCTCTATAGAATAACATAGGCACTGGAGAAGTTATATCTGTGTTATCACCTCTGAATTTCTCCTTAGTGCATGGTATTACAGCCCCATGTAAATCAGTGGGAATGTGAGCTGAATTGCTCCAGTTCATCTTAATTTATCAGCTGTATTGTGTGGCTAATGGATTAGGAGGAATTGATCTAATTATTGGGCAAACCAGATGCATCATAGGAGACAAATAAAAACCACATTAATTCATTATGCATTGGATACCTGCCTAGCATTCAAGGGGTTAGACACTCCATTTAACACATTGAGTGCCAGAGTGGTGTGCAATGCATTACTTTACTTTGTGTTGCCTAACCATTTGGTACTCAGAGGGTTAAATTATTGTGCAGTTTTATTTGTCCCCTACGGCGCAGTTGATTCTCACTAGAATTACTTCATTTCTTCTTAGCATATCGGTGTCATTGATCTACAGAATTGTATGAATGCAGTTTATGTTTATATCATGTATCTTGCTGTTGAACAGTTAGAACTTTACAGGTATCATAAAAAAAAGAAATAAAAAGCCCCTATCATATTGCCTTTGATTTTGGAACTGTTGTGGTTGCCCGCATATATTTTATTCCATGAAATGACAATACAAGTGCCACTATAAAGTAAGAGATAAAGCTTTTATCTATTCCATAACACACACTGAATTCTCCTGCGCCCGTACATCTTTTATTATATTTAGTGATGTTGGGAGCAGTGTTCCACCTGTGGTGAGAAGAGATGAGCAACCCAGCAGTGAAAGAGTTAACAGTGCTGCACAGAATTAAAGAAGGACCATGCAAACCCTATCAAGTTGCAATTACTCATTTAAAGAGGAAGTGTCACCTTTCCAAATCCTGCCCTCAGTGGAAGCATCCATCGTGAAAGGATTTGCACGATCATTCCACCCCATTAATTTATTACATCTCGCTGATAGAAACTGATAGGTTATAGCAGCCTAAGAATGTGAACGGATGTGACTTTCTGGATTTTGAATAGTTAACCCCTAAAGACCGGCGGTCCTGGGACGTTTCCGTCCCATAAGGACCGCATAGGACCACGTGGATGCGCCGGTACACGTGACCTGTCGCGTGTATCGGCGCGTCACTATGGGGCCTGATAGAGATCGCTCCGATGTTGGAGCGGTCAATTTCAGGCCCTATTTTTACTTACAGCGCTCCCGGTAGAGTGCTGTAAGTAAAAAGTATGTGACGTACTATGACCGTCAAGGACTGTGACGGTCATAGTACGTCACATGTCGTTAAGGGGTTAAATATACAGATTTATCAGAGAAAAAAGTCAGTTGGGATTAGGTTCCCAAACTATTAAATCAAAATTCTCTAAAATTATTAAACTGACTGGAAAACAATAAGCACAATATATAGAAAATGTACATATATATATTTAATTATACTGGTTCACTTTAACTCTCAGTGCTGGGTTGTTCACCTTAGTGGAGTAGCAGTGAACACAAGCTGCTGAGGACTACACCTTCTCATGTTGGGGATGTTGAGAGTTGAAGTTCCCAGTAGCTGAAGGTCCAACAATTGACTACCTCTCCATTATAAGAAACACTGGTTGCAAGCTGTTTTTTGTTGTTTGTTTTTTTTCATTTGTTTTCTCCATGATGCAGAGCAGGAGTGAGTTGAGAATATTCCTCTCTAATCTCTTACACTTTTGAATAAATGTGCAGCACTTTGAAAGTTGTTCATATTTGAAAGCATCATTTTTTTGTACACAGCTACAGTTAGAGGTAGCAGAATTTCAGGACTCACTGGGGTATCATTGTCAAACTAAAAATGAAATTACAAAACAGCATACAACTGAAATGTGACCAGGTGCCAAAACATACACAGGAAATGACATCATTGCCATGACTAGATCCTATTATTTTACTCTAAGTCAATGACAGGCTTAGGGATACATATGTGAACTTCAAGTTCCCTCAAACTGCTGCACAATATAATTTAAAATTCCTACTGATGTCTGAAGAAAGTGGATTAAATGGGAGCATTATGAGTATGTTGTGAGGCAAAATAAAGAGAATGTGGTGGTTTTTGGAATGAAAATACGGTGTTATGATGGAGACAAAGATTTCCTCCTCTTCTCACTGCACCACGGAAGAGACAGGGTAACAGGAGACACCTCTGACCATCCCATGAGGCCCCAGGACCTCCTGTTCTCCCCACTGATCTAAGCCCTGTAAAACAGGTGTCTCGAGTTTCTATAAACCTCTGTATTTGTTACACTCCCCCTTTATTAGTAGAGCATCAATGGTAGCTTACTGTATACATTGCTATTGATCTAAGAATTTAAAATATACATGTGCCATAGTTTTATTTATTACTACATGCTAAGTTTTATGGCCCAGGTTTACTACATTGTTGGTTTTGGCAAAGAGGAACTTCTAATTGGTGATATGGTTGCAATAAATTGTATAACGCACCTTACCTACCATTGATCCTGTGTTTAACCCCTTGGATGCTAGTTAGGTCTCTAATACACTGCTAAGCAATGCATTGGAGGCCTCTCTAGCATCAAAGGGTTAACAGTGATGCACAGTGGTTCCTGCTTGTTTCTTTAGTGTGGTGTGGAAGAACAGTTGTAAATGTAGAGGAATAAACCAAAGTCACAATTATTTGCAGTTGTGGATTCCTTTGGCTTCCCACAAAAATCTTTGGGGAACCCTAACAGCCAAACCACTTAACACCATGGGTGCTAGGGAGGTTTCTGATTCAGTGCTTCTCAATAGTACAGTGCAGTGATTCTCAACTCCACTTCCCCAAGACACACCAACAGATCAGTTTTTAAGGATATCCTGAATTAAGTGCCTAAAAACCAGAAAAAAAAATTATACCCTCCTTGCCATTCTCTCCACCTCCATTTCACCCATCCTCCTCATATTCTACCTTTCAACTCACCCTCCAGTTCTCCACATCCTTCCACCATCTTTTTTGCCCATTCCTCACACCCAACCGTAAGCCTCACATTCTCTTTCACTGCTGCCTCCCACTCTCCATTTCTCTCATTCTTCAGATGCTCCCACCCTCCATTTTGGCGATTTCTCACATTCCACCTTTCGTCTCGCCCTCCCTTATGCCTAATTCTCCCACTTTCCCTTTCACCTATCCTCACTTTTGCTGATTCATCTCGCCCACACTTTTACTCTTTCATATTAACCCACCTTCCATACCACATTCCCCACGAAGAATCCCAGATCCACAGTCCTGTGTCAGAGCCTGGATTGAGGGGGTCACAGGGTGGATAGGGGACACATTGGCCTATAGTGTACTGTTAGGGTTAATGCACTGTTTAGTTGCTTGCACAATAGTGTGCGGCATTTCGAAAGGATATCACTGTTAGGGGGGATGAGGGCCAACAGAGAGCTGAGACGACTGAAGTCAGTGTGGAGATAATCAAACACACATCAGGACATATACACCTCAGAGCCATTCTCTAAAATGGGTTGGGCCATTCTCTACTGTCCAAGGGGTTAAGAATGCATTTGCTGTATATATTGTGAAAGTGAGACAGGACCCTATAGATCTACAGTAATGGTTTTGTGTATTACTTTCTATGTTATAGGGTACCACATTTTTGTTTTTCACATTACTTTATATTTATGTATGTAATAACTATATCCGAATGGAGACAGATCTGTTCTCTCCGTACACTCACCTGGCAACTCTTAGAAGTGCTGACAGCTCCACTTGTGGGTATAAAATTTGATATTCTTATATGCTTTTGAGTTCAAGAAACTGCACAATTGGCGTACCCTTTGTTTTTTCTATTTCTGTATGTTATCGGAGCTGCTGGGAGAGTGTGATCCGAAGGAGCAGCCCACTAAACTTGTAATACCGGGGATTGAAGTTCGTGCTGATTTTGGTACAGCATATATTTCCCAGTAAACTCAGAGGCTGTTTTTCCACATTCATGGTTGACAGCAAATATTTATGTGCGTATAACTCACTGAGGTGTTCTGGTGGAGGGCCAATTGATAAGAAGGTTCAGCACTAGGGGTGCCCCGTCTCTTCTCCTTCTCTGTCCTTTGCTAAGAACAGACTTGGCTATGTAACTGATGCTGTGAATTATCACAATAACGTAATGGGCATATTTTTGAATTCTAATATATCACCAAACATTTTGTTATAACTTACATTTTCCATATATAGCGATAAGCACAGGCAACAGAGAATGATTTAGTTGTTTAGATTATATACAGTTTCTTTTCATATTTTTCCACCTAAGATTCTATATGATGACGGCAAAATGGCGGTAGAAGTGGATGGAAGGGCAACCCAGAGGCTTATCACTAATCTAAAGCCTGAGACGTCGTACTCTTTTGTTCTTACTAACCGAGGGAACAGTGCAGGGGGCCTACAGCACAGAGTGACAGCAAAGACAGCACCTGATGTACTACGAACCAAACCTGTTTTCATTGGGAAAACTAATTCCAATGGAATGATAACAGTGGAACTACCTGAAGTCCCAGCAAATGAAAGAATAAAGTAAGTATCTTTCAGTATATTAGCATGTACAGTAGATCAGCTCCGTGCAGTAGGTAGCTCCTTTATAAAGCTTTTCAAATAGATATAAGAAAGGAAATATTTTAAGCGATGTCTATATGCCGTATATTTAAAAAAAATAAATAAAACTGGAGTAATTCTGGAACAGGCCAACTGCATGAATATTGAATGCTCTGAATATGGTCATTGAAATCAATGAGAATTGTTGGAATTTTATCTGTTCCCAAATTTTCTTTTGAAGGCCCTATGTAAACCTATGTAAACTTGCCTCAGTTGTTTCTTCCTTAGTGTGAAAAACTGCTTAATGGACACCCTTTTTCATGTTATCTATCTATCTATCTATCTATCTATCTATCTATCTATCTATCTATCTATTTATCTATATTGTGTTAAAGCTCAATCATTCACTATTCACTCATCCATTCCCACCTCTGAAAGTAGCAGCATTATGAACCTACAGGCCTCAATGCACCCATTCCTTTCTGAGAAACCTATAGCAGTTGCTGTGATCTGTATAAAGTCATCTGCTGTGAAGTTGCACCTGCCTGCATAGTTGATAGGAATAAAGCTGCCACTTGCAACTTCACCTCTTGAGGGACCTGGAATAAGTATCCTGAAGAAGCTCTATACAATTATGACTATGAATTATGCTGCTATTATAGGTTGGAGAAGTGGTAGTTAAATGGTAAATGAGTGACCATGAACTGATTACATTTTTTGAAGTGGACCTATCACCTTGAATTCTACATTGGATGTTTGAAAACATCATTCATAACTTCCTGTTTTATGCAAGAATACCAGCAAATGCACAGTTTAGGAGATACTTTTATTACTAGTGTGAAACTGTCTGTGTGGTTTCATATGCTAATTAAACTCTGTAGTACAGTGGTAACTTCATTAACATAACATACCATACAGTGCTGTACCTAAAGAGCTCACCTTATACAAATAAGGTATTAATAACTCCTACATTATACCATTCAGTGCCAATGCTTCACAATGCATTGCATACCTTTCTGGCACTCAGAGGGTTAAACATCTGCTTTCCTTTAGCTAGCATGATACATAGTTTTTAATAAAGTTTTTAAATATGCAAATTACAATTTAAGGTAACAGGTTCTCTTAAAACATAACTGGGTTCCAACGGAGGTCTCCAGCTGGAATCAATTTTGAGCACATAAATAGATTAATACTGAACAGATAGCTAAAATAAGTAGAGATGAGCTTATGTTTAAGGATAGCCACCCAGTTCTAAGAACTAATGAGTGGTTTGCTACACTGCGTTTTGAAACGTTGTCCTTTATTCAGAACGATGCTATCAATGGGACACTGTAGCAGAAGAAATGCTAGCGCTGTAATTAATTTCATAGAGCTAATGAAGATACAAGCATATTGTATATATATATATATATATATATATATATATATATATATATATATATGTATACATATTTTTTTTTTCATGTACACTTTATGAAATGCACGTGCAAGGGTAGTCATTTTGTATTGTTCCATTTTTCATTTATGGTTTTGTTACTATACAGGAGTGGAGTACTTCACTTTATTCTACAAAAGTCTGCAGTTTTAATATCATTTTTGTATGACTCTTTAACCCTTTGAGTTCCCAAAGGCTGAGCAAAACTTTACTCCACAATGCATTGCACACAGAGTAAAAGGTAAACTATGCCCTGGGAATAAATAGCTCTTCATTTGTTTAATAGAAGGACTTCTCTAGGTAGGTGTCCTTCAAAAAGCAGCCGGAATTATCTATATTCTGTATTTTAATTGATTTAACCCCTTAACGACCGGGGAATCCGGCCGCGGACGCGACTCAACGACCATGGAGCAAATTTTTTTTTGCTCCGTTGCGTTCCGGACTCCCCGAACGGCGTGCAGCCGCGGGGGGAGCCCGGAACTCGATGACGGTCATAGTACGTCATCGGTCGTTAAGTCAAATCGACCCTTGACGTACTATGACCGTCAAGGGTCGTTAAGGGGTTAATAATACTTGTAGTCCACTGCTACTTGTTTCAATTTTCAGTTTTAGAAAGGCTAGTGACTTTTAAGAGTATTCAAGTCTATTGAAGCCAGTTGTTTGTTGTGGGAGGTGTAACTTAGGGGCACACTTCAACTGGGATAGAATTCTAGACTGTTCTGTCTGATATCTCTGTATGTCTATTCCTTATTGTACAGTGCTGTGGAATAATTTGGTGCTATATAAGTAAAGAATAATGCTAATAATATTTACAGGAGACTATATATATATATATATATATATATATATATATTTAAAATAAATAAGCGGATATGCTTAACCGTTGACTGATGGACACCTACCTAGGCAAAGCATTCCCATACATTATGAGCCATTTATTTCTTTGGAAAAGTTCTCCATTAATATATAACTGATAAAGAGAATTTCCGTTGTAGCCAGTGAGTGTGGTTCCTGTACCTAATGTAAAAAATGTATTGTATCACACCACAAAACTCAACAAAATCAATACCATGAATTATATGCTAACCAATGTGTTTACTAAACCTTATTTTACAGAGGCTACTACATTGTAATTGTCCCTTTGAAGAAATCCCGTGGAAAGTTTATTAAGCCATGGGAGAGCCCTGATGAGATGGAATTGGATGAGGTAATATTTTAGAATTACTGTTTATTGGGCATAAAATGCTTTTCTTTAATACATCTTAGATATGTTTTATATGGCTTTTTCCTGCTGTTTAACTTCATAAAAAGGAATACTATAACAAGAGGACATTGCCTGAAATAGGAGGGTGAAATAATAAGAGAAAATGCAAGAAAAATAGTGTCACGCTCACATTTGACTCAAATGGGTAGTCTTTGAGTCCTAACTACAGAAGGGAAAGCTTGGGAGCCAAGCTCGACATTATAGCGGGGGAGAAAATTCAACCTTCAGATGTGCCCTTGCTGTGGTCGAGTCAGATTGTCCAATCCCCAGATAAGCCAGGGACAGACCAGAATGAGCACTCTGAGAGGCTGAGAATAAGTGGGGTTCACAGACTGAGAAGGTGTGATAGATTAAACCATGCAGAAAATGGAACCAGAGGTCTGTTCAGTAGAGGAGAACCTCTGCCAAATGGGAGAACAGAAGTGCAGCCAAAAATCAGAGTGTAATATATTTAATGGCTGCAGACAAGTGAGTCAGGAATTTTCAAAAAAGGAAGCTGTGAACCAGCAGTTTCCACAAAAACACTGGAATACAGGTGAAGCAGAGAGTGAAATAAGCAGACTAGATGGGTAAGACGTTTGTTATCTGCCATTAAATCATTTATCTCTATCTCTTACTTCCTGTGTGAAACACAGGAACCAGGAGGTCAGAGCACTTAAACAAAAAGTTCTATGAGGCAGAGACTCCCCCCTTATGCACTTTAACCCCACTTGGACATGCTCATTTTCAAAAGTGACCTGACTACAGGAGGATGCAAGAGCAAAGTTTCTCGTAGTTAGCCTTTTTTTTTTTTTATTTAATACTGTCGATTATGGATTATGGGGCTCTATAATCCCCCATTAGGCGGGGTACTGTTCCTGGCCACCTTTGGAAGAACTGACCAGTATAGGCTTCTTAGACATGAGTCTGTGGAGGATGGCTCGCCTTTTTAGCCTTTCTTGTCATAGCTTGTCTGAAACCTACTTACTTTATAGGAGCCTGAAGACTGAAGTGAATGGATTTATTTCGAGTGTAAATGTCCTTGTAAGTATATCTTTACTTTCCTGTCTGGCAGCTACATTTCTCTGTGATTTGGAAGCCTGACTTATACTATATTTGATGGGCTTGCTTGAGCATCACATCTGTCAAAGATGAATATGTACCTACCCTTTACACCAGTGGTTTTTAACTCCTACACTGCCTGTATATGGGCATTACTTGCCTGGTTTTCCATTCTGTTCGACATTTCTCTTCATTTTGGAAGCCATCTTTTCATACCAATGGTGCTTACACACTTATTTGCTTACTTTTAGCAACCCTTTGGACTCTTATTTATTTTTGTAAACTTTTCACTTTTTAGGTCTGCTTTGCCTTTAAGAATGGGCACAGACAGCGGCTATATTGGAATGAACATAGAACACTATACTGGGACTTCTTGCCTTCTTGTGTATTTTTAAAGCTGTAATGGGGCTGAAAGTGGTTCTAATCTTATGCACAGTCTACCAGAGCTCAATGGTACATTCCTTATATCTGGGAGCACCATTTAGTGATAGCTGCAGCATCACCTCACTATTTTTAAATCTGGGAAATTATAGTTCCCTGAAGTCTCTTCTTCTCTGTTTTTTTTTTGTCAAGGGAAGAGGTGACTCACTTCATTTTTGTATTCAAATTGTTATTCAGAGGCTGGTCTCTCCCTCCTGCCATTCACATTAACAGCTTACAGTCAGATAAGTACTTTTAAAGATTAATACGTAAGTTTATTCTGCTTTTCTACTACTTTTGCGTCTGGTATGTCAGAGCTAAGGGAGACATGGGCAAGTCTAAAGCTACTAAGGCTTCAACCATCCCTGAACTTTAACTCATTGTGCCTCATGTTAGATTGGGCTTCCCATTGAATTTTCTGGTACTCTATGTCCTTCTTGCTCTGTGGCCTCTACTCCAGGAGACTGCATGGGTTAAGGCTTCAATTTCCTCAGCTCTATCCCCTCATCTGTTCAAGGGGTTTTAGATTTTTGGTCCATATGACACCCTGTTCTCCACAAAAGGAATTTGAGTCATGTTATAGAGGGTGATACCCCCATTACTGGGCATTCCCTGTCTGAAGAATGGGGAAACTGATGTGGATGATCTGGATTATTTGTTCTCTGATGGGGACTCTTATAAGGAAGACTCCAGCTCTTCTGCTAAGTTTCTTTTTCAGTCTGTCCTAGAGACGTTTAAGGTATCAGAGGCTTCCAATTCTAGTTCCTCTTCCCTTCAAAGATGCAATAAGGAGGTTGACATTTTTTTCACCTTCCTTAGGCCAACTTCTCATGAAAGAAAGAAAAAACACCTGACAGGAGGTTATATCTATTTTATACCGTTTTTCTGCTGAAGATTTAGTGCAGTGGGCCACCCGCTGGGGTAGATCCCTCAGTTTCTCAACTTTCCAAGAATACATATTTGCCACACATCTTGATTCTTTCCTGACTGTCTGGGGTACCACTCAGGGTCTTCAGACAGTTCAGGGTTTTTGGAACAGAGGGCAGAGGGCACTCTGTAAATCAGTGATCTTCAGGTGATAAGCCTAGCACTGCAGCATTCATCTCAGTCCCTCCAGTCTGGTTTTCATATCTTCTCCATTTTTTGTGGCGGAGAGGTTTAGGCTCCCTTTGTGTCTGGACCTTTTGATTCAGGGTCCACTGTGTCACCCACAGGTGGAGAAGTTGGCTTTGATGGCTAGACTCTTGAGATCAGCATCTTGATAAAGAAGGATTTTTCTGACTACATCATTGCTACTATGCTGATGCTCGAACGTCAGTTTCTTCCATGGCATATAATCAGGTTATGGTCCATGTTCTATAAGTGATGTGAAAACCAGGGGTGGCAGCCGTGACCTTTTTGGCTTCTGTTGTCTTGGCTTTTCTTCTGGATGGTCTTCAGAAAGGATTGGACATGATTATATTAAAGTTCCGATTTCAGTTCTTTCTATCCTTTTCCAGTGGCTTATTACCTGATGTGCAAACGTTTGTCCAGTGGTTGGCTCATGTCTACCATGTCTTTTGAGATCCCACTATTCCTTGGAATTTGAATCTGGTTCCTATAGTGCTTCAGAAGGCTCCTTTTATGCTCCTTTTGAGCCCTTGTCTTTGGTTCCCCTGCTTTCTCTTGGCTAGTGTGTTGGTTTGGTGGGTGGCCAAACTTCAAGATTTATCTTATAAACCTCCTTTTCTGGTCTTCCACCCAGATAGGGTGGTTTTCCTGACTCCAGTAGGGTTATTCTGTAATGTGGTTTCACATAAACCTGGAAATTGTTTTGCCCACCTCTGTATAATAGATATGAGCAGGAGCTTCCTCTTTTGCATATGGTTATCTGCTTGAAGTACTACATTTATCACACACAGCCTTGTATGAGATCTCTTTTGCTCAACCCAGAAGGCCTCCTGTAGACCAGACTTTGTCTAAAGTAAGAGTAGCATCTTGGACTCAGGCAACCATTCTCCAGACATATGTTCTTTAGTAGAAGCCAGTTGCCTTTCGGGTATATGTTAACGTGATGGCTTTGGCTGATGCCTGTTTGTGCCTTTGGGTGTCCTTCCTGTTCTTTGGTTTACAGTGTTGGTGTCCATTGACAGTTAAGGTTCATATTGTACCAGTTCGTTCCTGTTAGAACTGTTCTGTGTTTTCAGGGTTTTTTCTCTTTCCTTCCCTGGAAGCTTAGTGGATGCGATGGTGTATCCCCATGATTCCTGTGTACCACATAGAATGTAAGAGAGAGGGGATTTTTGTGTACTTTTCTGATAAATCTGCTTGTCTTAGTCCATGTGGAGCAAAGGAACCATGGGGGTAAAGATCCTTCCTCTGAAAGGGTAGGGTACTTAAAAAGGCAGACACTGCCTCCCCTATCCACTCTTCCACAGGTTGGACATGCTTAGTTTTAACATAGAGCTAAGATTAAAGAAAATAAATTGAAGATGAAAGGGAATCCCCTGAACCACAGAACAAAGAGAACTCCCCCCACCTCGCATGGGACTCAAACCATTGTTTTTATTCTCAGGGAGGGAGGTATAGTATTCCACATGAACCAAGAGAAAAGTATTTTTCACTAATCACACAAAAATCCCCTTTTTTCAACCCTTTTTTTGTAAAATTTTAAAACCACTATGCAAGCTCGATATCTCATTCTAGGACCTTACAGACTATTATCATCTTATGAGATCTATGTATTAAGCAGTGGTCGGAGCAATATACCATATACCCTTCTCTTCATGTTGATTGTTGTATTTGAGTTGCTAATTTACTATGGCTCATTGATAATTTATGTATTTAAGTATAAATATAAGAGGTGGTTACCTTATTTTCAAGAGTATTTGCAGTTTGCCCTTTAGAAAGCAAAGTATTGAAGAGCATCTCATCTGAGTTGTGTGTGTTTTCAGATCAATCCCAGGCACCCATTCCTGTGGACAGTTTATCTGCAATTTTATGCAATAATGTGGCTAGTTTCATTACAGGTTTGCATAACCCTTTACTTTTTCTATTTAACCACTTGGATACTAGACACTCTGTTTCCTAGAACTCTATAACATTCAAAGGATTAAGAGCTTTGTTTGTGCTGGTGTATTACTCAGTTATTCACTATAAAGTAAAAATAAATACTACCAAAAGTCTCATTGATTTAAATGAGTAGTGTGGTTGTCACCATGAGTGAAGCTAAAGACATCTAGAAATGTAGTAGTGAATAAGGCTAGGGGTGTGGAGTTGTAGGAATAGGTGTGTGGCCATGTGTGGAACGAAAGGCATCTAGTTTTGAAAGGGACTAGTAGTGGAGCAGTTATGTGAATAGGGTGTGGCCATGTGTGGAACGAAAGGCATCTAGTTTTGAAAGGGGCTAGTAGTGGAGCAGTTATGTGAATAGGTGCGTGGCCATGTGTGGAGCAAAAGGCATCTAGTTTTGAAAGGGGCTAGTGGTGGAGCAGTTATGTGAATAGGGTGTGGCCATGTGTGGAGCAAAAGGCATCTAGTTTTGAAAGGGGCTAGTGGTGGAGCAGTTATGTGAATAGGGTGTGGCCATGTGTGGAACGAAAGGCATCTAGTTTTGAAAGGGGCTAGTGGTGGAGCAGTTATGTGAATAGGTGTGTGGCCATGTGTGGAACGAAAGGCATCTAGTTTTGAAAGGGACTAGTGGTGGAGCAGTTATGTGAATAGGGTGTGGCCATGTGTGGAGCAAAAGGCATCTAGTTTTGAAAGGGACTAGTAGTGGAGCAGTTATGTGAATAGGGTGTGGCCATGTGTGGAACGAAAGGCATCTAGTTTTGAAAGGGGCTAGTGGTGAAGCAGTTATGTGAATAGGGTGTGGCCATGTGTGGAGCAAAAAGTATTTAGTAGGATACCTGACATATAAGTATGTCTCTCTGTGAAACTCAAGTACTCACATGCCACAGATTGGGAAGTCCAGTTTTAATCAACCCTTTCTCCTCGAAACAGCTTGAAAAGTGTTTCCAGAGTATTGAGTAAGAAATAGGATAGCGGCTACAGCCTGCTAGCTCAATCCAATTTATGCGCACTGTCAGTTTGAATTGGAGCCTGGACATATCATTTGTGTCCTGAGCCTGCAGGGACAGAATATCTAATTACTTAAATTAGAGCACACAAACTGCCTGATCTTCTCTCTTTGTAATAAATATTTTATTCTTTGCTCATTGCAAAGCAAGATGTGAAAGTTCAGAGAGGTGAAATCATTATACAGCGATGGCTTAATCTCTGTGGATATGAACTCCATTAAAGGTCGGGTTCATTAGTAGCATTTGCTAAATCTGAAACAAATGCTAAATTGCAATTTGCAATGCAGTTTAACTTTTGACCTTTACCTTGTGGTTCTTTTAACTTTTCATAGCATCTCTGGTAGAAAATAAAAATTAAAATACATTTTTACAATTAAATGAAAGCTGCAGTGTGATGAATATATAGACAATCCATTAGACATATAGAGAACCCATTAAGAAGATACACTCTGTGGAGTAGTGATGGGCAATGGGAGTCACTCCAGCTGTTGCTAGACTACAACACCCATTCAAAAATGCAGCAGCTGTAGGGCGGCGGTTTTCCCATCCCTGCTTTGGAATATATTATTTTGTTTTTTCTTGATTGTTAACCCTGTGCAACGTCTTTTCTACCACCTAAGTAATAAGCTTGTTATAGCTTACATGTTTATCATTTTTGACCTGGGAACATTTCTAATCTGCCTCAGAGACTCCAGTTTTCAGTGTTTGTGTCCTAAGGACAAAGGCTCATTTTCCATCTTGTTGAGTTCCTTGGCAGCCCCATCCACTTCCCTCACTTGGGACAAACCCCACCCACATCATGACACATATTGCATCATTTGGACATTCACACCGCAGCCCTTCTTAGTATTCTGGGAGCTGGGGTCAAGACAATTCCCAGTTAAGTGCTGTGGTTATTGAGAATCTTATTGAGTCTCATCAATTCCGTCAACATAATGAACATTTACATTACTGTATGAGCTCACAATTGGCCACATGCATTATAATCATTAATAAACCAGATTTGTAATCCAGATCTTCTCTTTACATAGGTTTGACTTTCTTTATATAGTTTTACATATAATTTATAACCACACACAAAAGAAAACTGGAGCTATTGAATTCAATGGGGCTTTTAAACCCCTGTAGCATTCAATTTTTACATCAGTGGGAATTTGGGCATTATAACGTCTCCATTTTCCTTTATGCTTATGGCCCAATGTGTCCTGTACCCTCCTCCTTGGCAGAGGCCAAAGATACTAAAAACCCTGTTATTTCTCTCTGGTACTAAGTGACTCTTAATTTATTTAACCTGTACAGCTCCAAGGCTTTACAATGTACAGACTTGGCTAGTTGCTTCCACTGTGCCAAGGCCATATAGTGCACGACCATAAAGCCTCTGCATAAATTGGTCATAAAGTGGTTGTATTGCACTGGGAAATCAGTAGAAGTAATGCATGTGAGCAGCATGACTCCCCTGCTTCCATCCTACACAACTTGCAGGTATTGTGGGCGGAATTAGGGAAAGCCTCCCATGTGATGTCACCAGTGATGAGGCTATCCCATATCCCAGTTTCTCCTACAGGTATCAATACCTTAAAATGCATTGGATTACTCTCTGGAGCTCAAAGAGTTAAAATGCATTTAAAAATAATAATTAAAAAATGTAAAAATAAAATAAAGTTAGGGATGTTTAATGCACTGCTTTGCAATGCATGGGACACTCCTTTGAAACTCCCAGATACAACCCCCTTTCAACCCTCTGATCCACTGTCCACTTGTAGTCATAGCCTCTCACATACACTATCTTGTACCACTACCTAGTTCCATTACCCTCTGACAGTCACAAAACCCTTCATAAACTGTCTTACCCCCAAGCCTGTTTCTGCTGCCAACTTGAAGTCACAGATACCCAGATACACAGTCTACCGTCCCCCCAGCCTGGTTCCACTGCCCCCTATTAGTAAGAAACACCTGCATACACACTCTGACACCTCCAGTCGTGAAATTGTACATATATTACCTGCTCCCCTCAGTGGACATTTTTCTGGCACTCACTACAGTATATCAACCTAAACCAGTGGGGGGCCATTTTTCTCTGGCTGTCATCTGGTACTGCATATAAGGTAACCATTACCTCTTGGAGTAAGGTTACCATACACCAAGAGTACTGTCTGGTGAGAGCAACTGTCAGAAGCTATGTGTGCTGATGTCCCTAGGGAGGACACGCATGTTTTAGTGGCCAATATCATGAAAGCTAATGCCTACATTACTGAGGCTCTGTTTGATGCAGCCAGATTTTAAGGGAAATCCTCAGCATTTTCTGCTTTTGCAAAAGCAGCTTGTAGCTCAAAATTAGTGCTGCTACTTGCTGAAAGACCACCCTGTTGTCCTAGATATCCACCAATTGGTCCTTTCTTGCAAGAAAAACACATGGATTTTGTTCCCCCCTCCAATACAGGGCTCAGATGGAGCTAGCCACTCAGATCTCCCAAGAATGCCCCACCACAAAGCCCAGACAGACCTAGTAGCCCAAGTGATCAGCTGCAAAGTCAAGTCTGGCAAATCAACCTCCACATGGCTTGCAGAATCATGGTTCTTCATTGCCTGTAGGGAGCCATCTGTGTTTCGAGACACCTGGGCTTCCTCCATAACTGACAAGTGGGGTTCGTGGGGGTATCAGAAGGGTGAAGCAAAGATTTCAGATCCCTTCCTCCATATAGGTTCTTTTCCTCAAAGGTATCACAGGTGCCCAGAAGCCATTTCCATGGTACTGGATAAACAGGTTCTAGAACCGGTCCCAGTCCAAGAGTGCTTTTCTAGTTTCTATTCCAACCTTTTTGCGGTT
This sequence comes from Rhinophrynus dorsalis, assembly GCA_037306005.1. NCBI lineage: Eukaryota > Metazoa > Chordata > Amphibia > Anura > Rhinophrynidae > Rhinophrynus > Rhinophrynus dorsalis. The sequence goes on from CM074718.1 coordinate 399,661,302, forward strand.
CCCAAGAAGGACAGCGGCTGCTGTCCTATCCTGAACCTGAAATGACCCTGGGTCCTCTGGGTGGCCAGGGCAGGTGGAGAGGAGAGTCTTCTGTCTATCAAAATTTTGGAACTTAGAGCAGTTCGTCTGGCTCTCTTGCATTGGCCCCTCTTGCATCTGGCTCTCTTGCATTGGCCCCTTATGGGGACTTTGGTGAGAGTTCAGTTGGGCAACTCCGTAACGGTAGTGTGGCATACATCAACCTCCAAGGGGGGGTAGCATGGAGAGATGTGGAGGATCTCCTCAACTGGGTGGAAGCTCACGTTCCAAGAGTGGAAAACATACTGGCAGACTTTCTGAGCTGTCAAAACGTAGATCAAAGAAACTGGGAGGTCCATCCAGAGGCTTCCTACCTGATAGTTCAACACTGGGTGTTCCCAGTGATAGTACTCATGGCAACTAGGGGGAACAGGAAGTTTTGTCTTATCTACAGGTGAACTGGATGATCAGGATGAGCAGGGCAACAGTTATCTTAACCCTTCCATTTTGACCCATGAGGTCATGGTTTCAGATCTCGTCTGTCTGTCCATTCAGAATCTGATCTGCCTGCCTTACTTTATGGCTCTCTGTGGTATGAGAATGTGGAGAAACTGGCCTTAACGGCTTGGCTCTTGAGGCCACCATTTTGAAGAAAAGAAAAAGGGATTTTCTGATGATGTCAACTTCACCATGATCCAGCTCAGAAAGCAGTGCCCTCTAAGGCTTACCATAGGGTCTGGTCTATTTTTGTCCAGATGTGTCTCCACAGATCTTTGATTTTCCCCATGTTCTGTCCTTCCTTCATGTCAACAAGGGGCTCAACTTGAGTTCACTCAACGTTCAGATCTCAGCACTCCGTGTTCTATTTCAGAGACAGGCATTCCAGACATGAAGACTTTTTTCCCCGGGGTAGCATCCCCTTTTTCTGCCTGGCGACTAGAGCTACTAAGCAGCTAGTTGCCAGATGGGGAATTATTTAAGCTCAAGGTGTTTACCGGTGGTAGTTCTGCTTTAAGGACCACTTATTCATTGCTAAGGCAGTGGAAGCAAATGAAGAATGGGTAATGAGTAATGTGGTATAATTCACCATTAAACTTAAGATTGGCATTTAAAAAGAAACAAACGCCAGTTTTGGGAGTCTTAACGCTATGTGGTTGTGTTTCTAGAGAAGTGGTGTTAGTGCATGAGAAAATTCTGGAGCAGCAAATTTATATAGAAACTAGTGTAAAAGCCTGTGTACAGGGGCGAGCATTCTATGCGTTCAGGCAGTCTTTACTGCGCATGACTGCATCACACAAACATACATCTGGCCTTTTATATTATAGGATGATGCTAAAAGCAAATTCTAGCAACAACATTTTCCCCAGAATATTAACACCAGGTATAATCTGTTCTTAAGAACTGTATGCATTAATTTGTTAACTCACTGAATAACATCATATTTATAATTCTTCCTTGAGTCATTATAAATAATACCTCACTTTACAACCTATTGTAATTATTTAACCCCTTAATAATGCGGCTGGCAATTAAGGACCACGGAGCTTTTTATTTTTTCCCGAAATCAGTTCAGGGGCCCCTGAGCAGCATGCAGCCACACAGGGACCCCTGAATTCCATGACGTGCCAGGACCATCATGGGTCGTTCACACACGTTTTACCCAGTATGGTCCTGGTACATCATGGGTCCTTAAGGGGTTAATAACAATTCTTGCAAAACAACAAAAAAAAATGTGTTTATAAATCTCCCCTAATATCACTTAAAGGGGATGTTTCACTCCTTCACAACTTTGCCTAAATTGTTTCACTATATATTATAACTAATGAAAAGTGTAAACGTTTTTTTAAAAAAACAGCTTGCTTTGAGAAATTTAAAGAATAAATGTACCTCTGTACCCACTTCCAGGCAGACTGTGTTTAATGGATCTGTACCGCACTCTTCCATCCAGCCTCCTCTGATGACGTAGGCTTCTGTCTGTAAACTGGAGCTCTCTCATTGGCCAGAAATCGATCTGGCCAATGAGAGAGCTCAAGCTTACAAAAAGAAGCCGCTGTCATCAGAAGAGGCTGGATGGAAGCGTCAGACTGTGGTACAAATCCGTTAAACACAGTCTGCCCGGAAGTGGGTACATTTTTAAAATATGCATGTTAAGTTAATAAGACCAAAATTATGTGATACATGTGATTTTGTTAGTAACTAGTGTAAAAGCCTGTGTGCATGTCCAAGGTCTGGGTAATGTTAACTCTTTGAGTGCCAGAGGGGTACACAATGCATTGCTTTGCAATGCGTTGTGTACCCCTGTGTCAGTCAAAGGGTTAACATTACCCAGACCTTGGACACCACTACTCCACGCGATGCAATCTTGCGTCCCTCACTCACACAGTGCAGTCATGTGTGATAGAGACTGCCCGAACGTGGGCAGTCTGCACTGCGCATGACTGCATCATGACAAACATCCTAGTGAAATATTATATAGGACAGGATGTGTAACTAGTGTGCACAACCGCGTGGTCTCTGTTTGTTTATACATTCCTCTAATACATGATAAGGACAATTTAAGTCATAATTAAGGTAAACAAACAAAAAGGAGATTTGTGGACCGAAAAGTGATTGGTTCAGATTGGTTCAGATTTCAGTTCAATACCTTTTTAAAGTTGAATCAGTTTGTTTAACAAGCTTGATAACAAAACTAGCTAAAATGTAGCCTAATTAAATGGATATGATTCATTTTAATTTTAGGAGATACTGGCCCTTTAATTGGAAGTCTAGGGCAAGACTCTGGACAGTCGTATTAACCCTCTGGCTGCCAGGGTTATGCAACACATTGCACATCCCTTTGGCACTCAAAGGGTTAAAACTACTGGAGATTTAAGATGCTGGTGTACTACATAAAATTAGAGCAAGTTTAGATAAATCACTTGCACCATACAGAACAAATACAAATCCCAACATTTCCCATTGATTAAATGGGGCTTTTAACCCCCTGAAAAAATAGAAAGCCCTAGGTCTTGTTGACTACTTGTGGCATATAATTGGGCTAATCTCTAGTAATGGTTCATTTGTGCTAAACGGTGGGCTAATAAAGCAGCCAAGTATAATATTTGAACCAAACTGAATTGCCCTGAATATGAACCCAACTTCTTCAAACTGAATACCTACATATAATGTGCTACAACCTTTCCATGACCTAACTTGCATAACTGGTTGCATTATTTACTAAGCTGATGACGTCACAAGGCCGAACTTTAATGGAAAATTGCTCTCTACTAATCTTCCACCTCAGTGGTTTCTAGCGTAAACAATTTTTATTTTGACCAACATGGAGATCTCATAAAAAAATGATGACATACAATGAAAGCTATAGAAATCACAGATGACCCAAGGGACTCAATAATCCACTTAAAGGCTGCCTCTCGGCCATCTAGGCCGACAGTTGGACATCTCTTTTTCGCTTATATCAAGACTGTAGTCCTTATTAATCAAGCTGTAGAGCTGCAGAGCAAGCCAGCTGCATCCTAGTGGAGAAATGAACATGTTCATCGATTTAACCTTCTAAGTGCCAGTGAGGTATGCAACTCATTGCAAAGCAAAACGTTGCTCACCCCTATGGCTCTCAAATGGTAAAATGGGGACTTTAACCATCTGAATTCTTGAAATTTCTCCAACACATTGCACACCTCTCTAGCATTCAAGATGTTAAAAATATCCATTTAAAAAAGTATATTTTAGTCATTTATATTTCTCCCTATGGTGCCGTTGGTATGTCCCAGAATTGCTACTCTTTCCTTTTGTCCATATGGCCCTCATTGATCTAAGTACAGAATCGAGGAAAGGATTGCCCCAAAATGCCCACAAACTGCCCTTTAACAAATTGTGTTAGGGGGAAGTTTGTAGGCTTAAATAACTTAGTAAATTGATGTTAGGTAGTCATAGGAACTGATTGCAGATCCCAGTGTTTGTTATTACACGTAAGCGATTTGGCACATTTGCCCCAGTGTGTCATAATATTGGCCCAGTACATAAACTAATTAGCATAAGCTGCCACATTGTGCCCCCAGCAAATAATGGTTAATTTCTTAAAAATGATATTGCAAACAAATGTCTAGCACAACATATAGACAGTTTTTAACTACAATGAAAATTAAATAAACTGATCCACTTTTACATTCTTAAAGCGGAACTATCACTGAAAATAAGGTGCTCCTCAAATCATTATGCATACAGAGATATGCATATATTATTACCCTGAATAAGTCCGGTGTTATTCATAATCCAGCTCGTTCCTAGACGCACAGTCAGGCATCTTGCTGTACCGGCATCTAAGCCCCTGTGCCATCAGTCCCTTCCTGATACCTTAAGGTACAATGCAGCTCCTCCTAGAGGAGACCGGGACGGACAGAGCAGGAGCACAAATGTCTTTTTGGGAAAATGTCTGCCCTGATGCCTGCCTGTGAGTCTGGACTTATTCAGGGTAATACTAGTATGGATATGAATATCGCTATATGCATAATGATTTTGGGGGCACTTTATTTTCAGTGTTTGTTCCGCTTTAAACATAATTATATGAAAACCTTTTATAAGCAGAAGACTTAGCTGTATCCTTGAAAATTCATGCTAAAATTGAAATAAAGTTTGAAAGGATTAAAGAAAGTGACATTGAACTTTCTTGAAATTACATTGTATGGGTACGTGAAGCTGATTCCAATAACAAAGGGCCGTTTTAATCATCCTGTACTTTGTGGTGCATTAATGTGTGTAATAGTTTGATAAAGAACATTTATTAATTCAGAAATTTTTGGGTCAGAATGGGTTGCTTCCCACTTTGTACCAATATAATTGAGAGTCGAGGCCTCATTGTAGAATTAATGGTGGAGGAAATAAGATATGCATTGACCGGAAAATGAAAATTATTCCCTATAAAGAACCAAAGCCCTTGATATATCTCCTAGAATTACAATAACCACATAAAAATTGTTTAGTGAATGAAAGAAACATTGTTACTTTAATCTTAAGCAGGAGTTCAATGATTTTTTTTAATGTTTAGCTCTGGGGTGAGCAAACTGAAGCCCTCTTGCTGTTTAGGACTACAATTTTCATTATTACCAGACAGCCAACTGTTGCCTAGGGATGATGGGAGTTATAGTTCTCAACAACTGGATGGTATCTCTCTGATCCTCCATATTTCCTTGCAGTTAATGCTACACAGACTGATGCACCAAGAAGAACTGATGCATTTTTTGGAACTTTGTGGTTGCCAAATACCAGCAAAATCTAGAGTGCTGATTTTTTTCCTTGGAGTTGGAATTAGATTTATTTCTTTTTTATACGTTTATATGTGAGAAGCTTGAAAAGAACAGCTGAGAAATTTGCACATTACTCCAGAATTAGAACATTTACTCTATTACCCTGGTAGCCATTATATAAACATAGAATTTGATAACAGATATGAACCAGTTGGACCATCTACTCTGCTCATTTCCCTGTCTAGTTCAAAAGGCCAGACTTATTTTGTTCCTAGTATAGCTGTATGTCTATCCCAAGAGTATTTAAATTCACTTACTTTTGAGCCTCAGCCACGTCTGGTTTAAGGCAGTTCTGTGTATCCAGGGACGGATATACCAATAGGCAGAGTAAGCAACTGCCTAGAGCTCCAAATTTTGAAGGATGCCTCAGCTGTGCTAGCCACACCCACGTCCTAAATTATGGGTGTGGTTATAGACCAAGGTTATTTTGTGTTCCAGAAAGTAGTGGATGGGACTGGAGGTGCGGTCATTCGAGGAGTGGGGATGTGGCCATGGGTGGAGCTACGACTACATATAGTAGCTTTTTTAGAGGCACCTGGGATGTAAATCTGGCCCTGTGTTTGTCTATTACCCTTTCAATGAAGTGTTTTTCTACATTTCCTAATATTTTCCACCCTCCAGTTTTAGGCCTTGTCTTTTTACTCTTGCATTCCTTTTATTGCGAAGAATGGTTTACTCCTGAATATTTTTAAATTTCTTTAAATAGTTGAAGATTTCAGCCATACCACCTCTCTCACTTCTATCATCCAAGCTACACATGACCTGATAAAGGAACACTCATGCCTCAGCACAACATCAGCTAATATTAAAGCACACCCTGTGAGCTTTAATACTATGTCTGTCTGACTGCCAGCAGCACTAATGTTTATTGCATTTTCTATATCTCAGTTTCCTAGAAATGGGACATTTTAAAAGGATAGTAATGTTTAACAATAAAAGCAGCTCCAATTAATTTTCATTGTATTTGACCCATAGAGAGTGTGATTTCAGTGCTGTCAGAGTTGTAGTTCAAGAGTAATTGAATGATAAAGTATCCCCCACCTGCCCCTTTTACTGATGTAACACTGTCAGCAGCAACACTGTCCGGATGGATCGCAGAGAGGGACAATCTTCAATGAGCATAAGGAAAAACCTGGGAAACCTGTCAAAGGGCCAGGGCTTTCCTTATGTTCACAGTAAGAAGATTGTCCCTTGCTACGACTTGTCCGGTCAAGTGACCAGATTCCACATCTGGGGGGAGGAGGCTACACTAGGTAAAAGGGGATACTTTATCATTCAATTATCATTCAATTATTCTTGTACTACAACTCGGACAATATTGAAATAACACTATACATGGCCCAAATACTATGAAGATTAATTGGAGCGGCATTTTTTGTGAAACATTACTATTCCTTTAATTTCTCCACCTCTGACACAAGCTTTGACAACAGTGAGGATCAGCCTGTACCCTCATTGGTGTATGTTTGAAATGCACCCCTTCCATACATGTCACCACACACATAATTTATACTGTGCAACTGCACAGGAGAAATTAGGCATTCTAATGTATTTTGGAAGTATTGCGAGTGAGGGCAACTTGCCTCAACCTCACATTTCTGGCAGCCTATTTTAAAATGGCTGGTTTCTTCAAAAACCAAGCTTGGTATGATCGCAATGCATGATGTCATGTCGTGGTGGAGGGGAGGGGTTGAGCAAGATAGAGAGCTCCCTGTTGCCTTCCTCTATCCCCAAAGCTCTCTCGCTGTGCAGCATGCTTCCACTAAAACAGCTGAAAACTGCTAGCATACACATAGATTAAACCACATTTATGTGTTTTAAAGGGGCATTAACAATTGCAAGGTGTATCTATCCTTATGAGTAAAACAAGGATACTCCTACTGCTGAGAGATGTTTTTAGTTGACCCTAAACCTCCACGTGACGTTGCAACATCAATGCTACTCTAAAACTTCAGGAAGTAACTCACCCAAAAATGAGAGCTTAAACTGCAAACATTTTTTAATGAAACGTCCCTCAGCAGTGGGAGTACTGTTGTATTACTCAAAAGGATAAACCCTGCAGTATGTATTTTTTTCAAGCAATATTTGAAATGTGGTAGATACCCCTCTGTCACTCAAAGGGTTAAGTATATCTTTCCTTTTAACCCTTTCACAATGAGTGATGTGCCAGGAAGTCGCGCATTTCCGTCCTTTAAGGACGGGTGATGGTCCTGACCCATCAAAGAGTTCATGATTGCAGCGTACCTCAGGGTGTGCTGTGATCATGCCAGGGAGGCTGTGCCTGACTGCTCCAGGACTAGAGCAGTCAGTTTCAGCCTTTCCCTGGTGAAATCGATCACATGTGCCAACTGAGACAATGAGAAAGGCAATCTATAATATATATTGCCTTTGTCAGTGTTCTCTGCCTCTCTGTCTTCCTCACATTGATAGTGAAGAAGAGAGAAGCAGAGAATACACGTCTACACAAGGGGAAACACAATGGGGGGCATTTTTAATTACATTTTCTATTTCAGGGGCAGAACTAGTAGTAGAGCAGATTTGGTTACTTGATGACCTGCTGCCACCTCTTTCTGTCAGTGAGTAAATGATTTAGAGCAAGCCCAAAATATTTTATTTACACAGCCTAATTTAATCTAAAGATGTATGCTGAAGGTTCAACACACATTACGTTAGCTTTTTTATTGTAGAGCAATGTAAACACTTATATACACAACACATAGTCTGATCTTCTAAAAGAGGGACACCGGGGAGGGAATGGGGATTTTCACCTAAGAGTTACAGTACTACCTCTAAAAAGGAACATTTGGGAGGTATGAGTGACTAGTCCGTATTATATTAAAAATTAACTGACTACAAATTATGCAAGGAAAACCTATAAAAAGGTGTGTGTGTGTGTGTTTTTTTTCCTCATTTTTAATTCTTATCAAATTAATTGGTGGGTTATCAATATAGAACAATAGAAAAATAGAATTTGACAGCACAAAAGAACAATTCGGCCCATCTAGTCTGCCCATTTTTCCTACCGTAAAAACCTCAAACCTTATTTTGTTTCTTGGTCTTCTCTTATGTTCAGGATAACCTTATGCCTATCTCATGCATGCTTAAATTCTGTCACTGTATTAACTTCTACCACTTCTGCTAGTAGGCTATTTCACTTACCTACTATCTCTCAGTATAGTAAAACTTTCTTACATTATCTTTAACCCTCTGACCCTCTAGTTTGGGACTAGGTCCTAACACTTCTACTCCTTTGATATGTTATTCTTTTCTGAACTTTGTTGAATCCCTTCATGTATTTCTATCACATCCCCCCTCTCTCTCTTCTCTTCTCTCCTCCAAGCTATACATCTTCAGATCCTTTAGTCAATCCTGATATTTCTTTTCCTGTAAACCAGTCACCATTTTAGTAGACCTCTGAAAACTCTCTTAGAGTATATACATCCTTCTGAAGATGGAGCCTCCAGTATTGTGGTATCAAAAGAAAGCCCTACTTATGCTTAAAAAACTGTATATAATTTGTGTTATTGTACTAAATTAATTAGAGGAAAAATGCCGTTGAACAAAGGCATACTAAAAAGGCCAAAAATTGATCTTGTCCTCTAGTTTCAAAAAGCTCTTGTCACTAAGGGGCTAATACTATGTAATTGATCTGGGGTGTGTGAGTGTCCCTTTAAGGTGATACCATCTTCCCTGATAAGTTTTGTTATTTAGACCATGCACCATTACACCAGGGGAAGTCAATCTTTGGACACAACTCCAGCCTTTGACTGGTTGGGGCTGATGTTAGTTGTACTTTCCAGCAGCAAAGCATTTATCAAACACATATATTTAATAGCTGATTCAGTACTGCTTTCAGTGCTGTAGGAAGCATAATACATTCTGCAATAATATTATGATGGGATACATTTCCACAGATTTTTTGCCACCTCAGATTCACACATATATGAACTAACGTTTGATACTGAGAGACAATAAGGCTCATGAAGGAATTTAAAAAAATGAATATATTAACAATAAATAATTATATGTATAAGATAACCATAACCTTTTAAAGAGGTTATGAAACTCATTGCTTCACAATGCTTTGCACATCCCTCTGGTACTTTAAGTGTTAAAGGAGAACTATACATTTACAATAAATGGCTCTTATATTGTTTAATAGGAGGACATCAATAAGGTAAATGTCCTTCACACAGCAGTCCAGCATATGTATTTAACATTTTTGACTTTTGGATTGTATACTATAGCTTTAATATTCCATTTTGGAACATGCCTTCTTTTTGTATTGTCCTACTTAATGTGGTATTTCTTATGCAAAGTTTGTATGATTGTTTGAGGAGATGTGACCTTGATACACTCTTCAAATGGTGCACTGTCAAATATGTTATCCCCTTAAGGACCTAATTGTTGTAAGAAGAATACATTTACATTACATTAATATTCCATGTATGATAGATAGATAGATAGATAGATAGATAGATAGATAGATAGATAGATAGATAGATATGTATATATCACACCAGTACATTTGGTTGTCCAAGATGATGGCTAAAGTGGACCTATATTAAAGGGCAATTATCATGTTTTACTAAGTCTACTCCAGCACTGTTATGTGCAAGCCCAAAATGTCCCTATCAAGCAGTCCAAGGGTTTAGGAAGAAGACACCGTCAGCTGTAACACAACTCAGAATTCTCTGGATCGCTCAGAAACTCCTGATTTGCATGTACTTCCTAAGAAGCCATCACTCATGACATGATACACATTCCACTCTGACATTTTTGTGTCTGCTGTCTGGTTCTCTGTTCGTTTGTCAGTAGAACAAACTGTCATATCTTCTTGTGATTCCAGACTGCCCTGAAACAAAAATATCACAGGCTGGATATTCTGCTTTCTTTATGTCCTTCTGGGGATCAAAACACTAACCCCTGCAACTGAATGCATTAGTGTATACCAGCACTGTTCAGCAACTACACAAGGTTTTTTGGAATTCACAATTGGTTTCTTATTTACAAACTAAAAGATGAGAAATACTGGAGCAAACCAGCTGTTTCTTAGGGGATAAATACAACTCTGTATTGATTTAAATTGAGCCTTTAACCCCTTGAATACCAGGAAGATCACCAGTTCATTGTTTTGCAATGCACAGGGGACCTCTCAAGCACCCAAGAGGTTAAAGTCCCCATTTAAATTAAAGGACATTTGGTAAATTTTCATTTCTCCCCTATGCTGCAGTTGGTTTGCTCCAAAGTCGCATTGCTCCAAAAAAGTCTCATTGAAGGGCATGTATTACAAAGGTGCATAACACTTGTCTGTTTTGTTTTAAATGTTCTGCATTTTTTCTCTTTGTGATTACACCCACACATTAATAAGAACAGATGCTTTCTGCTGTGTTTGCCAATAAGTGAGCAGGATGGGAGTGTGGCAGGGCCTCTCCTTTGTACCTCTAAAAAGTGAGATTCAGAGATGGTCAGCTGATGAAGTGACTGCCAAAGTCTAAGGCATTAAGGTGCAGGCTACGGGTGATCTAATGCAAAGGAATTAAGGAGCAAAACCTGCCCTTTTGTTGCCTGCTCTAGAGTTGGCACAGATGAACTAGGAGTATCTAAGATGTCTTGTCAATGGATACCAGAGATGTAGTTTTGGCTCTGTGTGTGATTTTCAGGGGACACTAAAAAAAGAGAACAACTTAAAGTCCCCGTTTGTTAGAAATGCCTCAGCTATGCTTGTTAAGCCCTCTGTGTCAAGTTGTGGAACTTGAAGCATCATTCCCTTGAACCAAGTACCAGCTCCTAGTTTGGGCTCACCAATTTATAAGCTGTTGTAGAGACCAGTCTATATACTAATAAGGCCTTTCCCTTGCCAGTTTATAAACTTCTGTAATGGACAATTCTTTTAAGAGCTTTTTGTGTTTATATTTTCTTGTCCAGGCAACAGTGAATGGATCAGGGGGTTAGCAAATGTGAGGTAGGTGGCCATTGCCAGAGATAAGGTCATCAAGGGTTTCTTGCCTATCTGTTAAACTGTTAAACTGCACACTAAAGACTCAGTACAGTTTGCTGCAGTGAACGGTTTGAAATAGAAAAAAAAAATATCCAACAATATTTTTTAACTGTATTCAATTTGGGGCAAGGTGAATGACCCTACTCCTTTGCAGTGCATTGGAGAACTCCTTAGCATTCAAGGTTTTGAAAGCCTCATATAAATCGGCGTGCATTTTTATTTGTTCCCTCCATCTGGTTTGACCCATAATTATTACTTTTCTTTTCAACATAGGTCCTATATATATACATATCTTGTCACCTTGCATCTAAAGAATGATTTGATCTTCAGTTGAAAGTACTTAGAAGGCAATGTAAACATGTCTTCCAAAATATTTCACAGTACCCCTAATGCCTTTACTTAACCTAGCAAAAAAAAGTGGGATTGCCAGTCTCTGGGGTCTCATTTTGTGCTTCTTGCTATAAGCAGTTTTTGTCAGTTGTCTGTATACACAAAGTCTAGTGAAGTATGTGAGAGGCTCTGAGGATAAACTAAATCAAATATTGTTTGTTCTACAGCTAGTCGTTGCTTGGAAGTATCACATTTTAGCTGTCTAGTGCCATTGCAGTAGATAAATATCCATGTACAACGATGAGAAATTCCCCTCTGCTTGGGAATTCCAATTAACCTAAGACATACATTTAGATCTTGTTTGGACCTCCTCAAAGAGTGCAGCTAGTTTCCGTAGACAATGAGCACAAGGGGTCCAGGTCTGGATTACATTTCACCACTAGGAGACAACCTTAGCATTTTCAAAGTCAAGCCAAAGTACTTTGGTTTGGTTTACATACACAGATAACAAGACAAAGGTACATTGCACATAAAAGATTTCTATTCCATACAGAGATTAAAGATATTGCTTCCCTGGTATTATGTATGTAAAGTGTTAATCTGTATTAGGGTGCGCTATTACTTATAATATTTGTGTTACTTCTTTTAGTTACTCAAAGAGATTTCACGGAAACGGAGAAGTCTACGGTTTAGGAGAGAAGATGAACACAAACCATACATCGCAGCTCACTTTGATGTTCTTCCAACTGAGTTCACCCTGGGAGATCAGAATCAGTATGGTGGTTTTGAAAACAAGCAGCTCCAAAATGGACAAGAATATGTATTCTTTGTACTAGCGGTAATTGAGCACTCAGAATCGGTAAGCTATACACCAAGAGTTATATGTATGAAGAAAAGTGGGGTAATTCTGAGATGAATCAACTTTAAGGGGAACAAGTAAAAACTCTGAAAATGCACATAGATTTTGTGACTTCTAACCCCTTTATTGCTAGACTAGTGTAAAAGCCCGTGTACACAGGCCACAGTGCCGGCCAGTCGCGGTGCAGTCATGCGCAGTAGAGACTGCCCTTGATGCGGCTGATACAGAGCAGGGCACTCCGAATTCAGACCATGGGGTGCGCAGAGAGGACCACAGTCTGAACTCGGAGCTCCCCGGTCCATTTCAGCCGTGTCATGGGCAGTGTCTACTGCGCATGACTGCAGCACGAGCAGCAGTTTCTACTGTGGATGACTGCGTTGTGACAAACTTTTAGCAAATTATTATATAGGATAGGTCTCCACACAATGCACTGGAGCATTATCTAACATTTACTTGGGTTAAACTCCCATTTAAATCCTGAGCTATGTTATATGTCCCCCTTAGTGCATCGTGATTGCCAGAGAAATATTCCACTTTGTGCAGACAGTATTTGTCCCTTATGAAAATGCTGCTTAGCCACTGAAATGTTGAATAAGGTGTCATGAAGAAATGTTGATTGTTGCACAAATGTTTTCAGTGGTGCTTTTTTGTACATAAAATGAAATTTTGTTGTCCCAGAATTACATCACTTTTAAGTTTAGACTAATGCTACTTTCTCTTTTGTCCTCTGTGGAACACAGGGACCTTGGGAGAAGTCCCAAAAAGAGCTCTCAGAGGTAGAGATTCACTTCTGGTTTGAAAGAGTGCTCTTACAAGGATGGAAGCAGGGCAAAGCTCTCTTATCTAGTTCTTCTTTTTTACCTTTTTCTGCTCTAGGTTATGGGTTAGTATAATCCCCCATTAGGTGGACTGCTATCCCTTGCTTTATTTGGCAGGATTGCCCAGTGTACAAAACTTCAGGGCGGGATCTGTGGAAGATGGCTTCTTTCTATAGCATGTTCTCTTCCTGGCTTATATGCGGCTTATCTATTCTTAATGGAAATCTGAAGTATTTTAAGTTGAGTGTGCAGTTTTTTTACGTATGTTCCTATTTCTTTGTATGGTAGTCACTAGATTTTTGGAATATTGCTTTTTGTGCACTGAGGCAGACATGAATCCAAGCAGCATAATTTTAATATCTCCTATGCACTCTAATGGCAAGATATAGGGTGCTTAACCCTTGCATTGCTGGTCTATGCGTTCTGCCTATATGGGGGAAATATCCCCTTTATGACACACGCAGTCCCTTGCTACCAGTATTATGTTTTTGTTTATTTTTTGCCTTTCAGCTGTTGTTTATTGGTTTTTTTTCTACCTTATTTTTAACAAATGTGAATTTAGGGTACTCTTAAGAATGGGCACACACTGCGGCCATATTATTTACAGCGTAGGAGCACTATATTGAGACTTTCTTTCAATTTCTGTCATTTTCAAGGACAGTAAAGGGGTTTGTTGATCTCTCTACTTGTCTCCAAAGATTACCCAGACTTGTCCAGCAGGGATCTGGTGGTCCTCATCTTCAAGATCTTTGAAGCTCCTGGTCATCCTGACTTAAGTTGGCTTTAAGACATATACCAGCCACCTAGGCTTGGGTGCAACTATGGGTTACCTGACCCAGAATGGCCTTTGGGCCAAGGCGGAAAGAGTGATCCACCTAGCTCTGAGTTATTGGTCTCCATCCCGTCTGGGATCCCCAGTACAGATCCAGTCACTTACATCAACTGTCAGGGAGAAATCAGGAGGACAGCCGCATAAGCAGCCCACAAAGTTGTGGCAGACTTCCTCAGTTACCATTGTTTAGATCCCAGCAAATGAGAGCTCATTCAGAGCATTTTCGACTCCATAGTTTGTCTATGGGGCTACCTAACAGTGGGCCTGATTGCTTCAGTTCTGTGCCAGGTTACGTGATCCACTTGCCCTTACAGTGGATTCAATTATTATTCCATGACACTTTCCTCTGATTCTCTTGATTCCCGAGGAAATGAAGAAGATCAGAATGGAAAGCACCCATGCCATTCTGATTGGCCAGTTCTGGACCAGTCTGGTCTGGTTTTCAGATCTACTCAATCTATCTGTGGTAGGACCTCTTCATCCGAACCTCTTGTCTCAGGGTCTGCTCTACCATCCACTCGTGGAGAGACTGGCCAGCATCTTGAGAAAGAAAGTTTTTTTCTGAATCTGTCATCTCTACTATGCTACAGGCCTGGAAGCCAGTTTCTTCCAAGGCAAATCACAGTGTATAGTCCCTGTTCTACAAGTGGTGTGAGCATCAGGGGTTGCAGCTGCAAACATTTGTCTTCTGGTTTTTTGGACATTCTTCAATATGGTCTTCAGAAAGTGCTTGGTCTTAGTTCTATTAAAATTCAGATTTTGGCTCTTTCCTCTTCTTTTTCATGAATGGTATTGCCTCAATGCCTGATGTGCAAACTTGTGTTCAAAGGGAGGCTAATGAGTACTTCAGAGGCTGCTTTTGAGCTCTTGTGGGTGGGGTGGAGTGTAACGGCTGGGAGTTTCTTCCTCAGAGATCTCATTTTTACAAGTGCTTTGCATTATTGCGGAGGGGTCTTCACCCATGATTCCTGTGTTCTGCATGGAATAAGAGAAAAGGATTTATTGGTAAGCACAAAAAAAGTCTCTTAATTTTTTGCCTCCACTTTTTTCCAGTTTTGGACCCAGAAATCTATAGTACAAAACTCCCCTAGTCCTCAAGACGGCATATGTATCAAGTTATAAGTGAAGCAAAACAGGTGCCCCATAGCAAATAAGAAAAAAAAAAAAATTCTGGTGCAGACCAATTGCACCTCATGAGACAAATACAAATGCCTCAAATTCCCATTTTTCCTAAACTGGGCTTTTAACCTCTTCAAAGCCAGAGAGATCTTCAGCGTGTCTGTTTGCAATGCATTGGAGACACCTCTAGCTTCTAGCTAGGGCTTATAAGGCCAATTTAAATCCAGACTAATTTGTAGTTGTCCTCTATGATGCAGTTGTTTTGGCCAGAATTGCATTACCTAATTAGTGTCAATTTACTAAGCAACATACACACAAAATCCTCACTTTAACACTGCTTACACCATCGGAAGGACAAGCGGGCAGTTTTGGGGCTTTTCAAGGTATTGTATTGTATTGTATTGTATATTTTTGTTTATATAGCGCCAACCGGTGTACTTGGCACTTTACAGTTTACATTTAATATAGCAGGGGTACAATAAGTGTGGTGATTAAGTGCTTATATAGGCAGTCATAAGGGGAACACCAGGTGAGTATACATTAGGATAAGAGGTCCCTGCCCCGTAGAGCTTACAATCTAAGGTAGTCCTTCCCTCTGGCCTTGCCCTAGGCCAATGTATTAAGAAAGATGTAGAAGAAATAGCATTAATATTTGCCATTTCCCTGTTCCTACTATGGGGCAGGTGTGCTGGCAATTAAAAGTCTAGTGCTGTGGCGTATTCCACTGATATGCTCTATAGCAGTTATTCTTTGAAATATTCACATTGAATTTTAATTTTTCCACTTATGTAGACTGTAATTAGCAGTTTATTGAATATCTTGATACTGCCTGACTTATTCTTAGTCAGATGGCATTATTACCAATATCTCCTTTTTCCAGTTCAAATGCATTTCAATTGATAGACTGTCCTCTCTGAGATTATTACAGAAGGTACCGAGGCATGAACTTCTCAGCAGTTCTATATTTTAAAATGCCTAGGGAAAATGAAAAGTTCCTGCTTTGTCTGGGAATTGCATGAATAAATAGTTTTTATGGCAAACATCATTTCGGCTACATGATAAGAGACATGCACAGAAAGCTATATTCTACCAATTTATCACTAATGTGTAAATAAATGAATATGTTTTCTGAGAAATATCATTCTTTATAGCATTCCAATTTGCTTAATAGAAACATTGATATTTGAAGGTATATTGGACATCTTCAGGTACAAATATTTTCTTTCGCAGATAATACATTTAAAAATTAAGTCATACAGTAGGCAAACAGAGGATTCTGGGGCAAACCAACTACACTTTAGGAGGAAATTTTTAAATATCTTCACATTACAACTTATTTAACAAGGGATATTAACCCATTAAATTCTAACGAGGTCTTTTTCATCTCGTTGCGAAAGAGACGTCTCTAGCAACAGGAATTTTTATTTGTCCCCTGTGGTGCAGTTGAATTGCTCCACAAAAAAACTAATGTGGAACTTTTTTTGGTGCAAGACTACATCATATGTAATAAATAAAAATGAACAGTGATTCAAATGGGTCCCCTTGGATACTAAAGAGGTCTCAGTGGAAACCTTTTTAGCATCCAAGGGGTTAATACTATAATACTGCACAGTTGTTATGCCTCAGAATTCCTTCATGTTTTCTTGAATACATATTTGCCAAAGACTAGTTTATGTAATGAAGTGTACAGGGTGCAAAACCGAGAAGCTCCTTGGGGCAGGGATCTCTCTCCTATTGTTTCTGTGACTGTGACACCTATTTTATCCCTATTTATTTTTTTTGATATACTGTTGTAAGGCGCTGCGTACACTGTGTGGCGCTATATAAATAAAGATATGCATGCATATATACATACAAATAACAGATTTCCAATTAGGTAGAGTAGCAAACCACTTAGTGTATAAAATTGTGAGGAGAACCTAGGCCATGCTGGTTACACCCAGCAAACTGATTTGTGGGTGTGGCCAGTATAATTCCAATTCATTTAATATATTGTTTGCAAATTAAATGTTCCCGTGCCAGGAAATGGTGTGTGGTGTCGTGTAAGGTGTGGTCATGGCTGGGGAGTCCAAGATATATTGCTCCAGTCTCCATAGTAATACACATACAGTGTTGTGCAAAATTAGAGCAAATTATGCTCCACATTTACTCCTACCACTTAATCTCTTACTATTCTCATGCTATAATCATATATTATTTCATTTCCTGTCAGAAATAGCTCATTTCAACTCTTTGAGTGCCACTGGGGAGTGCAAGAGATTACATTGCAATGCATTGCTTACCCTCTGGCACTCAAACTGTTAACACTTTGAGGGCCAGAAGGGTACTCAACACATTGTAGTGCAGCACGTTGCACACTCTTCTGGCAATCAAAGTGTTACAGCTGCAGCGTAACCCCCGTTTGAATCATCCATTTTTGCAGGTTGAACTCAATATCATTTAAATACCTTCTCTAAAGGTTGACGGTTTTAAATGAAAATGCACAGCCAAATGTTGACTTTATATTGATGCCTGTTATTTAGGTGTTTATATAAAACATATTATTAGGGATATTAACTTTTATATCAGTAGAATGCCAAATTTGGGAAAAAACAAACCCATAGAATGACTTGACTGTTCTTCACCTGAACTGAAGCTGGTTTATCGAATAGTATTTACACGGTGTGTTAGAGACTGGGTTTCAAGGGGTTAAAAGTCTACTTTACATCAATTATCATTTTAGGAATTTCTGTATTTTCCTTGTGGTGCCTTTTTATGCACCAAAGCAAAGTACAGAAATTCTGGAGCAAACTATCTCCACCATAGGAATCAAATACAAATGATCAAGAATCCCATAGATTTAAATGAGGCTTTTAATCTTTTGAATGCTAGAGAGATCTCCAATGCATTGTGGAGACCTTTCTAGCATTCATAGTGTGGCTATGCAGGACGTTAATTTAAAACTGTTAAAGGAGCAGTAAACTTTTTTTATGAAAACATATATATTGTAGGATGTTTCCTATTGAGTAAAATATAGATACTCACAATGCCGAGAGATACTTATTTCCAGAATTATTACTGTTTAAACCTGTGTTTTTTTACATTAGCAGTGCCCTCTAGTGGTCAAATGCCAATTAGTTATAAAGTTACATTTTAATGGAGAGGAAAGTCAGTGACATAGTTCTTGATAGAATGTGACAAAAACTGCTCATCACTTCCTGTCATGAAGTAAATGCACAGTAAATTCAAGTCCTGATTATCTGAACTGTTACAAATTTGGAGTAAAACAACTGACAATAGTGGGAGTACCCGAATTTTAGTCTGGAGAAAAAGCTGTATAACATATAGGTTTTCTTTAAAAAACTACTCCTTTAAATCAAATTCATATATCACAGTGTACACTGGTGTTTGTGATTTAAATGCATTGACAGGTTTTTCGGTATGTTCTTGTGTGGTGTTCCACTAGTCCATGGAATATTTTAAGTAGTAGGTGGTACCATGTTACTGGTAGAAAAAGCAGGAGCTTTCAAGACAACATAGGTCTCTTCTTCTTCAGGCATATTACAATATTATGTTTTACTCTTGCAGACAATGTATGCCACAAGCCCATACTCTGACCCAGTCGTCTCAATGGAACTTGACCCCCAACCAATGACAGATGAAGAAGAGGGCTTAATTTGGGTAGTTGGACCAGTCCTTGCTGTGGTGTTTATCATCTGTATCGTCATTGCTATTCTCCTTTATAAGAGGTAAGTTTCATACACAGATCTTATAAAGTTTAAACTGCAGAATTCTATAGTGCATATGAGTTCATACATTTTTCTGTGAGGTTAGCCTTAATTCCATACATATGAGTTTAACAAACAAAAGTCGCTGTTCTACTTAACAGTTTAAAAAAGTTAACTAATTACAACATAATGGTCTTTTCATTTTATTTTAGTCAGTTTTTGCAAACAGGTAGTGCTTAATTCTTGAAAAAGCAAGACAAAGTTTACAAATGTACAGTTAGGTTTTAATATTTTTACCCTCTACTGAATTTCTCTTGGACTTGTAAATTCAGTTGGTAACCTCCATCTCCTGTCTTCTTCTAAACGTCTGAGAGGGTGGGTGAAATTTCTAAATGTAACATCACCAGTGTAGGAGAAATTGAGAGCAAGAACTTTTCCCCATTACCATAGTAACAAAAGAGGCTTGGAAAACTGCTTCTTAATATTTGTATGTGGATAGGAGATGTTTGGACAAAAAAAAAGCATGTCTGATTTATTTTCTAAACTTTATATGCTACTATACTTTTCTCAGTAGTGTTTGTAGAAACACTATGGGCGAGATGTTCAAAAAGTCGTCATAATGAAAAACTTGTCGGATCATGAGTTGGTGGTAAAAGAAGGACAATATTTTCAGAAGTAAATCCGTCACGTTTGAAAATTCATCTAAAGAGTGAAAAATGACGGTAAGAAGATCTCATTAAACATTGCCGTTAAAAATTCTGATCTTAAAAATTTATATTCATTTTGTCTTAACGAAAATTTTCAAAGAAACAAAGACTTTTTTTTGTCTTTGAAACAAATTTTTCTTTGTAAGTTTAGACCATTTTTATTATGTCGGGAAAAAATTATGTTAATCAGACAAAAAAATGACGTTCAAAGGAATATTTTTTTCTGAAAATACCTTACATTATGACGAAGATTAAACCACACCCACTTTTAAGATGGCTTTTTCCCTTTGACGGAGATGGTGGAATTGGATGCAAAAAATGATGAAACACTGGTCATGAAGTAAGAAATTTTTTATTCTGATTACAGACAATTTTAGTTACCACCACTTTCTGAACATCTCGCCCTATCTGTTTAGGAAAGTGATCCTTTTATAAACTGTACTTATACAATGCTATAGTATTGCCTTATTCATCATATAAGCTCTGGATTTACTTGCTCTTACACAGTCATCGATGTTACCACATTAGTCATAGGTAACCTATGGAAGTTGTATTATTCTTGGCACACAATCAACAGGTAATGTATTATAATTGCCATCCCTGCTTTTTCCATTCTTCTAGTGATTTAAGAAGAACGTGTGGTGTTAGGATAGCGATAATACAGGGGTGTTGTTGTTGGGGTGTTCAGCAAAAATGCAGTTGTTGGCCAGAAGGTTCTAGAGGGGTACATAACCCTGCTCCTCAAGATCTACCAACAGTGAAGGTTTGCAAGATGTCCCATCTGGAGCACAGGTGGACTAATCAGTGATTCAGTCACTTTAAATGGCTCACCTTTGCACATTCAGGGATATCCAGAAATGATGTACTAATGGTAGATTTTGAGGACTAGGGTTGGCTTCCTCAGTTTTTTAATGATTCAAGTTGTGTTTTTCATTGAAAACTAAAACAGATCATGTCTACTGCTAAAATCATTTATATGTTCCCAACATTTCCTCCTTTACATTGCTCAGAATGCATGCAGATCTATGGGTTCTCCACTACATCAACTCAGATATACAGATATAAATTCAGCCAGTCCTTCACTGTATAAAATACTGGAGGTACAATGATATTTCGACTGCAGTGCGGTAAAAGGCATGTTCTTAACACACAGTCATGGTTTTATTTTTTAATGCAGTGTGTAAAAAATAATCAACCATACAGTTTATGTTTCCATGCCATGTTCAGAATTTTACTGAGGCTAAAATACTAAGAAAATAGAGCAATTTTGGGGGAAATAATAATATGAGACAAATAAATGTGTTGGAGACTTCTCTAGCATTCAAGGAGTTAACCACCAATTAAATCAGTTAGAATTTGGGGACACGTTTTGTTTCCTATAGTCAATGTTTTTTATCATACTGGTCCAGGATTTGGCAAAATCTAACATTTCTGTCCGGCTTTCCCTATAGAGAGTCTTTGTCTACTCGACTATTATAATAATATCATTTTAATGCTTGAAATATGTATTTATACACCATTAAAGGATCAGCACTTGGAATGCATTGCACTTTTATATTTACCATGAAAATTCAGTGCTGCTGAATCAGCCCAGTTTCCCCATGCAGTTCTCATTGTCTGACCAAATAAGAAATGTGTGGCCCTCAAATGCGAAACAATATTTAGTAGCTTTGCCGCATAAATTATCAGTATCCCCTGTGCTAGTGTTAAAAAAGCTAAATAAAATTACACACATGCATACTCTGTACTTGAAAATGATGTTATGCAGATGTACTTGCTTTTACCAATGATGAGCATGCAGGTTTACATCCTATATAGATATATTGTTATGAAGGTAACAGGACAAATATATTGGCCAATGTTTCAGTCTGCTCCTTGACTATCTATCTATCTATCTATCTATCTATCTATCTATCTATCTATCTATCTATCTCCAATTATGTTCTAGATTGTATGTTCTCTTTAGATCCTTAGAGCATATCAGTGCACATGCTTCTCCATTATTAAGACTTTAATTCCTTAAAGGAGCAGTAAACTTTTTTATGAAAAAATATACATTGTAGGGATTTTCCTATTGAGTAAAATAAGGGTACTCCCACTGCCGAGAGATTTATATTTCCAGAGTTATTACAGTTTAAATCCATGTTTTTTTACATTAGCAGTGCCCTCTAGTGGTCAAATTCTAATTAGATTTCCTGTTAGATTCTAATGGAGAGGAAAGTCAGAAAAGTCAGAGACATACAGTTAGAATGTGATAGAAACTGCCTATCACTTCCTGTCAGTTAGAACTATCAGGAAGTAAATACAGTAAATTAACTTCCTGATTATTTAAACTGCTATACATTTTGAACAGAACATCTGACAGCGATGGGAGTGACCTTGTTTTATTCAGCAGGAAATTATCTACAAAATATGTGTTTTCATAAAAAAAAAAGTTTACTGTTCCTTTAACGACTGCCATCCCAGAATTCCATGACGTGCCAGGACCATCACTGGTCCTTAAGTGCCCATAGGGTCCTTAGGAGTTATTGCAAAAAAGCCCCCACCCCCCCAGAATGTCTCCTCTATAGCATGAACAGGGAAGGGGGACTCATTTCATGCCTGGTTCCTTTGTGCCTTTTTAGTATACAGCAAAATGGCACACACTTTAACTGCCATATACTGCCCTGCTGCCCTCCCTCTTTGGTACGAGCAACCTTAATGGGAGTTTTTTCAGAATATATGGCTTAATTCTTAGTCCAGCACATCACAAAAAGTATTACTGTAGCATACCTTCCAAGTGTCCCGCTTTAGGAGGGACAGTCCCTCTTTTAGACCCGAATCCCTCTGTCCCTCTTTCCCACCCTGTTGTCCCTCTTTTTAGGAGATCAGATTGTGTGGTGTGTATATAAGTGTATCACATTGCTCTACAGCAATAAAACTCACATTAATGTTTGTTTAAACGTCAGTAAATGTGTGTATAAATTAGTCTGTGTAAATAAAATACTTTGATCTTGTTATAAAAGTAATTTATTAGGATACGCAAGGAGGTGTCAATAGGTCATTAAATAGCCTAAAAAGTCTCTCTAATGCCCCGCCCACCAGCCACACCCCCTAAAACACAAGTGTCCCTCTTTGGTAATTTGAAATGTTGGGAGGTATGCTGTAGTGCAGAATTGTATTAGTTCATCTTTCCCCCAGAATAAGTTAAAAGTGCCTTTTAAATTGATGGTAATTTGGGGAAGATGCATTTATACCCTATGGTGCACTTTGATTGATCCGGAATTGCTGAACATGCAAAGTCTGAGCACACATTCAAACATTATTTTATTTCCCTGAGCATTACCATTTATGTATTTATCTGTGGTATTATACCAGGGCTGGGCAACCTGAATCCTTCCAGTTGTTTAGAACTACAAATCCAGCAATGGGTATTGTAGTCCTGAACAGTTGGAGGGCCTCAGGTTGCCCGT
Organism: Rhinophrynus dorsalis; assembly: GCA_037306005.1. Classification (NCBI taxonomy): domain Eukaryota; kingdom Metazoa; phylum Chordata; class Amphibia; order Anura; family Rhinophrynidae; genus Rhinophrynus; species Rhinophrynus dorsalis. The sequence continues at coordinate 399,684,448 of CM074718.1, forward strand.
CACTGATGTGTGCCCTCTTATTTACCAGTAAGTGACTACAAAGTCTCTCCAGGTCCGGGCTGGTGTATCCAGTTGAATATGGGGTCTGTGTATATCCTTACCTATCCTATTTACTCTTGTTGATTACAGTGTATCTCCCTCCATAACAAATACTAGAGAGATAAATACACTGGATCACTCAGTATTACCTAAAGGTATTTATGAATGATTGTATTTGTATAGAAACACATAGTTCTTTCTTAAACAGCCACTTTTTAAGTCTGCTCCTATGGCATCATACTTATTAAAAAGCCTGGCCCAGCACTGTGCAGGCCCAAATTTGGCTCCTAACAACCATTTGGGGGAGGTCAGAAAATGGCCCCCCTTGGTTAGAATGCAGCTCGGAATTATATGGCTTAATGGTTGAGTGCACAGTCAGACTCCATAGACTCCCTGTGTTTCAAACTTTTCACACACCTGTTCCCTGGTCTGCTAGGCCTCACAGTGCAGCCCTGACTTAATTGGCAGGCCAGCTCCCTGAGAAGTAGATCTGTTGAGGGAACACTATCTTGGTGATAGTTGCACATTAAATGTCAGCCTTTTTATTTGTATTGAATACGTGGAAACTTGGAATTTTACAGAATTTTGATTTGGTATTCAGCATGTCACATTTAATAAGTAATTACAGATAGATTTTTCTACTGCAAGTACCTTGATATAAATATATAAAATGATGCTATTCAATATATAGTGACCAAATAATTTATATTATATACGACTCTGTTCATAATGCCAGAACTAGTACCATTAGATACAGTAGTTGTTTATTAACCTTTTGAGTGCCATATGTGTGTGTCGGGTTGCCACCCAGCCGGTATTTTACCGGCAGGCCAGTAAAAAATCGGCTTCTGTCTAGGGTTGCCACCTTTTTTTCAAAACAATACCGGCCATAGCATTCCCTCCATAGACTTAACATTGGACAGAAGCCAATTTTTTACCGGCCTGCCGGTAAAATACCGGCTGGGTGGCAACCCTACTTCTGTCCATTGTTAAGTCTATGGAGGGAGTGCCATGGTTGGTATTTTTTTGAAGAAAAGGTGGCAACCCTATGTGTGTGCAATGCATTGTGCGTTGCACAGCTCTCTGCCACTCAAAGGGTTAATGTCCATTACAACCAGGCAGGCATAATATCCTGGTAAATTTTACCACTCTGTACATTAACCCTTTGATCTGCAGAAGGCTGAGTAATGCACATGCCTGTGGCACTCAAAGGGTTACTGCTGAATTACCTCAAAAGAAAAAAAAAACCTTAACCACAGCAGACAAAACAAACTTTTTTCCTTCTGTATTGTCAGTAACGTCTGCCCAGTCTCTGTCTTGCCTTCTGTCATCCCTCCCATTTTTTGTTTGTCAATGGACTAACATTCCACCTTTTCTCTTCCTTGCTGCATGAAAATGGAGCAGTAAACCAGACAGGTAAGACATGAATAACAACAAGGCATTAAACTGTGTCTCATTCATAATGCACTGTATATAAATTACTGGGTATAGCTGTTGTGGGGAGCATTCTGACACTTCCAATATTGTGTACTTCTCGCAAGAAAGCTTATTGATCTAGTGCAGAAGATTAAGCTTCATTAAAAACCCTTACATCTTCTTGGATTGAATAGCATTTGTGTTCTTATCTGCCCTTTGTGCATTAGCTTTGTCTGCACAGCTGCTGTATTTGCTCTTTGCTTTACTCTGACCTCAATAGGCCATGATTGGGCATCCCACACAACAAATTGTATACAAATAAAACACATCCATAAGGAACCTGTTCCATGTGCAAGGAATGAAGGTCTGGGGCACATTTCCTTTAGGTGAAACAGCACAAGATTTGAAAACAAAGCAGTATTTTTTAATTGGTATTGATTCATAGACATATAATAATGATTAGCACTAGAGATGAGAAAGCATCTCATGAGAAAGTACAGTTTGCAGTAGGATTTTGTGTTTAGGTTTACTGAAAGCAAGTAAATCCATTTAACGGTTTAACCTGTTGAAGACCAGATGGGTGCACGAGTTGCAATCCCCTCTGGTCCTCAAGGGAGTAACCCTTTCAGTGCCAGAGGGGTACGCAATGTATTTGTACGCAACACATTGCTTTGCAGTTAAATTGTGAAGCAATTCATAATTCACTATCCTAAATTAATCCAAATCAAAACCTCAATGCTACACATAACTGCAGTCAGAATGTCTGACCTGTGCCATTTCTATTTCCTGTATGTATACATTAATAATATTAAATCCTATAAAAAAAAGGACCCAGGATGGAAGCCAGCAAACATGTTTGGTTGGGTGACAACCTAAATCTTGTTGAACCGATTTCCTCATCCCTTGTTCTTCAATTAGAAATACCATAAGGTTCATACCCTTTTATATATATTATATATTCCTAGCTAGCATTTAAACTATATATATATTTCTTAGGTGCATAGTCCCCAAACGTGTTATAAACCTAATTTTCCAATACATATGTAGACAGCTGTGCAGTTTGTTTATACAAGCTCCTTATACGCATACCTGGGAATTCTGCTCTTTGAGTCCCCAGAGACCGCTTGTGTGCTGCCGGACAGGGCATGTGAGTGGCGTGATTTGAGTCATAGAAAGGGTGTGACTTAATCAGGTGGGTAGGGCATACTCGTCTGTGTATGTCATAAAGTGGGAGGGAAGTGGGCAGAACAGGGTGGGAAGGAGAAGTGGGAAAGAAGTGATGGGAATTAGAAGAAACTCACTGCCGCTGCAGAATCAGCCTCTGTCCCCTGTGATCCAGTAATTCAGTCTCCGGGGCAGATGCAGAGAGTTCCCAGGTATGCGTATAAGTGTTAAGGCCATATATGGCATGAATGAGATAATTGGAGATAGCTGTTACAATTGTGTAATCTCCCCCCTTGCACTTTTAATTTTGTTATTTTTTTATTGCTCACCAATATAGACTGATTCATGACGTGATGGGGTTTTTGCTCCTTCCATTCAATCTGCAGCTTCAGAGAATACTTTATTGACTGTAGGAGAGGAAGAAATGGCAATGAATGTCTTCCTGTGTAAGCAGCCTATACACAGGGGGCATAAGAAGGGATCCTGATTGTCCCCCAACAATTATGAAAATTAAAAACATTAACTTTTGACACCCCTACCTTCTTACACTGGTAGAGACAGAACCAAACATACATTATCTGGTACCCCAGCCTTTTTCCACTGGTAGCCATGCTCCAGGCACCCCTTACAGTAGGTCAACTCATACAAATGGGGTACCATTTTCTCATGCTGGTACTAAGTGCAGAATACAATGGGATATTCCATGATACTGAAAGATTTTAGCAGAATATGGTTGTTTTCCTAAAACACAATTTTCCAGAGCTAGTTGTGCAATGTAACATAGGAGTAGAAAGGCAAATAAACCTACATTATATGCAGCTGGTTGAATACATTAGAAAATATGTATCTATCACAGTCTCCCTTAGAGGACTAAGCTATCCTGTGCTTCCTTCCTCTGTGGTGTGTCGGCCGGCATGATTGCGGCTACTTCCGCATTGCTGATGTCAGGAAACAGGCACTGGCCCGGACACCTATTTATGGTCCTTTTCTGTTTTGCCTATTGGGTCCCTCCATTGTCCTTATGTGGTGTTTCTGCTAGTTCTCTTGCGCTCCGTTGTGACCTATGCCTATTTGAGAATCCGCTTCGTGTATGACCCTGGCTTGTCTGACTACCCACATTGCTTCTGACCTGTGGCTCTGGCTGACTAACTCACTCCGTGTATGACCTCGGCTTGCCTGACTACCCACATCGGTTCTGACCTGTGGCTGTGGCTGACTAACTCACTCCGTGTTGTCCCCGGCTTGCTGACTACCCACATCAGTCCTGATCTGTGGCTCTAGTTGACTAACTCACTTCATGCACTGCTAGCACGTCTATCTACTTTTATGTACTGTTGAGTGTTTGTGGGAATGTGTAAGGAAAATATTTTTTTGCCTTATTTTTACCCAATTAAATTGAGTGTGAACTTTTAAGTTCAACATTAATTCAAGGTTTTTGCCCCTCTGAAATCAGTGGGAAACAAATGAGACTGCCATTTTCTGCCCATGCTAAGCTCCCTTGATATGTTTTCACCCCACTGAAATCAATGTGAGTTGTAATTGTATTCACACACATGCTAAGTTCCCTCAATAAGTTTTCTTCCCACTGAATTGAATGGTAATTGTATTGAATTTTAATAAAATACCTCAAGACGAAAATGAAAGATTTTACCCATCCATTTAGTTAAGGGCATAATAATTTCATATTTGAATTATATTGAAAATGCGCTCTGAATAAACTCCTATCAGCACTTATCAATTATTATATTACTGCTAACCCATATATGTTAAATAATGATTTTTAATATTTACCTAAATAGTTCATCCATTATCTTTGTTAATATTCATGTAAATCCGAGGAATTTTGTTTTTCAAATTGTGATTAAAAAGGAAAAAAAAATTCCAAGTAATGTTTTTATGCTAATAAGGATATGAACTAATAATAGGCAATGTTCGATAATAAAACACTTCTTTGTTTTTAGATCAGTAGAATATGCTCTCTGTGAAATATAGTGAGGAATAGTCTTTGTTATGCTAAGTAATATACTGAACTTGTGAATCATCCATCCCAAATTAGCTATTTTTCTACAGATCCAATTTTTTGGCTTTGTTACTTGAAGTAAGGACCTTAATTGTGAGTCACATGAATTGATTCATTTCCTCACCTACTTATGATCCGTGCTGTTGCTTTGGTTTAGTATTCAGTTTACTGATATCTCTCCTACAACTAATTAAATGTTTGCAATACCTACTCTACTGCTTTGTTATGTTAAACGTGAGCTGGAATTCTTACAGAGAATGGTGCTGGCATGAGATTTTATTAAGATAAGAATGTGATGCATTTCTTTTGTGGCACATTAAACAGCACAGCCATGGCCCTGGCTCAGTGTAATTTACCTCATCTCAAGGTGCATGTGATATGAAGCATGTAGAGACAGAGCACTTGCATGGCGAAGTCTTCTTCAGAAAATGATTAGCCATATGTTTACAACAAGCAATGCTTTGGCTCATAACAACATCTATAAACCAGCACATTGATAGCAGTTGACTAATGTGACCCTCCTCTTTTCAATCTGTTTCTGTATAAGTGGTCACTTTTCAGGAGGGGTGGGGAACATGAGGCCCTCCAGCGGTTTTTGGACTACAGTTTCCTCCCACAGGGGATGCTGATAATTGTAGTCTGGTAGCAGCTAGTGGGCTTTACTTGCACACTCCTGTATTACAGCAAAATGACACTTTTCCTGTGTGACAGAGGCGTGTCCAGTGCATTGTGAAGTCTCTAGCATTCAAAGGTTAACCAGCAACATCATGACTGCAACACCGCACCTTGAAAAACATTCCATAATGAAACCCTTCACTGTTGCTGTTTTTAATGAATTGTTAAATCTCCGCGTATATTTCAGGCGCTAAGTTTTTTTTTATCCATGTCTAATAGTTTCAAAATCTAGGATGACTGCTATAAACAAAGCACATTTTTCACAGTCTGAAAGCAATTTCAAGCCAACAGGCATTTTGAGGATGTGATTTGATGTGGTTTTTATTTCCTCAGCGTTGTCCCAGTTTGGGAACTGCAAAGCTCTGTCACAAATCATGGTGAAAACTCTTCTATATATATTATAGAAAGAAATCCTCTTGTTTTAGTTGAATTATTACCAGTTTTTTAATTTTTATTTATTTATTGATAAAAGGGAAATATTTTTTCATATCTAATTCTGAAATCCATAATGAAATGTGATTGTTTTTGAAAAAAGGATCTCTAAAAGACAGAAATAACTGTAGAGGAATTAAATTACAATTATGATGTTTTATTACATCTGCTTCTATTGAGGCAGTCTTAGCAAAATACCTCCTAACGAACAGCTGTTATGGGGTCAGGAAATTGATCCCAATGGCTGTAACATTACCCGGAAGTATGTAACTGTCAGCCGCAAACCTAACCCTTTATGTTGGGTTTTCACGTATATGGGGACCGAGTAGGCAAAAAGAGACTGATCTGTACGACTTTAGTTATGCTCCCCCCGATGGACTAATGGGGCTCATGAAGCAGCTCCAGCTTCATGGGTCACTACCCAAGTAGAACTGGAGTATTTGTTACGTAAATCAAGTACACCATATGCAATGAATACAAATTTTTCAATTTCCCTCTGAGTTAAATGGGGCCTTTAACTCCTTGATTGCTAGAGGGGCCTCCACAATGCTTCACATGGCTTTGATGACCACTCTAGCATTGAAGGGGTTAAAAACCCCATATACATCAAACGGAACCCCTCCCCAAGTAGTATAGTCTGTTTATTCCAGAATTTATCCTATTATTATTAGTACATCGGCCTCAAGATGACTATTGACAATGAATTTACCTCAGAAGAATTGATTTATGTAAATGGCAGTGTTAATGAAAACCATTTTAGAGAATCACACATGTACAGAGTTGTTCTTTTGAGCCAGTTATAAATTAGGAGAGATTATTAACTATAGGTTGTTTCATTACATTGTAGGCTTTGAGTCACAAAGGGGTTTGCTAAGCAGCAATAAAATATCAGATACACTACTATATGCTGCTGTTTACCTTGCTCATTTATATAATGCTTCGGTTATTTATCAATGAGTGAGCTCCTTTCCTGGCCTAGCCTTTCCTCTCTTATATGACACCAGGAAATACAAATGAAAACTGATGTATGTTTAATTTTTAACTTGAAACTTCCTGTGTACTTCATTGAATAAAATATACACATACACAGTTTATTTATGCATAACTTCATTAACATTTATTAACATCATGGTATACACCAGACAGGAACTGGCACAGTGTATGTAGCACATTTGAATGAGGTACCCTTGTACTCGCTAATAGATGTGCAGGAACAAGTTTACTACCACTTATCGTTAAATAAGCGAACTGAAAATACACCAGAAAATGTATTTTCTCTCACACATATAGCCTTTTAGTCAATAATCTCATATACTTGATTTTTATGGAACTCTTACTGATCAATTTGAAGCGGACCTGTCATCTTGCATTTTTTAAAACTTCACTCCAGACTTACTGTGTATTATGTTTGCCAAATGATCAGTATATGTATAGTAAACATCTGCACAACTAAGGCTCTTATAAATTATTTACTTTATTTGTGTCCCCTATCCTGAACGGAACTCTAGTGCTGTATTCATCACTTGTCCCTTATGCACTCTGAATGTCTACCATTATCACATTAGATTGTAAGCTTTCAGGCAGGGACCTCACTTCCAGTGTTTCAGTTTGCAAAAGTGCTTGTAACACTGTATTCTTTAAATCCTTAAATTATAAAGAGCTGCATACACTTGTGGCGCTATATAAAATAAACATATTCATTCATTCATTCAGGAGATATTGAAAAGTGATCTGAGTGCATCATCATATGCTAATTAAACTCTCAGTGAAGGCAAGACATTAATTAGCATACAGTGCTGCACTGAAAATGGTCACATTCCTAAAAAATAAGGTGTAACATACATCAAAGTCTCTCTCTCCCTTTAAGAAAAAGGGACGGGAAGTGGAGGAGGAGAGCTGTTCTATGTCAAAAGCCACATAATAAGACTACTTCATTCTATGACCCAGCAGAATACTATATAACAGCCAAGAAAGGAAGTATGTTTACAGCAGAATGTGATGGACATTCCATAACCAGGAATACTTTACACTTCATGCCTACAGAAGATATTGGTGAACCCTCTCAGCCAAACAAGTCTGCAATTGACAATACTTATTCTAAAAAGAACACAGAGAAAAGGATATTCCCAACTATTCAAGACGCTATCCTGTGAGGGAAAGAAAAGCCCCATCAAGACTAATTGAGGAAATATAGTCATGACATAATCAGACTTTAAACAGTTGTCATGTTGTAATATTCATGTTTCAATGAATATAAATGTTTCTGTTTGTCTTATGTCTAATTAAAAAGAAAGGGGTGGGGGGGTTGATGTAACATACAGCAAAGTCTCTCTCTCCCTTTAAGAAAAAGGGACGGGAAGTGGAGGAGGAGAGCTGAAAACGGGCAGTTGGAAGATGTCTGAGGAGATGGAATGAGTTAAATAAAAGAGTTGTTATTAAGATTATCCATGAGTGTCTATATTTACTGAAACATTACAACTGGCGACGAGGAGAAAAATTGGATTAGAAATTAAGGTATGTAAAGTGAATATTATCACTTTGAAGGGCAACACTCAGAGGCTTATATTCATACAACTACATTACAATTCTGGTCTGGCAGCACATTACTATGTGGAGCTGAGATGGTGGATTATCTGCACATGTTTCCTAAAAGATACCTCTGATACCAATAACTTGGCCCATGACTAGAGAAAATGGATAACTAGATTTGAAAACTTTCTAGAAGCAATGGACATAAAAGATGATAATAATCTACTATAAGACGCAAAGCATTACAGCAAGATTACTCTCTACATGAATTCCTTAAAATGGCTTGTGCCATAGAATTTGCAGAGCAAGCTGCTAGGTTGGAAAAAGGACATGACTTACATGTGAATAATGTTCAGCATAAACATACAACCGTTAATTACACAAAAACAAAAGGTAAAACATGTTACAGGTGTGGAATGGAGTTTCCTCACACAAACAAATGTCTGGCTTTAGGTCAAACATGTAATAAATGTGGGAAAGAAAATAATTTTGCTGCTGTTTGCAAATCAACAAGTACCAGATCGGCAAAACAAGCAAATATAAAACTTTTGCATCAAGACACACAGGAAGCATCCCCTTTAATGGATGACTATGTTTTCATTACCTCTATGGATAAGTCAACACAATCTCCTGGTGTTACACTCACTATATTTAATACTGATGTTGCATTTATTATTGACACTGGAGCATCAGTGGATATATTGGACGGTGATACATATGAACGATTGAAAATTAAGCCTGTCTATGGGAAAATTCGATGCTGTACTCAGTTATAAAAATAAAATACAAAAGACATGTTTTTATGTTTTACAAGGTTCTGGAGGTTTAGTTATCATACCTCCATGTACTTGGGTCTGATTCAAATCACTCATACAATAGCTGGTCCAGATAACGCAAAGGATACGCAAACTATGATTAATGAATTTCCTTCTTTGTTCAGTGGCCTTGGCAAATTGAAAGACTTCCAAGTACATCTTCATGTGGATGAGAATATTCATCCTGTTACACAAGCTCACAGGCGCATTCCATTTCATCTAAGACAGAAAGTAGAAACCGAACTCCAGGTTTTGGAAGACCAAGATATTATTGAATGTGTAAATGGTGCCACTCCATGGGTCTTTCCAATTGTGGTAGTTCCAAAATCATAAACTCCTGACAAGATAAGACTTTGTGTTGACATGCGACTCCCAAACATTGCCATTCAGCGGGAAAGACACATCTCTCCCACAATAAATGATATTATTCATCTAATAAATGGTGCAACTGTCTTCTCAAAATTAGACCTTAACAAAGGTTATCATCAACTGGAACTGAGTCCTGAATCCAGATACTTAACAACATTTTCTACACATTTAGGCCTCAGAAGATATAAATGGTTATCTTTTGGGGTCTGTTCATCTGCAGAAATTTTTCAAGATGTCATAAGAAATATAATTCAACATATTCCCAATGCTTTCAACTACAGTGATGATATTCTTGTATTTGGAAAAACCCAGGCTGAACATAATTGTGCATTACATGCTATCTTTGAGAGTTTATCATCTAAGGGACTCACTTTAAATAAAGAGAAATGTGAATTTATCAAACCTTCTTTGGAATTTTATGGTCACATTTTTTCTGCTGCTGAAATACAGCCTGATCCGAAAAAGGTACAGGCTATCAAAATGGCCTCCATTCCTCAAAATGTCAGTGAAGTTTGCTCTTTTCTAGGTATGTCCATCTACTGTGCTAGATATAGTGAAAATTTTTCAACAACTAGTGCTCCACTGAGAGAACTCGCTAAACAAGAACATGAATTCAAGTGGTCTCAAGAACTTCTTTTGATAACATTAAAAATTATCTGTGTGCAACAACAACAGTGGCCTATTTTGATCCAACTTTATGCACTGAGCTGATTGTTGATGAGAGTCCAGTGGGAATGGGTGCTATCCTAGTACAATACAAAACCTATAACTCAGAGCTGTCCGTCATTGCATATGCCAGTAAAGCCTTAACTAATACAGAAAGAAAATATTCTCAACCTGAAAAAGAGAGCCTAGCGGTCGTCTGGGGATGTGAACACTTTCATTTGTTTCTTTATGGAGAGCCGTTCACTATTGTAACAAATCATCAAGCTCTACTTACCATTTTTGGAAATCCACAAGCCAAAATGCCAGCAAGAATTGAACAATGGGGCCTGCGACTACAAGGTTATAATTATAAAATTAGTCACAGGCCTGGAAAATACAGCAATCCAGTTGAATACATTTCAAGACATCCTCCTGAAGTGAATCTAACTACTCGTTGGTCCACTGAAGATTATACCAATTTTATTGCAACTCATGCACTACCAAAAGCACTTTCAGCTGATCAATTTGTTACAGCAACTACAAATGACAAAACACTTTGTGCTTTGATTTACATCATCCAAAATGGAAAATGGCATGGAATTCAATGAGCAAAATTTCCAGATCCTGAAATAGACCTCAGAGAGTTAAAATCATTCTCTAGTGTAAGAGCAGAATTATCTATGACAGAAAAAACATCTCATTCTAAGAGGCACCAAGCTAATTGTCCCTAAGATCTTGTGTCAATCAGTAATACAGATAGCTCATGAAGGCCATTTGGGAATTGTTGGTACAAAGAGACGTCTTCAGAAAAAGGTATGATTTCCAGGCATGGATCAGCTGGTAGATAATTTAATAAACCATTGCTCTACATGTCAGCTTGTTACTTCTACATCAAAACCTGAGCCATTACTAATTTCTCCTCTCCCTACAACAGTATGGGAAGAACTGGTGGTTGATATCTATGGCCCACTACCTAATGGTCAGTACATTCTGGTGGTAATTGATGAATAGTCCAGATATCCAGCTATTGCATTTATTTCATCAACTTCAGCTTCTAGTATCATACCAGAATTGGACAACATCTTCTCAACAGTTGTCAAAACAGATTATGGGCTTCCCTTTAATGGACACACATTTGTGCAATTCTCTGAATATCTTGCATTTACTCATAGGAAAATAATACCCTACTGGCCACAAGCAAATGGAATTGTGGAAAGATTCATGCACACTTTGGTGAAGAGAGTGAAAACAGCTCATTTGGAGCACATACCACTGAAACAAGCACTATACAGATTTTTGCGCAACTACAGAAGTGTACCACATTCGACAACCAGTGCTGCCACAGCACAACTATTGTTCAACAGAAATCCTCGCATAAGTATCCCTGATGTTGCTACTCATGCACTACCCAACAAAGTCACTGTAAGGTCAACAGATGCAAAGAACAAGGAGAAAATGAAACAGTATGCGGACGGGAGATGTCATGCTCAACCATCCTCTTTACACGAGGGAGATAAGGTTGTTCTACGTCAAAAGCCACATAATAAGACTACTTCATTCTATGACCCAGCAGAATACTATATAACAGCCAAGAAAGGAAGTATGTTTACAGCAGAATGTGATGGACATTCCATAACCAGGAATACTTTACACTTCATGCCTACAGAAGATATTGGTGAACCCTCTCAGCCAAACGAGTCTGCAATTGACAATACTTATTCTCAAAAGAACACAGAGAAAAGGATATTCCCAACTATTCAAGACGCTGTCCTATGAGGGAAAGAAAAGCCCCATCAAGACTAATTGAGGAAATATAGTCATGACATAATCAGACTTTAAACAGTTGTCATGTTGTAATATTCATGTTTCAATGAATATAAATGTTTCTGTTTGTCTTATGTCTAATTAAAAAGAAAGGAGGGGGGGGTTGATGTAACATACAGCAAAGTCTCTCTCTCCCTTTAAGAAAAAGGGTTGGGAAGTGGAGGAGGAGAGCTGAAGACGGGCAGTTAGAAGTTGTCTGAGGAGATGGAATGAGTTAAATAAAAGAGTTGTTATTAAGATTATCCTTGAGTGTCTATATTTACGTAAACATTACATAAGGATTTAAGGGGATGAATCTACCAGCACAACTCCATTTGCCTCCAGCTCCAGTGGGTGCACTTCAGGACATGCATAGGATTGGATGATCGCTGTAGTGTATACCAGTGGAAGCAATTGTCCGTCATTATGACTTTAACACCAATAAGTCCCTTACACCTGTGCCATAGCATGTGCAGGAAAATGGCATAAAGTTACACATTGTCTTAACTGGTAATATGCTTAGGCCTACGTCAATTTACAGGCTTGGCCAGCTGTTCTCACTGTGCTAAGCCTGTACATTTATGGTCATAATGCATCCTCTGCATAAGCCAGTATAACCAGCATGCACTGACCAAAAAAAAATGCCCCACCACAAGATATGAATTTAACTTAATTAAAAAAATTACATAGATTACATAGATTTTTAGTACATTTGAAGCCATGGAAATGTAACCCTTTGAGTGTTGGGGAGTGTTCAGAGCATTGCATTGCAATGTGTTAGAGACTCCCTCTGGAGCGCAGGGGGTTGAACAATTCCTATTGTTAGGCATTTGATAGGTTAGGAGTAGAAAGGCAAGCAACCCCTAATTTTATGCAGTGGGTTATTTATTTTCAGGAAATATATGCTTTTATAGCGTTATTGAGCCATTTAGTTTTACAATGTATCCAGTGGAATGTGCACTGAAAGCGTTGAACTGCTTATGGGGTTAAGGGTTAAAACCGTGTGATGGTCATAGTACTTCACATGGTCTTAAGGGGTTAACTTTATTTCAATAATGGCTTGGAAAAAATGTGTGTACAATGTTTTAATCAAACAAAGATGGCATACACAGGTTGATGTACTAAGACGACATAAAGCATTTCTTGTTTAACTCAACTGTACCATAGGGGGCAAATAAAACATATGATTTATTCAAATTGGGTGTCTAAACCATTGAATCCTAGAGAGGTCACCAACTCATTATGTAGCAATGTGTTGGAGACTGGTCTAGCATTTCAGGAGTTAAAAGCTCTGTTTAAATTAATGAGCAGTTTTACTTATCTCCTGTGGTGCAGTTGGTTTGTCCCAGAATTGCTTAATTTCATCTTAGTACATTAGACTCAATGTGATTTTTTTTTTTACTTTTAACCGTTTGAATGCAAGAGGGATACACAAGGTACCCCTCTGGCATTCAAAGGGTGAAGCAATAAGACTTCCTGCGTGCATGACCCAAAATACTATAAAGTATCACATTCTGCATTATTACCTATTTGCTGTCAATTTTCAGGTGCAATTATATTAAATTTAGGACTTTAGATTCACAGGTTGTTTTGAAATTACACTACCTTTTTTAAAAAGATATTTTCTTTCTTGTGGGTTTGCAGGATGCTAATGGCTGGGTTCAGTAGGAAGATTTCATTTGTCAGTAGATTAAATACCAGTCAAAAGTGTACTTCATTTTATTGACAACACATTGTATGTTTCTATGTTTATGTACAGGAAAAGGACAGAATCGGACTCTAGAAAGAGCAGCTTACCGAACAGTAAAGAGATTCCATCACATCACCCCACTGACCCTGTAGAGCTGAGGCGTCTTAACTTTCAAACTCCAGGTAAGAAGCACAATTCATCCTGCTTGCTTTGATCTAAATGCTGGTGATCTTTTAAGTCACTGATCTCTGAAAGAGCTTTGAAAGGAGTATTGAGTTTGAGTTACCTACATTTTGTAAAATAGTAAAATAAATCACACATATATATCCTTTGATATGAAGCTTAGGGAGGAACTCTCAAAATATTTTCTAGCTTTATTAAATATGGTGTAGCATACTTTCTGTGTCGATGCTGTTAGTTTATGCTGAATTATAAACAAAAAATGTTGCCATTCTAAGTGTCACGCTATTTGTGACTCAGTCATTCTGATGTACTAAGAACTGGCACAACTGCGCCATAGGAGACAAAAAAATATTCCCTTTCCGATGAGACCGGTGCGCTGAAAGGATCAAAGCAGTACCTAAGGGAAGTTAACTTCCCTGAAACACTGGTCCTTAAGGTTAAAGAAATATATATTCTTTGATACTACGAACACGGGAGGATGATAAATGAATAAAAAAGTGTTTTACAACATTTGTCTATGTCTATGGACTTTGGGCCATATTCAGGAGCTCAAAGAGGTGCAATTGTGGAGCAAGCCAACTGCAGCACAGGGGACAAGTGATAATCTCATTGACATTGAATACTATAGATGCCTTCAATGCAATGCAAAGAAATAATTTGGAGACCACCTCTAACACTAAACAGGTTATAAGCCCCATTTAAATTGGTGGAAATATTGGACTTGCTTAGTTGTCCCCCTGTGGTATGTATGGTTTACCCCAGAAAGGCTGCTCTTCAGCTTCCTAAATAGGCTCTTAGGGCGTCTCCAGAACACCAAACAGATGCAGTTCTGGGGCCAATCAGCTTCACTCTAGGGAACAATGAAATGCTGCTAGAATTCAATGTACACAATACCCAGTGCGTTGTAAAGAGATATGCTGGCTTAACCCTTTGAGTGCCAGAGAGGTTTCAATTGGAATTTAACCCTTTGGGTGCCTGAGAGGTAGCAACACATTGCAAACAGTGCATTGCATATCCCTCTGACACTCAAAGGGTTAAGAATTGTCCTCTGTCCACTATGGTACAGTTTTTTTTCACCAGAATTGCCACTCTCTAAATATGACCCTTTTTCTCAAAAAGAGTTTGAGCTTTTAATTTGGTGGGAGAAGCAGGCAGACCATACATCAGTCACAGTACAGCAATCAGTGCCACATGCATTAAAAATGGTGATCATAAATCAGATACATCTATGGAACTGGAACTTTTAGATATATTATACAAAATTGTACATTTAATAACTCTGTCATTTTTTGTTGTCATTTAACTTTAACATTAGAAAATAAGAGGACAGGTTATCCTTTCCATATGAGAGAAACCGAGAGGCTGATGTACTAAGAACAAAATGGAGCAATTATGGGGCATCCCCATGGCACCTTAGAGAGCATATAGAAATTCCCTTTGATTTAAATGGGGAATTTCTTTGTAATGTGCTGGAAACGTCACTGGAATTCAAGTGGTTGAATATGATGGATACCTCTCTGGCACTCAAATGGTTAAAAGCCTGATTTAAATATGTGGCCATTTTTATGTCCCCCACATTGGAGCAGTTGGTTTGCTGCAGAATTTCTCATCCGTTACCTTCTGCATAGGGTGATGTGTCTCTGTGGTGCCAAATTACTTTATGGCCCTTTATCAGCTTTTATGCAGTGCAGCTCCCATTCTTCCATTATAAGCTTGTATAACTGATAATTTTTTATTATTATTTATTATTTTACTCAAAGTCTTGATTAACATAAGTTTATTCAGTTAAGGGATTGTGGGAAATATCTCAGTTTCCCCACAGCAATAGCTAGGTTTGATGGGTTTAGTAATCCAGAACCATTGTCTGGCATGGACCCATTTAATTTATATTACTTGTTTCATTTTTATTGAGCAACCACATTTCCAAAGCTATGAAGGTCCATAAAATCCATATTGCATTGTTATCTCTACTAGTTGAAGAGCCCGTTACACGGGCCACAGTGCCGCTGACAGCCGGTCGCGGGATCGTCATGCACAGTAGAGACTGCCCACGCCACGACTGATACAGTGCCAGCCGGTCATGGTGCAGGCATGCTCAGTAGAGACTGCCCTCTCTACTGCGCATAACTGCAGTACGCACAGCAGTCTTTACTGCGCATGACTACATCGTTATAAACTTTCTAGTGAATTATTATATAGGATTCTAAAGCATAGGGGGAATTGGTTCTGATTCTGGTACATTTACTCTGTTACATTCTTCTGCATACAGGTAACACCCCCCCCCCCCCCAACAAATACATTTTAATCTCCTCCACACTGGCTGCAGATTTTGGTTGTAATTGAATATTCTCCAGACAATTACTTTACTTTTATTACAGTATTAACTATTTTTATATAATTGATCACAATGTATTGTCTGCAATGCATGACAGACCCATCAAGCAACAAAAAGTGGTTTATTTGCTTATTGTTTCCATCTAGCAAGTGTTGACTGTGGCACATCAGCATGCGTTAACCCCATTCAGGTTTGTAATAGCAAATGACATGAATGAATGGGGAAATCATACTTCACCTGAAGGTGCCCGTTTTAGATATTTATATAAATATATATATATATATATATATATATATATATATATATATATAGAGAGAGAGAGAGAGAGAGAGAGAGAGAATCATATGCTTACATAATAGAGTATGATTTTCTCTCCTTCTTGTGCCAGTTTATCAGTGTATAGGAAATATTGATAACCATAATAATAATATGGTTTACATTTAATTAGGTATAAGATCACTCAGTGGTGTGTTCTACTGCTGAGCATCTAATGCAAGGGTGATCAAAAGAATGTTAATATTCCAAGAAGCCTTTAAACTTTTTCAAATGTGGATTAAATAGATAAGAACAAGGGCCAGGGTCATCTGAAAGTTAAATATTCATATGCTGCCATGATGTATCTCTTTCCTCTTCAATGTGGAAGGGTTTTAGAACATAAATATCCACCAATAAGCACTAATAAACTAGTGTAAGACTTTTGTTTTTACTCAGAGTAACAAAAGATTACTCACAGCAGCAACATTAATTAACCCTTTGAGTGCCAGAGGAGTGTGCAACACATTGCAAAGTAATGCATTGCGTACCCTTCTGGCACTCAAAGGATTAACACACGTTGTCAAGCATTAAATCTTTTTGTCTTTGTAGTTAGTGGGTTCCCTGTTCTAGAAGAGATAATTTGAACTTAAACTGTCCACATTTTCTCCCCAGTGTGAGCATCCATTTTGAGAGGATTTGAATGGTTGTCAGTTGGGTTACCTTGTGCAGATGAGCTAGTACTGGTATATTCCTATCAGCAATAGGAACAAACTGTGTCGTTCTGGAGCATACAAAACTGCACCATAGGGGACAAATAAACATTCCCTAAATTCCAGTTGGGTTCAATGGGGCTTTTAACCCCTTGAATCCTGGAGGCCTCTCTTGGATTCAGGGAGTCAAAAGCCCCATTTAAGTAAATGGGAATTTTTGTTTGTGCCCTATGGTACAGTTGGTTTGCTGCAGAATTGCATTAATGCTTCTTAGTACATCAGCCTCAAAAACGTGTTCCTTGATTACCTCCTTTCTTGCATTCTGCTGTGTTACTTTTTATGTTATCTCCTTGAGAACTATAGGGGTGGGTAGCACATTGAATAACGATGAGTTACGTACCCATCTGGTCCTCAAGGGATTAAGCATTTGATGCACATGTGTATGTGTGTATGGTTCCAGTGTATGAACATTTTCTTTTACATGTCTATGCAGGTATGATGATTCTGTGTCACTAATGTGTTTTCCGTCTCCAACCGGCTTTTACTCTTTGCAGCTTTGAACAGTAATTCAGTCCCCTACGCCTCACTGATTGGCTCTGTGTGCTCCCTCTCTAGCCAAACTACCACTCAGTCCTTATATGATAATTATTCTCTCCCACGATTCGCTCGAAAAGGTCTAAACATCTTTGTCTCTGTTATTTTCTCTGTATAAGTTCTTTTTTTTTTCACAAATTCACTATCAACCATTTTTAAGTCTCGCATTTTATGGTGATTTTTCTTTCCCATACTTTTTCATAAGGGTGGTTAATCTGGATCAGGGCATGCATTCTATTTTTCAGAATGACTCCTAATAAAAAAAAATGGCTGAAATCTTGTAATTTGCAGTGACCCACATTTACCAGAAACAACTTAATTTCTGTTTTTAGTTGAAATAACTTAGTTTGAATCTGAATTTCAACATTTGTTTAGTTTCACTGACTTCAGTGAGTCTCCTGAGTAAATTTATTCCTCCAAATAATCTCTGCATTTGGACATAGCAGAGTACACGTTCCTCATTAAAAGGGATATATGGGTTAGGATTAACACTAACAAGCCATAGTACTATGATCCCATATACTGCCTGTGAATTTCACGTTATTTAATAAAAGAGGTGCCATCGTTACATAATTTGTACTTTAACAGCCATGTGAAATAAAAACAACCTCATTAAGACTAATTCTTGAAATTCATGTTTACCTCTTGATAAAAATCTATGTAGCATGAAGTCCAGTTTAAGCCCCCTAATCCATCAATGTTTCCTGCTCCAATCTGTAACACTTTCTCTGGGGTATACTAATTCAGATCCACTAGCCAGCTGTGCCTTCTCTACAAGCTATTATTGGGTTCCAATATTCAAATGTACATTATCTCAAAAGATAAGGTATGGTACAGAGCAGCAGGTTGGAAACAATTTTACAGTAGAAAGGATAGAAATCTATGTCCTTTGACCCTCTATCATGGGTAAATTGTAGCTGGGATACTGGAACATTTGTGTAACCAGACTGTGAAGGAATGTTATTTATAGCTGGCTATCTGATATGGATACCCTTTCTTCATATCTCATTTCTCATTTTCTTTATATCTCACACTTCTCTTCATAAGACAAAGATGTTTACACCTTAAGTAGATTGTAGGTTTTTTTTCAGGGGTTGGAGATCAGGGCTGGATCAACAGAGAAATGGATTCCAAGTTTATTTTCTGCAGGCCACAACCCCTACCGCTACAATCTGCTATTAGTGAAAACATTTTTGAAGCTTTTAATGTCTAGTTTCAAACCTGTTTCTAGAAGATGCTGTTTACAAAACTGGTGCATGTGACCTTTTTCACCTGTCTTGCATGTTGCTCTCAGACTGTTAAGATAACCTCTTCATTGTCCACATGGCCTAGCACTTTCAGTAGATTCACTGAGGCAGATTTAATAAAAAATTCTCAAAATTCCCATTTATTTAAATGGGGATTGTAACCCCCTGAATTCTAGAGAGGTCGACAATGCATTGTATTCAAGGGGTTAAAGGGCCATTTAAATAAGTGGAATTTTTCTGATTGTTCTCTCCTTTGCAGTTGATTTGCCCTAGAATTCGTTGTCCTTCTTGTGATAGCTTCATAGTCTTGTGGTACACCAGTCTTATAACCTCTTGGATCCTAGAGACATCTCCAGTGATTGATTCACAGTGCAGTATATATGGCTGTAGCATGCAAGGATTCAGACATGAAAATGTATTCTCAAAGAGAGAGCCAACATTTTGCTATCGTACCTCACACCTTCAGGAGGAGAGACATGAAAGTGTGATGCTGAAATATCTGAGAATTTTTATGTTTAAAACACTGGTGTGCCTTGGGAATTCATATCTGTTTCCATTTGGTAGCTGATAGTAAACCTCTTTATGAGAACCAAGTCAATCACATTTCAAGGTGTGCATTGGTACTGAACAACATTAGCTCACTAGCACTGTGAGTGCCTGAGGAAGAATCAAAGTATTGCAAAAACAACTAATTGAACACGTGTCTGGCACTCAGATGGCTAAAATAAGATTCAATGCAGGCACCAATGGAACTGAAGGGGCTTTCATTGTCCATTACATTTCTTTATGACAAAATCAATTTTTGTTTCGTTTAATATTACCATTTCCTTTACCGGTTGAGGTGTCTCCGGTTGCCCTGGTAACCTCCATTCCTTTTTTCTTAATTACACATGCATTATTTCATTTTTCTTTTATGAAGACTTTAACTTCTCTGAAGAATCTTTCGGTTTCTGCCTCTTTAGTTATCCTCTTTCTCACCATAAAATCCAGCAGTTTCCATTTCATTCTGAGCAGAACAAAGGGTTTGAAGTGATTCAATTCATTTCTCAAAGTAGCCACCTACCACAGGTCTAACTATTTCAGTTTCTTTAACTGAGCTAACCTCATTGATTCATTGCATAATAATGTCCTTTCTTCACACAAGACATGATTGCTTTCATGATATGCTTGGAGAATATTTGTGCATCTGAGCTCATCTCTCCAAATCATGTCCTTCTTTGAGTAACCAAACTATCTGCCTGCTTCTCACACATACTGTGCAACATCTTTACTACTTGCATATTAATTGTCATTTTGTTGTTTTAAGACTATTATGCATTTGGAAATACAAAACAAACATTCTTAACCTTCTACAAACTAATTCCACCTTGTTTTTCCACTGCAGGTATGGCCAGTCATCCCCCCATTCCAATACTGGAGTTGGCAGACCATATCGAAAGACTGAAAGCTAATGACAACTTAAAATTTTCTCAAGAGTATGAGGTATTTTTTCAGTTCCTTATATATAGTTTTAAGGATGATGCCAAAGTCTTCATTATTAATCATTTGTACACTTACTGATCTAGAGGCTGATCGAGCAAGTTTGAACAAAACCAACTGCAGTTGGTTAAATGGGGCTCATACTTCTGCAAATCCCCATTGTTTCTTTCAATTAGGGCTCTAAATGTCATGAAAACTAGAAAGGTCTCCAATACATTGCCTTACAATGCATTGGAAACATCTCTAGCATTTTCATGGTTTGCTCCAGAATTGCAGCATTCTTCTTAGGAAGTTGTTCTTATTAATGATAAAAAGATATAACCCTCCTTCATAGCTCATGTTCTACACTGTCATAAAATGAAATATCTGAGTATTATATGTAATGAATCTTTAATTAATTGAGCAGCTCCATATTTTGTAGCACTGATCAGTGTGGTGAAGAGAACATAATGACAGTAACATTAATAACAATTGTTGTGACAGACCAGAAAACAAGAGGCAGTGAGATTCATGCTCAGAAGAGTTTACATTTGGGTAAAAGTGGGCATGATGAATATTAATGCAGTTGGGGATAAAAGTAAACAAAAGGAAAGTCTGAGCATGAAATCCTGCATTTTACAAATAAATAACCTGTGACCTACTGTAAATAATAAACAGTGAGGTTTAGTAATATATTTTTGGCCAAAAGCATAAAAATATTGTATTCTCCGTCAATAAAGAATAAAAGTAATTCTGAGTCCAGGAGTTCCAGCAATGTGTCTGCCAAGAAAGTTTAACTTGGGAGGGTTAAAGTGGGGAGCATGTGAGGTGAGTTGTCAAGCAAATTTGAAAGTTTAAAGAGTAGGGAGCAGAACAAGCACAGTCATGTAGACTTGAGTTTGAGGAGGATACAAGAGAACAGTTGAGTCTTTAATTTTTGTTTAATGAGCAAATAAATAAAACTTGACAGGAAGAATAAAGGTACAGTTATACATGACTGTAAGTAATCATTAGGTCAGGTCCCACATAAGGAGCCAAGTGGTACAGTGAAATAGATTACAAGTATCAAGCAACAGCTCACAAAATCCACATGCTGTACCAAGGATGATGGGTATACATCCCATATAATCAGTAGAAAGTAAAAAGGAAGGATTACCATTGTGTACATTGATGTAGTAAAATGTTTATCCGAGTAAGAGCAGAAAATGGCAATCAAGTAAGAGCAGGGAGACAGATCAGTATATTAGTGAGTAGAAGGAATGGAAAAGCAAAGGAAAGAGAGTAGAGCAAGGGTGGGGTGGGGTGGGGGAAGGTAGTGGAGGACGTGGTAGAATTTCGAAGTTCCACCAAGGCTGCAAAATCCATTCATGTATTTAAAAAAAAAGAAAATGTGGCCTGTCCTCCAGAGTGCCCCACCCTCGGGCGTGCAGTCCTTAAGGGATTAAGGTATACATGTGAAATTGGAGTCAATGGTGACTTCAAGACAGTAGACCTGGGTAGTAGATGAAAAGATTGAATTATTAATTACATTAAGGTTGTGTGGATGTAGATCTAGGTAAAGTAGCAGTGGGGAGGGTAATACTAAAGGTTAGGAGGTGATAGGGCAAGGAAAGTATATATTAGAGAAATTTGAGGCTGAATAGAGGCTGATAAACTCAAGATCAAATACACTGATCATACACAATCTGATCTGGCACAGTTCTGTCTGGCACAGTCACTAAGAAAATCCTTTTGCTTCTTGGCTGAAATATAGGTTACAGTTGGTCAAGTTTTAATCACTTTACCATTGTTTTGCAGCAATTGACACAGTTTTATTTAATTTAATTGTTTTGCTATATAATTTATTTTACTTTATTATTTGTATTTTGTTATCGATTATTACAATTTTAATTCTATTGCTACAGTTTTAGTCAGATTGCTATAGTGTGAGTGACTAGATTAAAATATTAAAGTCGCTATTATAAGTTGCTGTTATATTTATATTTACAATGAACACATAATCACAAAATTTAATGGCAAGGCTTATAAAGTTACATTTATTAACTTACTCCATTCAAGGTTCGTCTGCCTCATAAATAGGGATGGGTGAAATGTCTCATTTTTTTTTTTTTGCTAGAATTTTTGAGGAAAAAACATTTTTTCTTGCTTTTATGGAAATTCCCGTGGGTAGAAAATCCATCAGATTTTCTGCCTTTTCTCTATTGCCAATGAAATTCCCAACACAACTTGACAACTTCCACCTATGCTTTCCTTAATAGCAAGAATTTGTGCTGAAATTCTATAAAAACTTTCTTGGAGTATGATCTTTCCAGCCTTTTGCCCACCTGCTTATACAACTCTGGCAGAGCTTTTCTTAAAAAATAACTGCTGCTTGAGATATGCCAATGGGATATACCACATGTATTTATTAAACTCTCTTAGAGAGTGGAATATTGAGCCTTTTGTCTTCAGGTACAGCTGTTTTGTTTGTTTGTTTTTTGCCATACATAGTAACTTAGTAAATTACATTGAAAAAAATCCATTGAGTTCAATCAACCCTTCCCTCATAACCCAAAAATATTAGAATTATGTAAGCCTTCCTGATACAAATTTAGTATTAACCTATTTACCTGTTTACCTACTAATACACAGTATAAACCTTTGTGTTCCCTGTTGAAAAAAATGCATCTAATCTTCTATTAAATGTATCCATTGAATCTGCCATTACCACTTCCTTGAGCAAGGAATTCCACAATTTAACAGACCTTACTGTAAACCCCTTCCTTTGTTGAAGATGAAACCTTCTTTGCTTTAATCTTAAGGGGTGGCCCTATTGATTTGATCAGGCCTTTGAATGAAAAGCCCACCAGAGATATCCTTGTATTGACATCTCATATACTTTACAGTGTAACAAGATCTCCTCTTAGTCTTAGTCCAATTTTTTCTAGCCATTCCTCAAATGTCAAGTTCTCCATTCTTTTAATGAATTGTTTTGTTCTTCGCTGTACTTTCTCCAGTTCTAAAATATCCTTTTTTTACAACTGGCGCCTAAAACTGCACTGCATAACATCATGTTCCCTACTTGATCTGTATCTGAAGAAGGGGAGGGGGCGTGGGAGGACTAATTCTAAATCAACATCATTTATGATTGGGTCAGCAGCATCATAACATAGTACTAAATGATTTGCTTCCTCACTACATTCATATTCTTATAGTGTTTTTAAAAAATCTAACCTAGTTTTTACACTTTCCCCTTAGGAATATTTATAGAACATTTAAATTTGTAAATTTGTTTGTGGTGTTTGAACCAGCAGTTGGTTTCCCTACTGCTAAATTCTCCTCCGCTACAGCAACAATGTGACTTGTCATCTTTAGTGTTAAAAAGGCTTAGCACTACTCCTGGAACTTTTCATATCAGTTACACATACAGCCTCTTCAGGAAGTGAAGGATATCAGCATTTATTGCATAAGCTTCAGCAACTCTGTCTGCAAGTCTATTTTTTGTTGCCTTTTGTGTGAAAAAAGTGAAGTACCACTGAAAAAAGTATAACAGCATTTTTGGTGAAACCCCATGGAAGGCATAAATGCCATTTTTATCATGTTTTGCTTTTGTGGCAAAAATCTTCACCCATCCCTACCCATAAACACTAAATAAGATGTATCTTGAGAGGCAGGGAAATGCAATACATTTTTTCTGCAAATGCAGTAATTCTCACAATACAAACACATACACATAAAGTGTATGTGTAGAGTGTGTCTGTAACCATAACTTAGGGACTTCCTAAGTCCAAACTGGCAGATAAGAATGGGAATTTTACCTGGTACTTTATCATTGGTGAATGTGCAAGTGCTAAATGCAATCCAGCCATTAATGAATTAGTGATTGGCTAATGAACAAGGAAATCAGAGTGTGTTTCTTTGAGCATTCAACCATTGGCCGCTTGATGAATAGACTCTAAGGAATGACTTCCCAGTCCAGGAGAGCATAGAATGTAAATGGTATATAGAAAGATATGCAGTGGTGATTAGCAAGTATGTCTCTATATAAAAGAGAGAAAGAGATTTATTACAATGATTTGTTTAGAAAATAGGCATCCTTTAACATTTTATTATAATTTTCAAAATGCCTTTCTCTGCTACATTATTATTGTGTTGATGAATAAGTGCATTATTACAATTACCATTAACTTTAATTCATTCATTATCTTCCTCCTGATTTGCTAATTACATTAGTGTCCCTAATGTGATATAAATGCACTAGTATCATTCTATCATTTATCTTAATTGTCACAAGTATGCTTCTATCAGCAAAATTCAATTGGTGATTTCTAACACATTAGCAGGTTTTTATTTCATTAGCAGCACACAGGAAATGTTTTATTTTAACTGATGCAAGCCTGCTTTCCAAATATACTCTAGTTATACATATAATCATATCATAAAAAGGCAGTTGTGGGGTAAACCAGATACACTGTTGGGGGCAAATACAAAAAAATCCTCAAATTGCAATTTGTTTAAATAATTTTTTAATACGTTAAATGCTATAGAGATCACCAACGCATTGCTTCTCAATGTGTTGAAATCCTCTTTAGTGTTCAAGGGGTTAAAAGCCTCATTTAAATTTCTGGGAATTTTTATTTGCCCTGTATAGTGCAGTTGGTTTGCCCAAGAATTGCTGTAGTACTTAGTACATCAGTCTCAATGGCCCATATCTATATAAGCAAACTGGAGTTATTCTGGAGTAAACCAGCTGCACAATGAGGGACAAATAAACATTCCTAAATTCTCATGAACCTTAACAGAGCTTTTTAACCCCTTGAATGCTAGAAAGTTCTCCAATGGCATTGTAGAGCAATGCATTGGATACCTCTCTAGCATTCAAGAGGCTAAAAGACCAATTTAATGTAACAGGAATTTTTATTTGTCCCCTATGTTGCAGCTGGTTTACTCCAGAATAACATCTATTTTATAAATAGAATAAACATTAGGATCTACATTTGAAAAACTAATTAGCACACTTCTACCCGTTCACACTCATATTAACCCCTTAAAGGGATAGTAATACTTAAAATTTAAAAAAAAATATGTTGTAGGGTTTATCCCCCTGAGTAAAACAAGAGTACTCCCACTGCTGAGAGGTGTTTCATTCAAAAGTTATTAATTTTCAAAGTTGAAATTTTTAGGTGCAATATCACAGTGGCCTGAAGTTGTACAGTGGCGCTGTTGCTACACGATCCTATGGACAGCTCTGGTCCCGGGACCATAAATCTCCATAGGATGGTGTAGCAACAGTGTCACTGTACAATTTCAGGCCACTGTGATATTGCACCTAAAGAATTCAATTTTGAAAAGTAATAACTTTTGAATGAAACACCTTTCAGCAGTGGGAGTACTCTTATTTTACTCAGGGGGATAACCCCTACAACATATTTTTTTTTACATTTGAAGTGTTACTATCCCTTTAAGGAACCATGACGGTCCTGGCACGTCATGGGTCCAACATACGATAAGGACCCATGAAGTGCCACTACGGTCATGGATTTCAGGGCTCCCCGAGCGGCTTCACACCAATAGGGGAACCCTGAGTCAGGTTGGCAAAAAAAAAGAGTCCGAGGTCCTTAAGTGCCCTTTTTGTGCATGTGTGACCAGTCCTTAATGGGTTAAAAAAGTTGACACTTTTTTCACTCCAGAATAATTTTTGTGTCAGACGTTCTTCTGAGGGGTCCGAGCAGGGCCCTCTGACCCTTTTGTTTTCCATATTCGATTTGCACTATTTAATATCTCTATATGTCTATTTCCTATTGTATAGCGCTGTGGAATAAGTTGCTGATATATAAATAAAAAATAATAATAATATTTATGAATAGGCTATCAAGCTAAAATAAGCACAGGAGTCTACTCTTGTGTTCCACACCAAAAGAATAATGCCTGTGTATAAAACCTTTTATGCAGAAAATTACCACTTTGCACCTCTTGGAACCAAAAGGTATGTGAGTGTCTGAGTATTTTGAGACATGATGTTCCCCTACAGACTTTTTAACACCATGTCCTAACTGGGTAGAGAGAAAAGTTCCTTTTCCTTTAGAATGTTATGGGGTTGATTTAGGGCTTGTTATCATTAAAGTAGTGAGCTGGTGGAGTTCTGAGCTCCGGTATGTCCTAAAAGACATGCGCAGGTCCTGGATTTTCAAGCCTGCATATTGCTGCAGCATATGAGCTATAGTGGTGGGTTTGCACATCCATTTAATATCCCAGAAACTCTTGTTGCAGTGATGACATCAACCATACAGAAATACACTAAAGCAAATGTATTTTACAAGATAATCATTTATTAATCAATAAGTTCAAACACTACGTTAACCATGTATTGACCTGGCAATTGGTTATTTATTCAAAAAACATACACACCTGCACACACAAATAATAATGGCAACTGACAATGTAAATTGCAACATTTAAAACAAAAAACATGACCTATAAATGAACAATTCAAGATTAAAATAAAGAACAATGTGAGTGATAGTAAGCAGATATAGCTGTCATTTATGGCTGGAAAAGAGAAATAGGAAGAGACAATGTATTATAAATTATGAGAAGTAGGATACATCAGCCCACCCACATCAGTCAAAAGACCTCACCCACCTAAAGATAATTGTGTAACTTTGTATTGTAAATTCTCCCCAGGACAAACATTCTTCCTTGTAGAAACATTTTTAAGTAAATAAATAAAGACCTGTAATAGCAACCATTCTAATGATTTCTTATCCCTATACCAGACTTTCATAAACTAAGCAAGACTATAAGGATGTATAAGGTATAGGGATTTATGAAATGTGAAAGATAAAAACTTTAATTATGATAACACACAACTGAATGACAACGGAGCATTTTTTTTTTATTGCTCAGTTGCATTCCGGACTCCCCGAACGGCGTGCAGCCGCGGGGGGAGCCTGGAATTCAATGACGGTCATAGTACGTCATCGGTCGTTCAGTCAAATCGACCCTTGACGTACTATGACCGTCAAGGGTCGTTAAGGGGTTAAAGAAAAAATATGTCTTTGTCTCTGAAAATTTTTGACTCAAAGACAAAATCAAAGACGTGGTAATGTCAGAATTTTTTAGGGGAATATTCATTAAGACCTTCTTACATTCATTTTAAAGAAGGGGAATATTCATTAAGATCTTACAGTCATACGTTTTCAAACATGACAGATTTACTTCTGAAAATGTTGTCCTTCTTTTACCACCAATTCATGATCTGACAAGTTTTTAATTATGACAACTTTTTGGAGTGTTTGTGCTCCACTATTGTGTGAGTGTGTTTGTGTGTGTTTATAGGAGCACACTGATGTGTTTGTGTATGTTTGTACTTATGAATGCATTGGTATGCTAGGGGAGGATTTTTATATTATCAGAAGCAGCATGTACTATAATAAACCTTGCTGTTTCATATATTATTAGTAAAGTTGAGGGTGATGTACTAACAAGAATTGAAGCAATTCTGGAGCAAACCAATTGTACCGTCAGGAAAAATAAAAACGTGTAACATTACCATTGATTTATATGGGGGTTTTAACCCCTCAAATGCTAGAGAGGTCTTCAGCTTATTGTCTCTTATGGTTCAGTTGGTTTGCCTGAAACTTCCTCCAGTTTTTCATATACATCAGCTTGAATGTGTCCTGAGAAAACAACTCTATAAAATGCCCTGGTTTACAATAAAAATAGGACCTGTATTCTGCAGTTTTCTATCTGCTACTTACACTGAATCATGGTGTTACATTAATTTATTTCTTTTTTGTAGTGACAAGATTATTATCAGCATGACTTTACTAGAAATCCTCTTAAGGATCAATCCATTAAACCATTAGAACACTCATTAAACTTATTATTGCAGTCTCTCTATAAGTAAGTTATTGGCCTGTCACACCTCAAAGATGTATTTTCCAATATGTGTATCTTTTACTCCTAGTTCTAGTACAGATTCACTTTGTCTAAAGCTACTTTGCTGGTCAGCTGTAATACTGCATGAACATAAACTGAAATGGATCAATTAAATGCATTTTACCTGTTCCTTTTTCAGACCACGTTTGTGTGTTAATCAATGGATTTGACCATCTGGCCTTTAATCCTAGAGATTGAAAAAGTATACTGAGTGTGTCTGTATAATACAGATATGCCCTGGTGCACTGAATAGCTGACAAAGACATCTGCTTGACTTGTCATAATGTTAAGCTGCTTTAGATTGTTGTTCGCTTGGAGTGTGCTTGAAATGGAAAACATGGTTATTTGGAAAAAACATTACCAAATGTAACTCCATCCTTATAAACACAAGTACTGATGTCACCACTTCTAACTAGTCCATTGAATATTGAATATTTGAGAACTCTTTGAGTGCCAGAGCAGTGCACTGCAGTGCATTGCAATACATTGCGTACCCCTTTGGCACTTGAAGGGTTAATATAATGAGTGCAAATGGGTGGAAGCATGCTAATGAATATTTTAACCCCTTAAGGACCCTTGATGGTCCTGGTACGTCATGGGTTGGCAAGCCATAAGGATTCACAAAAAAAAAAAATGGTCCGTGGTTGTTAAGTGCTGCGGTCCTTAAGGGGTTATTCTCTGTCTTTCTGCAGTACTGTAGGTTATTCTGGAGCAAACCATCTGCAACATAGGGGACAAATAAGCATTCCAGTTAAATTAAATTGGCCTTCTAATGGAAGGGTGAATCATTAACATGACACAGATAGACAGACATTAAATAGATTTTAACATAAAATGCATAAATAATAGCTAGAATTTTTAACAGCAATCATATAGTTATTAATTTTATATGAAAGCTGGCAAAACCAATTAAAGTGTACTAACATTATTTAAAAAAAACTAGTTAAATAATAATTATAATATTGACAATATTTAGAAAAATAATACAAAAAAGGAAAGTTGGACCACTAAGAATAAATGTATATCATGTCTGTCTTTAGAGTGATAAGTAAATTCAAATATTATGTAGATTTGTTTTGCCAGATGTGAACGATTTCTTATTTATTCATTATTCATTATTATATGCCATGAGAAAACATTTTTTGGTTGTGATAAAGAACACTGTAAATAACTCTCATAATTATAAAATTTCATACATTCCTGCTATTGCTATTATTACTACTAGTCTAAAAGCCCGTGTACACGGGCCAAGTTCTGGGTAATGTTAACCCTTTGAGTGCCAGAGGGTTATGCAATGCATTGCAAAGGCCGCTACCTCACTGCTCCATGCGATGCAGTCTTGCATCTCCTCACTCACATGATGCAATCATGAGCAGTAGAGACTGCCCGAACACAGGCAGTCTCTACTGCGCATGACTGCATCGTGACAAACATCCTAGCAATTTATTATATAGGATTATTATCATGCTGCCCATTTTTATGGAAAGTACATCTAGAGCAGTGATTCTCAACTCTAGTCCTCAGCACACAACAGTACAGTGGTTCTAAACCTTTTTCTGTCCAAGGCACCCCTAACATTCAGTCTGGAAGTTTCGGGGCACACCTAACTTTTTATAGGTCCTTTGTCAAGCATCAAAAGGATGACACAAATGCATAAATATATAACTCTTTATATGTCTCACAATCAGAATCATATAAATAAACTAGTATTGAAGGCCCGTGTGCACGGGCCAAAGTGCCACCCAGTGGCCTTGGCTGCTGCCCCAGAGCCGAGACAGGCAGTGGGCCTTTGGAGCGCCCCACTCCAGATTGTGCAGCCACTCTGACTGGAGGCCAGTGCGTTTGGCCAGTCTCTACTGCACATGACTGCATCTTTCTGTCAGTCTCTACTGCACATGACTGCATCTTTCCGTCAGTCTCTACTGCACATGTACATGTTACGCACTGAGGGAGCGACGCATTTTAGCACTTTATATATGTTGATATATATCATGCAGAAACATTTCCAGAAATAAACATTTGAAATGCAGTATTCACATTTTATCAAAGTCTTTATAGAAAAGATGGGGTACCCTGAGTGGATGCCTAATGTGTAAAAAACAAACAATTCTGAGGCAAATAAGCTGCACCAAAGGGGAACAAATAAACATTCCCAAAATTCCCATTATGGGAAAAGATTTGTAATCCCTCTTCTGCTAGACTGGCCTCTATAGCAATGCTTAGCAGTGCATTCAAAGCGTTACAAGCCTCATTTGAATTGATGGAAAGTCACATTACCCCCTGAGGTACAGCTGGTTTGCCCCAGAACTGCTCCACTTTGCTTTTATATATAGGACTTATCCTTCCTTTAGCATAATTACATCAATCACAATGACAGAGAGCTGTACAGTCTGGTCTTTTGGTGTATCCTGATGTTTAATGTTAAATAAGGTGAATCACACTAAAACATGAATGTAATGCACAAATTAAAAGCATGCATTGTTTAATATTATTGTTTAACTAATCAAGTACTGCATTTCTAAAATTTGCCATGATAAAACAAGAGAAAAAAAATGGAAGTAGGGAAGCAGACCTTTAAAGTTAAAGAGGTAGTAATGCCACGTTGGTCTATACGGATCAGAAAGAGGGACACTATTGTCAGCATAAGGAATACCCTACTCCCCTTCATCAATAGGGACACAGACACAGACAATATTGTCCCTCATTGCAGTCTGACTGGTCAGTCAACTAGCTTTCAGATCAGAGGGAAGAAGAGTGATGTCATGAAAAGGGGCGGGTTGGGGAACTTTAAAGTACAATTACAAGAAAAATGCACCGATATGGACATTGTGAAAGCTACACAGCATTATTTAAAAGTATAAGGAATAATCTGATATTCATTTATAGCATGACAGTACTATCTCTTTAACCTTTAAATGTTTATCCCATTGTTTAATAAATAAGCAGTTAAAATATTTAACTGTCAGAACATATATTTTTAAACATTATTGTAGAAAGTGATAAAATAAAGCTTTTTATAACAAAACTATATCAGCCTTTTATGAATGGAAGCAAACGTTATTAGCTGTAATTGAATCTGTCTGTATTTGGATAGAAACATTCAAATACCTACAGGAATTCAACAAAGCACAGGAGAGAATAACATTTCAAAGGAGTAGAAGTGATAGGACATAGTCTCAAACTAGAGGGTCAGAGGCTTAGAGATAATATAAGAAAGTTTTACTTCACTAAGAGGGCGGAACATACGTGGAGTAGCCTACCAGCAGAAGTGGTAGTGTTTAATACAGTGAGGGAATTTAAAAGGATAGTATAATAATATTGTACATATTTGTAAAATAATGTAATAGCCCTCAGGTTAATCTTTCAGACCTTTATGGTTTGAGAGATAACTGAAGGCAAAGTCCCCCCTCCCTCCCCCTTCCCTGAAGTCAGCGTTGTGCTGACTGCAGGGATATCCGGTCTGACTTTAATCATGCGACTCTGCAGCAGAGCCGCTATTGCGTTAGTGACAAAGAATTATTTCACTGAAATGGTCTTCTCCATGTGCTTGCAAACCAAGCACATGTAGAAGACCATTTCAGTGAAATAATTCTTTGTCACTAACGGGATCTCAGCTCAGATGCAGAGACGCATGCCTGTCATACGACAGACTTCCCATGCAGTCAGTACAATGCTAACTTCAGGGAAGGGGGAGGGAGGGGGGAACTTTGCCTTCGGTTATCTCTCAAACCATAAAGGTTTGAGAGATGAACCTGGGGGCTATTACATTATTTTACAAATATATACAATATGGAGGATAGTAATAATAAAGTATTACTATTCCTTTAAGGGTGCATAGGATAGGTGTAAGACTATACTGAAAACAAGACCAAGGACCATATAAGGTTTGATGTTTTTATAGTAAGAAAATGGGCAGACTACACGGATTAATATCTGCTGTCAGATTCTATGTCACTAGAATTTACCACTGGCAAAAATTTTTCTAATTCCTTAACAAATATCAATAAAAAAGATTCAGTGAGTATGAAAAAAGTATAAGAATACATTTTAATGTAATGCTCTACCAGATATGGCAGCCTGATGAATGATGAAAACAATTAAATTATAAAGTAATGTCAGTGAATACTGATGCCTGAAATAAAGTTAGATTTAGTTGAAAGTTTTCCGATTTTGAAATTAATGATGTTTGTTAAAGTACTAATTGCAGAGTCTTCTTTTACCTGAATATATCAGGCTTTTCAGCTTCGAGCTTAACCCTTTGAGTGCCAGAGGGGTACGCAATGCATTGCAAAGCAAAGCGTTGCGTACCCCTCTGGCAATCAAAGGTTTAAGGGTGATTTTTTTTATCTTTGATGTCATTAGTAGAGATACATAAAATCTATTTTTTGGATTTGAATGAATACTACAAAATGTAAACACGTTCTGAATCCTATTAAAAACTGACCAAAATAGAAAAATGTCAACTTGAACTGGAATAGTGACAAGATCATCTATAGTCAGATCAGTTCTTGGGATGGATTCTATTGCAGGTGATATTTTTATCTCTGCTTTTATCTCCGGTTTTCCCCATAGACTTCAATAGGAAAATGTTTGATAAAACGGGTGTTAACATTTAGCACCTGCAATAGAATCTTGCCCTTTTTGAGCTGCTTTTTCATTAACTTTTATTTAAGGTACAAAATGATTAAGGCTTAACTGGAAGATTTCAGATACATTACTTTAAGTGGAAAAAACTGGCAGTATAAATAATATGTTATGTGCAGTTATTTTCTACTTTTTTCTGCCAGTCACACTATTTAATCTTGGCTAGTTTACCGGAAGAGACGAGGGGAGTGCTACTACGGACCCACCAATCATCCACAGTCAGAGAGGACTCAATTCACGTGCTTCAATAAAAGCTGTTTGTTTTTCTTCATCTAAAATCATCTTCAGTGATAGAAATTAACATGTATAGATACAAAAAAACACTCTGCAGACATCAAAGACACAAACCACCTAATGCGTTTCGTGAGTATATCACTAATTCATAGGCTAGGAATAAATAACAGCTTTTATTCACGCATGTGAATTGAGTCCTCTCTGGCTGTGGATGATCGGTGGGTCCGTAATAGCGCTCCCCTGCAGTGTTGTCTCGCTTGTCGAAGTCCTTGGCCAGGGCCTTGGGGGTTTACTCTGGACCCTCAGCGGCTTTGAGTAGAAGAGATACACACGTTATATGTCAATAAGAAGATTATGTTTCGGCATTTATAGCAGTCTCATTTTATTATTCTTTTTTATAGTTTACTGGATGCATTGCATTGCATATCCCTCTGGTTCTTAAAGCGGGAGGTTCACCTAAAATCAAATTTTGAGCATGTGTTTTAACACATACACCTAGATTAGTACTGGGGGGTTTTTACTCTCAATCGTCTGCTAGTAGAGACATTTAGACTTTAAAATCGGGCACTTCCACATTCTGTGGGGCCCTGTATGTCCTGCACGATGCCACAGGACTTCCCAGCTGCTCCAGGAAGTGCGTTCCCGCTCCCCTTTGTAACTGTATTTCTGTGGGCTAATATTACAGCAGGCTCCGTTTACAATGCTACTGAGGTAGCACTGTAAACGAAGCCTGCTGTAACATTAGCTCACAGAAATATAGCTACGAAGGGGAGTGGGAACATGTTCCCTGGGGCAGCTGGGAAGTCCTGAGGCGTCATGCGGGACATACAGAATGCGGAGTGCCTGATTTTAAAATCTAAATATCTCCACTAGTAGATGATTGAGGCACAGAAAAGACTCCCACCTTAGTAATGCACTCGCATGATGCCAGTCTTGGCCTTTATTCATCTTCGGGGTCCCTACCACTAGTTGCCAAGGATTGTGCGCACCAACAAACATCTGTGCTGGTAGATCCCTCCTTATGGATAGTCCCTTTGTGCTGAGGAAGATCTATAATCCAAGTGTTCGCTCTTATCAATGTTATGTGTATGCAGTGTTAAGCAATATGATATTAAAGTGCATCTGATAAGCATGGATAGAGAGTCTCTAATATCAGTATTTGTGAGCAGGTGTAGCTAAGCCAGTGGGACTTCACATGTATTAAACTGCCAATTCATTGGGACAGTGTGTGCTGTCTACAGGGAGGAATGTGGGTTCACACAAGATGTGGGAGGGACAGGATCAAAAGTGAGTGTGTACTAAAGAAATTAGACTTAATGGAGGAGACACACTAAAGTTCGATGCTGTGGCAATATGATTTTGCTGATGTATGTAAAGCACTTCTCCTTTTCAATGCAGACCCACATCACCATATGCACTATTATTAGGGATGGAAGGAGAGGGGAGGGGAGGAGAAGTTGCTCATTGGAATACAGGGTTGAGGAACTGGACATCACCAGCAGTAGACAACTCTGAAGTCTGAGAGCATCCTCTCTGCTTCCCCACATGGTTAGTAGGGGAGTGGAGAGGATCCTCTCAGCACCATAAACAGTATCACTCCCTTAACACTGTGCTGTGGGGATGTACACTCCTGTGGCACTTAAAGGGCTAGAAAAGTACACCAACCAGTACCCAATCATCCCCTCAGCTCTGTATCATTTTTCATAGTCATATTTTTTTGCACTCCCAAAGGAACAAGGCTGGGGGTCAGGCAGCGTCCATGGGGATTTGTGGGTACCAGATTCCCCCCCAAGACTTGTTCCCTTGCCCACTGTTAGCCATAGAACCCATTATATCCAAATTTTAGCACAATAATTTTCCTATATTGGACATTTTTTATTATAATTCATTTTATTTTAATTTATAGTTGTAGATTTTGTATCTATTGGATACATTCATTCAGTATTGTACTATACCTTACCCCCTTTCTCTTTTTTATTTAAATTTTTTTCACTTTAGGTGTAGTAATATTATTTTATATATTATATATATATTATATTATATATATTTTGTATAGACAATGGCACTCTCAGGGTTAAATACCAACACAGTGGTGTAAAGGTGCACGTCCGATACAAATACAAATAACTAAATCAGGTATACTCAGTCTAGTATGCTCCCGGCCTTGTGAGAGACAGCACACTTGAAAAAACAAAGTTGCAAAAATAGATTAATTTATTGAATGCATGC
Organism: Rhinophrynus dorsalis; assembly: GCA_037306005.1. Taxonomy (NCBI): domain Eukaryota; kingdom Metazoa; phylum Chordata; class Amphibia; order Anura; family Rhinophrynidae; genus Rhinophrynus; species Rhinophrynus dorsalis. Next base: position 399,719,854 of record CM074718.1, read on the forward strand.
CAACTATATAACTATGTATTCATTTTTATTATCTGAATATATGGCAGTTGCTTGAATTGACCAACTGATGGATTGTATATGCTGTTGTATATATCATATATATTGTAACATACAGCATTATGGGTGGATTTGTTTTGTTTTAACTATTATTGCTCTAGTACTGCCATCTTGAGAACAGTGATGAAAGGCTAGTTATAGTCATCAGATGTTTGTATTCCAACTGAAGATGCTCAGATGGCTTGCAGTTATGAGGTAGAGATGTTTGATGTATTGATTCCTTTATTTGGATTTTCATTAACTCAGCTACATTTCTTCTAAAGATTCCGACAAAGTTTAAAAGCATTTACATTAGTTGATGATAAATACATTTAATTTATGGGACATTCCCTTTAAGTATTAGAATTATTAACTATCAACTATTAAAACATTAACCAGTAATGGTTTTCTTGTGTTTGATTTATTTCCAGTCTGTTGACCCAGGACAGCAGTTCACATGGGAGCACTCTAACCTGGAAGTTAATAAACCAAAGAATAGATATGCAAATGTAATTGCGTATGATCACTCTCGTGTTTTACTTTCTGCAATTGAAGGTAAGCAAATTAAATTATTTTCCCCTCACTAAACAAGATTATAGTGTCCCAACATTGTGTTCTGTAAGAAGAAATGTGTCTTTAATTCAGATTTTTGGTTTTTATTTCTTGTCATTGAGCTGGTGATAAGAATATGGTCTTTGCAGACTGCTATGGTGATGCTAGTCTTCTACACCTCAGTTCAGAATATATGCTCATTCTGATCTGACATTATAACAATTTAGAGTTGTACAACATTACCTAAACAAAATAGAAGCAAACCATATTAAATAAATACTGCAAATGTGGTCTTAAGTGATCAGTGGGGTGAATGTACAAATTTTCCAGTGCTTTAGTCTCTAATGCCCATGTCTGTTGCACTCAAGGATATGCACTATAGGGTATGATTGTTATAGTTCATACAAGTGGGCACATTTCACCAGGGTCAGTCTTTAATTCCAGCAAGCCCTGCACCACCAGGTCCATAGCATAGCTTGATTAGTACATTGGTGTAGGCAAGACGTAAAGGGAAGGACTGTCCCAAAATTCCCACACACTTTCTGTTGGCACAAGCGGAGTTAAGTCGAGAATTTTATGTATATTGATGTTAGACAGGCATAGGGACAGAACTCAAATTCCACCACCTATTATTACAGGGAATCAGCATGGTATATTCACTAGGACAAAACTGAGATACAGAAGAACAATGTTAAGGAAAAAAAATAAAACATATCTGTATTTTTTTTCCATTTAGCCAGAGACACTGCCCTTTAACTTTAACTTGCATCTCCTCAGTTTCAAGTGGCCTACCTCTTTTTTTATACAGATTTTTATTGAATTTTCAAATGCCATAAAATCATAACTACAGAATATTCAATCTAGCTACATAGTATCATGAGAGCACAATTTTGAAATTATTACAAATTTCATATAATAGTAAACTTATTAGTTGAGCTCCAATTATAGATGACGTTCCAACAGTGAAGTTCCAATCGGACAACTCAACAGCGGTTGTATACATTAGTTGTCAAGGAGGAACCAGAAGTGAGTCAGCTTGGATGGAGGTTTGAGAGCTCCTTCAGTAAGCCGAAGCTCACTTGTCAACTATCCTGGTAGTTCATATCCCAGGCTTGTAAAACATTTTCACAGACTTTCTAAGTCCTCAACATCTGGATCCGAGAAAATGGGGACCAGTGTGTGTGCTACCAGAATGTATTCCGCTGGGAACTTCCATCAGTTGATCTCATGGCTTCCTGCAAAAAAGCGTAAGGTCCCTCGGTTCTGTACCAACAAAAAGGATTCTCTAGCATTTATGATGGACGCAATGTCCATTCCATGGGATTTTCATCTGGTATATGAGTTTCCTCTGGTTCCCCTAATTCTCAAGTTATTGAGAAAGATCAGGTTGGAGAGTGCTTAAGTCATCTTGATCTCACCTTTTGGCCCCTTGTGCCTAGTTCTCGGACCTTCTCAATCTGTTCATTGCAGAACCATTTTGCCTTGCCTTGAGATCAGATCTCCTGACCCAGGACCCAGTTTATCATCCTCAAGGGGAAAGGTTGGCTTGACGGCATGGCTCTTGAAGCCAGCATCTTGATGAAAAGGGGCTTTTCAGATGATGCTATGCTCCAAGCTAGGATGTCTCAGCTAAGTCCTATCAAAGGATGTGGTCTCTATTCTACCAGTGGTGTGTTGATCTAGACACTTCCCCACAGGCTTGCAGTCTTCCTATGATTCTGACTTTTTCTTCGAGATGGTGTCAAGAAGGGTTTCAGCCTGAGTTCTATTAAGGTTTAGATCTCAGCTCTCTCCTCTCTCATGCCTACCCTACCTACAGAGATCTCAATCCTCTGTGGGATTTTAGTTTGGTGTTAGGAGTTCTCCACAAGCCTCCTTTGGTGCCTCTTTTAACTGCTTCTTTGCATCTTGTGATGCTCAAAATCTTTTGGCCATTGTATCAGTATGCAGCGTTGTCAAACTACAGGCTTTATATAATAAAAGCCCCTTTCCTAGTTTTTCCCAAGTACAAGGTGGTTCTTTGTACTCCAATGGTTTATTTTGCCCAAGTTCATCTCAGATTTTCGCATCAACCAGGAAACTCTTTTTCCTTCCTTTTGCCCTAATCCTTCTAACAGTCAGCAGCTGAAACTTCCTTTCTGGATGTAGTACACTGTTTAACATACTATATTCATCATCACAGGCAACCTTTTCTGGAAAGTCTGACTCTCTTTTTTGGCATTACTTAGGGCCCCCCAAGTGGGCCAGGCTGCAGCCAAGGTTACCATTGCTTCCTTGTTCAAGACGACCATCCGACAGGCGTATGTGGTCAGAAAGAAACTTGTTCCTTTCCAAGCCATGGCGTACTCCACCACACCAGTGGGCACCTCTAGCACCTACAAGAATCGTACCTCTGCTAAGCAGCTTTGAAACAAGGTGATATGGTTGTCTCTGCACACTTTCATTAAAGACTACCATGTCAGTGTCCATGCCTCAGCTGTGGCCAGTTTTGTCTGGGAGGTCGTTCAGACAGAAGTGCCTGTTTAAGGACATTTCTACTATTCCCTTCTGCAGAGTTCTGAACTGTTCTTGTTCTTTATTCAGTTGTTTGGTGCGCAAGTTTGGTGTCCACTGACAACTGAGGTTTATACAGTACCTGTTAGTTCTGTGGAATTCTGGCTTACAGTTGAGGGCTTTCTTCTCTTTTTCCTTCACAGGGATCATGGTGGATGCTTTCGCCTATCTCCCTGGTTCCTGTGTTCCACATTGAATGTAAGAGATAAGAGAATTTTAGTGAACATATAGTTAAATCCTTTTCTCTTAGTCCATGTGGAACACAGGACTCTCTCCCAAAGAACAAACCATGTGATTTAAGTTCCTGGGCACATTCAATTGTGGTCTCTGTTCAGGAGATTTCCTTCTTTCCTTTTGCTTTTTCTTTATGCTACTTTGCTATACATTGAAGCCGAGGGGACGGGGGAGTAAAACTGGAGGGAAGAGTGGAGTCTCTGCCTCATTGGCCCTGTCTTTATTGAAGTACCTTGCCCACCTCTGGAGGAGAGAAATGTAACTCCCTGGTTCCAGTGTTCCGTATCGATTAAGAAAAAAGGATTTAATAGTAAGTTCACTTGAATCCTCTTTTAATACAAGCAAGTCATATTTGTAAAATGAAAAAAAAATGAGAGATTGGAGTTTCTTTACTTCTGACACCACTTATTGTATGTCATCTCATACCAATTTATTTAGACTGTAAGCTGCTTGGGACAGGGACCTGTCTCCTATTGTTTCTATGAAAGTGACACTTATTTTCTCCCCTCTTATTTATTATAGCATGCATCTGTTGTATGGTGCTGGGTACACTGTGTGGCACCATATAAATAAAGATATACATACATACCAATAGTGTACAATTTTTCTCGGGAAAGCAATATCTAATTAATATAGTGGGAAATTCCACAGTTTTTAAAGATTTTAGTCCAGTTGAAGGGGTAGAAATGTGAAACAGTGCCTAATATGTTCATTAATGCATCTTCTATACACATCAGACCAGTGGTAGAAAGGCAAGAAAGGCAAGTGAACACCTCATTTGATGCACTGGGATATCTACTTTCACGAAATGTATGTTTAGGGGGGTTATTTTGATGGTATAGGGTAATTATACCCTGTTTAGTGCATTTTAGTTATCACAGTGAAAACGTTAATAAAATGTTTATGTGATGTTTTGAATTTGGGACTCCAGGGAAGGACATACATTTGTGCACCGAAACATAAATGTATCTGTGTACTCAGGAGATCAGTAGCATTCATATTTCATACATTATTTTTATTCTTACACTAAGAATTTCATACATTATTTTTATTCTTACACTAAGCTTGCTTGAGATGTTCAGTAATTTGTGAATTTAATGTACTTTTCCGAAACCTTTATGAAAACCCCTGTTTAAAAAAAATCTCCTTGCTTCATCATTTGTGTAGAAAGAAAAGTGATCTTCTAATTAGGAATACAGTCTACTTTCAGGAACCATATGATTTTATATACAGATTGAGCTGTGAAACTTTCAAAACCCCCACATATATTTTTGACACAGTATATATTAGCAAGATAAGAAATTGTTTTTTGTATTTAGGATAAGCAGCTTGTTGCATGATGCAAACTATACTTCACGGGAGACACCATGCAAAAACTGAATTTGTTCTGAGAAAATATAGAGAGTTTTCTATATATAACTACAAAATTACCTATGGGAAACATACCTAGACCGTGGGTAGCAAAAATGCTGAAAATGTGTCTGATTTCCAGGGTATAACTCATTTCTCAAGCCTCTTCTACTGGAAGGGTTAAATTGGTTGCTTTTTGTGTATGCTTTGAAAACATCATCTATAAAATGGATCTGCATCTAATTTATTTTTTTGCCCATGCTTGCTTATAGTCTCTCACTTCCCTGTGGTCTCTACTTTGTAGTGAAGAAAATGCCATAATAACAAGCAACATAATCAATGCTTTTAGCTATGGGAACTACCAAATATCCAAATAGCTATTTGCACAATCTGTTCTTAACACATTCTTACTGTGTTTGCCATTATTATTATGATGAACTGTTTAGCACCTTGAAAAAATATTTTGCCCACCATCTACCAATGTAAATTACATCACACTTAATCTAGTAAGGCAAGATATTACATGTATATAAGCTGATTTAATAAGAAGAAATGAAGTAATTCACCATTGACCATTTACACCAAAGGCGATAAATAAAAGTGAACACTAATTTAAATTAGGGTTTAACCACTTGAATGCTAGAGATGTCTCAAGTGCATTCTGAAGCATTGTATTACCTACCTCTGTAACAGTTAGAGTGAATTTTAGGGGCGAATGTTGCCCTCTTTGGTGCAAATAGTTCTTATTAATTGTGAAACTCAACTGGCAAAACTGTCAATAAAAGCCTTTTATTTTCTTTCGGCTTTATCAAATTATGCCATTCTATTACGGCCAGTATGGATACCAAATTTGTTCTCTGATTGACTTGAATAAGGAGTCACATAATGGCCATGCATGACCTCTTCATCTCTGATTGGCTGAGAAGTGACGTTACTGCAGGAAATGGTCATTGCCCTGTGTAACACCACCTCCCAGCTAATGGGAGCATAAGAAAAAAATAATTAAACCGGGGTCGATAAACCTAAACCTATTTTTTCTTCTTCTCACAATTGCCTTTGTGAAAGCACAGTCAGGACTGGGGTGGGTACAACTTTTATTTTTTCGTTTAGCATGGTCAAATATAGCAGCAGGTTTGTAGGGCATTTGTTTTTATTTGTGTTGGAGAATTATAAAATGAAAAAAGAAAAGAAGAAACTAGTGCACACTCAATAGTATAACTTCTAACATAGGGAAATGGTATTTTGAGATGGTAATAAAGTGCTCACAGGGTAAACATGTGATAAAAGGTAGAGGAGAAAATAAATCCCTGCAGAATTAAGCACTCAGAATAACACCATCAGTATCACCTACCCATTGTAGTTCAAGTAAGATATGGGAACATCATTAAAACGTAGCCTTTATTAAAAAGTATAAATTAAAAAAGGTTTTAGCGAATGTTAACAGTATCAAACTCAATAGTCTGGATCATTTAAAGGGACTGTAATGTCCCATAAAAACTTTTTATAGTTTTATAGAGCCTTAGAAAATAAGCAGAATGGTGCAAACCCTATCTCTCAAACCGCTATGGTTTGAGAGGTATAGGGATTCAAAGTTCCCCCCTCCCTCCCCTTCTCCTAATGTCAGCTGTAAAGCTGACAGCAGAAGAATCGAGTCGTACGACTCGAGGAGGCTCTGCAGCAGAGCTGAGATTAAGTTATCTATAAATAATTCACTCACTGGAAAGGTCTACAAAGTGTGCCTGGTTTGCAAGCACACTTTGTAGACATTTTCAATGAATGAATTCGTTATAGATAACGCGATCTTGGCTCTGCTGCAGAGCCACCTGTTGGTCCCCAGATCGGAATCTCTTGCTGTCAGCTAGACGCTGACGGTGAAGGAGAGAGAGGGGTGAACTTTTAGTGCCTGTAGCTCTCAAACCATAGCGGATTGAGAGATAGGGTTTGCACCATTCTGCTTATTTTCTAAGGCTCTATAAAACTATAAAAAGTTTTACGGGACATTACTGTCCCTTTAATCAATGCACATATATCATTTTATGAAATGACTAGTCTAAAAGCCCTTGTACATGGGCCAAAGTCCGGGTAATGTTAAGAGGCCACTACCTCACTGCTCCACGTGATGCAATCATGTGCAGTAGAGACTGCCCGAATGCAGACAGTCTCTACTGAGCATGACTGCATTGTGACAAACATCCTAGTGAATTATTATATAGGATGATACAATGACCAGATACTGTGATAACCATCAGATTATGTCCCAGTATCTGCTAAATCGTAAGCTAAAACAATAGTTCTTGTGATAGATGTGAGAATAATCACATGATAAAGATAACCACTTTGGAGCCTAGTAGTTCCGTTGCGATCCCAGATCAGACCGTTACAACAGAGCCGGCTTCAAAGGGAGAGATATAATTGACTAATCTGATTTGAAATGGAGCCCCACGCAAAACATGTATCCACGAAGGAAAACCAATAATGAGTGAATCTCAACACAAAAACATAGCAATCTGTGCATAGAAAATCAAAAACCTCAAAATCAAGAGCTATTAGATATCCTATGTCAGTGCCCCACATCCATTATATATTTAGTTAGCGACGATCATAAGCAGGCTGCTTAAAAATCATATATCACACAGATCTACTACATATTATGCAGATATAGGGATTTGATCTAAGCAAGCCCACATAATATCACATACACAGGGACTACAGAAAATTGAGGATCACAACATAACAAATGTAAAGCTCGTTATATATAAATCAAAGCTTATTAGGACTTACCATAACGACGTGTATGATGAAACTGAATCAAAATCCCTTCACTCTGAACCTGACCTGAAATCAGTAAAAATTCACTCAAGTTCTTGGATATTAAAATTAACGATGATGAAATTAATTGATTAGAAACAGATCTATTCAGAAAGAGCACTGCCACCAATAGCCTGTTACATTTTAAGAGCATTCATCTAATACATATGAAAGCTATTATACAAACAGGCACATTTTTACATTTTTAAGACGTAATTGCTCAAGTCCAACCTTGTACAAAGAACATGCATAGGAATTAATGACTAGGTTCCATACACATGCTTACAGTAAGTACTGTGTGTTAACTATAAATCAAAGCTTATTAGTTCTTGGTTCGGCTATGATCAGCCGCCATAAGATCCAAATTAGCAATGATACAGAGTGGATATAGGAGGTTTTGGAGCCTATTAGATCTGATACGGTTTTAACATAAGAGCAGTTTGATCAGAGCCGGCTTCAAAAGAAATCATCCTAGAGAGTTTGATCCAGCATGATTTGTAGCCTATTAGCTCTGATGCGGCTGTAACTTCAGATCAATAACATCAGAGACGACTTCAAAGAAAAAATGATCTGACGCGCGTTTCGCCATGCGGCTTGTTCACAGTAAGCAAAAGGAAGTGCTGGATTTGGCAGTCTGTTTATGCCCCATACATTATATCCAAAAAGGTCAAGGGCCAATCAGGAAGAATTTGCATTCTAATTGGCACACTGCAAGTTCTATTGACACACAAAAACACTGATGAATCATTCATTTGTTGTAAAGGAAGCAATCGTGCATTTTAAATTGATCTAATTTAAACCACCAAGGAATAAATAAATCAAAGTATTTTGTCATGTAGTTAATGGATAATTATATACAAAATAAAATAGCCAACACTTTAAAGCACAATATAAAAAATAAAAACAATGGAAAACCAGATTTCAATATGGTTATATATACTGCTTGTATTATACATACAGGAACATTTTTTTAGAAATTAACTATGGTAATGCAAGGGTTAATTAGAGATGTGCACTAAATTGCCTCTCTTCATTGAGCCCAAATGGAGTAATTGTATTGAGCAGAAATATAAAATAATTTTCTTTCTTAATTCTTTATCAGCGTCTCCTCCATGGATTCCAAGGGACAATTTAATAATGCCCCAAGCTGGAAGGATCCGTGAATCAGAATTATGTTTGTCTAAAAAATGTTTAGCCACAGAAGTGATTTGTTTGGCTTCATGGAGATCTTGTAAAGCTTTATATTTCAGATATGTTCTCTAACCCTGATATTTAGTTTTCTAATTGTTTTCACAATGTATCTGAGACCACAGAGACACTCAAGACAGTGCACCACTCCTTTACTTTGACAGTTAATATAAGAATTAATGGAATGTGTATTTCCAAACCTGTCATCATAATTTTTTCTAGGACTCATGTGTTGACATCCTATACAATTTCTGCATGGAAAGAATCCACAAATGGGTGGCTTGTTGTTCCTTTTCTTTTTAAAGTGACTTGGAACCAGAATGTCCCTCAAATTAGGTGATCTCCGATATGTAATGTCAATTTTATTGTTAAATATAGTTTTCAAATCTGTGTCAGTCTATAAAATGTATAGATTTTTATTCAAAATCTCCTCAATTTTTCACCACCTACAATTGTAGGTGGTTATGAACCGTATTTTGTTAGGTTAATCTTTAGCTTTATTTTCCTGATTGTACAGAAGAAAAGTCCTGGAGTAGTACAGAGCCCGTATGTATGTGCTTTTCACACAGGACTTACTGTAACCATGCGTATGGAAAATTTGCTAAAAACCTTTTTTAATTTATACTTTTTAATAAAGACTACATTTTAATGATGTTCCCATATCTTACTTGAACTACTATGGGTAGGTTCTACTGATGGTGTTATTTTGAGTGTTGGAGAATTATGTGTCTGACCAGGGTGTCGCGGTCAAGGGGATTAGATGTTTTTAACACACACACTCTAATACACACCTGCACCATTCCTTGTGGATGTGGAAGGGGTCTTGGGGACGACTTGTAGGTCTTTTAATGCATATGGGGACTCTAGTCACATTCCTCTAGGCCCTGTTTTCCCCTGCTAGGACCAGCCCAAGGAATGTGGCCAAAGTCCAGACACTTTCCTTGAGCTTCTTAACATCACTTTGGTTGTTTTGGAGTATTTTTCTCAATACTAAAAGGACTGCAATGAAATAAAACACAATTCGGCAATCCGATTCTTACCCTGTGGTTGCAGAAATGAGCTACAAAAATCAGCAGATATCAGCCAAAAGTAAAAAAATAATATGTCAGGTATTTCCAGTTACAATAGAACCCTGGCCTAATTGAGCCTCAGAATGTTTTAGTATGAATAGATTTAGTTACTCACATTTTTATAACATTACAGGCATTATATGCAAAAAAAAATGTTAAGTGGTTAAAAACATTGTTTAAGTTAATGTGCAGTTTTCTGTCTGGAAATGAGATATGCTTTATTGCCTGCAATATCATTATCTGTGCATATCTCTGTCTGGGAAGGAGGTGTGCTTTACTGCGTCTGCAATATCATTTATATACATGTGGATTAATGTATGCTGAGATTTTGACTTACTTAGGTTTGCTTTTGATCTAAGCAGAATCAAACTTTGGTAGAAAAAAAATCCCTAAAAATGATGTTCAGAAGTATTTTTTATATTTGTTTTAATAAGAGCAAATTAGCCAATAATTATGATTTTTCAATCAAATAACATCATCAAACTTGAGATGAAAACTATTATACTGAATTCAGGAAGAACAACTATTACATTTCCAATGTCACTTCCCAATCAGATAATTTATAGTAATATGCTAACCTTGCCCAATGAACCAAAGAAAAGTGGAGTAATTGTGGGGCAAACCAACTGCAGCAGAGAGGTCAAATAATAATTCCGCAAATCCCCTTTATTTAAATGTGATTTTTAACTCCTTCATTTCTTCTCTGTGTAGTGTTGATCTTTCTTTTAGTGGATTAAAAGTTGCATTTAAATCTAGATGACATTTTGAAGTTGGGTTGTGTGGTTGGAGTTTCCAAAACAGCTCCCAAATTTGAAGGCCCCGGCTGTTTGAGATTGCTGTTCAGGCCATTCAGGAGTTCCACTGACTCTTGAAATTCTTTATCCAGATGTTCAGGTTTGAGAGTTTCAGAGAAAAAAATGCAGTCAGTTATGAGTGCAACTTCTAATTTGAACTGCAATGTAATGGATTGATGTTGCATTTGGGAAATTTTCTCGAATCCGTTATTCATCTTTAATGTGATCCAGACCTTAATTTGGTATTTGGAGTATTTTTTTCCATGCATTTTCTTCAAGTTTATAGCTGTGTGTAGCGCTGAATTGATAAAACACTGAGGTCACCACTAGTGTATGTACAGTCATCTTGTTTATATGTGTGCCTGCAATCTTTCACTTCCACTTTACAGTTCTGTTATACTCAGTGCCTACTAAATGGGTTTTAAAGTTTATACAAATAATGTGCTGAGCTATCATATTGCCTGCTCTTTAAGATGCGTGTTATTAGTTTTCACATAAACCTACACCAACCACATCATGTCTTTACTGTAAATGCAAAAGTGATTTATTTAGCTTCTTTTATTGCATTTACTTTCAAAGTTCTGCCATATTTTCAGTCTATATATCAGCCATGGACCAAGTCAACCAAGGTCATCTGCTCATTATTTTATAATCTGTACAGCTCCTTGCCAGTATAATGTTGGATTTATCACTATTGCTGTTTAAATCAAAAGCATCTTAGTTTAAGCTGAATTTTCTTGATTGTTTGCATGATAGGTTTTTATAAGTGATTGACTGCTAATCAGCAAATCTGTGATATGAGGAATGAAAAATGAATATTCTCTTTACTTTTGAATTATGCATAATGCAAATCTAGCACTACATTTTGCTGATGATATGTCTGCCTCTACTTTTAAAGATGATCGTGATTTCTTTTGTTTATGCATCTGTATATGTAATTTTGCTTTGTTTTAACTCCTTGGGGATCATAGGACCTTGCACACGTCTCTCGTCCTAAATGATTAAACGTCTTTTTCATTTCTTACCAACCTTATTTGTCCATTTAAACATCTTAATTTTAGCAGAAATGTGGTGTTTCTCACAGCTCCCTCTTCATTGCTCATTGTCACAACTGTGCCTCGCTGCCGGCACTGGACAAGCCGTCAGCTTCCAGTATGCAGACTTACTTGTGCGGCTGGTACCAAGGAGCTGGTCATGTCTCGAGCCTAGTGGCTGTAATGCCGCATCTGCAGCATGGATGGGCACCGCTTCTCCTCTGCATGTCGGGCAGGCGCGTGTTTTCTGATGTCACTCGCCGCTCTTAAAGTTACAGGGGATTGTTATGTGCTCCACCTCTCTACCTCATTTGGGATATATAAACTGCCTGAACACCTTGCTCAGTTGCCCTTACGTTGGTGTTCAGTGCAGTAGTTTATTGTCCTTTCTGATCTTGTGCTGACCCTTGCCTGGCTGACTCTCTGCTTCATGTATGACCCTTGCCTGGCTGACTCTCTACTTCGTGTATGACCCTTGCCTGGCTGACTCTCTACTCCGTGTATGACCCTTGGCTGTCTGACTATCCATTCTGGTGCAGACCTGTGGCTCTGGATGTTTACCAGCTCCGTGTTTGACCCCTGGAATAGTCTGACTATCCATTCTGGTGCTGTCCTGTGGCTCTGGCTGACTAACTGCTCAGTGCATGACTCTTGTCTGGCTGACTCTCCGCTCCGTGTATGACCCTTGGCTGTCTGACTATCCATTCTGGTGCAGACCTGTGGCTCTGGCTGACTACCAGCTCCTTGTTTGACCCCTGGCGTAGTCTGACTATCCATTCTGGTGCTGACCTGTGGCTCTGGCTGACTACTCCGTGTATGACCCTTGGCTAAGTCTGACTATCCATTCTGGTGCAGACCTGTGGCTCTGGCTGACTACCTGCTCTGTGTTTTACCCCTGGTGTAGTCTGACTATCCATTCTGCTGCTGACCCGTGGCTCTGGCTGACTAACTACTCCGTGTATGACCCTTTGCTAAGTCTGACTATCCTTTCTAGTGCAGACCTGTGGCTCCGGCCTAGTATTACTCCTGTTGCCTTTGGGCATTACCGTTACCTGTTCCCATCCTAGTCTTGGCTGGGTCATATCCCCGGTTCTCGGCAATCTCCAGTGAGACCCTCCTGAGCAGTCTCCTATTTCTGGTAGGAACCACTTGCTCTGGCTTCGGTTAGTCTCACACTAGGATTTGGTCTGCCGTGCTTCTGCTTACCTGTGCTTATTTAATAAAGTTGGAGTTTAATTTATGTACTTGTTTCTTGCTTTTCATTGACTACTGTGACACTCATACAGCAGACATGCTTTATCAAAAATCTGTTCAGCCCATAATGCACTGTATGCATTGTAATACCCTAATGACGGTTCTAAAGACTCTGATGTGGATGCAGTGTATTCCAAAAGAATATGTTGCTTCTTATTTAGCAGTTGAGAGGGTAATTGCAATTATAATTAAAATAAATCCCCAATACTCAATTCTTACAACACTTGTCTAAAATAACCCTTCCACTGGTGTCGTAACTTGAAACATAATGAAAAGACCCATTGGCAATGGATACGTTTAATGCATTTAAATAATATAGCCAACAATCTGTACCTCCCCCCATCTGTCCTTCCATAAACAAACCCTCCATTGCCTGAAGCACATATCAATCAATGTATTGCAGCCCCCAGCAAAGGATAAACTAAAAATATTTAATTAGAATTAAAAAAAGAATTGACCCTTTCTTCAACAAAACTGCCATAGTTCAATTAACCACTCCATTGCTTGAGGAAATTACACTGTATTGCACAACAATGTATAACAGCCTCAGTCAGCTGGGGGGTTGTAATCAAAATTCATTTTAAAAATGGCTTAACACCATTATCACCCCCATCCCCCATGAGGGAAGGTGCTCAGTATATTTTAATACCTGACTTAAATGCAACCTCAAGTGTAGAAAGATATAGTAGAACACACTACTGAAAACCCTGTGGTTCGGTCTGTATGGACTGTAAGATAAGTGTGGACAGTAGACTCTTATAAATATAGTTGTTTACCTTTCTTGTTTATTGCAAATCCTCTGGACTGCAAGTTATGTGAGTCAGTTTCCTTGTTGTTCATGGGAAAAATGTGTGGATTACAAACTTTGTAGATTAGGTCCTCTATGAATTGCAGGGATTTGGTCCAGTCTACATTACTGCAAACTGAGTTGCAGGCCAGCTAGTCGTAAAATGAAAATCCATACAGTGATAAACATTGAGAACAGCATCAATTGTTACTCATCTGCATAATGTCACACACACTAGTGGACTAGCAGAAATTTCCATGTGTATGTGTGTGTATGTGTATATAAATGTTGTATCAATTAACAAAATGATGGTGAATGAACAGAAGAAAAATTTAAATCAAATCAATATTTGGTGTGACCACCCTTTGCTGCAAAACAGCAGCAATTTTTCTAGGTACACTTGCACACAGTTTGTTAAGGAACTCAGCAGGTAGGTGGTTCGAAACATCTTGGAGCAACATCTTCTGTGGATTTAGGCAGCCTCAGTTGCTTCTCTCTCTTCAATGAATCCCAGACAAACTCAATGATGTTGAGATCAGGGCTCTGTCCAGGCCACACCATCATTTACAGGACTCCTTGTTCTTCTTTACGCTGAAGATAGTTCTTAATGACTTTGGCTGTGTGTTTGGGGTCATTGTCATGCTGCAGAATAAATTTGGGGGCAGTCAGATGCCTCCCTGATGGTGTTGCACGAATATGTATCTGCCTGTACTTCCTCACATTGAGGAGACCATTAATTCTGACCAAATCCATTTTGACCAAATGCAGCCCCAAACTTGCAAGGAACCTCCACCATGCTTCACCGCTGCCTGCAGACACTCATTTTTGTACTGCTCTCCAGCCCTACAGTGCACAAACTACCTTCTGCTGCAGCCAGATATTTCAGATATTGACTCATCAGCCCAGAGCACAGCATGAAACACACTCTGACCATTCTATTCTGCTGCAAGGTTACCGAGGACCAGTTACTGCTAGCTGTGCAGGGATATATGCACAATGTCGGAGAAAATGAAGTGGATGCAGACATTATACGTGGTGAGGTATAAGGCCCTGAAAAAAAACAAAAGTGTGGGGAGGTCTCTTGAGAAACTAACGCCTCATACTTTTACAGGCAGCCATTCATTCGGTCAAGGATATGGCCTCCCACGCATGCCAAGGGAAGAACTGTAGGTGTGGACTATGTAAGAGGAAACCAATCATTTGAGCTGCAGCGCTAGGAGGTGGTACTGTCTGTCAAGATGTTGTTTTTCCCCTTTTGGTGTGCGAGTTAGTCAGGTCATCTTAAAGTGGTAATGTCATGTACCTGCTCTATACCGCACATCTCCAGTGCAACTCACCTGTTGGCAAATCCATGTGAGTGACAGACAGGGACGAATAGCGCAGGTGCACAGATTCCACTTCGCCAAGATGGCTGCACTCTCTTATTCATGTAGGTTCAATATGAAGTCATGATTTTAAATGATGCCAACACTTCGCAAACTTTATTACCATATTTTCATTATTCCATGTATGCTAACAATTAATCCGAGATGACTTCTATTAACATTACAGTTCCGCTTTAACCATTTGAGTGCAAATGCTGTGTGCAATGCTTTGCACAACCACCTGGCACTGAAATTTCTTATACCTAATCATTTTGCTGTCCATCGGTTTAGTTTTGATTTTTGTGTATTTAATAACTTTTTTGGGTAAAGCATCATGTTGGGATGTTGCTTAGCAACCACCCAGCCTACATTCACAGCAGACACTGCAACTACTATAAAAGGCTATCTTACTATCATACACCACATGCTGATTAGGAAAAGGACCATGAGCCACCTTAGTCTCCTTATTGCGTTCTCCAGGAAGCAGTGAGAGGATGTGTGTCTGTTGGGAGATTCAGAGGAAACTAATAGACTGGATACTTCTTTGACACTCAACGGGTTAAACCTTTGACTGCCAGAGGGGATATTTGAATATTTATTTTTAATCCTGTGAGTGCCACAGAAATATCCAACGTATTAAACCTTTAAGTGCCAAAGATTTACCCAGTTCATTGGCGATTTACTTTTAACAGTTTGAGTGCCAGAACAATACCCCTCTGGCATTCAAAAAGTTACACCAAAGGGGCAAAATTGTGCCATTATTGCTAGTACATATATATATACTCCTCTTGCTCCCGCCCTCTCTTTCCCTACCACTCTCCCTTTCACCACTACATCTATTCTCCTCCTTCCCCCACCTCCTTTTCACCAATCCAAGGCTCAAGCAGAAAACACCGTTATATATGAATGATGGTTGAAAGGAGCACTCACAGGAATGAAATTTAAAGCACAATATATTATTTTAAGTGCAGCTATTCATGGATCCATCATATATGCTATCTGTCATCCCTAACATTATTATATACAAATTATTATGTTTTATGAAAATGTTTGTATAAATGGATTAGGAGTTAACTATGTAAGAAAGACATTGTCATGCTTTGTGATGGTTGCATATTTGGTAAGAGATCAAAAAAGAATTCTTCTCTAAAATGTTAGTACTTGTGTGATAGCTTAAAGAAGCCTTGTGCTATATGTATAAATACCTAATCTATAAAACAACTTATAATTATTAATAAACTTTCATGTCATGTTGGCATCCTCCAACAGGAAAAATATTCAAACCAATTACTTTAGTACTACATTACAAATTGAGCCTTGCCAGTAAAATGTCTTGCTATGCCAAGAATATTTTCTTTACAGATAACTGAATTGAGAATATGTGTATTGTTTACCACTCTGGAGTTTTAGGAGTTATATTGATTTAATAACCGATGTGTGTTTATATCTAGAGTCACCATAATAGAGTTAATAAGAATATTCTCTATACTCCATACTTGTGTATTGAATATGGGGTTTATGTATAAATCCTATATAATAATTCGCTAAGTGTGTGTTTGTCAGAAGCCATCATGTGCAGTACAGATGGCTCCGCATGCTGCAGTCATGGGCACTACAGACTGCCTCAGCGGCTGGTAACAGTGCGGGGCTCCGAATTCAGACCGTAGTCGGTACACAGAGAGGACTACGGTCTGAATTCGGAGCTCCCCACTCCGTATCAGCTACAGCGTGGGCATACTCTACTGTGCATGACTGCACTGCGGCCGTTGCTGGGTGGCACTGTGGCCCATGTACATGGCTGTTCAACTAGTGTGTGTATATATATATATATATATATATATATATATATAGTGTTCTGGGTAGCAGAGAGAAACAGCACCCATCACGAAAGATCAAAAGTTGTAGTTTATTCTAATGTAGTCACTACAACAAGCCAAATGTTTTTGGTCCTCAGGGTAAAATAGGGTTCAATTTACACAATGCAGTAAGGACTGCCAGAAAGGGCTTATCCGGAGCTGGGAGCTCCGGAAGGCTGACAGCCTGTCTGTGGTCCCGGCTCCGGGGCAGCAGTGGAGGAGACTAGGTGACAGTTCGCCTCCGCTGCTGCCCCAGAGCTGGGAGCACAGACAGGCTGTGAGCCATCCGGATCAGCCCGTGTATATGGGCTTTGTAACTAGTATATATATATATATATATATATATATATATATATATATATATATATCCTATAACATAAAGTGATAGAATGCGTAGAGACTGTGCATGTGTGGTTTCACACAAAGGGAGCTTCGATGTGAGCCGATCAGCGCGTTCGGCGAGAGACTCGCCGAACGCGCTGATCCGGAGCGGGGAGCTCCAGACGGCTCACCGCCTGTCTCTGCTCCGGGGCAGCAGCCGGGGCCGCTGGGTGCACTATAGCCCGTGTATACGAGCTTTGATACTAGTATATATATATATATATATATAGAGAGAGAGACACACACACACACACACAAAATAACAAGATAGACAAGGTTACTCACCCAGTCACATTGTGGATTGGCACCTGAGAGAAACCGCCAAATCTTGGGTTCTGCTGACACTCCACAATGGTGGTGACGTCAAACCCACATGGTATCTATTACTAAGCAACCCTCTTTTGCCCTAAGGAAGGTCCATTGTAGGATCGACATCATTTGGCATCTTGTAGCAACGAGGTTAAAATAAACTACAACTTTTGATCATTCGTGATGTGTGCTTTCTCACTCTACTACCTGGGACACCCCATTTTGAGTACACTCATGTATTTGTTACCTGTGTCGTGTGGGCCGTCTTTTTTCTATTATCTCTAAACATTATTTATATATATATATATATATATATATATATATATATATATATATATATATATATATATATATACTTAGTGTGCGCCACTGTCCATTGCTTTAACTATATATATATAATATTTACACTTACAATACATATATAAAAGCTTTAATTTCATAAATTATTATTTTTTATAAAATCAAAAGGGTGCTTGTCAGTGATTATGTACCAAAGAGCCCAAGTAAGGGGGAAGGCAATGGCCTATGAACAGATTTATTATCTTATCCAATTCCAACCTTTGTTGATAGCAATGTTACACAGCGGAGGCATGCATATAGGGATTTTGTGAAGGATGGAAACTTAAGTAAGATTATTTCTGAATCTTCTTATACGTATATATATCTCATGGAAACCTCACTGTTAATAAAGCAAAGTATTTTGGAAATTTCTTGATATATTTGTATATGATGAGCACACGTATTTTATCTTCCAATGATGGGGTGAAATAGGAAATATTTTTAAAACAGATCAATGAGAAATCCAGTAAGATGCTGCAATATACATACAAAGCTACATATCACATGTTTTGTCTCCATTCATACAGGGCATTGATCAAAAAGACTTCACATAGTTGTGAAGCAGAAGTCAGTGAAAAGGTGTCTCATTAGATGCATAAAAGTGTTATTAAATCACATGAAGTCCCCAGTTTTACTTGTAAAGTGCCACTGTACCTAAACTGTACCAAAGTGTAATAGTTTATCTACAAACAAGCAGCAAAAATGAATCAGAAATAATGGAATAGTTCTACAGATTCTTAGTGCAGGTTATGATTGGTGTGTATATTTGCACTGCTTATAACAGTCCTGATTGTTCTATAGCTAAATGTACCATGGTCTGTCTTTAGTCTGATACTGACTGAGGACAATTTTTAGGACTGCTAAATTCTTCTTTAGTCACATATTCGTAGAAAAGGAAATAATTTTATTAGAAAAAATTAAGACATATTCAAAATGATCAGTACATAAACTTCTATCTCTTTTTTTCCCTCAGGAATTCCAGGAAGTGACTATATCAATTCCAACTACATTGACGGTTACAGAAAACAAAATGCTTATATAGCAACTCAGGGGCCTCTACCAGAAACCTTTGGCGATTTCTGGAGAATGATGTGGGAGCAGCGGAGTGCAACTGTAGTAATGATGACAAAACTGGAAGAGAGGTCCAGGGTAAATATAATAAACTTGTGTTACTAAGGCCTGAAAATGTATATGCGCACATTTTATTCTGTCCCTATTTACTTAATTTTCAGTATACCAACTAAAGGCCAAAAAGTCTTAGAAGGTAAAATTTGTAGATGATAAAAGGGTTAATAGGAGCTGGGTACAGGTTGTCATTTACTGACAGTATTGGTAGTCTGTATCTAGGAATATAGAGCGCAAAACACAAGAAGAAGAGGAGAAAGGGAATCCTCTAAGTTTAGTAGTTTAATAATACAATAAAAATCACAGTGTAGGGACCCCTGAGGTACATACAGCCCATCTTGGCCCTATGTAAATGCAGTGGAAGAGGGGGGGGGATCTGTTACATTGTGATCCATTTTTCATCTCATTCCATTTCATCCATCAAAAACTATCATAAGCTAAGTCTATTTTCATTATCATCTGACTATTTTGGCAACTATTGAATTCTTATTAGTCTTCAAGATTAGTGGATTATTGTCCATTTTTCTCTGTCATCCAATACATGTTACTGGTAACTTTGGGTAGGCGATCCGCCCCTTTAAGTTGGCAGGAACAATTCTAGTATTGATTACAGGGGATGGAGCCTACCTTCCCTCCTTGGCTACAGCTAGCCAACCAGCACCAGAAAGACTTGTCCCTTGGTGAAGACACAGGCAAGAGAACAGTTCTGCTATAGTTTTAGAATTTTTTTTTATTTTTCTGTTAGAAATGGAATACCAATATTAGGTGGATTACCATAACTGACAATGCCCTTAGATGTGGCTAGCTCAGTATCCAGGTGCTTTTTGTGGACCTTAAGCCCTGGGGGAAAATCTTGGGTACAAGTTCTTTCCTCAGGAGTTGCCCACCAAGGCTTCTTCTTGATACATGGTAATCTGAAGACAGAAGATCTGCAGGAAAGGTGAGTAACCCTTTGATTGCTGCAAGTCCACATGTCCCACAGTGCCCCTCCGCACAGGGTTTTTTTCCTTGGGAGTTCTTATTGCACACTCCTGCACTCATTGGGTCTATCTGTATGTCTGTTGGGTGTTTTGGTGCAGGTTTATGTGGTAACTTAACCCTTTAGCTGCTGGTTTGCATCTTTTGGGGGGATGTGTTATTGTCACTTTCCCAACTGGGTTCAGTGTTTTTTGGGTCTCCTAACTTGTTCTAGTGATGTTTCTGATGCTGCTTCCAAGAAAGCCTTGCTTTCCTTACCCTTTCAGGGTACATCCTTATTTGGGCCAGATTTTAAGGATCTGATTAGTAAGGCCACAGGGGTTAAGAGTACTCTTTTGTCCTTGGTCCCCAGGAAGAAAACTCCTCTCAAGCGTAACAGGTTTTTTCGTCCCTTCCAGACTGAGACATGTCCGGAGAACCAGGCGGTTCCATCAGCTCCACGTGCCTCCTCCAAGCCCAAGCAGCAATGGAAGCCCAAGGTCTCCTCCAAGCCTAAGGCTTCCAAGACTTCTTCGGCATGACTAGGTCCCAGGTCCCCACTCGGCTTTGGGTGGCCGTCTGCGTCACTACCAAAGCATCTGGGAGGGTTCAGTGGCGGAGCTGTGGGTTTTACAGGTGGCGACAGAAGGGTACAGGATCCATTTCATCTCTCTTCCTCCCTTTCGCTTTTTTCCCTCTCATACGCCCCAGGGCACAGAGAAACCTCATCTGTTCAATGGCGCTATCCAGGCCCTTCTTGACAAGGATGTTCTGGAGCCTGTTCCAGTTCAGGACAGAGGTATGGGTTTTTACTCATACCTCTTTGTGGTCTCCAAGAAGGAAGGAGGTTGTCATCCCATTCTGGATTTGAAAGATCTCAATTCCTTTGTGATCAGGAATCCCTAAGGACGGTGATTGCTGCTATGTCCCCGGGGGAATTACTTGCTTCTCTGGATCTTCAGGACATGTATCTACACATCGCTATTCATCCAGAGAGCCGGCAGTATCTCAGATTTGCCTGAGACCGAGGGCACTTTCAGTTTTCAGCTCTTCCCTTTGGTCTGACTACAGCTCCTCAAGTCTTCGACCGTGTTATGGGAGCTTTAGTATACGTCCTCCACTGGGATGGCATCAGAGTTACTCCATACATGAACGACCTTCTTCTGAAAGCCCCCTCTGCGGAACTTCTTCATCAGCAGGTTCAGGACTGCATTCATGCTCTCACCCATCATAGGTGGATCATCAACATGGATCGGATCTTGTCCCATCCCAGCGTCTGGTCTTCCTGGGCCTTCTCTTCAACACTCAGCAGAGCATGGTGTTTCTCACAGAGGAAGTGGCTCACCAGATCGACCAAAGAGTATCTGCTGTTCTGGCTCTCGATCCAGTTCCAGCCAAGAAGCTGACCTCTCTAGTGGGGAAATTCAGCTCTACCATAGAAGTGGTCCCATTTGCCATGACTCACACCAGGGAACTCCAGAGGTTTGTGATCCAGGTGTACAGGGGTCAGCCGGACCTTTTGAAGACGTCAGTGTCACTTCCTCTTCATGTGGAACTGAGTTTGTCCTGGTGGTTCAACCTCTCCAATCTGCTGAAGGGCAAGTCCTTCCTAGTATCCTTCTGGACCACAGTGATAACGGATGCCAGCCTCTCCAGATGCGGAGCGGTCCTGGGTCGCCTGAGTGCACAAGGTCGGTGGTCTCCGGAGTAATCTCTCCTTCCCATCAATGAGTTGGAGCTTTGGGCGATATTCCATGCCCTTCGTCATTGGACTCCCCAGCTGAAAGAATGCCCAGTCCGGGTACAGTCCGAAAATGCCACAGCCGTGGCCTACATCAACAATCAGGGCGGAACAAGAAGTATCGCCACTTGGTTAGAGGTAAAGGTGGTCTCTAAGTTCCACATTAATCAGGAGATTTTGGTGCCTTATTTCTGCCCTGACCCCACCTCTGACAAGGAGAGGGATCTCCACTTGTTAGATGTGGTGCGTTTTCTTAAGTTTAATGTACATCGCACAGAGTCCATTAGACAATCTGATGCACTGTTTGTCATTCCTGAGGGCCTCAGTGCAGGAAGACCTGCATCTAAAGTGACTATTGCGTCTTGGATCAAGTCCACTATTCGTAAGGCTTACGAGCTGAGGAAGAAGCCCGTTCCCTTTTGGGTTACTGCTCATTCTACCAGATCTATTGTGGCTTCTTAGGCCTCCGCTGATCAGTTGTGCAAGGCTGCCACTTGGTCGTCTGTGCACACCTTTTCAAAGCACTACCGTGTTGATGTGCTGGCATCGGTTGATGCCAGCTTTGGGAGGAAGATCCTGGAGGCAGTCTTGCCTGTCTAGGATTTTCTCCAGTTCTTGGTGCTTCCTTCACTTTTGAGCCCTGTTGGCTCTAGTTCCATGTGCTGTGTAACAGTTCTTGGTGTGTTGTTATCGCTGTTCAGTGTCCGTTGACACTTCAGTTCTTTTGTTGGGCTATCTCTAATCTGATGGTTCATATCTGCTCTGCTGACTTTGGGGCCTTGTGCTTGGTCCTTGCCTTACTTCCCGCCTCTGGGAAACTCAATGGTTGAACATCCCAAAGTTACCAGTAACCTGTATTGAACGACAGAGATTTTAGTCTTACCTGTTAAATCCTTTTCTCTTAGTCCATACAGGTTACTGGTCTCCCACCCTGTCAAGGGACTATGTTTCACTCTCCTGTGGCAGATTGTGGGGGTCCTTTGCGGTCATGCTTACAGGAGTCTTCTTTCCCTTCCACTATCTAGTCAATAGTTAGTGTCTCACATCTTTCTGGAGCTGGTTGGCTAGCTGCAGCCAAGGAGAGAAGGTAAGTTCCACCCCCTGCAATCAATTCTAGAATTGTTCCTGCCTACTTAAAGGGGCGGATCACCTACCCAAAGTTACCAGTAACCTGTATGGACTAAGAGAAAAGGATTTAACAGGTAAGACTAAAATCCTCTTATTCATTGACTGTATCTCCCATTTTTTTAATATTATATTTTATAACTTTTCATCATTGGACTTTATCCAGCCATATCAGACATTATTTTAGTCACATCCATTCTTTTATATATTTGTTGCTGGTACGGATTATTGTACCTAAGAATTCGGCATCTCCTACTATAACTGTTTTTTGTTGTTCAACCTTTGCTTTCCAGTATGCTACAGAATATTGGTAGCCTGTATTTAAATAACTAGTGTTGCAGCATAATAAAGATTAGGTTGAAAGTTATCAATTTAACTATACAGTCTCAGTAACTCTTAATTCAAAATCTTAATGCTAGTATTCTGTTTTATTTTATGCCTCCCAATTATAAAATTAAGTTAACAATGTAGACTAGTTTTGTAACAAAGCTATAAAATTGTTTTAGCTAAACCTGTGAAAACATTTACATTATACTTTTTAAATTCAATTTCATTCTAAATTGTAAGAGTAATATAAAATTAACATACTGTTAACACCATAAAATGTACAAAAATGTTGTAAAGCTTTAATAAGGAGAGCTGTGAATATTACATGAAAGTGAATTTTCAGATAATTCTTAGACATTTGCACAAAATTATTAATTTATAGCACATGCTTTTTCAAGTATGTCAAGTATACTTACACAATCAATGTGACCAAGATATTAGCAAATGAATTGAAGCTAAAGATTTACCTGTGTGAATTAACTATACCCAAAACATTAAAAGTACATCAATATTTTCATATGATGTTTTCAAAATATGGTTTAGGAACTAAATTGCACCATCACATTACGATTTTAAATATATATATATATATATATATATATATATATATATATATTATCAAAAAGTGAAAAATATATATTCAAACAGTGATTTTCAAAATAGCAAATTATACAAATAATAAAATGAATAGTATTTTATAAATATACTAGTTGAAGAGCCCGTTACAGGGGCCACAGTGCCACTGCCAGCCAATTGCGGGCCAGTCATGCCCAGTAGAGACTGCCCGTGCCGTGGCTGATACAGTGCCAGCAGGTCATGGGGCAATCATGCACAGTAGAGACTGCCCATGCCGCGGCTGATACAGAGGCTCTGTATCAGCCGCGGCACGGGAAGTCTCTACTGCGCATGACTGCAACATGCGCAGCAGTCTCTACTGCGCATGATTGCGGTGTTACACACATTTTAGCGAATTATTATATAGGATATTTTATATATATGATTATATATAGAAACAGAATTTGACAGCAGATAACACCATTCAGCCCATCTAGCTTCACATAAGTGTGCAGCCAGCACAAACCAAGCTGATCTAAAAAAGAACATGGACCAGCAGTGCAGCACTGTAATTAAAATGAGAAATCTCATGGATTGACATGCGTGGTTTACAGGCTAGCATTCATTGCATCTGTTTTTAGCCCTGTTCATAAATATTAAGGGTTAATTTACATTATCTGAAACAATTTTCATTCAGGATTTAATCAATTTAAGTAAATGATATGTTATATATTTAAATAAGAATAGCCAATAGGAATGCTGGTTTTAATACCAGCATAAATCATAGAACTGTAATTACCCAGTTTTTTTTCTTCTTGGAAGGAAAAAACATTTACCAATACACAGATGTGTAAAAACATTCAATAAGTTTATGTTCATTCATCATCTTGTACTTCCTGGTCCTGGTTCTTGAGGTATTTTATTCTTACTGAAGAGCCATGAGACAAGTGAAATACAATGATAAGGGGTATATCGGCTTTTGATGCACATCTCAGAAATTATTTTTTTTTTTTCTTTACACTAATTAGGCATCTGGTGATTTATCACAAACAAATATTCATACACTTATATGTAAGTTTATCCAGTGCATATTAATTTCTGTCAAAGCAGTTCTTATATCTGGTAAACATTCTACCTTTTGGCACTACTAGCAATTAATTCAAGCCTTGAAAAATTCATACTTTCAGAAAATAAAACAAGCAAGTATGTCACATTATGATAAGTGTGCTAAAATTCATATGTTCTTATTAATAGCTCAAGTAATAGATAATAGTATATTTTTAATGAACTGTGAGTTTGCAGTAAAAAAATTATTATTCAACTTATCTTCAGTATAAATAAAAGTGTTCTGATATAATCATATAAACACACTAAAATCACTGTTTATTGTAAATCATCTAGCAGGAAACCAAAAAAATCTCTTGCAAGTAAACTTTATTTTATTATTCTTGTTATTTGAAACAAATTAATATCAATGCTTTATACTGTAGATAATATTATATTGTACAACATATTGTTAATTTGAAAGACCTTTGCAAATGTTGATGTATAGTTGTCAGTGCAGAAAGCGTGAAAACAGATAACAGTAACCCCATGCCTTCTTTGTCTTTTATATAAAAAAAAGAAAATCTTAAAACTCATTTCTGAGCATATCTACGATTTTCATTTTCTATACATAACAGTGGACATTATAATAATAACAATAATAATGCTTATACGTATTAAAACTGAATTTAGACTTTTAAAAAGCAGATTCCATTGTAATATTTTCTTATTCAAAGAGAAGCTAAAAGCATGTTATGTTGTAATTTAGTCAAGGAATAGTTCCATACTTAGCTGCTGAAAATTATTTGAGAAAGCAAGTTTAATCTGTGTTTTCCACATCATCTGTTCATTCTTAGAAAATGTCACCTGATGGTTGGGATTATTATGGGCTTCCTTCCTCGTAATAATAACCTGAGAAATATTTCATTTTTCTTAATTTCATAGTCTTGTAGTATAATAACAATCACCTTGGTAAATAACCAAACTAAATATTTAATGACATGTCATTTTTGCTACTAAGAGGTTTAAGGAACATTAACACTTCCTATTAATAAACCCAAACTTACTTTAATTTGTACAGAAAATCTAAAAGGCTACTATGAATCAATTCTGTATGGCTTGGCACTCAATGAATAATCAGGACTCCAGGACCTCACGCTCCTCCCATTCAATTCTTCTTAAAAAAAACTTTGGCTGAAGAGAGTTTAGTCATGGATCCTGCAAAAAAACAATCATGTCCACCTCCATGGATATGATATCAAGTACTAATAAAAGCTACATTATTGAGTACCAGTTGATGCAGAATGTATCCACAGTGGCCCCATTTGTTTGAAATTGGGTTTTATTATTAAGAGGTGTTTGTTCCATAAAGAAACTACACTTTTGCAGATCCTTCTAAGCACAGATTTTTTTTTAGTTTGGACAGCTGCTGGAAACACCAGGCTTCAGCAGCAATGTTGTTTTGCAAATGTAGCCAGGATTTTTATTTGTTCACTTTAGTTAATTATGTTGACAAAGATCACGGTAAACCATGCCAGTTCTGTTATTTAATACTTGGAAACCTAGGGAACTCTGATGCTGGTATATAATTTATTAGGAGCAAGAGTACAAATATGTTGTTTACAGTGCTCTTCTCTCAAGAAATATACATGTATTGATGTTTTGACATGTTTACCTTTCTTTTTGAAACAGCAGTGCAGAACTCTACTAGGGACAGAAAAATACTTGGGATAATGGTACAGTGTACCGCTCTTGCTTCAGTACTAGAGAACAGTAGGAAAGAGCCCCCCCTTCTAGTCTGTCCACAGTTGATTATACACAAGATGCAGAACACTTATCACGTCCTATCCTGCATATTTTATTGGTCCCATAAATATAATTCCTGACTCTCTACATCATTGTTTGTCTGGGAATTCCCTAGTTCTTCACTTGTACTACTGAGGTCTCTGCTGACCTCACTGGATATCTTCACTAAATGCAGCACAGCTCACAAAACACTGAGCCACACTTGTCTTTTTTGCAATGGAGTTCTGTTTCCCTGCTCTTCTAAACGGAGAAACAGAGTTTAATTGAGAAAATATACACGTGGCTTAGTGCATTGTGAGCCAAACTGTGTGTAATGAAGTAACTTGGGTCAGGGAAGAGGTAGGGGGAACAGGAAGAAGATTGGAGGAAGGGGGAGAAATAAGAAAGACTGGGGAGATTAATGGAGGATAACAAAATAACTCACTATAATTATCATATTTATAATTATGTCTATCAATGAACTATCTGTGTAGGATAGTTGTGTGTCTATGGGTAATGTGGTCATATACAATCTACAGAAGGGCAAAGTGGCGCCTACTAGTGTTACATATTAGTGTGGGATGTGAAGTTTAGCATGTATTGAGTAAAAAAATGATTCGACCTTAGAGCATTCCCTATGTGGGTAATGTACCTTGAAATGCTTTGCCACATTTTGTATTGAAATAGACATACCAAAGGGGCCGTAATGTTTCATATTTCATTATATTGTGTAGCCAGAGCTGGCCAGCTCTTCATTTTAGAGATAGATTTATTATTTCTAATGTTTTGAACCACTTTGGGGTGTCCTTTTTTCAACATTCTGGTTATAAGTAGCCTAGCAGCTAAATGTATGTGGATAATAATAGTGTGGTAATTAACTGGAAACTGGTCCATTGTAAGGAACAGTAAAGCAACTTAAGGGATTTTTGGAAGAGTTAGTGAATAGAACTGAAGCAGCTATCCTAGTACTTACTTAAATTAACACAATCCAACCATAAATGTAGGTAGGATCCTCTCCATCCAACAGAATGTTTTAAGCTCAATCTTTCCAATCTCTTCTGCTGCAGGTATAGTTTTACATTGTACCACTATTCCTGCTTTTTCTGTCCCCAGCACCATTTTCTTCGGAAAGAGTGAAACAAAGTAACACAAAGTATAGGGAATTTACATATTCTGCAAGGGCAGACTATATTGTCAGAATGCAAGCTTATGATCACTTAAACATTGTATTTCATAATACTGTATAAATATGCAGGTACATGGAAAGTATGTATATTATGGGAGAAAAGTAACAATAGAAAAAACTATTAATGTTATGAGAAAACATATTTGTTTTTTTTCTTGCTGTTAAATAACCACATTAAATGATATTGTAGCCCATTCATTGTTCTATTTCAGGCCTGTATTTCATTGCAGTTGATCATTTTATCAAATGTTTTATCCAAACTTTATCCATGAATTTCACAGGGAATCTGTTAGGTAAACACATATCATTTGCAATGTAATCTAGGCCTCAATTTCTAATTCTGAATTATTCATACTGCTTATTTCTTCCAGATAAAATGTGATCAGTATTGGCCTAGCAGAGGAACAGAAACCTATGGCCTTATCCAAGTCACTCTCCTAGATACCGTTGAACTTGCAACCTACTGTGTCAGAACATTCGCACTTTATAAGGTAAACCTTTATTATTTAACTTCCAATAGTATACCACTTGTAGGTAGGCAAGTGAAGCTTGTCCTGCCATTTTATAGATAAATCAAATATCCTTTTTTTCCAATATTCTTATTTTCTAAACACAATTACTATACAAAATTACCACGATTCCACTTTTTGTTTATTAAACCAAAGGGTGCCAGAGGGGTATCCTGAGCATTTCTTTGCAATGCGTTGAACACATCACTTGCACTCCTTGGGTTAACATCTTACAAACAAAAATGCAGAAATTGCTATTATAAAATGTTTTGTTTTACATTAACCCTTTGAATACCAGAGTGGACATTCAAAAGGTTAAAGCCATTAATAATGATGCTGTACCAATGATCAGAGCTCGTAGATAGCTGTTTGCTAGAGCAGTAGTTACCTGGAGCAGTAGTTACGTGGAGCAGTAGGTACCTGGAGCAGTAGTTACGTGGAGCAGTAGGTACCTGGAGCAGTAGGTACCTGGAGCAGTAGTTACCTGGAGCAGCAGTTGTGATTATTGTTGCAGTACACCAAATATTTCAGGTCTAATGAAAACAGAGATCCCAAAGATTAATGTATTTTTTTATAGACTACCTGGAAAGTCTCTCAATTTTCCATGCAGGCACTAACTAAACTAAGTACTCGTAAAAGAAATGTGGAATAACTCTGAAGCAAAGCAACTGTACCAAAGAAGGGAAGTACAAATTAGTAAAATATCAATTCATTTAAATGGGACTTTTCACCCAATGAATGCTAGAGAGTTCTCCAGTTTATTGGTCAGAGTGCCTGGAATGCTTAAATGTATCACTACTACATGTAAACAAAATCAGATGGCAGTGTCTTATTAGAAATATCAATGCAGGAGTAAGGGGGGGCCCTTGGGAATGCTTTGCTTATGGCCCCCAAAAACCTAGAGCCTCCCCTTCTAAGTCTCCATCCACAGCACCCCATCACCATATTATACCCACTCTCTGCCTCTACCTGGCCAAGCCCAGACAACAAGCACCCTTATGATGGGAATATCTCATTATTAGGACCTTATTACTTCTTGATGCTTTCAGAATTCAGGTACATAGATCCACAAATATTCACTTGTATGAGCATACATATTCAGTTTCTTCATTTGCAGATTAGTTAACGCATACAAAAAAATAACAATTTACATTGACATAGTAATTTAATTGAATCTGAGTTACTTATATCATGTATCCAAGTAAATGCAGCTTAAAAATGATAAGCATTGAATGGTGAATAGAAAACAGTGCCAGGGGCTAGTTGGGAAAATCAGATGATCTCTCTTAACTGGCCCACTGAGGTCTGTGCCTTCTCTGGCACAGACCTCTATATCACTGCTCCATCATGATACAAGCATGCTGTGATAATGCAGAGCACCAGGGTATCATGACATATCTTGGTGCTTTGTATCATTAAGCGGCTTGAGGATTGAGTGGAAACAGTGAACCAAAACAGGCACATATCTCATGTTCCATAAGCTGGACCATTAAGAATGATGACCCTCCTGTGCTAGAAATGGTAGGCAAAGAGGAGGGGGTTCAGGAAAGTGAGGAGAAAAAGGGGGATCTGAAGGAGAGAAGGGGAGGGAGAATGGGGGGACTAGGGCAGAGAGAATGAGTGAAATGAGGAGCTAGAGATAGGTGGAAAAATTTGTAGAGAGAGAGGGGAAAAGACTGGGCAAGGGAGAAAGAGAGAAGAAGACTGGAAGAGACAGTGGATAAAGACTGGTGGAGAGCGAGTGAGGATGTAAAAGACTGTGAGAGAAAGTGTGAAGTGCTGGAAGGGAGAGAGGGGTTGTACAACTGTGGAATGCCAATTTATTATATCATTTGTCTTATTGGATCACAACCCATTGTGATCACAACCCATTGAATCATCTGTTTGAAAAGGTGGAATGGCCTGTTCCCATAAACCACTGAATGTGATACAACTGTGTAGTTCAGTCATGTCTGCATGGTTCTTGATCCAGAACACTTCTGATATATGGAATCCAAGACATAGTTTTTGAAGCTGTTTGGATTGACAAAAGGAGGCTCTACAAGCTATTAGATGGGGTTACTTACCTAATAACATGGTCACTGAGTGTTTATTGCAAGTTGAGTCCATAATTGGCTAATAATATTGGGCAGGTATTATCAACAATGGGTAGGTTTTTGCTAAGTTTCTCATTTTTATTATACTTTCTCTCTTCAAACCTAGCATTTGCTGTTTACAGTAGTTTTAATTTTTTTTTAAAATGTTCACCTGAAGGTAGATCCTACAACTATTATGGTATAGTGAATAGACTCCATAGAATAACATAGGAACTGGAGAAGTGATAAACTGGGGAAGTCATCTCCACTGTATCACCGCTTTATCACCACTTAGTGAATCTCCCCCTATGTGTTTTTTGTTTGGTTTGATTTGTTATATTTTTTGGGTGATTTAGCCATAAAACAGAATTCAAAATATTGAATTTCTTTTGAAAAAAAGCAACAATAAAATTGTCAAATTGTAAATAGCCAAATATCCCGAAGATATTTTGTACAATGTGTTAAAAAGGAGCTTAACTAAATTAGGATAATCCACTTTATCAAATTGTGATATCAACAGATCATTCCTTCTATCCCTCACAATCAAGGCATTTCAATTAATAAATGTGTTACAGCCAAGATTTAAATTAGAAAAATAAATAAAACTTCATAGACATTTCATTCAATGTTGCATCTGCCAGAAATGCTAATATATAACATAATTTCACTACACGAACATTTTACTCTGACATGAAGTCTTTCTATTAACGTGGAACAATTGCCTTTGTGATCAAAAGGGTAAGGGACATATTTTATAATTTTATAACCATTAGCTAAGTGCTTAATTCTGGCAGTGAATGTAGAATAACCTTCTCGATGATCAAATGGTAGTGTGGACCTTTTAGGCTGATATGCAGCATTTACTTACAAAGAAAATTGTCATGCTATTTAACGTTGTCAGGGGTTATCTACACACAAGGATTCTGAAACATTTTTAGGGAAATATAACTGCCATTGCAGCAGACAGTGTCACGTTAGGATTTGTAACAATGTCATTCCTCCAAAAAAACTTTTCATTGTGATATGCTTTTGTGGAAGTTGTTGGAAGTAGTTCTGAATTAAAAGTTTCTGTTTGACAGAATGGATCAAGTGAAAAGCGAGAAGTAAGGCAGTTCCAGTTTACTGCATGGCCAGATCATGGTGTTCCAGAACATCCTACACCTTTTCTAGCTTTTCTGAGACGAGTTAAAACCTGTAACCCACCAGATGCAGGGCCGATGGTTGTCCACTGCAGGTACAGTAAATATTCATGTTCAGTTTTTTATGCATAATGAATAAAAGTGAGCTGTAGCCCTGTATTGTACTAAACATCTATGACAATGGGCTATTTTTTTTTCTCAGTGTAGCATGACAGGTCAGTAGGGGAAATCAAATGATTAGGGGCTTATTGGAGAAATATTCTTACTTCTTATGTATTTTATGAGTCATACTTTTGCTGTCTGTGCATATACCAAACAGTGGTGTGAATAGATATATCCACTAATGCAGCTCCACTGGCTGTAGCCTCCAATACTAATGGCTGCACTAGGTAGTATGTACTACAGAGTATGATTGCTCTAGGGCATACGGGTGAATAAACTACACTGTTGTTTCAACCTTAATGTCAGAAAACCCATTACTCCTTGCCCATGGCATGTTGCAGAAAACCGACTACACCTCTTCAGCACCTTATTTAATACAAGGAGATAACAAGGTTTGAAAAAAATGTCTACACTCTGCTCCACTGCTCTCCCAATGGAGATACAAAAAAAGTATTCCATCTGCTGTTTTTTTAACATAATCATATGTACATTCACCTTCCCATTCTTAAAGTTCCTAGATGACTTACAATATGCTAGAGACTTCTATAGCATCCAGTGTGTTAATAGTAAAACATCTAATTCAATGCTAAAACAGAGAATGTGGGCATTTCAGGATGTACTGTTCCTCTTCACTATGCCATTTACTAAACAAGGTACAGAGAAAGGTGACATAAACTTTTTTATGCATTCTAGAAGAGAGGTATTCTAGGATGGTATTCAGGGATGGCTTGCTCACATTAAAGTCAGAACTGTGGTGGAGCGTGTGCACCGGTATGCACTAATTTGTCATATTCCCTAGTGTTTATTCAGATGTGCAGTAGATGCACTAAATGAGTTGTGCTAGCCATGTCTTACATTCCCCTTGCTGTGTAACGATTATGGAGCCCATTGCATACATTACTCCTATTCATGTGCCCTTTCTGCTTCATTTTAAGTGCACAATATGTTCCCATTTGGGTGTACAATTTCTCCCATTTAATTGAACATTTGGTAATTAATCAGTTGTCCATTGTTCTCTGTGCTCTTGTTGATGTGCCTATTGTGCTCCTATTTTGGCACAAAATTACTCTCCATTTATGTGCACAAAGTATGCCCATTAAGGTAGAAAGAGTACTCTTGGAATATCATGAAAAAAGAACATTACAGCATAATATAATAATCTGAATTTGTTAAAAAGGTGTGATGTCTGTTACAGCTACATAGTATATAACACATTGTTACTTTATATTGTCAGATTTAGTATGAAGAATAAGAGCCTATATTGCATGCAGTGCAGTTTGCTGTTTCCCAACATATACTATTACTTTATTTAATCTACTATATGCTTTTATAACTATATCAGCTCATGTAATATGATATTTTGTTTGAAGACACACGTTATTATTAGTGCGTCTGTGTTTCTATGTGTTATGTTCCAAAATGTACAGGAAATCATCTCATTGCTTGCAAGCTGAGTTTGGTGTAATTGCAGTTATATTGAATGAAAGCCAGCAGCTGCTTGTAATGAATTCTGAATGAACATTACTAGTAAAGAAAGGAATTCAGTCATTTGCAGGAAATGTAAAAATATTTTTAGAACCTAATAACTTAAATCTTGACAGAGGTATTACAGAGTTCTCCCAGCTATCTAAATTTGACATTATATATGAACATAGAATAACTAGTTAATGTCACAACCCACGAAGAAATGAAAATATTTGGGATTTACAGCTAAAATCATGTCTAAATTTTAGACAAGATCAATCAACAGAAAATAAATCTAGAATAAATTATTCCACTATATATTTTACAAGTGATGTAAGATATGCACTATATCTGGTTTCTCTTATTGGCTTCTTATTCCTTTTTGGCCATTGATTTAAAAATAACTAGTTTAAATGTATTTTGTTAAATAACGCCTAGAAAATTAGGTTATTAGGTTAGGTTATGAAAAAATAAATGTTATTCCAATGTAATATAAAATGAATGAGTCTGCAAACAGAAAAACAACATATTGTAATTTAAGATTTGGCAACAAATGGAAATCTGATGAAATTAGAACAATACCAGCTATGGAAAATGAAAGAAGAAATAAATCAAATATGTGAAACTTATAAAAGATGATATTCCCGCAGATGAATTTTAGACAAAACTTATGGTAATACAGATCTAGGATGTCCTTTAAATGTAAACAAACTCACTAGTTAATCAGCAACAGGGGAAAAAGAGCACTAGCATGTGGATAAAACATAACGTATTTGAGTCAAACAATGAGCAAATCAGATTTTTTTTATTATGAATATTGCCATATAAATTACCTGTGCAAGAGCAAATCTAATTTATCATGCAAATTTGAAAAAAAAAATCAAACACCAATTAAATAAACAATGTCTCATATTCAGAAAAAAGTCATAGGGAAACTTATACTTGACAATCCCAAGAGGCTCCACACATCATAAAAATCCACATTTCATTTATTTATATATTTACCCGTCTCTAGACTTGGTAAATTCATCCATTCTTATTTCTCCTGCCCTTTTCTTGTTTACATTTTGCACTGATGATCCAAGAGAAAGTTACTGAATGCGGAATTTCAGGAGCTGACATAACTAGAGTAGGAAAAATTGAGAGCAAAGACTTCCTGTAGCCATGGCAACACAATAAGAGTGGTAAACTTATTAATTTTCTTATTTGAATAAAATATTTAACAGAAGTATAAAAACACATATCTGTTTTGTTCCCTACCCTTAAAGTGGATGTGTCACCTATGCACAACATGCCATAGTTAGGTGACACATCCAATACCATCAAAACATTTATTTTTTATTTTCAAGTTCCCTTTCGTTTAAGTCTACCTTACAAATGTCTGGGCTGCAGCCACTTCCTCATAAACTACAGCCCAACGCTCTGCCTCTGCTCTCCTCCTTCCTCCGATGACAGAGGCTTCAGTCTGGAAGCTGGAGCGCTCTCATTGGCTAGATATCGAT
Organism: Rhinophrynus dorsalis; assembly: GCA_037306005.1. Classification (NCBI taxonomy): domain Eukaryota; kingdom Metazoa; phylum Chordata; class Amphibia; order Anura; family Rhinophrynidae; genus Rhinophrynus; species Rhinophrynus dorsalis. The sequence goes on from CM074718.1 coordinate 399,754,459, forward strand.
CTCTACCAATGAGACTGCTCCAGCTTACTGACAGAAGCCTCTGTCATCGGAGGAGGGAGGAGAGCTGAGGCAGAGCTTTGTAACCGCAGAGAACTGCAGTCACCCGGAAGTGGCTGCAACACAGACTTTTGTTAAGGTAATTTTAAATGAAAGGGAACTTGAAAATAAAAAATTAAAAACGTTTTGATGGTATTGGATGTGTCACCTAACTATTTATGGCATGTTGTGCATAGGTAACACATACACTTTAACATACTTTACTTTACTGCTCTAATATACGTTAACTCTTCTATCAATGTTTTTAATTATGGTATGTTTTTGTGTTTTATGGGTCATGTTGGCCAAATTTGAATTTTCAAAAACAAACAAACCATTTGGATAAACAAACACCACAAAAGTTTGCCTTGTTAACATTTAAAATCGTACAGTTGTGTCCTAATCTTTCTGTGTCTGAAGTCAAATGTAAAATTTAGCTATTGGTGAATATAGTTTAAATATTTATGGGTTACTTTTTGTTTCAATTAACACTGTTTCTATCAATGGAGCATTTATCTCATTAAGCTCCGAGTTCCCTTTACAGATACTTATACTTTATTCAGCAACAGTGTGAATCATAACTATGAATTACAGATTTTGAAAACTAACTTGATAAAAATGATGAAATGAAAAAGTAGTAATTTGAAATCACAATCCCCAGAGTTTTATCTCTTAATGATTAGATTACAGTGACTAATGCCACTTCTGTGTAACTGTGACAAAAATATAATTGTCATCCTGGCATGTCATATCTTATTATAAGACATTTCTTTGAAGCCATTAGTATGATGTAAATGTTAGAATTTGCATCGTTGTGTCATGCACTCTTAATTATTACACTGACTTACACAAATTCATATTAATGCACCCTGAGGACATTCATTTCATTAACATAGTTCCTCCTGTTTCTGTTAAAGGGATAGGGCCTCATAATTGGGGGGAAAAGACTGATTTTTTTGTTATCTGTCAGTTTGTTTTCCTTCTTGTCTCCAAAGGTGGCACTCTAAGTGAGAAAGCCACAGCTCCCCAGGTAGGACAGGTAAAGAAAAAAAGCTATATAAGAAACCTCCACTAGCATTGTCCCCCAGTGTAAATACAAAAACAAACTAGTCAAAGAACTGATATGCAAACCAACATTTTATTAGTGTCAAAAACAACATTATGTGGAAGGAAGTCCGTGTTCTACCTACTGAGAATATAAAGAAAAGGAATTGACAGGTAATAAGACATCCATCTTTACTGCAGTGTCTCCTTGCTAATACACCAAGCGAAGGATAACAAAGCTAGACAAATTGCTTCCAGAACGTTATGACCAAAAGCAGCCTCCCCAGCCACCTGACAATCTAATGTAAATGTTTATTGAAAATGTGGACGCATCAACAGGTATCATCTCTACAGACCTGCTCCATCAATGCTTGCATCTAAAGGTGTGCAAAAAAGTCTAGTTTTTACCCATAGGATTTTTGGTGGAAAATACATTATATGCTGCCTCTCCCATGGAAATTCCAGCATGTATCAATCAAAAAAATTCCACTTGTGCACCACCACCAATGGATTTCTCACAAGATATATTCCTGGAGGTCCTCTGTTTGTACCTCTGTCTTGGACTGGTACACATGCATCATAGAGACAGGTATGAGAGGAATAGAGGATGGGGCGGCTGGCTCCAGGTTAGCATCAGGAATCAAGGCAGACACAACATACATCTGTAGCAGTATTGGCAACAGGAATTACTGGCAGGAGTGGGATCGCATAAAGATGGGATTAGCGGCACCTAGTGCTGGAAACTGGAAGGCCAGGTGCTGGAGGCCTGAAACTGAAGCAGGAATTATACAGGCACAAACACATAGGTGTTTTTGTACTAAGGTATGCTAAAGAGGTGATAAAGTAGAGATCACATCTCCAGTGATAACACTTCTCCAATTCCCATATTATTCTGTGGAGCCAATGCACAAAGATTTCTCAAGTGGGAGATATCTTAGTGCCTTGGCTCCCTAGAATAACATTGAAACTGGAGAAATGCTGTCACTGAAGAACACATCTCCACTTTATCACCTCTTTTAGCACACCTTAGTGCATAACTCCCCTTGTGTGATTCCCATGGCAGCTTTTGCTTTACTCTTCTTTAATTTACCTTCCATGTGGATATGAATGCTTCTTATATCTATATATTAGATATTAGATGTTCTACTTGCAAAAGCCCCAGTACTACAAAACTGTATTGAAAAAATATATCCCTAAATTAAATGTATTTAATTTTTTTATTAATTATTGTTGATGTTAATGTAAATAGATTTTCTTTTTGATGTGTTATCGTAAGGAAATAATAGGTGGGCATGTGAGGAGGAACAACAAGAACAAGTGTTCTGAAAAAAAAAAAAAAAAAAAAAAAAAATATATATATATATATATATATATATATATATATATATATATACTGAACACTGGTGTATATGTGTGTCAGTGCAAAAGCTTAGTACATTTTGAGCAAAACAATTATGCCATATGCATCTGGGGTATTTTTTTTGTTTTGATATTGAATTTGAACATTTTTGCTCTGATAAATATGTTCCTTTTTTGCTAAAACCAAGGCAAGTTAATTGTGAATAGTATCCAGGCACCATCTGATACATATATTAGATAGACAAAATCCTGTAAATATTGTTATGTTTTTAATCTTCTACATCAGATTGTGCAAAATTTTGTGTGTTTTGTGTAAATCAGGAGTTAAGATAGCCAAATGTTTTCATCTTTGCCCCTAATCTATATATTTTTTATGTATTGCAGTGCTGGAGTTGGCAGAACTGGCTGCTTCATTGTAATAGATGCTATGCTCGAGAGAATAAGGCATGAAAAAACTGTAGATATATATGGTCATGTTACTTTAATGCGAGCTCAGAGAAATTACATGGTTCAAACAGAGGACCAATATATCTTTATCCATGATGCACTGCTGGAGGCAGTGACATGTGGAAATACCGAAGTGCCAGCTAGAAACCTGTATGCATATATCCAGAATCTGACACAGATAGAACCAGGAGAAAATGTCACAGGAATGGAGTTAGAATTTAAGGTAATATACCTTGCTATAACTCATTCTGCTATAGATACTGTAAAATGGCCTTTTGTTTAGAACTCAACATTGTTTTAAAAGAAAAGTGGAGAATTTTAGGGCAAACCACCTGTACTATGAGAGAGAACAAAAAATGTCCATTGATTCAAATGGGGGTTTTAACCCCCAGAATGCTGAAGAGGCCTCCAGCACATTGAACTGCAATTCATTGGAGTCCTCTCTACAGGTCAATCCAAGGTCATCTTTTGTTGTCCAGTGTATTGGAGTCCTTTTTAACGTTCAAGCTGTTAGAATCCTTATTTAAATCAATGAGATTTTTTGTAACTTTCATTTTCCCCTTTAGTCCATTTGGTTTGCCCCAGAATTCCTCCACTTCTCTCTTGTTCGTATGGTTTTTAGTGTTCTTATTGTAAAACAGTCAAATGTATCATTTGATTTTGGTGTATTTGTTGAAGTTGTGATGTTATTTATGTGAACTAATTCAAAGTTACTGATATTTCCAATACATGATGGAGATGTCCTGTTTATTGTTCCTTTATTTGTATTACAGAGGCTTGCTAGTTCAAAAGCCCACACTTCAAGATTCATCAGTGCCAATCTTCCATGTAATAAATTTAAAAATCGCCTTGTTAATATTATGCCATATGAGTCTACAAGGGTATGTCTACAGCCAATTCGCGGTGTGGAAGGTTCCGACTATATTAATGCAAGTTTTATTGACGGATATAGGTAATCCATTTTGTGTTTTACTTAAAATATACATACAGGTCTATAAATGGATACAATAAGAAATGTAATTTAAACACAGACTTTGAATTGCTTTCATTACAAGATATAGCATTTTTATTTCTAATACAAACACTGAAACTAAAAGATATGGAAAAGCTACAGGTTGGACAGTGTCAGTAAACAAACCACTGTGCCTTATTCATCAAGCAAAAGAAGAGCTATTCTAGAGCAAACCAACTACAACAAAAAGGAACTGAGAGTTCCCCTTGATTTAAAGGAGCAGTAAGCTTTTTTTATGAAAATGTATACATTATAAAGTTTTTCCTGCTGAGTAAAATAAGGTCACTCCCACTGCTGTCTGTTGTTTTATTCAGAAGTTACAAAAGTTCAAATAATCAGAAGTGAATTTACCATACATTTACTTCCTGATAGTTCTAACTGACAGCAAGTGGCAGGCACTTTCTATCACATTCTATGCAGAACTACTGACTTTCCTCTCCATTAGAATAGAGAACTAATTGGAATTTGACCACTAGAGGGCACTACTAATGTAAATACACATGAGTTTAAACTGTAATATCTCTGGAAATATGCATCTGTCAGCAGTGGGGGCACCCTTATGTTACTCAACTGGATATGCCCTACAATATATGTTTTTTCATAAAAAAAAGTTTACTGCTCCTTTAATCGGCTTTTAGTCCATTGAATGTGCTAACAAGGTCTCCAACACATTAGTCTGGTGACCTCATAACATTCAAGAGGTTAGGAGTCCAGAGTAAATCAATAGATAATTGCAAAATTTTCATTTCAGCACTATGGTAGAGTTGGTTTGCTCCAGAATTACGCCTCTTTAGCTTGAATAACCCCTTAACGACCCTTGATGGTCATAGTATGTCAAGGGTCGATCTGACTGAACGACCCATGACGTACTATGACCGTCATGGAGTTCCGGGCTCCACCCGTGGCTGCACGCCATTCGGGGAGTCCGGAAACAGAAAAAAAAATGCTCCGTGGTCGCTCACTCGCGTTGCCATGCCGATCGGGCGGTCGTTAAGGGGTTAATAAGGTCTAGTGTTCATTATATTAAGCCTAACTTGTGTTTGTTGATGTTTTCCCTTTAATGCATAACTTTGGAACAGGGATATAACTAGATCCTATTGAACCCTGGGGTCAAATCTGAGCCTGGGAAGTCTTCCCCATATTGTCTGGTGCTCAACTGGTTAATTAAGAAAAGGGAAAAGGCTCACCAGTTCTGTTCTTATCTTACTAGCTGGCAGCAGCCATGTGTTGTGAGGATATCTGTGGCCACCAGCCAGGATAGGAAACTGTTCTGACTGCTTTAAGGCTGCATGATGATCCAGAACCCTTGGATTATGTGTCCCATTAAAACTGCTTCTGTATTTATAGCCCTACTTTGAACCCCGCATGTTTTTTTATTAAAATATTAAAGTGGACCTATCACCTTGAATTTTTTTACATATCTAAAAACTTCATACAAAACAGCCTATAAATCATGTTAACCAAAATTCCAGCAGATGTATAGTTTAGCAGATATCCATACTTATTTCTGTGGAAAGTGAAAGTTAAAATTCCTGGCACGGCACAGAGCTTTATTAACATATGAACCATCACTGAAACCTTCATTAGTATATGATAGGTCACTGAAACCTTCATTAGTATATGACACGTCACTGAAACCTTCATTAGTATATGATAGGTCACTGAAAAATTCATTAGTATATGACACGTCACTGAAACCTTCATTAGTATATGATAGGTCACTGAAACCTTCATTAGTATATGACACGTCACTGAAACCTTCATTAGTATATGATAGGTCACTGAAACCTTCATTAGTATATGACACGTCACTGAAACCTTGGGTTTAAAAACCCATGAACTTCATATATGAAGAACTATTATGTTGTTCTGCTAAAATAGAGGTATTCACACACTTCATCAAGGACTGCTATCAGGCTAGGTTGGAAACAATATTGATACACATGCCAGAGGACAACTGGGTAAATTAAAATAAATTCTTAAGGCTTAGCATGTTGGTTGATCTTAAATACTGATCTTAATAACCCTACAGCAGTTACCATGAAATGAAGAACAACATGCAGTTAGTATTCTGTTAATACAGCAAAAGAGGCGTTGCTGTGAATAAACAATTTCTATTGCACAGGCATATACCATATCCTCATCCAAAGGCTGATGTACAAGAAAAATGCAAGAAATTCTGGAGCAAAGCATCTGTACCGTAAAGGAGAAATAACAATTCCCATTGATTTAAATCAGGCATTTAACCACTTGAATTGTAGTGAGGTGCCTAGCCCATTGCAAAAGCATTGTGTTGGAGACCTGGCAAACATTCATGGGAGTTAAAAGACCAATTTAAATCAACTGGAATTATTATTGGTCCCCTGTGGTACAATTGTTTTGCTCCAGAATTACTTGAATAATAGTAATAATACACACCAGCCTCACTTGGGCTTGTTTTAAAGGGTGCCGTTAGTGAAAAAGAAATCCCATTGGCAGTTTTTCAAGCACAGCAAACAATTCAAATACCTGTGCTATGAAGAACTGCCGGCAGAATAGGAAGCATAGCGGCCATTTGACCCCATAAAATATACTGAAAATGGTTCAAACTGCAATTCAAAGGACTGTGTTAGGCTGTAAGATGCACTAAGGGGCCTACTTTATTGTGGAAAATTCTGCACCCAGTTTTTATGGGGGCAGAATCCCTTAGCACAACTATTAACCATAGACGCAGGAATTGCATGTTAAAAAAAAGAAAAAAAACCTAAGTCACCAGTGAATGTATTGATATGGGGCCCTAAGCCCCATATCAGTATATCCAAAGCACTGACAAAATTTGTCCAGTGTTAGTAGAATTAACCCTATGAGTGCCAATGGAGAACAATTACCCCACTGGCACTCACAGGGTTAATCCGACTAAGTAGTAAAGCAATAGCTCATGAAAAGTAACACTTACCATTAATCCTGATGTCCAGCAGAGTCTTCAGCACCCTGGTCAGCTACTGTCTATCTTCGTTCTTCTCCATCTTCTTTCTTCTTCTGGTCCGTCTTCTTTCTTCTGTCTTCTCTTAATTTACCTTTAAAAAAAAAAAAGAGATATAAAGAAATATTCCATGCAAAAGAACCTGCATAGCTAAGCATTGTTTAACCCCTTGAGTTCCTGAGGGGTATCTGGGACTCAAACGATTAAACAATGCTTAGATTTGCAAGTCGATATTTTAGAAAATCCCTAAATTGAAAACGTCTGTCTCCATTAACATCCTGTAATGTTTGCATGAACTCGAAAAATGGCAAAAACTTTTTAAATATATATTCCCGTTTTATTATGTCTCCGCCTCTATCTGCGGCAGAGGTGGCTGCGGAGAAAGGAAGAAGGAGCACTCCCCCCCCACACACACACCTTTGTACCTTACAGCCCGATGACCGTCCCACTGTGAGGGAATTTGACCAGAGACTGCCTTTCTATATGGGCAGTCCCTGTTCACAATTCCTCACAGCTATTGGCTGGGATGTGTGCTTACACACCTCCCAGCCAATCAGCTTCAACCTGCAGATAGCAGGCGGGACATAACAAAAGGGAATATATATTTATTTAAAAAGTTTTCGCCATTTTTTGAGTTCATGCACACATTACAGGATGTTAATGGGGAGAAATGTTTTCGAAATATTGACTCGCATATCTAAGTATTGTTTAACCCTTTGAGTCCCAGAGAGCAATGCGTTGCGTACCTCTCTGGCACTCAAGGGGTTAAATATTGCTTAGAGTAGCGGGTTCTTTGTATGGAATATTTCTATACATCTCTTTTTTTACAGGTAAATTAAGAGAAGTTAGAAGAAAGAAGATGGAGAAGAAAGAAGATAAGAGAAAAACATAATTTTGTTCCATTTTTTCAGAAAGTCATTTATTTTCTGAAGTTACCAAAGTAGATTATTAGGTCTAGTATTTAAAAATCAGATTGATGTTATAACAATCATTAGTCCATTGACATTTCTTAGTAAGTGTTTTATTAAGTTCATTTTATGATATAAAACCAAATAAAACTTCTATTATTGCTCTCAAAGGACAATGATGATAGTGATATAAATCATATTACAAATCTAATCAAAGTAAAAAGATATAAAAAAAATTGCTGAGATGTAATAAAGCTGCAGTCACAGTTCAGTTACTTTTATTCCTATTTTACAGTATTAAAAGGACAAAATTACCTGGCCCAGCATATACACATGTGCATTTAAATAACACACTATTCAAATATTTCTTCTAGGAATGGAATAATAAACTAAATATTGTATAACATACACTATAGAGTATTATAATTTTGTAATTTTCATATCAAATCCCTGTTTTCTAAACCTGTCGTTCCCAAACTGGTCCATGAAACCCTAGGGTTCCCTGAAGTTGCCAAGGAATTGCACAGAACAAATGTAGGTAATGACAGACAAGGGAACAATACATGTACCTAGTAGCACTTTCCTTATACATTTTACCCTAATAATTTACCCTTAAAGGGATAGTAACACTTGATATAGAGTAACATTTATATTGTAAGGTGCATTTTCCTGAGTAAAAGAAGGGTAATCCCACTGACGAGAGGTGTTTTATTCAAAAGTTACAGCAGCTCAAACTTTTATTTTTCAGGTGCAGTATCTCAGTGACCTGAAACTATATAGTGGTGCTATTGCTACACCATCCTATGGACAGCTCTGGTCAGTTAACCATAAACCTCCATAGGATGGTGTAGCAGCATCACCACTGTACAATTTCAGGACATTGAGATACTGCACCTAAAAAATTCAACTTTTTGCTGCTATAACTTTTTTAATAAAACCCCTCTCATCAGTGGGAGTACCCGTTTTACTCAGGAGGATAATCCTTACAATATACTAAGCGTTACTTTCCATTTGTCACCAGAGAAACATAGGTTTTGAAAGCAGGAAAAAAAACAGTTGGCCCACCCATTCTGCCCATTTTCCCATCTAGATAAAATAACAGTCTTACATACTGTAGGTCTCAGAATAGACATGTCTGTTTTAGACATGGTGTGCACAAGTGAGCAACCGAGCTCTGAAAGAGTTAAAAAGGTATTAAAAGCTGTATATGTGACAAGTCCACTTTCAGTCCACCTTTTGTGTTAAATCCAGTTTTTCAGTTGCCTATAACTGTGAAGGAGTCACCAATAAAAGTGTATTTTAAGTGTAACTAACACTTTATAATGATTTGTTTAATTTTGAAAGGGTTTTTAAAATCATCTATAATATAATTATGCTAGCCATCCTGTATTTAAAACTTTAGTCTATGAGTTATCTAGCTTTATTTATTTGTCAGTATATGCAAATTAGCCAGTGCTTCCTGGGAGAAAGTGACAGTTGGGAGGGAGAGTGGAATATTAGTATCTGGTATACAAGGCTGTGCCAGCCACTATTGCCTAATTTGCATAAGCGTTCAAATAAATAATTCTAAGTATCTCAAACTTTTGTTTCAGTTAAAGAATGGCTAACACACGTGATTTTGAAAGCTATCTCACTCAACTCATTGCAAAGTGTTAGTTCCACTTTTAAGTCCCAGCCTCAATGCTCACAACATTGTCAAATTTCATAATTTGTATGTGGTAGCCATGAAAAAAATTGTTTTTATTTTTTTAAGACTTTTTTTCATCAGAGTTACAGCAAAAACTGCAGAAACAATTGACCCCAATTTTCCTAGGAACACAGTTTTGGCACACAGGATGCATAGTATGTTTTTTACAGATGATTTCCATTACATCAGGCACATTCAGTGACAACCCAAGCAAACTCAGCTAACAAACTATCTGATAAACTATATATTACAGGGGTAGGCACACAGAGTCTCCAACTTCCATCATACAAACCAGCCACTGAGGACAAATGGGAGATGTAGCTAGAGTGCCTAATGTTTCCTACCCCTGGTATATTCAATCAAATATACATTGTCCGTTATACTGTCCTTGACCTCTTCATTACCTGTGAACCCCCAGCAGACAGCTAATAGTTACCAGTCCATCATCTCTGATGGTTTGGGGGAATTAATCTTATGCATGCCAGAGCTTTTACCTTTCCATGTCACTACTACCGTCTGGAGCATTAATTGATCTGTGGACCTCTGTGAAATGTTGTGCATTACATAGCTATCCTACAGCCAGGGCCGGTGCAAGGATTTTTGTCTACACAGGCGAAGGTGCATTTTGATGCCACACCCCCTCCGACCCGGCCACAATCCCCTGCCCCCCCCGACCTTGCCACAATCCCCTGCCCCCACCCACATTGTCCACCTCCACACTGCCCACCTCCACACGCTTTCGACACTGTAATGGGATGAAATAAATTTAAATGGATAGCATTGTAAAATGTTTACAAAAAATGAATCTTGTAGTATTTAAAAAAATGAATCTAAATGACCCAATTCCCATCTCTCAAACCTTTATAGTTTGAGAAATATTCAGCACTAAAGTTCCCCCCTCCCTCCCATTTCCCTGATAGCAACGCTTTAGCTGACTGCAGGGGAATCCGGTCCTGGGACCAGCGGGAGGCTCTTCAGCAGAGACACAGAGAGATAGAAAAATAACTACTTCTTTGGAACGGTCTACAAAGTGTGCTTGGTTATTTTTCCATCTCGTGATCTCGGCTCTGCTGAGGAGCCTCCGCCGGTCCCGGGACTGGATTCCCTTGCAGTCAGCTAGAGCGATGCCGTGCCCTAAGGCGGCTGCCTTATGCTAGCACCGGCCCTGCCTACAGCTGAACCTTAATCCCCCTGGTGCCACTGAAAAAAGTGACACTGAGGAGCTAAAAGTACACAAAAATATATACCACCTCTCGCAAACAGAAACACGCAAACACACTAGTTTTATTTAACCCCACCAGTCCCATAGTGGTCAGCAACACACTGCAAAAAAAACAAATGTTAACCATTCTTTATTTCTTGCTTTCTAAACAGACAACAAAAAGCCTATATAGCCACACAAGGACCTCTGGCAGAGACGACAGAGGACTTCTGGAGAATGCTATGGGAGCACAATTCAACGATTGTGGTTATGCTAACAAAACTTAGAGAAATGGGCAGAGTAAGTGTTATATTTTAAGATATATACATTACATTAAAATGTTTGATTACAAGTAACCATATCTGGTTGGCATTTTTACACTACTATTTTCACATGGGTGACTGTTCTGTAGTAGTGAAATGATATGGTATAAAAGTTTAATGGATTTTTTAATTTGTTTACATGCAATTTATGCAATGTATAGTAAGGGTTTTCTTTTTTTCCTTGCATCTCTTGCTCTCAATAGAAACTGATCAAAATAGAACTAAAATTCGGCTACCTGTATTTTAGTCCCACTCCTCTGGTAACCCTTTGAAACCCACACTGCAAATGTATAGGTGTATGAATGCACTGTGGGACCAAAATTTCAGCAAGCTCATTTCCCTGCTGTGGGTAAAGTGTCAGAGTAAGCAGCCTGTACAATATGCAGCCGTATGTATAAAAGGGGAGCAGTGCAATTCTGGGGTAAACCAATATCAGTGTAGGGGATAAATAGAAATGTCTCAGATTCCTATTGATTTAAATGGGGCTTTTTAACCTCTTGAATGCTAAAGTTATTAAAAAGCCCAATTTAAAGCAGTGGGATTCTAGGACATTTTTATTTGTCCCCTATGTTGAAGTTGGTTTGGAATGAGTTGGGGACCTCTCTAGCATTCAAAAAGCTTAACCCTTTGAGTGCCAGAGGGGTACGCAACACGTTGCTCTGCAATGCATTGGGTACCCCTCTGGCATTCAAAGGGTTAAGCGTTCCATTTGACCCAATCTGAATGTTTATTTCTCCCCAATATTGAAAATGATTTGCACCAGAATTGCCCCACTCCACTACTATAGATGGGCCCCAATGGGCCTTATGTATGAAGTGAAAGGAGGTAGATCTAAGGCAAGCCTCCTACTCCATAGGGTACAAATAAACATTTCCATTTTTATATATATATATATGGGGCTGGTAACCCTTTGAATTCTTTAGATGTCTCCAAAACTGCAGTTCAATGTGTTGTTGACCTATTTAGCTTTCGTGGCATTAAAAACCCTATTTAAATCAATGGGAAGTTGTATTTGTTCGCTATGGCAAGATCTCTCTACTAACCAAGGAGTTAAAGCCTTTTTCATTCGTGTTTGTTATAGTCCAAGGGTATTTACTGTGCCATGAAACAGGTGATAGAACTGGGGTTGTGGTCATGTGAGCAGTGGGGGTGTGGACATAACTAATGTTGCCTAGGGTGCCTTGCCAAGGCAAGCCTTGGATGTAAATCTGTCCCTAAGATTTATTTTACCTCTATGTCTGCTTCAATCCATCAGTATATAGAAAAAAGTCTTACAGACCAATCCCAACAAACAAATCCTTTTGATTGGGCCAGTGTGAGTCAGCTTGCAGGCTTTGCTTTATCAACATTTTCATTGTCAAATGCAGACACATAAACAAGTAAGGCGCAAAACATCTTTATTCACTGTAATGATAACACACATATGGGCAAATTGCCGTTTCTTCCCATTATCTTATAACATGCAGTGTTTCCATCTCAGCAGAACACTCTAATGACTTACAACTGAGCATTTTTATGGTTTCTTTGACTACTTCATTTAAGTACATTTAACATCTTGTCTGATGCTGTTCAGTAGAAGCGCCTCCTGCACTTTCACTTTATTTTACTGTATAGAGAAAGTATAGCGTGCTTTGCAGGGCTTTTAGTGTGAGTAAAACAAGGTTAACCCCCACTGCTGAGAAATTCTTTATTCAAAGATATTTTAAAGGGTTAGTAATGTAAAAAAATAAAGTTTTTTTGCATTTAGAAGAGCTTAAAAAGTTGAACTAAATGCAAACAACTGTATCTCTCAAACCACTGTAAAGCTGTCAGCAGGAGATCCGTGTCGGCTGACACGGAGGCTCTGCACCAGAGCCGCAATCGCTATTGACAACAAATCCCTTCATTGGAATGGTCTAAAACGTGTGCCTGGTTTGCAAGCACATGTTTTCCATTCCAATGAAGGGATTCGTTGACAATAACATGATTGGGACTCTGCAGCAGAGCCTCTGTGTCGACCAACACAGATCTGCTGCTGACAGCTTTACAGATGTCAGCAGGAGACATCAAACTTTAAATGCCTGTATCTCTCAAACCATAGTGGTTTGAGAGATACATTTTTTTGCATTTAGCTCAACTTTTTAATCTCTTCTAAATGCAATTTTTTTTTTTTTTTTACATTATTAACCCTTTAACCATTTGAATGCCAGAAAGGTGCACAACACGTTGCTTCACAATACATTGCATACCCCTCTGCCGTTGAAAGGCTTAAACCTTATGTACTGTGTGCAGTCATTTTAGGATAGTGTTGTTCCTATGCAGGGTCATCATTACAAATCTTGGGGTCCAGTACAAACATAAAACTAGCACCCCACCCCATGTATTTTCCACCCCGCTCATTTACACGTTCCACTCCGGAAGTATATAAAGACCAAGCCTGTAGAACTGCTTCACTAGGCAGTATGATATAAAACTGAAGACAATGCAGCAATGGTGTTCTCCAGTCCTCTGCTACATTACCTACTGAATATACTTAAAAAAGGGACCCATCAGGAGATCCTTCAGAATCCCCTTGGGCCAATCTGTTCATTTGGGTGTCCTTTTTGATACAGATCCCCCTGCCCATCATGGGAGCAGTGGAGACCTCCGGGTCTTTTCAGGAAGATGGGCCCCACTGCTTGGCCAGGCCCCATACATGGGTACTGCTTGTACCCCCTGTTGTTGGCCCTGTTGCTGTGTCACTCTATGGATGACTTTTGTCTCTGACAATAGCATTCCATAGATTGGTGTAGCAACATTACCATACTAAAATGGTAGGCCATAGAAATACTGCACACCAGAAAAAAATGCAAGTCTGAACTGCAATGATATTTAGTACCCTAGTTTTACTGGCCATTAAAAGCCATACAATGTATGAATTTTCTATATTTACTGTACTTTTCTTTTAATTGTCAGTTATGTTGGGGGTGCCTCTTGCATCCAAGCTGTTAAAAGTGTTTTTTGTACAGGAATATTTTTTATTGGAATCACAACAAAATAAGAATTTCATAATCACAAAAATTAAATTCATTTTGCTTCTTTGAAGGAAAAATGCCATCAGTACTGGCCTGCTGAGCGATCTGCCCGATATCAGTACTTTGTAGTGGATCCAATGGCAGAGTATAATATGCCACAATATATCTTACGGGAATTTAAGGTCACAGATGCCAGGGTAAGTTGATACTATTTATTATTCTTTATATAATGAAAATGTCTTGCTTTTTTATTTGTTACTAGTTGAAGAGCCCGTTACACGGGCCACAGTGCCACTGCCAGCTGGTCGCGGGGCAGTCATGCCCAGTAGAGACTACCCGCGCCGTGGCTGATACAGAGCTGGACCCCAGCTGCGGCGCGGGCAGTCTCTATGGCGCATGACTGCAGCATGCACAGTTACACACGTTACACACGTTTTAGCAAATTATTATATAGAAGATAACATACATAAGAATGTGTAATAAATAAACTTACTACATAGAGGTTCTGATTTATCCCGTAACTTTAACCTTTTAAGTGCTTGAGATTTTTTCACTATATTGCTAAGCAATGTGTTAGGCACCCCTTAGCCACCGAAAGGGTTAAAGAAAGATAAAGTGGCAGGTGGCATGTACGAATATATTATTTTTTTGCTGAAATAGGTGCTGGAATGAATACATTTTTGTGTGCTACGTTTCTGTATCACCTAAGTGCAAATTTGTTTACTCCTAAAATACATCCATATTGTCACACCCTTAGGTAACCCTTTGAATGCCAGAGAGGTATCTAATGCATTGCAGCACAAAGCTTTTGATGCCTTTCCAGCACTCAAATGGTTAATTAAGGGTGTGACAGTATGGATGTATTGGCAGTTCACTGCATTCCGTTCCACTTCCTTGATCAATGCCATGCAATCAAGTCAAAGAAGAAATTGGTATAACTTTAGTCCATCTCCTTGTGCACTCTGTATGAGAGACATTTTGTGGTTATTAACCCTTTGAGTGCCGGAGAGGTATCCAAGGCGTTGCAATGCAACATGTCAGATACGTCTCTGGCACTCAAAGGGTTGAAGTCTTAATGGTGGCAGAGTGTATTCAAAAAAAAAAAGATATATGGGGCTCTACGCTTAATTGGCAAAATAAAATAATATGATAAATATAAGCAGTAAACGGGGACTCACCGCTGTGTGGCAGATTGGGTGCTCCAAAGTCCATTCGGGTTCTCCATTCCCGTACAAAATTGCAACACTTGTGATAATGGCGGCACTCCAAACCAGAAACAATAGTCCACTTGTAAAAGCAAAGCCAACTTTTATTGATCTTCCATTAGAAAATGTATGTAAAATATACAAGCGACATATAACATTTGCAGAGATGTAACAATGTTGCTAGAACTGCTCCATAGTTGTCTCACGCGTTTCACGCTTTAAATGCGCTTATTCATAGACACAAAGCTTAAGGTATCCATACCTATTTAAAACATTTAACTTAATTAAAAATGAGAAGCAGCTGTAAAGCCTCACAGCACAAGTTAACGAACCTATCAGAAATCAAGGTCCGTAAAACAAACAAATTTAACTCTATGGTGACTTCATCAAAAGACAGGGAACTATCTCAACAATAAGAATAAATAATTATAGTGAGGGAACATCTCAAATTCCGAGACGCAATACTCCATACCCATGTCAATACAGAGAGAGAAAAAAACATCTCAAATATAAAATTATAAGATGTAATAATCTCAATCCACTAGACATAAGCAAAAGATCCCATCTTTCTCACTCAAAATATCAAACAATGAAAGCACAAATATTTCCATAACATGAATTAATTCACTGCAATCAAATATTATCAAATATATTTTTAAAAAAACATTATGAACATCAAACACCTACCAGTCAACATATCCTTATCATTAACCCCTTTCATGATACAATGTTGCTAATATCCCATTCTGAGTTTAAACCTTTTGGAACTCTTGTTTTTAACTGGAAAATCCAGTACGCCTCTCTTAAATTGACAATTCCCAAAATATTACCTCCCCGAATGGGTACAGTCACTTTTTCAATACCCTGAAAACTGCAAACCTCCATATTTCCACCATGCTCCTGGCATACATGTTTAGCCACCGCCGAATCCTGATCCGCACGGTGTATTTGTCCTAAGTGCTCTCTCACCCTACATTTTAAAGGGCGTACAGTACGACCCACATACTGAACTGAACACTCCAGACAAGTAAACAGATATATTACATACCTCGTATTACAATTGATGAAATGAGATATCGAGTATGTAACATCATCAGCTGTACACTTAAACTCTTTACCAACTTTGGCTACATCACAACACTTACAAGAGCTTGCTCCACATTTAAAGAAACCCACCGTATTTAACCATGTTTGTTGTTTTATTTTAGAAGAGTATAAACTCGGTGAGATCACATTGCCTATAGTTAAACCACGCTTGGCCACAAAATCACAGCCATTACTTAAAATATCCGCCAGTATCACGTCGGTCTCCAAAATAGGTAGCAAAGATCTCACGAGTTGACTAATCTGTTTAAATTGTGGGCTGTAAGTGGTAACAAAACGGACTTTACTGTCCTTCATAACTCTCCGTTTTTTTGCCTTAGGTGATTGCCTCACTAAATCCTCTCTCAGTTGGTTTTGTGCAAAACAGAATGCTTCATCTAAAATTTGTTCATCATAACCTCTGACACTAAACCTCTTGGTCAAATCTCTTGATGCCTCCACAAAATCTTTATCCAGGGAACAGTTTCTTCGATAACGGAGAAACTGTCCCTTTGGAATATTATCTATCATGTGTCGAGGATGTGATGAACTGGCATGAAGTAACGTATTGCCAGATGTAGGTTTCCTATATATATTGCTTATAACACTATGTGTGACCAGATCACCAGTCAGGATAACATCCAAAAAAGGAATAGAAAAAGCATCATGATTAAAAGTAAATTCCAAATTATAATCATTCCCATTCAAATAAGACAAAATAAATGATGTAGCATCTTCCTTGGTACCCCTCCAAATAAAAAGCAGGTCGTCGATATATCTTCCGTACCACAGAATCCGATCCCTGAATGGATTCTCACCCCCAAAGACATGACGGGCTTCCCACCAACCCATATAAAGGTTGGCCAGGGAGGGGGCAAAACTCGCCCCCATCGCCACGCCACGCCTCTGGAGGTAAAACACTCCATCAAAGAGAAAGAAATTGTGGCACAGAAGATAATCAACGGCCCGTAATAAGAAATCTGACAGGATCTTAGAATAATTGGAAAAATGAACAAAAAAATACTCCAAAGCCTGTAAAGCTAACGGGTGTGGAATAGAAGAATATAAGGCAGAAACATCTGCCGACAGCCAAGACATATCTCCATACCACTTGATATTCGTCATTTGCTCCAGCACTTGTCTAGTGTGTATTGCCTTTACTGTGAGTACAATCTAAGGTCCCAAGAACAATATATTGAAATTGAGTCAATCTGAGATTGAACTACACCTGCCCACGATCAGGATTTTTGTCTCCATTATGGAGTTGAATTAAATGTTATGATTTATTTAATGGAAAAAAAAACATCTACCTTCTGCTTTGAACTTGAAGAAATAATTACATCTATATGGACATAAAAAGTTTGCAGATTTTTTTCTGTCCTCTCTATTCGGTCACTTTATACCTTTTGAGATTAATTTTATCACAGTGTTCGCAGAATTATTTTCATCACGTCACATTTTCTTAACATTACTCACACACAGATTTCTTAACATTACAGAGTGAATGGTAGTCACCTTCAACACAAATTGATAAGAAACCATCTTTATTAGATTATCACTGGGTCATTTCACATCATCATTGTTTCATGTATCATTACAGACATAATATTTTTTTATTAGGGGTTATACTTAACAATGTTCCAACAGGTCTGATTTATTTCATTTTCTTTTTTTAAATTATGGACTTCTATTAGGGTTTTATTATTTAAAGTGATAGTAATGTTTCACAAAAAACAGCAGCTCCAATTAATCTTCATAATATTTGGGCCACGGAGAGTGTTATTTCAGTACTGTCAGAGTTGCAGTTCATGAGTAATTGAATGATAAAATATCCCCCTCCCACCCCTTTTACATAGTGTAAGCCACCTTCCCTCAGATGTGGAATCTGGTCTCTTGACCGGACAGTTTGCAGCAAGGGACAATCTTCTTACTGTGAGCATAAGAGAAACCCTGCCCCCTTGACAGGTTTTTCAGTTTTTTCCTTATGCTCGCTGAAGATTGTCCCTCTCTGCGATCCATCCGTACAGTGTTGCTGCTTTGAGATGAACAGTGTTATATCAGTAAATGGGCGGGATGGAGATACTTTATCATTCACTCTTGAACAACAACTCTGACAGTACTGAAATAACACTCTCCATGGCCCAAATACTATGAAGATTAATTGGAGCTGGCTTTATTGTGAAATATTACTATCCCTTTAATATCACTGGATCACTTTTATTGGGGTATATGCATTATTCACAAATCTTAAAGCGGAACTATCACTCCAATTGATTCCAAATAATTATTCATATAGTTATACTCATAGAAATTCAAGTATTATCCAGAATATGTCCAGCGTTATTAAGAAATCCAACTTGATCCAAGACGAACAGGCAGTCATCAGCGCAGACATCTTGCCTTAGAGACATCTGTGAGCCTGCGCTGTCCATCCCGGTATCCTCCAGGATTGGCGAGGGGGAGTTGCATTGTACCTTAAGGTACAGGAAGTGACTGATGACGCAGGCGCACAGATGCCTCTACAGCAAGAAGCCTGCCCGCAGTCTCCGAACAAGAGCGATTTCTTAATAACGCTTGACTTATTCAGGATACTATTAGTATTTCTATGCTTACCTCAATATGAATAATTATTTGGGGGGGGCACTTTAATTGGAGTGATAGTTCCGTTTTAAAAATGCAGTTCATTTTTGATATTGTACCCATTATCAAAATTTCTCTCGGGCATCTACATTCAACTGATTTCCACTTAATTCTGGTCCTTTCTTCCTTTACACATCCAACTAATGAGCTATCTCCAAACTCAGTGAGGGAATTTGAATAAGCAAAATGACCTAGCTGAGAGGGCTGGGTGTGTTTTGAATAACTAAACTGATATTATAGACCAGTGGTTCTCAATCTTTTTTTCTTTGGGGCACCCCTAACACACAACTAGAACATTCGGGGCACACCTAACACATTTAATGTACTTTATCAAGGGCATAAGAAGGTTACAATGCATAAATATACACTTATTATTAGATCTTATAATCTTAATAACAAAACTAAACATATTGTGCATAACAATTTCTATAAATCTTTATTTAAAAGTCCATTTTTGTTAGTCTTCGCAGAAAACATGGAGTACCCTAAGCTGATGTCCGTGGCACACCAAAGTGCCACAGCACCCTGCTTGAGAATCACTGTTATAGACTTTCCCTTTTGCATCAAAATAAGATTGTTAAATGCTATTGATATTCTAAGTGAATACGAGATGTGAGGACAAACATAAAAACAAAGATCTAATGTATTTTCTCCCCTTAACATGCTATCATACTTATTTTAATATTCTTCTAGGAGGCACTATCCCCTTAAAAACCCCATTTTAAGGAATACTGATATATACAATTAAATACTCTGCACTTCACACCAGCACCCATGAAAATTCTTAATCATTTTTGGTGTTAATGTTTCTTTAAATCAGTAGACATTTAATATGTTTCCTTTGGTGTAGCTGGTTTGCCTTATAACTACTCCACTTTTCCATGTGACAATAATTTTGTATTTATTTAAAATTGAAGAACTGGCTGTATTTCAATTTCCACATCTGCAGTCTAAAACTCAGAATCTATATTATTTTAAAGTTTAGCTGTTTCACTTTTCTCTCTCTCTCTCACACTCTCTCTCTCTATATATGTGTATATATATAAATAGTTTTTACACAACACTGGAATATATATATATATATATATATATATATATTCTTTTTCCACTCAACACTGGAAACCTGTCTCAGTTACACTCTACAGGTCATGTGAGCTGGAAGGTTAATATGGTGTGATATAAAAACTGCAGAGCAGATAGCATTCCTAAGAAAAGACTCACAAGCTTTACACATTATAATTTCAGTTCTGGCATTACTCTGTTTTTGGAGCAATCTAATCTTTATCCTCATAAGAGCTATACACAGTCAACACTGCTGGCTGATGTACTGTAACTTACTGGCCTTCCATGATGAGCCCAGGGCCTTACTCATGATCCAGGAATGGCAGGTTTATCATATTTAATCTATTTCCTTTGCAGTCAGCTTGCTGCCAATTACTTTTCTCATACAGAAATCGGATCAGCCCCAACGTCCAATTTATCTGCTCCTAAAAGAAGTTATACTGTAAAACCATAAAGTGCAAGATATTTCTTAAGGCCTAGGTCTGTAATGCATTATGTGTTTTGAAGAATTTATAGTGGTCCAAACTAACTGCATCATGGGGGAAGAATAAAAATTCCCAAAGCTCATATTGATTTAAATAGGGATTTTAACCCCTTCAATGTTAGAGAAGTCTCCAGTGTGTTGTTTTGCAATGTGTTGGAAACGTCTATAGCATTCTAGGGGTTAAAAGCTCCATCTAATTCAGTGGGGATGTCTATTTGACTCCTGTGGTGCAGTTAGCTTGTCCTGGAATTGCTACACTTTTTTTTCTGTGTATAATGT
Organism: Rhinophrynus dorsalis; assembly: GCA_037306005.1. Classification (NCBI taxonomy): domain Eukaryota; kingdom Metazoa; phylum Chordata; class Amphibia; order Anura; family Rhinophrynidae; genus Rhinophrynus; species Rhinophrynus dorsalis. The sequence goes on from CM074718.1 coordinate 399,775,184, forward strand.
TTAAAAGATAGGGATGGTAATATACAACTACAGTTCCTTGCTAAAAGAGGAGCAGGCATCGAGCTTTTTGCTGCTTCTGCTGAGTACCTGTTTACTAAACACTTTACTGAGAAAATGATTGTCTTTACACCACTTGCACCAAATGGAAGACAGTGGGGGAGTGTATTAGTATTCAGTGCATTCAATTCTTCTATACCTTCCTTCTAAGAGGAAATCTGTGAAAAATTCTTTACTGTTTTTGCACATGCTATAAGAGTGAGTTTTGTGCTTTGCTTAAACTGATAATGAGGCATAAGTGCAGGAAAATATTTGGCTAAAGGCCCACAACTCAGTTTATTTCTGAGGGCCATTGTTGTACTTCATCTCTGAACAGAACAAAGCAGATGGTGTGTATGTGTGTTTGTATGTTTGATATACAGACAGAGAGAGAAAGAGAGGGAGAGATGAGTGTTGTGAGTGAAAATGGCAGAGAATTATGTCTGGCTGCCTGATCACACTTTGCAGCTTTGAAAAAGTATCAGTTCTGGAAGAGTGAAATATTTTATCAGTGCTGTGATGTGTGATAAAATGTATCACTCTTCCTTTGCAGAGAAGTTATTTTTTTTCTGTGTTGCAGTAACACCAGACTTTGGGCAGTATTTTGTCCATATCTGATTTATAGAAGGTTTAGAAATAAAAAATAAAGCACTGCATCCTTTGTTTTTGTTATTTTTACCAGTTTATATCATAGCTAAATAAAGCAATTGAGCAAAGAATAATAATGGCCAGACATTTGAGTCATTTTAAAAGTTACCTCAGGCAACATTGTAAAGGGACTGAGAAAGCACCATTTAGTTAACCCTTTGAGTGCCAGAGAGGTACAGAGCAATGCGTTGCGCACCCCTCCTGTATTCATTGGATTAATTCATCCTCGTCTGGAATTTCTGAAAGGAAGAACTTTTAAAATCAGAAGGAAATGAGTATACTTACCTTGACAAGAGGTAACTGGCTCTTACAAGTCATTGGTGGCTATCATCAGAATTGGCAAGTTTGTTACTATGGCCATTTCATATAAGTTATTTCTCGAATAAACCTTATATTGTTGTGGATTGTTTGTCCATTATTGTGGCCCTCTCTATTTAAGAAAATAATAATAATATAATAATAATCTTTATTTATATAGCGCCAACTTATTCCGCAGCGCTTTACAATAGGGAATAGAACATATAGAGATATTAAATAGTACAAATCAAATGTGCAGAACAGAAGGATCAGAGGGCCCTGCTCATGACAGCTTACAGTCTAGAGGAAGGTGGGTAGGATACAGAAGGTATAAGTGCTGTTGGGTGTGTCTCCTGCCACATAAGCTGCCGGTCAGTGGGTGGGAGAGAGAAGTGCTAGTGAGTGTAGTGGTCCAGGGAATGGTTGGTTCTTGGTGATAATATTTATGAATGTAGTTGATAGGCTTCCCTGAAGAGGTGGGTTTTCAGGGAGCGTCTGAAGATCTGAAGGCTAGGGGAGAGTCTGATGGGGTGGGGGAGGGAATTCCAGAGGTCTAAATGGTAATGCCAACCAACAACAAGCTAATCCCGAAATGAACATTCAAAATAAAGCTGAAACTACTAGACTATGTCCTTGTTCTCATCAGGCACAAAAGCGATCAAATTATCATTATACATAAATGTAATTTTTGCTTTCAAATCTTATTTGTTAAATTCTATCTCTGTTGTCTTATCTTATCTATAAAATCGTTTTCTGGTTATGCTTAAATGTACCAACCCCAAAGCGCTTCATTTAGCTTCTATTTATGTTCTGCTTCTTTTAGTTTTTTTTTTTGTCAATAATTATTAGTGCTTTAGTTTAATGTATATTCAAGACTAAGAATAATTTAATATGTATCAGTAGCTCTTATGTTTGGACTTTTGCTCTGAGCAAATAAGAGATCAGCAGGTTTAAATCAATATATAGAGAGATTATCTGACATCCTCATTCTCTTATTGGTTTGCCCTTGGTTAGAAAAACAGACTTAATATTTGCTGACTACAGTCAGCACATTTTAAACCAGCTGCTTTGCAAGGAAGAGAAATAGGCAGTCATAGCCATGAGAAATAACAAAAGCTATTTTTTTACTATGAAAATCATTCCGCTTGAGTTTCAGCCTTTTATTATATTTCTTATTTTTGCTTTGTTATACAGTCACTTGGGTAGTGAGGATATTTAGATGTAAACATGGAAATATAACAAACATTACAGCTCTACATCATTTGACATGCTGTATTAGGTCTTCTTTACACATGTAACTTTAATACAGCATTATGAATTCTGTGCTAAACACACATACCTCTCATAACATACCCTAATGCAGGAGGATTCAACTTGTATGTGGTCATACATTGGACACAGCTATGTTTCAGTGTACCAGATCTTCACAACAGTCTGTGGGTCACCGTGCTAATCATTTACACAAGTGACAAAGGAGGTTGTTATCCAACTTTACAATAAGGGACATTAATATATCCTTTGATTGAGATGGTGCCTTTAAACCCTCAAATGCTGGAGAGGTCTCTCATCTAAATCCATGAGACTTTGGTGAATGTTTACTTCGTCTTTGGTTCAATTGTTTTACTCCAGAATTACCCTAGTTCCTTTCAGTGCATTAATCGTGTTATATACAGACAGCAGTGTTTATTTTAAATGAAGTAAGCAGTATTCTGGAAATTTATGTTGAGAATATTTTTCTATTACATTTTTTTCTGTTGAGCTAAGCTTTTCTAGTTTTGATCCATTCATAGCTCACATATGTGAGCTTATATAGGTAGTTAAGTTTTGATCTTTATTCATTATCTTCAGGTACAGGGCCTAGTATGACAGACACTAGTTTAAAGGGATAGTAATGTTTCACCAAAACAGCAGCTCCAATTAATCATAATAGTATTTGGGCCATGTAGAGTTATTTCAGTACTGACCAAGTTGTAGTTCAATAGTAATTGAATGATAAAGTATCCCCTTCCTACCCCTTTTACCTAGTGTAAGCCACCTCCTCTCCGATGTGGAATCTGGTGTCTTGACCAGACAGCTCACAGCAAGGGACAATCATCTTACTGTGAGCATAAGGAAACCTGTGCCCCCCCCCTTGGCAGGTTTTTCAGATTTTTCCTTATGCCCACTGAAGAATGTCCCTCACTGCGATCCATCTGGACAGCCTTGCTGCTCTGAGGTGAGCAGTTTTACATCAGTAAAATGGGTAGAAGGGGGATACTTAATCATTCAATTACACTCGAACTACAACTTGGACAGTATTTAAATAACACTCTCCATGGCCCAAATACTATGAAGATCAATTGGAGCTGCTTTTATTGTGAATCATTACTTTCCCTTTAAATACATTCTTTCCACTTAGAAGTGTAGGTAATTATGAAAAAAGTTTGATCAACATAGTGAATTAGTTTTAACTTTCAAAAGCCTGAGGTGTTCAATCTGTGGTACACATGCCACTGTTGGTACATACCACAAGTATTTTGTAGACCAAACGTATATAGATATACAGTAAATGACAAACCTGTGTGTACAACTCTTTGATATACTGATGTAGTATTATGTTATTTTATCTTTTTTGTAACAAAATGGATGCAAATCAATATTGTGCTTTATATGTGTCAGAATCGGTGGGACAAGTGCTTGCAAGTGGTGCTACAGAACAGAGCTTGTATGTGTGGGCTACTCACATCTGGGTTGTGCTGCAGCCAGAGCCGTACTAAAATTGCCAGCCACAAGCCTGGATAGCATCCACCAGGAGAGTTGGTGGTCTGCTCAGGATAACCCACCAAGAGTTGAATTCTGTACTAGTGAACATCACTAGAGCTTGACGATACCCCTGGTAACAGCCATCAATCAGTCATCTCCACTTTATCACCTCTTTATTATTCCTTAGTGCATCTCTTCTTGACATGTTCAGTCAGTCCTGGATGTCTTGTGCATGCAGGCAGAAATGATAGATACTAACAGGACACAAACTCTGTCTACTGCACATGATAATCGTAACCCTTTGATCACTTAACAACAGGGTGATCTGTAGTGGGCTGCCTAGAGGATCACAGCACTTTTTTTTGTGCTGCAATGAATTATGGGATCGCAGATTGGCCTGCAGCTGCGCTGCAATACCTGAATTCCATGACCTGCCAGGACCGTCAACTTTCCTTAACCAGCGAGATGGTCCTGGCACATCATACTTCATTAAGGGTTTAAGGACCAGAGGGCTATGCAATGAATGCATTGTCTCACAGCGCTTTGCACATCCTTTTGATCCTTTAATGATTTAAGTAGGTTCATGCACTCTGCCTGCTTCAGTCTTGAAATGTGTTTGTTTTTACTAATTATTTGTTGGAAGATGTAACTTTTTTGATATATATATTGCTTTATTAATAAAACATGCAGAAAACACTTCTGTTTTTGTACTGTAACACTCTGGAAATGTGATATTGCTTAACATTTGTCTCTTTTGTGTCCTAACTTTGTTTTGTCCCTGTCAGAATTGATCTGATACTTATCTTCTCTGATATCTAACCATTTTAAGCTTAATGTGGCAAAACCTGTAATCCTTTTCACCTTGCATGACTGACCTATCTCTCATTTTACTGTAAACAAAGGGCAACAACACATAAAGTTAATAAGGACACTATTGATTTGTATTTTAATCTACTTCTTGCCATCAAAACTCCATAATGCTTTTCAAATTCTTAAATCAACTGGCTTTTTAAAATTCATTTCTCATTATCATATGGTTCTAAAGCTTATAATACCTTAAGTAGCTTGAAAAGTTGAACATTATATACATTTTCAAAACTGAAGAACAACAAAGTTTAAATGCACACCTTTGTGCTTTGTTATTGATGACTCCTTATTAACCAAATGGATAGTAAATAAGACTCCAACATACTGCAAAGTCTAACTATTTCTTTATGAACATTTCCTGAGCATTGATGGTATATGATGGAATATGTTAGTCATTGCCATATGTACACCACAGAATATAAAGAACATTTATATTCTGCTGAGTACATATACTAACGACTAACATATTCTATCATATTCCTTCAATGTCTGGGAAATGTTCCTAAACTATATAATCAGACTTTTGCAATATGATGGAGACTTCTCTACCATCCATTAGATATAAGCAGTCATCAATAAGCTATGCAAATGGTATCAATATTACCTCTGTTGCAAATTAAACTATAATTAAAAGCACTGACAACCCTCTGGCACTCAAAGGGTGTATATGTTGTATTACCAAAGCTTAAAGGATCACTAATACCTGCCTTAATAAACCCATTCTTAACTTAATATGAACAGAAAATGTTCATCAGTACTATGGGGTTTATGTAGTAAGGTGTGATAAAGAGGTGATAAAGTGGAGATGTTGTGTCATGTGATATCACTTCTCCAATTCCTGTGTTATTCTATAGAGCCTATGCACCTAGATCTCAGAAGATGGAGAAATGTTAGTGCATAGTCTCCATAGACTAACGTAGGACTTGTAGAAGTGATATCACTGGAGAAGTCATCTCCACTTTATCACCTCGTTATCATGCCTTAGTGCATCTCCCCCATTGAGTCAGTTCTGATTGGACTGGGTCTTCAGAATGAAGCTTAAAGTAGTACAGTATATCTTGTCCACATAGGTGGACATGATTCTTTGTTGTGGGACTCCAGGGGGAGATGCACTAAGGTGAGATAAAGAAGTGATAAAGTGGAGATGACTTCTCCTGTGATATCACATCTCCAGTTCCTATATTTTTTTTAATGGAACCACACTAAGATTTCTCAACCTTTAGAGATTGTAGTGCATAGGCTTCATAGAATAACATAGGAACTGGAGAAGTGATTTCACAGGAGAAGTCATCTCCTCGTTATCACCTATTTATCACACCTAAGTGGGATTAGTTTAGGGTCCTTGAGTCCTGGAAAAAAAATCATGTCTGTCTCCATTGACTCGTATTTCATTTCTAAGTAAAGATTAAATTTGGAAAACAAAACTTTTTTATCTGCCCAGATTAAGGTAAATGGAGTTTTATAATTAGGGGGTATTAGTGTTCTTTAACCCTATTAGGGCTTCTCTGGCTCTCATAGGGTAGTGAATCTGATGTTTCCATGCATAATGTCTAATAATCAAACTCTTAATTGTCTCTTTATTTGTAGGATGGACAGTCACGAACAGTAAGACAATTTCAGTTCACTGACTGGCCAGAACAAGGAGTGCCAAAGTCTGGAGAAGGATTCATTGACTTCATAGGACAAGTGCATAAAACAAAAGAACAATTTGGTCAGGATGGACCCATCTCTGTCCATTGCAGGTAAATCTTATCTAACAGTTGCATTCTAATGTTTAACCATTTGGAGGCAGTGTATTGGTGACCTTTTTAGAAGAATGAGTGCTCCATAGGGAGCAAATAAAAATTCCCAAATTCTCATTTGTTTAAATGGGGCCTTTAAACCCTTGAATGGTATTTTTAGTATTCAGGGGGTTAAAAGTTCCATTTAAATCAGTGAAGGTTTTTATTTGTCCTCTATGCAATTGGTTTGCCCCAGAATTGCTCCAATTGCTTAGTAGATTAGCCTGGCTGGGACTTTGATGTCCCCTTCCTCTTAAAGCCATTCCATAGAACCTTAGTTCTAACAGCCATTTTAGGGTCTCAATGACTAGCTAAGAATCTCAGAACCTTGACATAATAAGGCTGATGTACTGAGAGTAGAATTAAAAAGTCCCCAAATGCACTCCGATTAGACTGAGACTTTAAATAAGTTAATGCCTCTCTAGCATTCTTGAAGTTAAGAGCCTTATTTATATCAGTGGGGATTTTGATTTATTCCCTATGGTGAAGTTATTTTGCCCCAGAATTGCTCCATTTCTTCATAATACATCCACCTCAATACATCCTATATAATAATTCGCCAAGTTGTGTGTAACGCCCGACATGTGCAGTAGACACTGCTGCGCGTGCGGCAGTCATGCGCAGTACAGACTGCCCGCGCCGCGGCTGATACAGAGCTGGGCGCTCCGAAGGAGCGTCCAGCTCTGTATCAGCAGAGGCGCGGGCAGTCTCCACTGCGTGTGACTGCCCCGCGACCGGCTGCCAGAGGCTCTGTATCAGCCGAGGCGCAGGCAGTCTCCACTGCGTGTGACTGCCCCGCGACCGGCTGCCTGAGGCACTGTGGCCCGTGTAACGGGCTGTTCAACTAGTAGTAGTAATATAAGATTATAATGTAATCTTTTTGTTCAGTATATTGCAGTTTTTTTATATGTGTTCATTTAAATATATTTTTACTAATTTGTTGGCCAAATAGCAGATTCATTAAAAAATTGCACACACAGTGTTATCAGACAATACAAAACAGCAAAAACAACTAGTTCTTGAATAAACAATGATGCCTTTTTCAGGGTTTTTGTATTGATTGTGCACCTGTCTGGGTTATTATACAAACAATTAGCATAAGTTCTTCAGATGGTTAATAAGTACAATACAGTCAGATAATCTAAATCCGTATCCAGGCATTTAAATTAAACATTTCATAACCTGAGAAGAAAGGAAAACAGAGACACCCAGAGGACTCATACCAGTGACTCCAATCTACAAGTCCTATACCAAGAACTTATTTTAGTATTAGAATATTTAGTCAGGACTAATGGGAGGGGATTCACTAAGAGGTGATAAAGATGTGATAAAGTGGAGATGACTTCTCCAGTTTATTGCTTCTCCAATTCCTATGTTATTCTATGTAGTCTATGCACTAAGATTTCCTCAACTTTGCAGACCTTAGTGCATAGTCTTTATAGCAGGGCTTAAAAAATGAAGTCATTTGCAACTAGCCAGACCTGAAAAGTTACTCGCCACTGCAAGCCATAGCATACCCACCAGGGCTGAATTTCTACTCGCCAGGGCTAAATTATTACTCGCCATTGGCTAGTGGTGAGTGGAAATTTTGAGCCCTGTTTATAGGATAGCATAGGAACTGGAGAAGTGATAAACTGAAGAAGTCATCTCTACTTTATCACCTTTTTTATCACAGCTTAATAAATCTCCCCCCTTGATGTGCAGAAGTTTCCACAGCGGGAAGAACTTTAGTGGAAACTAAAACTTTCATCTCCTGTAAGAATTGTTCCATGCAGTTTAATGAAGTGTGTAAAATATGTTACTTTAAGATAATTTTAGTTTTAGATAAATGTAATTGTTGGTGTCACAGCGTGGCTCTTTATGCTGCATGTTTTCTGTTTGTATGCCATTGTTACCACACTTTGTACAATGAATGAATCTAGACAAAGCCTACACAGTCCAATAATCTCTGATGGCACTGTGAATAATAAGCTTGGCTTTAAAAATAACAGCATACTGTGCTGGGAATTAGCTCTGTCACAAAAATATAACGGTAACAGGGGGTGCAGTTGTGCCAGGGTATCCAAGAGGGCTCATCAGCCCCATGGCACAACAGGTTTTAGATAGACCCCTGGAGAATGTTTTTGTGTTAGTAGGTCTGAAAATAATGTTTGCACTGGGCCCTCCAGTGATTAGTTATCCTAGTGAAGATTATTGATGCAAAACGACGTATTTTAAACCCCAGTTTAAATCAGTTGGAATTTGTATATGTCCCTTACAGTGTAGTTAGTTTGCCTCAGAACTGTTTTGTTTGTTTGTTTTATGTCCTAAATCCGTGAACATGAACAACTCTGACATGAGACAGATAAAACTGTGCATATAACAGAACATAACAGTATAATACTCTACTGTTTCTCCAACAGTGCTGGAGTTGGAAGAACTGGAGTCTTCATAACCCTGAGTATTGTATTAGAAAGAATGAGATATGAGGGTGTTGTAGATATCTTTCAGACTGTCAAAATGTTGAGAACGCAACGACCTGCTATGGTACAGACAGAGGTGAGTGCATTCATATTTCTTGTTATATCTGTGAAGCTTCTCATTTTATCAGCAGAGCCTTCTTTACCACTCAGCAGTACACATTTCATCTTTTAGGTCTGTGTGCTTGCAGTGTTTATTTTTCATGAATGATTATGTACAATGATTATGTACAAGGGCAGTGTTTATCTATGTTGGGCTGCAATTCAGCACAAATAGCATGCAACACCAGATTTCTAAGTAGAAAAAAATTTGTTTAAGTCAAGCAGTTCAGTGTTTTGACATTTTACTACACACTGTCATCAGGACAGTCTGCACTGATGATGGCATGAAGGAAAACGCCAAAACATTGAGCAGCTTGACTCAAATTATTTTCAACTGTACTGAGAAATCTGGTATACTGTGGGAGTTTGTATTGGATTCAAGTTTTGAGGCAGCAGTTTCACTCACCCAGAAAATGCAAGGTGTGGAATGCATTGGTGAACTCTAATGTTGAACTGCAAGAACATCTTTAAAACTGCAGCTTTCTCACCCCACCGTTTCAAATAAGAACATGTATTTAATTCCAAGAAACATTAACATTATTTTGGCTAATAATTTCTAAGCCTGCATTTACAGTAGGACTACTTCAGTCATACTCCACTAACCAGTAATTCATTGGCAGAAGATGATGGGAGTTAAAGCTTACCATTAATAATAATAATAACTAGTATTTATATAGCGCCTTTCTCCCAGGGGGACTCAAAGCGCTTTCAGCGCACGCTCTCGGAATTAACCAAATCGGCAGCTGAAATAATAGATGTTATTATTACCCAATCAATGGTACTCATTTATCGACCTCGGAAGGATGAAAGGCTGAGTTGGCCCTGCCAGGATTCGAACATGCAACCCTGAGGTTGAATAGGCTCCATAGTCAGAGACTTTACCTCTGAGCTATCTCACCGGCATTAGTTAGAGTGTCACCATTAGTTAGAGTGTTTCATGGTATTTTCCTGTGAGCAAACTATGGCTATATTTGAATGCCTAATAATGTGCTTGAAGCAAAACTAACTAAACTAGTCCCATTAGATAATCCAAATGTAACACGGGTCTTACTTCGTAGACCATAAACCCTCTTTCCTGTAAATTCACGCTTGGTCCCATTTTGTGTTACCAAGTTCCTGGGAAGATCTCCCTCATAGACAGTGTTGAGGGATTTCCCACTCAAACATCCCATAGACAATAAAAACAACAACGTGAAAAACTCAACATCAATCCTCTGACAAAAATAACATATTACACTGTAGTAACATTTATATTATGCATCTATTGATTGAAGTAAACTGCTGACATATAGCAGGCCTACAGGTAACCCCAGTTTTGGACACTGTGAAATGTAAAAACAAAAGAGAGGTCATTTAGTTGAAGTTGCACTAAGGAGAGAGAGAAGTATTTCCAGAAAGGTTATCTTCCTGTTGCATTAAATAAGTCCTAGTGCCTGTTTATCTGGCCTGAAGCAAGGAAGAAAGCTGATATGGTTTAATATGAGATGTAGTATTCATTTTATTCTGTGGAAACATTGTAATTTATTTCTCCACATTTTTCCAATCTGGAAGACACCTTCACTCAGTCTTAAGTTTTACCATGTTCCTATCAACTGCATACCAAATTATTGTTACTTCTGATATGACTGGCACATAACTTAAATGTGCATCAATTAACATTTTATAGCACATTGATATTTCTTCAGCACCTTAATGGGTCTAAGTAGAGTAACATAAACATTGATAGATGGATTAAGATTGTGTATACAGTTATGTAACATATAACTTAGGCCCTCAGGGTGATTCACATGACTCACGTTCCTCCCCCCAGTCTGAGTAAAATCATAGCCAATTAAAGATAAAGAGGATATTCTATACATATTGTATGCTTGCTGTCGCTTCTGAAACTGCTCTTCCCCATTATGGGGTATTAATGAAAAAAAATAATTTTAAACTGAAAATCATTATAGATATAAAATGGATGAAGGGATCAAATATCCCTGAAGACTTAAATACTGTATATATGGCCCTTTTAATAGCTTATATGGATTGCCTTTGCTGGTTTATGGTACACTCATAAAACTTGAAGATTGTCTGATCCAAGCCCTATCAACAACCTTTATTTAAAAGCAAATTGAAGGCTTGGCTTCTTATAGCTAAAGTTATTCCCTTAAGCAAGTGAGCAAGGGCATCTAATATTAATATATAAATCAAGCACTTACAAGCTAAGGACCTGTGGGCATTTACAGCCCTCTGGCATGGTCAATCTAGTAGATTTCAATTACATGCAGTTCGTGGTAAACATAATATTTTGAGCTCATATTTAGGGATAAGGCAGATGTTTATTGCACAGTATATTACTTTATGTAGCAAAAAAGTAATTCAGCTTGTTAGCATAGCTATGGCTTACATTCAGTTGTCCATATCAGGTCTCATGTCCACAACAATGCTTATCTTAAATTATATTACATTATTTATTAGTAGCCATTCCTTGGTTTTCTAAATCTGACCCTTGAATAAAAAAAAAAAAAAAAAGGAATGGACACCCCCTGATACAAAAATTATGAAAGCTATTAGTTTACTGTTGCTCTATGTGTAACACCAAAATACCCTTACGGTATATAGCTTACACTAATTCCAACAAATGAACTTCTTGGAAAATTATTGAAAATATAAATATGAATATGAAATGTTGACTATAAACTAGAACTAAGACCTCCTAATAATAACAGTCCCAACTACGTGCAGAAAATCCTATCTTCAGTGTTTCCTGGATGCCATATCCATAGAGGAAGATAGCAATTGCTGGCAGTTTTTTCAAACTGAAGCAGAGTGCATGAAACTACTTATAACCTTTAAAGACCACAGGGTGCAATACACTGGTAAGCAATACATTGCATACTTCTGGCCATTAAAGTGGAACTTTCACCCCACCATGACCTTATCTGCGTGTAGCATTAATGTAGTTATAAAGCGCTGTGTAATTTTAAGAATCAGAAAACTGATCGATAAGGCACAAAAGAAGATTAAAGTTTAGCCTTGTGACGTGTAGAGCATTGTGAGCTCTACTGCGCATGTCAATCTGGTTACCGTGCGGTTGCTTGGTCACTCCTATCGTTCTCTGTTATCCCACCCGCGTCCTCATTGTCCTGCCCTTATGAGACACGTCACCTGTAGCTGAAAGTTAATTCCAGTCAAGTACAGGCTTGTGCGTGCCAGGTGACGTGCCACATAAGGGCAGGACAAGGAGGACGCAGGCGGGATAACAGAGAACAATGGGACTGACTAAGTAATCGCACGGTAACCAGATTGACATGCGCAGTAGCTCTCACAATGCTCTACACGTCACAAGGTTAAACTTTAATCTTCATTTGTGCCGTATTGATCAGTTTTCTGATTTTTAAAATTACACAGTGCTTTATAACTACATTAATGCTACACACACAAATAAGGTCATGGTGGGGTGAAAGTTCGGCTTTAAACAGTTAAGATTGCCAAGTACAGTGAGCAGAATTGTTAATATTTGGCACTGTCTAAAGAAAAACCCATCATCCAAGCAAATTTGGGGTAGAAGCATAATTCTTTAGTTTATTAACTCTAAGTGCCTGAAGTTTACCTACATTTCCTGTGTCCCACAATGGACTGAGAGAAAAGGATTTACCTGTGAGTATAAAAATCACCTTATTGGCTAGACTGCTTAACCAATCCTTATGTAAGTGCTGCAAGTGGTTGCATTGAGGAAATATGCAAACTTTAACAGTGTATTAACTTATATATGATGTTAGCTTTTCATTTGAGTTAGCAGTTCTAATCATACTAAACTTATTATTTTGTCCACCCATCTAGGATCAATATCAGTTCTGCTATAGAGCGGGACTTGAGTATTTGGGCAGCTTTGATCACTATGCAACGTAGAAGTTCCGGCCCATCCTGAAATTATCCAGCAGGCCCTTCAAGATCCACAGAGCCTCTTCTGAGCCATACCGTGTGCTTGAGAAGTATTTCTTAACTCCTAGCTAAAGACCAATTACAATAATTGGAATATTACAAAAATAAACTTTTTCTGGTTGGACCAAGAATTCACAGTTTAATAACCTAACCTAAGCAAATTATACAAATCCTTATTGGCAAGGCATCTGAAGGAATAATTTTACCGGAAGATGTCTCAAGGATTCAGCATTAAGTGGCATTGGAGGAAAGAAGAAAGGACTGCAAAGAACCATTGACTTGTCTGGGTTTGCATGATTGTTCAAAGACAAATCATAGGAGTACTAAAGCTCAGTGCTAAACGTTTATTGAGCTTACTTCTGGCTTCTTAGACAAATGGAATCTTTGCATCAATGTCAGCCCTTCTCTCCATAATGATCATGATAACACAATAGGGTATTAAAATGGGTGGGAAATGTTTAAAGACAAAGTCATTTATTTAGTTTTTTAGTATTGTAAAGATACTGCTGACCTGTGCTTCATTATTAACTGTGTAAACTTTCTTTTCATTTTTTTTTTAACAAAAGTTTATAAGGAAGTGAATAAAACATTGCATAACTGTTAATTTTTGATCCAGAATTGTATTTTTTTTTATGCGGTAGAACTGTTATATGTAATATCTTTCATTAGAAATATAAAACATTGGAACGTTTGCACATAATTGTGCGGTTCTAACATATACAATACCATATTTTTGTCATATAGTTCTTTTACAGCTACGTTTTCCATGTCATATTTTTACAGACAAGCTTTTTTCCTGTTCTTTTGGAATCAACAGGGAAGCGCAAAGTATAAAGCTGCTGAGACATATACACACACGCACACACGGTCACACACACATATGTGTATGTCTGTGTATATATATATATATATCTATTCTTCCATACAATTTTGCTTATTGTTGGGAACAGGGTTTTGTTTTATTTTTTCATTGTTCTGTTTTTTCTTTTTTCTGAAGTCTTAGTAATTATATTCCCTATACTTGTTTGCATTAATACGGCCTGTTAATTTTTTTAATTTTATAATGAAAAAAAGGAATGCACATCATTGATATTCGAGGTTCACCCCAAAGTGTTATACTTATATACACTTGCTCACAAATCTGTTACTGGTTAAACGTCTACTGCACTTCAATATTTGTATCACTTAGTGCAATAATGAACCATCTTGTATATTATACAGGATATGTGCATGCAAGGAAAATCAGTGTTTAATAGAGTGAATAATATTGTAATATATAATGTATCAAAAGCATTTCATGAAAATTGTATCCATTTATATCATTTATTGTCTGCGGTATATGATAAAAATGTCAGTTGTATGATATGTAAAAACAAGGGCAAAGCCAAAAATGATTGCTCTGCTTACTTTTTTGTTACAGCAGTTTTTAAATGCTGTATTTTAGTCTTTGTTTTTTGCATTTAGAGTGCCTTATATTTAATGCTTCTTCAATAACATTTCTTTTGAGATTTGATCTTTCTCTATTCACATACTGTATCATATTATTGTTTTTACATTTTTTCAGAAAAAAGAGAATGCTTAACATTTTTAAAATATTGCTTTTATGTGGTATGCACTCTTCATTTTTTTAATGATATCAGTATGCAGACGGTAAATATTCTTCCAAGCACATCTATATTAATTGAGACCTTTTATCCTTAGGGTCTAGTGTATATCGATATTATTCTCATTATAGTAATATATCTAAGTGCATACAACAGCTATCCTTTTGTTTTCCATTGATATTTTTTTGTTTTTCTTAGGAGAATTAAATGCTTTACTCAAAGCATTTTTATTCTGGAATGAAGCTTTCTATTTGAACAGCACAAGGTTTTTCACAAGGCACTTTATTTGGAAATAGATTTTACTAGTGCCCTCTCATTTTTACCCTTCTATTTCATTGGATCCTGTATCCATGTGCAATAAGGAGGTCAAACAGACTATATATAAACATCAGTGTCTAGATTTTTACATTTTAGACACATCACCTGAGCATTAATTAATTTTTGCAACATGTATTCACTTCATGTTTGGCAGCGTTATGAAAACTAAAGTCAATGAGGGGTTATGTCAGAGCACTTTTGTAATAATTAACAATAATAATAGAAGGCTACCTCGGATCAAATCGTATGCGTTAACATCAGAAAAAAAAATTGTTCTTTTGGGCATGTTACTTTTTCTTTTTATTTATATATATATATATATATATATATATATATATATATATATATACATTTTTTTTCTTAAATCACAGATAGAAGCAAAGTCATTTCAGTTAAAATCTATTAGGAGATATTGTATTTTTTTATTCACACATTCTGTAACAAATCAGATATTATAGAGCTTTGTGTTTTAGAAAAATTTACAGTTTACATAATCCAAACTCTCATTAACCTTAATGTACAGGAGTATTTTACAATCATTGATGTGCATTCCACTTCCTCTTTATTGCCTGTATTGTCATGCTACGTAATTATAAAAGCATCCTTGTCTGCCAGAAACATCAAAGGCAGAAAATGTATTGCTTAAACATTATTGGTATGGTGCTATTATTTACCTATATCAGTGTAGTTATGTATAATTTTGTAATTAGTCACTGCAGCATATATAAAAACATGATTTGTATAGAACTTCATTTCATTTTTGTTTTTCTTTTATTTTTAATTAACCTTCATGGTTGAGCATTGGTGATGACGGCTGGGAGATGGGCCAACTGGGGAGAATTGCACTTTCTATACCTTTGTACTATGCACTACCCTATTGATTCTACACCCAATAATGTTATTACTTGAACCCATCTTTAAAACTGCTATGAAATTAACTTGTGTGTGCGTGTGTATATATAACACAAAACATATAAAGAGTCTGGTGTTAACAGTTTAAATATTGTTTACCCCGTGTTTTTCCTTTTTTTTTGACACCAGATAGACTTTCAAGTCTTCTATTTCTTAAAGAGTTATTGCCCCGATACTCCATAAGGTATATGGAAATCTGCTGATTCCAACTTTTACATCTGTTTTGTGGCTTTGCCATTCAAGTTTGGAGTGTCTTTACAAAAATAATACAAATTGTGTTCTTTGCTCTCGTTTTGAATGCATAGACTGGAAAAAATAAACTTGTATAATGGCTTGTTAAAAATACAATTACCTCTACTTAGTAGTACGCGTAAATGTTTTACAAGATGAAAGGCGTGCTTTTTATTTTCTTACTTCGTTAAATTGGTGGAGAAAGGTCTGTCTGAAAATCAGTTCTTTGCTGACACAAATTCCATTTGTTACAAATGAATTCTAATAAAAATGTCAGTGTTATGCAGTTCTGGTTATTTCTCCGTAATCCTTATTTTTTCAAGACTTTAAATTCAACAAACAATAAATATGAAATATAAAATCATTGTAGAAATCAAAATTGTCATTAGTTGAAAATGTATTAAACAGGGGTATATGCACTAAGATTCGATGAGATGGCAGGGTTTTTTTTGGCAGTCTCATGTAACCATTTTCCCTTGGCGGATACTTTACCATATGCACTAAAAACTGTATTCAGTGGGTGGGGTAGAGTCGCTGGTTATTAGCATATGAATATTTCAAAGTTCTCTAAAAAGTCTAATGCAAACATTCATCCTTCTCAGTCTTATTGGAGATTTTACATTAGATAGCTATGGAGAAGTTTGAAGTACATCTGTTAATACTTTGTTACATAGATTTTCAATATACAATTTGCTGGTGAACCTTGACATACACTGCTGTTTAGCATGTGTGTAATATGCCAGTTACTACAATATGCCAAATGTACATGTGAAGTGGCATACTTGAATAAGTGAAATCTGAGGTTTGTTTAGAATGCTATGGTAAGATAGTGATTTTTCCAGACTCACATATGCAAATTAGTTTTTGTTTTTCTCTGACACTATTTCCTGCTATCAGACCTTTGTACGTATAGCGTATAGTCACATTAACATAAAAACATGCCCTCAGGAATTTGAAAACAACTCATTAAACCCTTCACGATTAATAACGGGCCAGAACCATCACATATTTCTGTCCTTTAAGGACGGGTGATTGTCCTGGCCCATCATAGACGTCATGAGACACGCTGCGGTCATACAGAGGGGCTGAAATTGACTGCTGCAGGACCACAGCAGTCAGTTTCAGCCTTTTTCCAGTGCCTCTGTACATTTGGGCACTCCTACATCAATCACATGTGCCGGTTGAGTCAATGACAAAGGCAATGTATAGTATACATTGTCTTTGTCAGTGTTCTCTGCCTCACTCTTCACAATGATCGTGAGCAAGAGAGAATCAGAGAATAAACATTCGCACAGGGTAAATGGCCACAATGGGGGCCACTTTTAATAACATTTTAGGCTCTGGGGCAGAACTAGTAGTAGTAGTTTGCTCACTTGATAACCTACATAGTGAGTATAATGATATGGTAATACATACTTTTTGTACTCCAGGCTTCGGTTAGCTTTTTGTGCAGGCTAGAACTTAGGAATTTCCCTGCTAGAACACAAGTGTGTTGATCAGAGGCTCAGTCGTATTGATTAACTCACCTGTGCTCTTAAAAGGAAATTCTCAAATCCTGGCCTGTTAGTAGCCACTGAGGGCACGGGTTGAGAACCACTGCCCTATATTATTTAACAGTGATCCAAAGTCAAATTGCCTTTATTAGCATGCTTAATTGTTTTCTAAGGAGCAGGATTTCATCATATGCTTACTTACATTATGGATAATATTAGTTTATAAGTAATCTGCTTTTTTAACATTTTGCACTATATATAGTTACTTACAGATTTGTAGTTCAAACGCTATTAATGACGAAAGGATTCCCCTCCCACCACTTCGGTTGTGGGACTGGACGGATGCAGCGAGAGACAATCTTCATTCAATAAGTATAAGGAAAACCCTGCTCCCACTTTATGAAGGAGGGCAGAATTTTCCTTTTGCTTACTGAAGATTGTCCCTCGCCGCTCTCCATCTGGACCAGACAGAGAGGCAGCGTGACACTGGAAAAGGGGCGGGAGTGAGATTCTTTAATCTTGAATAGCATTTGAACTACAACACTGTGAGTAACATGTTAAAAAAATGTAAATACAACTCAGATAAACTTTAATTGAGTTATTAATATCCCTTTAATGCTTGCATTTAAATCTTGGTGAGGTGTTTTAAAAAAGTAAGAGGCAGGAGGAAGAGGATATGAGCTGAACATAAATATATAAAATAACTATGCATGTTAATTTTTGTGGAGGCCACTTAGCTTTCAAGTACAGTATTTATTAACAAAAGTTTTTTGTTTTCTCCCAGGAGGCACTGCCCCTTTAAAAATGGCCAACTTGCTAGTAATAGAATATAGGTTGAATAAGTCTGGACTGTTTGTGAGGTAAAGACAGTGTGAATTGCAAAGTAGTGAGTTCTACAGTAGTACCTAATGCAATGCATTGAAAACCTTATCAGCATCCATGGAGTTAATGGAGGTAACAAAATAAAAAAAGACCTGCAAAGATGCTTTATAAGAAATATGTTTAAATTATACTGAAAAATCCTATAGGAAAAAAATGTACCATGGAAATGGTACCACAGCAGTGATTCCCAGCTCCAGTGCTCTAGATGCAGCACAAGACAGGTTTTCCAAATAGTCCTAATTAAGCATTGGCAGCTTAATCAAAATGACTGAGCCTCTGATTACTTACTTGTGATTAAGACATCCTAAAAAATCTGACCTGTTGGTGTGCCTTGAAGACACTGAGAAACACTGCTTCAAAGGTTTTACTAAAATATGGGATATTGACTGAGATACTGTTTGTCATTTTCTTCTGGGAAGAACATGATGTTCTGGCAGGGAACAGATATTAAGCAGGCAGCTAAATTTACTGAATTGCCTGAATACGAGAATGTTCCACAAACTTTGTTCTTTTCAAGGCAGTCACTTGGGTAATTGGAAATAATTTAGAAAATAAAATGCCAGGCAGTAAAAAGATGATAGGAAGATCAGGCATATTGTACTGATAGGAGGAATGAGAAGAAATATTATGCAGACATAACATCGGTAACGTGAAAGCAGATGACTTCATTCCTTGAGATAAGGGACATATGTGAAAAGTAAGTGGAGCAATTCCAGGTTAAACCATTCCCATTGATTTAAATGGGGCTTTTTGTCTAATGAATGTTAGGGAAGCCTTCAGTGCATTGCAAAGCACTATGTTAGAGACCTTTCTAACATTCAAGGGGTTTTAAGCCCCTTTTAACTCAGTGGAAGTTTGGGCAATTTTTATTTGGTCCCTTTGGCACAGCTGGTTGCAGAATTGCTTCAGTTTCCATTGTGAATATGTCCCCTGGTGTTTACATATGACAGTTTTCCTTTTTTAAATTGGCTAAAGGAAAACCAGAAAATGGTATCTAGCATGAGATCAGATTGAGTCTGTGGAATATATTTTCATGTTTTAAAAATCAAATTTTATTTATGTATTAGGTATCTTTATTATCATTCTTCACATAGCATTGAAATGCAAAAGCATTGGTCTAGATTAGCACAGTTTGAAGACTGTGGTGGAAGCTGTCCATGGGTATCACATATAGGGTGCTAAAGATCTGTAATTAATATAGTGGATACTATGGAGGAAGCTGTCCATGGGTATCACACATTGGGTTCTAAAGATCTGTAATTAATATAGTGGATCATCCCATAGCACTCCACGTCTCCATAATTAAACAAATAACAATGTCACAGTAAACAATTAAATAAATGTATTAACCTAGCATAAATTAGAAAATACTCCAAAAAAGTTCCATATCCTCAGTCCCTATATTATCCAACTTAAAAGAACAACATTGTGGTTAAAATCAAAATAGCCCCTCCCCCACATCATACACGTTATCTAATAATGAACTGTACTGCACTGCAATAATTAGTATCCAAATGAAACATAGAGTTATTCTAGCAGCTATAGTGAAGATCAAGGTTTACAGCCAGTTTGTGAATCATAATCCAATGTAGAGTGCAGAATCAGATAAGCAGTAAGGAGCATAATTTCATGCAATATAATGTTAATGATGCATAAGCAAAAGTGTTATTGTCACATCCGGATTGTAGCAGTTAGCAAGATGCCCTTTTTATGTTGAAAACAGAAGTGATAAAGAGTGCTTAGCATGAAATACTTCTAGCAACATTCTACAGATTAAGGTCTCTATTCAGTTGGCCCCGTCAGCCAAAAAAAACATCCAACGGTATTTTTTCAAGCACCATAAGCTATTCAATTGCCTGTGCTGTGAAAAAATTTAGTTTAAAAAAAAAAAAAAGGTGAGAAAGTTAACGCCCATTGGAACCCAATAAAATGAGTCTGGATATTCCATTCAGTTCCATGTGTTAGCCAATAACATGCGTTAAGGGACCCATTTTAATGGCTGAAAATTTGCAACCACTATTTTTGGGTGCAGAGTCCCCTAACGCATGTTTTAAAATGCCGACGCAGGAATTGAAGGGGGAAAAAGCTTAAAAGACTAAGTGACCAGTGGTTGTATTGAAATGGGACCCTAAACCCAATATCAATATGTCCAAAATGTGGTATTCAGCACCCTGTCCAGCTACTGTCAGTCTTCTGTCATTTTCTATCTTCCCCAGCCTTGTTCATCTGTCTTTCTAGTAGCCACATATCTACTGTCTGCTTCTTCAGCCCCATCCCACTGGTAGCCACAGTACCGTACATGCACTTTCTGACAGCCTAGTATTTGTTCCAGTGGTAGTCACAAAACCTCACAAATACTGTTTAACATACACTGTCTGACATCCTAGCCTTGTTACACCGTCCCAGTATCTACTGGTAGCCACAGAATTTACATACATTATCTTCTTCCCTAGCCTTGTCCCATTTGTATCCACTGAACCACACAAACACTTTGACACCCCTGCCTTGTTCACTGGTAGCCACAGAACCATATATATATACACTGTCTGCTTCCCCAGCCTTGTTCCACTGGAAACCATGCTCCTGGCACCCTCTATGTCAACACATAAAGGCTGGCACTGGGTGCTGAATACTTTAAATTCCATAATGTTGCAATATTTTAGTATCATTTAAGTGACTGATCTGTAATAAAGTATGCATTTTTTCTTATTTTATTTGATGTGGCTGGTTGTTTACTCTTCGAAATGGTATGATTTGCCTTACTATTGTTACTACAGAGATTCTTCATGGAAGAACAATAGCTAATGAATACAGCAGGATATTCCTTATTTTTCAGATTTCAGTACATTTGAAGAATGGAAAATGTAAAATGTTTAATTTTTAGCTTCAGTTTCATGTTCTGGAAACATTTGTGAACACCTAATTAGCATTAGAAAGTCAAGCAATCCCTCATTGGATGCAGTGGGAAATATTGTTTTATCAAATGTATTCCTTTAGGGAAATATTTTGAAGTTATGGAGTAATTAAGCCTTCAACTATGTTAATGTTTTATTATGTCCATTAATATGTTCATCTAAATTCTGTTATGTTACCAATTTCAGGCTCCATGGAAGGACATGCATTTGTGCACCTAAACATATTAGGTATCAAGATATATGTGATTTTCTTATGTTTCTTATGTTAAGTTTGCTTTAGATGTTGTACAGTAAATTGTAACTTTAGTGCACATTTCTAAAACCTTTCATAAAAACAATTATGATGTCAGGCTGTATGAGATCACACCAAGCTGAGGTGCATCGCAAACATGTTCATTTTGTAGTCCAGCAATCCATAAAAACATAATAACATCCACAAAACAAGACCATGTAGCTTGAACTTACATCCATCAATACCTGAGAAGCACCCTTAACGCACCCTGGTCCTGGCTATATATGTCTACCTGATGTCCTGGAACTCCTTCTTTACTTCTGTATCAGATCTTCCCTGCTTGTCCCCCTGGAGGTCTAGTGACCAGGGAATGCAGCACATCCCAGGAGATCCAAATTGGCCAATGAGGAGGCTGCTGCCAGGATTTAAGGTTTAATCTACCCAATGAGTGTCTCCTGGCATTCTCTAGAACACAATGGCCCTAAAGACCTGCTGGGGAGTCAGATATTTTTCATGAGGGTATTGCAAGTGCCTTGAGATAACATTATCTCTGAGTTTGTCCAGGCCATCTGGTACCCTGACAGTAACACACAGGGCTGGTCTCTGCCCCAGTTAGTCCCAAGTCCTGCACTATCCATTGTGGTAAACATGGTGATCTGGACCTAGACACTTAGGGAGATTTTGAGTACAGAATATTTAAGTAAGTAACTGTCTATGGTCCTGAACTAGAAGCTTCACATAATATGTGTATAGGGCCATATGATATGCTTCAGAAACGCTGTGTTCCTTTGGGAGCACAGTATTATAATGTGGTGTTGATTAGAATGCTTGGCTTAACTTGTATTTAAAGTGGCACTCTGCCTGCCTGCCACTGGCTACACCAGGGTCAAAAAAAACTTAACACATCACACCCTAACTTTAACAAAATGTCATTGCTTCATCAGATTGTGTAGGAAGACACTTCAGCCTTTTTCTGATTCATAAGTTAGTCTACTTTCAGGAAGTATATGCTTTTATACAGTTACTAAGCTGTGTTTGGATATGTTTTCATAACCAGTTCAGTTTGCATTTTCTATATATATAAAAGAGGACTTTGTGCCTGGCAAAACACACCCATGGGCGGCAAAAAGGAGGAGTTACTTCTCCCACTGGGTGATTCAATGGGAGTGTGATTTTTGGCCCACCCCCACTATCTAGCCCACCCTCCACTATCTAAGGCTGAAAAAAAAAAAAAAAAGGCTGCCACTTACTCCAACACCACAGACACACGCACATGCCCCCCACGCACTGGCAGACACATATATACACACATGCACGCTGAGCAGCAGGATGATGGGAACTATGTTCAAGCTACAGCTGGAAGACCATGATCCAAATCTGTATTATGCATCAGGGTTTCCAGCACATAGATACAAGGTTATGGGCTCGCTAAAATAAACCACTCATATGCAGCTTCTTCATTCCCTGTCTGTGACCCTGCACAGCCCTGCCAATTACTACAAGTGAGCCAATTTCTATCCAATCAGCAGGCAGGATGCTGGGGAGCTGACTTGCTAGCACAGAGAAGCTGGGAAAGTGGAACAACGGAAGAGACATGATCAGGCAGTGCAGAGCAGGGCTTCAACTGAGCTGGTAAGTGGCAGAGACATGGTTGGGACTGTATTTATATATTGCACAGAGAGAGAGAGAAAGAGAGCAGATTGTTTGTTAGTCTGTCTGTAAGTAGAGGTGCCAGTTACTGCAATCATCTCCATGTCATACATAGCTCACTGTATAGCATGTATAACAAACTATTTATATATGGTCTGGCACTGTATAGTATACAGTCTGCATGTGTCTGTGTATAAGACTGGCACTATACAGTATAGGAGGGACAGTCCCTGTTTGAGACCCAAATCCCTCTGCTCCTCTAATTAGGACATCACACTGTGTGGTGTATATACCAGTGTATCAGATTGCTCCACATCAATAAAACCCACAGTAATATGGGTATAAACTTCTGTATATATCTTATAAATAAGTCTGTGTAAAAAACACTTTCATCTTCTTCTAAATCATTCACTTACACAAAGAGTAACTTAACCATTTCAATGCCAGGGGGTATGCAATGCATTGTTTACCCCCTGGCACTCAAAGGGTTAAAAATTCTCTAAAATCCACCTCCAGCCACGCCCCCAGTAACACCACAAGTGTCCCTCTTTGGCCATTTGAAATGTTGGGAGGTATGTTACTTACACTGCTCACACTGTATGTATGTATGTATGTATGTTCTGCTTTGCATCTGTATGTCAATGTTTGTGTATGTCAGTGCATGTGTGTATGTGTGTTGCATGCATCTCTGTCTATCACTGTGTGTCCCCCTGTATATGTGTGTGTTTGCACACGTGTCTGTGTATCACTGTGTGTACCTTTCTGACACGTACACCCTACGCCATATTTCACTATCATAACATTTATTAAAAAAAACAAATTCCTTGCATAACATGACGGGCAACGCCATCCCACAGTGCTAGTAGTTCATAAAGTTGAAAACATCCTTTTCTCTTACTTCTAATGTGGAGCACAGGAAGCATGGGGTAAAGGTCCTTCTTCAGGGGGCAGGGTATTGCCACCATTCAGTTTCAAGTGACTTTCCACAGCAAAAGGGCAAGCTGACACTCGTCTCATAATTTTTATTTTTTATTTAGATATGGGGCTGTATAAATTCCCCATTAGATGGACTTCCATTAACTGGCTTCCATAGAGGCTTCCCTGGACTTGGATTGTGAAAAAATTTCCTTAAAAGTGAAATAGGCAAAAAAATGGCACTTGCCGCTGAGCTGGAAGTTTTTAGAGAAAACTGCAGATTTTCCACTTTCCTCTACTTAGCTCATTGCATTGGGATCATTAATAAGACTGAATCCACTGAGATAGAATAAGCACCATTTTTTTAGCAAATAAAGCAAAGTTGAAGTGTAGTTTAGGGAGACCTGATGGAAATCTCGTTGGCAGGAAATTTGTTCTCTGTGTTTGGGGAGCTTGGGGGCACTTTGGAGGATTGTGAGGGGAGAAAGGAGATTTTCCCAAAATGTGCCAAAATCTTGGTTAAAGTAATGGATTAAAATAAACTGAGGTCCAGATTCAGCAATTTAGTTTTTTGTTATCATGTAGAGCTGTATGCCAGTCCTATTGGAGTTATAGTTCAACAGTTATTGAATTAAAAACTTTCCCCATCCTGGCCCTATACTTACATCATACTGCCTCTCATGCCTGTCTGGACAGAGTGCAGTGAGGGACAATCTTCAACGAGCATAAGGAAAATTCTGCCCTCATTCATCAAGGTGGGATCCAGTCACAGACACTAATCTTGCCTCTGGATCTGGCAATATTATTAAAATACAGCCCCAGGGTAGCCCATACTATCAACATCCCACTTTGAGCATGTAAAGTTTTGAGAGACAATCCCAATAAGCCATATATGTGTTAAACAAACTAGAACAAGTGATAGAGGAATTCTTTGTACCCCTCTCTTTGCAAGCCAGTTTTGTGTCTTCTTATAATGGCTCCAAAAAATAATAGCTGCCTTGAGAATATGTGATATTTTGTATGTATCCTGCTATGTCCATGTCCAAAATTTAGTCATGACTAAATCAATCTCAGATTCCAAAATCCATAGAGAGATGCTGAATATCACCCATAAAATCTGTGCCCATTTTAGCTGCTACTAAATTGCTTGCCCCACCACCAGCAGAAAATCAAGGTCTCTACTAGTTGGAATTCAACACTGTACATGCTACAGCATTTGTACGGGCAGAATAAGGCTACTAGCAAGTATACAATGCAGATCTGGAAGGCTTTGAAGGGAGTATCTTTATCATGTTGACAATAGCAACTAATGTGTGATATTTGTGAGCTGCTGAAACCTTTTGCAGAGGCCACCTTGTTGATTAACACTGGTGGCAGGAATTAGTGAGATTCTCCCACTGACATATTTAGTGCAGAAAAGAACGAGAAACATGGCTGATGAATCCTACAATAATGACAACAAAGCCATGCACCAGTTAATGAAGGGCATGTGAATATGATTTGAGCAGGATCCACGCATAGTGCCCATTTAAAGCAATGAGGAATACATACTTGTTACTTTGCTGGACCCCACTTTAAACATAACATTTCTGAAATTCTACCAAAGCATGATCAACAGCATCTACCCTTTTTCTTTTCTATTAATTAGGGGTCTGTGCAGGTCACCCATGAGGATAAAACTATACATATTTGTTATTTTTGTACTCAGGATCAGGGTTAAAAATAGTTGACATTTCTACAACATATGTTTTTCATATATGTTGTATGAGATTAACAAACTAGAAAGTTATATAACAGGAATCGTATAACAGTGGTTAGCAAATATGCTCCAAATGTGTCTGACCTCCAGGTTCTAAGAAATTGCCCAAGCCCCTGGCACTGAAAGGGTTAAATAATTGAAACTTTCACAACATAAATATTTTGAAATATAGTGTATGATAGTAGCTAAACGACTTGTTTGTTACATTTTTGGAATTTTTACATCATAGCTTCTTGAACAATGCAAAAATTACTTCACAGGAGGAAAAGTTGAAACAGCTGATTCACACCTCTCTTCCATCCCAGAATACACTGAGAAAAGAAAAGAGAACAAAGCTCCGTGATCCTTAACAGCCACTCGCTCACTGTGTCAGGTGGTCATTGAGGGGGTTAAAAAAAACCTTTCTTTTGTTATTGTAATGTATTACATCATACAACGTAGGGCATGAGGAAGATAGCTTCCATTGTGGGGCAAACCATTTGCTCTCAAGGGGAGAAATAAACATTCACAAACTTCCCATTGATTTAAAGGGACACTAATGTCCCATAAAAATGTACATATACTGGAAGCTACTTATTGTGCTGCTATTGACTCAGGAGCATCACTGGAGCTAGTCATGGCAAATGGAACCTTCATCATCCATCACCCATGTTACTGCTGTTGTTGATCCCATTCCTTTTCAGCCGTCTAATCATTCTGCTGCTTAAACAACTCAGCAGCAGCAAGAACAGCAGTCGCAAATTCCGCATCTACATCAGGTCTTATGACAATGGCCAGTGGCCACTGGCCAACAGGACATGACCTGCTGGCACTAGGCCAGTAGGATTTTTTTTCTTACGGCTTGTGCTTTAAAAATAATAAAAAAACCCTATAGTCCTACAAAAAAAAAATTTGGAGGTTTGTTTCTAACAAGCCTAAATCCTATAAAGCAATGTTTGACAAACAATCTTAAAGGGATAGTAATACTTCATTTTATCTTTATTTTATTTTGTAGGCATTAAAAAAACATGAAGAACGATATAAGTCTTATCTCTCAAACCTTTATGTTTGAGAGATATTCACAAGCAAAGTTTCTCCTCCCGCCCCTTTTGCCTAGTGTAAGCCATCTCTTCTCAGATGTGGAATCTGGTTGTAAGACCAGACAGATAAAAGAAGGGGACAGTCTTCTTCCTATGAGAACAATGAAGGCCCTGCCCCCCTATCTTAAGTGAAGATTATCCCTCTCTGCAGTCTACCTGGGCACCTCCCTTCTGATCTGGCTGAACAGTGTTACATCAGTAAAAGGGGAGGGAGGGGGATACTTTGTAATTGAATTACTCTTGAACTACAACTCTGACAGAATTGAAATAACACTCTCCAAAGTCTATATACTATGATGATTAATTAGAGCTGCTTTTATTATGAAACATTACTATCCCTTTAAGTCCTACAAAGCAATGTCTCCCCACGGCTTGGGCCTCTAACAACAAATCTAATAAATCATCCTCTACAAAATACTCTATCACATCAAGTATCAGTTTACCCCAGTGGCAGCTTATGTCAGGAGGTTCCTGTCTCTATCACTTTACATACAAATTTCTTATTTTATTTTTTTTTAATTAACTGTCCCCCCCAATACAGTCAAGAACCCCCCCCCCAAACAAATTCCCTGTTCAACTGATTCATTCCCCAGATTCCACTCACCAACACAGCCACTGACCTCAGACCCCTTTTATACCATATCTTATGGGGGGTTTTTAATTGCATTTAGTATATATTTTTTATTAACTGCCCCCAATCCCAGTAAACAACCCCCCCCCAAAAAAAAATATATATATTCCTGTTCATCTGATTCTTTCTCCACACCACACCAACACAGGCACCCTCATGCCCCTTTTATACT
This sequence comes from Rhinophrynus dorsalis, assembly GCA_037306005.1. Lineage (NCBI taxonomy): Eukaryota > Metazoa > Chordata > Amphibia > Anura > Rhinophrynidae > Rhinophrynus > Rhinophrynus dorsalis. The sequence continues at coordinate 399,802,836 of CM074718.1, forward strand.
ATGCATTTGGGAAATAAAATAATATTTGCTATGTGTTTTGTGTAAATTCAATGGAATGAGCTAGGCAAAAAAAGCAGAAAAACTGCACTTTTCATGGGAAAAGATTCACCAAGCGGGAAGTGCCATTATTCACCAATTTCAGGTTGAGGCAAAAATTTTCGCCCATCCCTAGTTTTTACCCCATAACTCAACCTTTGATACTTGCTGCATGCCCCTCCCTCTCATTGTGCATCAAATCTACTGCTTTCCAATATGGTGGCAACCTGGCAGTTTGCTAGGCAGTCCCTGTATCATAACCGTTATGCCTCAAAGTTTCTCCCCTTCCCAGACTTCCAGGGTGTGGGTACAGTGGGCCACCTGATAGACCCAGGGACTGTGGATGTTTACCACGTCCCAATGCTCATAGATAAGTACAAACTACCACCTCACCACATCTTATGCACACAAAATTGCTAGACGTCTCTCCTCTTTCTCGGCAATGGGTACCTTTGATTCAAATGCATGGAGCACACCGACCCAGGCCATGACCATCTCAAAATAATATAAGTTCCTACTCCCTACTCTTGACTACACACACCTCTTGGCAGGTCTCAGCTCCTGGTTGAGGTACGCCCCTTCTTTGACTATGGAGACCCTGACAAGACACTTTACTAGGAGACTGAAATGCACCCCATCCTCCAACTTCCAGGAAATGTAGTACAGACTATTCAATAGGGCTTATACTTCCCGTTATAGCACATAAGATTGGGATGGCCACCTCATCTCATGTCCTAAATGCCCCAGGCACATGTCATGCACCTTCTGGTGGAACGTACCCTAATTCATGCCTATTGGTCAACGATTTTAAACTATATTTTGAATGCCTCCAGAGTTGACTTGGATCCTGCAGATCCCATACTCTTGAGGAGTATTCCGCCTCCACGACACTCCGCAGCCATAATAAAATTGCTTGATATCCTGGTCTCCATAGCACATATGGTTATCTCAACTCACTGGCTCTAGGACAGTGTGTTGGGGGATAGGGCCAATTGAGTTATCCTTCTGACTAACATCCTTGGGAGGTGCATGGGGATCCCATCGTCCCTCACCCTTTGTGGGGGGGAGGAGGACTCTGCCTGAAGTGCTCCCACAATTCTACCATGTGCTGGAATCGCTACCGGGGCATCCTGCGTGCGCTGGCCCTGCTCCAACATGCCAGTTTCTTCCCAACCATGGTGGGGGCTTCTTGGAGCCCCCATGGAGGTTCAACTCCTCCATGCTCACTCCCCCTTGGCTCTCATCCCTGGCTGGGGGTTGTGATTGTTGGAGTAGGGGGGTGTTGCTGTGCAGCTCCAGCACTATATGGATGTATTAGACTTAAGAATATAGGTGTTCGGTTGTCTTACTTTTGAAACCACTCTATGGTTCTGTTAGGCTCTCCTAGGTTTATTAAACTTTTCTGTTGAACCTATGATTCTTACAATAACCTGTAAAGGATAAATTGAAATAGAGATTTTTTTGCAATTAGGGTTTAAATACAGTGTTATGAACTTAAATGCAATCCGTTTGCTGAAATTAGCAGAATGCATGAAAAATCTTGTAACAACATTAGAACAACACACAAACATATTTACTATGAAAAGCAGTAAATGTTGATAGTGATTGTTTTATTTTTAAACATGCATCAGGAAGATCTGTTGAAATGTGCAAATAGCTTCAGAATAAAATTAGCTTTTTGTGGGCTGAGGGAGGGTGAGGGAGATGATATATATGCCGTATATGTGTATAGTGGTTTTGTCACACATTTTTGCGAATTGTATAATGCAAGGTGTGCATCAGAGTTTCCATTCAGTCCACAATTTACTCTTTAACCCCTTAACGACCCATGAGGATCCTGACATGTCATGGTTTGGCGTAAGGACCCATGAAGTGTCAGGACCATCATGGATTTCAGGGCCCCCTGAGTGGCTGCTCGTCCATGTGAAAGAGTCCTAAGGCTATAGTAGGTTTACTCAGGTGAAATAGGCACATAAAATGTGTAAAGCACCCAAAAACAGAACAACTTGCTGCCAATGGTGCTGTTCACACTCAATAAGTTTAAAAGACCAATAATTTTAGGGAATTTGTATTTGTTTTCTGTGGTGCAACTGCTTTTTTTTTAATACATCTGAATGGTCCATGTTTATAAAGCACTGGTGTAATTCTGGAGTAAACCAACTGACACATAAACATTTCCATACACTTGCACAGAGCTTTATAACCTCTTGAATTATAGAGAGGTCGCCAATGCATTGCTTAGAAATACACTGGAGACCTCTAGCATCCAAGAGGTTAAAGCCCAATTTAATTCAACAGGGACTGTATTTGTCCCCTGTGGTGTGTCAAATTGTGCTTTCTGCTGTATATGTTTGGTGATTAGGGAAGGGTGAAAATTTTCACCTCAAACCAAAAATCGACAAAAAATGGCACTTCCCACTTAGCAAATAATTTCACATGACAAGTGCCGTTTTCCTGCTTTTTTCACCTAACTCATAGCATTGAAATCAATGGGAAGACTGAATTTTTTACCACCACATAGCAGTTTTCTCTATTTTTCTACAAGCATATAAAAGAGTGTCAGGCTCTCACAGCATGCCATTCTGTGTTTGTGAGAGGAGAAAGCAGCACATTTATGAGTTAGAGAAGATAGGCAATTAAAGGGGAACTGAAGCTTAGTTTAGGGAGTCTTTTAGGTAGGACATTTGTTCTCTGTATTAGGGGAGTCTGGGGGCACTCTGGGGTAGAAGAAGGGAGGAAGGAGGTTGACCTCAAGTACCCCAAAATTCAGTGTGACTGACTGGAAAGACATAGGCAGCTGGAGCCCAATTTGCTTGTTGTCCAGCAAACGGACAAGAGGCAGGGGGAGGGGGAAATGTGGAGCAGTGCAGGGATGTGTGTGTAAAGTGGTAGTTCAAAAACTAACTGCAGTAATGGTTGCAGCAGTGTGTGCAATAAATGATGATTCCTCTCCTCCCGGTGAGGATGCCATTTGTCAATATCCCACCAAAAGTTCCACCACCACCACCACGTGTCAGTAAAAAAAAAAAAATAAGAAGAACACTGAAGACGTGAGTTGCATTCTAGTGTTGATGATGGCAATGGCATAATGGGTAAGGTGTAGCAGCTTAAGCAAACAAGTACCAAAACACCTGTATTCAAAATAGTAGAGAACTGTATGAAAGTAAAAGTAAAAATAAATTGACACCTCTAAAAGGAAAGAGTGGGAAAGAAGCGGCAGGCGATGCTAAGGATGACCTAATTATGACTGATGATGATAATGCAGATCTAGAATATATCCCTCCAGCATACTCCTCTTGTTCAGATACTGATGCATTTGAGAGTATGAGAGATGATGACATGGCCAGAAAGTTAGCAGAAAGGCAAAGGCTTAATCTTCCCCCACTGAAAGGAGCACTGTGGCTGTCTATAAAATGTGTGAGAAAACCATTGGAATCTCTGACCCTGGACAAGCAAAGATGGCAAAAAGTACACACTCATCCTGTCACTCATAATCAGCATTATCGCTGCTTCCAAGTCCAAGTCCCACTCAGCCACACACTTGTGCTGAGTAACCAGCAACAACAACAGCAACACAGGTTATTAACAAACTTAACTATGATGAGTTCCTCTGCTGCTGCTGGAAGTGCTGCACCTTTGACAGTGTGTTGTAGTAGCAGTAGAATTGCATCAACATCTAGCCCCAGTAGTAGTAGCAGCCCTTCACGAACTCCTCAGTCCATAAAGTCCACAGTATGGAGGTACTTCACTCAGGATCCTACAGCTAAGCATGTTGCTACCTGTTATTGGTGTAAAAAGCATGTGAGAAGGGGGAAAGCAGACTCACACCTAGGCAGTGGTACCTCCTCTATGAGATCCCACCTGGAGCATAACCACATGTCTGACATGGAGACACAGTATCACCAGGTCAGGGATGCCACAACTAGTAGCAGAATAAACACTCCAATAAGTTCCCAGGGCTATGGGGCTGATAAGGAATGTAGTGATGTTATTTATGTGTCAGAGAGTGTGCCACTGCCAACAGTTAGTTCATTCCAAATAACACCTATTGCTCCTGCTGCAGAGGAGTATGATGACTCTGGGTTTTCTGTAGGAGATGATAAGAGTCATAGACTCCACCACCTCCTCTAGTCATGTTGTTAAAGCGATAAAGTTAAAGGGTTCTTCTGCCATGTCCTGCAAGCCCACACTGACTGAGTTATTGGGAAGGAGTCAAAAACTTCACAAAAACAATCCCAAACAATCCCTTGTTAGGCCAGCTTTTAAAGAGTGAGTTAGACTTTCCTCCATTAAATTTTGTTATCTGTCAGTGGTGGAAAATATTGTACAAGCGGGGTATCTGGCAAGGCATACAAGGACCGTGCCTAGGGCCTGGTCCAGTTGATGGGGCCCGCCCCGTGTGCCACTCGCCACCGTGCAAAGACTCAGGAAGACATACCACCCGCGCTTAGAGTGCATGTGCCAGGACTCTTCCAGTTGTCCTGGTACATGCGAATGGAATGTATGCACTGTGCAGGGCCGGCCCTTACATGGGTCCTGATAGGTCCACAGAACCCAGGAGACAATTTGCCACCCCAAGAAGATGCTTAGCAGAGGACCCCTCAGTACATACTTTCTTCCCCTGTCAGCGAGTGGCTGCTGTGCTACGCCTGCATCTGAACAGGCTCCCAAAGGCAGGCTATGCAACCTCATGCTACTCTGACCTGCTTAAATGGTGCTGTTCTGTCCAGTGGATGCTATCTTGATGCAGTCTACAGCTACTCAAGATGACCAGCAGAGAGGTAAATTGTGGATCGATACAGAACGTAACAGAGTGGGCAGAGCCTTCTGTACATTAAGAAGCTCATTTTCTCATTTGAAAGTAAGGGTACATTTTTATCAGCAATTTTACCTGCTGATATTAACTATGTGCTGCACCTGTGTGATTTCAACGATCCCTTGATTTAATTATTGCTGGATTCAGCTTTATACAAGTGTGAGTACCTCTGTACTCCGTACTAGCTTTGTTTTACTCTACTATATTATTGTGTATATCCCATTATTCTTCCTCTTCCCCTACCAGGATATAATATTGCCTCATTCAGTCATTATGTGTGGTTTGTGACAACCCTTTCAGCAGTCTATTTTGGGTGGTGTGTGTGTGTGTGTGTGTGTGTGTATTTTGGGTGGTGTGTGTGTGTGTGTCAGTGTATTTTGGGAGGTGTATGTGTGTGTATATGTGTGTGAGTCTATTTTGGGTGGTGTGTGTGTGTGTCTATTTTTGGTGGTGTGTGTGTCAGTCTGTTTTGGGAGGTGTGTGTGTGTGTGTGTCAATCTATTTTGGGTGGTGTGTATGTCAGTCTATTTTTGGTGGGGTGTGTGTGTCAGTCTATTTTGGGAGGTGTGTGTGTCAGTCTATTTTGGGTGGTGTGTATGTCAGTCTATTTTTGGTGGGGTGTGTGTGTCAGTCTATTTTGGGAGGTGTGTGTGTCAGTCTATTTTGGGTGATGTGTATGTCAGTCTATTTTTGGTGGGGTGTGTGTGTCAGTCTATTTTGGGAGGTGTGTGTGTGTGTGTGTGTGTCAGTCTATTTTGGGAGGTGTGTGTGTGTGTGTCAGTCTATTTTGGGTGGTGTGTGTGTCAGACTATTTTGGGTGGTGTGTGTTTGTGTCAGTCTAATTTGAGTGTTATGTGTGTGTTAGTCTATTTTTGGTGGTGTGTGTGTCAGTCTATTTTGGGTGGTGTGTGTGTGCGTGTCAGTCGTTTTTGGGTGGTGTGTGTTAGTCTATTTTGGGTGGTGTGTGTGTTTGTTTCAGTCTATTTTGGGTGGTGTGTGTTTGTGTCAGTCTATTTTGAGTGGTATCTGTGTGTTAGTCTATTTTTGGTGGCGTGTGTGTCAGTCTATTTTGGGTGATGTGTGTGTCAGTTGTTTTTGGGTGGTGTGTGTTAGTATATTTTGGGTGGTGTGTGTGTGTGTCAGTCTATTTTGGGTGGTTTGTGTTTGTGTCAGTCTATTTTGGTTGGTGTGTGTGTTAGTCTATTTTGGGTGGTGTGTGTGTGGCAATTTATTTTGGGTGGATTGTGTGCGTGGATGTGAGAGAGGTGCCCAGTGCATTTCTATGCAATGTTTTGGTGATATCTGGCATTCAAGGAGTTAAAACTGAAAGGTGGGGCCTAATTTCAGGATCCTGCCCAAGGCCCTGTGGAGTCTTAGTCAGGCTCTGGTGTATGGAAAATCCTTCGTCATGTGGATTGCCAAGCCTTGATGGTACTGATGAGCAGGAGATTCAAGAGACAACAAGGTAGCTGAAAAGTACTGAGTCCACTTTAATCCTTTGATTGCCAGTGGGTTGTGCAACTCATTGAAAAGCAATGTGCTTCATACCCCATCTGGCACTCAAAGGGTTAACAGGAGTTACTACCTAGGCAGGAACCATTTTTGTATGGCTCCACAGAAATGGGAACATGTTGTTTACATTTTTATCAGTCATCATGTTTGTTTTCATGCTCTCTGATTGGTAAAAGCAGAAAGGGAAAAAGGAAACCTGGTTTGTGACACCTGTTTTGCAATTTGCGAAATAGGCTCTAATGTATGAATATAATTATAACAGAATTTTTTGGCGAACTATCCTCATAAATCAGCCAAATATGCCTTATGATGGAATTTAGCACTGAATGTATATGGTCAAATGTACAAAGTTGCAGCAGGTTTATGGGATATGCACACAAAACAAAGAAGTTTCTAGTTTGCATTCCAGCTGAGGGGTCAGTTTTCTGACAGTCCCCCCCCAAATAGTAGAGAGGGAGCCTTTTTGGGGCAGAATAGAGCCACCTCAGCTTGTTGTTTTAACTAAGTTGTCTCCCAATAGAGCAAAACATGATAATAATTTTTTTTAATTATATAAATATGTTGAATTTTAGAATTTAAATTATATAAATATTTATACCTGCTGTCCACGCTCATGTCTTTTGTTTACTACAGATTTACTCATGACCTTTTTAGAGTTTCTGACTTTGGACAAGTTAAATGTGCAGAAAAAGCATACCAATACATTATATAAATAGCAAAACACTAGTGTGTACAAACAGTCCAATTCCTGTCAGTTTATAGTGCATGTTTTCAAAGTGTCTGAAACCTCTCTCGGAAGAAAATGATGCTCCATAGCACTGATGTTTTCATCACCAGAGAGCATTATCACTCTTTAGTACAATACCCCTGGGATTCATTGAATAGTCCAATGTACCAAGCAAACTATATTTGCTTGCAGATTGCGCTGGGGCTCAATCATCTGCTCTCATCATTAAATCAGCACATGTATATTTTGGATGTGCATTTGCTGCCTATATGAATAGAACAATATTCAGGTGACACTTTGAACTCTGTGAGTTGGTCCTAAGTTTCATTTTAAGTTAGTAAATTTGTATAGTAAGAGTTGGACCTGGGATTGTTCCACAGTTAATATCTCCCCAGTGGCACATCTGTCTGCTGTTACTTTCCACAGTGCAGAATCTGCCAATATTTCCTGCAACATGTCTTTCCGTTGATGAAAGCAACTTATTTGGAACCTGGTTTTCATTATTAGGGCTATCTTCATGCAGCTAAAGAGGAGCACTTCTTAAGAAAATCAGCTACCTTACAGGGCAAAAATTGTAATGTTCTCCAATTGCCATTGATTTCAACCCCTTGAATGGTAGGCAGAGCATCACAAATTGCTTCCCATTTCACTCAATAGCTTAAAAGTTCCATTTAAATCATTAATGTGTAGTAGCCATATTAGTTTTGTCATAGTAATGGCAATATGAGAATCTTGGTATTTAGTGATGCATATTTTAATTGGGCTTTATATTTTATATTTTAAAGCAAGCTTTCAGGACATCTTCTCTATTTGTCAAGTCAAGTGGTGAAAAGTGGTGCTAACCACAAAGTTTGTTTAACACAATGTGGAATTCAGAGTAGTGAGACTTGTAAGAATCATGGTAAGATGAAAAATGGTATGTTGCAGTGTTTGATTTCTGGATACTGGCAGGGCTAGAAATATTTTTCATTGCTCTATTTGTTAATTTATTGCTTATAACACTTGTATTTTTGCTAGCTTTTCCATATACCCTGTACTTCCTGCTTGGCTTTTCTGCAGTGTGCTGATGCTTCACTTCTAACTAGGTGATTTGTAAAAATCTCAGGTTTAAAAATAGGGGTGTCATGCCTGTGCAGCCGTAGACAGACCTCCAGCCAGTCAGGAGTGAATAGTTTCTGTTTTCCTGGAAATGATAAGTTCAGTACTTGCACTGCATGACTAGAGAAGCTGTGGACATTTTTTTTCTTTTTAATGGATAACAAATGTTTTTGCCTCCCCTCTTCTGTTAACACTGAAGTTTGGTGAAGCAGTGGCTCTCCAGCGTTTACTGGAATATACCTCCGTTCAGCCTTAAAACCAAGGATGATGGGAGTTATGTTCAAAAACAGCTGGAGAGTCATATACACGCACATACACACATAACCATGTACTCATTTGAACTCATTAACATGAGCTTACATGCATTTGTACACATGGATATACATGCAATTGAATGTGTTTGCCTGCATATCCTCACACTTGCATGTATTCATCCTCAGATCCACATGTACACACATTCACCTGCACTCACACTTATTCTCATGTGCACACATTTGCACATGCCTTCACATATTCTCAGATCTAAACACTCATGTTCAATGCTTTGAATTCCTCTCTGACACTCAAGAGAGTTAAAGGGATAGCAATACTTTAATTATGGAGGCTATAATATTGTAGATATTAAATGAATAAACCAAAGCATCTATGTATTTTTGTAATAACTTTCATAGTTTAAGAGTACTTGCGATCTAAAATTTACCCCTCCCATCCCTTTTAGCTATGTCACCACTCTATCTGTTAGACTTGGATTCTGGTCTGCGGACCGGATGCAGCGTCTGGAGAGCTGAAATAGCAGTGCATACAAAGGAAATAATAATAATAATATGTATTAGAAAATTAAACACTTAATAGTTTCCCTTTAAATCCAGACAGGGTAATAAGCTTTGAGTCCCTGTTGTAGATACAATGGGGGAAGTGGAATGCTACTGTAATAGAGACAAAGAATATATAAACAGCTAAAGTTACAGATAATATAAAGCCAGTATTTATATTAAATCCTTGTTCATGTGTAGTCAAGAGAGTTATCATACTCAGTTCAAAGGTCTTTCTGCATTGGATGCTTTTAACCCTTTCAGAACCAGGAAAGCAAACCTCTCTGGCACTCAAAGGGTTAGCATTCCACTTCATGATCCTTATAGCAAAGTCATTATTTCAATGGTCTGGTTGGGATAAATGATGCCCAGCTGTAGTACAAAGATTCCTGCCTGTGCAAATGCATGGTTTGTAATTTTTGGACTGTTTCACCTATGTAGCATCTTTGGTAAAACCTACTGCATTGAATCATACACACTAGGTTCCTGGATGTGCAGCAATATGATGTTTAAGGTCCCTTTATTGTTTGTGTCAATTTCATATTAATTTATATGTCAGCAAAATTTGCGCCATGGGATTGCCGTTTGGTGGTGTTTCCTGCTTAATAATTTGTGCCTGATGTTTTTCGGTTGTAAGAATGTAAGGATTGGAGGTTTAGTATTGCATCCTCTGTACTTAAGGGTTTCAGATCTTTGATAATTTTTTGCATTCCTTCTAGAAGCAGAATATACACGCCTACTAGCGGTATATGTTGGTTTATATTTTTTCTTCTTGTTCAAAGGGTTTAAATATCCATTTAAATCAGTGAGTATGTTTATTTGTCCTCTATTGTGCAATTAGTTTGCCCTATATTGCTCATCTTTAGCTTATGGAATTGGGCCTATATCTCTTTGGATACTAAAAGAAATAATGTATTTACTATATGAAATCTAAGGCCTAGCTGTAAAGATGGAAACAAGTATAATTTGGAACAACGTAATAGAAATAAAACACCATATATGAAAAAAGAAATTACTGACTCCAAATACGTGTAGTTTGTTATATTAAAAGAAATTCAAATTTTGTGCTCTACAGCAAAACATAGAAACGTAGACCAGCACCATTTGGCCCATCCAGTCTCCCAGTGGGCTGCACTGGCAAATTCATAAATTTGTCTTATTGTCTGTTTTTATTACCCCTATAGAAGAGAGTCGCTAGGTTCCCAAGAGATTTGAGGTTTGGGATAACATAATAATAGTCCACTGTGCAACCCAGTTGCACCTTTACGAGTAAGGAGATTAGCACCATTACATACCATTAACTGTCAATAGGATCTGTGGCTTTAAGTGTGAGACTTAATGCTTTAGCCCTCTAAGACAATACTTTGCAACTCCCAGTTTATACTAGTTAGTTTCTATGCTTGACCAATAAGAGGACATTTGATTTCTAACAGTAAAGAGAAGTGAGAAGTAAGTTTTGCCTGGAACATAACTATGCAGCTAACAGTGCAGTGAATTAGCTAGCATAAAGTATCATAATGTGTGATCAAACATAAGTGTTAATCTCTCAAAAACATTATTTCACAGAAAAATAGCTAGAACTACATATATGTATATTTTAATTTCCTTTGAAAAAATAAACTTGTTGCTAGACATGCTAGTCTCACAGTTCAGGTTCATCACAATTTCATTGTATAACTCACAAACCATCTGTCTAGTTTAGGGTAGGCAACCTTTTACTCTCCAGCTGTTGGGGCCTACACCTTCCATCACCCCCAACCAGTCATTAGCTGGTTGGGGATTATGAGAGTTGCACTCTTCAACAGCTGAAGAACCAATGGTTATCAACCTCTGGTCTAGCTGGTACACACAATGTAGCTAGTCTGGCATATCTGCTCCCAGATGATAATTGCCTTTTAATAGACAACATTCTTCTTTAGTTTGATCATTCTATATGAATCATTATAGTACAGTATAGCATACTGCAAGCAAAGGGGATATGTTTAATATTTCTCTTGATTAGTCCCAACAAGCTCACAAATCATTCCAATACCATATTTTACTGCATGACGTAACTTACTTGGAACACCGAATGAACTATAAATTTGATAGAAACTGTGAAACCATTACTAAAAAAATTTGGAATATTACATTTGCAGCTGGGTGTAAAACTACTGCCAGCTATCATTTTGATTCCAACAAAAGAAATTTATATGTATTATTGCTGGGCCTCTAAGTCACCCTGGGTCCAGTTATTCATTTCTTGATTTGTTGCAGCTGCATAAAACAGGTGCAGGATAGCCTGGAGTAGCAAAAGACAATGGCAGAGCTAAAGTGGGCTTCTGATTACATGCAATTACGTATTCCAACTTACTGTGACATTTCATGGAACATATGCAGTTATGTTAAAGTTCCCTTCTTGAAATTTAATGAATGGTCAGTTGCAATAGCAATCTTCTGCTTTCCATTGAAACCTTAAAGTGAAACTACCACCCCACAAAATCTTTAGCTTAACTAAGTCCCCATGTGGCGACTAGCTGCTTAGTAGCGCTAGTCGCCAGAATTATTACCTTATTTACTAGATTTATGCTGTCTTCTATGGCTGACAGTAGCACGGAAAGCGGACATCTTGGCATTGTGACATTCGCGCCCCTGCAATGTCAGTCGGGTCTAGAAGGTATTGCTAGGAGCCGGTCGGCTCCAAAAGGGACTGACTGTTGGTTTATTATATATGTGTATTTGTATGTATGATGCATGTATATTTTGGTCTGCATCGCCTGGGAGTTGTGGATATACACGGAGACTGTAGTTACGGTCTTTGGCGTGTTTCTTTGTCTCCCGGAGGGGTGTGGAGGAATTTGGATGCCCGGGATGGGCTTGGGGTCCGCAAATGCGGTACGTTTGAGTGTTTCCCCGGCACTCGAACAGTTTTATGTTTATTTGGTTTATATGGGGTCATGGTAGGTGTGAGAATGACTCCTTTTGATTAATTGCGTCTAGGTGATATCGATGTTTGAGATAGCTACATTGTATCCTATTTGTTATGGTAGACGGGTATCCAATCGGATACAATCATGTAGTTTTTAAATTTCGTCATTTTGTAGCCGTTTGTCTTTTCTTTTTACTGAGCCCAGATTGGTTGATAAAGCAGCCGTGGGTGCTGCGAAACGCGTTCCCTAGAGCCTTTTCTGCCATTCGGCATCTATTTGTTTTTAAAAAATAAATATTTTTATATTGGAAGATTACGGTTACAAGTTTGTTATTTTGTATATGGTGTTGATTGAAGATACATCCTCCTCATCTGGATTTCGGAATTGGAGACTGTGAAACCCAAGCAGGGACGGGTAAAGTACCTTGCAAGTGTTTATTGTTGGTCACTGACATATGTCTTTGGACCAACCTATTGCTAATGTGAGTGGGTCTACATATTGTATACTAATAACTGTTATACAAGGATAATGCACTATTGGCGCTTTTTTCTCTCTTTTTGTCTTCTTTGTTCTATATTTATTACTACTCCAGTTCGGGAGCTGTTTGGAGAGGAGCTGCCATTATATACTGTTTTTAGGGGAACAGTTAATAAATCCCCAAAGTATTGCTGCTGAATTACACATAAGTGCTACATTCAGCCATTATTGTTGTGAGTAGTTTTCTTACTGTGGTGGTTGGTGTTATTGGTTCATAGAAGATATCAACTAGGAGTGCCTCCTGTTTTTTCTTCTCTTTTCTATAGAAGAGAGCATAAATCTATTAAATAAGGTAATAATTCTGGCAACTAGCGCTACTAAGCAGATAGTCTCCAGATGGGGACTTAGTTAAGCTAAAGATTTTGTTGGGTGGTAGTTCCGCTTTAACATTTGAGATCAACAGCTGAAGGTCAGCAGCAGTGTCAACAGAATTATTAAGAGAAGATTAGATACGTTTCTTTTAAAATGTACATACAGAGCTATACTGTTTATCAGTAGGCTGATCAGGAAGGTCTGATAAAGACTAACTTACTTTATAGCAGGAAACCTATAAAATTTTCAGTCACTGGGGTATGAGGCAAAGGTTGAACTTGATGGACTTCTTTCTTTATTCAACCTAATTTACTATGTTACTATGTAATGCATTGGAGACCTGGGCTTTTTATGTTTATATGTTGCAGCTTGTTTTCTCCATAATTGAGCCACTTTTCTTAGTAAATACACCTACACCCTACGACTGACAAGCTATAACTAACACATACACTCAGGTAGGGGGTGTATTTCTTAAAATAGAGGTACCAGGCCACTCATTCCAGGATGTCATGGTGAGTTACCCCCAAGTTTGATGACCATGATATTCCCAAAATCATTATGTGTGTGAGATAGGATACACAAGAGAAAGAGAGATAGACACAAAAATGACTAAGCAAGGTATACACCATTGATATATCTGCACTATACAGTAATATCCAAGCTATAATAGACCATCAGGCCAATACACCATTATATGTTTGGCATAATAATACGTGAGAGGAAAGGGACAAAAGTAAAAGATAGACATATTTGTTACTGGGGAAAATGCAAAGAGAGAAGCAGATGGAAAGAAAGAAGATAAATACAAAGTGAATAGGAGAGAGAGAGGCAGATGGGAGGGAAAATATAAGAGGCATGGCAGGATATAATTATAAGGCTATATCTGAATTTGTGGGAGGGGCTGCAAGCCTTTAAATACCAGGCAGCAGCCCCTCCCACTGGTCACGATTGAGCTTTCCACATCATGCATTCCATTTACACCTTCCATTAACTGAAATGGGGCTTTTAACCCTTGAACGATACAGGTGTCTCTAACACATCGAAAAGCAAATTGAAGAGTTTAAAAGCTCCTTTTCAGTCAAAGGGACTTAGTGGTAATTCCATTTGTCCCCCTTCAGCGCACTTGGTTTGCTCCAGTAACATTCCACATTTTCTTTATACATTAGGCCCAGAGAGACAAAAACAAATAAAAAACCTAAGCAAAAAATGTTTCAGTTTAACACAGAAAACACAAAGGGTGCTCCTCACAGGGTGATACTGCAGTGATTTACTAAGTACAGTGATACTGTACTTCCAAGATGGCCTTCCTGTGGGTGGTGTAACACCCTGGTACCCATTTAATGTCTTTAAGTTCTGAACATTCCTACTGGCCACTAACATCAATTTTGTAGACAATGGCAATCAGGCTTGTGCAGAATACCACCTTTGGGCAAACCTCATGCTATGCAGAAATAGTGGCATAAAGCTTAAAAGAAAAGGAGGAAAAAGGGGTCACTGCTTGTTGGATTTTTTGGAGCTTCTGAGCTTACACTGTCCCTTGTTTCAGCCATTCCCAAAATATCACTTTATACTGGTGTTGTCAAGAGACAGAGGCAGTGGTAAGCAGCTACAGTGGGGGAGGAGGGTGGCAGTAGGAGAGGTGGGGAAGATAAGTAGTAGGAGATATGACTGCAGAAACTAAGGAAACACTCAGTGAGTGAGATAGGGAGACACATATACATTGAGGGGGTCACATACAGGGGAGACATGGGGAAACAGTTAGTGGGAAAAAATACACTGGGAGAATGGGCAGAGACAGACAGTGGAAGGGATAAGCACATATGAGACATAGAGAAAGGGAGAGGAGGTAACAAATACAGGGGTAGAGGGGGCAGAGACAAGGAGGACAACAGGCACAAGTAGGGGAAACACATGGAGAAATTAGAGGTAGTAAGAATATTAAGGAGATGAGGAGGGGGTTGGAAAAAAGTGGAACAAGAGAGTACTGATGTGTGTATAAGCAAATGTTATATGAAATTATTGGAAGAAGAGTTAGAAGGAGAGCACCATTACTCTTAAATCAAGAAAGATTAGAAGCAGTAAAATTATGATGTGTGGGCCATTAACCAGTCATCATGGCATATTATAATGAATATTTTGTCGCAATGAATGTGTTACGGTTCAGTACACTCAGACACGGAGGTATAGGTAAAAACACAGCTTTATTGAAGCACACGATGAACAATGTAACCCTCACGGGCCAGTATAGCACACTGACAGAAGACAGGCTACAAATGGTTAACCCACACAAGTCCAGTAAAGTGAACACACAATACTGACATAGGTCAGGTAAAGGTAACTGATACAATGTATGACGCCCTCTTAACTAATGAAGTGCTGGTCGTAGCACACTGCAGGCTAAATGTCGCCTGAATAATGAGAGGCCACAGAATCGGACTGCAAACTCAGGCTCTGGACGCCTGTGAATGTGACCAATGGCGGACGCCCACCAACGACTAACGGGAGGTCAGAACTCGTGCTTAACAGAGGCCCTACCGAAATAACCCAGCACCGTGTGCACGTACTACCTGACAGGGTTAATGGGCAATGGTATATATGGATGGCCACAGGAAGCGCCCTACTCGATAGCGGAATACCAAGCCTAAACAATCCTGCCCAACAGAACCCAATATGGTAGTACTCAGCGAGGCCCTTCCCCCGAAGGAGTTAATGCTATGTGGTCTGTAACGGAATATACCGGAGGCGCCCTACTGAACCAACCAGACCAAGCGAGTGCAACAAGGAGTGGAAGCAGTGAGACTCTGACAACGTATAATAGAGTGCCAGCAACGGGACTCAGCACTAGGACCAGACACTGGATTGGTGCCCAACCAAGAGGCTGGCAACAGCAACACGGATCAGTCCACTGGAACAGTAGAACAGGAACCTCGCCCGGATGGGCGAAGGAGAGATCAGGATCGTCAGCCAGGCCAAGTCGTTACACGGAGCAGGATCCTCAGATGCGCCGGGTCGGTACACAGAGCAGGGTCATCAATCATGCCGGGTAGGTACACGGAGTCGGAATGTCAGCCGGGCTGGGTCAGAACAGAAAGCAGGAACGTCAGCCAATCTGAATCGGTACACAGCAGCAGCAGGAATGAGACTATAGCATGGTCAGGCAGTCCAGGGTCATACACTGAATCAGAACAACGAGTACTAGTGCCAGGCATCAGGTACACCACGAAAGGGCACTCGCAGAGTGACAGCCCAGGGTATAAAAAGGCTTGTCACTAGGAGGGGCAGACAGGAAGCCAATAGGTGAATAGAATCAGCCATGATTGACAGAATGCCGCCCAGATCACAGGCGCAGTGATAGAATGGGTGATGGTTTGTGCATTCTGACTGGAGAGTGTCTCCATTTAAAGGAGCAGTAAACTTTTTTCATGAAAACATATATATTGTAGGGATTTTCCTATTGAGTAAAATAAGAGTACTCCCACTGCCAAGAGATTTATGTTTCCAGAGTTATTACAGTTTAAACCCATGTTTTTTTTTACATTAGCAGTGCCCTCTAGTGGTCAAATTCTAATTAGATTTCCTGTTAGAAACTGCCTGTCACTTCCTGTCAGTTAGAATGATCAGGAAGTAAAGCACAGTAAATTCACTTCGAGGTTATTTAAACTTCTTTAAATTTTGAATAAAATATCTGACAGTGGTGGGAGTGACCTTGTTTTACTCAGCAGGAAATGCTCTATAAAATATGTATTTTCATTAAAAAAAATTGTACTGCTCTTTTAAATATTAGGCCATACTCTCCTTCTCCTACTCCAACTCCTCAACCCATAATTTCAAAGGAAGGTATGTTTGCTGGCATAATATTATGCCTTTTAACACCACACAGGTATCCAGCAATTGCAAACCAGTGAGATGGACACTACTCTGTTGCTCAGAAAAAAACACATAGTAATAATTATAATAACCGTGGGAGTGATTTTATTTTTATTTTAATCCCCTCTTCCTAGTTTCAGAGTGGCTCAGTTTAGCACAGCATTCAGCTAAAGTAAACCCGCATACTGCACAGGTGCCGGATTCAGGAAACCATTTAACCCCTTAAGGACTGGGAAATCCGGCCGAAGACGCGACTCAACGACCACGGAGCAAAATTTTTTTTTGCTCCGTTGCGTTCCGGACACCCCGAACGGCGTGCAGCCGCGGGGGGAGCCCAGAACTTGATGACGGTCATAGTACGTCATCGGTCGTTAAGTCAAATCGGCCCTTGACGTACTATGACCGTCAAGGGTCGTTAAGGGGTTAATTCCTCCCTCATTACTTCCTGTGGCTGTATGATTAGTACTGTGTACATTTATTTAAGATCTTTATTGAATACTTTGAAACTTGGGGGAGATGTCTCTAGCATCCAAGGGGTTAATAGCTTTGTTAGATAGTTTTAGGTTGCCCAGATGATATGTTACTCCAAGTGTACCTCTGTTTGGTACTCGCCATTGTACTTCATGTCACAAACTGAAGGTCATTCTCAGTTCTAATTATCTAGTAAGCATTTTATTTCAAACGTAAATGCCATCAGCTTAGAATTCACTTAAATATAGACCTTTTCATAACAATATCTAGATGTTTTATTTTTTGGAAGGGGTTGAACTGTGAATTTTAAAATTATTTTCATCCACAATATTTTTATTAGGTATAGTACATTAACATTCTCATGTATAATCTAGTTCCCACATATATTACAATGAATTATCTTGATTTTATTTTTTCTACTACCTGTATTTATATATTTGAATTTTTTAAATTATCTATTACACGAAACATCATTTTTTTAAATATCTGCATTTATGTTACTTTGCATCAGCATTTTAAACCAAGCTGATTTTAATTAACCTTTTCTGAATTTGGTAAATGCGCCTGCATTTCCAAAGCAGGAATTTATTGTTGCCAGACAGTTCACATTTAACTGTACAGTATAAATAGCTAATGGCATTTTGCAGTGATGTCCCTTAACAAGGCAAAAAATGGCAAGCAGTCTGATCTTGGAGCAGCTGCATTATTACAAATAAAGAGTTTTGATTGGTTCTAAGCTACCTAGGCAAGGAATAACAGCCCCTAGTGAATAAGAATGAAGTGAAAGATAAATTGGAAGATGCACTAAGTTGTAAAGTAAGAAGTAAGTAAACAGGAACTCTCCAACTGCTATGTTATTCTTAGGAGCCTCTTCATCACAATTTCCTTGAGAAGAGGCACCGTAAAATAATATTTGAACTGGAGAATTTTTCTCACTAGACTTTTTTCTTCCTGCTAAGCATATATCGTCCAGATATTTATTTTATATAATGTTCCATATTATAAGACTTCTCTATTAAAGTAAATATCTTGTCTCTGTCATTCATTGTACAGTATAACAAAACAGAGTGTAATTTTGGATCCATACTTAACAGTAATAATGCACCTACAGCACATGTAGTTTTCTTCTAATTGCAGTGGATCGAATAGTGAAAATGTATATTATAATGATTATAATGTGTCGCAGAACAGGTTAACTCTGTGAATGTAAGCTTAATGAAACATACTCTGAGAAGAGATGGCTTCACAGAGTTATAGCAAAAAGCTTCTTTATTCTGGAAATAGTGTACAGATAATAAAACCCAAAGGCAGGATAGAAATCCAGAGAGATGGCTGAGTAGGCTGTAGTAGTGGATACAGAGTAAAACTGAGGAGCAGGTGATCACAGAAAGCAGAGGTAGAGGTTGTACGCTCTTTTGCAGAGTGAGTCTGTGACTTGGTGAGCGCTGCTCCTGGTTCCACTCTGTCAGTCTGCACACAGAGAGAGGGAGAGAGAGCCCGGAGCAGCAGAGTACTCATTTCAGGTTGATCTTTGGCAAGAAAGTGACGTCCGGTCATTGAGTCTTTAACCCTTTCCATGAGAGCGAATATACCCACATTCAGCACTGCTCCAGGCCCCTCTCTCTGCTCGGAGCAGTGCTCATCAACATTTTTTTTTTTTGCTACCCTTCATAGCGCGACCTGAGAATCTCGCGCTTTCATGCGAGATTCTCAGGTCACCATTTTTATCATGGCAACATAGTTAATGCACAATTTGGTTGCACACTTTTTTGCGTGCAACCTTTTAAAAGTAAACCCTACAGGTATATAACTTATACAGGTGTATGGCTTGTACAGGGTTAAGCTGAACAGCCTAATGAAGGCAGTATGCTGAGGTACACAGGTGTATAGCTAGTACAGGGTTAAAGCTGAACAGTCTGCTGAAGGCAGGAGGCAGAGATACACAAGTGTATGCCTCTACAATCTGCTGAAATTAGTAGGCAGAGGTACACAACACATTACACATAAGTCACTTTTGTAGCTCTAAGATATATATATTTTTATACAATTTTTGTTTTGTATCACTTCTTAGATGATAGAAGTATTATATCTTGTAGCAGCTTGTTTAGTATAATCAGTATTTAGACAATTTAGAGCGCACTTTAGTTATATTTTTTCTTTTAGATGTACACAGCTATATACCATATACAGGGTTAAAGCTGAACAGTCTGTCGAAGGCAGTAGGAAGAGGTACACAGGTGTGTAGTTTGTACAGCTAGATTATACTTACTCAGAAGCAGAAAAGAGACAAAAGTCCAACAAACAAAGCCAAAGGGGGGAAATCCAAAAGAGTAGTCAGACAGTCGAAGGTCAGGTAGCGCAGGATCAAGGCCAAAATGGAAGCCAAGGATCAGGAACCAGGAACACAGAAAAGGAATCACTGTTAGCACCATTAAAGGACAAGTACAACTGAATACTGGACTACTGGCAGATTCCTCTATAAAAAGGTATGGAGTGTGATGTAATCATGTGTGCGACGTGATTGACAGCATGTCACATATCATGTGTGACGTGATCGACATAATGGGGGTTATGAAAAAAAGCGTGATAAAGAAGTGATAAAGTGGAGAGGACTACTCACTCCAGTGATATCACTTTTCCGGTTTCTATTTTATTCTGCAGAGCCTATGCACTATGATCTCCAAAGATGGAGACAGCTTAGTGCATAGGCTCTGTAGGATAACATAAGAACTGGAGAAGTGATATCACTGGAGAAGTCATCTCAGCATTATCACCTCTTTATCACTCCTTAGTGAATCTCCCCCAAGGTATGCAAAATTAGAGTAAAAGAGGGAACAAAGAAAAAAGCTTGTGAAAGGGTGCAAAACTCATGAGGGTAAAAGGTCATGGAGTTGAAAATAGTACGTTAAATTAGGCAAAACAACAGACAAACTCAATGGGACTTTACTGAATTTGGTCCTAGCCATCTAATCAACATGAGAGGAAAAAACAGCAAAGTAGTAATTGCTTCTTAATAGAGTTGTCTGTCTGCCATGGGGCAATTTACCAACAAAAAAGATAATTATATATATGGAAACATGTATAGAAAAAAGGATACATATGAGAAATGAATTCACATCTAAATAGAAGCATGGCATTTTGTGAAAAAAGCTAATTTGCATCTTGGTTAATATCCCATTTCCAGATCTCATTCTATTCAGTCTACGTGGATGCCAAATAATTTGTAAGCCACCTATTTCACGATAAATACACAATTTCTTTAAATCCCTGTTTTAAATGTGCTCGTTTTCTTTCTTTCTGGAAGTTACAGCTTAATGTAAATTGGAAAGAAATCTTGACTGAGCGTACATGAGATAGTTTCGTATCTGATGGGCAGTGTTTTCTGAAATTTTCCTTTGACTGGCCGTAGCGTGGTAGATCTGTTTCTTAATGAAGTCTGACTGGATAAATTTCATTTCCTTTGAAGCTGCCTATAAAATGGTAGAGGATTTATATTCTAATTAAGAAAAGTACTCTTCTATCTTGGCAGACTGTTTGGCTGCAATTATTTGATCCAAGTTGTTGGACCTAATGCAGACCAGCTGGCAGAGGTGATGCCCTTGATCAGTAAGTACATGCTGTATTAAGCAGTACTGAGGGCTGTGACTATAGCATAGTTGAGGGCTGTGGCATTTTCTTCATTTCCAATAAGATCATTTGGAAAATAAACTGACTTTTACTGACATGTGGACACGTGATGCTCAAATGATAAGAAGAAAGGTTTAAGATGGGAGAAGTGGCATGTGTGGGTTGATGTAATGTGTGGCAAAACATTAAATTCTGAGCAGAGAATAGTGCCAGAAAAAGATCATACCTAAAATGTTATTAGGACTAACAAGTTGGATCACATTGTAGGTTATAATGTGCTTTGTAGGTGATAATGTGCTTAATGGGAAGCCATCAGTAGGTAGGGGTGAAATTAGGGCTACAATATTTCAGGTGGGACAGAATGAAAGAATGTACAAGGGTGTTAGTAGAAGTGTAAAAATTCTATTCATTAACTTTCCATAAATCAAAAGGCCACAGTACTTATGTGTAAAAAAATAATATTGGTTCAAAACATTTTCACAGTAGCGCTTGAGTCACTAAAAACCAAAGAATTATCATGAAGACTCAATTTCTGTTGGTAAAATGTGCATTAACTCCTTCAGTGCTAAATTTTGAATACCCTCCAGTGCTGCATATGTTAACCTTTTCAGCATAACCTGCATTTTTAGAAGATGCCAGTAGCAAAGAACAACTACCCAAAATCCTCCCCACTCATTTTTTCATGATAATTTAATTAAAGTGAATGAAAAAACAACTATAAGGAAGTTTTCTAAATTCTGCTAGCAAGTGCGCATCCACTTATAGGCCTTCCTATAAAAATGGTCAAGTGAAAAAGAGAAGGCAACATTTACGTTTATTTACATTTCTCACCATTCTGTATTTTGGGCACAACAGAAATATGTGTGACAGAAACACAAAACTCTACAATGCTATGTAATTTGAGTTTCTAATTCAAAACTGAACTGCTGTGAAAATTAAAGAATAAGGAGCTATAGAAAAAATATATTTGTTACTACATTTAATATATTGTAATGTTTTAAAACAATTGAACATAATAGGATATCATATAAAATAGTTATGTAGACTGATTCTAAGTAAGTTGATACCCCATTTGTATTTGCTGACCTACTGTTGGGGATGGCACACCACAAAACTGCACCTACAGAGGATCTGTGGGGCACAGTATGGCACAGGACAGAGACTGAGCTGTGAGACTTCAGTCTTGCAGTTCAGTCTCTTTCCACAGGACCAATGGGGGACTACCAAAGGTCCCTTTTCAAAACCTGTTCTGTTCCCCCCTGTTGGCACACAGGGGCTCACAGTGCCGGCTTCATCAACTTGCAGCATTGAGTGGTTCTGCCCCTTTTGCGTCTCCTCTCTTTTGTCACTCTTCCCTCACCGACACACAACTATGGCCAGTATTTTTTTGAGGAAAAGGTGGCAACCCTGGGGGTGGGGGGGTTGGCGGAGGCAGGGGGGGCATAAAAATCCACTTTTGCCTGTGTAGACAAAAATCCTTGCCTTGCTTGCAGTATTCAAAATAGGATTTGACTACACTAAAATGATTGTAAAAACAAAAGACGTGAAAAAGACACCTAAATTATAACATTTTGAAAGAAGATAACCAGATTCTAGTGTGTGCTCACTTGTCTTTCTAACCTTAGACTGCATCACACAAATGTTTCCAAAGGTGTTGCTATAGACATTTTTTATTTTTGTTTTACATTTCCACCACTTCAAAGATATTACGTCTTTCAAAACAAATGAGTTTCTTGTGTATTCAGCATCTACTGTCCTTCACAGAAAAATGGTAACCCAATAATAAACCATAGGCTTGCCAGGAGCAAAAAACTACACCTACAAAAACTTTCTGTTTCCTTACATTATTTCAAAAAGGACATGACTGCACTTAAAATGTAAACACAACAAACAAAAAGATAAGAGAGACAAATCATGCAATTATGGAAAGAAGACATGTAATAATAATAATAAAAATAATAACATGTAATAAGTGGTCTGTCTAATCCTAAACTGTGGCACACAAATATTTACTGAAGGTTGCACCATAGAATATTTTTTTTACATTACAAATATGCTAAAAACTTTTAAAAATAAGAAATGTCCTCCTGCCTTCTGTATCTACTTTTGTTCCCAGATAAAATGGTAACCCATTTAAATGAGGTGATATGTTTTAGGGGCTGCCAGGAGCACTAATCTGCTCTTATCACAATGACTAGTTAGGGATGTTGAGCTCTGTATTCCCAACAGATGGCGAGCCCACAGCTGACTGTACCCTTTCCTAGTCCAAAGTCAAAATGTTTTTAGACATAGACTTTCCAGCTGTTGGAGCCTGTGACAGCTGGGGAGAGAATGGGTGAATATACCCTGTCTTAGGCCCTTATGACCTATTTGTTAGTCAGGGTGTATCCAGCTTGGGCTCCCCATCTGCTGAGGCTTATAACACTTAGCATCCCCAAATAGCCAATGGCTAATTGGGGATGTTGTGAGCTGTAGGCCCAACAGATGGATATCCAACTGCAGGCATAAGCCATATGTACAAAGGGCCAAGGTCAGGGTCTACTCAGCCATGGGCTCTAAAGTTTTTGGGGCCAATGACCCTCAGCTAGCCATTGGCTAGTAAGGGATGTTAGGAGTTGTAGACCAACTGGTATGGAGCCAAAGGCTGATTTGGTAGACTCTTATAAGGGGCATGTGTGGTATTGGCATGAATGCAACATTTCGGTGGACAATTGCAAGTGGTGGTTGTGGCACTGGCATGACTGAACATTTCAGTGGACTTTTACAAACAACCATTTTGGCACTGATATGAACACAGCTTGGTGGAGTGTTGCATAGAGCCATTTTGGCATTGTTATGAATGTAATAATAGTAAATAACGACATATGTGTCCTGGATTCCATTGCAGATGATAACTTTATTGAGGGTTACATCTACAAATTACTTGAAGGACTTCAGTGGGTATCTGGGAGATGTAACCAGTGGTACCACATATCAATTGTGATGTAATCCATGTGATGTGTGAAAAAAAACCTCCTGTTGATACCAAGAATCAAGGGCCATATTCAAAACATTAAAGAGAAACAAGTCACAAACGAGCAGTAAAGGGAAGAAATGATAATGCACTAAGCTTAAAATTTTGTTGTTAATCCCTTGAATGTAAAATAGAAACATACATTTTGAAAGTAGATAAGAAGCAATTGGCCCATGAAGTCTGTCCATTTTTCCTTCCTAGATAAAATGAAGCTAGTCATTTTTGAGTTCCTTTACTATACTACCCCTACCACTTCCAGTTGGAGGCTGTTCCATGAATCTATGATTTTCAGTTAAGTAGTACTTACGCACCTTACTGGGAGGAGATATTGGTCAAAAACCTTTTGCTTGAGGCTGAGTGGTAAATTATTCTTAAAGACTGTACTACTAAGTTTTCTAAATGCATGCCACCCCAATTTTATTCATCAATCAGTTTCTATCATGGTGTTTCAATCTGTTGACAATTCCTCTCCAAAGTAAACATACTTGTACACTTTTTCTAGTTCCTGTCCATATATATATATTAATGGGCAAAAGTGTTAGGCAGGTAGGAAAAATGGTGTAAAGTAAGAATGCTTTCAAAAATAGACATGTTAATAGTTTATTTTTTATCAATTAACAAAATAATGAATGCTAGAAGAATTGATGCTGTTTTGAAGGCAAAGAGTGGTCACACCAAATATTGATTTGATTTAGACCTTTTTTCTGTTCACTCACTATACATTTTGTTAATTGATACAAATAAACTTTTAACATTTCTATTTCTGAAAGCATTCTTATTTTATAGCATTTTTTCACACCCTTTTTTTTGCACATTGCTCTGTGTGTATATATATATATGTATCTATCAATGGCTTATTGGTCTTTCTACCTGTAACTTCCTACTAGACAACTTTAAATCTAAACTAAAAAAGCACCTTTTAAATATAGCAACAATATAATATAAAAACAGCATCTCATATGCCAAAAACTGCACTTCCTCCTCTACCAGATTGTATCTGTATGTCATCCATTATATACTTAGATTGTAAGCTCTACGGGACAGGGACCTTTCATCCTCATGTATACTCACCTGTTGTTCCCCTTATGATTGTCTTTATAAGCACTTAATCACCGCACTTATTGTACCCCATCTATATCAAATGTAATCTGTAAAGTGCTAAGTACACTGGTTGGCGCTATATAAATAAAAATATACAATACAATAGATTTATCCAGATCTTTGATATAAGAATTTACTTATATCAATATGTATTATAAGTACCATCTGGCGTATTCTAATTAACAAGTATTTCCCTGTCAATACTACCTAGATTATGGGTTTCTGCGCAAAAGAGTAAGATTCATTCAAAATTAACATGAACTTATTAGGAACATAATAATATTTTTATTAGTGATACTGCAAAAGGTGTTCAAGGTAAGTAGCATTTTTGTGCAGATAATTCGAAGATCTGCAACAGAGTAGACATTCCTCTGGAAATATGCAAAACAGCAAATGATGTAGGTAAAATAAAAGACTGGACAATAGAGTAGGCAGCTACAGTTTAACCCCTTAGTGACCGGCCTCATGCACACGTGGCTGTCACTTAACGCCCGGCTAAGAATTTATTATTTGTTTACTTAATTGTATGTCCTCTGTCACTAAGTGACAGTTTTTGTGGGACGTACATGTACGTCCATTGTCGGGAAGGGGTTAATGCGCTTAGGATGTGAAAACAGTAAATAGAAATTGGGAGTAATTATTATTTCTGATGAGTGATGACTTAAAGATAGGCAGACAATGTAACAAAGTGGCGGGGAATACAAGTAGGGTGCTGGGTTTGAATAGCTAGAGGCATTGGCAGCAGAAAGAAAGAAGTGGTCATGCCACTACAGAGATTTCTGGTTAGACCTCACCTATAGTGCATCTCCATAAGGATATAGAAACTCTGCAGAGAATTCAGAGAAGGACTGCTAAATGGTGAATGGTTTACAGCATAAAATATCAAGAAAGCCTAAAGGATCTGAACATGTATAACTTGCAGTAGAAAAGAGACAGCATATGGTAAAAACATTAAAATACATAAAGGGATTCAACAAAGCACAAGAGGTTAGTACATTTCAAAAGAACAGAAAAGAAAAAACTAGAGGGACAGAGATGTATTGTAAGAAAGTTTTACTTAACTGTAGGGATAGAAAAGTAGAATAGGCTACCAGCAGAAGTGGTTGAGGTTAATACAGTGAAGGAATTTAAACATGCATGGTATAGGCATAATATTATCCTGAACATAAGACAAGACCAAGGACCAAATAAATTTGAGGCTTTTACAGATAGAAAATGTGCAGACTAGGTGGACAAAATGGTTTTTATCTGGTGATACAGTCTTTGTTAACGATAGAAATTATTATGTATGGAAATATACAAAGTGAAATGTGCTTTTGTTATTGCTAAAAGATTTGTATAAGCTAATTGAATGGACAGAAAAGTGCAAATTAAGTTTAATATAGATATATTTAAGATATTGTATGAAAGCATACTACATATAAATTAAATTGAAAGTCGTGGTTAGAGAAATGATTTGGGTGTACTTGTGGATAAAAGATTTCACGACAGTGGACAGTGTCCATCAGTTGATGTGAGAGTCAAAGTATCAAGTATAAATATTGCCATAAATACCTGGCATGAGAATATAATTTTAACTTTGAAATATAGAGTAAAGTTTTGGGCACAAATATTAAAAAAATATAATTGAACTGAAAAAAGTACAGAAACATGCAACGAAATTGATAAAGAAAATAGAAATTTTAGTTATAAAGACTGACTTTGGTTTTGTTTACAGTAGAAGTGTGGTGTCAAAAGAAGGATATGATTATGAATTATAAATATATTTAAGGTCAATGCAAATAACTATCTATGGCATTCTTTACTCAAAGGAATGAGTAAAAAGGGGGCCTCCATTAAAGTGGATGTGTCACCTCAATATAACATAGCATAAATAATTAGGCTATATAGCGAATATTACTAAAACTGTCTTAATTTTTTTTGTTAGCTTTATGTCACGGTTTCCCAAAGATGTTCAGGAGTCAGCATTTTATAGTTAAACTAGTTGAACAGCCCGTTACACGGGCCACAGTGCCTCTGGCAGCCGGTCGCGGGACAGTCACGCGCAGCAGAGACTGCCCGCGCCACTGCTGATACAGAGCTGGACGCTCCTTCGGAGCGCCCAGCTCTGTATCAGCCGTGGCGCGGGCAGTCTGTACTGCGCATGACTGCCGCACGCGCAGCAATGTCTACTGCGCATGTCCGGCGTTACACACAACTTAGCGAATTATTATATAGGATGCAAATTTATTGAGAACAGAAAAGTAGAGCACAATATATACAAAAAGGAACAAAAATATATACAAAAGGAACAAGCAGAGGGTTACAAGCCAGCGAGCATTGTTATCAGGAATAGTAGGCTGCCAAGCTAGACCACTCTGCTAGAGACTTGATCTCAGCCACTGGTAACCAGGATCAGGAACAGAAACAGGAACATAGGATCTTGATCCGACGTTGCTGAAGTACTGACTCACACCTGCAGTCAGTATGGAGCAATAACTGACCCACACCTGTAGTCCATATGGAGCATTAACTGACCTACGCCTGTGGTCAGTATTAGAGCTAGTCTACCAGGGCCCCAGGTCCGCACTAATTAGAGTGTCTGCTAGGTACAAGGGACAAACATAAGAATAGTCAGACTGAGCCTCAAGTCGGCACCAGAGAGGGTAGTCTGACAAGCCAGGTCATACACAGTTCGGGTAGTCAGCCAGAGACAAAGGTCTGCACCAGGTTGAGTGTCCACTAAAGGGATAATCAAACAGTAGTCAGACAGAGCCACAGGTCAGCACCAGATTGGATGGAAGACTAGCTAGGTCATACACAGAGCCCAAAAATAGAACTACTAGGAACAATAACGCAAGGGCAACTGAGTCAGACTCAGGCTACCCTTTAAACCCCTCCTCAGGAAATAGGTAGGAGGAGCAGGCTCAGAGGAAGGAAGTAGGTAGGAGCAGACTACAGGAAGCATGTCATAAAACAGAGGCCTGCTTCATTCTAAAGCCTCGTGCCTGCAGATGACGCGTGGAATGACGCCTATCGTCGCTGGAAACAAGGCAAGCTGACACTTTATTTGTTGTAAATTTAAGTTATAAAGTCAGTCCTGCGGCTTCTTCCACATAGATTATGGTTACCTGCTCTGTAACCGCAGTCCATCGCTCTCCCTCTGCTCCCCTCCCTCTATCCAGCCTCCTCCGATGATGGAGGCTTCTGTACTGTAAGCTGGAGCAGTCTCATAGGCAGATATCGATATCTAGCCAATGACAGTTCTCCAGCTTACAGACAGAAGCCTCTGTCATCAGAGGAGGCTGGATAGAGGGAGAGGAGCAGAGGGAGAGCGATGGACTGCAGTCTATGCAGAAGTGGCTGTAGGACCAACTTTATAACTTACATTTACAACAACTAAAGTTAAAAAAAAAAAAATAACAGTTATAGTAATATTTGCTATATAGCCTAACTATTTATGCTACATTATATTGATGTGATACATCCACTTTAAGACTAAGAGTAAGGAGGTTTGACTTCAGCAAAGGCAAAGATTTTATTTAAAGTAAAAACATTAAGAATGTGGAATTCTTTACTTTATTTGCCTATGGAGGTTACAGTTGGCAGATACTATGGATACCCTTTTAGCAAAGAAAAGTATAGATGATTATTATAGTTGGTTTTAGTAAAAGTAGAATGTTGATCTAGGGAGATATCAGACTGCCTTTCAGAATGTAGACATTTGTGTCATCTGTATGAGTGGTCTGCTCTGTCTGTGTCCCGACAGGCAACAGTGCAGATAACCCAAAGCAAGAAAAATCTGCGCTCCTCCATATAAGCTATCCAAATGAGAACCCTGTGTAAAGCATATGTGATACCACTTTAATAAATTTTGGGGTCTTCGTTGCATAGATTGGCCAAAGTATGTCTAAGCCCGCCTGCCAACGTCAAGGCTCCCCAATATCAGGCGAGTACCTAACTTTTCATTCAAACATTCCTATGTAGGTTAAAAATCCCCTGATTCTTGTAAGTAACGCGTAGGGTGTATTTAAAAACATATTTAAAAACAATTTCAAACACATTCATGTCATGTCAGGACTTACCTTCAGTGGCCTGCAGGGAGTGGGCATTCAGCCAGTGAAACCAGAGGACTGGAGCTCTCAGTCCCCCTTATATTTCTTCTCCACCCACCCCCCACAGGTCACATGGGGTTTGCACAAAGCCTAGACTGCATTAAGCATAGGTCAGACAGCCCAGAACACCTGGCCAAAACCTTGCCTTTAAAAACCCCAATGCAAGTGGTAGCAAGTGTGCAAATACATATTTAGATGTAACATTTTTTATTTTGAAATTAAAGTGACAAAGCAGCTAGAATGAGAAGGAGAAAAAGTGCAAAAGCAAAAGAAACAGAAACCTCACAGAGCTAACTCACATTAACCCATACATTAATTTTACAAATAAAAATTAAGAACCCAAGTGAATAAATATGAATAGCAGCAAGAAGTGTGGGAGTTCTCCAGACTCCCCAACGTTAGGCCAAAGCCTAAACAGAAAACCCAAAGCAAGAAAAATCTGCGCTCCTCCATATAAGCTATCCAAATGAGAACCCTGTGTAAAGCATATGTGATACCACTTTAATAAATTTTGGGGTCTTCGTTGCATAGATTGGCCAAAGTATGTCTAAGCCCGCCTGCCAACGTCAAGGCTCCCCAATATCAGGCGAGTACCTATATTGGAGAAGCAATATAAGGGGGACTGAGAGCTCCAGTCCTCTGGTTTCACTGGCTGAATGCCCACTCCCTGCAGGCCACTGAAGGTAAGTCCTGACATGACATGAATGTGTTTGAAATTGTTTTTAAATATGTTTTTAAATACACCCTACGCGTTACTTACAAGAATCAGGGGATTTTTAACCTACATAGGAATGTTTGAATGAAAAGTTAGGTACTCGCCTGATATTGGGGAGCCTTGACGTTGGCAGGCGGGCTTAGACATACTTTGGCCAATCTATGCAACGAAGACCCCAAAATTTATTAAAGTGGTATCACATATGCTTTACACAGGGTTCTCATTTGGATAGCTTATATGGAGGAGCGCAGATTTTTCTTGCTTTGGGTTTTCTGTTTAGGCTTTGGCCTAACGTTGGGGAGTCTGGAGAACTCCCACACTTCTTGCTGCTATTCATAT
Source organism: Rhinophrynus dorsalis (assembly GCA_037306005.1). NCBI lineage: Eukaryota > Metazoa > Chordata > Amphibia > Anura > Rhinophrynidae > Rhinophrynus > Rhinophrynus dorsalis. The sequence goes on from CM074718.1 coordinate 399,832,822, forward strand.
TTATTCACTTGGGTTCTTAATTTTTATTTGTAAAATTAATGTATGGGTTAATGTGAGTTAGCGCTGTGAGGTTTCTGTAACAGTGCAGATAAGCCTGGCTGAACGTTACTATATTGCTGCATGAACACAGTAACGTTCAGCTGGCCTTTGATGCATTCATGTGAAGCGATAGTCATCTATCCCACATAAAATATACCATAGCACAGCAGTATACCTTTCAGCATGGGTGACGTGGTTAACATATTATTGGTGCATTGGCGTTCCCAATGTGAAAGGGGCCTAAAACTAGAAAAGCAATATTGACAGATTTTCATGGTTTAAGTATAATTTGCTTGTACTTATTTTACCAAATATTAATATGAATGTTAGAAAACATTGCTTATGTGTATTTAGAAACATGAACAAAGTCAAAAGTGAAACAATTCTTGGACAAACAACCTCTTGTATTTACGAGATTAAAACCCCTCATTTAAATTGATGGGGATTTTTATTTGTACCTTATGGTATTATTGTTTTTCCCCAGAATGGTATTTGTACTTTATAGTTTTAGCATGTACATACGAGCAAAGCAATTTTTTTTAAACCCTTTAAGTCAACGTGCTGCACTGCTTTCTGGTCCATAAAAGTTCAGCCATCTTAGTGCCAGAGGGGTGAACAACTCATTGCGATGTAATGTACTACACACCCAAAGCGTTAATAACCTATATCTTTATAACCAAGCCTATAAAAAGTGTTGAAGTAAGACAAATTATATTCATATTATAATCACATTTATGTAGAGATATTCAGACTACTCAAGAATTACAATTTAAGTGTATTAATTTATTGTAAGAAACAGCTACAGTTGTTACTGCAAAGTACAGTAGCTTTGGACCATATTCAAGAGGCTAAAGACATGCAATTTTGTGACAAACCAAATGCACCACAGGGAACAAATTAACATTTCCCAAATCTCCATTGATTTTAACATAATTTTTTAACCCACTGATTGCTGCGGAAATCTCAGGCAAATGTTGTATAGTACCTTTAAAACAGCCTTTAAATCAGTGGGTATTTTCACTTTCCCCATAATGCAATGCAGTTGTTTTTTTATAGAGTTGCACCTTTTTAGCTTGAAATATAAGACCATGCGTGTATTACCTCAATCATACCCTTCTAGAGCCCCCAAGTACAAAGAAATCACCTATAAAAAAGATTAATGCTATCTTTGAAGACTCTTGATTATCTTTAATCTCTTGTTTTATTAGTTAAGCTGCAGAATGTCACCCTTTTACTTGAATCCATATCAGTGAAGACATCTTATTAATATTCATGCAATCACCTTGTTTTTCTGTACTGTATGACACTTTAACCTTCTGAGACAAAAGATATTTTTTAAAGGCCAAGTATGCCATTTCCTTCATTATGATATTACAGAATTTGTGGAGCTCTGTAGACAGATAACAAGACATCTACAAAATATCATTATATTATTTATTCCCTAAAAACAATATAATTGTAAATTCTAGGCTGATATAATTATTTGTCTTTATTTTTCATCTTGTAAAATACTTCTATTTTTGCCTGTCATATGTTACTCGTGTAATCTTAATAACTGGTCCTTTTTATCATGTATCGCACGGTGCTAGGGTCTTCTGACACTTCTGACAATAAAGTAATAAATAAAATAAGCAAGGGGTTCCTTTTCCTAGCTAGGAGAACCAGGAAGGGGTCTTTCTAACTCAGAAGGTTTTTCTCACTCTCCCCCTTTTTGTTACCACCTGACTTTGTAGGTATTCTCTAAAAAATAAATGATCTGTAATGTCCATAGACAATAATATTTCTTACCGCCACCAAATGTGGTGGGGCATAAAGACTATAACAGGCAATCATCAAACCTCCATTCTATTCCTAACCCCTTGAGCTGTGAGTTAATGGGTCATAAAAACTATTACGGGATCCATATTTAAATGCACAAGCATGTGTGTGTATACGTGTGTGGTGTTGGTAAAATGAATAAATGAGTTAAGTGAATTCAGAAGTTCCCATTAACCCATAAAGTGGTATGAATTATTCTGAGGGATCATCTATATTTCATATTTTCTTCAATATTTTTCTATTTAACCTATAATCTTGTCTAGATGGAACATCATTCAAGAGAGGTGTCAATGACCCCTCCCCCATGGACCCTAGACCATTGCCCAATGAATTGGGGAAATATGAAACAGCATAACATAACTTAAGTAACCCTATAAGTATCAAAGATGAAAGCAAATCATTGCTCAGTCATGCTTTGCTCACCCTCCTGCCACTCAAAGGGTTAAACATAAAATGAAAATGGAACAGTAAAATAATATACTGTACTTTCTTGTGGTGGACAAAGCCCTTGTAACCTCCAAGGTAAATGAATGAATGAATAAACTAAAAGGCCAAAATCTAATGTTTATAAAAATTACTTTGAAGACCGTAGGGGAATGCATAACATCCAAAGACAAAAATACGCATCTAGGCTCCTACGATCACAGCTTAGTATACTCTTGGCCAATCAGAGACTATAATGTCACAGCCTGTAATTAGCCACAGAGTTCTGACACTGGAGGAATGACTAGCCTTTGACTGCTGTGACATAAAGTATCTCCTGTGACGGTCTATTTGAAAATTACTGCCAAGCTCCAAGAAGCACATCATGCCAGTGTATATGTATAGATGATAAAGAGATATAGAAATCAGCATGAACACACAAATACAATCCCAATACAGTGAGTTTATTAAAATAAGAATGAATGAATGTGCAGCAGCTTTGAAAGACAACAAAATGGTATCTTCGGATCATGTTTCAGAGATAGTAAGTAGGGCTCAGTTCTCCCGCTAACATTTAGAAAGCTGTGGTGATAAGATGAAACATATAATTTACAAGTATGACTCCCATTTGTGAAATTACAGCCTGTGGTTGACTGCTAATATACTAAGCTTTCATTGGCTAATCTCAGCCACCCACAGTTAGGTTTACTTTTTGAATTTGCAGACTTCAAAGTACCTAAAAATAAAATCTACAAAAAGGAACTTCGAAGAAGAAATCTAAAAGCAGAGTTTTATTATAACTAGGGATGGGCAAAAATGTCCTCCTCAAACTGAAGTCGGGGAAAAATGGCACTTTCCACTTGGCAAAAACATTTCCAGCGAAAAGTGGCGATTTTCCACTTTTTCCCGTTTTTTTGTCTAGCTCATTCCATTGAAATCAATGGGAACATAGAAGTTATACACAACACATAGCAAATATTATTTTATTTCCCAAAGGCATAGAATAAAAGGGGCATGAGGGTGCCTGTGTGTTGGTGGGGAGGGGGGAAAGAATCAATTGAACAGGGAATTTTATTTTGGGGGGTGTGTTTACTAGGATTGGGGGGCAGGTAATACAAAATAAACCCAACATACAATTAAAAATACCCAATAAGTCATGGTATAAAAGGGGTCTGAGGAGGGTGCCCGTGTTGGTGGGGAATTAATCAGTTGAACAGGGAATTTGTTTTGGGGGAGTTTCTTGACTGGTATTGGGGGGACAGTTAATAATAAAAAATAAGACATTTGTATTTAAAGTGATAGAGACAGGAACCCCCTGACATAAGCTGCCACTAGGGTAGACTGATACTTGACTTGATAGAGTATTTTGTAGAGGATGATGTGTTAGATTTGTTGTTAGAGACCCAAGCCCCGAGGAAAAATTGATTTGAAGGACCATGTTTTTTTTGTATTTTTTTTTAAAGCACAGGCCCTGAGAAAAAAAATGTCCTGCTGGCACTAATGTTGGCCAGTCATCACTGACCATTGTCAAATGCCCTCCTCCTGAGTCTGAGTCCATAATTGCAGAATTTGCAGCTGCTGTTGTTGCTGCTGCTGAGATTGAAGTTGGCCAATAATTCTTCTCCACCTGTCCCTTCTCCAAACATCATGGGTATGTTGTTATTAGAATATACATTTTTCCCTTGACAGCAGGAACTGTGCCTCTCATTAGCAACTGCAATGTGCACAGTTTGTGTGTGGTAAATAATATCTGGGGGCACAACTGTATCCAAACACAATGACACCAGAACCTAAGTACTGCTGCTCTCACTATACCCCTTGTCAACAACCGGCTAAGGACATATGACAACTTTCTGACAGTTTAATAGTAATGATGAACCCTCCCTGCCAGCATCTTGGCAGCCAGCATCTTGGCATATTCTGTGGGATGGAATCTCCTCCACCTCCTCCACCACACTGGCATGTGTGGTCAGTGCACCACACAGTGTGCAATGGGTAGAGACGAACTGCCATATCCTAACATCAACAGCGCGGCTATCATTTGGCTAGGGAGGTAATGATGAACGAGATGGACTGGCAGGAGATGTAGCTGTTACCCTAGAGGAAGAAGGTGATATTGATGGTGAGCTAGTTGTTTTGCTCATCATGGAACTTACAATGTCTGTCTGGGTTTCTTTATTCTTCCAACTCTTTGATCTCCACCTCACCTCTTATTGACTTTCTGGAGAGTCAGGAGTACAAAAACAGCGGTGCTAGATTTCTGTAATGTGTGTTTGGCTTTAACATGTTTGACATAAATGTCATGGTGTCTGTGTTTAATGTGTGTTATCAGGGAGGTTGTGCCAAGGTGTGTTCCCTCCTTTCCTCTTCTCACTAACTTGTCACAAATGTTGCACTGTACCGTTGTTGATGATGACTGCACTGTGCCTGTCGTAAGAGAAAAATAGTCCCACACCCAAGACTTCCTTGTGGTAGGGATAAGGAACAGGTGGAGAAGAATGGGCTCTTTGTTCTTGTCCTCCACATTCCCCTTCACTTTCTGTGGCAGCGGATAATGTTGCTGCTACTGCCTCAGATTCAGCACTGCAACTAGGACCAGGAGTATTGCTGGTGCTGAAAATTGGAACCTGTCCTAGTCCCGCATCACTTGTTTCCCCCATTCCCACTGTGTCCATGGTGGTCTGTGGCACACTAGCCTGCTCCTCTGCACCCTGCTGCCCTTTCTTCTCAGAATCAGCAGGAATTAGAGCAGTTTAAAATTCCGCAAATTCCAAAAGCTTTTTTCTAGTGGTGGTGGTGATGCCCATCCTTATCCCTGTCTCCCATTTCTTTTCAGTTTCTGCTAAAAAGGCCATCAATGTATCTTCCACCCCAGCTTCTCCACCATCATCATCACCACCACCACTATTCCCTACGTGCTGCTGCTCTATTCCAGACATCTCATTGCTGCTTGGAGGAGCTGACAAGCAATGTGACAGAGGGTCCCCTAATGTCACACTTGTCATTTCTTTTTGAAGTGAAGAAGGCAAACAGGCAGCGCAAGCAGCAGGCACAGGCAGCTCATCTGTGCTCCTGCTGCTGGTGGTGGTGGTATTATTTCTAAGCCTGCTCTAACCCAACACCAGTTCTGGCCTCTTAAAGCTCATGTTCAACTTGGACATTGTAGTGAAGGGAAGGGGACTCCGAGAGCCAGAGGAATGGTGTGGGCTCCCTTGACCTCTAGTCTGGATGCTCTGAAAAGCTTCCCCTACGACTCCCCTAACACTACTACCACCGGCTGCTTCACAATTACTGTTACTACTACTACTACTAACACCAATCACATCAAGTTCAGCCCCAGAGTCTTCCTCCTTACAGTCACTAGTAATATATTGATTACCCCCTCCTTCACTCGTAACACTAACAAGCTGCTTGACCGCCTTAGTACTAGCACTTGTGGGACTGCTTGGGGATGGCAAGTGTGACTTAGGATCCCCTGCTGTCACACTTGGCATCATCTTACCTCCCCCCCTCCTGAGTATTACAAGACACACTAGCAGCTTCAACACTGGTGGCAGCAGGTTCAGCACTGGCAGAAGGCACAGAACTGGTTTCAACAGGGGCAGCAATGGTGGCAGCAGAGGCAGCACATCTAGCAGCAGAGACAAGCAGCTGACCTGTCCTGCTCTCACTAGTACTACTGTTTCTCCCTCCATTCCCATTCCCTTTTCTCCCTCTTTTTCCATTAAATTCCCCAAGATACATTGAGGTGATTTAGGGGGACTGGACAGCACTGGTTCAGTAGTGCTCACTTCCTCCTCCTCCTCCTCAGACTCAGTGAACACATAAGAGTTCTTCCAGCTCCTCCATTGGTTATTTTTCACCCTGCTTATAGTAATAGCAGTCACTATGAGCCTCTCCTGCCTCAGTTTTGCCCAAATATCACAGCAGAATGATACAGCACGTCTACCTCACTCTGTAACTGCTTCTATTGTGTTTCATTTCTGCAAATACGTCACCTTTTTATAGCAAAAAGGTGAAAACAATGTAAATCAATGTGTGGAAACTTTGTAGCCTTTGAAAAAATGTCGAAAAATGCTAACATTTTAATAGCTAGTTTTAAAGCGGATTTTCCCTCAAAAAAGCATAGAACAACCTGGTTTTCTCTAAATTTCTTGCAGGAACATGCCGATAACTTTCACCCATCCCTAATTATAACCTCAGTAAGCAAGGTAAAATACAGCACTTACAAGATCCCTGGTGTATTAGGACATACCTCCTACTTTATATAGCCAAGTGGTTGTGTCCCCAACATCCATGACACAGTCAACTGTTGAGCTCAATACAATCCTCTTTGCAACCACATCACCAGTGGAATATTTTTATTGAAGTTCCCTGTGCAAATATTGTTGGGCCCCCTCACACAAAAATATTCACTCAGGGGTAAAATTAGAGCCTGTTGGGACAAAGGCTAATGGGTCCTCTCTGTCTCCATCACAACTGCTCCCTCTGCACCCCCTCTAGTTTTGCCCTTACATATCACTGCTTTGCAATGTCCTGGAACGATAGTAAAAATCTCTGTCAATGCAGTGCTTCCCAGAGAATTGCATTGGAGACCTCTTTAATATTCTAGGGGTTAAAAGTCACATTTAAATGAATGTCAATTTTCATTTCCTCTCTGTGGTTCATTTGGTTTGGTCCAGCTTTTTATCTCTTTAGCCCGATGAATAAAGCCTTGAAAATGAATAAACTCTTTGAAATATTAATACGATTAAAAATCAAGCCACACATTTTTATTTATGAGGATATAAGCTCTCTGATTTTATAATCCCTTTTAGACAATGATCAAATAACTTTATAAAATTTGGCCTAATGACAGATATTCTTCAATCACACAGAGCCACTCACCGGGGAACAGGACAAAAGGTGGATAACACTTTAGAAAGCTTTAATAAATATGTCCGCATTTGTTGCCAGTAAAATGCAACAAGTTGCCCTAACCTCTCATATGTATCCACATAGGATTTTATACAGAATGTTGAATCCATTTCTCATTTAGACATTTGGATTAAATAAAATATGCAGAAATACAAGGGTTGGGTTGTAGATATTTCCTACCATTAAATAAGTTAAAAGGAAAATGAATGTTAGAGTACAAGCTGCTCATATAGGAAAGAACATACATATAAAAACAAGCTGTGCAAGCTTGGATTTCAAAAAACAAAACAACCAATTTAATGGTACAGTAAATGCAACGTTTCGGTTGTCAGATTGTGACCTTTGTCAAGCAAATATGTGATACAATAGCCAATAACATTTATATATCCTGAAAGAAACTCATCTTGTGTGCTCCAAATGACCCATGGTGATGACGTGAGAAACGGACAAGAGAAGAGAATGATAGACAGAACCAGAACCGAAGACCCAAAGCACCCAAGGGAGAAAATCACCAACAGTGCCACCCTGTGTCAAAGAATGGAAAGACATGTAAAACATAATCAAGATACAAAGATACAATGTATATGCTAAATATAATCAGACTAGTGTAAAAGCCCGTGTACACAGGCCAATTTCTGGGAGATGTTAACCCTTTAAGTGCCAGAGGGGTACGCAATGCATTGCTTTGCAATTGGTTGCATTCCAATCCTGCACTCAAAGGGTTAAAAGGCCGGTCCTGCTCTGTGTCTGCCGTCACTCACATGATGCGCAGTAGAGAGTGATGGCTTCTGACAAATATCCCAGCGAATTATTATATAGAATAATACACAAATCTACATAAATCTAAAGAGATGATATAAGTGAACAGTACAACTATCTCTCGGGCAGAAAGCAGCTAAAATGTTTTTTCTTATTTAATCCATAAGGATTAATAATTTTCTAAAACATTGTCTTTGGAGGAGTTTTCTAGCACAGTGTCCTCCATGCCTAGGGATAGGTATGTGCTCAATGCCTATAAAGCTGAAGTTGGACAACGGATGTTTTGCAGCTAAATAGTGCTTGGCCACTGGTTTAAAAGTAGTACCGTCATGATATGCCGCTTTAATTGGGGATGGATGGCCTGCCATTCTTTATCTTAAAGTCTATTCTGTTTTTCAACATATGCTAATCCACAAGGGCAAGTAAGGCGATAGACTACGTGATCGGTAGTACAAGTGATTCTGCTTTTGATGGAATATTTTTTATTACTGTGTGGATGGGTGAAGTATCATCTCAATCTCACTGAACCACACGTGGTACATCCTGTGCACCTATAAAACCTGGGTGGTGCTGATGCTAGCCAAGTATGCTTCTTTTTTGTATAGCTGTCTATTGGGTCTGTGTTCACTAGAAGATATAATAAATTAGAGCCACGTTTATAGCCAAACAAAGGAGGATTATTAAAGATAGTTGGCAACCTGTTAACTTTTGAAAACATTTTGCAGTTATTATTAATGCATTTACAGATGCTTCTAGTGGCCATAGTGTATTTTGTAGAGATCATCAATCTTTCTTGTTCATTTGTGTTTTGATCTTTAAATGGATTCTTCTGTGTGAGTAGTTCATGACACAGTAATTCAAGTAATTCAAGTTTTTTCTTCTGGTATCCACGAGCCACAAAACAATCTATCATCGCTTCAATTTCAACCAACCTAATCTCATATTCAGAACTAGTTGAACAGCCCGTTACACAGGCCACAGTGCGCCTGGCAGCCGGTCGCGGGGCAGTCACACGCAGTGGAGACTGCCCGCGCCTAGGCTGATACAGAGCCGGACGCTCCTTCGGAGCGCCCAGCTCTGTATCACCTGCGGCGCGGGCAGTCTGTACTGCGCATGACTGCCGCACGTGCAGCAGTGTCTACTGCGCATGTCCGGCGTTACACACAATTTAGCGAATTATTATATAGGATTATTCCTTATGACTCAAATTGGGATTTTGGTAATGAATCCTTTAATGTTGCTCGATGGAAACTGGAATTGTGCAGTAAAGTATTTCGATCAGTTTCTTTCCTAAATAAACTTTATCCCAATCATTTACCTTTTTTGAAGAGCCTTAAATCTAAAAAAGTGATTTCACTTAAACTGTGCGCACATGTAAATTTGACTGGGGTGTCCAAGAAGTTTACGGTCTCAACAAATGATAGTAAGGATTGCTCATCACCTTTCAAAATTCTACATATATGCGTTAGTGTATGGCCCCATCGATGTCCCAGAGAACTGTAGAAAGACTGTTCCTTCAAATTGAAAAAGTTACTTTTAAGACATACTTCAAGTAGTGATAATAAATATTCCGCCGGAGGTCCATCATAGCTGTCTGATTCACTGATGACTTTCAACACCGGTTCCATCCCCCTCTGTGGGGAATAATGGTGTAGAGGCTCTTTACATCTAAATATGAAAGCCAGATATTTTCTCCCTAGATTGTGATGTCTTTCAGAAATTCAGTTATAGCCGGTGTATCTTTAATGTGTTGAAGATAATACAGGAAATGGTTAAACAGGAGACCCAATTAGGTTGTATATCTTCAGATAAATAGATAAATAATGAATTTCAGCAACCCGGACTTTCCTCCGGGTATAGAAGCTGGTGCCTTTCGGAGATGGTCTGATACTGGATTGGTACAGATTCGACATCTGGTGACTGGCTCGAGACCTGCGATGCTCGCCGAATTATGTGCAACAGGTAAACTCTCTGGAAGTGAGCAATGGAGGAATTTACAAGTTGTCATTGTGTCGAGGGTGCTGGTGGGAGGCTGCCCGACTTGAGCACTGACTCCGTTCGAAACCTTTCTGGCCTCTCCCGCGAATGGGGTGAAAAAGCTTTCCAAGTTGTACCGCTTGGCCTGTGACCCGGTCTGTCTCCCTTCCTTCGCATTATCTTGGTCATGTGACCTACAGATCCCTTAGCTGTCTGACTTGGAGGTTTGGCTTACTGTTTTTGCTCAGTCTCCTCTCCTTCAGAGAGATGTTCCCTCCCAGGAGGGCTATTATAAACTTCTCTCCAGATGGTACCTTACACCAGTACGTTTATCTAAGATGTTCCCGGATGCACGTGATACATGCTGGAGGTGTGGCCTGGAAAGAGGCACAATGTCACACATCTGGTGGCTATGCAGCGAGATTCAAACCTATTGGTCATTGATCAGTGGGGCGATAGAGACTGTTTTGGGTTTCCTGGTGCCCTTACATCCTTTGTTGTACTTGTTTTCCTACCACACTGTGCTGACGCTTAAGTGGTTCTCCCTCCTTCACTTTCTGCTTACTGCTGCCCGCTTGAATCTCTCCTCCTACTGGAAGCAGATGGAGCCACCCTCATTGGCGAGGTGGAAAGCCCGAGTCAACAACTTTAGAGATATGGAAAAATTGCATGCCTGGCGAATGACTCGCTTACAATCTTATAGAGAGACCTGGTCCCATTGGGAAAGCTCTTGCTTCGCCTCGTAGGCGCTGGACACGCTTCCTCTTCTCCCTTTCCTTGGCCCTCCTCTAGATAACTCTAATAGGCCTCCTGGCAAGATGCTAAGCTTGATACTCCCCACCTTCTCCTTCTGTTCATTTTCCCTTTCTCTTTTCTTTCCCCTCCTTCCATCTCTACTTCTTTCTCTCTTCCTTCTCTCCTTTTCCTCTATTGTAGAGTCTCATTCTTGCCTCTTTTGGTCACTGCTGAGACCTTTATTGTTCTGTCGCTCTCCCCTGTGAACAGAGGGGGGCAGGATTTCTCCCCACAACATTGCTGCTTATTTATGTGCTGCTATGCATACAAGGGGAGGAAAGTGATTTATCAGTTCTGGGGTAGACCCTGTGACCTCTTATCTGCTGCTTGTTCTACCCTTTCTTTGTATTTGATATATGAGTTTATTTTATGTCAGATGTTACATCAGACTTCTGTATTATTGCCTAATGTTTTCACTCTGTATTTGCTTTCTGAATTTCAATAAAGCTTTTGAAATGAAAAAAAAAAAAAAAATTCAGAACTTTACACAATACTAGGTGCTACTGACATGACATACTACTTCACAGTAAAGAATTGATTAAAATAATCAATTACGCATATTTGTGCAAAAATATATTTAATTTATTTAAGTAAAATATACTATATATAAAGTTTAATCAACAATGATATAAATGTATGAACACCAATTGAAATAGATATACAGTAAATCAAACCAATATCACAATTATTATTACCAGCAATTAAAGGGTTAACCACACATAGGCATATTCAGAGGTATTTAATAACAACAATTGAACCCAGCAGCATAGAAAAGGATAACTAATCCTTACAATTAATTAAAATACAGCTGGCAGCAGCATATGTGAATACCTCTGCCCCAGAAACTGTATAAACGATGCTAATTGAGGTTTAAGGTATGTTGTCAGGTGAGTAGGCTTTAATATTAAACCAGGTCCTCTGACAATCTCCTTGTACCAAATGCTATAGCAAAATTTAGAGAAACTGGAAGAAAATCCCAGATTTAGATAACTATAATTAATTATCCACTTATTTCAATATTGCCTTCTGAATAAAACATATTAATTGCATTCATCAATGTCAAAAATAGATTATACCAAGAACATACTCATAATTTAAATCTAATAAAATATGTTATAAAGTACCACAACACTTCATACAACATATACCGCGAACATAACAATGGCAATCCTATTTATACCTATAGAGTACTTCAAGGGTTAATCCACAGCAATAAGTATATGGAGCCCCACCCAAGATGGTGGCTTCTTTTGTCTAGTGAAAGGTTTAAATAAACTTCCCACTGTAGAAATGTTAGGCCCAAAAACACATTCACAAAGAAATCTCTAGACACACACACACCAAAAGAGACAAATAGCAGTTGAAGGGTTAATAAAAGAATTCAAAGAATTCCCCAGATCAAATATTAACTAAACTTTTCCAGAAACACAATATAATATTCTAGAAATATCAATAATTATAGTAACTAATATAGAAACAAGGCTATATAGATCTAACTGCTATCAATTATTTCTACAATTATCTGGATACAATATTACCAATTAATTAATTCTGCACAGTTTCAGAATTACTACAGCCAATATGGCTTATTATAATGAATCCTAACATGGGTGGCCAGTCCAATTAAGACAAATTATAAGAAAAATTATGTTTCTTCAAATATAAAAGAAATATACATTTAATTCTGAATTTTTGCAGGATTAAAATAAGGAAAGATATAGTTACCAGTCAATAAGTGTGGATTTCTTAGAATTTATTTAGCAGCTAGCAGGAATACTTTAGGAACCAGAATAAGAAAGTTCAGCCCTTTCTCTCCTAAAACCTGAATATTTATAATGTGAAATTCCTGTTATCAGAAGCCCAGCCCCTTCTCCTCTGATTGGGTCTCATTAGAATATGACATCAGCAACATTATCTAATTGGACAATCTAAATTTCTAATTTCCATATGAAATCATTCATACATTATCTGCATTTTACTAGTAATAATCCATGTGTCCTGAAGATGGCGCTCTTACTCCATATAAAAATTTCCTCTGATAACTGTTATTTTATCAATAGACAGAAATTTTCTCTGTATTCCATCATCAGCTAAAAATGTCAAAAAGGCTATCAAATTTGATATAAATCTGTCACCCTAGCAGACTTTCTCATATGGGAGTATATCTTTCTCAGACATGTTGTCTGTAATAGAGTCATTTGTAATCATAAATACATAACTAGGATAAAGAAATCCAGAACAAAGAATTCCCTTAATGAGGCACTCAACCCAGGATAAGAAAAAATATCACTTTATTGTCACAAACAAACGTACACAGGTTTGACAATAAAACATACTTAAAATCAAAGACAAAAAGTGGGGGACCATCAGATATAATGCAACATGAAATGCAAATAATTCCTGACTAATTGACAATAGCAGTCTATCTATATAAAGTGCATAATTATATGTAATCATAAACTCACTCAAATATTTTCACTCCCATTGAGGTAAGGAGGCCCCTTTTGTTTTAAGAATTAGCTAATTTAGAAACATTTTAAAACAGAGTTTCAGAGAATTTGACTTAAAACAATTAACCATCTTCTTCCAGTCATGACAATGTCTCTGACAAAGGACTGTCGAAAGGTGTTGGATCACTGGTTGCAAATAAAAGTCTATATTTATTCCTAAAGGCTGCAATACACTTCTCCTTGCCGATATTATTGGCCTCATCAGTGGATCAGTAAGGGACTTGTGTATTTTTGGTAGTCCATAGAGGATTGGACATATGGGATTTTTTTTCAATTAAATAATTTCCAGTATCCTCTGAAATCCATCCACCTTGAAGTCCCATCTGGATAAGAGCATACATTTTATCTTGGACATTCTTAATCGGATCTTTGTTTAATTTCAGATAGGTTGCAGAATCATCTAATTGAATGTTCAAACATTTACTGTAGTCGGAAAAATCTTGTACTACAATTGATCCACCCTTGTGCGGGTCTTATGGAGATAGAATTATCACTCTGAAGAGTTTTAATTGCATGTCTTTCTTCTTTTTAATAAATTTGGGTGGTAAACAGCTTGGGTATTTACAGTATTCTGTACATCTAATTCAAGTAACACGTTGAAAGTCAGGAGGGTAGGGTCCGTGGAGTAAAAATCTCTTTGGTTTAAATTGAGCAGTTGGTGTTTTATTGACCAGTTCTTTAAACTGGGAAAAGAGTTCTTTTAAGCTCATCGATCTTAAGAACATGTATCGTTCCACTTCCCAATTGAATTAATTATGTTTAACAATTGGGATATAAGATAGACCTTTGTTTAGCAGAGAAACCTCCCATCTGTCAAAGTATGTTTTGATAAATTATAAACCACATTTTCTATTTGGTTTTTGCCTTCCTAGGCAACAATCTGGCTCCAGTGCTGATGTCCTTTTTGGCCTCTTCTTTATGTCTTCTCCCCCACTGTCTGTTGATGACGGTTGTAGGGGTTTCCATGGTTCCTGGCCTAAAAAAGGTTGTTTGTTAGTGGAGCTTCTGGTGGTTATTTGAAGGTACTGACCTCGTTAGACAGGTCTTCTTCTGAGCCCCCCGAACTGGTATCAATTGTTTGAAAGGTAGGTTTACAAATTCTTGTTCGTGGTGTTCTTCTCCTTTGTCCAAAGTGGGATCTGAATGTCTGTCCGCTCAATCAGTCATACAACCTGTTTTCATCATAGTCTTCATTTACTCTCTGAAATGTAGCTTTTTAAAGCAAAGTAAGTCAGCTCTATGTCTTTCTATCTGTATCTTTAAGGTATTAGCACTTTATTTATTTGCCTCTGCATGAAGGCAATCTGACGACCAAAACCTTGCAGTTACTGTACCATTAAATTGGTTGTTTTGTTTTTTGAAATCAGAAAGTGCACAGCTTATTTTTTGTATATTACATTTCTGGAGCACCCGGCGCATAATTATCTGCAGCGTGAGTGCTTATCCTTTCAAACTTTATATATATAAAACTTTCCATAACTTAATAGGGCCTTTGGGCAAATCAAATAAACCATAGAGGAATGCTACAGAAGTGCATAGCATAGCAGAACAATGAGTTGAGACTTCTGTAGCTTTCAAGGGGTTAGCCTTCTGAGTGCAATGCATTAGGAAGGAATGTGTTGGATACCCTGCACAGGGTTAAATCACTTGGAATTTTGTTGGTTTTGAAACAGTTGGTTTGCCTCAGAATAACACCAGTTGCATTTTAAATATAAGGCCTATGTGGGATATTTATTAAAGTGAAAAGAGGCATTAAAATGGCATGAAGATTGTCATCAGTATTTATAATAGTCTTAATGACAGCTTAGGAGCTCTTAAAATCATGTAGTAGGTTGTATATGAAATGGAGTAAGGACGTTTATAAAAAAGTGTTGCAGCATATTTATAAACAAATGTCGCTATTTGTGACAATTTAGCAACAGAGCTTACACCAAATATTTAAGGTCATGTCTGACATGTTCTTATTTTTGCAGCCACCCCCTTTATAAATATACCTAAAATACTCTACAAATTCCAACACTCATGATAAAGAACAAAGACATTTTAAGGATCCAATCGCAAAAATGAACAAGAACACTTTTTACAAATCTCCCCCGTAGTACTTTAGATTTTATTACCACACCTTTTGCAATTAAGGAAATTCACAAAAGTTACAGACCTCTCTAGCATCTAAATGGTTAAAGGAAAATGAATTACGATTTGTTTCTGTGACATTCCCGGCCTAGCAGTGACATAACTAGTCATTAGAGGGCCCTGTACAAACATCTTTGACACCCCTAACACAAAAATGTTTTCTCAGATGCATAAGTAGAATATGTTGGACCTTGGGGTAGATAGAACCCCACTGGATTCTGGGACCCAGCACAAATGCACCCCATCTTGATATTCTCCTGCAACCTAGTACAAAAAGTGCTGTTCAGGAGCATGTGAATTGCATGGGTATACCCAGCTATAATTGTTTTGTGCTTTCACTGAGTTTGGTTCCCTCAAACTCTCATCTCTTTTGTTTACCTGAGTCATGCCATAAATTGTCCTTATCACTTGTATAAAAAAGAGGGGTCAAATGGGCATTCACAGCTGCTTCCAGATGAATAGGAAAAGTGCATTTATATTATAATATATATCTCTGTTTACTCCTGAGGAAGTGGAGTGTGTACTCCACGATACGCGTTGGGTTATTCTATCATGGCATTCACTAGTATTGGCCCCTCCTACGCCCCCTGCGAGTTTTCCACCCCCCATCCCAGCAGCTAGCTTTACAATCGGTCGGGTGGCGTTGGCCCTCTACCACGAGGGTTTTTCCAACTCTGAGAGCATTAGTTAGGCCTGTACCTTCTGATCAGCGTGGACATTTCAGTTATTGTTCCAGTCCACTTTTCCACTCACTGATATATAAAGGGACTGTGTTTACTGCTCGAAGGTTTGGATGGAGTGGTTGAACATCAGGACCATTGGAGGATACATTTAAAGGAACCAGCACTCCAAGCAACCACTACTGGAATCTTTGGGGAAGCAGGGACGCAGTTCGAAGGCTAACAGAGGTTGGGCCTCTTACATGCTTAAAGCCCAAGATGGGCAAAATGTGAGTGTAATGATTGATCTTTTTGTTTTTATTCTTTTAATATTAAAATACTACACTTAGATTGGATCTTATCTTCTCTCTTGTGTTTTGTCTTGTCTTGCGCTTTGACATACTGCAGATAATATAATGTACAACTGCCTCCAGATGATTAGATAAAACATATTCATAATATAATGCTCAACTGTCTCCAGAAGAATAGTTAAAGCACATTTATAATATAATGCACAGCTGCCTCCAGATGAATAGGAAAACACATTTATAATGTAATGCTCAACTGCCTCCAGATGAATAGGAAAAATACATTATATATTTTGGGGCTTATGCACCTAAGAAATTATTTTTACAAATGCTGGCTTGGAATACATGATAATTAAATGAGCATGAACCCTATATATGTTTAGTTGATAATGGGGAAGATGTATAAAACTGGAGTATTAGGGAAAGTGTCTGTCAGATTGTTGCAAAGTGACATATGGATATGTAAAAACATTTAATGACATTTTTGCTATGTGCTCCAATGTGTGCAAAAAAAAAAAAAAGTACTAATTGCACCAAAAACAAAGGCAGCTTAATTGATTAAATCTTAACTCCATCTTTTTGGATGTGGATATCCTTTTTCTCTGAACTTATCTGTTAGGGAAGTTGCCTGTAGTTCAAAAGTATGTTCCTCGGTACAATTTCTTTTTAATTTCTGAAATTGTCCATAAGGGATGTTATTAAGACAGCCTGGGTGGTGTGCGCTGACTGCTTGAATATAACTATTTGCATCCACTTCTTTGTAGTGAGTCTTGCTGATGATGATATTGTTTTCTATGCTCAAATGTAAGTCCTTGTAATCCAAGGTTATTGTTGAGTTTACTTTCCAGGCAGGTTAGTGAATCTTCGTCACCTTCCCAAATAAGTAGAACGTCATCTATGTAGCATGAGTATAGGACATGGTTTGCTCTGCAAATCTGCTGTAGAAGTTGTTCTTCCCAGAATCCCATGAACAGATTTGTGTAGCTAGGAGCAAACCGTGTTCCCATAGCAGAACCACACTTTTGGATGTAGTGGGTATTGTTGAAAATGAAATTGTTGTGCCTCCCGCTATGGGGACATGGTTTGCTCATAGCTATGCAAATCTGTTCATGGGCTTCTGGGATGAACACCATCTAGAGCAGATTTGTGGAGCAAACTGTGTCCTATACTCCCGTTACATAGATGACCTTCTTATTTGGGAAGATGACAAAGTAAACTCAACCACAGTAACCTTGGATTAAATTTTAAAGTAGACTACAGTCAAAAATCCATAGTTTTTCTGGACTTACATTAGATGACTGGTCAAAAACTGAGTATTATTATTATTATACAATATCACAAAACTATGAGACTTGGGGGCTGCATGTTCAAAAGACAAGTGCAGTAATTCTGGGTCAAACCAACTGTACCATGCATGACAAATACAGCTTTCCAAAATTCGCATTGATTTATACAGTGTATATAAACTCTTGAATATTAGAGACATCTCCCAACACATTTGTTTAGAATGCTTTGATGACCTCTCTATAGTATTTAAGGGATTAACCATTTGAGTGTCAGAGAGGTATCCAGCACATTGCAACACAATGCACTCTTTGACGCTCATTTAAAAGTCCTATTGAAATCAATGGAAATTTCTATTTGTACCCCTATAATGGAGTTAGTTTGCTCCAGAATTACTCTACTTTTCTTTTGCACATAAGTCTCATTTGAAATGATTGGAGGTCTTGTTCCAGAGTTTTTAAGAACAGTCTCCATCAGGAGTGATTTTCTAAAAAGAAAGGTGTGTGGTCACCTTATTCTTGGGGAACAAAGTGCCAAAAATGGTTGAGTGTTCCTGATAAAAAACACTGGATCAAGAACAAAATGTACTGAGTCAATGACAAGGTCACTGACCTGAATGAATTAAAGAATATGTTTATTTAATATGTGTGCGCAGAGCTTCACACAGCTTTGGTCTCTATACATATAGTAACTAGATTGAAAACGTCAGGTAGATGGTATCATTTGTATGCTACAGAGTATATACTTGTTTATAAAAGCAAATTCCCTATCAGCAACCTGAAGAAAGAAACCAGTAAGTGACTCATCCATGGGGACATACTGAATGTTGTCTCTCTCTGAGTCAACACCAATTTAGTAGTGGGGCATAACTCTACGGATTTACTGCAGTCGGAATTGAACTAGGACCTAGTGCACGTGATGCTCTGAGTTAGATGGCTGTGAGGGACTTAGGTCAGGGACCCTCTGCAGTGATCCTTATTGCATGCTATATTTAACCCCTTAAAGGGACAGTAACACTTCGTTTTAACTTTATTTTATTTTGTAGGCATTAAAAAAACATGAAGAATGATATAAGTCTTATCTCTCAAACCTTTATGGTTTATGAGATATTCACAAGCAAAGTTCCCCTCCCCGCCCCTTTTACCTAGTGTAAGCCATCTCTTCTCAGATGTGAGTCTGGTTGTATGACAGTACAGATAACAGAAGGGGACAATTTTCTTTGTATGAAAACAATGAAAGCCCTTCCCTCCTTGACAAGTTTTTCAGCTTTTTCCATTATCTTAATTGAAGATTGTCCCTCTCTGCAGTATACCTGGGCATCTCCCTTCTGATCTGGTTGAACAGGGGGGGGGGGGTACTTTGTTTGTGAATATCTCTTAAACCATAAAGGTTTCAGAGATAAGACTTATATCATTCTTCATGTTTTTTTAATGCCTACAAAATAAAATAAAGTTAAAATGAAGTATTACTATCCCTTTAAAGACAGCTGGCAGTTAAGGACCATTTTTTTTTTTTTTGCTCCAGTGGATTCAGGGGTTCTCAAACTGCATGCAGCCATGCTGGGAACCTCTGAATTCCTGATGTACAGAACTGTCATGGGTCCTTAAAGAAGTTTTCCCATGATGGTTCTGGCACGTCATGAGTCCAACAGTGTTAATTGTCAGAGGTTCTTCCCTTTACTGGATAGTATGGTTAAGATGCTATGCAGAAACCATTTTGTCAGTATATATTAAGCTTATGAATTTAAGAAAAATTAGTTTAGTTTCTCTAGAAATTAGTTCTGAAACTTACATACATGTTTCTTTCCATGATAAGGGCGTCTTTTCCTACAATCCCATGAATCTTATCTATTGTGGGAGGGATACACCTGGTGTTTCTGGGTAGGGAGATACTAGTTTGGCATTCCATGAGAGGCCACTTTTTTTGTGTTCTCCACTTATGTTCTTATCTGCATGTCAATTAATATGATTGATGGCTATTGTCTTCCCTGAAGATTTTTGGACTTGGAGTGACACCTAGCGGCATGAGAGATTATTTCCTTCAAGTCTATATTCAGATTAGAGTCTGTTATTAACCAATCATAGAGCTCGTTGGAACTTTGGATATTACCTAATATTTTAATTCTCTAAGGATTTGACCTATAGGAGAAAAATGGTGGGTGTACCTTTCTGCTAAAGGGGGGTTTAGGTAATATTAGCCATAGCATAGAGGGGATAGGGGTTTTTTGGTTGGCCGAATTTCCTGGTTGCAGTACCTGGTCCAAGCCATATCTTGTTGAGCCTGAAAGAATCACACCCTAATTTAGGATTGGTATGGTATACAATTTTTATTGTATATGCCCTGTAATGCTTCTAGAAATATCATGACCCAGATTATTCTGAGATAGTCTTCTTTGTATATTCCCCAATTGACTTGGCCTATCTACTGGAAACTATTAGATAGTAGCCATTTGGGATGTAAAAGTTAGAATATTCTAGAGGCTATACAGTAACAGTAATAGACATAATTGAGTGAGATCAGATAGATAGCAATTTAGATCATTGAGAGTTACTTAGCTAAAATTGGTGAAACCTGCAGGGCCACCTGTTTATTATATATGTGTGTGTGTGTGTATGTGTGTGTTTGTGTGTGTATAAATCTGCATATGAATGTTGTGGGATGAGTTTGAGACTCACCACAAGCATGTACAGACAATTCACATAGGGCTGTTCTGAGATGGTCATTGTACTCTATTGATTTGGTATTTATTAGTAATCCTTGTATTGCTGTCTGGAGAGTTTGCCTTCTGTTTCTCTTTTGGTATGTGGTTCTGGTGAGATATTCCTTTGTTCTGTTTGATCATTGCATTGTATGCTTGGTGGTATCAAGGGTGTGGCCTTGATCTGTTGAGATAGTCACCTGTGAAAATCTTGAGAGAGCAAGGCAGCGTACATGATTTTGGATTGAGTAATTGCTGGTCTTTTGTAATCCATAGGTCTGGTTAACCCCTGCAGTACTGTATTGTGTAGTAGGCATGATGTTACTATTATAATCTTTACGGTATATGTTACATTGATATATTCATATTATCCTTGCTTTTCTATAAATTATTTTGCTTAGGATTATAATGTTTTGATGCAGTTTATTACTATGAAATGTACTTCACAATTCTGTGTTACATCCAGTAGGTATGTATATTGAAAACAGCAGATAAATATTTAAATTCTATTTATCAAATCTGGGACATTTGTCTTCCAGAGAGGTTGTTAATTCTTGCAATTTTGTGCATGTGGTTTTAAAGGGTTGTTACGCGACATGTGGCCCTATTGAGCACAGCTCACGTGACAAATCTCCTGCCACTTAGTTGCCCTAGTATATACAGGGTGGGGTAGGTTCTTTTACACTGCCACCAGGAACAATAAACCCTTGCAATGCTGCTGTCTTCAAATAGTGCTAAACGTATACCTCTTGATACCTATATGTAAGGTTTAATCCTAGATATGCTGAGTATGTTATCTGTATAGTCATCTGATATATTTTATCATATTTTAATTTAATTTATATCCATATATCTTAGTATAGGACTTGGTTACATTAAGATATATTACTGAGTCACTTTGTGTAGACCTGTATCTCAGTTCACTGATTATTATTATATATATCATGTTTTATTTATCCTTAAATAAAATCACTTATATTGTTGTATGAATATTTGTAATTGATTATTTTAATCAATTCTGTTAACTGTGGAAGACTGTGTCATACCTAGATTATGTAAAAGAGCTCATAGCCCAGACTGAGTAGTGCTAGCACTGATCATATTTTCCCCAAAAGGCTGTATAACAAAGCTCTGGTAAAGCATTCACAGAGATCCAGTCAATACATCATGGATAATTAGAGCAAAGAGTTGTTGCAGTTTCCTAGCTGTTCAGTTCAGGGACATTTTAGGAGTTGTGATTTATCTGTCCAAAGACACTACATGTATCAAAATTTGAGTGACATTGTATCACTGTGCATCTTAAATCTGTTTAGTTAGCTAATAAAGGTATCAAGGACTATAGTTGCCTCCTGAATTTCTAAGGCTAACATGGTACCAACTCTCATAGGTTGAAAAAAGACACAAGTCCTTCAAGTTCAACTTTTGCCTCATAACCCAGAGAAATGAGAATGATATAACTTTCCTTCTGCCAAATAAGTTAGGCTTTATCTGAACTTTCTGTTTTGCCATCTCATAACCAGTATAACCCTGTATGTTCCATTAAATGTATCCATGGTATCTGCTATAACCACATCCTTGGGCAAGGAATGCTACAATTTAACAGACCTAATTATAAAAAAAAAACCTTCATCTGCTGAAGTTGAGACCTCCTGTCCTATAATCTCAAGGGCTCGCCCCTGGTTGTTAGATCAGGTCTTGGATTGAAAAGCTCACCAGAGAGATCCTTGTATTGACCTCTCTTAGGGGTAGATTTAAAGGCAAGCGTTAGTAAAAAAAAAAACACTAACGGGTACGTTAACGTGCAGTAAGCCATTTGAAGGTCCTTCTTAAAAACAGCTAACTGCAGTTCACAGATCATTACGGCTGATAGACTTACGTGCATTGAGACTCATGGAACAAGATTCCCCAGGGCCATTTAAAGGAGTGTGGTACTGCTAATGGCTGAAAAAAAAGATACAGTTAACAGTTAAAACTTAAGACGAAGTTCACTTAGCCACTGAACACTTAACAGTAAAAAAAAAACAACTGTAACAAATGCTTACTGCACAAGCATGTAAATGGCAAAATTAACCCGTGCAATGCCAAACTAACAAAAATTAAAAACATGGGCAGACACCACAAATCACTGTCACACACAACAACAAGCAACTCCACAGGAACAAGGACTTAAAAAAAAACCAACAACACAACATGGCACAGAAAAATGGGGACACCTGCCAATACAAAACAAGCTCACCTGTGCAACATCATCATCCGATCGAGACACAGCCTGCACTCACCAATGTCATACTCGCAACTGACAGCAAGACAGCAATCAGAACACAGCAGATTTTAAAACACAAACACACCTGCAAGCACTTACCTGGACAACAAACACCTTCCCCTTGGTCATCACTAACCTCATCACCACACCTACACAACGTCCTACTCACTTGTGGCTTGTTTTCCACTCAGGGAGAGATAGAGAGAGAGAGAGAGAGAGAGAGAATAATAAGTATGTTGGGATACTTATTGATGTGAAGACTGCGGAGAAGGCATGCAAGGGTGTGAGCTAGGGAACACCAACAAGCCCCAGGCACACCTGATCAATAACTTTCACCTGTTGCATGTGAGGATGCTCTGGCTCAACAGCCACACAGGAGCCCATCACCACCTGGAGGACAATACCTGCCAGCAGATACACAGCTGCAGCAACAGAATGCTCCACAGCAACAGGATGCTTCCCAGCTGCCACGGGGACCCCTGCAGCAGTGGAGGATGTATAGACAACCACCAAGGTCCAGGGTATACCACCCAAGGGTCACTATATTTGGAATGACCGATGATGTGGTGATTGATCACTACAGGTTGAGCCCACACAGCATCATTGCCTTGTACGAGGTTATCAAGGATCAGGTGGATCTCATCTACATCCACAACCATGCCCTATCTGGCCTGCAAAAACTCTTGTGTGCCATACACTTCATGGCAAGTGGTGCCTTCCAGTCCACTGAGAGTTACGCATCTGGCATGTCACAGGCCACATTTGCCAGAGTTCTGGCCCAGGTCTTGCCAGCCCTCAAAAGCAAGGTCAGTACCTACATACATTTCCCCAACACCGACATGGACTGGATAAACCTTAAGCAGGGCTTTTACGCAATGGGAGGCATGCCCAGGGTCATGGGTGCTATAGATTGCACCCATGTCTGTATCAAAGCCTCAGCAGGTGATGCACAGCTATTCATCAACAGGAAGAACTTCCACTCCATGAATGTGCAGATGGTGTGTGACAGCAACATGAGGATCATGAATGTCTGTGCAAAATATCCTGGTAGCTCTCATGATTCATATATTCTCCAAAACTCCTCAGTTCACAGAGACTTCGAGAAAGGAACTTATACAGGGGGATGGCTTCTGAGTTCACAATACTAAATTACACCACATCCACAGGTGTACACACAACACTGCTCACCATGCTCCTGATTCACAGCTACTACGTCCACCAAAGAAAACAAAAATTCACACAACATGTGCTCCCTGTCACACCATGACACTCATTTTCCACAGGTGATGCTGGCTATGGCTGCAAATCATGGCTTCTCACCCCAGTCACCAATCCCCAAACAGATGCACGGGAAAGATACAACCAGGCTCATGGCAGAACTCAGAATGCCACTGAGCGGACCTTTGGCCTCCTTAAGTTTCTAACGTGGATCAGATCTCCAGGGACACCATGCTAACCTGTGTGTTTGCAGTGATATGTGCCCCTGACATGAATACACACATCAACAAATATGTCCTAATAGTTCCATGAAACAAATAAATTGGGCTGCCACTGTCACTCTCACATAATTATTTATGCAAAGAGCTGAGCTAAGAACAAGAGGTCATCCATTAAGACTTGAGGAAAGGCGCTTTCGACTAAAACACAGGCAGAGATTCTTTACATTAAGGGCGGTAAGGCTATGGAATTCTTTGCCTCGGGATGTTGTGCTTGCAGATAATGTAACTGCATTCAAAAAAGCAATGGATGCCTATCTAGCACAGAACAATATTGACAGTTATGACAGATGGCTTCAAAGCAAATAGGATATTGAGCCGGGGACACACACACACACACACACACACACACACACACACACACACACACACACACACACACACACACACACACACACACACACACACACACACACACACACACACACACACACACACACACACACACACACACACACACACACACACACACACACACACACACACACACACACCTACACTGGAAATTGCTCCAGAGGGCTTTTTTGTTGCCTTCCTCTGGATCAACAGGGGTGTTATTGGCATGGGCTGGACTTGATGGACTCATGTCTTTTTTCAGCCTTATCTACTATGTTACTATGAGCTCTCAGAACATATTTGTTGATGTGTGTATTCATGCCAGGGGTACATATCCCTAGGGCTGGTTCACATACCCTTAGTTCTCTACATAATGGGTTACAGACGAGTACACAACACATTACAAAGAAATGGTTTGTGTACTCACCTGTAATGAAAAAGATTGAGGGGATTATGAAGTTGAAGTTGCTGCATGATGATCAGTTCGAGGGTGCTGCTCCAAATCCTGTCCTCTTGTCCCACAGGGATCCATAGCATGATCCATCCTTGAACAGAAGAGTTTCCATGTGACTGGACTGATGTCTTGACAACACTTCTATGAAGCTCACCCCTTGGTGTTTCAAGTGATTGTGTTGGTGATGAAATGTTTCACCTGATGTTCACAGCAACCTCTACTGGAACATTCTCATATAGACACAGAAAACAAGAATTCATATATATACTAACATCCAGGTATCAAACCTGTATAGTTAGAATGCTCATCTACAGAGTTGTCAGACCTTGTGGGCAACACATGAGCAGGACAGTGGTGGGTTCCCAAGTAAGTCAGTTTCACAATAAAAGTGTGAATCAAAGACTATTTTGCTGCATGTTCCATCTGTCCTGCTTGTTAGTTCTCTGCTAAGTCAAATAGCTGTTTGCTTAACCCCTTAAACACAGCATCTGATGCAGACTAATGTTCAGTGTTGCACCAGTTGTGCTAAAGGGTATGTTTTGTTCAAATTTAACACACATCATTGCCATATAACACTGTCATGTTATATGGCTTCAGGGATGGATTGCCAGTTGAATTTATACAACTGCGAGTGTGTGAACCCATGTTGTAACATCCCACAAACATGTTACCTAGGCAGAGGTTGTGTTCACTGCATTGCTTGACAATGCATTGGAGACAACTCTGCCACCCAAGCTAGCACTAAACACAAAGCATATCAGACAGGATTCAAAAACACAATGTTCTTTTTATTAAGGGGGAGCATAACAAGTTGGGCAGTTTATTTTTTTTTGGGGGGGACCTTCGACTGGGTGCCAGAGGTGGATGCCCTGGCTGATTGCCTGGTCACCCTCTGCTCCCTATGTGTGGCTTCAGGGGTCACATTGGAGGGAGTGGTGGGTGCAGTGGACCCCTCTGTCGAACGCATCTCTCTCTCCACACACAGGTTCTCCCTGCAGTTGTGGTCTCTCAACTCCACCAGAACCTGCCCAATCATGTTCATCATCACCGTGTGGTACTGATGGAGTTGTGTGTGGATCCTGGCCAGCTCCAACTCTAGGGCATGTCAACGATCCTCTATCCTTGAGGTGTTCCTCCAGAATTCCCTTCTGCTCCTGGAAATGTTCTGATCCGTACTGTGGCATGCCCGGAATAGCCTCCTCTGCAGCACCATGCACTCTGCCTCCATCCCAGTGATGCGCGCAATGCTGGAGGTGGATGTGCCTGGTGACTCTGCTGATGGGGTTGCTTCTGTGTTTGAGTCATCTGCTGCTGATCCCTCTTCTGCTGTGGCTGCTGCTGCTGAGTCTTCTGCTGCTGTGGATGCTGCTGCTGAGTCCTCTGCTGCTGCTATGGCTGCTGAGTCCTCCTCTGCTGCTGTGGCTGCTGCTGCAGCTGGTAGAATGGCTGCTGCAGATGATGGGTATATGCCCATCACATCATGTGATGTAGAGCTGCCCACTGATGTCTGTGCTGGTGGAGGTGGTGGAGTGATAACTTTCCGCCGTAGAGGGTACTGAGGCTCCCCAATCAAGCCCAGGTGATGGTAGTCCAAGGGCCAAGGGTCATACCTTGACCACTGGTAGGTGCTTGGCCCCCACCTGGGATCATACCTCAGGCCATGCTGGGGAGCCATCCAGGAGGATAGGTCCATCTGTGTGGAATATGGCCCATATTGGGTGGTGGCCACTTTCCCTGGCAGCCATTGCCTCCCTGGTGGTGCTGCTGCTGCTGGAGGGTAGTAGCTGGTGGAGGTGGTTGGATACCCATTTGCATCCAGCCACTGTCCTGGGGTGGTGCAGCATGTGGTGAAACAGCCTGTGGTGGTGCAGCCTGTGGTGAAACAGTTTGTAGTGGTGCAGCTTGTGGTGGAGCAGCCTGTAGTGGTGCAGAAAGTGGTGGTGCAGACTGTAGTGGTGCAGCCAGTGGTGGAACAGCCTGTAGTGGTGCAGACTATGTTGGAGGAGATGAGGATGGTGGGTATGGTGACCACCGGCTGGTCCCCTCCTCGGTGTACTCCTCACTGGGGGATAACATAGCCTTCTCCATGGGCTACCCCCGTGCTGGAGGCCCGTAGGCTGTGTGGAGAAATGAGATGTTGTGATTAGTAAACGTAGCCATGATAGGATTAAAGGGACAGTAATACTTAAAATGTGGAAAAGAAAAGTATATGTTCTTGGGTTTATCCTCCTGAGTAAACAACAGAACTCCCACTGCTGAAAGGTGTTCTATATAAATGTTATTACAGGTCAAAGTTGAATTTTGAGGTGCTATATCACAGTGGCCTGAAATACTACAGTGGCGCTGTTGCTACACCATACCATGCAGATTTTTGGTCCCGGGTCCAGAGTTGTCCATGTAATAGTGTAACAACAGAGCCAATGTACTATTTTAGGCCACTGTGATATTTCACCTAAAAGATTCAGCTTTGACCTGTAATAAATTGAAAAACCTTTGAGCAGTGGAAGTTCCCTTGTTTTACTCAGGGGGATAAACCCTACAAAATTATCTTATTTTCACATATGAAGTATTACTATGCCTTTAACTGGATAGCAATGGTTAAAATAAGCTTGATGTAATATTGTAAACATTGCAAAAAGATGTGGATCGATGTTAGTCCTATCCCTCCAAGCCTCATGGTTAGACAGATATTGCTCTATATGACAGATGGAAATGTCATTTATTTGACCACATGGAGACTGTTCAGCACAGCCAAAATTGCACCGTTTACTGATTAATAATTCATTGGAAAGGTCCCCAGAGTCTGCTTGTAAACCAGGCACACTTTGTAGACCATTCCAATGAACTATTGATCTGTAAATGGGGCAATTTTGGCTCTGCTGAAGAGCCTCCGTGTGGTCAAATGACTGAAATCTCCATCTGTCACATACAGCAATATCTGTCTAACCATGAGGCTTGGAGGGATAGGATTAACATCGATCCACATCTTTTTGCAATGTCTACAATATCACATCAAGGTGAAATTAACCATTGCTATCTAGTTGAAGTTACACAGGAAGTAAAACGGTCTAATATGTATTTGGATATGTACCTTTCAAATGGGTAGAAATATATCCTTACAAGATATGAACCCAGAGATCAGTTCAGTACTTTTGATTGCCTTACTGGCTATATATATCTGCACCTATCACAAACTAACTGTTATTGATATCATCAAAATACACATACCTAGTATATCCCACCTTACTTAAATGGGATATACAAGGTATGTTGTTATTTATGATGTCAATAAAAGTTAGTTTGTGATGGTTGCATATATATAGCCAGTAAGGCAATCACATGTACTGAACTGATCTCTGGGTTCACATCTTGTTGGGACATATTTGTACTCCTTTGAAAGGTGCATAACCACATACATATCTTACCATTTGTCTTTGTGTATATATCTTTTTTGAACAGATCTGCAGTGGGAATCAAGTGTTATTCATCCCTATGTTATCAGTTGATCCCATACAATGCAAGATTTTGTATTATTTTACATGTCGCTCTCTGGTTGTCATGCTGGTATCCTATGCATTACATTGTGATGCATAGGATACCACCCTAGCAATCAGAGATTGATGAAATTGACAGGATCCTGTGCATGAGGTCTGTTCCAGCTGAATCCCGAAGGGCAACAATCAAGCCAGTATTGAAGGATATCTTTGACTGAGGCCTGTTTTTTTTCTGGATGAGCCCATCCATCCTTCTGAGTGAGGCAGCCATTCTCAATCATAGATATCCATCATTCATGGCCTGTTGGTGGACAAAGTACAATGCTTCATATTTGGTTCACATGTGTATCCTGCAAATAGTGGCTGGTGTACCATCCATCTATGGCATCAGAACTCCTGAGTATCCATGTGGGAATGAAATGTGAGATATATGTCATTTCTAGTTAGAGTAAATGATTGCATACACAACACATGGCCTACATTTCTCTCCTTTAATTCTGTTGAATTATTTTAGGCCTGTGTGTTGCGCATACAACCAGTTATTCTTAGTAGCACTGTGATGTATGACCTGATCTATCCTTTTTGAGATTCTGAAAGCGATGATGAAGACCTGATGAAATGAACATGATGCTGACTTCTCCAGTGATCATATTTCCCCATTTCCATTGTTTTCTATGGAGTCTATACAATGGGACCTTAGCCATAATCTCTTTTTCACTGCTTAGTGAATGTCCCCTGTGTAACATGTAATCGTTATCCTATCGACTCATGTTCTTATTATTGGTTAACCCTTTGAGTACCGGAGGGGTTGCCAAAGCATTGTTGAGCGATGCATTGATGATCCCTCTAACACTCAAGGGGTTATGTGCTTACTACCCTGTGGGTACATGGGTGACATTGTGGAGGAACAGTAATGATGTTTAACAGACAACAGTTTGAAAGCATGGTTTGTGTGGATTGTGTGTGATCAGCACATCAACAAGAGGGTTGAATTGGGACTTGGACATGTTTGGGCCTGGTTGAAACTTGCCATTTGTCCTTGTATTGTGTCCTGTTTGAACCCTCAGGGTACTGTGTTGGTGCAGTTGTGTGGATGAATGATGGGTATGTGTTGAGGTGTGACTGTGTTTGAGTGTGCAGCTTGTGTTGCTTGATGTGGTGTGTGGTTATGTGATGATGTACGTACCGATAGTGTGGAGGCTCCTTTCATTCCCAGCGTCTGATCCTTCAGGGACCCCCTCAGTCAGCTTGGATGACAGGGTCTGCCACAGCCTCTCTTCCCATCCGCTGAAGATGATGGGAACAGGTGGACCACCTCCGGTGCCTTGGGCGTGCAGGGTGGCATCCCCCATCTTTTTCTTGACCTGTCTTTTACAGTTGCCCCATCTCTTTTTGACAGAGTGCATGTCCCATCTGCAGCTGGCCACCGCATTGACCCGGCTGCAGATTTGATTCCAGATGGCCTTCCTCTTCACATCCAGGCCAGGGACCCTCTCTCTTGGGAACAAGATGGTCTGCCTCTCCAGCACAGACTCCACAAGGACCCTGTTCTCCTCCTCTGTATAACAGGGATCCCTGATGCTCTCCTCCTCAGCTCCGGCATGCAAGGAGTCGGAACCAGACTGCCCTGCCCTGCCTGTTTATGGTGGTTCCCAGCAGGTAACTCTCGTCCCACTGCAGGTTCTGCCCCTTTCCTCTGTGTGCCTGCGCTTCTGGGCCTGGTCCCCCTCCGCCCTGTGGATCTCCCTCTCCCACCCCTACTCTCAACAGGGATGTCCTACTTTCCTTCCTCCTCCTCCACTACTCTCTCCATCCCTCTCTCCTGTCCTTCTCTCCTGGCCATCATTCACCCATCACACCCAAGCACTCCCACAGGCCCTCACAGATGCACTCGATCCCAGTCACTCTCTGTCACACTTACTCACAGATTCACACTGTAAAAATAAAATTTAAGATATGTGTAAGGTGTTATAAAAAAAGGCTATGTGTATGTTTTTGTGTTTGTATGGGTGTATGTAATATGTGCAAAAGTGTGAAATGTGTAAAATTAGTGCACCTCTCTCCAAACTCCAAAAAACCCCTTCTACCTCCAATGTCAGCTCCTCTCTCCCTTGCTCTAATCGCTATCCTCTACTCCTGGGTCCTGTGCTCTAGCTCGCCAAAACTCGAAACACAGACAAGGTGTGACCATTATTTTGGGCTATATATAGGTGTATTTGAACATTGTTTCAACTTTAGGGCCTTGGTAGGCTTGACTGTAGGCTGAGGGTTTGAATTTGTGCATCTATCAGGGTTGCTAGACAATGCCAGCCGTAATGTTAAATTTTGACTTAAGTTGTGTTTTAACTGGTGTTTGGGATGCACGGTGATGCTGAAAAAGGTACAATGCATGTTTTTGTGTTACATGTTTTTGTTGTGCCTACGCTCGCTAGCTATTCTTGTAAACTTACTTTTAAATCCACCATAAATCATGTGTTATTTGCGGCCGATGTGCCTTTTTTACTTAGCGGCTGGTTTAATGCCTGCCTTTAAATCTACCCCTTAGTTGTCTTTACTCTAGAGTAAATAAACCAAGACTATTCATTCCTCATATGTCAAAACCTCCAGCCCCTTAATTCTTGGGATGCATTACTTTACACTTCCCCACATTTGTTTGCCCAATCTGCCATTATATGTAAATCCCTTTGTAGAGAACAAATATCCTGTTCTGAATTTAGTACTACCTTGAGAAAGCCCAATACTATCGGGCGAAACGCGTTGGACAGTTGCCCTGTGCTGTACCCTGGACATATGCTATGTTGGAAGTTGATGACAATATGGATATCTTTGGCAATTATTAGTGCATTGTTTGGGACAACGCTGGAATCTTGCCATTAGCCTTCTGATAGAGAACATCTGAACCGGAGCGATCTAAGTGTGAGATCTT
Source organism: Rhinophrynus dorsalis (assembly GCA_037306005.1). Lineage (NCBI taxonomy): Eukaryota > Metazoa > Chordata > Amphibia > Anura > Rhinophrynidae > Rhinophrynus > Rhinophrynus dorsalis. The sequence goes on from CM074718.1 coordinate 399,864,111, forward strand.
TATTGTGAAAGGTGGAGTGGTGAGCGGAGAACAGCAGCAGAACGGTGAGATCGTTGCTGTGTTCCCGGTATTCTACCGAGATCTATTATATGCACGGTTCTTTAAAGGCATTAGCAATACGGCTATGAATGGTTTGGAAAAGAGCTCTTAGCTTGCACTAATATTTTCTTCTCAATGGCTGTTTCATTACCCCAATTAACAGCATTAACATACTGGTTTGGCTACTACTAACCGCTTTAACCAGCTTGGAATTTACCAGAACTTTTTATAGTGACATCAATATCAGTTACCAGTGTTTTATACATAGATACTGTTTCACCGTAGAAGATTATAACCTACGGATCCTACATTGGATACAATATATATATATATGACATCGATTTGTTACTATGTGTTTGACGCATACTAATACATATATTGTGCATTATCAACATTGGATTCAGCTATATTAATCCTTATATTTGGGATTTTGTAGGTTCGGGGTATTTTATGTCTGTGATTATTTTGTATGTTATAGGTTTGGGAGTTTTGGTCTTAAGGGTGGAGTCTGGGCTCATGTGTTTTTGTAGTCCATTACCTTGTGTATATTGTTTGTTTTTTTTTACAATAAATTTGAAAAAGTGTGAGTGCCTCTGTTTGGATCTTATCTTTTTTATTTTTTGTGGAATTTAGTACCCTGCATAATTTAGTGTCATCTTCAAATACTGATATTTTGCTTTCTATATCTCTTTCCAGGTCTTTTATCTGTTAAACGGCAGTGAACCAAGTACTCAACCCTGAGGTACTCCACTCTCAACTTTACAGTATTGGAGAATTATCCATTTACAACAACATACTGTTCCCTATCCTTCAGCCTGTTTTCTATCCAATTGAAAAGGCTATTCCCTAGCCTCATTTCCTTATTTTATACTCCAGCCTCCTGTGTAGAATTTGTACTATACTGCTTTGCAAAATCTAGATATAATACATCAACTGCTTTACTATTATCTAGGTTTCCACTTCTTCACAGAAGTTCAAAAGAATAGTTTGGCATGATCTATTCTTCATAAAACCATGTTGTTTCCTGCTAATAATCTTATTTTTTCGCTGTGTAATCCTGAAAATAATCCCTTATTATCCCTTCTAGCAGTTTTCCCACTACAGAGGTCAAACTCACAGGTCTGTAATTGCCAGTTTCTGTTTTAGTTCCCTTCTTAAATAAAAGCACTACACTGGCTTTACCAATCTTGTGACACTGAGCCTGTGGTTAGATAAAAAGAGGGGTCTTGCTAACATTGCACTGAGGTCCTGAAGAACCATTCGATGTACACCATCAGTACCCGGTGCTTTGTCAGCCTTTATTTTGTTCAGTCTTTCCATGACCTCTTCTTGTGTTAACCGAATATTTGATATTGATATGGTTTTATGTGTTACCTGTTGAGGCTCTTTACCATTTCTTGGTCCCTTGTATATACCGATGCAAAGGAAGTGTTTATCTCCTCTAATGAACTCACCCATCTCATTTTTGAAAGGTCCACTCTACATAGGATTGCTTATTTTATTGCACATTAATATTTGAACTTTACATCAGTTACCATCTCACACGCATATTTGAACTTCAAATGTAATTATTTTTTATATGTCCAGTTGTGATTTTTAGAAGTGTCACAACAAGTCTAACTTAAACAATATAGACACATTCAAAGAATTTGTTTAAAGTATTGCATATTATGTTGTAGGGTTTATCCTCCTTAGTAACAAGGGAACTCCTGTTGTTGTGAGGTGTTTTATTCAAAAGTTATTGCAGCTCAAAGTTGTGTTTGTTTAGTTCAGTATCCCAATGGCATGAAATTTGACAGTGGAGCTATTGCTACATCATCCGATGAACGACTCTGGTCGGTTGACCATAAACCTCCGTAGTATGGTGTAGCAACAGCTACAAAATTTCAGATCATTGAGATACTGCATATAAAACATAATCAAGTTTGATCTGCAATATTTTTTGAATAAAACAAAATATATACATATTATGTGATACTATCCAGTTAAGTATTATTATTTTAAGTTACTCAGTTATGTCATCTCAAGTATAGAAGTAGAAGAAGTCAGAGATGCTCAACTAGACTCATGAGCTTGCAAGGGTATGCAAAAGCTCACTGGGACTGTGTCCTCACGTCCAGGGTGCAATCTCTTTTAGCTCACAAATGCCATACACAGAGAAGAAATATTCTGAAGCATATCATACTGGTCCTGCCAAAATGACAGCCCAGCCACGAAATGCCAGACAATTCTTCTCTGAACAAGGAAAGTAGCTAACCCCAGACGTACGTTTCGGCCTTCTTGGGCCTCGTCGGTGAGGTGCAGCTAATCCCTCTAGGCACCTGTGAGCAAGGGATCCACGTCTGGATTCCCCCATTTCCCTTAGGGTGACTAACCCTAAGAGCAATTTGCATAGAAGTAGAAGAAGTCAGAGATGCTCAACTAGACTCATGAGCTTGCAAGGGTATGCAAAAGCTCACTGGGACTGTGTCCTCGCGTCCAGGGTGCAATCTCTTTTAGCTCACAAATGCCATACACAGAGAAGAAATATTCTGAAGCATATCATACTGGTCCTGCCAAAATGACAGCCCAGCCACGAAATGCCAGACAATTCTTCTCTGAACAAGGAAAGTAGCTAACCCCAGACGTACGTTTCGGCCTTCTTGGGCCTCGTCGGTGAAGTGCAGCTAATCCCTCTAGGCACCTGTGAGCAAGGGATCCACGTCTGGATTCCCCCATTTCCCTTAGGGTGACTAACCCTAAGAGCAATTTGCATAGAAGTAGAAGAAGTCAGAGATGCTCAACTAGACTCATGAGCTTGCAAGGGTATGCAAAAGCTCACTGGGACTGTGTCCTCGCGTCCAGGGTGCAATCTCTTTTAGCTCACAAATGCCATACACAGAGAAGAAATATTCTGAAGCATATCATACTGGTCCTGCCAAAATGACAGCCCAGCCACGAAATGCCAGACAATTCTTCTCTGAACAAGGAAAGTAGCTAACCCCAGACGTACGTTTCGGCCTTCTTGGGCCTCGTCGGTGAGGTGCAGCTAATCCCTCTAGGCACCTGTGAGCAAGGGATCCACTTCTGGATTCCCCCATTTCCCTTAGGGTGACTAACCCTAAGAGCAATTTGCATAGAAGTAGAAGAAGTCAGAGATGCTCAACTAGACTCATGAGCTTGCAAGGGTATGCAAAAGCTCACTGGGACTGTGTCCTCGCGTCCAGGGTGCAATCTCTTTTAGCTCACAAATGCCATACACAGAGAAGAAATATTCTGAAGCATATCATACTGGTCCTGCCAAAATGACAGCCCAGCCACGAAATGCCAGACAATTCTTCTCTGAACAAGGAAAGTAGCTAACCCCAGACGTACGTTTCGGCCTTCTTGGGCCTCGTCGGTGAGGTGCAGCTAATCCCTCTAGGCACCTGTGAGCAAGGGATCCACGTCTGGATTCCCCCATTTCCCTTAGAGTGACTAACCCTAAGAGCAATTTGCATAGAAGTAGAAGAAGTCAGAGATGCTCAACTAGACTCATGAGCTTGCAAGGGTATGCAAAAGCTCACTGGGACTGTGTCCTCGCGTCCAGGGTGCAATCTCTTTTAGCTCACAAATGCCATACACAGAGAAGAAATATTCTGAAGCATATCATACTGGTCCTGCCAAAATGACAGCCCAGCCACGAAATGCCAGACAATTCTTCTCTGAACAAGGAAAGTAGCTAACCCCAGACGTACGTTTCGGCCTTCTTGGGCCTCGTCAGTGAGGTGCAGCTAATCCCTCTAGGCACCTGTGAGCAAGGGATCCACGTCTGGATTCCCCCATTTCCCTTAGGGTGACTAACCCTAAGAGCAATTTGCATAGAAGTAGAAGAAGTCAGAGATGCTCAACTAGACTCATGAGCTTGCAAGGGTATGCAAAAGCTCACTGGGACTGTGTCCTCGCGTCCAGGGTGCAATCTCTTTTAGCTCACAAATGCCATACACAGAGAAGAAATATTCTGAAGCATATCATACTGGTCCTGCCAAAATGACAGCCCAGCCACGAAATGCCAGACAATTCTTCTCTGAACAAGGAAAGTAGCTAACCCCAAACGTACGTTTCGGCCTTCTTGGGCCTCGTCGGTGAGGTGCAGCTAATCCCTCTAGGCACCTGTGACTTCTTCTACTTCTATGCAAATTGCTCTTAGGGTTAGTCACCCTAACGGTAATGGGGGAATCCAGACGTGGACCCCTTGCTCACAAGTGCCTAGAGGGATCAGCTGCACCTCACTGACGAGGCCCAAGAAGGCCGAAACGTACGTCTGGGGTTAGCTGCTTCCCTTGTTCAGAGAAGAATTGTCTGGCATTTCGTGGCTGGACTGTCATTTTGGCAGGACCAGTATGATATGCTTCAGAATATTTCTTCTCTGTGTATGGAATTTGTGAGCTAAAAGAGATTGCACCCTGGACGCGAGGACAGTCCCAGTGAGCTTTTGCATACCCTTGCAAGCTCATGAGTCTAGTTGAGCATCTCTGACTTCTTCTACTTCTATGCAAATTGCTCTTAGGGTTAGTCACCCTAAGGGTAATGGGGGAATCCAGACGTGAACCCCTTGCTCACAAGTGCCTAGAGGGATCAGCTGCACCTCACCGACGAGGCCCAAGAAGGCCGAAACGTACGTCTGGGGTTAGCTGCTTCCCTTGTTCAGAGAAGAATTGTCTGGCATTTCGTGGCTGGACTGTCATTTTGGCAGGACCAGTATGATATGCTTCAGAATATTTCTTCTCTGTGTATGGCATTTGTGAGCTAAAAGAGATTGCACCCTGGACGCGAGGACACAGTCCCAGTGAGCTTTTGCATACCCTTGCAAGCTCATGAGTCTAGTTGAGCATCTCTGACTTCTTCTACTTCTATGCAAATTGCTCTTAGGGTTAGTCACCCTAAGGGTAATGGGGGAATCCAGACGTGGACCCCTTGCTCACAAGTGCCTAGAGGGATCAGCTGCACCTCACCGACGAGGCCCAAGAAGGCCGAAACGTACGTCTGGGGTTAGCTGCTTTCCTTGTTCAGAGAAGAATTGTCTGGCATTTCGTGGCTGGACTGTCATTTTGGCAGGACCAGTATGATATGCTTCAGAATATTTCTTCTCTGTGTATGGCATTTGTGAGCTAAAAGAGATTGCACCCTGCACGCGAGGACACAGTCCCAGTGAGCTTTTGCATACCCTTGCAAGCTCATGAGTCTAGTTGAGCATCTCTGACTTCTTCTACTTCTATGCAAATTGCTCTTAGGGTTAGTCACCCTAAGGGTAATGGGGGAATCCAGACGTGGACCCCTTGCTCACAAGTGCCTAGAGGGATCAGCTGCACCTCACCGACGAGGCCCAAGAAGGCCGAAACGTACGTCTGGGGTTAGCTGCTTCCCTTGTTCAGAGAAGAATTGTCTGGCATTTCGTGGCTGGACTGTCATTTTGGCAGGACCAGTATGATATGCTTCAGAATATTTCTTCTCTGTGTATGGCATTTGTGAGCTAAAAGAGATTGCACCCTGGACGCGAGGACACAGTCCCAGTGAGCTTTTGCATACCCTTGCAAGCTCATGAGTCTAGTTGAGCATCTCTGACTTCTTCTACTTCTATGCAAATTGCTCTTAGGGTTAGTCACCCTAAGGGTAATGGGGGAATCCAGACGTGGACCCCTTGCTCACAAGTGCCTAGAGGGATCAGCTGCACCTCACCGACGAGGCCCAAGAAGGCCGAAACGTACGTCTGGGGTTAGCTGCTTCCCTTGTTCAGAGAAGAATTGTCTGGCATTTCGTGGCTGGACTGTCATTTTGGCAGGACCAGTATGATATGCTTCAGAATATTTCTTCTCTGTGTATGGCATTTGTGAGCTAAAAGAGATTGCACCCTGGACGCGAGGACACAGTCCCAGTGAGCTTTTGCATACCCTTGCAAGCTCATGAGTCTAGTTGAGCATCTCTGACTTCTTCTACTTCTATGCAAATTGCTCTTAGGGTTAGTCACCCTAAGGGTAATGGGGGAATCCAGACGTGGACCCCTTGCTCACAAGTGCCTAGAGGGATCAGCTGCACCTCACCGACGAGGCCCAAGAAGGCCGAAACGTACGTCTGGGGTTAGCTGCTTCCCTTGTTCAGAGAAGAATTGTCTGGCATTTTGTGGCTGGACTGTCATTTTGGCAGGACCAGTATGATATGCTTCAGAATATTTCTTCTCTGTGTATGGCATTTGTGAGCTAAAAGAGATTGCACCCTGGACGCGAGGACACAGTCCCAGTGAGCTTTTGCATACCCTTGCAAGCTCATGAGTCTAGTTGAGCATCTCTGACTTCTTCTACTTCTATGCAAATTGCTCTTAGGGTTAGTCACCCTAAGGGTAATGGGGGAATCCAGACGTGGACCCCTTGCTCACAAGTGCCTAGAGGGATCAGCTGCACCTCACCGACGAGGCCCAAGAAGGCCGAAACGTACGTCTGGGGTTAGCTGCTTCCCTTGTTCAGAGAAGAATTGTCTGGCATTTCGTGGCTGGACTGTCATTTTGGCAGGACCAGTATGATATGCTTCAGAATATTTCTTCTCTGTGTATGGCATTTGTGAGCTAAAAGAGATTGCACCCTGGACGCGAGGACACAGTCCCAGTGAGCTTTTGCATACCCTTGCAAGCTCATGAGTCTAGTTGAGCATCTCTGACTTCTTCTACTTCTATGCAAATTGCTCTTAGGGTTAGTCACCCTAAGGGAAATGGGGGAATCCAGACGTGGATCCCTTGCTCACAGGTGCTTAGAGGGATTAGCTGCACCTCACCGACGAGGCCCAAGAAGGCCGAAACGTACGTCTGGGGTTAGCTACTTTCCTTGTTCAGAGAAGAATTGTCTGGCATTTCGTGGCTGGACTGTCATTTTGGCAGGACCAGTATGATATGCTTCAGAATATTTCTTCTCTGTGTATGGCATTTGTGAGCTAAAAGAGATTGCACCCTGGACGCGAGGACACAGTCCCAGTGAGCTTTTGCATACCCTTGCAAGCTCATGAGTCTAGTTGAGCATCTCTGACTTCTTCTACTTCTATGCAAATTGCTCTTAGGGTTAGTCACCCTAAGGGTAATGGGGGAATCCAGACGTGGACCCCTTGCTCACAAGTGCCTAGAGGGATCAGCTGCACCTCACCGACGAGGCCCAAGAAGGCCGAAACGTACGTCTGGGGTTAGTTGCTTCCCTTGTTCAGAGAAGAATTGTCTGGCATTTCGTGGCTGGACTGTCATTTTGGCAGGACCAGTATGATATGCTTCAGAATATTTCTTCTCTGTGTATGGCATTTGTGAGCTAAAAGAGATTGCACCCTGGACGCGAGGACACAGTCCCAGTGAGCTTTTGCATACCCTTGCAAGCTCATGAGTCTAGTTGAGCATCTCTGACTTCTTCTACTTCTATGCAAATTGCTCTTAGGGTTAGTCACCCTAAGGGTAATGGGGGAATCCAGACGTGGACCCCTTGCTCACAAGTGCCTAGAGGGATCAGCTGCACCTCACCGACGAGGCCCAAGAAGGCCGAAACGTACGTCTGGGGTTAGCTGCTTCCCTTGTTCAGAGAAGAATTGTCTGGCATTTCGTGGCTGGACTGTCATTTTGGCAGGACCAGTATGATATGCTTCAGAATATTTCTTCTCTGTGTATGGCATTTGTGAGCTAAAAGAGATTGCACCCTGGACGCGAGGACACAGTCCCAGTGAGCTTTTGCATACCCTTGCAAGCTCATGAGTCTAGTTGAGCATCTCTGACTTCTTCTACTTCTATGCAAATTGCTCTTAGGGTTAGTCACCCTAAGGGTAATGGGGGAATCCAGACGTGGACCCCTTGCTCACAAGTGCCTAGAGGGATCAGCTGCACCTCACCGACGAGGCCCAAGAAGGCCGAAACGTACGTCTGGGGTTAGCTGCTTCCCTTGTTCAGAGAAGAATTGTCTGGCATTTCGTGGCTGGACTGTCATTTTGGCAGGACCAGTATGATATGCTTCAGAATATTTCTTCTCTGTGTATGGCATTTGTGAGCTAAAAGAGATTGCACCCTGGACGCGAGGACACAGTCCCAGTGAGCTTTTGCATACCCTTGCAAGCTCATGAGTCTAGTTGAGCATCTCTGACTTCTTCTACTTCTATGCAAATTGCTCTTAGGGTTAGTCACCCTAAGGGTAATGGGGGAATCCAGACGTGGACCCCTTGCTCACAAGTGCTTAGAGGGATCAGCTGCACCTCACCGACGAGGCCCAAGAAGGCCGAAACGTACGTCTGGGGTTAGCTGCTTCCCTTGTTCAGAGAAGAATTGTCTGGCATTTCGTGGCTGGACTGTCATTTTGGCAGGACCAGTATGATATGCTTCAGAATATTTCTTCTCTGTGTATGGCATTTGTGAGCTAAAAGAGATTGCACCCTGGACGCGAGGACACAGTCCCAGTGAGCTTTTGCATACCCTTGCAAGCTCATGAGTCTAGTTGAGCATCTCTGACTTCTTCTACTTCTATGCAAATTGCTCTTAGGGTTAGTCACCCTAAGGGTAATGGGGGAATCCAGACGTGGACCCCTTGCTCACAAGTGCCTAGAGGGATCAGCTGCACCTCACCGACGAGGCCCAAGAAGGCCGAAACGTACGTCTGGGGTTAGCTGCTTCCCTTGTTCAGAGAAGAGTTGTCTGGCATTTCGTGGCTGGACTGTCATTTTGGCAGGACCAGTATGATATGCTTCAGAATATTTCTTCTCTGTGTATGGCATTTGTGAGCTAAAAGAGATTGCACCCTGGACGCGAGGACACAGTCCCAGTGAGCTTTTGCATACCCTTGCAAGCTCATGAGTCTAGTTGAGCATCTCTGACTTCTTCTACTTCATCTCAAGTATAATTACTGTACATAGAATAAGGTACCCCTATTGCAAGACAAACATATTAAAAGTCATTACGGACCTTATCTAGGTATGAGCCCATAGTCTTGATGTCTCTATAGTTCATGAAACTATAAAAGGTTTTATAATGTTCTTCATTCTGTACATCTGAGTTAATCTATTCCTTGTCATATAACTCCTTGGATGCTAGAATGGTCTCAGGGTCGGATTTCTCAATTGCCAGATTTTGAGGGTCTGCGCAGCTGTGCTGGCCACACCTACATTCTATATTATGGGTGTGGCCAGAACAATATCTGTGTCGCTGCACCAATTTTATACTACTTTACAGGCTATTATTTAAGCCTTTGAATGCTAGTGAGATCTCCAAAGCAATGAAATGTGTTGGTTATCTCTCTTGCATTCCAGGGGTTAAAGTTGTTTCGTTGTCCTTGCTTGCTATAGGGTAAAGGTATTTCCTGGGCCATGAAATACTGTAGTGAATGGGACCGGGGGCAGGGCAATGTGAGGTATGGAGTGTGTGGCCATTGTTGAAGTTAAGGGCATCTAGATCACTTTTGCCTAGGGGAGCATGGGATGTAAATCCAGGCATGAGCGGTCTCCAAGGCATTACAAAGCAATGAACTGGTGATCCTTCTAGAATCCAAAGGGCTAAAGGGATTTGATTTTCTATGGTCTGGCAGGAGAGACCACTGTATCTGTAAACATTATGTTAAAATAGTGAAGTTGAATGCTTATATGTTAGAGCCAATAGAAGAGATGACCCAGCACTCATGGAAATAAAACTAAACATTTAATAGAAAAAAGAAAGCAAAACAAAAACAAAACCAAGCTATGAGGACATTAGAGCACCATGCACTGAATGTTTTGTTCTTTGTGTGTAGTGTGCTGACTATCCTCAATAGATAAATTAATATGTTAGGTTATGTTATAGTTGCAGCATCAGAGCTGTAATGTACTAATCTGAACTTTAATATAATAAGGATGTTACAACAGAACTGTAATGTAATAAGGATATTATTTATTCTAAGAAACTGATGTATTGCATTACACTTTATGTTTCAACTATCATTAATCTCATACATTTGAATTCACTTCTTTGAAGTTAGGCTGTGTTCCAAAAATTATAGGCTGACCTTATGGGAAACAATCAACTGCACCACAGGGGGCAAATTCAAATTTACAATCACCGTATGTTTCTGTTCTTTTGTAGGCAAAACAAAATCAAGGCATATCCTGCACATAAGTCTTTTTGTCTGAACTGTCAAACAAAGCACACCAGAAGGGAGCATTTCATAAGTAAGCCACTGTATGTGAACACATATATGATATAAGGGTATTCTCCAAAATGCTATGTATTTTACTGAATTGCTGGTGGCATTAGCTAAAATTGCATATTTCAGAAAAGGATGGATTCTGATTCTTCCACGTCTCCTAGAAATACCCAGTAGGGTAGCTATCTTATCTCATCTCCTCAAAAGACCAGTTAAGCTAAGGATGGGCAAGTGAGGAGCTCCAGCTAGTATGGAATGATGGGATTTGTAGGCTGGCAACAGATGAAGTGCCTTACATTGCCCACCACAGAGTTAAGCAATAAAATATTATGCTATAAGCTAAAACTGATTTAAAGCTAAAACTTTCATCAAAGTAAAGAGGTGTAATTCTGGAGCAAACCAGTTAAACCATAGGTTGAAATCTATTCCCACTCATTTAAATTGGGGGTTTAACCCCGAAAATGACAGCGAGGTCTTCAATGTATTGATTTGCAGTATGTTAAAGACTTGTCTAGCACACAAGGGGTTAAATACTCCTTTAAGTGACTGAGGGTAATCCTACACTGTTGGTTTGCTCCAGAATTATACATTTTAAGCTTGATGAATAAGGTACAATATGTGTACACTTGTAGTCCTTGCTACTGTGTCTTTTATGTCATGTGGATTGATATGTCTAGCTATACGTATATAAACAAGTATCAGTCTTATGCTGTGACAATGCAAGCCAGTGTAAAAGCACATAATGGGCCATGATAAAGTTTGCTCTAGTGGAGATTTCATGTAATATGATGTCAAGTTTTTCTTTAGAAGGAAGAAAAGATACAGTAACATGGGCTATAGATTTATTACTGGCCTAGAGAGTGAAATCATGATCATTTTATTCCCCAATATTTTCCCAGCATGTTTAAATTTGGTTAAGCATTGCTTCTAATCTGATAATTATTCTTATAATACTTGTGCAGGTTAATGTCTATCTTTTACCATACTCATTACTCATTGTTCAAACTGGATTCCTTGCAAAGAATAACACAGGGCTCGATTAGATATCCTACGACGCAAATATAAAAAAACAGGTGATGGCAGTTTAGTAAACATGTTAAGCCATTTAATAAGATGTCCCAACAAAAGCAAAGCGCATATTAACCCCTTAAGAACCATTGCCGTGCCAGGACCATCACGGCGGTTCGGCACTTAAGGACCAGCGACGGTCCTGGCACGGCATGGAGTTCAGGGCTCCCGGCGCGGCTGCATGTTGCTCCGGAAGCCCTGAACCGGAAGTTAAAAAAAAAAAAAGCCCTGTGGTCCTCAAGTGCCGGCCGTGCACGCGCCGGTCCTTAAGGGGTTAAAAACCACAATGTATGAAAATATATCACCTATAGAGGACCATGAAACAGCAATCCCCAGACCCATTTGACTGTGTGCGGTACTGTTTACAGACTTGAAAATTATACATTTAACATCAAAAATTTAAGACCCAGATATGTTCGCCGTTAACAAAAAAATGGAAAAGAAAAACCACCGTCAGGTGAAACTAAGCTGATCATACAGCACATAGCACAAGTATACAAATGGAAAAATTAACCCCTGCAATGCCAAGAGAAAAATAAAAATAATGCTAAGGGCCTACAAACAATTCACAAAACATTATATAATGACCCACAGACAACCCTTTGTGTAACTGAATAATGATAACGAACAAAATCACAATATTTACTGTATACCCACTGTATGTAAACATATACAGAAGTGTAAACAAACATTAAAGTGAATAACATTGCTGTGGATCAACATCATACAGAGATATGCACACCACACAGTCTGATCACATAACAGGATGAACATCAGGCTGTGAAAGAGGGACACAGGGATTTGCCTTCCAATGAGGGAGTGTCCCTCTTAAACAGGTACACCTGTCAAGTATGCAATGACAAAGTAACCCAACACATGCCAGCACAACCATGGATTACATGTAACACACACACCTGACAACCACACAGCAAAGCAAGCTCACCTGGGCAACAGCAACAGCCAATTGAAACAGATATACACTTGACAACGTCACACATGCACCTGACAGCTACACAACAATTACACCAAATCACACAAACAAGACACACAATATTGAACACTTACCTGGTCACCACACACCCTCCTATTGGTCACCCATGACATCATGACAGCACCTGGACAACATCCCACCACTGTCTTAGAGGGACATTGCACCATCCTCAGACATGGCGTGTTTATACTGAGGCCACTAACAGAGAGAGACAGAGAGAGAGAGCTAGAGATTATAGCTGTGTTTACATACCCATTATTGCGGTGACAGCAGAGACGAAGAAGGTGTCTGAGGGCCACGGATCACCCTTCTCCCCCAAGCACACCTGCCGATGTTGATGCTGCAGCTGGGTAGTTGGACAAGAGCCCTTCTCCAACTGGAGAACCACAGCAGGAATCAGCACCCCAGCTGCGGCAACCGAATGCCCCCAGCTGCTCCACCTGGATCCTCCCCAGCTGCTGCAATGGGTTGCTCCCCAGCTGCCGCAACCAGATCCCCACAGCTGCCACAGGGATGACAGACATTATCACAGACCCAGGATGTTGAGTACAAGGGTCACTCTTCTGGGAATCGTGGATGCTGAAGTCAGAGACAGGTACAGGTTGATGTCCCACAGCATCATACAGTTGTATGAGGTGATCAGGTTTTGGCAGTCCTCAAGAGGAAGACCATGACCTATATTCACTTCCCTACCGCTGACATAGAGTGGACCAGTGTGAAACAGCATTTCTATGCACGAGAAGGCATGCCCAGGGTCATGGGTGCAATAGACTGCACACATGTGCGAATATAAGCTCCTGCACAAGAAGCCCATCTGTACATGAAACAGAAGAATTTCCACTCTATTAATGTTCAGATAGTCTGTGATACCACTATGAGGATAACTCACGTCTGTGAGTTATATCCTGGAAGCTGTTACAACTCCTATATCCTCACAAACTCCTCTGTACACAGGGACTTTGAGAATGGGACCTATACAGGAGGATGGCTATTAGGTGAGTCAACACATTTGGCCTGCTCAAAGCCAGATTCTGTTGTCTGGATCATTCGGGGGTGCCCTGCAGTATGCCCCTGCAAAGGCTTGCAAAATAATCTTAGCCTGAGCCATCCTACACAACATAGCCGTGGACACACATCTTGTGGATGAACATGAGCCATTCCCCACTGTGGATGTCCCTGTTCCATGGCACATAATGAGGAGACCCACAGAGGGGTGCAGATACGTGACAGGCTGATCAGGGACCACTTCAGCTGTGAGTATAAGACAGACATTAACACAATCCATGTATGTCCATGATCAGCCTATGGAAACTGTGCAAACACACAAACTACACTACACATGATGTTCTGTTTCTCTCCACATGATCAGTGAGAGTCACAGGCCTGTCTTTACCAGCAGTATAGATCCCATGCATCATCCATTCCATGGACGTGTCATATTGAGGTTGTGGATTCAACAGACATCAGCTATTCCTTCTGCCATGTTGACCTTACCACTTCAGCGATATCATGCATCCTCCATGCCAGCAAAGGTACAAGACAATGCACATGTTCCTCACATTGTTGTATTCAACTGATGATCACAAACAGTATTGATATATTGGTCCGTATTCATATCATCCATGTCCCCATGGTAACCATAGAGGGATATCACATGCAATGCATCAGATACCACTCCACCATTATTCGGTACAAAGGTTTATATCAATTCACATCTGAACCTTAGTTGTGTAAAGGCCAAAGGATAATAGGTAGGAGGAACCTAATGCACAATGCAAAGCACACTATGAATTCACTATCACTGCTAAACCAGATGAGGAAGTGTCAGTGTGTTACAGGGGAAATTGAGTTATAAATATTTCAGATAGGGAATAATTAACCCTGCTGGACTACCACTCGAGATAATACTTCATGTAAATAGTGTGTTGATGTATACACTGTAGATGTGTACTCCATTCATGATTTGTAGTCTACTTTGATGTATGTTATATAAAGGCATGTCAGATTATTTCCATGATGTAGAACTGTCTCATGGTGCTGTGCTCATGCTCACAAAGTCTGTGAAGTGTTGATACAATGTCCTAGGCACATATACATATGTCTGCTCAGCATCCCCTTGATCCCAACCTTATGACTTCCCCTAGGGTGGACATCACCTTTCTGAAAAATGGGTTGCCCCCACATCTGGAATGCAAAGGGTTAATGGTGTAATTATATATGATCTGTTGCATGACACACAGTTAGACAGTGAACATACTAAATCTGTCATCACTTTCCACAGGCATCTATACCATGATCACTCAGGGAGACAAGGAATTTCAGCTTGACTATCCTGAAGATCTGACTCCATGTAGCTCACCCATTGATGTGCTAAGACATACTTGTGGTGTTGTTGTGATGTTAAACCTGAAGTTTAAAGATATCTGTACTCAAACAGTCACATATTTGAACTAATACGCATGTATATATGTTCCCTAAAAGCCTGTTTTTAGGAAACATGTACATTATGATTGCTCATCCACAAAGTGACAATACTTTTGGTAAAACACCTAAGCAGCATATATATGTTACTTAAATAGAGAGATGTGATGCAATTGTTTGATGATACTCAAATTCAGAAATGCATTGTAGTCATCTGCCAAGATATCTATGTTGTAAAAGGTTTTGCTTGACATATTAAAGACTTCTATACCCATCCAACTTGTGTTTTTCATAGTGATGTTAGTTTAAACATATTCTGATGGAGCCACAGTTACTGTTTACGTTTAGTTCATAGTAGTTGAGGCTTGTTCATCAGCACAGGACTCCACTGATTAAATATTGGTGGACTTGGTGATATGTTGATGAAAGGTGATGATGGCAGGGACTCATTAGGTTGTTAGGAGGAGTGTACAATTAGGTGGTACAGTGGAGATGACATCTGCAGAGATATCACATGCACAGTTCCCATGTTACATCATGGAGTCTATGCACTGACATTTCTCAATTGCGACACACGTTTGTGCATGTGCTCCATAGAAATAACCTAGGGAGCAGAAGTATTATTACAATGGAGAATTCTCTACCTCCTGATCATTTTATTAACACATCCAAATTGCTAACCACCCTTGTTGCCGCTTCTTGGTGTATTAAATTTACCACTGTAGTGGCTTACTCCTACTCATGCCTTTTATCCTAAAAAACACATTGATCCCAAGGATAAAACTATCAGTGCTAGGTGTTATAATGTTTATTTGTGTTCTTAGGAGAATGTGAAGCACAACATGTCTGTGGGGATGATCTATCATCTGTCATGTTACACATCAATCCCAATTAACTGTTTGGATGACACTTGTGACAACAGACCAATGGATATGAATGAATAGGGATGGTCCTGCACCTATTATGGTAAGGGGTGTTTATCAGTTGTTCAAGTCCAACTCACATCATGGACCATCAACACTATCATGTTGGTTGCTTCATTAGGTAGATTGTGAGTTGGAATTGTACAACAGTGAATGTGGTGTGTTTTCTTATCCATAGTTGAATAAATACCTTACAACTAAGTTACATGTTACATGTGCAGGAGTTGTGTTCACTGTATTGCTCTGCATTGGAGACATCTCTGCCACGTCTTAACCTGTTGTTCAACATAACCATTTCCAGACATGATTTGCATAAATAAAATTACTTTTATTTGGGGCAAATGTAACAAATTGGACTGTTTTTTATTTCTTTTTGTGGGAACGTTTGGAAGGGACTGCAGAGGTGGATGCTCTGCTTGTCTTCCTTTTTACCCTGGTTAGTCTGGGGCTTGGTGCAGGGGTCACACTGGAGGGGGAGGTGTTTGCTGTGGACCCCTCCGTTGACTGCTGCTTCCCCTCCATGCATAGGTTCTCCCTGCGGATGAGGTCTCTGAGTTCCACCAGAAGCTGCTACATCATGTCTATCATGCCAGTTCTATACTGCCTCAGCTCGCTGGTCAGGACTGTGTAGTGTTCTTGCAGGGCATGGAGGGTGGCTGTGTTCCTCAGAGAATCCCTTTGCAGTCTGCTGAGGTACTTGTATGTCCTCTGGGATTCCCTGAGATTCCTCCTCTGTACCACCAGCCACTCCCTCTCCACCACCATGCTGGATGTTGAGGTGTGTGGAGTTCTTTGCTCTGGTGGTGATGTGGCTGCTGCTGGTGTTGTGACTGCTGCTGGCACTGATGGTGCTGGACATTCTGCTGCTACTGCTGTTGGTGGGGATGGCTCACCCATTGCCTGTGTCCCCACCACATGCAAGGATTTGGAGCTAGCCATTGATGTCTCTGGTGGTGGTAGTGTGAATTCATCCCTTGGTTGAGGGTGCTGGGGCTCACCAATCAGGCCCAGGTGTTTGTAATCCAGTGGCCATGGGTCATACCTTGGCCACTGGTAGCTGCTTCTGTCCCACCCATGTAATATTGTTGAGACGTAGATGGACCCATCTACATCCCTGGAGGCATCCATTCATCCTAGGGAGTGGGTGGCTGCTGGATATCCTGAGCTGTAGTAGAGGGTGGACCTGGTGGTGCTGGGGAAACTTGTGCTGTAGCCAGAAGTGGTGGTGATGGTGATGATGACCACTTGCTAGTGACCTCATCCTGCTTCACAAGAGGATAGTAATTGGGGTGGACATCCTCTGCCTCCTTTTCACTCTCCTCCTGTGGTGCAGCAGGTCAGTATGCTGTCTGGAGATCTGAAATGGTGTGATTAGATAGGTGAGCAAAGACAGGATGGATGCAGGACAATGACATTGACATGTGAATCCATGATGTCAGGATGGCAGCCAATTCATTGCTTTGAAATGTATGGTATACTACCCTGCCAATCAGGGATTAAACAACTTGTTATGACCATGTACATAATGCCTGTCAAAGTTAGAGGCCTCAGGCACAGCAACAGTCCAAAAATGAAGGATGTCCCAGATTCAGCACTGGTGAATTGATCAGAAACTAGTTTGTTTGTACTGCTTTCCTTGCCATACCTACTCCTATGGATACGTATAATACGTGAAATGGAACCATCGCAGACCAGTGCAAGCAAAGGAATGCATACACAACAAACAGGCCTAGCGAGGAACAAGACTATATGGCCTCTACCCACAACAATTCCCCTACTTGCCATTTCCATTCCATACATGTGATTCACAGTGTCTTTCATCTACTTTTTTGGCATCATATTTAGCCATGCATTTGTATGCTTTGGGGCTTTGTTTTTGATTTGGAGGTCTGTGTTCTCTACATACACACATTTTGTCTCAGAATAACTCAGTTAACCAACAACAAACACATGTAACCATGTTGTTTTATGTTTGTTGTCGGTTAACACTTTGAGTGGCAGAGAGGTAGCCAGTGCTTTGCTAAGTGATGCATTGATTATCCCTCCAGCACTCAGTGGGTTAACTGTTTCCTTCCCTGTGGGTCAATGTGCTTGATCATGGTGTAACATTACGGATCATTAGCTTTCAGCATTGTTTGTGTGGTGTATATATGCAACTCAACACAGCACCGAGGGAGTTAAACTTGAACCTGGACTAGATATGGACAAGTTGAGCCTTCCCATTACTGTTGGTAGTGTCCAGTATTCTGAACTTTTTTTTACCCTTTCATGGCTGTGTTGGCACAGTGGTGCAGATAGATGCTACACGTGTTCAGGTGTGACTGTGTTCTGTTGTGGTGGTTGTGCGGGTAGTGTGGTGTTTTTTGTAAATTGATGATGCACTTACTGGGTGTTTTGAGGGTGCTGGCATCTTCAGTGTCTGAACCTCCAGGGATCCCCTCTACAGCAGTGGCTGTTGGCAGGGGTGCCACCTCCGATGCCTTGGGCATGCAGGGCAGCCTGGCCCATCTTGTGCTTTACCAGCCTCTTGTAATCACCCTAGCACTTCTTGATTGAGTCAGTGGTCCGCATTTCTCAATAACATTATTGTTTGCATTTTAAGGCTAAGGCTCATATAACAATATAATGCATTAATGGATTTCACTACTATTAACACCACTTGCTGCACACATATTTTCACATTAATCATTTAAAGCTGATTGAGTCATTACAATTAGTTATTGCAAAAGTGAAGCATCTAATTGGCAGATAAGTCCTGGGTGGTTTATTACATAAGAGAAAGGATTCCAAACTTGTTCTCATGTACCACTAACAGGCTATGTCCCTAGGATTTCCCTCCTTGTGCATTCAAATGAAAACCTAAAGATGGGAAGATTGTTGAAACTGGAGTACTTCTGGAACAAGTCAACTGCACCTTATGGGACAAATAAACATTCCCAAATTTTCTCAATGATTAAAATGATATATTTAACCCATTGAAAGCTAAAGAGGCTTTTTGCCAAACTGGAGATAATTCTAATGACCATGAGGTTAGCAGCTTAAGTTAAATCAATATGAATTTTATTTGCTACCCTATGGTGCAATTGGTTTGCCCCAGAATTGCTCCAGTTCTCTTAGTACATCATAGGCTGTTGGTTGTGCCTAAATATAGGTTTAGGAACGCCAGTGTTATAGTATATATAAAAAAACAATTTTCGATTACGCTTTAAACAACCCACACATCCTTAATCCAATATATTCTTGGAATAAAGAATATGTTAGGAAACTCAATTTTAAAAGGGAATATGAAAAATGAATACTGCATTTTCCAAAAAACTGTTCAGGTGCAGTTGGTCATGTCGATTATAAGGCATGAAAACATTCAGAAAGGTAGAGGAATCATTTGGTGACATGTGGCATGGAAAAAGGTCAAACAAGGGACTAGGTTAAATCATTGTAAGCGGTTTTATTGCATTTTTAAAACAATCTTTTATTCATACACTGCAGATGTGTTCTGCTCTTCTGGATCAAATACTTGGCAGTCGTTTCTATAGATTGCTGGATTTGGTTTAAAAAACATTGCATCTGACCACTACTTTTGGTGAAGAAGTATATATATGCGCAAGTAATATGCCCAACAGTTGCCCATACATAACACTTTGAATGTCAGAGAGGTATAGAACTCATTGCAGTGCAATGCATTCCATACCATCTGGCACTCAAAGGGTTAATGCTCGTCTCACCTCTTAGTGTGCATGTGCCAGGACTTCCTGTTATCAGATCCTGGCACATGCACACATATGGGAGGGAGGAATGAGTTTGGTCATGCGGCGATGCAGCTATAAGTTTGAAAAACTCCCTCCCGCTCCTTTTTGCAGTCTTACTTGTCGGAAACTGGCACTGGCAGAGGTGGCAGCGCACATGGGAAGGGCTAAATTGGGCCCAGCATCTAATCATTTGAACGCTAAAGAAAATAGTTTAGTTGTCTGCATGTCTGGTACTGAATAGAGATGAAGAAAGTGATTATATCAATTATTTTATTGTCTGAACCGGTTGTTTTGTTGTACACTTGTCTAAAAGCAAATACTTTTTCATTTATATATCATTGTCAGCATGTTACAATCCAGAGGACTCACTAGCGCAAGACAGAAAACTTCTCCATCTCTCTTGCCCTCCATCGGGATTCATTGGATAACCCTTTGAGTGCCTTTGTCCCTATGCCCACAAAACTGGCTCAAAACTAACTGTGCACTGTGTAGGTAGCAATGGCTAGGGAGGGAGTCCAGATACATTATTTATTTGTGTCCTCTCTCTGCCCCCTGGGCCAGTCTGCCCCTTGTTTGGAGGGGTCTGTAAAATAAATAACTGTGCCTAATTACCTAAACTGAAAATCAACCCTTTAAATGCCAGAGAAAGGTTTGCATTGCTTACCATTCTCTGGCATTCAAAGGGTTTATTTTCAGTTTAGGCACAGTTGTTTAATGTACAGGTGTCTCCAGGGGGCAGAGAAAGGACAAAAATAAATGAAGTAATGTATCCTGGGTTCCCTTCCTAACCCTGGCTAAGTACACAGTGTTTAGTTTACACTACAGTTTTGTAGGTGCAGGCACTCAAAAGGTTATCCACTCATTGGATAACCCTTTGATGGCCTGTGTCCACAAAACCGTAGTGTAAACTAAACACTGTGTACATAGCCAGGGTTAGGGAGGTATGGGGGGCTATTATATGGGGAGAGGGGAGCCCCAAATTGGTACCTTGCCTAGGGCCCTGTGGAGTGTTAATCCGGCTCTGCCTACACAACTGTTTCTGTTTCAGTTAATGATTGTGTTTCAACCTACATATTCAATTGATGATCATTAGCACCTGCTTGATATAATGTTTAAGCATACACCTAACTATATGCAAACAAAATCCCTTTGTGCAAATTTACTGAGAAGGATTGATGCAGTTTTGAATGCATCATCTTAAGCCATTGTCCATCCACTGCAGGATGAAGGCCTCCTCAGAAAGCCTCCAACTACTTTGGTCCTGTGCTATTTGTTGCCACTGTGTTCCAACAAATTTGGTAAATTTATCTACCCATCTTTGGTCTTCTTCTTGGGTGTTTTGTATTGCGTGGAATCTGGTCTTCTTGCTATGCGGCCTGCCCACTTTCTTTTTAGGAGTCTTTCAGTGACGTCATAGACCTTTGCTTACTGACGAATCCATTGAAACATTTTTCAGTCTTTTACTGTGTTTGGAATTCCCAGCTCTATACTTCTTTATGTAACCTTAGGTTTTTGTATGGTTTTGACATTCATTGTCAGTGTTTCACAGCCATACATAAAGACTGGGAGAACACATTTGTCAAAAAATTGTCCCTTGAGTTGTAAATTTGTCTTAACCTCATAAGGACCGGAGACACGTCAGGACTATCACCGGTTTCCTTGCCTAAAGGACCAGTGATGGCCCTGGAACATCAAGTATTTTATGCTTACAGCACTCCTGAGCAGTCTCTCTCAGATCCCTGTACATCGCTCTGGTACACATCATCAGTCATGTGTGGTGTCGGGCCAAATGTCCTCTATGCTGTCCTTAACCGCAATCCACCCCTAGGATTTCTGGTCATGTGATCTGCCAGCCTGATACCATCAAATGGGAATGGCAGATTTACCTCATTCTATTTTATTATGATTAATTGTCTATGCTGGGAACACCTACGATGTGGAATCATGGACATGGCAAGATGAATCCTAATACTGTCTGCATCAGACACCCAGTTTATATTCCTCGTTAACCCTTTGAATGCTGAAGAGATCTACAACACATGCCGAAGTAATGCATTGGAGACCTCTGGAGCAATCAAACAGTTGATTACCAATTATTTTTTTTCTTTCTGAGACCTGACTGGCAACCAAAGGATTTAGTGATTCCTAGGATATTGTGCCAAGGAACATTTGTTATGAAACAGTTTCCCTGCTTTGTGTAATATTGAGTAGCAAAGGTCTAGATCACAAGTATTATACTTGATCTATTAAACTAGGTTGAGGTCACAATCAGAGAATTCTAGTGAGGATCACAGCAATGAGCAGGGCAGTTAGCAGACAAAAAGTAAACCAATTGTCAAGCAAGAGTTTGAACATGACATAAAAATGCAATAACATTTAGAGAGCATGCCCACATTACTAATGAGAAGATGAACTCAATTTCACTTAAACAGTTTCCTGTTTTCTGTCACATGACTCATGGTATGGAAGGCCATGATGCCATCTTTATTGAGCATATGTGTGCTCCCAGATCCCTCAGACCTGGTGGCTGGAAAGCATAACTGTTCTGAGGCCTTATGCATGCACATACACTATCTCTCCCACTTCCTCACTTTCTTGCAATCTCTCTTAACCCCGCTTTCCCTCCTCATTATTCTCACACTGACTTTTTAATTTTCTCTCTCTCAAACCCTGTTCACTCACTTCCCCCATCTATCTCCCTTTAGTGTTCTTTGTTTCTTACTTTTTATCTCTCCCTCACCTAGTCGATTATTTCCTCACTAGTTGAAGAGCTGGTTAATTGGGCCACAGTGCCACTGCCACCCGGTCGCGGGGCAGTCATGCGCAGTAGAGACTGCCCGCGCCATGGCTGATACAGAGCTGGACGCTCTGAAGGAGTGGGCAGTCTCTACTGCGCATGACTGCAGCATGCGCAGCAGTCTCTACTGTGCATGACTTTGTCGTTACACATAGCGAATTATTATATAGGATATCAATAAGTTAGCATTAAAAGAGAGAGAAGGGGCAGAGTTATATACACAAAACCAATATACAATATGTTTTCAAAGTAATGCACAAACTAGGAAGAGTTATTATTAATATAAAAATGATAATGAATGTCAGATGTTTCTCTATGATATTCAGTTGCGAATGATTATTGTGTTAAATGATAAAAGTTGTTGCCCATCATTTCTAATTACAAACAGATAAATATATTTTAAAAAAATCAAATCACACTATTTTTCATTGGACTTGAAAATTCTGTAGCTGAACTTGACAGACTCCATGAAAATGTGAAATCATTTCATATTTATGTATTTATAAATGTCTATACTTCAATTTTCTTCCATCTTTTATAGATAACTTCATCCCCAGATTAAAAGCATTTTCAATATTTATTTGACAGTTTATAGGCATTGCTTGACAAAATGGAAAATTCTATTTCAAGCACATAAGTAGCACCTTGATTTTAACAGGTCTTTAACTTGCAGATCTGTGAATAATGTGAAATTAATGTTATACAATACCGATATGACTCCACAGTCTTCTTACAATTCCTCTTTAGGGGTTTTCTTAATCCATTTTGTTCTCAATCAGTCTGCACACTTAATCAAATCTTTCAATCTATTTTTTAATAAAATACATTGAAAATCCAGAAAGAAGTGTGATTATCATTAATGCCATTGTGTGCTAATGAAACATGGATGGTGAGGAAAGCATTACATCAATACTTTTGAAAATAATTTTTGTGCAGTCCTTACACAGGCATCTGAAAGACAATATGATATTTCTCCAAAGAAAATGCTGAAAACAGTTGTTTTAGATAATCTAGTGCAGTTAATGTTAACTTAAGCCAGGGCAGGGTACCCAATCTAGGTTTTTTGGGGCACCCCTAAAATTTGATATGTCATTTGGCAAGGGTGTTTTGAATTATATAAATAAGTAATATATTTATTCTTAGGTCTCACAATAATAATAATAATAATAATAATAATAATAATAATAACAAATATATTTTGCATAGCATTTTCCATAAACATACATTTACAATTTTGTCTTCCTTGCAAATAAGGGACATTGGAAGTGGTAGTCTGTAGCACACCAAAGTGCCATGGCACCCTTGTTGAGAATGACTGCCTTAAGCCTTAAAGGGCAAGAGGAGTGTTAAACACAAACAATGCCATACACACTCCTCTTGTCCGCAAAGGATGAAACAATAAGGTTTACTTTCTATAAAATAAGTATTGTGCATTCTTTTAAGGTGTATGAACTTTTATATTCACCAACTGGTAAATCCCATCTCCACAAATATGTATATAGGATACTGCAGCAGATTACATCTTGAGTAGCCATACCAACATCTTGTTTCCAACTAGGGATATGTAATGTTTCCCAAAGACCCAAACACATTTTCTGATTGTGAAACTGTTCTTTTGTTTGCTATTTTTATCAGGGAAAGGGATTGTGAACCTCTCCCCCAGCAAGTTAGCATGCTGTTGATGTAATTCAAAATAGGATCCGATCAGGATCATCTGAACAAAGTAAAATTGATTGAGTGGGTTACTACTACATGTTCAGTGAGCAAGACAGGGGATGATTAGAGGGCTGACTTGCTCTTCATAGATTAATTTGGAATTTGGCAGGAACTTTTGATCCTCAAGTTTTATTAATCTCTACTTAGAACTTGGTAGGTATGTTCACAAGAGGAATATGTGTGGACACATGGAATCAGGAAAAAAGAAAGTGATAATATTTATAACCTTCACTGGAATACAGGCCTAGACTAGGACTCCCAGATGAAAATACATGTATATGTATATGATTATTACACATAGATCTCGGCCTTCCAGTTATGACAGGAAAGCACCTTAAAAAACTCTCAGCTAGCATCCTCGTACCCAGGGCACTATGCTGGATTTATGGTTTGTGCCCCTTTTTATTATGTTGTGGAGTGCCTAGTATGGTGGCTCTCTTGAAGGCTCTTGATGGTGTACCATCCAGCTGAATAGGATATGGGGGATGTGATTAATCTGTGTCATCCAACTGGTCAAGGATCCAGCAGGATCTTCTAGGGGCCATGGCTGGAATTCTTGATAACTTCTGAGCTAAGTCACTGCGTGTCACTAATAAGTCCAGAGGGGTAGGCTCCCTTACAGTTGGTTGTATTAGGAACCCTTAAAGACCCAGGCAGAGGGGCTTTCCCTTATTTCTCAACAATGTGCTACAGAAATACAAGATTATTTTTTTACTATATTGTTTCAGGTGATTGCATTTGTAATACTTCAATAGAAAATGTAAAGCTAGGCCCAACAGCTCAAGTAAAATTAAATTATGTACTATGCCCATTGAAGGCACATATATCCTAGGAATGAGTGGGACTTATTAGTAGACAAGATGGCGACAGAAGAGAAGAAGCATCAAGAAGAACTACAGATCTGGGAAGACCACTTTCAGTTTGTATTCAGGAATAAAATCTCTCAGAACTCCCAAAACAAAACTCAGTTCTGATGACTTGCCTAGTTTTCCTTCAGGAGGAAGGTTACATTTCTATCAGAAGCAATGGAAAGATACCTTAGATTCCTAGTCATTATGAGAATTAGCAGTAAGCTACAAAATAATATTTTATACTCTTCACCCAAATATATTTATATTCAGTCATAAAATGTCTCCACTTGGGAATTTAAGTCTATCAGTAGCTTGGGAGTGAGTAAAGAGTGATTTTAGTGTTTGTAGGCAACTGGTATAACAATGCGGAGGTCTAAGCCATGGTTAAAGGTGCTGCCCATGAATCCATATAACAGAATGGAGACGTCAGTGAACCACAAAGTGGTAGTACTGAATTTCCCTGGTAAGGAGTATAGATAACATGGCAGAAACACAGGATAACTGGATCTCTATGATGGAATAGACTTAATGGAATCCAGCAGCGAAGTCAAGAAAATCTGAATAGTGAGGCTAGCTGGGGTTCAAGACAGGTCAGGAGACAAGCCAAGTTGGAGACGAGCTAAAGTAGGGTCAGTAGATAAGCAGAGGTCAGGAACTGAGTCTTCACCAAAAGGCTAACAACTGAGCACTGAAAGTATGGGCAAATGCATAGATATCCAGTGGAAAAGATACTAAAGACGCCATCTCAAATAGTCATCGAGCACCACAGGGAGAAGAGTAGCAGAGGCACAACCTGGA
This sequence comes from Rhinophrynus dorsalis, assembly GCA_037306005.1. Lineage (NCBI taxonomy): Eukaryota > Metazoa > Chordata > Amphibia > Anura > Rhinophrynidae > Rhinophrynus > Rhinophrynus dorsalis. The sequence continues at coordinate 399,889,600 of CM074718.1, forward strand.
ACAAGATTAGGAGTAGCCAGTGTAAGCAGAAAGATGTGGAAAAACAGGTGGATATGGAAACGGTGAGGTAGGTCAAGTCAAAATGTCACAGTTTTAAGGAAATATTGAATCCAAAATGATAGGTTCCTGGTGGAGAGGCCTTTCCCACAGGAGTGTCATAGGTCCTGTCACCCAAAGATTTTTAGGCAGCCTGTGCAACAAAAAGATTTGCCCTGATGGTCAGAAGAACAGAGGAAATTGCATTACCAAGACTTGTGGTTTCAGGAACCAGAGAAATAGGTAGGAATCCAGGTACGGAGCCAGCATAATGTAGGCTATAATTAGCATAGAAGAGGAACATCCATGTGGAGCAGCTGATATGGTTATCCACAAGATGAATAGAGCGACCCCCAAGTTGCCTTGCTGGTAGGATGTGAAGATTAGCAGGTGCTACATGAATGACTGGTTAGTTGCTCTGTTTGACTGTTGGGCTAAGGATGAAAAACTGATGAGAGGAATAAATGAATATGGAGAAAGGTGCAAACGCCTTCCAGAACATAGAAGTAAACTGGGAGCCCCAATCTAAGACTATTTCATCTGGAACTCCATGTATGCATAAAACATCTCAAATAAAAAGAAAAATGTTATCTATAGCAGGAGAAAGGTTCTTTGCTGGGACAAAGTGAACCATCTTAGTGAACCTGTCAACAAAAATTAGAATGATAGTGTAGGATAAAATATGTAGAGCCCCGTCAGCAATCTCAGAGGCTTTTACTTCCAGAAGATGGAAAGGTTAGAGTCAGAGTGGAGGCCTTTTTCAAGGTGTTGAAAGTTACTTGAGTAGAACTGGACCAGGAAAAAGGAATCTTGGTGCTGTTCATGTGATTAAAAGGAGCAATATGTTTAGAATAATTCTGGATGAACAAAGCATAGGAACTGCTGAAGGGCTTTACGAACAGTGGGTCCTTTTAAGGATCCAAATCAATGCCATCAGAAGAGAAAATGAAGCCTGGAAACTCCAGTTTTGCAAACAGCCTATGAGCATGATTGCAGGCAAGAACCCTTTGAACATGAGAGAATGTTCTTCCAGGGATGAGGAGAATATCAGGATATCATCCAAGTAGATGACTATGACCTGATCCAATATGTCATGGAAAGCATTGACAAAGTGTTGGAAAATTCCTGGAGTGGTACAAGATGCCAAAAGGCATTATAAGGTACCCAAATGCCCATAATGAGTCTAAAAAGTCATCTTCCAATCATCACTCTTATATGTTCAAGGGTGTAGGCTCCACTCAAGTCTAGTTTCAGTAAAGATGGCAGCAAAACAAATCGAGTCTTGTATTTTCTGGTAAGAAAGATTATTATTATTAATTTAAGTTTTATTAGATATAATAAGAGGTGAATACAAAGAACAGAAAATATTAGAAATACAGGATACACCACTGATGTAGCAAATAGCAATACATATCCGAATAAGCTTACAAATGATAAACATGCAGTTTAAGCATAGGAATAACAAGAGTACTGTGAGAGTTCTAGTGAGATAGATTTGTAATATGAGACATCAAATTGAGCCCCACCGATTATGAAGATAACAGAAAATGAGGGAATGGGTAAAAGGATGAGAAGTTGAGTAAAGTGAATAGGGTGGAAGAAAAAAAAGGTGGGGGAGGGGAAGTTAGGGAAAAGGGAGGGGGGTGCAGTGAGAATGCCTTAAAGATTTAATCTTCTACACTATTAAGGACCCCAAGTCACTCAACAGGATTAAAAAGAAAAGTAAGTAAAGAAAATGCTCTCCTGCCACAATATATTGGAGTATAGGAATAGGGAAGGTTAAAGAATCAGTGTAGCGGTAAATCATTTCTATACTTTATCGATTTGATCATTTGCTGCGAAAGAGAGACATAGTATCAGTAGAAATAGCATGGTATTATTCCATTAGCATGAGGGTGTCAACCTTAGAAAGTCATAAAGAGATAGGGGGCTCAGTATTACCCTAGAATAAAGGAATTCCTGCTTCAGTTACATTAAGATGATTAGGTAGACACTGTCACTCCTTAGAAGGGACTAAAGACGAGATATGGTTTGTAAAGGAAAATATGAGAAGATTGAAAACCGTTGAGCTAAATCTTGGGTGCTTCTCAGTTCTTTTTGCCCAAGAAACTAGAAAGCTGAAGAAGTGAGTGACAAAAAGAAAGGGGTTGAAAGGAAAGGGAGTGACGGGATATTGCCTTCTTGAAAGTGGAGAGGTTCAGAAAAATATGACCTTTCTGCGTTACAGTTTGGTACCAGTGTTGTATCTAAAGGAGATGCCGCCATGGCAGTGGAGAGTCTCCAAATTTTTCTTGCAGGAGTGCATGACAGATAAAGGACCTATTCCATGTGAGAGATTGTATTGTATCAAGGGTTCATTTCTTTCAAGGCAGAAAGGAATGGGAGTCAAGGCCAGCGAGAAATCAGGCCTATAATTGATTTCAATGGATGGGGGGAGGGAGAGCTGAAAAGTCTTATTAACAGCTAACCCTAGTTCAGAATGTAGCCAATGGATAGTCCAGACAGGAACAATAAGAATAGGTGGAAGTGGCACAGCATAATTGAAGGAGATTCAGATGGCCTAAAGTCCCAGAGAGTGTACCTGTACATCATTTAAGAGAGAGAGAGAGCAGAGAAATCACAAATCTTAGCAATGGGAGTTGCTCTGTAGTATCTATGAAGATCCAATAAGGCCAGTCCTCCTCTGTCCACACTGTCACAGGGAACAGGACCATACTAACTATTACAGCACATGTGCCATTGGTTTCTGCCCAGGTTGCCCTGGACTACCCCTGAGTCCCCTGCCCTGGCCACGGAGGGTGGTTGTCCTCTTTTCCCCCCTGGTCACTTTATTTCCCCAGTGAGCCTTTCACCCAGCCTTGTCAGGCCACGGGACATCAGACCACTCAAGAGACTGAGAATTCAAACAGCAGGGGCAGGCAGCTGGACTAAAGGACATTGCTGCCTTCCCCCTTCAAAAGTAGGTCAGCAGCGAGTTGGCTATTTCCCTGGATGACATGTTTAAAGCGGAACTTTCACCTTGGTATGATTGTGTCTTAATCCCTTCCTCTATGTCACCTGTATGTATTCGTTTGTTTCCTTGGGCTTAAAAAAAGTCTACATTCAGCAATAGATAAATTATTTTGTTACCTGATGACGCAACGTGTGGCTCAAGCTGTACCTCAGCATACCATATGGTACGCAAGACACTCCCACAGGGCTTGTCTCTAACTCCTCTGGCCAGCCCCCGTCAAGCCCGTCTGCACCATGTCACCTGGCACGCTCCTTGAATCGTGCGTGTCCAGGTCATGTCTGTGAGGTGCGAGCGCGTTCATGTACAGCGCTGGCACCGTATAAATAAGCAGCCAGTGTTAATCCTATGTAGTTTGAGCCAAGTGATGCTGTCATTGTCCCATTTCATCTGACTAGTCTTCACTTGCAAAAAAAAAATATGGGCAGTCTCTTCCCCTATAAGTGACATGACACAGGGAGAGCTGACGCATGCGCATTATTACTTTTTTGGCAAGATGGCGCTGCTCTCTCTGGTCTTGAAGTGAACATATAAGGTATATTTTAAGAACGTACAATGATAGCACAGCGTTTATATATACAGAAAAAGCACCCTATTAGGCATATCTTTTAGACAAGTTAACGTTGTTTGAAGGTGAAAGTTCTGCTTTAAAGGTCCCCCATAGACTTAACATAGAGAAAAGTAAGAGGCCCAGGGATTGGCCAGCCAGTCCACGGCCGGTGTCGCCTCATAGGCTGAAAGGCCGGCGTGACGTGGGGGTTCAGGATTATCCTTACTATCTCAGAGGTTGGACTGGCCAGGGTTTGAAGCAGCTACTTTGAAATATGTAAAGGATGATTCGGCACAAAGTGCATTATCCTTTTATGTGTATTATGGCCCCTCTGTGACACTTGTATCTAGTCCTATTCCTTTGCCCCATTGTCTGCCCATCACCCATTCCCATTGTATAGTTAATTCACTCATGTCTGGCCCCATTGTGTCATGTCGCCACCTACCCATTGTTCCATCACACAGTATGTTTACTCCCACTGTATCTTTTGTCCCCAAATAGTGTATAAAATGTCCACAATGTCTTGCAATAAAGAGTTCTTGTTGTTGCCCCTACATGGTCTTGCCTGGTGCTTGGGGTGATCTGTGAGATATCATTGGAGGTTTTGTGTTCCAGATCGGAGGAAGCTGCAATTGAAGGAGACACCAGACGGGGTGCCTGCCTGCTGGTACCGTCACATACACCTTAGGATAAAATGGAGAGGCTAAGTTTCTGTTTCTTGTTAGACTAAATAAAAATCATGATGAGAGATTGAAGGGAATCATGGAAATGTTTCTGGGGAGAGAGACCAATATATACAATTTCTGATTTGGAATAGATCATTTTAGCATTAGAAAGAAAGCATATTCATCTATGATGTTAATTAAAAAGGGAATAGAAGAGCAGGGTTTGGAGAGAAAATATAAAAGGTTGTCTGGAAAGGTCGCCACTTTGTAAGTGTTTTGGCCCGATTGAAGGCCAGAAATCAAAACTGAATTACATAGGACACATAAAGAGGCTCCAAAGTGAGGATGAAAAGGAGTGGTGATAAAGGGCAAACTTATCTAGTGCCATTCAAGATAGGGAAAGGGTCAGAAAGAATACCATTCACTAACACTTTAGCAGAAGGGCAATAGTAGAGGCTCATGATACCTGAAAGCCTAAGGGGGCTAAATCCAATATGTCTGAGTACCGCAAAGCTATAACACCAATCCATTCTATTGAAGGCCTTCTCTGCATTGGGAAAGGTCTTTATTGGGTTTAGTATGACTACTATATGGGCTTCCACAAATTGGGAGGGGAAGGATTGACCATTCATGCCTTCATTAAAGGTGTCCTTAATATTGGGGGAGGAGTAATGATGTACAAAATTTACATTAGTATAGAAGTGAGAACCCATCAGGGCCCAGACTTTTGCACAGAGCCATCGATTTGGCAGTCTGCATTATCGCCTAAGAGAAAGCACAGAATTCTGGCGACTTGTAGTATCCTGATAGTAATAGGGATACTTAATAGCAGAAAAGAGATCAGTTTGGTTCTTAAAGAGCCCACCTGGGTAGTGTACTAGTTAAAACCAATAAACTTTATTATTGAAATCTTAAAAAACAAGCGTGTGTATGTCCCTTTAAGTGAAGCACTCATGTATAATATATTGCTGGGACCTTTAAAATGTGGGTTCTTAGGCCCACAAAAATGGGTATTAGTTCAGGGAGGGGGGTGCTGTAGCTTTTTTGAATTTAGTTTCCACTTTTTTTGTTTAGTGCTTGAGTCACTAAATGTCATTAGCTATGATGCATATTATTTAACTCGGGTTACAGGAAGATCTTTTTTAATTTACCAGGTTATGTACACTGCCTGGCATCTATACTCAGTGCCTGTGTATATTGTTTCATAGAATCCTTGAATTCTTTATCTGGTACACTTAGATATTTAGTAACCGCATGTGGTGTGCTCTATCCAGCAGAGCCGTTTTAATTATTGTATCAATTGAATTGTGTGTTATTCATAACAATTCTACTTAGGTACTGTACAGGGAAAGAACATTCAGTAGTTGTTCTTTTCTATTAGTGCTTTAATCGTAGCTTGATGAAAAGTGCACCAATCAATCCTTCAGCGCCTGAGGTTATGTAGATACCCCAGTGTCTCTCTCACCGATGTGACTGATTGTTTGTAGTTCAAGCCTCTAGCTAATGGCCGCTGTCCTGTTTACACTAAGAGTTTTTAGTATAACGGAGCCTATTTCAATTCTCTGGGGTTTTGTTGCTACTGTGATTCAATTATTACTACTTCAAGTAAGTAGTTCCACTGACAGTGTTCTGCCTATACTTCGAATCTCTCAGCAACCTAGCCTCTTTAAATTTACTGGCGTTCCGTTCACTAGTGTATCTAACTCTTAGGGGTAGATTTAAAGGCAGCTGTTAGCAAAAAAAAAGCACTAACGGGTGCTTTAACGTGTTGTAAGCCATATACAGGTCTGTCTTAAGAACAGCTAATGGCAGTTCACAAATCCTTATGGCCAATAGGCTGACGTACATTGAGATGCTTAAAACAAGATTCCCCAGAGCCACTTAAAGGAGTGCGGTACTGCTAACGGCAGAAAAAGGATACACTTAACGGACAAAAGTTAAGGCCCACTTTTCTTAGCCGTTAGACACCTAACGGTCAAAACAAAACACCCGTTACATAGCAAAACACACAAAAGGCTTACCGCACAAGCATGTAAATGGAAAAATTAACCCATGCAATGCCAAAAGAACACAAAGACATGGACAGACACCACAAATCAGTCTCACACACAACAACAATCAACACCACAAGGACAAGGACCCCCCAAAAACACCAACACAACATGGCACAGAACAATGCGGGTTATCACACAACACGGACCCCTGCCAATACAAAACAAGTTCACCTGTGCAACATCACCACACGATCCAGACGCAACCTGCAGCCCACAACATCACACCCGCAACTGACAGAGACACAGCAATCAGAACACACCACATTTTAAAACACAGACACACCTGCAAACACTTACCCAGACAGCACTCACCTCATCACCACACCTACACAAATTCCTACCAGGTACTTAAAGGGACAGCTCACCACACTCACGTGTGGCTTGTTTTCCACTCAGGGAGAGAGAGATAGAGAGAGAACAATAAGTATGTTGGGATACTTATTGATGAGAAGACTGCAGAGAAGGCGTGCAAGGATGAGAGCTAGGGAACACCAGCATGCCCCAGGCACACCTGATCAACAGCCTTCACCTGTTGCAAGTGAGGATGCTCTGGCTCAACAGCCACACAGGAGCCCATCCCCACCTGGAGGACAGCACCTGCTTGCAGATGCACAGCTGCAACAACAGGATGCTCCACAGCAACATGATGCTCCCCAGCTGCCACAGGAACCCCTGCAGCAGCAGAGGATGGATAGAAGATCATAAAGGCCCAGGGTATACCGCCCAAGGGTCACCATCTTTGGAATGACTGATGATGAGGTGATTGATCGCTACAGGTTGAGCCCACACATCATCATTGCCTTGTATGAGGTTATCAAGGATCAGGTAGATCCCATCTACATCTACAACAATGCCCTATCTGGCCTGCAAAAACTCTTGTGTGCCATACACTTCATGGCAAGTGGTGCCTTCCAGTCCACTGAGGGTTACGCATCTGGCATGTCACAGGCCACATTTGCCAGAGTTCTGGCCCAGGTCTTGCCAGCCCTCAAAAGCAAGGTCAGTACCTACATACATTTCCCCAACACTGGATATACCTCAAGCAGGGCTTTTATGCAATGGGAGGCATGCCCAGGGTCATGGGTGCTATAGATTTCACCCATGTCTGTATCAAAGCCCCAGCAGGTGATGCACAGCTATTCATCAACAGGAAGAACTTACACTCCATGAACGTGCAGATGATGTGTGACAGCATTGTGAGGATCATGAATGTCTGTGCAAAGTATCCTGGCAGCTCTTACGATTCCTACATTCTCCAAAACTTCTCATTCCACAGAGATTTCGAGAATGGAACTCATACAGGGGGATGGCTTTTGGTTGAGTTCACAATACTAAATCACACCACATCTACAGGTGTACACACAACACTGCTCACCATGCTCCTGACCCACAGCTAGTACATCCACAACACAAAATATCATTCACACAACATGTGCTCCAACCAGGCTCATGGCAGAACAAGGAATGCCACTGAGCGGACCTTTGGCCTCCTCAAATGCCGATTCAGATGTCTGGACCACTCGGGGGGTGCACTGCAGTATGCACCTGGAAAAGTGTGCAACATAATAATGGCGTGTGCAATACTGCACAACATTGCAGTGGATACCAGGCTGGTGGATCATATCCAGGACGCCCCCCCCTACTTGAAGTGCAAATGGGCAATGTCTATGTTGAGGAGACCCTGAGAGGGGCGCAGATCAGAGACAGACTCATCATGGAACACTTTACCTGTGAGTATAACACAGGCATCCAAACAATCCATGCAAGTCCCCCATCATTCCTGTGAATTGGTGCCAACACACTAACCACACCGCACGTGATGTTCTGTTTCACCCTACAGGATCATTAACACAGCACTGCACTCTCAGCAGTATAGCCCCAAACATTAACCATACCATGGACGTGACATATTGTGTGTGGGGATTCCAAAACCATCTTCCATTCCCTTCTCCACGTTGACATACATACCTCAAGGATATTACGCACACCTCCAGGAGAAACAAGGTACAACACATAACTCATGTTCATCACCTTACAGGGCTTGACTGACAGCAACTAACGTGATTTGCCATGATCATAGCCAGAGCAACCATGGAAGCCTTTTAGTGAAAGAGTATTATGCAATGTATTGGATAACACTCTGACACATTAGGTGTTAAACGGCCATTAGAGTCAACATGGGACCTGTATTTTGCTTGAGCTGAGAAGAGCAGCAGAGTGGTGGATCTACAGTGTTATTGTTACACAATGTAGAGGTCATGAAACGTGGATCAGATCTCCAGGACACCATGCTGACCTGTGAGTGTGCAGTGATATGTGCCCCTGACATGAATACACACATCAACAAACATGTCATAATTGTTCCATGGAACAAATAAAATTGGGCTGCCACTGTCACTCTCACAGTGGCAGCCCAATTTCATTACTTCCATGGAGCTCTCTGAACATACTTGTTGATGTGTGTATTCATGTCAGTGGCACATATCCCTAGGGCTGGTTCACATTTCCTTAGTTCTCTATATAATGGGTTACAGACAAGTACACAACACATTACAAAGCAATGGTTTGTGTACTCACCTGTAACAAAAAAGATTGAGGGGATTATGAAGTTGAAATTGTTGTTACTTGATGATCAGTTCGAGGCTGCTGCTCCAAATCCTGTCTTGTCCCACAGGCATCCATAGCATGAACCATTCTTGAACTGAAGATCTTTCTTGTGACTGGACTGATGTTTTGACAACACTCCTATGAAGCTCACCCCTTGCTGTTTCAAGTGATTGTGTTGGTGATGCAATGTTTGACCTGATGTTCACAGCAACCTGTACTGGAACATTCTCATATTGACACAGAAAACATGAATTCATGTGTGTATTAACATCCAGGTATCAAACCTGTACAGTTAGGATGCTCATCTACAGAGGTGTCAAGCCTTGTGGACAACTAATGTACAGTAGTGTTACTAAAGTATTCATATTTAGTTTCAAAGTACATCGGAAGAAGATTGTCCCCTGCTGTTATCTGTCTGGTCTATGGACTGGATTCCACATCTGAGAAGAGATGGCTTACACTAGGTAAAAGGGGCAGGAGGGGAAACTTTACTTGTGAATATCTCTCAAACCATAAAGGTTTGAGAGATAAGACTTATATCGTTCTTCATGTTTTTTGTAATGCCTACAAAATAAAATAAAGATAAAACGAAGTATTACTATCCCTTTAATGCATACAGGCAATATACCCAGAAAACACATGTATGTTGTAATGAAATGAGAAGCAATAAAGAAGAACCATCACAATTTAATCTGTGTCTGTGTGAAGAAATGTTGGATTACACATTTGTCTATGCGTAAACACACTCAAGGCTAGAGTATCCCCCATACATAGGAAGGCATGACTTACATAACAGGAGTCCACTACTTGTTTGCCAGTGAGTGGACTCTGGGATGTATTCATGGAAACAGATGATGGCAGTGATACACTAATGTATGTTGGGAGTGATAAAGAGGTAATACAGGGGACATACTTCCACACTGATTTCATGTCCACGGTTTCTGTGTTGCTCAATATAATCAATGTTCTGAGATTGCTTTAGTTTGACATATCTAGGTACATGGGCTACATCAATAAACAACCAGACTAAGGGGACAAGTGTTATCACTGGTGAAGTCTGTTACAACCTTAGGAAAACAACAACACAAATTACTGGAGAAACCAATGCTCACCCCTGGATTTCGATGTGTGTCCTACACACTGAAATCCTAGGGTGAACTTTGGGTTCTCCAGTAGGTCAGTTTCACAATAAGAGTGTGAATCAAAGACTATTTTGCTGAATGTTCCATCTGTCCTGCTTGTTAGTTCTCTGCCAAGTAAAATAGCTGTTTGTTTGGTTAACCCCTTGAAAACAACTGATGCAGAGGAATGTTCAATGTTGCACCAATTGTTATGCTAAGGGATATGTTTTATTGTTCAAATTCAACCCACTACATCGCCATATAACACTGTCGTGTTATATGTCTTTGGGGGATGGATTGCCGGTTGAATTTGGACAACGGTGTGTTTGAACCCATGTTGTAAAATCCCACAAACATTTTACCTAGGCAGAGGTTGTGTTCACTGCATTATTTGGCAATGCATTGGAGACAACTCTGCCACCCAATCTATAACTAAATACAGAGCAGGATTCAAAAGCAAAATGTTCTTTTTGAATCCAGTTGAATCCTGAAGGGTAACAATTAAGCCAGTACTGAAGGATATCTTTGTTTGAGGCCTGTGGTTTTTTTTTCCTGGATGAGCCCATCCATCCTTCTGAGTGAGGCAGCTGTACTCAGTCATAGATATCCATAATCCATGGCCTTTTATTGACCAAACTACAATGGTTCATATTTGGTTCACATATGTATCCTGCAAATAGTGGCTGGTGTACCATCCACCCATGGCATCAACACTCCTGAGGATCCATGTGTGAATCAAATGTATATATAATATTTATATAATTTCAAGTTACAGTAAATGATTGCATGCACAACACAAAGGCCTACTTTTTCACCTTTAATGCTGTGGAGTTGTTTTACTCCTGTGTGCTGCAAATATAATCAGTTATTCTCAGTGGCACTGTGGTTTGTGACCTGCTCCACCCTTTTTGTGATTCAGTAAGAGGTGAATTAGACCTGGTGAACTGAACATGATGCTGACTTCTCCAGTGATCTCATTTCCCCATTTGCAATGTTTTCCATGCAATTGGACCTTTGCAACTTGATTCATGTTATTAAATATTAAATATTCTTCATAGGGATTGGTGAGGGGATGTAAGTGTAAATATTTCTCCATCATCTCTTTTTCACCGCTTAGTGAATGTGTCCTGTGTGGCATGTAATCATTAGCCTATCGACTTGTGTTTGCTGTCTGGTTAACCCTTTGAGGAGGGTTTGCCAATGCATTGTTGAGTGATGCATTGATGATCCCTCTAGCACTCAATGGGTTATGTGCTTACTTCCCTGTGGGTACATGGGTGACATTGTCTATGAAATGTAATGATGTTTAACATACAACACTTTGTAGAGCATGGTTTATGTTATTGTGTGTGATCAGCACAGCAACATGAGGGTTGAACTGGGACTTGGACAGGTTTGGGCCTGGTTGAACCTTGCCATTTGTCCTTGTATTGTGTCCTATTTTTAACCCTCCGGGTGCTGTGTTGGTGCAGTTGTGTGGATGAATGATGGGCATGTGTTGAGGTGTGAATGTGTGATGGTTGTGTTGGTTGATGTGGTTATGTGATGATGCACTTACCAGTAGTGTGGAGGCTCCTCTTATCCCCAGTGTCCGATCCTCCAAGGACTCCCTTGATCAGTGTAGGGAACATATTCTGCCGCACCATCTCCTCCCATCCACAGAAGGTGATCGGGACAGGTGAGCCACCTCCGGTGCAACGGGAGTGCTTGGCGATTTCAGAGAGTTTGTTCTTGACCACCCTCCGACAGTTGCCCCATCGCTTCTTGATGGACTCCATGTCCAATCTGCTTGGATCCACCACGTTCACATGGCTGCAGATCTGGTTCCAGGCTGCCTTCCTCCTCGATGACAGGCCAGGGACCTTTTCCCTTGGGTGGAGGACACTTTCTCTCTCCAGGACAGCCTCCACGAGAGCCGTGTTCTCCTCCTCAGTATATCGGGGATCCCTGATCCTGTCCCCCTCAGCTCCGGCCTGCGAGGATTCGGAACCAGAGTGTCTTTCCTGCTCTGCCCTTGACTGTGTAAGGTGCTCCTCGACAGGTACCCCTCATCCCACTGACACAGCTGACCCTCTCCTTTGTATGACTGCTCTTGTCTGGGTCCCCCTCCGCCCTGCGGATCTCCCTCAACCACCCCTGCTCTGCTCAGGGATGCCCTCCTGACCTTCCTCCTCCTCCACTACTCTCGCCATCCCTCTCTCCTGTCCTCCTCTCCTCGCCATCACTCACCCACTCACACCCAGGCACTCCCACAGGCCCTCACAGACACATTTGATCCACTCACTCTCTATCACACTCTTTCACTCACAGATTCACACTGTCAAAAAAAAGTTTAAAAATTTTGTAAAATGTTATTAAAAATAAGACTATGTGTATGTGTTTGTGTGGGTGTATGTAATACGTGCAAAAGTGTGATATGTGTCGAATTAGTGCACCTCTCTCCAAAATCCAAAAAACTCCTTCTACCTCCAATGTCAGCTCCTCTCTCCCTCGCTATAATCGCTATCCTCCGCTCCTGGGTCCTGTGATCTAGCTCGCCAAAACTCGAAACACACACACGGTGTAACGGTTATTTCTGGGTATATATAGGTGTATTTGAACATTTTTGCTACTTTGGGGCCTTGGGATTGGCTGTAGGTATGAATTTTGTTGGTGCACTTATCAGGGTTGCTAGCCACCGGCTGCCGTAATGTTACATTTTGACTTAAGTTGTGTTTTAACGGGTGTTTGGGACGCACGGTGATGCGAAAACAGGTGCGACACAGGTTTTTGTGTTACGTGCTTTTGTTGTGCCTACACTCGATAGCTATTCTTGTAGAGGTACTTTTAAATCCGCCATAAATCATGTATTCTTTGAGGCTGATGTGCCTTTTTTACTTAGCGGCTGGTTTAATGGCTGCCTTTAAATCTAGCCCTTAGTCTGTTTTCTCTTTTTTTCTTTCACAGGATTCTGCCTCAACGTAGAATGATTTCAGCTACTTAGTACCCCACATAGTATCCCCCCACTTGCTAATCACTCTACGCGTTTCTCCCTGCGGCTTCATCAGGTTCACTTTTCATCAAGCTAACATTAAAGCACTAATAGAAAAGAACAACTACTGAATGTTTTTTCCCTATACCTAAGTAGCAATGTAATGAATAACACACAATTCAATTGATACAATGATTAAAACGGCTCTGATGGATGGAGCACACCACGTGCAGTCACTAAATAGATAAGTATATCAATTAAAGAATTCAAAGATTCTATGAAACAATATACACAGGCACTGAGTATCGATGCCAGGCAGTGTACATAAACTGGTAAACTAAAAACGTTTTCCTGTAACCCGAGTTAAATAATACATCATAGCTAATGACATTTAGTGACTCAAGCACTAAGCAAAAAAAGTGGAAACTAAATTCAAAAAAGCTACAGCACCCCCTCCCTGAACTAATACCCATTTTTGTGGGCCTAAGAACCCACATTTTAAAGGGCCCAGCAATATATTATACACGAGTGCTTCACTTAAAGGGACATACACACACTTGTTTTTTAAGATTTCAATAATAAAGTTTATTGGTTTTAACTAGTATACTACCCAGGTGGGCTCTTTAAGAACCGAACTGATCTCTTTTCTGCTACTAAGTATCCCTATTACTATCAGGATACTGCAAGTCGCCAGAATTCTGTGCTTTCTGATTGTCTTTTATCAAACATAAGATCTGTGGTTCACATACAATTATTCACCTATTTTTTGTGTTTAATTTGCATTATCACCTAATCAGATATAGGGGACTCTAGAGATTGAGTTTTGGAATAGGCGAGTCTGGGTATTTTCACTTTGTCAAGGACGGAACTGAAGAGGTTAATCCACTCAGCTGAAGTGGAATTGTCAGAGCTTTTAACCCCTTAAGGACCGCTTTGATCCTTGCAGACACGCCGGTACATGTGACCCGTTACGTGTACTGGCGCGCTGCTTAGAGATCTTAGGCCCCGTTTTTACTTACAACACTCCCGGTAGAGCGCTGTAAGTAAAAAGTGAAGTGCTATGACTGTCACCGGTCCTTAATGGTATAAGGACTGTGGTGGTCATAGCACGTCATCTGGTCCTTAAGGGGTTAAGATTATATAGTGTTTAGTAAAAATTCTGGAAAGTATTGGAGATCTCCAGGAGGGAGTTATTTGGCTGTGTGGATCTGGAGCAAATCATAGAGACACTATGATGACATCTTTTGTGTTTAATAAGGCTTGCAAATGTCTCCCCACATTTATCATAAGAGATACATTTGTGATATTTAAACCATATGTGAGATTTAGTGGCATTTTCACTTAGCAGAACATTGAGGTCCCCTTTGAGTTTGGTGAGGACAAGATGATCCGGGGGGGACAAGTTTTATGTTTAATTTTGAGAGTAGACATTTTGGATAGTAATATATCAGTTTTATTCCTCTTAGCTCTGTGTTTAATTGCTCCAAGCTGGATATGAAGGCCTCTCATCAAACTTTTATGTGTTTCTCAAATTATAGGTTTGAGACCTCCTGAGTAGAATTAACTCCTCCAAATTGCAGAGCAAAGATGAAATGTCCTTTGGATCTTGAATGAGTTCATTGTTTAATTTCCAAAATTTTGGGAGATCAGGATTATCAGAAGGGGAGATAGAAAGCGATACCAGGGAGTAGTCGATCCAGGAAATATTGTGAATGGGGGCTGAGGAAAAGGAGTGGAGACGAAAGTGGGAAATAAACAAGTAATCGATTCTACTATAAGAGTGAACGTCAACTGGTTGAAGGTCTGCAAATTTGTCTCGAAGGTGTATGAGATAATCATATTTAAAATGGTATTTACCTATAGAGGAATCCAGTGAGGGTTCAAGTGCTAAAATAAAATCACCTCGCATAATTATTCTAATTTTTGTGATCTCATGAAGAAGCGAGAGAGATTGCGATAAAAATTAAAGTTAATTCTTATTAGGACCTGTAAGGTTTAGGATCACGAATGGTTTATTATATATATTAATGCTTTTAACAGTTTATACCTGGCATCTGAATCCTGGATCATATCATGGAAGGTCCATGGTACAGTAGCTTTGATGAGAATACCTATGCCTTGTTTCTTTACAGGAGCTGAGGAAAAGTAGGAATATGGATAATTTTTATTACAAAATTTAGGTTGTCCTGATGCTAAAAAGTGGGTTTGCTGAATAAATATGATATCAGAGGCTAGGCAATTAAAATCACGTAATGCTATAGATTGTTTTTAGAAGAATTTAGGCCCTTAAATGCAGTTGCCTTAATCTGTGGCATAAGAAATACTTCTACTGACAATCATGTGGGTGGATCGAGGGTCTGGACGTTCTGACAACAGGGAGGAGAGGAAAAAAGGGTGGGGGGGGAGAGGAAAGAGGGAGTGAGTATTAATAATGATAAGTGATCTTAGCATCAAATGATATGGAAAAATGAAACCTGGTAGACTGTTGGTTAGTATAACTGCATGTGGAGTAGTAAAAGGGTGTGGAGATGAAGAAATTATGGAAAACCCAAGGGTGATCAATAATCCTATGCAGGAGTCCATGCAAATGTGGCAGGGGAGTGTAGTTGTGAGGAAGTCTCACCTCGTGTCGGGTGATGGAATACAGGAAGGATATCCTAGGGGGTTAGATCTCTCCAAAGTAGTACAGAAGGATAGGATGTTGTCTTGATGTTACAGATAGGCAGATGTTCCATTATATATGGCAAATAAAGTCCCATTGATATTTAATGTGTAGGGAACACAGGTATGAGTTGAGAGGTCCTTGTAGAGTGCTACATTTACTTCAGCACACTGAGGCAGGTTCCCTTCTCTACTCTTGGCCATTATTTTTTCTTTGATTTCATAGTGATGAAAGCACACTGCAACATCTCTAGGTGATCCATCTTCTTTTTGTCTAAAGGCATAATGGACCTTTTCCAAGAGAACCTGATCATTGGAGCTATCCAGGATTGAAACAAAATAATTCATTAGTTAGCACCGATCTCAGGTTCTGGGTTGAGACTGATTCACGAAGATGTTTTATTTGTACATTACATAGGTGTCCCCTATTATCAATATCGTCGATGCGCATGGTTAGTTGGTGGATGGTGTCCTGGTGTTCTTTTAGGATCTGTTATAGTGTAATCGCATGATTTGCCATGATAGTTTTCTCTTCCTCCAAAAGTGCGACTCATTGGTTGAGTTGCAAGATGTCATCTTTAATGATGCTGCATCAGCCTATAAAGCCTGTTTGACTTCTTCCATTATCACTTTAAAGTCTTCTTTATTTAGAAGGCTGGATAGGAGAGAAGAGAGGTTGGATTTTGTCAAAGGTGGCTGCTTTGTGAGTGGAGTATGGGATACTGTCAGTGACACCAAGGATTCACTGAAGTGCAGTGTGGCGGGAGATGAATCCCTCTGTTGTAGCTGGTCCTGCTTCAGATTGTTTAGTGCATCAGCAATGCGTGAGGTTGTGTGCTGCTAGGATGAAAAAGGCTGGGATTGAAGGAATGGTATAAGCAAAGTATTCACGCTTACAGCACTTTTTTACCCTTCTCATTTGGTCTCTGTTACTTTTCAGTTTTTGAACACAATAACAAGTTAAACTCGAGTAAGCTCAGAGCCCTCTGGTTACACATCTGACTCCATCGCTGGCTAGGCCACACCCTTCCCACAGAAAGATTTTTGATGGCAGTACACAGAGAGAAAACCAACCTAACCAATAGGCCAGTCAATGCTAATGTTATGAAGATGCAACCAAGGCAACCCCAGTACTGCTGAGAATAAGGAAGACTGGACCACATTGAAAATCAAACATTCATGATGTTTATCAACATATTGTTCATGAGTTAAGGATTCATTCAGTAATTAACCACCACTGCATGGAGGACTCATCAAACACCTCGATCTGCATTGGCTGCATCTTGGGTACTAGCTGAATCTGCAGAATATTGGCCAGCTGTAGATCCAATGTATTGCTCATAGCTTCAAAATAACTGGAAGACCCATATCCCCAGCTGCAGAGACAAGGAGGTAAAACAGTGAAAGCTTAGCACTGAGCACAGGGAAACCAACAGGGGGCATGGAAGGGACCCAATCCCTAAGTCAGTAACAATACAATGAGCCCTAATGTGCTTTTGTAGAGTTCACCTCTATTTCTTCTGTAGCCTTTCCACTAACCCACCTAGTTCCCCATTTTTTGTACCACCTCATTCTCCAGTCCTATCCATCCCAGACAAATTGGGTAGATATATTCACTTTGATGGAAAATACCCTATTTGCAAACAACTGCTTTTATGGAGACTGCTGCTTACAGCAAATCTGTTCTCACTTCAGGAATACTCACTCTACATCAATCTGTCCTAACGATCAACTATCAATTTGCCCTGCCACTTATCTTTACTTCAATCTTTTTATTCAACCCTTTTGCTCACCAGGTCAGCTTTCTCTCTTTAGTGATCTCAGGAGGGTTACACACTGTCTTACTAACCTTCCACACCGATATTTTTGAGCGTCATAACCTCATGATCTCATGTCTGCTTTGAACAACCCTTCTACAATAAATCAACAAGATTTCACTATCAGCCCCTTTTCTTCCATACCCTTTCCCTCTTGGAAAGTCAGCTCCACCGGCATTGCCACTCACAAATTCTCTAATAAACAAAAAAGTAATCATTGACTTTTCAGACATTCACGTTTCCTCACTCCTAGCATCAATTCACTACTACCCTCAGAAGAATTCTATGCAATATGCCAGCATTGACCAATCAATTCACCATATCACAGATTTTGTCCAAGGTCCATGGCTCTCCAAATCTGACATGTCCCATGCTTTCATATAATTGCTGATTCACCCCTCCCTATCACACCTGCACAGCATCAAATGGAAGAACTCTTACTGCTTCACAGTCACACTTGCTTTCAAATCAAAGAGTAGCTGTAAAATCATTGGTACCTTTGCTGACTACTTTCCATATTCTCCCTGTGTGCATCAGCCATTCACTACCTCTATAATTTTTCCCTCATCAAACCTCCCCATTCCCCTCCATCCAATTTCTCCAGACTCCAGAATTTCTTCACCATTCTTAACATTCCAATAGCACACATAAAAATTGATCCTTCTTCCTGCATAGAATTTCTCTTCATTCACAACAACTCTATTACCATGGAAGCAAGTTTACTTCAGGAAAAACTCACTGACTTCCAGAACCTCCTAAACAACTTCTCTAAAAACAGTCATGTACCAAGCTCAACTACAGCCCATTCTATAAGCTTTTCTATGAGGATCATTCCTGAAGGAAGATCGTTCATCTCCTATTTCCTTTATCTGCTCTCCTCCTCACCAGAATCCATCATCAGAATCCACATTGATCAACCTGCTAGAGCTGACCTTATCATGTGGGCTAACGCCTTAAAGAACTGAAACAGTTACATGATTTTCCTATCCCTTCCTTCACCCTCCTCCCCTCAGGCAGAATTACAATGTCTGAACACTCCTGCATACATCCCCACATTTCTGGAACTTTCCTGTTCATGATCAGGGAAAACTAAATGATTTTCTTATTTATCCCTACATTTGATTAGTAATCAAAATCCTGATAGCTACAGTTAGGGAAAAATTATTTGATCACCTACTGATTTTGTACATTTGCCCACTGACAAAGAAATGATCAGTCTATAATTTCAATGGTAGGTCTATTTGAACAGTGAGAGACAGAATAACAACAAAAAAATACTGAAAAACGCATTTCAAAACCGTTTTGAATTGATTTGCATTTTACTGACTGAAGTAAGTATTTGACCCCTTTGCAAAACATGACTCCACTCCACTCCAAGACCTTAATGTGCTTCTTCTTGAGCCACTCCTTTGTTGCCTTGGCCATGTGTTTTGGGTCATTTTCATGCTGGAATACCCATCCATGACCCATTTTCAATGCCCTGACTGAGGGAAGGAGGTTCTCAGCCAATATTTGATGGTACATGGCTCCATCCATCGCCCCATTGATGTGGTGAAGTTGTCCTGTCCCCTTAGCAGAAAAACACCCACAAAGCATAATGTTTCCACCTCCATGTTTGACAGTGGGGATGGTGTTCTTGGTGCCATAGGCCGCATTCCTCCTCCTCCAAACACGACGAGTTGAGTTGATGCCAAAGAGCTTGATTTTTGTCTCATCTGACCACAAGACTTTCACCCACTTCTCCTCTGAATCATTCATATGTTCATTGGCAAACTTCAGACGGGCCTGTACATGTACTTTCTTAGGCAGGGGGACCTAGCGGGCGCTGCAGGATTTTAGTCCTTCACGGCATAGTGTGTTACCAATTTTTGCTTGGTGACTATGGACCCAGCTGCCTTGAGATCATTGACAAGATCCTCCCGTGTAGTTCTGGGCCGATTCATCACCATTCTCATCATCATTGAAACTCCACGAGGTGAGATCTTGCATGGAGCCCCAGACCGATTGACAGTTATTTTGTGTTTCTTCCATTTGCGAATAATCGCACCAACTGTTGTCACCTTCTCACTAAGCTGCTTGGCGATGGTCTTGTAGCCCATTCCAGCCTTGTGTAGGTCTACAATGTTGTCCCTGACATCCTTGGACAGCTCTTTGGTCTTGGCCATGGTGGGGAATTTGGAATCTGATTGATTGATTGCTTCTGTGGACAGGTGTCTTTTATACAGGTAACAAGCTGAGATTAGAAGCACACCCTTTAAGAGAGTGCTCCTAATCTCAGCTTGTTACCTGATTAAAAAACACCTGGGAGCCAGAAATCTTGTTGATTGATAGGGGGTCAAATACTTATTTCACTCAGTAAAATGCAGATCAATTTATAGCTTTTTTGAAATGCGTTTTTCAGTATTTTTTTGTTGTTATTCTGTTTCATACTGTTCAAATAAACCTACCATTAAAATTATAGACTGATCATTTCTTTGTCAGTAGGCAAATGTACAAAATCAGCAGGGGATCAAATAGTTTTTTCCCTCACTGTAGAAACTATCTTCAGATTACTTTGGGGCCCATGCTATATTACCATGACATGAATGTTAGAGACATCAACAACATTTTGTTTCTTAGTGCATAGGAGGTCTCTAGCATTCAAGGTGTTAATGTGGTCTACTATTTCCTCTTTTTTTCTAATTCCAAATTGTTTAGAAACTCCTTGGTGGATATGATTATTATTGTATTTTTGTGTTTCACATGAAAACTTGTGCAAAATGAATGAAAACATAATTTTACGTATTTACTAAGTCTTTGAGAGATGTCCAGCACATTACAAAGTAATACATTGGAGAATTACTCTTTTACAGATGTTATATTTTGCATCCTTATGGTCATCAGCGGTGCCATTTTTATGTAGTTTCACCTGACATTTTTTCTTCAGATAGACAGACATGCAGTCTCAATGTGAAAAAAAAACTGTCAATGGAAATTCCTGATTTATCACTAAAGAAGAATTTAATAACACCTCAGAGGTGTCAGTAATCTCCCATGCAGAGGGGGCATGGACTGATGTTTATGAATTAGCCTCCATGATGAATATCCTTGTAGGAATAAACCATTACTTGGAAGGATTTGCTTATTCAAAATGGTGATTTGTTGATAAATGTATCCTAGTATTACAAATGTATCTGTGTGCTTTGCTCACAAGTGCTTTCAGTTTAGAGGAACCATGTGCGATGAAGAAAGGTTAAAGAACTAGTAAGCTTTTATTATGAAAACACATTTATTGTACACCTTTGCATGCTGAGTGAAACATGAGTACTCCAACTGCTAGAAGATGTTTTGTTTCAAAGTTATAACTATCTAAACTGTTAATTTTTTTTCAAATACAACAGAGTTCAAATACTGTTCACCTAGTGTCATGACAATTATTCTATTACATTCTATGGGAGAATAGATTCATCCCGTTGCAACTTTATAACTTTTGAACACAACTTATAGAAGTGGAATTACCCATGTACTACTCGTCAGGAAAAGTACAGCAATATATGTTTTTATTTATAGATTTACTTTAAGTGCTTCATAAAATATATTAGACTGGATCTGTCACCCTAAGAGATATTTAGTTTGTGGCACAGTGAGACACTTTATGTGAATTCCTGGCACAGTATGCTAAGTAGTTTTGTTCCAAGCTTGTTGCTTGCTGTGCTAGTAGAATTCCCCCCCCCCCCCCCGATGTCAGGGCTCTGCCTAGATTCATTCATTTCACAGTGTGTTTTAACACGAGTCCAGCACATATACAAATTAGCATAAAGTGAGTAAATTTCTCAAGAAATATTTATGTTACAAACAAATGGATAGTGAAATATACAGTGAAAACCAATACCTTGATTTACTCCCCAGCATACATTAAATAGTGCCTCAAATGGTTGCTATGCTGAAAAATGTGCCTGCTTTAAAAGACAAATAAATAAAAGTATCATAATATTCAGATCGCCAATTGCTTATAATATCAAAGTATAATAATAATCTGCTGAAAAATCTATCCAAACAACCAATGTTTTATTAAAAACATATAAAAATGGAAAATGTACACTAGTAATATATGTCAACTACATGTATGCATAGAAAAGCCCCTATACCATTAAGTTGTTCCTACAGATGTCTAAATGAATTTATTGATTATACACAGTATTTTGAGGAACATACACCTTTTAGAGATTTGTGCATTGAAATACAGAAATACAAAATGTTTCCTTTCTCTGTCTGTGCTATTTGGTGCCTTCCCAAATAGATATGGAGATATGATAATAGAATTTAGACATATATGAGTAACACGTTACTAGTACAGATTCACATTTTTATATGCTTTTAATAAAATATTGATTGTTTGGACATAGTTTTTTTCAGCAGATTATTGTTATATTTTGATATTCTAAGCAATTGGCACTCTCGATATTATGTACAAAATATAGGCAGTTTTAAAACTAATTATATGTATCTTAAGTTGGGATGGGCGAAAGTCATAGAAATGTTCAGCAGGACTTTTCATGAAAAAAACAATGATTTCCCTCTTTTTTTTGCGAAAGTTTTTGCTTCCAAACAATGCATAAAATGTTCTCCTTTTTGCCACTGCCCATAAATTTCCCACCAGAACTTCGCCATATTATGCCTATGTTTTCTATGACTGTAAGATTTACCACCACTATATTACTTGGGCTGAAGTGGAGAAATAAATCGCTGAAAGTAAAAGTTGTGAGTCCTACAGCAATATATGCAAAATTGTTAGCAGGCTGAGTGCCTTTGTTCTTTGCTCACAACAATAATTTCCTGCTCAAGTGGCAAAAATTAATTTTTGGTAATAGAAGTGGTCCCAAGTGTGGTAGATGGTAGCAACCTTTCACATCTCTCCTCCTTGTCATTATTATCTGTGCTGCTGCTAATACATTTATTGTGGCTTGCTCTGTCATGTGTGGTTTCTGCTACCTGATATTCAGATGGTATTAGATGTTTCTTCATTTTTAAGAATGTTAGTCTCCCAACATTGCTGCTTGATAGCCGCATCCTACAATCACTCACACTATAACCAGCTACACTGAAATTCTACTCAGACTCAACAGTTGCTGGAGGCCAACTAAGGGTTTTCACTGAAGTACTTGTCAGTTATGGCCACCCACACTGTTGTTTGTCAGTAGTCCATGGGGTCATTGTTTCTGCCTAGACCTTAGCTATCCTGCAAGTATGTTCAAACTTAGTCATATGCTGTGGGACCGCTCCTAGGAGATACATGTGATAATACCTCATATAAATAGTGTGTTAATGTATACACTGTTGATGTGTATTCCATTCATGATTTGTAGTCTACTTTGATGTATGGTATATAGAGGCATGTCAGATTATTTCCATGATGTAGGCCAGCAAACAACTCCTGTCTCATGGTGCTGTACTCATGCTCACAAACTCTGTGAAGTGTTGATACAATGTCCTAGGCACATATACATATGTCTGCTCAGCATCTCCTTGATCCCAACCTTATGACTTCCCCAGGGGTGGACATTACCTTTCTGAACAATGGGTTGCCCCCACATCTGGATTGCAAAGGGTTAATTGTGTAATTATGTATGATCACACAGTTAGAAAGTGAACATACTAAATCTGTCATCACTTTCCACAGGCATTTATACATGATCACTCAGGGAAACAAGGAATTTCAACTTGACTATCCTGAAGATCTGACTCCATGTAACTCACCCATTGATGTGTTAAGAAATACTTGTGGTGGTGTTGTGATGTTAAACCTGATGTTTATAGATATCTGTACTGAAACAGTCACATATTTGAACTAATACTCATGTATATGTGTTCCCTAAAAGCCTGTTTTTAGGAAACATGTACATTAAGATTGCTCAGTCACAAAGTAACAATACTTTTGGTAAAACACCTAAGCAGAACATATGAGCTACTTAAGCAGAGAGATGTGATGCAATCGTTTGATGATACTCAAATTCAGCAATGCATTGTAGTCATCTGCCAAAATATCTATGTTGTAAAAAGTTTTGCTTGACATATTAAAGACTACCATACCCATCCAGCGCTAGGTGTTATGATGTTTCTTTGTGTTCCTAGGAGAATGTGAAGCACAGCATGTCTGTGGGGATGATCTATCACCTGTCATGTTACACATCAATCCCAATTACCTGTTTGGATGACACTTGTGACAACAAACCAATGGATGTGAATGACTAGGGATAGTTCTGTGCCTATTATGGTAAGGGGTGTTTATCAGTTCAATCCAACTCATGTCATGGATCAACAACACTGTCATGTTGGTTGCTTTACTTAGTGGATTGTGCGTTGGAATTGTACAACAGTGTATGTGGTGGATGAGTTTGTGTGTGCTGTGTGTGTGTGCGTGTGCTTACCCACAGTTGAATACCTTACAACCAAGTTACATGTGCAGGAGTTGTGTTCACTGCATTGCTTTGCAATGCATTGGAGACATCTCTGCCACTTCTTAAACTGTTGTTCAACATAAACAATTTCAGATATAATTTGTATAAATAAAATTACTTTTATTTGGTGGAAATGTAACCAAATGGCCTTTTTTATTTCTTTTTGTGGGGACGTTTGGAAGGGACTGCAGAGGTGGATGCTCTGCTTGCCTGCCTTGTGACCCTGGTTGGTCTGGAGCTTGGTGCAGGGGTCACACTGGAGGGGGAGGTGTTTGCAGTGGACCCTTCCATTGACTGCTGCTCCCTCTCCATTCACAGGTTCTCCCTGTGGTTGAGGTCTCTGAGTTCCACCAGCAGCTGACCCATCATTTCCATCATGCCATTTCTATATTGCCTCAGCTTGCTGGTCAGGACTGCATGGTGTGCTTCCAGGGCATGGAGGGTGGCTGTGTTCCTCAGGGAATCCCTTTGCAGACTCCTGAGGTACCTGTCTGTCCTCTGGGGTTCCCCGAGATGCCTCCTCTGTAACATCAGTCACTCCCTCTCCACAACCATGCTGGATATGGTGGTGTGTAGAGTTGTTTGCTCCCAAAGTCCCTCATCTTGTTGGGTTGGTGGTGAGGCTGGTGCTGAGGATGGTGGTGAGGTTGGTGCTGTCCTGGTGCTGCTGTGGCTGCTGCTGGTGTTGTGGCTGCTGGGGCTGTGGCTGCTGCTTGTGGGGATGGCTCATCCATTGCCTGTGTCCCCACCACATCCAAGGATTCCAAGCTGGGAATGGATCTCTCTGTTGCTGGTGTGAATTAATCCCTTGGTTGAGGGTGCTGGGACTCCCCAGTCAGGCCCAGGTGTTTGTAATCCAGTGGTCATGGGTCATACCTTGGCCACTGGTAGCTGCTTCTATCCCACCTTGGGTTGTATCTGGGACCATGCTGGGGAGCCATCCAGGAAGGTAACTGTGTCTTATGGGTAGGACCATATGTCCCATATTGATGGGTGGATACTGTCCAGGGCATCCAGTGCCTCCCTGGTGGTGGTGGGGTCACGTAGTAATGTGCCGATGTAGATGGAGGCACCCATGTCCCTGGAGGCATCCATTCACTGTAGGTAGTTGGTGGCTGCTGGATACCTGTAGCCGCTGGAGATGGTGGTGCTGGTTTAGCTTGTACTGCAGCCAGAGGTGGTGGTGATGTCAGAGGTGGCGGAGATGGCAGGGGTGGTGGTGGTGGTGACCACCTGATAGTGTTCTCATCCTGCTCCACAGCTGTGGTCACTAGGGTGGACATCCTCCTCCTCACTCTCCCCTGTGGTGTTGCAGGTCTGGATGCTGTGTGCAAAGACAGTATGGATGCAGGACAATGATATTGACTGTGAATCCGTGAGTGTCAGGATGGTAGCCAATGCAATGCTTTGAGATACATGGTATACCACCCTGACAATCAGGGATTGAAAACCTTGTTATGATCATGTACATCATGCCTGTCAAAGTTAGAGGCCTCAGGCCCAACAGCAGTCCAGAAATGAAGGATGCCCCAGGTTCAGCACTGCTAAATTGATTGTTAACTACTTTGTTTGTACTGACCCACTTGTGCTTATTTAGAAATAACCTTCAACCATGTTGCTAGCCCTTGATGGCATACATTTGACAGCCCTGATGTATATTGATATGATCAACATCTGTTTGTTGAGGTTTAGTTAGCATATGTGTCCAGACAGGAGTGGATGACCTGACATCTCTCCTTGCCATCCCCTCTCCTATGGATACATATGATAAGAAAACCTTAACCATCACAGTTCCAGTGCAAGCAAAGGAGTGCATATACAACACAAAGGCCTAGTGAGGAACAAGACTATATGGCCTCTATTCACAACAATTCACCCACTTGCCATTCCCATTTCAAAAATACATGTGATTCACAGGATCTTTCACCTACTTTTTTGGCATCATATTTAACCACGCAGTGTTTCCTTCCCTGTGGGTCAATGTGCATGATCGTTGTGTAACATTACAGATCATTAGCTGTCAATATTGTTTGTGTGATGTATGTATGCAACTCAACATAGCACCGAGGGAGTTAAACTTGAACCTGGACAAGATATGGACTAGTTGAGCCTTCTCATTACTGTTAGTAGTGTCCAGTATTTGGACCTTGTTTGATCCCTCTCATGGCTGTGTTGGTGCAGTGGTGCAGATAGATGCTACTCGTGTTCAGGTGTGACTGTGTTGTGCTGCTGTGGTTATGAGGGTAGTGTGTTTTGTAAGTGATGATGCACTTACTGGGAGTTTGGAGGATGCTGGAGTCCCCACTGTCCGAACCTCTAGGGATGCCCTTTACAGCATTGGCCAACAGGCAGTTTCTCCACTGCTCCTCCCAATTGTTGTATGTGATGTTGGCAGGGAGACCACCTCTGGTGCCTTGGGCATGCAGGCACCCTGGCCCATCTTGTGCTTTACCAGCCTCTTGCAGTCACCCCAGTGCTTATTGATTGAGTCAACGGTCCGCTTGCACGTGGCAACTGCGTTGACCCTCAGGAGGACCTGACTTCATGCAAACTTCTTTCTTTAGAGATATAGATGTTCAATTGGTGCTACATGAAACACAATGTCAAAATTAAGCTGCTGCTGCCAGAAAAAAATTCCCTGCTATTAGCAAATACCAAAAACCCACATCCGGTGCTTCAACCAATGACATCCCTAAATGTGATGCTACAAAAATATATGAATACAGATATTAATATTAACGAATAATATTTATGAATACAAAAAAACGGTTAAAAATCCTCATCCAATATCTCTTAAATCTTAAATCTAAAGTATTGATATCAGAAATATGGGTAACTTTCATTAAACATCACAATATGTTAATGATAGCCCCAATCTATAATCACATCAATGAAATAAAATAAAATAAAATAAAATATAAATGTTAGAAATTGTGGGACCTCAAATGGACACTATAATTTGTTCATGATGTCCTTATTCTATTTATTTAAAATATAGTAGTGATTATGATTAAACAGCACAAATTGTGCTTCCACCACATCTATATAACCAAAACACACACTCGTCCTTCTTCATTTCACGGGTGCAGATCTGTAAACAATGGATTCGAGGTGAGTCGGACTCTCCTCTACAAGGGCCACATCACACTTCCCTCCTATCTCCTGAGCCCCAGTCCTCCCATCTTCCCCAATGGGTAAAGGCGGGAAATTGTACCCGAGAGACAGCAGTTAGTGTTACTCACCCTAAAGGCAGAATCCAACTACAACCCCGTATTACCGCATACGCAGATCTGCCCTTCAGAGCTCAAGGACATGAAGAAAAAATACAATAAAAAATCACAAAAATATGTTTAAAAAAATATATAAAAATATGTTTTGCAAAAACTTATGATCGATCAAAAATAGTTGTATACACCCTGTATCACATTTGTTGCTGTTCTCCAAAGATTTCTTCTATTCCTTGGCTTGACTATTATTGATGTAATTAGTCCCGCTAATTCCTCATATTTGTACTGTATCTTTGAGTGCACTGGTATTAATAAATGAATGCAATATTTTTTTGTAAATGCAGACTTATCACATGTCATAAGACTTTATGTCCGGATAGTTCTCAGTTATATTAATATGATGATTTAATGTCTATCCTTTCAAAGGCTCTTTTAGTATACTCTGATTTCAACACACTTAAGGGTATGGACTGATACCTTGTATATGTATCCCATCTATTCAGATGTTGTAGCCCTCTTTTGTTTATCTGCTATAGGTACATACACATCATATTGATATGTCATTCACTCACGGTTATGGTGTCTTCATAACATGACCCTTGATTCTCGTGTCTTTCTTATAAGTCTGTTCTAGTCTGTAACGTCCTTTGTTCTGGATTTCCCATGTAACTCCTTTCCTCAACCGGGTTACGGATGTCTATAGGTTTTTTTTTTCAAACAGTACCAGACATAGTGTTTAGTCTTGCACCTTCAAGATACAGCTACACAACCACCTTCCAACGAGTTTCTGGATCAAACATACCCCTTCATCAGGGCAAGATGTTACACTCTTGTATAGAATATAGAGCTTTGTGTCACTGTAGATAAAATGGGCACACATTTTTCAAGAGATATTCTTGAGGGTTTTGGATTCCGCCAATACTCTTGTCACAACTAAATTTAGCACATGGGCAAAGCAGGGCACATGTACCATATCACCTATTCTCAAGCAACTATTATGTTGGAGCCATTATCAGAAGACAAAAACAAGCTTTTAAACAGTGGGGTACAAGCCATTTGCCTACCACCTGTTGTAGTTTAATTAATACATTTGTGGCTTTGTGAGACTGTCTCTCAAAACGCTGCATGCACAAGGTGACATGTCGTTGTTATAGGCTGTCCTGCTTCTACTTTTTAATCACACTGCCAGAACCAAAGGTAAGATTACTGTCTGTCACCTGATGCTGTAAACTAGTGCTGCTTACTGGTGGTGGTTGGAGGGAAACCCAGTGAGCAGTCACAGTCATATAGCCTTTACTCTGCCCACTTGTCCACATATCTTTTGTTGAGTGGATTTTCTTGCCGTGTGAGCTTTCCAGCCCTTTTCTTACTATACTAAGCACCTGCTTGTACAATTCTGGCACAGCCATCCTGGAAAAATAACGGGGGCTTGGAATTTGCCAGCAATATGCTACACATCATATCAGTTCTCTAAATCATTGGTTTTCAAAAAAGAATATGGCAGCATATCCACTGCAAACATCTTGGCAACCTTGATATTCCACAGGCATACTTCGGGATTGTTTTTGGGAAGTTTTTGAATCCTTCCCAGGAACTCAGTATATGTGGGTTGACAGTACATGGCAAAGAACCCTGTAACTTTATTGATTT
This sequence comes from Rhinophrynus dorsalis, assembly GCA_037306005.1. Lineage (NCBI taxonomy): Eukaryota > Metazoa > Chordata > Amphibia > Anura > Rhinophrynidae > Rhinophrynus > Rhinophrynus dorsalis. Next base: position 399,918,406 of record CM074718.1, read on the forward strand.
AACAACATGATTAGAGTATCTGGTAGAGGTGGAGGCAGCATGTGTGGGTCTCTGAATCCTAAAGCGGTCTTATTACAAAGCAATGTATTGTAGACCTCTCTAGCAATCAGGGTGTTAACAGCCCCATATCAAATAATAGGATATTTTATATGTTATTTATGGTTCATTTGGTTTACCCAACATTTGTCTTTTTTGCATTTAGAAATCACTGTAATTATATGAAATAATAAAGAGCAGGAACTGTGAGCTGAACTGCTAGCTAAGGTGGTGCTTAATTACAAGCCTCTGTGGATTAAAAGTAGAGCAGGGCATGGGTCATAAAATTTAACCTTGGTGCTCTCCTACTGTTCCTTTTATGGATACTGAATAGTGAGATTTTCAGTCTCAAAGATCACAGTCACATGGGGTGCATTCTACACTCCCCATTAACTATTAGGCTAGGTGTTCTGCCGGTGTTTAACCCACCTGTCAGTCTACGGTATCAGTTTTCTGACCTTCCCAAATGGTGAAAGTTAGCAGGCCCAGGCTTTCTACATGATTGTGTTAAAAAGAGAGAAAAAAGGAAACCACAATAGTTGTGACATGCAGGGGTGGGAGAAAATTTTAGCCTCAAACTAAGGCGTTGATCCAAATTTTGGAGATGGCTGTTTTTTCTGCCGACTGCATTTTCTCCAGCACAGTAAGCTATGCAAATGTCTGAGCTGTGAAAAAATACCGGCAAGAAAAAGAGCCGTCGTGTGTTAAAGTTAAGAGGTGTTTTCATCCATTGAAAAAGATGAAAACACCATAAATAGCAATTCAAATGTCTTCATTAGCCAAGAAAAGGTGGTAAGGGAGTCAAGTTATCGCAGAAAAGTTAAGACCACCTTTTTTTTAACTTTAGTCCCTTAACGCCTGTTTAAACAGCCGACACAGGAACATGAATTAAAAAAACCCTAAGTCTTCAGTGGTTGTATTGATATGGAGCTCAAAGACCCATATAAATATATCAAAAGGATGAAAAATGTTTAAAAAGTTAGTAGAATTAACCCTATGAGTCCCAGTAGGGTATAATTACCCTGTTGGCATTCATAGGGTTAACCCAACTAAGTAAAAAAACATCACATTACAAGTAACACTTACCATTAATCCTGATGTCCAGTGGAGTCCTCAGCTTCCCTGTTCATCTTCTGTTTTCTTTCTTCACTTCTATCTTCCCTTCTGTCTTCTTTCTTCTCTTGTATCTTCTGTCTTCTTGCTGTAAAAACACAAAAAAAGTATGAGTTAAAAGCATACATATGTGACACACTAATACATAGTTTAACCCCTTGCGTACCTCTCTGGGGCTCAAAGGGTTAAATTATACAGTAGTGTGCCACTTGCCATTGGCTGGGATATGCTTACACACCTCCCAGCCAATCAGTTTAAAGCACAGCAGCTCAAAGCTGATTGGCTGGGAGGTGCATAAGCATATCCCAGCCAATGGCTGTGAGAGAATTAGAAGTAAGCCTTCCCATATATAAGGGCAGTCTCAATTCTAATTCCCTCAGACCGGAGAGGGCATTGGCCCAGGGACATGAAGGGGGGGGTGCGTTATTCTGTCTCCGCTGCCGCCTCAATGGCCTCACACAGTGGCGGAGACAGCGACACCATCTATGAATGCTAAGTATAATTTTGGCAATTTTACTTACGGCACTACGATTGTCTTGGCAGCAAGAAGACAGAAGATACAAGAGAAGAATGAAGGTAGAAGAAAGAATGGAGATAGAAGGAGACAGACAGTGGATGAAAGGTAAGTGTAACACAGATTATTTAACGATCGGTGCTTGACAGTATGTCAGGCACCAATTGTTTGTTTTTTTTCCTTTGAAGTTCCCAAAATTGCCATTATTTAGAGGTGTTTTGGGAACTTAACGCACACAACGGACATTTGGACACAATGCCAGTTGTGGTCTAACGTCTGTTGTGCTTAATGCCGGCAGGTCATTTGAATACTGAACAAGACATTTTATTTTGTCTTTCGGTATCCATTTTGCCCTACCGGCATTTTTTTACTCCAACATTTGGATCAAGCCCTAAAATCGGCCAATAATGGCACTTACCACTTGGCTTAAAATTTACAGTGAAAAATGCTGTTTTTACACTTTTTTGCCTAGCTCATTGCATTGAAATCAATGTTAACACTGAATTTACACACAACACATTGCAAATGCTATTTTATTTCCCAAAGGGGTATGAGGGTGCCTATGTTGGTGGAGTGTAGGGAAACCATCAGTTGAACAGGACATTTTTTCGTGGGGGAGGTTGTTGACTGGGATTGGGGAGACAATTAATAAGACCAAATAAAAAATAAATATAATTAAAAAAACAGTATAAAAGGGGTCTGAGGAGGGTGCCTGTGTTGGTGGGTGGAGTCTGGGGAAATAATTATTTATTGAGAGGGGGTTTGTTGACTGATGTTGGGGGGAAGTTAATAGAAAAATAAACTAAATTAAAAATGAAATAAAATAAGAATTTAGTTTGTAACATGACAGATACAGGGACCCCTGATGGAAGCTGCGACTGGGGAAGACAGATACTTGACGGGATAGAGTATTTTGTAAAGGATGATTTGTAGGACTTGTTGTTAGATGCCCATGCCCCAAGTAAACATTGATTTGCAGGACTTAGACTTGTGTTAGGCCCAAGCCCAAGGAAACATTGATTTGTTGTAGGTCTGTCACTATGTGGGGGTTAGTAACCCATGTATGTTGGTTTATCCCACCAGAAACCAACTATTGCTAGTGTCACTGTGCCCTCTGTCCACACTCAGCTAAAGACATGTGTCAACTTGTAGTTTTAATAGTAATGATGAACCCTCCCTGCCAACAGCTTAGCGTATTCTGTGGGATGGAATCTCCTCAGATGCTGCTTGATGCCCTCTACCAAACTGCTATGTGTGGTCAGTGCACCACACAATGTGCAATGAGTAGACACAAACTGAAACATCCTGACATCTACAGAATTGCTGTCACGTGGTGAGATAGGTAAAGCTGAAGGAGGTGAATCACCAGAAGATGTAGTTACATGATGAATGGATGTTAGGGACCAGGAACCAGACAGACACAAAAATGTAAAGTGCAAAACACCTTTATTAAAATAACAAAAGCAAACAAAGCAAAATCATGATCCAAAAGCACAAACCAAAAGACAAGCCAGAGTCAGGAACTAAGACAGGTACTCAGCCAAGCCAGGGTCAGGAATACGGAGATCAGCGATGATAGGAACAATGTCACAGTAGTCAATAAAAAGCAAGAGACAAGTACATAAATTAAACTCCAACTTATTAACTAAGCACAGGTAAGCAGAAGCACAGCAGACCAAATCCTAGAGTCAGAATAACCAAAGCCAGAGCAAGTGGTTCCTACCAGAAATAGGAGACTGCTCAGGAAGGTCTCACTGGAGATTGCCGAGAACTGGGGATATGACCCAGCCAAGACTAGGATGGTAACAGGTAACTGCAATGCCCAAAGGCAACAGGAGTAATACTAGGCCGAATCCACAGGTCTGCACTAGAAAGGATAGTCTGACTTAGCCAAGGATTATACACGGAGTAGTTAGTCAGCCAGTGCCACAGGTCAGCACCAGAATGGATAGTCAGACTACGCCAGGGGTCAAACACGGAGCAGGTAGTCAGCCAGAGCCACAGGTCTGCACCAGAATGGATAGTCAGACTTAGCCAAGGGTCATACACAGAGTAATTAGTCAACCAGAGCCACAGGTCAGCACCAGAATAGATAGACTATGCCAGGGGTCAAACATATATAACCCAAATGAGGGAGGGAGGTAGAGCACATAATAAGCCCCTGTAACTTTAAGAGCGGTGAGTGACGTCACTGGGTTTAACCCAGATGATGCGCACCTGCCTGACATGCAGAGGAGAAGTGGCGCCCATCCATGCTGCAGATGCGGAGTGACAGCTGGTAGGCTAGAGAAGCAACCGGCCACTTGGAACCAGTTGCACGAGTAAGTCTTCATACTGGAAGCGGCCGGCTCATCCGGTGCTGGCCGCGAGGCACAATTATGACAAACAAGCCAGGGAGTCAGGAACCAGAAGGGATGTCAGAGGAAGCCAGATCATGCACAGGAAGTCAGTATGCAGCCAGAAGCAAACACAAGGGCAATCAGGTAGTGAGCCAAGGTGCTTTAAATTGCCTGGGAGGGTTGGCTGATAGCAGTCAGGTGAGCAAACACAGAGAGGTCAGCTGATTCAGCCAGGGAAGGCAGCAGTAACGGATAGCAGAACGCTGGATAAGCTCAGACAGTAGAATCGAGCAGCAGAGTTAGAACAGCTCAGCCAAACCTTGACAGTGTTCCCCTTAATGACCCCCCCCATGGGGCAGGGCCAGGTTTATGGGGAAAGCATGCATGGAAAGTATGGAGGAGGGCTGGGGTATGCACGTCTGCTGCTAGAACCAATGAGCACTCTTCTGGACCGTACCCCTTCCAATGGACCAAATATTGAAGCCTCTCTCGGAACCTACGAGAGTCAATTATGGAGCAGACCTCGAACTCCTCATGGCTGTCAACGTGCACCGAATGGGGTTGAGAAGTGACCGTAGTGAAACAATTGCATACCAGGGGATTCAGCAGAGAGACATGGAACAAATTGTGTGTCCGCATATTGGGAGGGAGGTCTAGGGCATAGGCCACAGGGTTGACACGTCAGAGGATACGGAAAGGCCCCACAAAACGGGGAGCCAGTTTCTGAGAGGGCACTCGGAGGTGGAGATTTCTGGTGGACAATCAGACCCTCACTCCGACCTGGTAGGAGGCTGTGAGTAAGCGTTTATGATTAGCCTGGAGCTCCTGGGTATCACGGAGTCCGTGATTGCTGCTTTTCTTTGTCAGTTACCTGAAGGGGGCTCTCCATTGGCTGTCTGCTTTCAGCCCACCCTGCATTGCCTATTTAGACTGAGCTTGGGCACCCTTTGGTTGCCTTTTCATGTTGTCTCTATGCTGCTTGCACCTGCATTGAGTTCTTGAGCTTCCTGGGCCATTTCTCTGTTCCTGCTCGTCTGTGATCGCCTGAGTTCCTACTCACTAGTTTCCCTGGTTCCTGCATCCGTTCCTGATCCACTTGGGGTTGCTGTCCCTGCTGCTGTTTCCTGCTGCCGTTCCTGATCCGGTTGACTGCCCGTAGATCTGTTTCCTGTCCATCCTCGACTGGGTTCCTGCTCCTGGATCACCTGCAGTGTGCCTATCTCCTCCAGTCGCCCTGGTGACATTTTCATTCACTTGTTCCTCTCTCCAGTACGCGGATACTGGTTCGCTCCACATACAACCGGTTTCTGTTGCACCGGTAGAGATCTTGGTTTCTCCAGTACGCGGGTACTGGTTCGCTCCACATTAACCGGATGCTGTCTCACCGGTAGAGATCTGGGTTACTCCAGTACGCGGTTACTGGTTCGCTTCAAGTATATACCGGCTGCTCATTGTCTTGTGGTTGTTTTCTCCAGTACGCGGGTACTGGTTCGCTCCTTGTATTTTCTATTTGCTTGTTGCAAGAGCTGTCAGCACTGCTAGAGACTGTGTCTCCGCTGCATGTATACTGGTTTGCTCCTGCACTACTGGCTGCCTATGCCATCCTGACTATCCTGTGGGCCTCAGTCCATCATCCTATGTGACTGGTCTATCCACCTAGCTGGTCACCGAGGCCATAGTTGCTGCCATTCTGTCCTGCAGTCCAGGCTTCCTTGCCCGGTATATTGGTAAGGCTGGTAGAACCTATTCCTCTTTATACCAACTTTGGGTTGCCTTACCCGGTATTGGCAAGGCCGGTAAAGCCTCAACCCTTGCTGTCTCAGTCTCAAGGCTGCCCTGCCCGGTATATTGGCAGGGCCGGTAGAGCCTAACACTATTCGTTGTACCAGTCTCCAGGCTGCCTTGCCCGGTATATTGGCAAGGCCGGTAGAGCCTATACTATTCGTTGTGCCAGTCTCCAGGCTGCCTTGCCCGGTATATTGGTAAGGCCGGTAGAACCTTTTCCATCCTGTGCCACCTATGGTTGCCTTACCCGGTATTGGCAAGGCCGGTAGAGCCTGTGTCTCATTTTTTGTACCACTACTTATGCTACAATGTAAATCGCTATGTTATATGTGTATGCTACCCAATAGAGTTTTCTTTAAACTTTTCAATAAAGTTGTGTTTTTACCTAACTCTGTGTCTGAGAGTCTTAACAAACCGTGACACTGGGATTGTTGTGAGCGTCACAATGACTCTTGGACCTGCACCCATGTGGAACGGATTTGCTGGAGATGATCCTCCAATGACAGAATCCCCTGGGGAGAGACAGAATCTGGAATCATGGAGGGTTGATACCCATAATTCACCATGAAGGGGGAGACCTGGGTAGAAGCCGCGACCTCACTGTTATGAGCAAACTCTGCCCAAGGTAGCAATTCCGACCAATTATTCTGATGGTCTAAGTCACCGCAGGAATTGCTCCAAGGCCTGATTAGCCCTTTCCATGGCCCTGTTCGATTGAGGGTGAAAGGCCAAGGAGAAGGAGAGTTGGATACCTAGTTGCTCATAAAAGGCCCTCCAGAATCTCTAGACAAAATGGCTACCCTGGTCGGAAACTATGACTTTGCGAACCCCGTGTAGCCAATAGACCTCTTTGACAAAGACTGTAGCCAACTTTTTAGCACGTGGGAGTTTTTTGAAAGGTATGCAGTGAATCATTTTAGAAAATTGGTCAACGATAATGAGGATGACTCATGTTACAATTGGGCATGGGTTGGAGAAGGCCCACTGGAAGGTGACGGGGTGATTTGGTCTGCACACAGACTGGACATAAAGAGACAAAGGCAACAATATCTTTGTTAAGTTCTGGCCACCAGAAAAGACGGGAAACCGACCAGAGGAGCTGGTTCTTACCTGGATGCCTTACTGACTTCGTATTATGGTATGTGGAAAGTACTTTGGTAAGGAGGTTACTAGGTACGAAACAGCACCCAGAAGGAGTCTCAGCAGGTGCATCTACTTGGGCGGCTCATATTCTCTCCCTGAGGGGAGATGTAATTCCTGTACGTATGGTGGCCAGTACTCAGTCGGAAGGATAATAGGACTAGGAGGGCTCTCCTCCTTAGCGCCAGAGAACTGTCCGGATAAGGCATCAGCCCGGACATTTTTGGCACCCGGCAGGTACAAGACCACATAATTTAAATGGGACAGAAATAAGGCCCATCGTGCCTGTCTTGGAGTCAAGGGCTTAGCTTCGGACAGGTGTGTGAGGTTTTTATGATCAGTGAGGATTAGGATTGGCACTGAAGTTCCTTCGAGCAAATGCTTCCATTCTTTAAGAGCAAGAATTATAGCCAGCAACTCATGTCACCAATTTCATAGTTGCACTCTGCATCTTCTTCAAGAAATACCCAAACGGGTGCAACTGGCTCTCAGGAGTAGAACGTTGAGACAGGAAGGCGCCTACTCCTGTCTCAGACACATCAACCTCAAGTATTAATGGAAGCTCGGGTTTTGGGTGTGCCAAAATGGGTGCTGCTGCAAAGGTGACTTTTAACGCCTCAAATGCTTTGATGGCCTCCAGAAACCAGTGCGTGGACTTACCGTCTTTTTTGGTCATGATACAATTGAGCCCACTGTAGTTGATACAGGGTCTTAGTTCTCCACTCTTTTTCTTCACAAAGAAGAATCCAGCCCCAGAGGGAGAGGAGGACTTGCGGATGAACCCCAGGGACAGCGCATCCGCAACATACTCCTCCATGGCCTTATTGTCCGCGACAGAAAGAGGGTAGACTCGACCTCGAGGCAGTATGTTACGGTTTTCTGACACTCAGACCACGGTAGAAAGTAAAAACACAGTTTTATTTGAGAGAATGATAAAAGAACAATGCCCCTAGGGGCCAGTACAGGTATAGTTGGGAATGACAATACAGACCCAGTAAGGATAATGCAATATATATATATATATATATAGACAGGAAAATGCCATACAGGGTTAAAGAGGGGAAACTGGACAAACCCAGGATATGATAATAGTCTCTTGATGGTGAGGAGCTGGAGTATAGTGTCTGCACTGAATCACTCTCAAAGGTAGTATAATGGAGCGCACCAACAGACCAGAGCTGAGCCAATACCACCACAGTGGGATTTTCGAAGGAAAGCACTGCAAGAGCTGACGAGACCAGAACCTGAATCGCCCTTTACTCGGTAGTAACCCTGCGTGTGCCAACGGGATAGAGCCAAAACACCCCTAGGGTGCCAAAGTGGAGCAACACTGCACAAGCTATTCAAGAGCCGGAGCACTAGGTAGTGCGGAGGATAACGTAACCCCTTGAGCACTTGGAAACCTGAGCCAGGACACCCTTCCGGTGCCTCACAGAACACACACTGCCAGAGCGGACTGGGCTACCAGCGCGACCACGGTGCGTACTGAGCACCGGAACGAACACAGCTCTGCAAGTGTGATAGGTAGTGTGGTTAGCACCTTCACCACTTTTGCTAGGCATGTCTTGGAACAGTTAGGTGAGACTAGAGTTTTATCCTTCTGGATAGCCGGGAACGCTGAGACACCACCTAAGGTCTGTCCCCTATAGGACCTTAGGTGCGGGCGTTTCCCGAACGTATGCAGAGTGCCATCGCTGATGATGGCACTGTGCCTGCTCCAAGAGAATAATTGTCTTACACCCAGGACCTCAAGGGGGATGAGAAAGGTGGAGAAGAATGCCCTTTTTCTTCCTCTAATCCACATTCCCTTTCACTGGCTGGGGCAGAGGATGATGTTGCTGCTCTTGCTGCTACTGTGTCAGAATCGGCACTGCCACTAGGACCAGGAATATTGCTGCTGGCAAGTGGAACCTGTCGTAGTCCCCAATTTCCACTGTTTCCACGTTGGTCTGTGGCACACTAGATTGCTCCTCAGCATCCTGCTGCCCTTGCAACTCAGCAGCAGCAACGAGAATTAGAGCAACAGCAAACTCTGCAAATTCCAAAAGCTTACAGATGGTGGTGGTGGTGATGCCTATCCCCATCCCTGTCTCCCATTCCTTCTCAGATTGGGCTAAAAAGGCCATTACTGTCTCTTCAACCCCAGCTTCTCCACCGTCATCATCACCATCACCAGTCCCTCCTTGCTGCTGCTGATGCTCTATTACAGATGTCTCACAGGTTGAAGGAGGTGATGAGAAATATGACAGAGGGTCTCCTACTGTCACGCTTGCCATCTGTTGAGCCAAAGAAGGCAGAATGTCAGCACTGGCATCAGGCACAGGCAACCAATTTGTGCTCATGGTGGTGATGGTATTACTGCTATTAGGCAATAATTCTGTCTCCTTAAGGACAATTCCGTAGGGTTAGGGGTAGTGATGAGCGAGCGTGCTCGGCCGATGCTCGGATCGGCTCGAGCATCGCTCTGCTCGGCACATGGCGGTACTCGTCGAGTACCGCCATGTGCTCGCCCGCCATGTTCGGGTGGCGGGGATCTGTGCCGGAAGAGGCACAGATCCGAAGACGCTCCGCTGGACCACCAGGGACTGGAGGTACGGGGGCATTGCGGAGATGAAAGGGGCATTGCGGAGATGAAGGGGGACATTGTGGAAGAGGGGCATAGACTCTATGCCCCTCTTCCACAATGTCCCCCTTCATCTCCGCTATGCCCGTCTTCCACAATGTCCCCCTTCATCTCCGCTATGCCCCTCTTCCACAATGTGCCCCTTCATCTCCGCTATGCCCCTCTTCCACAATGTCCCCCTTCATCTCCTCTATGCCATAGAGGAGATGAAGGGGGACATTGTGGAAGAGGGGCATAGCGGAGATGAAGGGGCACATTGTGGAAGAGGGGCATAGCGGAGATGAAGGGGCACATTGTGGAAGAGGGGCATAGCGGAGATGAAGGGGGACATTGCGGAGCTGAAGGGGGCATTCGGAGATGAAGGGGGCATAGCGGAGATGAAGGGGGCATTGACCAGGCACCCTCCCCTCATCAGAGCAGGGGGTGCCTGGTGTCGCCCCATTGAAGTCAATGGGGCTCGGGTGCTCGGCCGAGCACTCGAGCCTCAGGGGGTGCTCGGTCAGAGCACCCGAGCACCCGAGCATCGGGGTGCTCGCTCAACACTAGTTAGGGGGACTCCCAGGGTTTGGGGGAATGTTGTGAGCTCTAGTCTGGTTACTCTGCAGTTCTTCCCATACCACCACAGCATCAGTAGAAGGATCTACTGTGGTAACACTAGTCCCACCAGCTGCTTCACCATCACTGTTACTACTAACACCAACCACCTCAATTTTACAGAGTATTCCTCCACACTAGTAGTATGATGATCAACCCCTCCTTCACTCCTAACACTCAGTCTGTAGCTGCTGGACTTTGTTAGTACTTGTAGTAGTGACAAAACTGCTTGGGGATGGCAAGTGTGACTTGGCATCATATCCTCCTTCTCCCCCTCCTGAGAATTACAAGACACCCTAGCAGGGGCAGCACTGGCAGCAGGTGCAGAAATGGCAGCAGGCACAGGCACTTGACTTGTCCTGCTGACACTACCCACTTTTTCTTCTGCCTGTGACACAAATTTCCCCAAGATCCCTAAGGTTGATATAGGGGGACTGATGATCACTGGATCCGTGGAATGAGGGGATCCAGACGCATTGGTTCTGGTCACTTCCTCCTCCTCAGACTCACTGTACGCATATGGGTCCTTCCAGATCCTCCTTTTATTATTATTCCCCTTGTTCATAGTGATAGCAGTCACTATGAGCCTCTCCTGCCTCAATTTTGCAATAAACTCACAGCAGAACAGCTTAACACTCTATCCCTCTCTGTAGCTGCTTGTATTGTGTTTCACTTCCTGTTTTTATAGAGAAAAGGCAAGAAACATGTAATTAAGGGGGCAAAAAGTTTGTAGGGAAAACAGCTAAGATTTTAATTGCTTTATTCAAAGCGGATTTTCCCACGAAAAAATGGATAAACACTTGTTTTTTGCTGATTTTTTCACTGGAACATGCTGGGACCTTTCACCCACCCCCAGTAATAAATACAATTACACGAGTACCAGTGAAGTATTTCATGAGGAGAGATTACTATTATCATTTTCTTCCTTTCACCTCAATTCACAAACTTCCAGCATCTTCCCATGTGCATTACCACCAGGATTCTACTTTTCTATTAGAAATTAACAATGCAAAATTTTGGTATAAACCATATAAAGCTTGGTCACCAGTCACCAAATAATTGTTTTTACCTCAACATATAAGCATGCATTCATGGGGTTAATGTAAACATACAACATAAGATAAAGAGAAATATCATATTGCATGTGATGTACTTAAAACCATATCCATGTATAGCAACTGAAAAGCACTACCCACTTCTAGTTTGGTTATAAGTCATGGATTCAAGGGATTCTTTCCACATAATGAACGAGCCTCTCTCTGCTCAGTCTACATTTTCTCAATCTTTCAAAGTGTTATTTCAACATGTACTGTGTTTATCTGGACTGTCATAGAAGTCTTATGCTGATACTCAGGCACAGGGAAACAGTTTACTAGTATGATACTGACAAGAAATCTGTTTGATTTCTTTTCAGTATCATACTAGTAAACTGTTTCCCAGTTGAGTTCTTATTGAGTTAAAGGGCGATTATCATGTTTTTCTATCATGGTTTACCAAGTCTGCTATTATGGAAACAGACTTAAAAAATCTAGAGCTGTTGTCCATGCCTCCCATTAGCCTGCTATGGTGTGGTTAGAAAAACAGTTCTTAGTAGTTTATGAGGACTACAAATTGCACTAGTGACTCTGTTTTGAAGTTCAGTGTCAATCATGGGCTCAATAGGGGAGCAGGACACTTTTCTGATTGACAGATTGTCTTAATGAAGCTCCAGATTAATTTGGGGGGAGCTCCAAAAGGGCAAATATCATGTGATAGTTGCTCTTTAAGGCAAAAAGCAAATATATTATTGAGTCCTTTCCTCCCACATACTGCACTGCCAGCTTGGGACTTTTCAACCTTCTGTGTGACATCCACTTGTCCCACATAGCTTCAGTCTCACATTTCACTAACCAACTGTCGAGGACTCTTGTATGAATAGACTGACCATGTATACTGTTTTAAACAGGACAGTACCATTTTTTTCATATTTCCACACCATCTCGTTTTTTTTATATAAATGTCAATTTTGTCCCGTTTTAATATAATTTATATATAGCCTTTAATTTTTTGTAAAAAGTGAATGCGGCTTGTTTATTTTTCATAAGATAAAATAAATCGGAATTTCCTTTTGTCACAGTAGTGGTTTTACTGTGGTTTTACTGTGCACATTGATTACCATAGAGTCTTATGACTCGAGTGACTCAAAACTGTCTAAGACTCTCGAATCTATGATAAATTACCATAGAGTCTCTTAGACAGTGATATGATGACGAGTCATAAGACTTTATGAGAGGAAGTTTCAATTTACTTCAGGGGCAGGCTTTTTGGTCAGAGAGAGAGAACGTCGCTAGTAAGAGATGGAGCAAACGCGTTCTTGCTGCTTGCAACTTACTACAATTGGACTCGGAGTGACGGAATCCCACTGTCCATCTGTCCCACACCCCGTCCCATTTTTGTCTCAAGGAAATATGGTCAGCCTATGTATGAACGATGAAACAAAAACTGAAGTGAAACTGTGATCCTTTAACACATTGTCTTCATGTTTAAATCATTAAACACTGGTTATATGACAAAAAACATTTGTAAAATAATAATTATATAGAAATTAACCCTTATTTTGTAATCATAGCTCATCATTTTATGCTAATACTGTAACCATAAGGTAATTATTTGATGCTTTTCCCTAAATTATTATATTCATTGAAATAGTTTAGAAGCCTGGCAAACCCACCTCAAAATATTATTTTTTATGTGAAATAGTTCTGCTTTTCACATTGTGGTAGTTTAATAATTACATGTAAAAAAAAAAGCTTTCAGCTTCTACTGTATGGTACATTAGAATACTAGGTTTATTTTTACTTTTACCATTTAATCCTTTGAGTGCCAGAGGGGTACACAACGCGTTGCACAGTAATGCATTGTGTACCCCTCTGGCACTCAAAAGCTTAAGAAACAGGGGCTATGCAATGCATTTCAAAGCAATGCATTACACACCCCTCTGGCCCTTAAAGGGTTAAACTTTTTATATAAATCAGCTTGGCATGTTCAGTATGTTAAGAAATCTGGTCACTGATTCTGGAATGTGTATTAGCTAACAGTGATAAAACATATGTACAAGCTTTACAACGTGAATTCATGCTAACACATACACACATTATTATAAAATATTATGTTATTCCCATCTCATGCAGGTGCACAATAAAGCTAGGTTAAAAGCATAACAGTGTGTCCATTCAGCAGAAAGTTTCCAAACTAAAACATATTAACTAACGTTTATCCCCTTTGAATGGATTGTCTGCTCCAGAAGGATCATTTGGATGACATTGAGGCTCTAAGACTGAAATTGTTCCAATAGCTCTGCTGGAACCAGACAACATTTTAATGGTACTTAGAGCTCTATAAATACTGAAACATGTATTTTTTCTGCTAAATTGACTTTAGAAAACTAATTTTTAAATACTTATAAGTAAAAACTAGACGTTTCATTTGTATGATTTGAGAAGCACCCATTTGTAACAATAAACGTATCCACATGTATTCAAGATCACCCAAAAATGTGCAAAAATAAAAAAGACAAAAAGAGGGACCCTTAAATAGGGACACATATAATCATATCCATTTAATCATATAAATTTGAACAATCAAAAAAGAATATATAACAAAACCCATTTATTATTATATATTAAAATCACAGTGCCATCAGATATAACCATATCTCCCAAGCACAAAGAGTGCATACTCTCTAAAACCAATGCAAAATTGTCTAAAAAGACAAACAAGCCCCCCACCTAGGTGGACCAGGCATCCATCCCCTAAAAAAAGAAATTATGCTCTATATATATATATCCTAATAATATTGTATAGATAATAGCACAGTATAATTATAAATAATGAAATTCTGAGTTAGGAGTATCTAGTGTCATGTAATGTGTCAAATCCATCCTTGGGTGAATTGAAAAGTCTCCATAATTGAAGTAATAGAAGTCCATAATATAACAACCACACAAATGGCAATCCGTTTAATCACTATGTATCGCTGGTATCTACATTGGCATCCTTCAAGCTGTACACATTTTATTTGGAATACGTGTGGAATTCTGTATTTTAACAGGACAAAGAGCTGAAAGATTAATAAGACCATTGGCAATCCCTCTGCCCGCATATCATTCGGAAGTGAACCCGGGAGATTGAGAGGTCAGTTACATAAGGCTTCCTATTAATATTTAGGACTGGAGGTAGTGTATTACCTGCCCACTATTACAGCTTATGTTACCCGGATTTTCATATCCTGCATTTATATATACAGTTGGCAGAGGAGAGAGCCTACAGCTATGTGATCCTGTGCACTACAGATCCATTGTATCTATCAAGTGACATTATCCAGTCTGTTACTTAGTGACATTATTCACCTTGCTACATAGTGATTTCAGCTTGATTACTACCTGGAAGTTGTTTGTTCCAATCACGGAGGTATTAGTTACACCAGTAAAAGTGTTGTTGTGGAGGACTTGAATTTTTGAGAACCCTCTCTTTTTTATATATATATATATTTTCAATATATTTTTTAGAGGTGGACTCACTGTATTTTTTTTAGCCTCCACTAGTGCTCTCCTTTTATTGTTTAGTCTAGTTATACATATCAAATGCAACTGCTTACATATGTGTTTGTTCAGGACCAAATGGTTTCTAGTGCTGTTAATTCATGCAATAGGTTAAAATACATATTCCTCCAACCTCTTCTTCTTGCTTTCAGGCAACCACCAAATCTGAAACAAAGTTGAAAAATAGAAAACTGATCATTAAACCAATAAAAACTGATAAAGGGACCAAACCTTGAAGCATATCTTGCTGCAAGCTGTCAGCACATTTGTGAAAACAATACTACATGATGCAACAACAGATATACAACAGTAAAAGAAAATATTCATGTACCTCCATTTGCAAATATGATAAAATGCACTGAATGTGAAAATGGATGATACATTGGTGAAACCATCCTAAAACTTAATCTGATAATGAATTCATACAGACAATTAATTGAGAGATACAATAAAAATCTAAACATACCTGTGTTGGTTATCAATTCATCCATTTACTGTTGTATCACTTGATTTCCAGACCTGTGGATTAATGAGCTTTATGGGTTTTTTTTTTTTATTGGTTTATTTGTGTATGCATTATAGCACAGGATGTTATGTACTATTTCTTTTTTACAGATTTATTTTTGCCCTGCTAGTACCCTCCTGTATTTACTTTTATGATAAGGAGTATATTGGTATGTATATAAATATGCAAAGCTATAGTTATAGTTCCAAAGAGAGTTCTATGTTGAATGGCAGTTTTCAGTTCTTACAAATTTGAACCTGTTAATGAAAAAAGCTGAAATATGCCAAAAAATTAAAAATAGAGAGGGCGCCTCATAGGGTGATAAGTTCAAGAAAATCACATTAAATGATCTATGAGTGTTGAACTCACATTTTCACTAGGCTACCAGATAAATCAAAGTAGCATATGTGCACATGGAGGATATTTCACTGCCTCCACACAGATCACACAGCTGCTCCCTCCTTCTAATATCTTCCTTTGATCTTAAACAAAAGAATAAGAATACCAGAAAAAAAATAGTGTACAGGTAGGGGCACTATTACTAATATTTCATAACAATATCAATACAACCTGTAGTTAACTACTCAAGTGTGAATCCCTCCGGTTTGTGTTTCAAACAAGCCGGACAATGCTTCAGGGGAAATCTTAATCTGCCCCTGATTGGTCACCACCACGGAAATAATCACCAGTAGACATACTGCTGTAGCATTTAAAAACACTTTATCTTTATCAACGCATTTCTGAGCTGTCTGCTCTTTCCTTGGGATACAAATCCTGAAAAAAGCTGAACTATAGCAGTTTAGGAGTCAGCACCAGTTTCCACAAACCCTGGATCCAAATTAATTTAGAAGTAAACAGAAAATAAAAGTCTTGAAGTGAATTGGGTTCTTTCCTCATTATAAGTGTTCATGCCATCATAAAACTTTTTTTGGGACTGTAGCCAAACCTACTGCATGGATAGCCACCATATTTCAGATAAAAATAGATCTTATGGGGTAATGATCATTGTCACTTTCCACTTAAAAGTGTATTCTACGATAAAGTAAAGATTTGATGTATGCGCACCATGTTATTTGCTGAAGTTGATGTTTTTTCATAAGCGGTTATGCAGCTCATTAGCTTATAGATATAAAGTGCTAATTTCCATGTACAAATTCGCAAAAATCAATTGTTCAACAATCCTTCATTCTGTGTGCAAATACAACATTCAATTGTGAGAAAAATATGTAAAAACAGCCCTCATATATAATCTGTGTAAACATAACAATTGTTGAAAATCAGTATAAACATCATATGTTGTCACCATGTGACATATCTCATTGTTCTAACATTCTTACATTATTTCATGACTTGATTTTTAATATTTCTTTTTCAGAGTTGAGTATATTTATGTTTTGATGTTAATGCTGTGGCAACCCCTTTAGCCTGAGGTCTTGTGAGCCACTGTATCAAAATCCGACCACCCAAAACTACCCAATATCTATACCATCCAAAGACAGCACTCCCAATTTCTAGGCAGGTTATAAAAGTAGTGTAAGTAAAATAAGATAGATCTGCTTGGAGTAGATAATGAAGTGGTAGATCTGTTGCATACATAAATATTAATTCTTATATATAATGATTTTAGCATAGCATTCTTGTATAATACAGTTTTTATGTTAGGCAAGTCATAAAATGTTATATACAAATTTTAAGTAAGCTTGTTATACGACCAATACTGTATGCTTAATTGTTATAACTTTCTACTTACATGCTGTCTCTGTGTTTAGAACAGAATGCATAAATTTGAATATGTTATTTTGGGATGACTTAATATTATAATGGTTTTTAAGTAGACTGGATCAGAAAGTTATAGAGTTGTAGAGTTGGAAAGAGAAAGGTCTCTCCGGCGACAACGGGAACGGAGGTCACTGAAACAGGCTGGAAGTCGATCTCGGAGCAGGAAGTCAGCCGGGCCGGGTCAGAGCACGCAGGAGGTAGTCATACAAGCCGGGTCATACACAAACAGGAACGTCAGCCAGGCCGGGTCAGGATACAGAGGTGGTTCGCAGACAAGCCGGGTCATACACAAACAGGAACGTCAGCCAGGCCGGGTCAGGATACAGAGATGGTTCGCAGATAAGCCGGGTCATACACAAACAGGAACACTGGAGTGTAGTCAGGACAAGCCAAGTTGGTACACAGGAATCCGGAACACAGGAACACAGCAACAGCACTACTGGCTCAGAAACACCACGAAAGGGCATCTGACAGGTGTCTGGGCCAGGCATAAGAAGGTCACCAGGGGCGGGCCAAACTGGCTCAGCAAATCAGAGCGAACCACAAGTAAGAGTGACAGAGAATCACAGGCACTGTGATAACATCCTCTTGTCAGGCTTGAGCTATACATATTTTTTTCCATGGACTAGACCAGTGTTTCTCAGCGTTAGTCCTCGGGGCACACCAACAGTGCAGGTTTTATGGTTGTCCCTGCTTAATCACAGGTGAGAAATTAGTGGCTCAGTCATTGTGATTGATTCATCTGTGATTAATTAGGGATATCTTGAAAACATGACCTGTTGGTGTGCCCCGAGGACTGGAGCTGAGAATCACTGGCCTAGACTCTTTCATGCACTGCAGATTCCCCATAACTAAATAAACATTCTATAAACATAGTTTACAACAACTAGAATCAGGAATAATTTGCTTATTATATCACTTTGTCTTTTCTGCTGACTACTTTTTCATTTTGTAATCCTTTTGGAATATTTGCCTGGACAATGTCTATAAACAGAAAAGCACTGGTACTGTGACTGTTTCCAAATCATACCTCTAGGCTCTGACAATGCCTTCCAAGGCACAGGGCCTCTCCATGGCAGAGCAAGGAATCTTTCACTTCTCTGCCAAAGGGATAGTGTGTGTCATTTTGGATCACAGACTGTTTTTTGGGCTTAGTTATGTAGTCTCCATCACATATCCTCTCACCCAGCTCAGAACCACGGGGTTGTAGTTTGGGGGTCCTGTCTTTCACAGTACACTATACTTCTTTGCTGTCTGGTAAGCTGTCTGAAACTTTACTTTCTCTCTGTCAGAAGTCAAAAGAAGAGTCATTCCTATTTAGACTCCACTGCCCAGCCCTCTACTAAGGTTTTAAACACAAATCTGAACTCTTAGTTCTGTAATGACTCTAGTATCCCCGTTCCTGTATAATGTTACATTAAAGGTCTTGGCTCTGTCTTTGCATCCCTTTTACATGCAGCATTTTGAATTTTCTGCTGCTTGTTGCTGCTGAACAGATTTTATTGGGAGGTTTAGGATGGTCTGAACTGTGGCCTTAAATTTTGTCTTTGTAAACCCTGGATTTGTTGGTTGTTCAATCATAGAAACTCTGATCAGATTTTAGCACTAAGTTTGGTGATGCTCAGGACTCTCTTTGGCAGGATCTGTAAAATCTTTCAGGCTCATTTTAGTTACCATTTTCCACCTAGTGCAGCTCACTTGAAAGAATACCCAGCTTCTCATGTGTACCTTGTAGTTTTCCTTTCAGTATGAAAAGTTCTACATTACGTTTGTGAGTTTTCAAAAAATCACCCTTAATTATATTATTTTATGAATTGGGCTGTTTCTCTACTTGAGATGATGTTTGTACTTGATCTTTTTGAGCTGTTTTTTTTCAAAACTTTTTATTAATTTTACAAAATCGACTTGTACAGACACAAAGTGTCACTTAAAATGACTGAGGTTGTAGTAAATAAAAACAGAAGGGCAAAGGCTTTACATTTCAAAACTTATCAGAGTGCAGTTATAATACATGGGGGCTCAAGAGCCATAGAGAATACAGACAAAGGATATCTTTACAGTGGTATAGCTCAGCATTTCAGCAACCTAGTTGCAAGAAATCTGAATATTGGACATGCTGATATAGATATATGTGAATAAGCATGTAGAACAAACTAATAACAACCAAAAGAGAAAACCCAAACATTCTAGTTTTATATTCCTCTAGGCTTTTAGAGGACTCAAACAATTTCTTTTTACTTTTCTCCTTTGAGGAATTTTCACAACATTCACTACTACTTTCACTGTCAGACACAGCAGTGAAGCTGATACATCTTCTTCCATTATGCCATCAACCCTCGAATGTGACTCCTTGTCTTCAGTGTTTTATTAATAGTACTAGTGCTGATAGTGGTGGTATTTTGAGGAGACTTTGAGAAACTGCCTCCTCCTTGGAAGGAGAGGAATCACCATTTGACTGTTGTTAGACATTATACAACTATAAAGTACACAGCAGGACTGTGTGTGTAATATTTTGCTGTGGACCTCTACAAAATACTCTATTTCATCTAGTATCAGTCTAACTCAGTCACAGCTCATGGCAGTATCTCTGTCTCTTTCACTTATCAATTTTTGTATTATTTTTTTAATTAACTATCCCCTATCCAATTACTGAAAAAAAAAACACACTGCATTTTCAACTTGTTCTTTCCCCAGACTCCCCTAGCTTAGAGATGACAGCCAGATCAGGAAAAAATTTGGATCATTTCTGTCTGTGTGTGTTTCCAGTCACACACACAGAATTTTGGGGTATTTTGGGGTAAATCTCCTTTGCACACACCCCCAGCCTCTCTTGACAGAGAGATAACAGCCAGATCAGGAAGGTACTTGGATCATGGCTACCTGTGTCTACTAAGCCACACCAAATTTTGGGGTAATTGGGGCAAAACTCCTTTGTTCCTGTGTCACACCCCCAGACTCCCCAAGCACAGAGATAACAGCCAGATCAGAAAGAAACTTGGATCATAACTACTTGTGTCTTTCCAGTCAGTCACACCCATTAGCCTTCTTTCTCTATTCCTGTCCCCTAGAGTCCTCCGATTCCCCTAATTCAGAGAACAAATGTCCTGACTACAAGACTCCCTAAACTAAACTTCAGCTCCACTTTATTAGCCTTTCTTCTCTAGCTGAAAATGTGCTGCTTTCTCTTCCTCTCACATAAAACAAAATGGCATGCTGTGGGAAGCTGACACCCCTTTTAATACAACACCTGTGGGAAAAAAAGGGAAATTTGCCATGTGGTGAGGAGAAATTCAGTCTTCCTATTTATTTCAATGTAATGAGCTAGGCGAAAAACTAAAAATCACAGCATTTTTTGTAAAAAAAAATTACAGCTTGGCGAAAAGTGCCATTTTTCTATTGTTTCTTTTTGGAGGAGAAAACCTTCACCCATCTCCACTTTTAAATCATTGAGTGATAGAGAGGTTTCCTATAGATCTGTTCACAATGCAATCAAAACAGAATTTCAACCAATGGGAATTTTGTGATTTCTCATTCAGTTGCTTTACTCTAAAATTGATCATTTCCTTTTGTAAATACTGTCCTATGTGCTCCCCTTTTCCTGTTTTTTTAAACTTAAGGCAGACTGTATGTCACAGAACTGCTGAGTCACTTTACAAGCAGCTGTGCAGGAACATAGATTGATAACCTAAAGAGTGGTGACAGACAGGCCAGGAACAGGACTGGAAACAAGCTGGTTGTGTGGTGGAAGGGAAGCAAGCCAAGAGGTATTTTGTTCACAATTACACATCTCTTACCGATAAGTGTTCACTGGAAGGACAAAGTCATGAAGGTGCTCAGGGGCATCGCTGGGGGGGCTGAAGCCCCAAGTGTTTCTGCTGCAGCCCCGAATCTGCTGGTTTATGACTTCATGGGCTGTAACTCCCTGTACTTCTGGGCTACTCTAAGTCAGTGTCAGTGCAACCTGGAGCTACCACTGAGGGCAGATTCACCTCTATGCTGCATGCTGCGTTATGCAGGGGATAGCACAGAGCAGAGACACTCCCACTACCTACAGAAATGCATAATTAAAAAGGTAAGAGAACAGGAGGGCAGTGGCATAACTATAAGGGGCAGAAGCTGCAGCTTTGCGTGCTCAGAGAAGAGTGCAAGGCATTTGGTCTAAAATGCCTTGCACACCACTTTGGCACTCAGAGTGTTAAATTACTGCTGCCTTGGCAGAATAAATGCGTAACGGTTAAAAACATTTCTGTCAGAAAGCAAAACTAATAAATATTTTGTGCTGCTGTGAGTGAATTGCTCAGTCACTGGAACTCTTAATAAGATCATCTGTTGGACCATAGTCAGTTGCACCCATTCAGTGCCAAAACAGAGAGAGAGTAAGTGTGTGTTACTGTTTGAGTATAAATTAGTTTGCGTAAGAGGGAATATAGTCAATTATACATAGTAAATACATAGTAAATTTGGTTGAAAAAAGACACAAGTCCTTCAAGTTCAACCTTCGCCTCATACCTCAGTAACTGAGAATTTTATAGCTTTCCTGCTACCAATTAAATTAGTCTTTATCAGACCTTCCTGATCAGCCTACTGATACAGTATAACTCTGTATGTTCCCTTTTGAAAGAAATGTATCTAATCTTCTCTTAAATGTATCCATTGTATCTGCCATAACTACCTCCCTGGGCAATGAATTCCACAATTTGACAGACCTTACCGTAAAAAAACCCTTCCTCTGCTGAAGTTTAAACCTTCTTTCCTCTAATCTCAAGGGGTGTCCCCTGGTCACCGGATCAGGCCTTGGAATAAATAGATCACCGCAGAGATCCTTATATTGACCTCTCATATACCTGTACAATGTGATAAGGTCTCCTCTTATTCGTCTTTTCTCTAGAGTAAATAAACCAAGCTAGTTTAGTCGTTCCTCATATGTCAAGTCCTCCATTCCCTTAATTAATTTTGTTGCTCTCCGCTGTACCCTCTCTAGTTCTAGTACATCCTTTTTCAGAACCGGTGCCCAAAATTGCACTGCATACTCAAAGTGAGGTCTTACCAATGATTTGTATAATGGAAAAATAATGTTATCCACTCTTGCTTCGATACCTCTTTTTATGCAAGACAGGACTTTGTTTGCCTTTGCTACTGCTGTTTGACACCGGTCACTGTTTCCAAGTTTGTAGTTGACAATGATGCCCAGGTCTTTTTCTAGCAACGAGTCACCTAAAATTAATCCATTAAGTTTATAAGTAGCCTTGGGATTGTTTCCTCCCAAATGCATGACTTTACACTTCCCACATTAAACTTCATAGTCCACGTTTACCCAATCTGACATTGTATGCAAGTCCCACTGTAGAGAGAAAATATCTTGTTCTGAATTAATGACTTTGCATAATTGAGTATCATCTGCAAATATTGATATTTTGCTTTCTATACCTATATCCAGGTCATTTATAAACATGTTAAAAAGCAGCGGACCCAATACTGAACCCTGAGGTACTCCACTCTCCACTTTAACTGTACTGGAGAATTTTCCATTTACAATCACACACTGTTCCCTATCATTCAGCCAGTTTTGTATCCAATTGCAAAGGTTATCTCCTAGCCCCAATTTCCTTATTTTATACACCAGCCTTCTGTGTGGCACTGTATCAAATACCTTTGCAAAGTCTAGATATACTACATCTACTGCCTTGCCATTGTCTAGGTTGCTGCTTACCTCCTCATAGAAGCTGAAAAGATTAGTTTGGCATGATCTATTCTTCATAAAACCATGTTGATTCATGTTAATGATTTTATTTTTTGTGTTGTAATCCTGAATATAGTCCCTAATTATCCCTTCTAACAGTTTTCCCACTACAGAGGTCAAACTCACTGGTCTATAATTCCCAGGTTCTGTTTTAGTTCCCTTCTTAAATAGAAGCACTATGTTAGCTCTTCGCCAATCCTGTGGCACTGAGCCTGTGGTGATAGAATCTTTAAAGAGTAAATATAGGGGTTTTGCTAACACTGCACAAAGTTCCTGAAGAACCCTTGGATGTATACCATCAGGACCCGGTGCTTTGTCGGTCTTAATTTTGTTCAGTCTTTCCATGACATCTCCTTGAGTTAACCCAATATCTATTAATTGTATTGTTTTATTTGTTACTTGCAGAGGCTCTTCTACCATTCCTTGCTCGCTTGTATATACTGATGCAAAGAAAGTATTTAAAACATCGGCCTTTTCCTTATCCTCACTAACCAACTCACCCATCTCATTTTTGAATGGTCCAATGCACTCCCTCTTAAGTTTTTTGCTATTTATATATTTGAAAAACTTTTTTGGATTAGTCTTGCTTTCCCTTGCAATTCGAGTTTCGTTATCTATTTTTGCTACGCTAATTGCCTTTTTGCAATCTTTGTTGCACTCCCTGTATTTTAAGAAAGATTGTTCAGTTCCTTCAGACTTAAACAATTTGAATGCGTTTTTTTTCCTTGCCATTTCCTTCTTTACATGTGCAGTTAACCACATTGGCTGTGACTTACTTCTTTTGCATTTGTTTCCCAGTGGTATATACTGTTGGGTACATTTCTGCAACATAAATTTGAATTCTGACCATTTTTCCTCTGTATTTTTGCCTTTAAATAAAATATCCCAGTCTATGTGTTGCATTGAGGCCCTTAACAATTTGAAGTTCGCTTTTTTAAAATTAAGAGTTTTGGTTGAACCTATACATTTTTGCTTTGCCAGACTGAACTCAAATTTAACCATGTTGTGATCACTGTTTCCCAAATGTTCTCTTACCTTAATATTGGATACCATTTCTGTGTTATTAGTGATCACTAGGTCCAATACATTGTTATTTCTTGTCGGCGCTTCCACCATTTGTGACATGTAGCTTTCACGAAGTGTGTTCAAAAACCTGCTACCCTTAGCATTCTGACAGGTCTCATTTTTCCAGTTGATATCTGGATAATTATAATCTCCCATAATTATAGTGTGCCCAAACTGCAGCTTTCCCCATTTGCAATAGCAGTTGGGCCTCATCATTGTCATCGATATTTGGTGGTTTGTAGCATATGCCCACCAACAACTTTTTTTTACCTTTCACACCACATTTAGTCTCGATTTCTACCTACATGGACTCCACAATTTGGCCAGTTTCCTCACTAATATCACCTTGCAAAACTGGATTTAGCTCCGTTTTCAAATATAAGCACACACCTCCACCTTTTCTATTAATACTATCTCTTCTAAACAGGGAATAGCCCTCTATATTTACAGCCCAGTCATGTGCATCATTCCACCATGTTTCTGTTATTCCAATTATGTCCAATTGCTCATTAACCGCCAGCAATTCTAGTTCTCCTATTTTATCTACCATACTTCTTGCATTTGCTAGCATACAATTAATTTTGAAGTCTTTACATATATTAATCCCTACATGCCTTTTTTCTTCACCTTCATTTACTAGGAGTTCCTCCCTACTGACTAAATTTTTCCCCACCCTTTCTCCACCCCCCTGGTCATTTACTTGGACCCAGTTCCTATCGATATATATAGATACACCTGACTGCTGTATGATGGACTCCTACCTAGGTACGTCCTTCTGTTACACTCAGTAATTATATAGATACACCTGACTGCTGTGTGATGGACTCCTACCTAGGTAAGTGCTTCTGTTACACACAGTAATTATATAGATACATTCGTACATTCTCCAAAACGCCTCAGTCCACAAAGATTTTGAGAATGGAACTTATACAAGGGGATGGCTTTTGGGTGAGTTCACAATACAAAATCACACCACATCCACAGGTGTACACACAACGCTGCTCAGCATTCTCCTGACCCACAGCTAGTACGACCACCACACAAAACATCATTCACACAACATGTGCTTCCTGTCTCACCATGTCACTCACATTCCACAGGTGATGCAATATTTTATGCCCTGAGACATTGGACTTCTCAGTTAGAAGATGTCCAGTAAGAGTGGAGTCCGACAACGCCACGGCCTTGGCGTACATCAACAAACAAGGCAGAACAAGAAGTCTTACTGCTTGGTTAGAGGTCAAGGCTATTTTGTCCTGGGCAGAAGATCACGTGCCGGCTATATCCTCAGTGCACATTCCAGGCTTAGACAACGTTATGGTGGACTTCCTATCACGGTGTCCGTGATTTGCTGCCTTTCCTGTCAGTTACCTGAATGGCTCTCCATTGGCTGTCTGTTTTCAACCCACCCAGTATTGCCTATTTAGACTGGGCTTGGGCACCCTTTGGTTGCCCTTTTCGGGGTGTCTCTATGCCGCCTGCACCTGCATTGTGTTTCTGAGATTCCTGGGCCGTCTACTTTCTATGATCTCCAGTGATCTCCTGAGTTCCTGTCTGACAGCTTCCTCGGTTCCAGCTTCCATTCCTAATCCGGTTGGGGTTGCTGTTCCTGCTGCCGTTCCTGCTCCGGTTGACTGCCATTGATGGTCCTGCTTCCTGTCCTGTACCGGCTGTGTTTCTGCTCCTGAATGCCTGCAGAGTGTCTCCTTCCTCCATTCGCCTTTGGCGACATTTCTATTCACTTTGTGTATTCCAGTACGCGGGTACTGGTTCGCTCTATGTTAACCGGCTGCTTGCTGCGTTCCTTACAGCACCGGTAGAGATTGTGTAACTCCTGTATGCGGGTACTGG
Organism: Rhinophrynus dorsalis; assembly: GCA_037306005.1. Classification (NCBI taxonomy): domain Eukaryota; kingdom Metazoa; phylum Chordata; class Amphibia; order Anura; family Rhinophrynidae; genus Rhinophrynus; species Rhinophrynus dorsalis. Next base: position 399,944,070 of record CM074718.1, read on the forward strand.
TTCGCTCCATGTTAACCGGCTGCTTGCTGCGTTTCTTACAGCACCGGTAGAGATTGTGTTACTCCAGTACGCGGGTACTGGTTCGCTCCATGTTAACCAGCTGCTTGCTTCGTTCCTTACAGCACCGGTAGAGGTTGTGTAACTCCAGTATGCGGGTACTGGTTCACTCCATGTTAATTAGCTGCTTGCTGCGTTCCTTACAGCACCAGTAGAGATGGTGTTACTCCAGTACACGGGTACTGGTTCGCTCCATGTTCACCGGCTGCTTGCTGCGTTCCTTACAGCACCGGTTGAGATTGTGTTACTCTATTACGTGGGTACTGGTTCGCTCCATGTCCACTGGCTGCTTGCTGCATTCCTTACAGCACCGGTAGAGATTGTGTACTCCAGTACGCGGGTGCTGGTTCGCTCCACGTTCGCCGGCTACTTGCTGCGTTCCTTACAGCACCGGTAGAGATTGTGTACTCCAGTACATGGGTACTGGTTCGCTCCTTTACTTCGTTGGGTATTCTCTACATCTTCATACCCAGCTGGCCTCTGTCTTTCCATCATAGGCGACTGGCTAGTTACACCTTTATGCCAGTCGCTGAGGCCATCCCTGTCTGTATTCCAGTACTTGCAGTCTCCAGGCTGCCTTGCCCGGTATATTGGTAAGGCCGGTAAAACCTATTCCATCTTGTGCCAGTCCAAGGTTGCCTTTCCCGGTATTGGCAAGGCCGGTAGAGCCTCATTCCTCGTTGTACCAGTCTCAAGGCTGCCTTGCTTGGTATATTGGCAAGGCCGGTAGAGCCTCATTCCTCGTTTTATCAATCTCAAGGCTGCCTTGCTCGGTATATTGGCAAGGCCATTAGAGCCTCATTCCTCATGTTGCCAGCCTCAAGGGTGCCTTGTCCGGTATATTGGCAAGGCCAGTACAGCCTCCATCTCCTCGGTTGCTAGCCTTCCAGGCTGCCTTGCCCGGTAGATTGGTAAGGCCGGTAGAACCTATTCCATCTAGTGCCAGTCTAAGGTTGCCTTACCCGGTATTGGCAAGGCCGGTAGAGCCTGTCTTACATTCTGTATACCACTACTCACTATGACTATGTATTGAAGATATATGTTGTATGTGTATGCTAACCCACGAGGGTTCCCTTTAAATTTTTCAAAAAAGTTGTGTTTTTATCTTAACTCTGTGTCTGAGAGTCATAACAAACAGTGAAACTTTCTCAGTTGATACACAGTGGACATCCGCAGGTGTTTCAACTCATTTTTCAGCTATGGGGTCCCCCTTACATCAACCTGATAATGACAAGACACAACAGGAAGGTTCCAGTGTTTTGCTCTCAGTGGTAAGACCCTCTGGCTTTAGCAGTGGATGCAATGCCCATTCCTTGGACCTTTCCTCTGGCTTACATCTTTCCTCCCCTTCTCATGTTGCACAGGGTGTTACGGAAATTACAAATGGAGCATTGTTCGGTCATTCTCATTGCTCCATACTGGTGGTCTCTGGGTTCCACATCAGTCAGGAGATTGTGGTGCCCTCTTTCTGCCCTGACCCCACCTCTGACAAGGAGAGGGATCTCCACTTGTTGGACGTGGTGCGTTGTCTCAAGTTTTATGTGCATCGCACTGGGTCTATCAGGAAGTCTGATGCTCTATTCATCATTCCTGAGGGTCCTAGGGCAGGAAGACCTGCATCCAAAGTGACTATCGCCTCTTGGATTAAGTCCACTATTCGCAAGGCTTAGGAGTTGAGGAAGAAGCCTGTCCATTTCAGGGTCAAGGCTCATTCTTCTCATTCCATTGGGGCTTCTTGGGCTTACAAGTATCAGGCCTCCGCTGATCAGTTATGCAAGGCAGCCACTTGGTCATCTGTGCACATCTTTTCGAAGCACTACTGCATAGATGTGTCAGCATTGGCTGATGCCAGCTTTGGGAGGAAAATACTGGAGGCAGCTATCATGGTGCCCGTGTTATCACGGGCGACATTGTGACTCTGTGCTACTTCCTGATTCCTTTTATTGGCTATTGTGGTTTTTCTCCGCCCAGTGCTAGCCCTTAAATACTGAGCCCTGTCACTACTGCAGTGCCCTTTCATGGTGTTCCTGTCGCTAGTGCTTGTTCCAGACTTTTTGTGTGAATCCTGTGTATGACCCGGACTGCCTGACTACTCTGCCTGATCAAGTTCCTGCTCTGTGTACCGACCCGGATTGGCTGACGTTCCTGCTCTGTGTACCGACTCGGCCTGGCTGACGTTCCTGCTCTGTGTACCGACCCAGATTGGCTGACGTTCCTGCTCTGTGTACCGATCCGGCCTGGCTGACGTTCCTGCTCTGTGTACTGACCCGGATTGGTTGACGTTCCTAATATGTGTACCGACACGGCCTGGCTGACGTTCCTGTTCTGTGTAGTGACCCGGATTGGCTGACGTTCCTGCTCTGTGTACTGATTTGGCCGATTTCCCGCTCCATCCGGTGGTCCGGATGGCGTACGTGCCTCCAGTGCTCGCACTGTCTTCTGACAGTCCTTGGTTGCCTCGTTTAGTCTGCTCAGGCAGTCCTGCTTATTGTGACCCAGTCTTGCATACTCTGCTCCGGCAGTCCTGCTTACTGTGACACAGTCTCTGGTTATTGTGCCTCATGATCTGTTCACTCCGGTGGGTGAGATCAATCAGGTTGCACCACGGTACGCTTGATCTGTTCCTCGATTTACCCGAGGTTGGTTTGTTCTCTGGGCACCTCGGTTGTCCCCACGGCCTTGCAGTCATATTCCGATCTGAGCATTTCGTTTAACCCCACGGGGTTGGTGCGGTTGCACATTGGGTCACAGTGTATTGCAGGTTACAGTGGCGTTACTCCTTGCTATACGGTATCAGTTACCCTTGACTTTTCTGGCAGTCTGTCATTTCCAGGGCCTACGTATACTTCCTTATGGCCTTTGTCATTTTGTGTCACTCTCTGCGGAGAGAGTGTCCTGTGGGCCTCAGTCCTATCAGGGCCTGTCCATACCTCCTGGCCTGATAGCACCCGTCTCTCTACTGTCTCTTCAAGGATTCACATGAACTGTAACCTGACCTGTGGCAGTGTTGTACCTTTGTGTTTCACTGGACCCGTGTGGGTTACTAAGTCTACCTGTAACCTGACCTGTGTCAGTATTATTTCTGTCTGTATATACTGGACCCATGTGGGTTACTTTAATTTCTGCATTTTCAATTAAACTGTGTTTTTACCCAAACCTTCTGTGTCTGAGTGTCCTAAAAAAACATTACAGCAGTATTGCCTGTCTAGGATTTTCCTTGGTTCTTAGTGCTTCCTTCTCTGTTGAACCCTGTTGGTTCTAAGTTCAATGTGCTGTGTAACATTCCTGGGGTGGCGTTACCCCTCTTGGTGTGCATTGACACTTCAGTTTTTGTTGGGCTGTCTCTGATCTGATGGTTCATATATGTGTTCTGGTGACTTTGGGGGCCTTGCGCCTGGTCCTTGCCTTCTTCCCACCTCTGGGAAACTTAATGGTTGGACATCCCAGAGTTACCAGTAACCTGTATTGGACGACAGAGAAAAGAGGATTTTAGTCTTATCTGTTAAATCCTTTTCTCTTAGTCCATACAGGTTACTGGCCTCCCACCCTGTCAAGAGACCATGCTTGGCTATCCTGTGGCAGACTGTGGGGGTCCTTCGGGGTCTTCCCTTCTACTAACTAGTCATCTTAGTGTCTAAAATCTTTCTGGAGCTGATTGGCTAGCTGCATCCAAGGAGGGAAGGGAGGCTCCATCCCCTGCCTACACTTTGAGAATGTGTTCCTGCCTACTAAGGGGCGGATCGCCTGCCAGAGTTACCAGTAACCTGTGTGGACTAAGAGAAAAGGATTTAACAAGTAAGACTAAAATCCTCTTTTTAAGCCAATGTCACGGCTAATTGACCAGACTACCATCTGCATTACTATTTAAATTATATTATAATTATTATTTAAATATGAAGTACAACTTTTATTTCAACATTTTTAGTTATTGGTGTAAAACATTTAATCATGTAATACAAATATTTATTCCCTCTTTTTCCGTATCCTCTCTTACTGTGAATTTTCAGCTAGTATCAGAAGCTCATTTCTAATTATTAATTCCAAAAAATGTTTATTTTTTTGTCTGCGTTGAAAGGAAATAAGTGGAACATGGACTCATGGATGGCAGAAATGTCCTAGAGCTGGACAGTGACTGGGTATAAAATGCAATAAAGCATCATAATAGTAAGGAAAAAACAAACAATATATGTACAAAAAGAACAGGTGGTCACCCTATGCTAATGTTAAGTTCTTGCAGGCATTTTTCCCAAAATCATACCATTTCTATTCAAATACCATCTCAAGAGTCTAAGGCAGTGTCAAGTGCAATCATTGTTATTGCAGTTGCCAAGGTAATCAATTGAAATCATAATGAAGGGAACAGAAGGAAATCAATAGAGTCTGAAATTACAAATAAGGAGAAGCTATCGTTTAAAAGCATTTGGCTGAAATCTTCCATATTAATGGAGTCAGAAATGGCTCTGTCATTCAGAAACAGTGTGGTGCATAATTCCCTTGAGTGTGTTACAACATCTAAAAGTTATTGCAGCAATTAATGCTGCCTAACACAGAAATGTCCACCTTGCTACTAACATCCAGATTTGCTTAGCACTATGTTATATAATGTTCATGTTGCAAATTGTTATTTTATTATTACAACAAAAGGGATGCTGCGACCCTAGAAATCAATCCTGATTTACCAGGAGATGACTGAAAAGGTCTGTCAGAATTTTGGTTTAGAAAAAAAAATGTTTGCCTCTAGTGATCAAGCTCAAAAAGAGCAAAGTGTCTGTTTTTTTAAATCTCATCTATTAAATCTAGACTAACATGGCATGGCATATTGTTAATTTGAAAACTGTTTAAATTTTGCTATTGAATTTAATTAAATTTGATGCACCTTTATCTGGCAAACTATCATGAGATAGCAGACTGATTTGCTTGTTGATATTTACCTTACAGTTCTAATTCTCTTATTGCAATTTTGTGCTGTGGACAGTCAGTGTCCTGGTATGTGTCTACCATTCATACAGCCCCTAACCTTGTGTTAAACCTCATCTGTGCATTAACCATTCAGTGTCCTGGCATGTGTCTACCATTCATACAGCCCCTAACCTTGTGTTAAACCTCATCTGTGCATTAACCATTCAGTGTCCTGGTATGTGTCTACCATTCATACTGCCCCTAACCTTGTGTTAAACCTCATCTGTGCATTAACCATTCAGTGTCCTGGTATGTGTCTACCATTCATACAGCCTCTAACCTTGTGTTAAACCTCATCTGTGCATTAACCATTCAGTGTCCTGATATGTCTTACTCTTTTGTTCACTTTTTCCCTCTGCATTCTGCCCCTAGACTTCTGTCTCCATGGGTAATTTCTTATTGCACATAGGTGTGAATTAGCTCGTTAAAACAACCCTGAGCAAACAAATGGTCATGCTCTGATTTGCTGATTAGTTAATTTCAAACTGGCCTATGTGTATGAGATTTGCTACTTAAAAGCTAAACTATAAGGGTGCAATCACTGAAGGGCTCACCATTCTAAGGGAGGCATTACAAGGGAGGTGGACTTAACCAGGACTTGGAGAAGGACTTGGCTAAAAGAACAATCAGGATCCACTGGAGAAGAACACCTCACATTTGAAAACTGTGCAGTCCTCTTAAAGAGCCAGCTTCCAAACTCACCATCACTCTCTGGAGTTTAATACAAACTAAATCACTCTTAACACTTGGACTGTCTGGGATATTATAAGACTCTATGTGCTCGGATGAACAAACACCTCAAGTGCTTCTGTTAAGGACTTTATGGAGGTACAGGAATGTTGGAGCAGAGGTGAGAAGGGGGACTGAAGATGAACATCCTTCCCTGCAGCAATACGCACTCCTAAAGACTCTTGTTTTGCTTTCTCCCTGCTCTGTTACTCCACCTCACAATGCAACCTGCACTTTTACTGCTGTATTCAGCTCTGCTCCTATACTGCAGAATCCAGCACTCTATTTATATGCCTACTGCTCCCCATATTCATATTTCCCCCTCCTTACTGTCATCAAATCCATTTTGCAACCACACCCTGTGTATATTGCTCAGACCGACCCATCCTTCCACTCCAACCCACAGCAGTCACAAATCACATTCCCACCTACTGGCTGTATGTCTTATTCTCCTCCTTGTGGCTGGAGACATCTCCCCAAACCCAGGGCCCAATCATATCCCCATATGCCACTGCCCACGCCCACTCTCCTCCCCACCCCACAGAGGCTCTAATTTTTCTAATCTCATCCTCATCCCAACCCTCCCACTTCCTGCCCAGCCCTTCTCCTGTGGCCTTCTGAATGTCCGTTCTCTCTCTAACAAATCTACTCTCATACATGACCTTTCCTGCTCACAAGCTCTCCAGCTTCTCACCCTTACTGAGACCTGGCTCTCCCAACATGATTCAGCCGTGGAGGCTGCAGTCTCACATGGAGGCCTGTACTTCACACACACACACCACGCACAGTGGGTAGAGGTGGTGGCACAGGTGTACTGCTTGCCTCCTCGTGTCGCTTTCAGCTAATACCTGTTCCCCCATCTTTTTCCACTAACTCCTTTGAGGTACATGCTATCCAATTATTCCACCCTGTAGCAATGCGTGTTGCAGTTGTATACAGACCTCCCACAACCACACCCTCTGCCTTCCTTTCAGACTTAGAGAGCTGGCTTGCATTCTTTCTTTCCTCTGATGCTCCTGCTCTTATACTTGGGGACTTCAACTGTCACATTGATGATCCTTCCCTCTCTTGGGCCTCACGCCTCCTTCAACTAACCTCATCTTTCACTCTTCAACAATGGACTGACTCCAGCACACACACAGACGGTCACACCCTCGACTTGGTTTTCTCAAAGAACTGCTCCTTACTAGATTTCTCCATATCTCCTTTCCCACTCTCCGACCACCATCTCATAACCTTCTCTACAACCCTTTCCCTCACCCCCCAACTAACTACGGCCCCGCATTACACCCGCAACCTTCACTCACTAGACATTTCTGCCTTATCTTCTGCATTGCACTCAAACGTCTCCACCTTCAACACTCTTTCTGAATCGGACAGACTTGTAGAATACTACAACAACCTCCTCTCCTCATCACTTAATCTGTATGCCCCCATCCAGGCCCGTAACAAACGCCCCTCAAACCCACTGTATTTTCCTGATCCTCCATCCTATGTATTTGATTCCTTTACTTCAGTCACAGAAGCAGAGGTCTCCCTCCTGCTGTCTACATCACCACTCACCACCTGTTCCCTTGATCCCATAACATCCCACCTCCTCATTCCTCTGCAACACACATTAGTACCCATGTTAACTCGGGTATTCAGCTCCTCCCTATCCTATGGCATCTTCCCCTCCGCATTCAAACATTCAATAGTATCTCCAATCCTCAAAAAAAGTTCATTAGACCCCACCTCCCCATCCAACTACTGCCCCATATCCCTCTTGCCCTTTGCCTCTAAACTCCTTGAGCGCCTAGCCTACTCTCGTCTACTTACCTTCCTCAACTCCCATAACACCCTGGACCCCCTGCAGTCTGGCTTTCGGCCTACTTTCTCTACAGAAACCGCCCTTCTTAAAGTAACAAATGATCTCCACACTGCAAAAACCAAAGGCCATTTCTCTCTTCTTATCCTCCTAGACCTTTCGGCAGCATTCAACACAGTCGACCATACCCTTCTATCCCAGATTCTCAAATCACTTGGTACCTGCGGCCTGGCACATTCCTGACTTCTATCCTATCTCTCTCAATGGTCTTTCTCTGTGACATACGCCAACACCTCCGGCCCCCCTCTTAGTAGGTGTACCCCAAGGCTCTGTTCTGGGACTTCTTCTCTTTTCTCTGTATACACTCTCCCTGGGGCAACTGATAAAATCCTTTGGCTTTAACTACCATCTCTATGCAGACGATACACAAATATATCTCTCAGCACCCTCAATATCACCAGAAATACAGCGGCGGGTCTCAGATTGCCTTAACGCTGTCTCTTCCTGGATGGCTCATCGTTGCTTAAAACTTAACTTATCCAAGACCGAGCTCCTTATCTTCCCTCCTAAATCCTGCACAACACCTCCATTCTCTATAACTGTCAAAGGCTCCACAATTTACCCTGTAGACAAGGCCCACTGCCTTGGGGTAACTTTGGACTCTTCTCTTTCCTTCTCCACCCACATTAACAACGTTACCAAAACCTGTCTCTTCTTTCTTCGGAATATAGCAAAAATCCGGCCATTCCTCTCTCAACCGTCAACAATTTTAAATCTAAACTAAAAGATCACCTTTTATCTCTAGCAATAGCATAATATGGAAACATTATCATTATTATCATAAGCCGAACACTGCACTTTCTCCTCTACCAGCTTGTATCTGTATATCACCCATCCTATACTTAGATTGTAAGCTCTACGGGGCAGGGACCTCTTATCCTAATGTATACTCACCTGTCGTTCCTCTTATGACTGCCTATTTAAGCACTTAATCACTGCACTTATTGTACCCCTGCTGTATTAAATGTAATCTGTAAAGTGCCAAGTACACCGGTTGGCGCTATATAAATAAAAATATACAATACAACACAATTATAAAAACACTGCAGTATAGAAACCATTTTTGCTATTTTATATAGTATTTTTGATAAAGTAACAGCAAGTGATATAGTAGTTTCCAAAAAAAACTAAAAAGGGAGTATATATTATGCATGGGGTGTGCTCCAAGACCCATAGGTTAAGTTGACAAGACCTTCCTATTACTAGGGACACATATGACATATGAACATTTCAGGGCTACACTGAAATCAAATCAGCCCTACAAGATGCATGTGTGAGGTCTGCTAAGTCTACCACAAGGACTGCATCTCCTTTCTCATGGACCTAAAAAGTGTTTGGTTAAAGAACAGAGGAGATGATTTTCTAAATACAAACATGTAAAAATGTCATTTAATTTAAAAGGGGCCTTTTCCTCTTTGGATACTAAAGGACCTCTCTATCAATAAAAAGGGTTAAAAGACATTTTTTTAAATCAATAGGAATTTGTATTTGTTCCCTAGGTGTAGTTGGTTTGTCCCAGAATTTCACAGCCTCGTTGTGTTCTATAGATTATGGCTTACGTATTTTATTGGCATCAGTAAACAGACAACAGTATATTGTAGAAACCTGTAGTAATCATTCTGAGAAGCTGTTATAAAACTGATTCATTTTACTATGAATACTATTGATATTTACCTAATTGCTAAGTACAATTGTACATAGATTGTATAATTTGAGTATAAATTATAGTAGCAATTCAGTCTTGCTCACACAAATATATGTTAATTGGAGATCTATTATCCCTTATTCTGACAATCCCATAATTAAGATTTGTATTTCTAGTCATAATTGTTTCAGATCCTTAAACCACTGATGTAAATTGCCAGATTGAAAATAAATAATATTATACAATTAAAAATGTGGACAACTGATTTTCATAAAAATAATATGTTTATTATTAATTTTACATTCCTCAATGTATTATACCACAGGTTACTGCAGTATAAAGATGTATTATTTTGTAGCAATGCACACAAACCATATTACTGTACCTACATTTTGAGTTGCCTACGTTTTGAATTTAATGCCCTGGGAACCAAAGGAGTATACAATGAATGGCGAAGCACTCTGTTCCTCAAGGAGTTAAAGAACATCTCCGCCATCATATGAAGGATACATATCAATAATGTTTATTTTGTAATTAGTACCTCTTGAAAGTGCCTTCATTTTAGTCATGATTTTTTATTATTATTTATTATTTTTTTATTATTTTATAAGGCTAAACCACTTTGCACCCCATTGTTTCGCATATTCATACTTTTTTGCTGTTTAATGTCAAATGGAATTTTTAGGTTCTTTTCTATGAACATATGTCATACACTGTGTTTTCTACAGACCCTGCACTTTAAAAAGATACCCTTGGTTTGTAGAGCTCCCCTAACATGACCAAGAAATGTTACCCATAATGCAAAGAAACATTTTTTTTTTTAATTAAATTACAATAAAGTGAATGACAAAACTATCCATTAGCATATTTTGTGTGTGTTCCACTAGCAAATGCTTATGGTTCTAAACGTGGTATTAACTTATCTTTCTAAAACACCCAAAGTCATATTTTTATGCTTAGGTCTTCCTGTAAAGATTAGCAATTAACTTTTACATTGCTACTCATTTTCTACTGAAATGTTTGAAAATCATATAATTTCCTAAGGTATTCAGTACCTATTGCAAGTCTGAGAAAATAGTTTCATACTGGTGTGCACTTAAATACCATAGAGGGTGCAAGGAGTAGGGGTGGGTGAAAGGTCCACTGTGTTCCCGTGAAAAAAATCAGTGAAAACCACATTCTTGTCTGCTTTTTCGTGGGGAAATCTGCTTTAAAAACAGCAATTAAAATCTTTGCATTTTTTGCCCATTGTCCAAAATTCTTGCAATTTTTTCAATGTCTAGAAAGTTTCCGCCCATTGATTTACATGTTTTTCCCCTATTTGCTATAATATGACATATTCTCTGAAGTGATACAGAATAGAAGCAGCTACAGAGCAAGGTAGAAATGCTGTGCTGCTGTTCTGTGATTTTCTTTTTTTTTTTGAGGCAGGAGAGGTTCATAGTGACTGATATCACTATGAACAAGTTTAAAACTAATAAAAGGAGGAACTGGAAGGACCCTTATGTGTCTACTGCCTTTGAGGAGGAAGAGGAAGTGAGCACTACACAACCAATGCTGGCCAGTCCCCCTAAATCACCCCTAGGGATCTTGGGGAATTTAATATCAAGAGAGGAAGAAACAAGTAGTAGTGAAAGCAGGACAGGTCAGCTGCCTTTGCCTGCTGCCAGACATGCTGCCCCTGCTACCACCATTGCTGTGCAAGATGTGCTGCCCCTGTTGCAACCAGTGTTGTTCCTTCTGCCAGTGCTGAATCTGCTGCCACTAGTACTGTGCCTGCTGTCAGATGTGTTGCCCCTGCTGCCACCAGTGCTGTACTTGCTTCCACCACTGCTCAACCTGCTACCAGTGGGTCTTGTAATAATCAGGAGGGGGGGGGAAGGAGACGATGATGCCACATGTGACAGCAGGGTACCCTAAGTCACACTTACCATCCTCAAGCAGTCCTGCCAGTGCTATTACTACTACTAAGAAGGTCCAGCAGCTTGTTAGTGTTAGGAGTGTAGTAGGGAGTAATCACATTCATATTACTAGTGACTATAAGGGGGAAGACTCAGCGGCTGAACTTGGTGTGGTTGGTGTTATTAGTAGTAACAGTAATGGTGAAGCAGCAGGTGGGAATAGTGTTAGGAGAGAGGTAGGGGAATCAATTGAGACCATCCAGACTAGTGGTCAAGGGAGCCCACACCATTCTCCTGGCCCTGGGAGTCCCCTTTCCCCCACGGCATTGTCCAGGTGGAACATGATCCTGACAAAGCCAGAAATGGTGTTGGATAACAGGCGCAGCAATAATACCACCACCACCAGGAGCACAGATCAGCTGCCTGTGCCTTCTGCTAGTGTTGCCAGTCTGCCTTCTTCAGATCACCAATAAATGGCAAGTGTGACATTAGGGGACCCTCTGTCACATTTCTCTTCACCTCCTCCAACCAGCAGTGAGATGTCTGTAATAGAGCAACAGCAGCAGCACGTAGGGACCAGTGGTGGTGGTGATCATTGTGGAGAAGCTGGGGTGGAAGAGTCATTAATGGCCTTTTTAACCCAAACAGAGGAGGAATGAAAGATGGGATAAGGATGGGCGTTACCTCTAAGACCATTAGTGAGCTTTTGGAATTTGTGACTGCTTTAATTCCTTCTGCTGCTGAGTTGCAAGGGCAGCAGGATGCCAAGGAGCAGGCTTGTGTGCCACAGACCACCTTGGACATAGTGGGAATAGGGACAACAAGTGATGTAAGACTAGGACAGGTTCCTCTTGCCAGCAGTAGCAATACTTCTGAGACAGTTGCGACACCATCCTCTGCCCCAGCCAGTGAATGTTGAGGAGAAGAATAAAGAAGCCATTTTCTCCACCTGTTACCTACCGCCCTGAAGTCATGGGTGTGGGACTATTTTTTTCTTGGGGCAGGCACAGTACAGTCATCTCCAATGGCACTGTGACAAATCAGTGAAAAGGGGAAAGGAGGGAACACACCTTGGCACAACTGCCCTGATAACAAACATGAAAAACAGACACCATGACATTTATGTTAAACATGTTAAAGCCAAACACCGACCACAGAAATCTATCACCGGGGTTGCTGTACCCCCTGATTGTCCAGAAAGGGAACAAGAGGTGAGGCGGATATCAAAAAGGAGGAATAGAGAGACACAGACAGAGGCTGGAAGTTTGATGAAGAGCGAAACAACTAGCTTGCCATCACCTTCTTCATCTAGCATAACTACATCTTCTGCCAATCCACCTCGTTCATCATTAACTCCCCCGCCAAATGAAAGCCACCCTGTAGATGTCAGCTTGTGTCCACCCATTGGTGGCACATGACAGTGTGGTGGAGGAGAATTGCAAGCAAGACATCAATCAGCATCTGAGGAGGTTACATCCCACAGAATATGCTAAGCTGGTGGCACAGAAGGTTCATCATTACTATTAAACTGTCAGCAAGTTATCATGTGTCCTTAGCGGGGTGTGGACAAGGGGTATAATGAAAGCAGCAGTACTTGTTTTTGGTATCATGGTGTTTGGATACATTTGTGCCAGGGTGTTATTTACCACACACACATACTGTGCGCATTGCAGTTGCTGATGAGAGGCACTGTTCCTGCTCTCAAGGGAAACATTTCTATTCTAGTAACAACACACGCATGATTTTGGAGGAGGGGCAGGTGGAGAAGAATTATTGGCCAATTTCTTCTTTTCTCAACATATACTGGGGACTACTTATTGTGCTGCTACTGTGTCAGGCTCATCACTGGTGCTAGTCGTGGCAAGTGGAACCTTCATCATCATTCACCCATGTTACTGCTGTTGTTGATCTGATTCCCTTTGAGCTGCCTAATCATCCTTCTGCTTAAACAGCTCAGCAGTAGCAAGAACAGCAGTCACAAATTCCACATCTACATCAGGACATTTGACATTGGCCAGTGACCACTGGAAACACGACATGACCTGCTGGCACTAGGCCAGTAGGGCATTTTTTTTTCTCAGGGCTTGTGCTTAAAAAAAAATAATAATATAGGCCTACAAAAAATAAACAATTTTGGGGGGTTTGTTTCTAACAAAACTACAAATCAAAGTTTCCTTAGTGCTTGTGCCAAACAAGTCTAAGTCCCACAAATCGAAGTTGCCTCGGGACTTGGGCCTCTAACAACAAATCTTACAAATCATCCTCTATAAAATACATTGTCATGTCAAGTATCAGTCTACCCCAGGCAGCTTACGTCAGGGGGTCCCTGTCTCTATCAAGTTACATACAAATGTCTCATTTTATTTTTATTTATTTTTTTTATTAACTTTCCCCCCAATACCAGTCAAGAAACCCCCCAAAACAAATTCCCTATTCAACTGATTCTTTCCCCAGACTTTACCCACTAACAGAGGCACCCTCCTCAGATCCCTTTTATATCATGTCTTATGGGGAGGTTTTAATTGTATTTATGATTTATTTTTATTAACTGCCACCAATCCCAATAAACAACCCCCCCCAAAAAAAACATTCCCCGTTCAACTGATTCTTTCCCCACACTCCACCAACACAGGCACTCTCATGCTGTTTTTATACTATGCCTTTGGGAAATAAATTAATATTTGCTATGTGTTGTGTGTAAATTCAATGTTCCCATTGATTTCAATGGAATAAGCTTGGTGGAAAAACTGCACTTTACTTGGGAGATTATTCGGCAAGGGGGAAGTGCCATTATTCACCAATTTCAGTTTGAGGTGAAAATTTTCGCCCAGCTCTAGCCTGGAGTACGGATGGGCTAAATGTTTTGTCTCAAAAGTTAAGCAGGAAAAAAATAGCACTTTGTAGCAAAAAGTGGCATTTTCCCATGTTTTTGCCATTTTTATCATTGCATTGAAAGAAATTATAAGAAAGTATTCACCCCCACATTGAAAGTATATAATTTGTTTCCTCCATGCTAATATAAAAGGGGTGTCAGGTTCCCACATGTTGTCTTGCATGTTGTCTCGCATGTTCCAAGAAAAAAAATCTGTTGAGGTACAAAGAGCAACATAAGGGAAACCGGGTGCCACTGGTGATCACTTACCTCCCTCAAGTTGAAATTATACGCAAGATATCAAGAGAACTTCAAACAACATTACATACTCCCTTTCAGACAGTCACCCAATTTAAAACAACTGATGGTAAGGAGTGCCCTGGACAAAAATACAAGAAATGGCACATCTCCCTGCCTACAAAAGAGGTGTGAAACATGTGTACACATTTACAGCAATGGCAAGGTACCTGTACCAAACTTCCAGTTAAACCACAAGATCAATGATACCTTTACTTGAAAAACATCCAATTTAATATACCTCATGTGTGCAAAATTCCCAACAGCTATCTATGTGGGTGAAACAGGCCAAGCATTACATAAATGTTTTAATTCCCACAGATCCAGTGTTAACAACAAAAAAGACAGAGACACCAGTAGGAGAAAATTTTTGCTAAAATGCACACAGTGTCAGGGACATTAAGCTGGCTCTATTAATGGGAATGTTCTGCACTCCAAGTGACAGAAAAATATGGGAGGTTAAATTAATGCTCCAGTTTAATACTTTAAATAATGGCCTGAAACAGGATATGAAATGTCTGTCACATTATCACATTGTGGATTACCCTGTACAACAGACAGCCCGAGTCCTACTGGAAGTGTAAATACATTTGACATCTTCAGAGGAAGACAGAAATTTACATCCCATTCCTTTGTCATTGATTGATCAAAGAATCTGGGTCTGGACTGAGCTGATCTTATCTGCTTTCCATTCTAAACAATGTAATGTGTACTTGTATTTAAGAGAGATGTTTTCATATTTATCATTACAATATGCCTGAAGGCGAGACCTGAGAGTCTTTGAAAGCTTGTATTCTAAATCTGCTTAGTTAGACAATAAAGGTGTTTACTTGACTATAATTGCCTTCCGGAGTTAAGAAAGGAGAGTTCAACAGGCCTCAAGATCTGATTCAACTAACAGTGTAAATTCAAAACCCTTTTACCTCCAACGAGGAACCAGGCAGGGTTCTGTCTCATCCTGGGGCCTTCTGACCCAGGGTCTTGGATGTACTGGGCAGGTTTGGCAGTTTATTGGTATTGAAAATCAACCTTGAGAAATCAGAGGAGCTCTGGCTCTTGGCTGATCCAGTGCCCGGGGCTACTCCGACAAATGCCAAATACTTCCCTAAAGTATTTGGGAATACATATCACCAAATGAGTGTTGGGACCATATGCTGTCAATGCCCCCCCCACTCGCCTTAGTATGCATGTCAATGGACTTTACACAGTGGGGGCGACTGCCTCACACTTTTGGGGGATGAATAAATTCTTATTAAAATTGTGACCTTCCCCAGACTCCTTTATGTATTGCAGATACTCTCACTGTACCTATCTCAGAGAGATATTGAGTCCACCCATAGAAAATTTCAAATATTTATGTGGAGGGCTAGGAGACCAAAACTGACCTGAAAAAAGTTACAGCAGTCCAAGATAAAAATGGGCAATGGTCTTCTTGAACTCCATTTATATAATGTAGCTAGCTTGCTGAGAATAGCAAAGGACTGGGTATTTCAAACTAACACTGACAGTTCTAGAAACCAGCAATACTTGCCCAACATGGACCTGAGCTATCTGCTGCACACTCCCATCACACAGATCCCACAGGAGGGATTGTCTAACCCATTGCTCCTTCCCACACTAAAATCTTGGCAATTTTTTCTGGGAGCTTTTACCAAAACAGATGTGTCTCTAGGTTCTTTCCATTGCTACACAACCGAGACTTCCAAAATGGCCAGGTACATACATGTTTTTGTCTGTGGAAAGCGAGGGGTATAAAGATGGCGAGGCAGCTACTGGATATGATTGCCTGCTGGGTGCATACCTTTAAAAGCCTGAAGAGAAATATAGATTCCCTTCCCAAGCAAAATTATATGCACAGAAACTTCTTCGGCAGCTGGCTCCGATCAAGGAGTGAAGCTAGTTTGACTCCTATTTTGTGAGATCTGACTCCTCTAAGCTTTCAGCATCCCAAATATACAAATTTATCCTGCCTGTGTAAATCATACTATAAAGGTGAAAGGTTTGGCCTCGTGGGTGACTGATCCGGGTGGGCCTAATATGGAGATTTGAGACAATTTCTTAGGCGTTAAAAATGTATCCCTTCTGCCTGCTTCCAATATTGCGTGCTGCTTAGAGCATATATTTCCCCCATGCTGTCACATAAGATAGGGCTAAGGGACATGCTATATTGTTTGAACTGTGATGAGGAGAGAGATGATATAATGAATCTGATGTGGTGGTGCCCCATGACACAGAGCTTCTGGCTCAAAATAGGGCAGTTCATAAAAAATATGTGTGGAGTACAGGTCCCCTATGGACACCCCTGCTTTCATTGCAGGATGTTATGGTATCGTTCCCATCAGGTCCCCCCATTTTGACAGCACTCAAGTGCATCCTGACTCACTGGTCAACTGCTCCCACTCCTTCCTTAAAACAATGGGTCAATAAGTAGCTCCATATCTGTTTCGGCTGATAGCCACGTGTAATGAGGAGAGAGAAATATGCATGCGCGTGTGAGAACCTTCTTTAAAATTCTCTCTAGAGAGACACAAGCCCAGTTTTACAAATGTTTTCCTTATGATGGATGCTGCCAGCCCCTCCGGAAATGGAGATGAGCATTGACCCATGCAGACAAAGAGTCATTGTCTGTCGCAGAGATATTGCTTATTCTGGGGTTGACAAGTTTTTTAATCAGAGGGGGGAGGGTGCCGCAGGGGTCCCAGGGTTTGTTGTGGGTGGTCAGGGGTTTTGGTTAACTTTTCTGTTGTATGTGATATTGTGGTTTATGATTGTGTACTTAAAATCTCAATATAAAGTGTGATAAAAAAAAAGAAAGGAGAGTTAACAGAAGTCAACAACTTTTTTTTACTGATAAGTGATAGTCAGTAAAAGTCAAAAAGGAAGGTGATCCAAGTTCCTTCCTGTGCTGGCTGAGCCTCTACTATAATTCACTGACAGGTATACATTTGCAGACAGATTAAAGCACATCATACACCAAGAGACAGAGAAGAACAACTTTCTTTACACCCCTACAACCACAAGAAGAGGGACAGTTATGAAGTGAAGAGTGGTGGTGCTGGTCTAGTCTCATCCTCAACGGCAGTAAAGTTAGGAAACAGCTGGTGTTGGAATTTTAAAACTAGTTGAGTGCACAGGCATATAGACTATGAAATGGAGAAGAAAACTTTTGTGGTTGCAGGTAGTGTGCATATGATTCCTTTGTAGACATTGACAAACATGGACAGTTTACAACTGAATACATGTATAAATAAATAAAAAGATATTGGCAGATACATGACCAGAGACAGGCAGGGACCTTGACCCGAGCTTTCACTGCAACTACAATAACTGATACTAGGCAGATATGTATATGATTCATTAGTCCACACACAAACAGTTCAGTTGTATGCTTTAAAGTAAAAATCAACACATTTTTCATTATGTCCAGCAAACATTAGAACTAAACCTTTTAAGAACACTGAAGATGACAATGAGTTGCATTCTTGTGTTATTACCATAGCAGAGAAGGGTTTAGCAGTTAAATTAACTACTGCATCTTACACTGACAGTAGAATGGGTAAAAAAAGTCAGAGACATTTCCTGCAGGAATGTTCACGAAAAACAACAATTTCCCACCAATAAAGAATACCTAAAATTTTTGTCTTTTTGACATTGCCAATAAATTTCCCGCAATAATTTTTCCCCTCTGTTTTCTATGAATACAAGATTTCCCACCACAATATTACTTATTCTGGAGACTAACGTGGAGAAATAAATAGCTAAAAGTAATAGTTGTGAGTCTTACAGCAGCATATGCCTTGAAAAATTGTTAGCAGGCTGAGTGCCTTTGTCCACGACACTAACTTGTTGCTTAAGTAACACTGACTCAACCATCCTTGAAAAATAACTGCAGCCTGGGATAATCCAGAAGGGTGTAACATGTAACATCAGTTCTTTAAAGCCTCTGTTTTCAATAAAAGGAAAGGGCAGCATGTCAACCACCAACATTTCGGCAAGTTTGCTAGCACTATTTTTATGCAGATTTTGACTTCTTTCTTAGTAAGTGTGGGATGGCAGTACATAGTGGAATAACTGTGAAACTTTATTGCATGACTTGAGGAGGTGGTGGGGGTGGAGACGCTATGTGTTGGCACTCTATGGGTTGGATTTAAAGGGGTACAGTAAAACAGCTATTAGGGCAAAATGGAATAATGGCCCATTAGAAAAAAGTGCTACTGAGCCATTCAATTGCCCTACCAGCTGAAATTACAAAGGACGTTATGCCACAAAAAATGACTTGTGGCCAAACGTCTGTTTTGTATATTAAGTTCTTCTTTCCTCTCTCTTCCTTCTTCTCCATCTTCTTTCTTCCTCTGGTCCATCTTCTTTCTTCCATCTCCTCTTCATATACCTGTAAAAACAAAAAGAGATATAAATAAATATGGGCTCGATTCAAATGTTGGCGTTAAAACCAGCGTGAAGTAAAAAACTGCCTTTGCGAGTTAAACAAGACTGGGTAACGTGAGATTCAAAACACACAATAAAAATGTTACCTAGCACCACAGCCAATCACAGCACTCCATAGTAGAAAGTTCAGTCAGAAAATCCAAAACCACCGTCACCTATTTTTTTCTGGAGAACAGCACACAAGTCAGAGTACAAAACCACGTCTCCAGTTCTGAACAGCATTCTCTTTGCTTTTCCCTACCCAGCCACTAGGGGAACACAGTGATGGCTTTCAGCACCATGGACAGCTTTGAATGCCATAGGGATAAAAACTAGTACACCAAGCACTACACAATACCCCCCTTTGACATTCTCCCCCCCTTAGTATGTCACATATATTGCATATATGGAACATACTAACCCCATCCACATTCACCTCATGGACTTCCATGTAGTGGACAAATCTGTCTTTTATTCCACAATTAACCCTTTGAGTACCAGAGAGGTAGGAAAGCATTGCTTAGCATATTTCCTTCCCCTCTGGTGCTCAAAGGGTTAATAGGCAAGGTATGGACTACATACCTGGCACTTGGTACCAGTTCTAGAAATATGCCCAAATGATTTTGAAAACCCATGGCACAACGTGGGTTCACCATTATACCGTAGAGGGAGAGAAGCAGATCCAGACAGCCCTCGGGGCAACACATGTTCTGCATTGGCTACTACTACCAGTGCGCTGTGCGATTAGGAGCGTTTGCATAGCCAAGGATATTTGATCAATTCGTTGATCTTACTTATCCATACGGGAGATAACTCTAGGCAACTGTGAACTACCTGCACCTTCAGCAGTCATGGCCCTTTCGTACTGTCATGGGACTGTTAGACAAATAAATACTCTGACAG
The DNA here is from genome assembly GCA_037306005.1 of Rhinophrynus dorsalis. Lineage (NCBI taxonomy): Eukaryota > Metazoa > Chordata > Amphibia > Anura > Rhinophrynidae > Rhinophrynus > Rhinophrynus dorsalis. The sequence continues at coordinate 399,963,725 of CM074718.1, forward strand.
GTACAGGTAAAATACAGATTTTATTGAAATTCAGGCAGTTAATATTAAACACACTTCCCCAACCTTCCCGGGTCAGACGTGGGGACAGTGCAAGTTCCACTACAGGAACAGCACTGAACTTAGCCAGACTGCCTCCGGATTAATGAGAATCCGGATGTAAGCACAATCCATGAACAGCAAGTGGAAGGGCACACAAGCAGGGAGCAAGGAAAGGCTCAAGTAACCTAGAACGCTAGGATACTACGTACGTCCTAGAATGCTAGGACCATCGGACAATATGGATGGCCAGAGCTGCTAACCCACTAGCACTCACACTAGGATGCCCAATGGAGAAGTGAGATACGCAGGCCGAGGTCATACATAAATCAGGTAGTCAGACAGAGCCAGGGTAGCATGTAGTGGGTAGTCAGCAAGGCCAAGGGTCATACACGGAGCGGTTAGTCAGACAAGCCAGTTCGAGCACAGACTGGTAGTCAGACAAGGCCAGAGGTTCTGTAACGGTTTGTACGACACTCAGACACAGTAGGTTGGAATAAAACACAGTTTTATTAAAAGACACAATGAAAATACCCTTGGTGGGCTATAGCATATCACAGCAGAATAGACAGGTATAACATAGGACTTGACAGATGCCTACACAGGCCCAGTATAATAATAAGCGGGATAATACATATACTGTCACAGGTCAGGAATAACAAGAACTCAGCACTGCATGGGTTAAAGTCCAAGTGATATAATCAGTTTCTGATGTGGTGTGTTCAGTAACACCCAGTATGATGGAATAATAGTGATCAGGAGACTGAGGTGCTAGAGTGGAGACAAGCACTTTAGATCTGCTGGAGCAGAGCTGAGACTTATACCTCCTGCCGTAGCAGTAACGAAGGCCACACAATACTCTGCAAGAGCTGTATGAAATAGAGCCACAAGCACCCTGCAGATGCAGTCACGGAGGCTACGATATTCTGCAAGATCTGAATAGAAAAGAGCCAATGGCACCCGACCGGTGCCATTACGGAGGCAACAGTACTCTGCAAGAGCTGAATAGAAAAGAGCCAATGGCACCCAGCTGGTGTAGTAACGGAGTGAAAGCACTGTGCAAGAGCTGTACGGAAACGCAACCACGGTCACACTGCCGGAGCAGTAACGGAGGCAACAGTAGCTCTGCAAGAGTTAACGGAAGGCTCAGCAGTAACGGAGGCAACAGTAGCTCTGCAAGAGTTAACGGAAGGCTCAGCAATAACGGAGGCAACGGTGGCTCTGCAAGAGTTAATGGAAGGTTCAGGCAGCAACGGAGGAAACAGTAACTCTGCAAGAGCTAACGGGATGCTCAGCGGAATGAATACTGCCAGAGCAGTAACGGAGGCAACGGTGACACACTGACTGGTAGGCCCAGACTAGGGCAGAAATAATAATGTCACCCAGCGACACGATGAGCAGGAACCGGAGAGCTGGGCCGGATCACGGAGCAGGAACGTCAGATAAGCCAGGTCAAATCACGGACCAGGAACGTCAGCCAGGCCGGGTCAGATCACGGAGCAGGAACCAGAAGCGGAGTAGTCAAACAGTCCAAGTCGGTACACGGGAACACAGCAACTCAAGTAAGCACTGGTACAGGAACACCACGAAAGGGCACCAGACTGGTGCCAGAGGCCCAGTATAAAAAGGCCATACTGGGTGGGCCAAATCAAGCTTAGCCAATAGGAGTGCAACGCACAGAGACTGACAGGAAAAGCACGGGCACCGAGATCGGTTCAGACACTAATTGGTAGTCAGACAAAGCCATGGGTCATACACAAACCTGAAAGATAGCCAGAAATGGATCACAACAGAGAAAAATAATGCCTGGGAACACCACAAAAGGGCAATCAGGCTATGACCGAACGTGACTTATAACATCTCCTAGGAAGGAGGAGTTACAAGGCTAAGGTGACAATGGCCTATAAAATGTCGAGCGCATAATGACACGCAAGCAACCAGGAAGTCCGCTGCCAGAATGTAGCCGCCAGTCACTACAGGAATAGTCAGGCAGCCAAAGCCCGAATCACGGCACCGTGATACAACTTCAACTGATAACTTTGATACATAAGCCAGAAATGTAAAACCATACCCCAAGAAAACATGTACTACTATCACTGTCCTTTTCACACTCTACTAAGAACACAAGATGTCAAGATAGAAGACTTAATAAAAATAATGAACCCTCCCTGCCTCCTGCTTAGGGTATTCAGTAGGGTGGAATGATCCCCTGCATTTGATTGTTCTCTACCACTTTGCCATATGTGGACAGCACACCACACATTGTGCAGTGGGTGGACACAAACTGCCAGATCCTCATATCTACAGACTCACTATTAGCTGGTGGAGGAGGTAACAGAGTTAAATGTGTTATGCATTAGGAGGAGGGAGAGGATACTGAAGGTGCCAGGGTGGGGACTATGGGTACATCTACCTGGACCCTACAACAAGAAGATGATAATGATGCAGGTGTTAAGCTCATCATTGAAGTTCCAGAATGGCTTTCGTTTGTCTTCCTCTGGGATTTTCAGCCCTGTTCTTTGTGCACTTGGATAGATACAAGATTGTTGAAAATCCCAGCAGATCTTGATTTTTTGGGTGTTCTGTTTTCGCATGCTTAACATAAACCCTGCCATCTGCTTAGGGTATTCAGTAGGGTAGAATGATCCCCTGCACTTGATTGCTCTCTACTAGGGATGAGCGAGCACCCCGATGCTCGGGTGCTCGGGTGCTCTGACCGAGCACCCCCTGATGCTCGAGTGCTCGGCCGAGCACCCGAGCCCCATTCAAATGAATGGGAGCACTCGAGCATTAAACCAGGCACCCCCTGCTCTGATGAGCGGAGGGTGCCTGGTCAATGTCCCCCTTCATCTCCGCTATGCCCCTCTTCCACAATGTCCCCCTTCATCTCCTATGCCATAGCGGAGATGAAGGGGGACATTGTGGAAGAGGGGCATAGCGGAGATGAAGGGGGACATTGTGGAAGAGGGGCATAGAGTCTATGCCCCTCTTCCACAATGTCCCCCTTCATCTCCGCTATGCCCCTCTTCCACAATGTCCCCCTTCATCTCCTCTATGGCATAGGAGATGAAGGGGGACATTGTGGAAGAGGGGCATAGCGGAGATGAAGGGGCACATTGTGGAAGACGGGCATAGCGGAGATGAAGGGGGACATTGTGGAAGAGGGGCATAGAGTCTATGCCCCTCTTCCACAATGTCCCCCTTCATCTCCGCAATGCCCCCTTCATCTCCGCAATGCCCCCGTACCTCCATTCCCTGGTGGTCCAGCGGAGCGTCTTCGGATCTGTGCCTCTTCCGGCACAGATCCTCTTCACCCGAACATGTCGGGCGAGCACATGGCGGTACTCGTACGAGTACCGCCATGTGCCGAGCAGAGCGATGCTCGAGCCGATCCGAGCATCGGCCGAGCACGCTCGCTCAACACTACTCTCTACCACTTTGCCATGTGTGGTCAGCACACCACGCATTGTGCAGTGGGTGGACACAAACTGCCAGATCCTCATTTCTACTGACGCACTATCAGCTGATGGGGAGGTAGCATAATAAAATGTGTTATACATTAGGAGGAGGGGAGGATACTGAAGTTGCCAGGGTGGGGACTATGGGTACATCTACCTGGACCCTACAACAAGAAGATGATAATGATGCAGGTGTTACACTCATCATTGAACTTCCAGAATGGGTTTCTTTTGTCTTCCTCTGGGATATTCAACCCTGTACTTTGTGCATTTAGATTGGTACAGGAGTGTTGAAAATCCCAGCATATGTTGATTTTTTGGGCGCTCTGTTTTCGCATGCTTAACATAAACATTGTGGTGTATATGTTGCATGTGTTTTATGAGGGCAAATGTTCCAAGGTGTGTCCTCTCCTTAACATTTTTACTACCATACCGCACATAGTGTAGAGTGCAGTAACAGATGAATGCACTGTGCCTGCCCCAAGGGAAACATTTTCCCACACCCATAATTTCAGTGAGGGGATAGATGGAGAAGAATGGGCTTCTCCAGAATCACCTTTACTGTCTGGGGCAGGTGAAGCCTCTGCTGCTGCTACATCAGGATCTGCACTAGAGTTAGGACCAAGCAGTATGGATGGTAAGTGGAGCTTGTCCTTATTGTGTGGCACACTAGCCTGTTCATCATAATCCTGTCTTACTCTGATGACTCAGCAGCAGGAATTACAACAGCAGAAAATCACTGCTGTTGGTGGTGGTGATGCCCATCATCTGCATCGCTTTCTCCCATTTCTTAATGCTTTCCTCCAAAAATGCTCCCATACTCGCCTCCAAACCAGATGCTGCACCATCACCCTTACTCTGATCAAAACCACTACCAGTCTCTTGTTGCTCTTTGGGACTTGCTGGGAATGACAAGTGTGACTGAGGGGCCCCTGCTGCCACACTTGCCATCTCCTCAGAAGAATGCGCACTAGCAGTAGGTAAAGACAGCTGTGCTCATACAGCTATCCAGTTCTGCCTTCTTCAATATACTAACCCAGTAGTGCAATTCTGGTGGAGGACTGGGAATCAATGGTCCAGGGGTATGTATGCTCCCTTGACTACTGCTGTTTCTGATGATGATGATTCTTCCTCCATCTCTGTATCAGCAGCTTCAGGATCCACCCAGCTTCAAATAGTTTTTTCATTGAAACTTTTATTTTTATAGTTTTCTCTCTCTTCCTGTCTCTGCCTGTTTCCACTCTCCTTGTCTTCTAAACTACACCATGCTTCATTGTGGGAATTCTGGGTTTTTTAGGTATGGAGATGGGATATTTTGCCACTAGATGTACCACATGTATGGTTTGCTTGATTTTGTAATGGATAGAAAGGAGCAGAAGTTTGAAATAAAACACATTTGAAACTATGACATTATAGGTGTGGTATATTTTCTGGAATGTCTATGTGGGCTACCCATGTAGGGCAGACTAAGCAGAGTTTAAAAGGAGATTCTATGAACATAAAAGAAACATCTGTGTAAAGTCTGAAAATCACTCCATTTCACACCACTTTTTAGAATATCATAACTCCAACAAATGGCTACTCAGCGGGTATGCTATTGAATCTGTGGAAGAGGATTTCATAAAGGGGGACTATGGTGCCAACTTAATGAAAACATCAAACTGGCATCCTTCCTATAATTACTATACAGAGAAAAATTAAATCCTCTTGACAGAAGAAATATAATATCGGCAAAGTGTGTTTGAGATACCCTAGGGTAAAAACTTAACAAAGAATGATGATACCCACGCACTCACACCAGACAAACCAGACCTTATACAGTATTAATCGCAATCTGCTACAGGGGAATGACTTCTGAAAAGGAAAGAGTGGTCTGGGGGCCAAAAGAAAACCCTGCAGAACGAGCACACCTGTACAATGCTACGGAACTGCAATAATAAAGTCAAGTAACAACTGGAATTAAAATCTAAGTTTTATTAAAATTATCATTTAAAAGAAAGAAAAAACATGTGTGTCTATTACACACACCCTAGTTAGGACAATCGCAAGGCAAGATGCTAGCCGCTAGCATTTAATTGTAATTTAAATTATATGTAAAGAAACATTAAAAGGTACAAATAATGTTCTTTTATCAAAGGTGCTAGATAGGTTGTTAACCCTCAATAGTCCAGTAATAAAATCAAGGATTGGAGTTACATGTGCTACTATAATGTTGTCCAATGACTTTGGATATTAACATAGATATTAAGTCATATTGTAGTACTCAGAATAGTAACACATTAAATTGTTGGGGCAATTACTGATTCACCACTTAGATAGTAAAATGCACCCGCTGTCAATAATACAAATAGGAATGAGTCCCTCATACACCAAACAAGTTTACAGTGTGCTGTACGACCGGGGCTTTGTCCATCTTGCTGTTTAAATAAATGTATGTGTTCATTGTATCACTAACACAATGCCTGGTTTATCATTCTCATTAATGTGGCATGTAGAAATGAGATGTTCACCCCATGATTACTGAGGTGGTAATTAAATAAACTAACAATCTTAAATCTCCTATTGCAGCTTATATATATAGCAAGAGCTCCACTTAAAGTCATAAAGGCAATATCCACTTTACCAATTGCAGTCAGATGATAAGGGTTGATAAAATGTAAACCCCTTAATTACCAATATGGGTATTATGTAGGGAAAATTTTGACTCTCTGGTAAGATATTAAGTTTTTCCACAAAGCTCTACTGAAGGTACAAATATACATATAACAATGATTCTTTAATACGGGGGCACACTCTGGTTTGCCATTAACTATAAGGTCACTGCTAGTGTTGAGCGAGCATGCTCGGCCGATGCTCGGATCGGCTCGAGCATCGCTCTGCTCGGCACATGGCGGTACTCGTACGAGTACCGCATGTGCTCGCCCGCCATGTTCGGGTCTCCTCCCCGCACGTTTTGCGGCTGCTGCGCAGCCAATAAACGTGCAGGGAGGCTCTGACATCGGTGTAATGCCAGCAGCCATGTTGGCTGCTGGCATTACACTGATTGGCTGGCCAGAACCCGTGGTCAGGTGCTGTATAGCACCTGACCATCGAGTTCGGCTCAGTCTGAGCCAGGGAGAGCTGAGGATAGGAAGGGAAAGGCAGTGTAGGGAGGAAAAAAAAAAATTGTGACAAAAAAGAACCAAAAGTCCTTTTTAGGACTACTGTGTGTGGGGGCAGCAGGTTATTTTGTGTGGGGGGAAAAAAACAAAAAAAAAAAAAAAAAAAAATATTCTGTTTAGTGTGAAAAGTTGCAGATTAGAGCACATTCTGTTTAGTGTGCACAGTTGCAGATTAGAGCACATTCTGTTTAGTGTGCAAAGTTGCAGATTAGAGCACATTCTGTTTAGTGTGCAAAGTTGCAGATTAGAGCACATTCTGTTTAGTGTGCAAAGTTGCAGATTAGAGCACATTCTGTTAAGTCTTCAAACTAAAATATCAAAGTCAAGTATTCCATTCAGTGTGCGTCGCCGCAGTTTAGCAGCACATTCTGAGTACTGTGCAGAGTTGCAGAATAGGAAGAAATACTGTTAAGTCTTCAAACTAAAATATCAAAGTCACATATTCCATCAGTGTGCTTCGCCGCAGTTTAGCAGCACATTCTGTGTACTGTGCAGAGTTGCAGAATAGGAAGAAATACTGTTAAGTCTTCAAACTAAAATATCAAAGTCACATATTCCATTCAGTGTGCTTCGCCGCAGTTTAGCAGCCTATTCTGTGTACTGTGCAGAGTTGCAGAATAGGAAGAAATACTGTTAAGTCTTCAAACTAAAATATCAAAGTCACATATTCCATTCAGTGTGCTTCGCCGCAGTTTAGCAGCCTATTCTGTGTACTGTGCAGAGTTGCAGAATAGGAAGAAATACTGTTAAGTCTTCAAACTAAAATATCAAAGTCACATATTCCATTCAGTGTGTTTCACCGCAGTTTAGCAGCCTTTTCTGTGTACTCTGCAGAGTTGCAGAATAATAAGAAATACTGTTAAGTTTTCAAACTCAAATATTAAAGTCACATATTCCATTCAGTGTGTTTCACCGCCGTTTAACAGCCTATTCTGTGTACTCTGTACAGTTGCAGAATAATAAGAAATACTGTTAAGTTTTCAAACTCAAATATTAAAGTCACATATTCCATTCAGTGTGTTTCACCGCCGTTTAACAGCCTATTCTGTGTACTCTGTACAGTTGCAGAATAATAAGAAATACTGTTAAGTTTTCAAACTCAAATATTAAAGTCACATATTCCATTCAGTGTGTTTCACCGCCGTTTAACAGCCTATTCTGTGTACTCTGTACAGTTGCAGAATAATAAGAAATACTGTTAAGTTTTCAAACTCAAATATTAAAGTCACATATTCCATTCAGTGTGTTTCACCGCCGTTTAACAGCCTATTCTGTGTACTCTGTACAGTTGCAGAATAATAAGAAATACTGTTAAGTTTTCAAACTCAAATATTAAAGTCACATATTCCATTCAGTGTGTTTCACCGCCGTTTAACAGCCTATTCTGTGTACTCTGTACAGTTGCAGAATAATAAGAAATACTGTTAAGTTTTCAAACTCAAATATTAAAGTCACATATTCCATTCAGTGTGTTTCACCGCCGTTTAACAGCCTATTCTGTGTACTCTGCAGAGTTGCAGAATAATAAGAAATACTGTTAAGTTTTCAAACTCAAATATTAAAGTCACATATTCCATTCAGTGTGTTTCACCGCCGTTTAACAGCCTATTCTGTGTACTCTGCAGAGTTGCAGAATAATAAGAAATACTGTTAAGTTTTCAAACTCAAATATTAAAGTCACATATTCCATTCAGTGTGTTTCACCGCCGTTTAACAGCCTATTCTGTGTACTCTGCAGAGTTGCAGAATAATAAGAAATACTGTTAAGTTTTCAAACTCAAATATTAAAGTCACATATTCCATTCAGTGTGTTTCACCGCCGTTTAACAGCCTATTCTGTGTACTCTGTACAGTTGCAGAATAATAAGAAATACTGTTAAGTTTTCAAACTCAAATATTAAAGTCACATATTCCATTCAGTGTGTTTCACCGCCGTTTAACAGCCTATTCTGTGTACTCTGCAGAGTTGCAGAATAATAAGAAATACTGTTAAGTTTTCAAACTCAAATATTAAAGTCACATATTCCATTCAGTGTGTTTCACCGCCGTTTAACAGCCTATTCTGTGTACTCTGCAGAGTTGCAGAATAATAAGAAATACTGTTAAGTTTTCAAACTCAAATATTAAAGTCACATATTCTGTGTAAGATGAAGAAGGCGGGTAAAAAGGGACGGGGAAGTGGACGTGATCCTGAAAGTTCAGGGCGCGGGTCAGGACTCGGAGAAACTGTGCCTGGTGCCAGAGCACAAGAAAGAAAGACATCCACCATACCTAGCTTCATGTGTAATTTTACAGGGCGTCGCAGGACATCACTCTCGAGGTCCGACCACTGCGAACAGGTGGTCGGTTGGATGACAGCTGATACTGCTTCCAGTCGGTTAAGCACCACCCTGTCTTCCACCAAGTCCACTCTCAGTAGCCAAGAGTCTGGTCAACATAATCCTCACTCTGATCATCCTTCCTCCCACCATACACGGTCTGGTCAAAGAAGTGATCCCACACTGGGATATAGTGAGGAGCTCGTCTCATCACCAATCCTTCATTTGACCCTCTCTCCAAGCACGCTTGCAGAGGAACATGACATCTTGTGCCCTGATTCACAACCTCTAGAGGCTACCCAATCTCAAGAAGATGACAGATGTGAACAGCATTTAAGGTCAAAGGAAGTAGTGGATGATGATGATGATGATGAGACACAGTTGCCATTAAATCAACCACTATTTCCGTCTCAAGACCTTGTTGAGGAGAATGTTATACAGTTGTCAATGACTGAGTATGTGGTGGGATCAAGACTTGAGGAGGATGATCAGAGTGAGGAAGTGGAGGAGGACTTGGTGGACGATGAGGTGACTGACCCCACCTGGGAAGGTGTAGAGCTGAGCGATGACAGCAGTCCTGAGGGTGAGCCATCTGCAGCACCGCAACAGGCTGGAAGAGGCAGTGGTGTGGCTACAGAAAGAAGGCGGACCGCACCAAACCGGCCCGCAAATGTTCCACGGAGCACCCCCTTGCGTAAATCTACCTTGCCAAGGGGTAGGTGTTCCGCGGTATGGCGTTTTTTTAAGGAAAGTGCGGACGACAAAAGAATTGTAGTTTGCAACCTGTGCCACACCAGAATGAGCCGAGGCATGAACACTAGAAACCTCACCACCACCAGCATGATCCGACACATGGCATCCAAGCACCGTAGTAAGTGGGAGGAACGCCTGGATCGCCCATCTGTGTCTGCAGGCCACACCACTGCCTCCTCTTCCCCTGTTTTCGGTGCCGGCCAATCGCCTGTCGAAGGCGCAGGCCCGCATACCTCCCGCCCTGCACCTGTAGCATCTGAAGCACCATCAGCGACCACATCCACTTCCCTGTCCCAGCACAGCGTCCAAATGTCGTTACCCCAGGCATTTGAGCGCAAGAGAAAGTACCCAGCCACCCACCCACAGGCCATAGCACTAACCTCACACCTTTCAAAATTACTGGCCATCGAAATGCTGCCATTTAGGCTTGTGGACACTGAGTCCTTCCGCAGCCTGATGGCAGCAGCTGTCCCTCGGTACGCGGTCCCCAGCCGCCACTACTTTTCCCGGTGTGCCATCCCCGCATTACACCACCATGTGTCCCGTAACATCACCCGTGCCCTGACCAACGCAGTTACTGGGAAGGTCCACTTAACGACTGACACATGGACAAGTGCTTGTGGCCAGGGACGCTACATTTCCCTGACGGCACACTGGGTGAATGTCGTGGAGGCTGGGAGCGACTCGGACCCTGGGATGGCACGGGTGCTACCCACGCCGAGGATTGCGGGCCCTACCTCCATCAGGGTTTCCACCAGCACCTACGTTATTGGCTCCTCCTCCTCCGTTTCCACCTCCGAATTCTCTACACACACCGCCACTCCCCCATCAGCCAGTAGCTGGAAGCAGTGTAGCACTGCAGTGGGGAAGCGTCAACAGGCCGTGCTGAAGCTGATCTGCCTTGGGGACAAACAGCACACGGCCTCAGAGCTGTTGCAGGGGATTAGTCACCAGACCGAGCAGTGGCTCTCGCCACTCAACCTGCAAGCAGGCATGGTTGTGTGTGATAATGGGCGTAACTTGGTGGCGGCTTTGGAGCTCGGCAAGCTCACACACGTACCATGCCTAGCGCATGTATTTAATTTAGTGGTGCAGCGATTTCTAAAAACCTACCCCAATGTGCATGATCTCTTGACCAAGGTGCGCCGCGTGTGTGCACATTTCCGTAAGTCATCAACAGCTTCAGCCGGCCTGTTGAAGCTGCAGCAGCGCTTACAATTGCCAGCTCACCGGCTGCTGTGTGACGTGAGCACGCGCTGGAACTCCACCTTCCACATGTTGGCCCGGCTTTGTGAGCAGCAGAGGGCAGTAGTGGAGTACCAGCTGTTACACGGTCGTCGCCTCTCCGTTCAACTTCCTGTAATCAGAAGTGAGGAGTGGGAATGGATGTCAGACCTCTGTGAGGTTTTACGCAATTTTGAGGAATCGACACAGATGGTGAGCGGCGATAACGCTATTATCAGTGTAACCATCCCACTTCTGTGTCTACTGAAACGCTCGCTGCTCACAATTAAAACCGACGCTTTGCATGTGGAAGAGGTGGAAATGGGGGAGGAAGAGCTTACACAAGGTGATAGCCAGAGCACCCTCACTTCGTCTTCTCAGCGACAATTGGAGGAGGCGGAGGAGGAGGAGGAGGAGGAAGACACGGTTGCCTCCGCTACAGAGGGTAGCCATGGAACTTTAGTTCCATCTCTTCAGCGTGGGTGGGCAGAAGAGGAGGAAGAGGATGAGGAGATTGAGAGTCATCCTCCTGGTGAGGACAGCGAAATCTTGACTGTTGGTACTCTGGCACACATGGCTGACTTTATGTTAGGCTGCCTTTCCCGTGACCCACGCGTTGTACGCATTTTAGACAACACGGATTACTGGGTGTTCACCCTTCTGGACCCCCGCTACAAAGAGAATTTCTCATCTCTCATTCCTCCGGTGGAGAGGACAAGCAAAATGTTGCAATACCAGAAGGTTCTTGTCGAAAAATTGCTCCAAAATTTTCCATCTGACAACGCTGGCGGCAGAGTACGTGCTACCTTGGCCAACCGAGAAGGGGAGAAAAGGGGAGCACACAGCAGTTCCGAGAAAGGCAGGGCAACACTCTCCAAGGCGTGGGACACCTTCATGACACCCCGCCAGCACCCTCACCCTGATGCGCAGCCTAGTGTCACAAGGAGGGAAAAGTTTTGGAAGATGGTGAAGGAGTACGTAGCAGACCGTGTCAGCGTCCTCAATGATCCCTCTGTGCCTTACAACTACTGGGTGTCCAAGCTGGACACGTGGTATGAACTGGCACTCTACGCCTTGGAGGTGCTGGCCTGCCCTGCCGCCAGCGTTCTGTCTGAGCGGGTATTTAGTGCTGCTGGTGGCATCATAACAGATAAGCGTATCCGCCTTTCCACCGACAATGCTGATAGGTTGACACTTATAAAAATGAACAAGGCCTGGATTTCCCCTGACTTCTCCACTCCACTGGAGGAAAGCCCCGGGGGAACATAAACTCACTTTATATATGTTATTTACAATGATGGGAATACTCTGTATTCCCATTCACCCCTTCCACCCAAAAAACGGGTATATGGTTGACTCTTAATCTTCTCATCCTCCTCCTCCTCTTCCATATGCCCTGGGATATAATTTTTATATAGGGCCAGCTCACCAGCGTGCCCTGGGATATAATTTTTATATAGGGCCAGCTCACCAGCGGGCCCTGTGATATAATTTTTATATAGGGCCAGCTCACCAGCGGGCCCTGTTTGCCAATTTTTATATAGGTCAGCTCACCAGCGGGCCTTCTCATATAATGTTTTATTGGGTCAGCTCTCTAGCGGGCCCTCTCATATAATGTTTTATAGCGTCAGCTCACTAGCGGGCCTTCGCATATAATGTTTAGGATGGTCAGCTCTGCAGCAGACCCTCACCCATAATGTTTTAGATGGTCAGCTCAGCGCACGTTTCCATCTTAATCATGGCCTCAGTTCTGAAAATCAAGGAAATTTTTTGGAGAATTTGCCTCTGCGCACGTTTCCCTCTTAATCATGGCCTCAGTTCTGAAAATCAAGGAAATTTTTGGGAGAATTTGCCTCTGCGCACGTTTCCCTCTTAATCATGGCCTCAGTTCTGAAAATCAAGGAAATTTTTGGGATAATTTGCCTCTGCGCACGTTTCCCTCTTAATCATGGCCTCAGTTCTGAAAATCAAGGAAATTTTTGGGAGAATTTGCAGATGATATACAAGTAAATATACAGCAAATATTGTTTGGTAACAATTTTTCGCCTAAAGTCGTTTTTATTTTCCTTTTTGTGTGTTTTATGGTCAGTCTGTAAAAATGGCGTACTACGGGCGAAAGATCGTTCCCAGCAGCGATGTTGGAGTCCAAGGTGCATCCAGACATCCTCCCTATGCTGTCCCTGAACCATTTCTGTAGTGTTTCCATCTTTTTCTGCCCTTTTCCTATGGACCAGGCACCCTCCCCTCATCAGAGCAGGGGGTGCCTGGTGTAATGCTCGAGTCCTCCCATTGACTTCAATGGGGCTCGGATGCTCGGCCGAGCACTCGAGCCTCAGGGGGTGCTCGGTCAGAGCACCCGAACATCCGAGCATTGGGGTGCTCGCTCATCACTAGTCACTGCCTAAAGTTTTGCTAAAGTGAAAACAAATACTAGGCTATCAATTACAGGGGCACAATCCGGCTTGCCTCTGATTCTTAAATACCGGAGCACGCTCCGGCTTGCCTCTAACTATAAGGTCACTATCTAAATTATCTCTAAAGCAAAAACAAATACTAGGCTGTCTAATACCGGGGCACAATCCGGCTTGACTCTAAATATCGCATGGCTAAAGTAAATAGAAACTCTCAGCTACCAAAGTGCTAAATACAGAGCTCGATCACTGTCTAAGCTATTTTAAAAAAAGTTAGGTTTTTTTTTGTTTTTTTTTAAGTTGTCCACCCTATCTTATCACAATCAGTTCAAAAAATTATATATTTAACTAAAAACAAAATAACAGCTTCTTTCCTCAGACTTCCCCAGCACAGAGACAATAAAAGTAAAATCAGCAAGTAATTTGGACCCCAGCTTCCTGTGTCTTGCCAGTCAGTCACACAGAATTTTGGGTTATATGGGGTGCCCACAGACTCCCTTAATACAGAGAACAAATGTCTTAACTAAAAGACTCCCTAAACTAAGCTTCAATTTCCTTTATTTACCTTTCTCTTCTTTAGCTCAAAAATATGCTGTTTTCTCCTCTCACAAACACAGAATGACATGCTGTGAGAGCCTGACAGCCTTTTATATTACTGTAGAAAAATAGAGAAAACTTCCATGTGGTGGGGAAAATGTTTTCTTCCTATTGATTTCAATGCAATGAGCTAGGAGAAAAAAGCAGGAAAATTACACTTTTAGTAGAAAATTTTTAGCCAAGCGGAAAATGCCATATTTTGCCAATTTTGGTTTGAGGCAAAAGTTTTCGTCCATCCCTATTCACCAGTATCTACATAAAAAGTTTTTTATTTTAGTACAAGCCTGGTAGTAACTGGAGAGTAGGAGCAAGCAGCAAACATTGGAGAAGGCCAAACAGGAAACTTTGAGCAAGCAACATTTCAAGGAAGAAACAGAGCTGAACTGAACAGCTGATCAGGTCACAGGTGGGGCAACAGGTAATCTCCAGACTAGACTATGACACCCAAGTAGAGATGGTCTTGACTAGGGTTTTGAAATGTTCATAATTCATTTTATATTCCTCTCCACTCATTTAGTAAAAGGCAAAAGTCAAGGCAAATTTAGGGTCTATGGAACCCTACTAGTATTGTCCCTTTAGCCAAGGGTGTTAGGGGGTAGAAAGGGAGTCATATGACTCAACCCTCCTATATCTATTTTTGCCCTCACCACACTGGGCAGGGATGGGCTTTTTGGGGTCCTACAGACCATGTATTTTTTAATAATTATGCCTCACTATCCAATTGGCCATGTGTTGTAAAGAAGGAGGATTACAAAACCGTTGCTAGTTCAGGGGTCCACTTGCTGAGGGCTAGCCCCTATGGTATTTTTGTATTTAATTAAAAAATATATATTAAGTATCATCTCTATGTAAATTACAAATTACTGTAAAATTGATATTGTCATCTGACTCTTGGGAGGAAATGTCATAAGTTCAAAATTGGAGGAGAGATTTGTTAGGCAAGGTGTGACAACAATTCTATATACATCATCATGGCACACATAGAAAAATGCATAAGAATTATGTATTCATGGTAATGGTTAGAGGCATTGTTAATTACTAGATAATTTTAGCAAATATGTCATAATTGTAAATCTGTGAAGCATGGTTTTGTATTTTCAGAAGTAAAATCTGGCATTTTACACTTTCAGAACTGTAATATGTATTTTCAGAAGTCTAATATGATTTCTTTTGTGTAAATTGTATTGTATATTAACTACGACATAGTAATTAAAGGAAATCATTTACATAGACCAAGCAGTCAATTATATTTACAGCATTAAATGCACATTTCATTCTGAAATAAGCACAAAAGAAGTCACTGAACAAGTGCATATCATATTAAAGATGAATTAGACCAGTGTTATCTATTAAAGAGCCTATGATTTGTTTAACTGGAGCAACTATATTTGTTTAGAAAGCTATAAAAATAAATGAGATTACACCTGCCTGAGAGAGACAGGATTGTTTCTGAGAGCTATTATGAAACTCACTGCATCTCTCCACACTATGGACCTTACTGCATGAGACGTTCTGCCAGGTATCATTTGCATAATTCGACTCTCCCATGAATACAAAATACTCTTTTTAGTACTGCTGTACATAATGAAATTATGGAATGAAGAGCTTAAATGAAACACGGTGTGATTTAAGCAGGTTTAGAGAAAAAAATGACAATTAGCACTAAGGCATATAGGGCTGGTGTTACAGTTTACAGCTTACTTTGTTTGCAGCATCATCTACAGACGCGAGGCTTCAAGCATGCAGCAGGCCTCTGTTTTATCTGTTTGTTTCCTGTAGTCTCCTCCTATCTACTTCCCACTTCCTCCCTCTGAGCTGCTCCTCATACTTCCTGTGGAGGGGTTTAAAAGGTGGACTCCTGAGTCTTGACTCAGTCACCCTTGCGTTGTTGTTTTTAGGTAGAGTTACTTGGGCTCTGTGTGTGACTTGGCTATCTACGAAAACCCACTCTGTGTATGACCTGGCTATTTATGAGAACCCTCACTGTGTAAGACCCGGCTAAGTAAGAGAACCCTTTCTGTGTATGATCCAGATAAGTACGAGAACCCTCTCTGTGTATGACCCAGCTAAATACAAGAACCCTCTCTGTGTATGACACAGTGATCATGAGTACCCCTTACTGTGATCAATTTGTGCTATTGGCTTACGACAGACCACTGTTGTGGACAGAGGGTCTGATTGTTGACTGCAGGTGTGAGTCATAGGGTCTTGAAATAGTGACTGCAGGCAGAGTCACAGGGTCTGGTGTAGTGACTGCAAGCGTAAGTCACAGGGTCTTGTGTGGTGGCTGCAGGCGTGAGCCACAGGTTCTTGATATGTGACAGCACGCATGAGTCACAGGGGTCCGATATAGTGACCGCAGGCAGAGTCACAGGGTCTCTTAGCGGTGACTGCAGACGTGGGTCACCGGGTTGCTGCAAAGGTGTGGTGTTGCTGGTTTGACTGATTGCAGGAGTGGGTCAGTTCTCCAGTCCAGCAGTCCCTGTGTTCTTGTTCATCGGAGCAAGATTGCTGAGCCAGTGTTCATAGTGGTCTCCTGTTCCAGTGTTCCAGTCAATAGATCAAGAGATGCCGTTCCTGTTTCCTGTTGAGACTAATGGGGCTTCAGCCCAGTCTCTAGCATTATGGTCTAGCGAGAGGCCTACTATTTCTGGTAATAGTGTTGCCAGCTAGTAACCCTTTGCTTGTTGTACTAATTATTTATTGCTGTGATTTATTCTAATAAACATTTTGCATTTATTACCATTCTGAGCACTCCTGGGTGCCCGTGCCATGACAACTGGGTACTATTCTTCCCTGTAAAACAGTCTATAAGGAAAAAACTAACACCGAACGAGAAACAAACTTCTTTCTTTCTTGTTCTGCTGCTATCTTATAACTGGACCGGTAAATGAAATAACCAGCATAGGACACACAGATCAACGTTACCTCAAAAACACATCTCACCATTGTTTTCAGCAGCTTGTGTTGATTTCCTATGTAAAATAACAAGACATATGTCAACATTTGATGTTAGCATATCACGCTAGGCATTGACAAGGCCATTTCAAAGCCCAAGCTAATCCACATCCAGCAAAGTATCAAAAACATTACAAAAAATGTATAAATACTCCAAAAAACAGCCAACCCCTGCCTGTGTTACGCTGTTCGTAGACCTAGAGAACAGGACCCAGGAGCAGAGGTTGGAGTTAGCGTGAGAGAGAGAGAAAGAGAGAGGAACAGAAGAGAGGTGGAAGGAGAACAGGGCATGCCTGGGCAGGGAAGCAGAGCTAAAGCAGGTTGAAGGAGAGGTACCCGCCACCAGTCAGGTACAAGGAGGACAGGGGTACAGCTGGCAGTGGGATGGTGTGTGGTTGTTAGGTAGGGACACACACAGCCAGGACCAGCACAGGCACACATTGCAGAGCAATGTGTTGGGTACCCCTCTGGTATTCAAGGGGTTAACAGCATGGTGATAGCTGTTATACTTCACACAACATGACATGTTCACAAGCACAGTAGAGGTTTTAATAAGCAAGAGGACACAGTTTTTCAGTTAATGTGGTTTGAGCAGGTGTAGGTCATGCGTTTGTTGCATCTCCCTCCCACTGCAATGGTCAGGTATTGCTTCCTGATGTTTTGCACACCCATTTAGTATTCAAGGGGTTCTTGTGTTGCTGGTGGCTGTGCTGGAGTTTTGGGCACTTGGCTCAAGTTTCAGGTGTGTTTGGCTGTGGTTAACCTGGCAGTGTTCCCTTTGTTTGTGGCTTATTCCGATTAACTACACATTGGATATTTAAAAATGGGTGATAGAATGAAAAACAGTGCCTTCAAAACCATCATCACCACTTTTTAACTGTGGGAATAGTACCGAGCCCATAGTGAGGCAACATATTTAATTTCTAAAGGTAATCACCATGTCAGCATTTTAGAAGAGCTTAATGCATCTCCTCTCTATTGTCCAATCCACAAGCATATACAATAAGAAAAGGAAATTAATTTAATTGATGTGCTACATGAGAAAGGTGTTATCACTGGATTTATTTCACAGATTTATTTCACAGTTCAGCTACAGAATGATCCATTATCTTCCAATCCTTTAGGATAAAATGATGACTTAATTACAACTGTCCTAAGTCTTCATGAAGGAAATAAGAATCAATGCTTGTTCTTTTCTAGAGCAAGTTACTATTACTATAAATGTGATACACATTTTTTGTATTAAGCATGTAATGCATTTTTTGAAGGAACAACTTGGAAAATGTGCTGCATTTGGTTTAATTGTATAAATCTGTTATTTTGATTCCCTGTCTGTTATTTGGAAAAGTATCCATAGAAACAACATCATAGACATACTTTGAAGATAGGATGGGCTTTTTCTGCAAGTATTTCACTTTGTCTTTTTCTTACTTTTTTCCTTCCTTCCATCTTCTTGAGCTTTGAAGATGTGAGGATTTTCTTCCCTAATTTTTACCTCTCAGTTCCAGACTTCATAGAAATAGAAAACCTATTTTCAGAAGATTATTTCTTTTCATGCCAGAATCAACATGGAAAAGCTCCATCTGCAGGATAGACCTTGCTTCTTTTGGTATCAAATAGCCTTAAAATGAGAACAGAGTGTTACAAATGTTGAATGAAGTTAAAAAAGAAATCAAAGAGGTATTTACACATCAAACAAAGGGCATACATGTTCAGCACTGTAAACCTTTTATATAAGATCAATAAAGTTTACACCATTTAATTGAAAAAAAAACATGAAATGGCTTTGAGTTTAACATTGCTATATAAGTTTAAATAACTTTTTCAATTAAATAAACATTCATTCATACAAGTTTTAGGATTAAAACATATTTGCTGAAAACATCTTACTCAACAGCTACAGTTATTTTGCAACAACAAAAATAGGAAAATGATATTCAGAAGTCCTAGTTATGCACATTCAGAGAACATCTGAAAGTATCACTCACTGTTGAGAAACAGACTCAGAGGGGAAATAAAATTTTCCAGCCCTTTTTAGATTGTATTTCTAAAGTTAATGAAAGGCGTTTTGTGTTGCATTTGCAGTCCCAGAGCATAAACAAGAAGAATTGTTCTTTGCTACTGAAGTAACTTATCTGTTTTATACATATGTAATACAGATTGCTTTTTAAATTGATTTTGCTGTAAATATACACAGCTGAACATTGACTTTAATATACAAAGGGTGGGGGAATGTTTTCAGTCATGGGTAATATTCTCCAAATGTCAGCATATTTAGCCCTTGTCAGATGGATCATTTAGGGAAATATTTCCTCCATGCATGTAGATAACCAGTTGTATAGTGGAATTAGTTTGGTTTAAATTTCATAGACATTATCTAATGTAAATGGAGAAGTTGGTTGTCATTTTTGACTGCCGTTTTTTCATAATATTACTGATTAATCACTGGATAACAAACTAAATCATAGCCTTACTTTACAATACAAAAGATTTTTTTAAACTATCCTTGTACAAGTAGAGATCCTACATATTTTTTAAAATCAGAGGTTGAAGGCAAATAAACACAAATAAGAAACACGATATAATTAAATTTATGAATACACTGGCATGGGTGAACTCGGAGTAACTTGAGTAACTCTGGGCTTTATTTGTGCCCTATGGTACAGTACGTTTGAACAAAAATTACTGCAGTTCTTTTAATACATCAGTCTCATTTGTAAGCTATTTTTATTTTTAGTAAGGACAAAAGGGCTCATATAAATAGCCAAAATACATTTTACACTATGAACATCATTAGATTAATACGTGTATGTTAACAACCATATAACACATCCATTACAGTGGTCTGTCTATTTTTTCTTAACATATCTTAAGTGCTACGATAACACCCAACTAAGCTACTTACCCCAGCATGCTGAGTGCCCCCCGAGACAAGCACCAAAGTACATATCTAGATTATAAACCAAGGTACCAGATGAAAAACTATATAGCCAGTTGACTTTTGGCAGTCTTTCATTTTGATAATAAAATTCAGATTACAGATTTAACAATCTGGAACTTTCATAGGATGTCCATGTGTCCCATATTCAATGGAATTTTTATGGGTTCCCCCGTGCAAGTAAATACCGCTATAATGGGGAAGATTGTGAAATATTAAAATGAGGTGCACAAAGAAACACCATCTAAAAGTATTGTCTTTATTCTAAATTTCTACAAAAGAGTACAATAATCACTTACCGGACAAAAACTCTGTAGCCCCTGGCCCTGTTAGCCACGTACTGTCTGCCCCAAACTGTCTGGTGTAAGGAACATGTCTGAACAATCCGTCATGCTGATGTAAAGATGTATTCATCTTTTGCCAAGTGGTCATCCGATATTACTTCTATTGGAAAAGTCAATAGTGCCACTGATGTTAAAGAAGATAATTTCAGAGAGATAATATTTCATTACTCACAATACCGTGATGGTGTAACAGAGTCTCAACAACCAGAGTGCGGGCACCTAACAGGGGCGTAACTGAGAGCTACTGGCTGTCACAACAAGTTCTGGTAGCAATGCTTCAAACCCAACTCATATTGTGGCTTACTCTATACTACATCAGGTAGAGATGCACCGATACCAATTTTTTCAGACCGAGTACGAGTACTGATACTTTTTTCAAGTACTCACCGTTACCAATTATAGATATATATATATATATATATATATATATATATATATATATATATATATATATGCTTTAGGTACTTTGAAAACTGGCAAATGACCACAAAAAAAGTATCGGTAATTGGTATTGGTGAGTACTTGAAATATATATACACACACACACACACACATACATACACACCACCTCTTGACTCATGATTCTCCCCTTTTTGCCTCTTTCTCCACCTCTTGATTCTCACCTTTTGCTTCATTCTCCCCCTCTTGAACCCCCTCCTTTTGCCTTGGCTTTTCTCTCCCTTTTGATCTCCCTTTCTCCCCCTCCTTGACTCTTGATTCCACCCTTTTTCCTCTTTCTCTCTCTCTCCTTCCTGATCCCCCTCCTTTTGCCTCTTCTTGGCCCCCCTCCTTTTGTCTTCCTATCCTTCATCCTTTTGCCTCTTTTTTTTTTCTCCCTTAGTTCTTTTTGCCTCTTTTTCTCCCTCATGACCCCGCGGCAACGCTCCAATGCTGCAGGAAGGAGAGAGGCGACCGGGGAGCATTGTGAGCAGCTCCCCGGATTCCCTCTCTGCAGCACCGGCCCTGATACAGGGTATCAGTGCTGGCATCAGCCGCATTTGCATGAGTACCAGTATCGGAATCAGTGCAACCCTAACATCAGGCCCTATATAAGTCGATGGTACACTGTTATAGTTAAAGAACATGCAAAATTATAAAATATATATGAAACACAAAAAATATTTGAAAAAGTAAGTAAATAGAACATACAGAGCTGGGACCTTATTGGAAAAATCAATGTTCGTGAAAGAAAAATTCTAAATGGTCATCCACAGAGGCACCTAAAAGATTATAGTTTCTCAGCAAAGTCAACACTATATATATTCCTGAGGGAGATTAACTCTTCAGTTATCCTGTAATAATATTCTTGGCTCTGAACGATTACAGCTGCCCTTTAAATACCAGTGATGTGTGTAAATTTCACCCAAATGAAAGACGAAAATACAAGAGAAAGGACGCAAGCCCAACTAAGAGTACATATGTGTATTATAAATCTTACTGGCCCCCCATGTATTAGAGATGCTTACCGGATGGATGTAAATCATCAGCATATAAAGAAATATAAGATTCTTGATAATCTTCCAAATCGATGACCATAAAACATAAAAGTAATATAAAAACACACTGAAAAAAGCAACAATATGTTGCACAACACCCTATGGGCTAGATTTAAAGGCAGCCGTTAAACCATCCACTAAGTAAAAAAGGCACATCGGCTGCAAAGAACGGCATAAAGGTAAGAGTACAAGAATAGCTATCGGGCGTAGGCACTACAAAAACACGTAACACAAAAACCAGTGTCGCACCTGATTTTGCATCACTGTGCGTCCCAAACACCCGTTAAAACACAACTTAAGTCAAAATGTAACATTACGGCTGCTGTTGTCTAGCAACCCTGATAGATGCACAAACAAAATTCAAACCTACAGTCAATCCCAAGGCCCCAAAGTATAAAAAAAATTCAAATACACCTATATATACCTCAAAATAACGGTCACACCCTGTCTGTGTTTCGAGTTTCAGCAAGCTAGAGCACAGGACCCAGGAGTGGAGGATAGTGTTTAGAGAGAGGGAGAGAGAGAGAGAAGCATACTGAGGAGTAAGGTAGAAGGATATTGGAGAGGAGAGAATTACATTTAAATAGACACATAGCATACTTTTGCACATAGCACATACATCCATACAAACACAAACGCATACACATACATACACATAGTCTTTTTTTTTTTCATCACACGTTACACATTTTAAACTTTATTTTTACAGTGTGAATCCATGAGTGAAAGTGTGTGACAGAGAGTGAGTGGGATCGAGTGTGTCTGTGAGGACGTGTGAGAGTGCCTGGGTGTGAGTGGGTGAATGATGGCCAGGAGAGGAGGACAGGAGAGAGGGATGGGGAGAGTAGTGGAGGAGGAGGAGGAAGGTCAGGAGGGGATCCCTCAGCAGAGCAGGGGTGGGAGAGGGAGATCCGCAGGGCAGAGGGGGACCAGGCCCACAAGAGCAGGCACACGCAGGACAGGGACAGAACCTGCAGTGGGACGAGGGGTAGTTCCTGGGGACCACCACACACAGGCAGGGGCAGAGCAGACAGGACACTCCGGTTCTGACTCCTCGCATGCCGGAGCTGATGGGGACAGTGTCAGGGATCCCCGATATACCGAGGAAGAAAACACGTCCCTCATGGAGGCTGTGCTGGAGAGGGAGAGTGTCCTCTTTCCGGGGGAGAGGATCCCTGGCCTGGCTGTGAGGAGGAGAGCTGCCTGGAGCCAAATCTGCAGCTGAGTTAATGCGGTGGCCACCTGCAGACGGGATGTGGACTTAATCAAGAAGAGATCGGGCGACTGCAAAAGGCAGGTGAAGAAGAAGATGGGGGATGCCGCCCTGCACGCCCGAGCCACCGGAGGTGGGCCACCTGTCCCCATCACCTTCAGCGCATGGGAGGAGAGGCTGCTGCAGACCCTGTCATCTACCCTCATTGAGGGGGTCCCTGGAGTATCAGACACTGGGGATGGGAGGAGCCTCCACACCACTGGTAAGTGCATCACCCCAAAACCACACACCACCTCAAATCACACACCCATCACAAACAAACACACTCACATCCCAACATCTGCCCTTCATTCATCCACACAACTGCATCAGCACAGCACCCTGAGGGTTTAAACAGGACGCAAGACAAGGACAAATGTCAAGGTTCAACAAGGCCAAAACCTGTCCAACTCCCTGGTTAACCCTCATGTTGCTGTGCTGATCACACACAATACACACAAACCATGCTTAGAAAAGTGTTGTATGTCAAACATCACAATTGTTGTCACACAATGTTACCCATGTTCCCACAGGGAATCCAGCACATAACCCCATGAGTGCTAGAGGGATTTTCAATGCATCGATCAACAATGCTTTGGCAACCCCTCTGGTACTCAAAGGGTTAACCAGACAAACACATGTCGATAGGTTAACAATTACATGACACATAGGGGACATTCACTAAGCGGTGAAAAAGAGCTGATGTAGAGAATTTTCCACTTACATACCCTCACTTTACCAATTACAATGTTAGTCTATGGAGAATATCCAATAACATGAATCAAGCTGCACAGGCCCCATTGTATGGACTCCATAGAAAACATTGCAGATGGGGAAATGAGATCACCAGAGAAGTCAGCATCATAATCAGTTCATCAGGTCTACTTAACCAGTTACTGAATCACCATCAGGATGGATCAGGTCACAAATCACAGTGCCACTGAGAATAACTGCTTGTATGTGCAACACACAGGCCAAAAACCAGTACACATAACTAAATCCATCACATATGGATCCTCAGGAGTGCTGATGCCATGGATGGATGGTACACCAGACACTATTTGCAGGATACATATGGGAACCAAGTATGAACCATTGAGGTTTGGTCAATAATTATGGATATCTATGATCAGGTCTGGCTGCCTCGCACAGAAGGATGGATGGGCTGATCCAGGAAAAAAAAAGGCCTCAATCAATGATATCCTTCAATACTGGCTTGATTGTTGCCCCTCAGGATTCATCTTGAACAGACCTCATGGACAGAATCCTGTAATGTACATAAATCCCTGATTGCCACGGTGGTATCCCATGCATCACAATGCAATGCATAGGATACCATCATGACAACCAGAGAGTGACATGTAAAATCTGGCAAAATCCAGCACTGTACAGGATAAACTGATAACATAGGGATGAATACCACTTGAATCACACTGCAGATCAATTACAAAAAGATATGTACAGAAAGAAAAACAACCAGATATGTATGTGGATATGTCCCTTTCAAATGGGTACAAATATGTCCCAACAAGATGTGAACCCAGAGTTCGGTTCAGTACATGTGATTGTCCTACTGCCCATATATGTGCACCCATCATAAACTAACTCATACTGATATAATCATCAGAGTACACATACCTAGTATATTACATTTTACTTGGATGGGTATCAGTGGTATCAATAAAAGTTAGTTTGTGATGGCTGCACCTATATAGACAGTAAGACAATCACATGTACTGAACAGATCTCTGGGTTCATATCTATCAAGGATATGTTTGTACCAATATGAAAGGTACATATACACACATATCAGACCATATTCCTCTCTGTGTACCTTGGCATGGCAATGGTTAATTTCACCTTGATGTAACATTGTAGGCATCATAAAGAGATGTTTAGAAAGATGTTGCTGTATGTGACAGCTGGAGATGTCAGTCATTTGACCACACGGAGGCTCTTCAGCAGACCCAAAATTGAACCAATTGGAGATGGATCCATCATTAAAATGGTCCACAGAGTGTGCTTACAAACCAGGAACACTTTGTAGACAATGCCAAAGATGTAGTTATCTCCAAATGGGTCAATTTTGAGTCTGCTGAAGAGCCTTCGTGTGGTCAAATGACTGACATCTCCAGCTGTCACATACAGCAACATCTTTCTTAACATCTCTTTATAATGCCTACAATGTTACATCAAGGTGAAATTAACCATTGCTATCCCGTTAAAGAGATAGTAATACCTAAAATGTGAAAGGAAAAATATATGTCATAGTATTGATCCACTGGGTAAAGCAACAGTATTCTCACTGCTGAAAGGTGTTTCATCCCAAGAGTATAACAGCTCAAAGTTGAATATCCCATGGACAATATCACTGTGGCCTGAAAATGTACTATGCCAATGTTGCAAGACCATCCTCTGGCCAGCTTTGGTCCAGGGAGCATAAATCCACAAAGGATGATGTGGCAACAGCACAAATGTACAATTTCAGGCCACTGGGATGTGGCACCAAAGGAATTCAACTCTGAGCTGCGATACATGTAGAATAAAACACCCTTCACCAGCAGGAGTATCGTTGTTTCACACAGGGGGATAAACCCTACAACATATATGTCCCTTTCCACATTTCAAGTATTAATATCAATTTGACACCATCATGGCTAAGTTTACTGATCACACAATCTCAATCCTCCACACAGGTTATGTGCCTCCAGCACTCCAGGAGCCCATGCAGGAGGCCACCTCACCACCCAGTGAGGAGTATACAAAGGAGGGGACCAGCCAGTGGGCACCATACCCAACTACATCCACACCTCTTGCCCAACTGGATGCCCCACCTCTGGCTGCACCACCTCTGCCTGCCCCACCTCTGGCTGCACCACCTCTGGCTACACCACCTCTGCCTGCACCACCATATTACAGTGACTGGATGCACCCAACCACCTCCAGGAGCTATTACCCTCCAGCAGCAGCAGCACCACCACCAGGGAGGCAATGGCTGCCCGGTTATGTGGCCACCACCCAATACGGGCCATACTCATCCTCAATCGACCTACCCTCCTGGATGACTCCCCAGCATGGCCCCAGGTATGATCCCAGGTGGGGGCCAAGCACATACCAGTGGCCAAGGTTTGACTCTTGGCCACTCGACTACCAACACCTGGGCCTGCTTGGGGAGCCCCAACATCCTATGCGAAGGGACGTGTTTACCCCACCACCTCCACCAGCACAGACATCGGTGGGCAGCAGTGAGTCCATTGATGTGGTGGGCACATATCCATCTGCAGCACATACAGCACCAGCTGAGGAGGACACAGCAGCAGCTCAGGAGGACACAGCAGCAGCTGAGGGGGACACAGCAGCAGCAGATTCACCAGGCACAAGCATCACCAGCAGTGAACACCCCACGGGGATGGAAGCAGAGTGTATGGCTCTGCAAAGGAGACTACTCCGGTCAAGCCTCTGCACCAATGACAACATAACCAGGAGCCGTAGGGAATCCCGGAGAAACACTAACAGGATAGAAGCAAGGATCCATGCCCTGGAGTCGGAGGTCATGAGGATCAACACTCAACTCCATCAGCTCCATACGGGGGTGATGGACATGCTTGCACAGGTACTGGTGGAGTTGAGAGAGCTGAACCGCAGGGAGAACTTACGGTTAGAGAGGGAGAACCTGCATTCCACAGAGGGATCCACTGCCTCCCCACCCCCTCTAATGTGACCCCCGAAGCCACACCTAGGGGGCAAAGGGTGACCAGGAGATCATCCAGGTTATCCACTTCTGCCACACAGTCTAAGGCCCCCCCAAGAAAAAAAATAAAATGCCCAACATGTTACATTTCCCCTGACTAAAGGAACATTGTGCTTTTGAATCCTGTCTGATCTGCTTTGTATTTGGTCATAGATTGGGTGACAGAGTTGTCTCCAATGCATTGCCAAACAATGCAGTGAACACAACTTCTGCCTAGGTAAGATGTTTGTTGGATGTTACAACATGGGTTCACACACACACACACACACACACACACACACACACACACACACACCGTTGTACAAATTCAACTGGAAATACATCCCTGGAGCCATATTACATAACTGTGTTATATGGCGATGTTGTGTGTTGATTTTGAACAACAAAACATACCCCTTAGCACAACAAATGGTACAACATTGAACATTCGTCTACATCAAATGTTGTGTTTAACCCTTTGATAGCCAGAGTGGTAGGCAACGCATTGCAAAGAAATGCATTGGGTACCACTCTGGCACTCAGAGGGTTAAGGGGATAACCAAACAAACAGCTATGTGACTTAGCGGTGACATAACAAGCAGGACAGATAAATGGGACCTGCATCACTGTTGTCTTGGACTCAAACACTCATTGTGCAACTGACTTACTGGGGAAGCCAATGTTTTTAACCTAGGATTTCAATGTGTAGCACACACATTGATATCCTGGGGTGAGCATTGGGGCCTCCAGTAAGTTGAGTTGTTGTTTTTCCTAAGGGTGTAACAGACTTCACCAGTGAAAACACTTGCCCACTTGGTCTGGTTGTTCGTTGATGTAGCCCATGTACTGTGATATGTCAAAGTGGAGCAATATCACAGAACATTGATTATACTGAGCAACACAGAAACTGTGGACAGGAATTCACTGTGGAAGTATGTCCCCTGTATCACCTCTTTATCACTACCATACCACATTAGTGTATCACTGCCACAAGTGCTGGACTCCTGTGATATGGGTGATGCCTTTCCATGTATGGGGTATACTCTATCCTGAGTGTGGTTACGCATTAACAAATGTGTAATCCAATATATCCTCATACAGACACAGATTGAATAGTGCTGGTTCATCTTTATTGTGTCTCAAAGTACATTAGAACGTACATGTGTTTTCTGTGTGTATTGCCTATATGCATTGAACACTTGTATGAGAACACTAAATGTACTTTGAAACTAAATTGTACTGCTTTAGTAACACTGCTGTCCTGCTCATGTGTTGTCCACAAGGTTTGACAACTCTGTAGATGAGCATCCTAACTGTACAGGTTATTACACTCGTGAATTTGTGTTTTCTGTGTCTATATGACAATTTTCCAGTAGAGGTTGCTGTGAACCTCAGGTCAAACATTGCATCACCAACAACATCACCAGAAATAGCAAGGGGTGATCTTCATGAAACATCACCAGAAATAGCAAGGGGTGATCTTCATGAAGGTGTTGTCAAGACATCAATACAGTCACATGGAAGAACTTCAGTTCAAGGATGGATCATGTCATGGATGCCTGTGGGACAAGAGGACAAGATTTGGAGCAATAGACCTGAACTGATCATCAAGCAACAACAATTTCGACTTTATAATCCCCTCAATTTTCTTAATTACAGGTGAGTACACAAACCATTGCTTGGTAATATGTTGTGTACTCATCTGTAACCAATTATGTGGAGAACTAAGGACATGTGCACCAGTCCTATGGATATGTGCCTGTTAACAATTCTACTAGCACCCACAATTGGTGTGGAATAAGGCTTCTAGGGAACTACAGCAATGAAGCTGGCATGCGACGAATAGGGTTCGCGGCTTGAGTTCGGAGGAGCCCTATTGGGGTGCCCTTGCTGCAGCCGTAGCTGGATTAAAGTTGCTGGCCGCGAAGCCAGATGTCTGACCCCAGTTGAGCCGGGGCCGGGACCTGGATAGGCACCCCTCAGACTTGTAATCTGCTGTAGTTCCCAAGGGAATGGACAATTCGGACCCAATAGGCAGGCCCAAGAACCGGGAAAAAGTAGCCAGAGGCTACCCTGGAACTGCCGGCTAAACTTCACCAGGCCCAACCCCAGGAACCCTGGACCAAGAGGGGTTTGTCCTGTGAGCCCCAGAAAAGGGTTGCCCCTAACAACCTCCAATCCCAACCCAAAACCTTACCCCCGCCTATGTCATTGGCTGCACGGGGTAGCAGGGAAGTGGATAGCAGCCTGACCAGCTGCAGGGGAAAACCAAGGGAACCAGGCCCAAGCCCTTGCGTCACTAACCCCGCCGAAGGCAACAGCAGACGGGGCAGGAAAAGGGAAACTTACCAGGGAGACCCACCTGGTATCACGGAGCCTGGCCCCGAAGCTAGAGAGCGGAGCACCAAGCGGTGAACAGGCAGATAATCGGGCAGGCCAAGATCAAAGGCCCCCGGAAGACGCGAGCGCTCGGAGACACCGGGCACCCGCAGAAGGAACTGAGGCGGAACAGCACAAACCTAGGACGGCTGAAACCGCAACCAACCAGAGGCTCGAGAGCGTGGCGCCAGAACGGCGAGAGCCTAAAATACAGCCGCCTAGGAGAGGTGACTGGGCTCCAGAAGACAAAACAACGGAGGGGGCAAACACAGGAACAACCCAAGGCAGCTACATAGTCCGGGTCAGAGGAGGAGGGGCAGCTGGCAGGAAACCCAGGATGATCCGGAGGTCAGACAAGCCCAGAGCAGGAACAGCAGCGAAGTGAAGCAGCTCAGGAAACAAAACAACAAACAACAATAATCAGGCAACCGGAAACAGAAAGGCCGCTACTAAAAAGGCTACCAAGGCCAATCCGGAACAAGCTAGATCAAAGGTCAAGAGCAGGCACAAAGGTAACAGTGCCCCTGACATGAATACACACATCAACAAGTGTTCTGAGAGCTCCATGGAAGTAATGCATTTGGGCTGCCACTGTGAAAGTGACAGTAGCAGCCCAATGTCATTTGTTCCATGGAACTATTAGGACATATTTGTTGATGTGTGTATTCATATCAGGGGCACATATGTCTGCACACTCACAGGTCAGCATGGAGTCCCTAGTAATCTGATCTACGTTTCTTGACCTCTACGTTGTGTAACAATACCACTCTACATCCACCCCTCTGCTGCTCTTCTCAGCTCTGGCACAGTACAGGTCCCATATTGAGTCCAATGGCCCTTTAACCCCTGATGTGACGGAGTATTATCCAATGCATTGCATTGGATAATACTCTTTCGCTACAAGGCTAGCATGGTTGGTCAGCCTATGATCATGGCAAATCAAGTTAGTTGCTGTCACTCAAGCCCTGTAAGGCGATGAGCACGGGTTATGTGTTGTACCTTGTTTCTCCTGAGAGTGTGCGTGATATCCTTGGGGTCTGTATGTCAACGTGGATAGGGGAATGGAGGATGGTTTTTGAATCCCCACACACAATATGCCACGTCCATGGTATGGTTGATGTTTGGGGCCATGCTGCTGCCAGTGCAGTGCTGTGTCAATGTTCCTGTGGGGTGAGACAGAACATCATGTGCAGTGTGGTTAGTGTGTTGGCACCAATTCACAGGACTGATGGGGGACTTGCATGGATTGTTTGCATGCCTGTGTTATACTCACATGTAAAGTGTTCTGTGATGAGCCTGTCTCTGATCTGCACCCCTCTCAGGGTCTCCTCAACATGGCCAATGTCCATGGGCACTTCATGTATGGGGGGGTCCTGGATGTGATCCAGCAGCCTGGTGTCCACCGCGATGTTGTGCAGTATTGCGCATGCCACAATTATGTCGCACACCTTTCCAGGTGCATACTGCAGTGCTCCCCCCGAGTGGTCCAGACATCGAAATCTTGACTTGAGGAGGCCAAAGGTCCGCTCAATGGCATTCCTCGTTCTGCCATGAGCCTGGTTGTACCTTTCCTGGGCATGTGTTCGAGGATTGGCCACAGGGGTCAGTAGCCAGGACTTGCATCCATAGCCAGCATCACCTGTGTAATGTGAGTGACATGGTGAGACAGGGAGCACATGTTGTGTGAATGATGTTTTGTGTGGTGGACGTACTAGCTGTGGGTCAGGAGCATGCTGAGCAGTGTTGTGTGAACACCTGTGTATGTGGTGTGATTTTGTATTGTGAACTCACCCAAAAGCCATCCCCCTGTAAAAGTTCCATTCTTGAAATCTCTGTGGACTGAGGAGTTTTGGAGAATGTATGAATCATGTGAGCTTCCAGGATACTTTGCACAGACATTCATTATCCTCATATGGCTGTCACACACCATCTGCACGTTGATGGAGTGGAAGTTCTTCCTGTTGATGAAAAGCTGTGTGTCACGTGCTGGGGCTTTAATACGGACATGGGTGCAATCTATAGCACCCATGACCCTGGGCATGCCTCCCCTTGTGTAAAAGGCCTGCTTGTCGTGTATCCAGTCCATGTCGGTGGTGGGAAAATGTATATAGGTACTGGCCTTGCTTTTGAGGGCTGGCAGGACCTGGGCCAGCACCCTGGAGAATGTGGCCTGTGACATGCCAGATGCGTAACCCTCAGTGGACTGGAAGGCCCCACTTGCCATGAAGTGTATGGCACACAGTAGTTTCTGCAGGCCAGTTAGGGCATGGTTGTGGATGTAGATGGAATCCACCTGCTCCTTGATGACCTCATGCAAGGCAATGATGCTGTCAGGCCTCAACCTGTAGTGATCAATTACCTCATCATCGGTCATTCCAAAGAGGGTGACCCTTGGGCGGTATACCCTGGGCCTTGGTGGTCGTCTATACATCCTCTGCTGCTGTGGAGCATACTATTGCTGCAGCTGTGCATCTGCAGGCAGGTGCTGCCCTCCAGGTGGGGATGGACTCCTGTGTGGCTGCTGAGCCAGAGCCTCCTCACTTGCAACAGGTGAAGGCTGTTGATCAGGCGTGCTTGGAGGTTGCTGATGTTCCCTAGCTCTCTCCCTTGCACGCCTTCTCCGCAGTCTTCACAACAATATGTAACCCAACATACTGTTTGCTCTCTCTATCTCTCTATCTCTCTCTCTCTCCCTCCTTGAGTGGAAAACAAGTCACAAGTGAGTGTGTTGAGTTGTCCCTTTAAGTACTTGATAGGGCGTTGTGTAGGTGTGGTGATGAGGTGAGTGCTGACCAATGGAGAGTTGTTTTTGTCCAGTTAAGTGTTTGCAGGTGTGTGTGTGTGTTATAAATGTGGTGTGTTGTGCTTGGTATGTGTCTGCCATTTGCGGGGGTGTAGTTGTGGGGTGCAGGTCGCGTGTTGATGTTGCACAGGTAAGCTTGTATTTGCAGGTGTCCGTGTCGTGTGATAACCCCCATTGTTCCGTGCCATGTTGTGTTGGTGTTTTTTTGGATGTCGTTGTCCCTGTGGTGTTGCTTGTTGTTGTGTGTGGAGTGATTTGTGTTGTGTGTCCATGTTTTTGTGTTGTTTTGGCATTGCACGGGTTCATTTTTCCATTTACATGGTTGTGCGGTAAGCATTTTGTGTATTTTCCTATGTAAAGGGTGTTTTGTTTTGACCGTTAAGTGTCTAACGGCTAAGAAAAGTAGGTCTTGTAGGTGTGTCTTTTTTTCAGCCGTTACCAGTACTGCAAGCCTTTGAATGGCTCTGGGGTATGTTGTTCCATACGTCTGAATGCACGTAAGAGTATCGGCCGTAAGGATTGTGAAACTGCCGTTAGCTGTTCTTTAGACGGATCTTTGAATTGCTACATGGAACTTAACGCACCCGTTAGTGCTTTTTTTTTTTTTTACTAACGGCTGCCTTTAAATCTAGCCCTATGTGTTTTGTATCAACCCTTGGTTACTACTTCAAGGAATTAAACTTAAAACAACATATGCTTATGGTTTACAGGTCTATTCTTGCATATGTTATTGCCCCAAAAATGATTAGTGTCCATTGGGAATTTTAGATCTGAGGTATATGACTCAATGAGTTGAAGATCAAGAGGGAACTGAAGGGGTTAAAAGCCCAGTTTTAATCAAAGGATTTTTTTCTTATTTATAAATATACAATATATGTATGAGAGGTGGTGAAAGAGTATGAGTAAAGGAACATGGTGTCTGAAGATGTAATGAAATCTGTGGGGATGACTGAGGCTAGACAAAGGTGGGTTTTTATATGGGAAGAAAAGATGTTGAGAAGAAGAAAAGGTGTGGTGAGAGAAAGAGATAATTCAGTAGAAGGAAGCCATAGGTTAAAATGCATTAAAATGCATATAGCAGACATGCTAAAGAATTTGTTAATGTTTTCCTGCATGTTGCTTAGGTCATAATTATCCATGCATTTTATACTCACACATCAATGAAAGAGTACAAAGATATGTCAAAGAAATACCCAATTTCTATAGGGTACATGCCGGCAGACATATGCAGTTGAAGTCAATGGAGACAGAAGTGAAAAAATATGTGTACAGAAAACGAGAATGTGCATGTGCAAGCATAAGTAGGACGTGTCATTTAATTGCATTGTGTATTTCTATGCCTAGCATAAAAAAAGTGTAGTGAAGGGTGATATTAGCAATCATAAACACCATTATAGAACAACTGTAACCAGAAAACACATATAGGTAAAAGATGGTACTGTGTCAGCCAGAGAAAAAGAAGACTAGTAAAGTAAAAGTGATACCTTTATTGTAGTATTAGAATTTAAGTGTTCAGGACAAATTAGGTCTCTTCTTCAGGTATATTTAGAATGAAGGCTGAATACAAAATACGTGAAGGTTATACATTCATACAAATTCTTTTTAAATTTAAGTTCCACTGGAGGTAGACAGAATTAGATGATCTGCAGGAGAATTTGCCTTTAATTGTGATTTTGTTGGGAATGTGGTATGAGAACCTTATATGTGGTACATCTGTGTGCACAGATTACACATCTAGGGCCAGATTTAAAGGTTTGCGTTAAAACAGCCGGTAAGGCCAAAGTGAGTACTGACCAACATAATAAAATGTCTAACGTGGTATTTAAAGGCCCTACCAGCTAAAAGCACAACGAATGTTAGGCCACAGAAATGGTCTTTTGGCTAAACATCTGTTTTGTGTGTTAAGTTCCCAAAATGAGGCTAAATAGCATCGATATTGGGAACTTCACAGTAATAAAGCTAACTATCGGTGACTGACATACTGTTACGGTTATGAAGCAAGACAAGGAGTCAGACAGTATAGTTAAAATCACCTTTATTAGAATAATAATTTATAGGCAAATAATGAAGATACTATAAGCAGAGGGTGACTGGAGAGGCTAGAGACTGTATCAGGAATAGGAGCCTGCCGACGGGTCAACCCCAACTGCTGGAGACTAGGCCGAAGCCAGCTGGTAGTCTCAGTCTCATGCAACACAAAACCTACACTCTCTCGTAACGTAGCAACAAGGGAGACTACTAACTCACGCCTGCAGTCAGTAAGGAAAAGATCGTCTCCAATAAGGATGGCAACAATGGAGACTACTGACTCACACCTGCAGTCAGTAAGGCCGGAGTCTGCCAGAGCCCCAGGTCTGTACCAGGATGGATGTCTGTGGGTAACGGAGCCACACAGTGGAGTGAATAGAGAGAGCCAAAGGTCAGCACTAGCTAAGATAGTTAGACAAGCTAAGGTCATACACAGAGGGGGTAGTCAGCCAGAGCCACAGGTCTGCACCAGATTGGATGTCTAAGACAAATGGAGCATCAGAGACAGTGGTCAGATAGAGCCACAGGTCAGCACCAGAATGGATAGGCAGACAAGCTGGGTCATAGACAGGATACAGGAACAACTAGGACTAGAACTGCACTGAACAATAAAGTAAGGGTAACTGGATAGATTTAACAGGCAAACCAGGAAATAGATGGGTGGATCTATCAGCCCCAAAAGTACAAATCAGAGGCCTGTGACATATTGCAACCTCGCTCCCGAGAGTGACCACGAGATGCATCAGAACACAGACCCCACTCCACGTCAATCTATGGAGCAGGCCTGGTTCGCACGAGGACAGGGAATGCCGATGATAATGCCAAGCGCGCCTACGCCCAGTCCTTGGAATGACGCATGGGATGATGCCATCATTTACCTGAGTCAACTCATCAGGCATCACTGGTTCTAAGGTAACTGTGACACATACTGCCAAGCACCAATCATTAACTTATATGCATTAAATTTACATGTCATCCACTGTCTATTTCCTTCTGTCTTCATTCTGAATTCTCTTCTTTCTTGTATCTTATGTCTTCTCATCATTCTTCATTCTTGTATCTGTAAATAAAAAAAAGTATAAATACAATGCTGAAATATCCGGCACACTAACACATAGTTTAACCCCTTGAGTGCCAGAGCGGTACATAATGCATTGCAAAGCAATGTGTTGCATAACTCTCTGGGGCTCAAAAGGGTTAAAGCATGTATTACTGTCCAGCTCCATAAATATGAATATGCTTCCAGTTATTCAATGATGTCCAAGTTGTTGCATCAGAGTTAATCAGCTTTGAATGGCTGTACTTTAAATACCATTATTTAATACCATACCATAAATACTTTATGTACCATTAGATTTCATGCCCATACCACATTCCCACCAAAACCACAACTTCAAGGGCAAATTGACCTGCAGATCATCTAATGTTGTCTACCTCATCATGTGTATGAAATGTTTCATCAGTATATGTAAGAAAAACAGGACAAAACCTAAGGAAATGGATGAATTCTCATAGGTTCAGTATGAACAAGAA
The DNA here is from genome assembly GCA_037306005.1 of Rhinophrynus dorsalis. Taxonomy (NCBI): domain Eukaryota; kingdom Metazoa; phylum Chordata; class Amphibia; order Anura; family Rhinophrynidae; genus Rhinophrynus; species Rhinophrynus dorsalis. The sequence goes on from CM074718.1 coordinate 399,999,144, forward strand.
AAGACACACCCCAATGGGTCAACAGTTTTGCAAAACTGGTCACAACATTAAAGATCTCAGGGTGATGGTACTAATGGAAAATTTTCTGACACAGAAATATCTGTCTATAACTGGATGACCAGGTTTAACTGTGGCCTGAACCATGACAGGAGCAGGAGTGCTGTAAGCACAAAATATGTGATGTGCCAGAACTGTCACCGGTTCTTCAGGGGGAAAAAATGATGACGGTCCTGACATGTCATTATGGGGTTAAGGGCTCACTTATTTTTCTGAATTTAAGCATATTAATAAAAGTTAAGCATTAATGACCGTAGTCCAGGAATCACTTATTTGGGACATCAAATTGGTCTTCTTTATATGGTGATATGCGTCTTGGACATTAGTTTACTGAGTGTCTAGACATATTTCCCTTATTTCATTTCCTTTTTTGGTATATAAATTCAAGACTTGCAATATTATGAACATAATTCTCATTAACTGTTACCCCTCTTGCATTACTTATTTGACTGTAGTCACAAGACACACAAACTCTCTGCACTGGAGTCTGGAGTTTTTCACACAACAAAAGGGAAATACAGCTTGTACTGCTTGGCCAGTTACAAAGAGGTGCCTCTACTGGAGTCTAAGGAATATTTTTTGCAGACACTGATGATAAGAGATTCACCTCCAGTGGAATTACATTTAAAAAGAATTTGACTGTATGACCTGTCACTTATTTTGTTTCAGCCTTCTTACTAAATATTCCTGAAGAAGAAACCTAAGTTGTCTTGAAAGGTTGCATTCTAAAGCTACTCTGTTAGCCAATAAAAGAATCACTTTTACTCTACCTGTCTCCTACAGAAAACATATATCCCATGAAAAAACAACAACAAAAAAATTACTAACAGGGATTCTGTAGTACTTGGCAACCAGCAGTACGTTTCATTAACTGCAGACACTTGAGAAAGATCTCAGTGATTTAGCAATCATACAAAGCAGTTATCTGGCATATAAACTGCCAGATGAGTCCAAATTAAGTCATATTTAATTGAATAACATTATTATATATTATGCTTCTGTAAAAATGTCACTATATTGTGTGTTTTAAATTTGTTGATGGGAAAAATAACAAGAATATGAAGATTCTTTAAAAAACATATTTTGCTGTGAAGGACTGATAGGTGTGAGTCATGAAATCCATTCGTTTAGTGAGTAGGGAGCTGTTACCCATCATCTCTGCCCACTCTGAGAGCTTCACTTGGTTCTTTGGTAAACGCTTCTTGACTTCTACATTTCTTGATCTGTGAGTTATTTTTGTGTATGAGGTTTTTCCGGTTTTCCTACCAAGACCAAAAAGAACTTCTTTAACCAGAAAGTATTCCATGTATGAATGACTACAGAGGAACGGATGGACAATATAGATGAACAGATGAAGACAGAAGGATAGAGATAAAAAAGATGGGAATAGATGGATCAGACAGATAAACAAAAAGACAGACATATAGATCTTGTTTATATTTTTTTTTTCAGTTTTTGGCATCTGTTTTGATTGTTCATCTTGGCAATGCGTTAAATAGCAACTTTTCATTGAAAAGTTGACATTTGCATTATACCTTGTTTTAGAGAAACAAAATAAAGTGCTTCTTGAATACAGAGACATACTCTGTGGTTGGCTAGGGAGTGAAAGCAAGATATACTTTTAATACTTTGAAATAATGCCATTAGAAAATTAGCAATGCATTGGTGATGTGACTACTTTAGCATTCAAGAGTGTAAAAATCAAAATTTTAGACATATAGGAATATTTATTTATCCCCTATGGTGCAATTCACTTGCCCAATTTTATTGTTCATAGGATATGAACCTCACACTGTAACTTCACCAACATATAATGATTGTTCTTAGAATCACTCGGCATCTCTCCAACAGGTGATTACTTTTATGCAGACAATCATTCTGCAACATTTATGTATTTTGTTAAATAACTATTTCCAGTGAGTAATCCCCTTTATCAGGTCGTCATGAAAATAATAGTCAAACTGTCAGTCCAATGTAAAAAAAAATTGTCAAAATTATTTTTTTACATGAAAGAGATATTTTTTCCAGTGTTTATTAAAGTACACATAATATAATATTCAGTTGTATTAATCCACATGGATATAAAATATATTTTATTTTATTATCCTATATAATAATTCACTAAAACTTGTGTAACGACAAAGTCATGCGCAGTAGAAACTGTCCGCGCCATGGCTGATTCAGAGCTGCTCTGTATCAGCCGCGGCGCGGGCAGCCTCTACTGCGCATGACTGCCCCGCGACCGGCTGGAAGTGGCACTATGGCCGTGTAACGGGCTCTTCAACTAGTAGTTATTATATGATGATTTAAAATTATATTGCTGTTTCAATATGTATAAGAGTTATAAATGCAAATTATTGTAGCATTAAATCTTGCTCCTATTGCATTGCCTACAAAATAGAAAACAAATTAGGATGAATGTATGACACACTCCTCCACTGTAAGACTTTAATGCCAGTAAGCCCCTGACTGCTTACCCACACTATGCAAAAGGTAATGGAATGAAGTGTGGAAGGTTCCACTGCTCTCATTTAATACTCATTTATTACTTGTTGTTAAGCAATTTACAGGGGAATGGAATGCTCCAAAACATCCATACATTTCCACACTATCCTCTCCTTAGTGCAAACAGCAGAAATGTAGGTGTAAGGTGCTGATTAAATTGTGTTAAGACAGGCATAGCACTGGTTATACAATTCCAATGCCTGTTTTAGTCTGAAATCATTTTAAATATTTGGGTTCCAGAGTGGTGTCCAACACCTTGAGAAGGGGATTTGCACTAAGGAGTGATAAAGAGGTGATAAAGGAGAGGTAATTTTTCCAGTTCCTATGTTATTTTATGGCGCCAATACAGTAAGAACCGGAGAAGTGATATCACTGGAGAAGTTATTGGGGATGATGCACTAAGGCATGATAAAGAGGTGATAAAATGGAGATGAATTCTCCAGTGATATCACTTCTCAAATTCCTGTGTTATGTTGTGGAGCCCATGCAATAAGATTTCTGAAGTGGTAGAGATCTTAGTGTATACACTGCCTAGAATAACATAGAAACTGGGGAAGTGATATCAATGAAGAAGTCATCTCAACATTATCAAATCTTTATCACTGCTTACCCCATCATCCCAACCATCTCTTTATAACCTCTTTATAACACCTTACTGCATCTCCCCTAAATATGTTGAACATGGCACTCAAAGGGTAAATGCATTCCCTATATTGCGTCAGTGATACAAAACATGGGTTTGTATTTACAAATAATTGATTAACTGCAAGGCATTAGTTTGTGCCATTGTGTGTGTATATTACATACATTGCATAAAGTAAAAACATCCTATTATATAAAAGGCCAGATGTATGTTTGTCAGATGCAGTCATGCTCAGTAGAGACTACCTGAATGGACAAAACGCTCCATCTTCCCAGCCGCTCTCCCATCCCTGTGTGCTCGGTGTCTGTCCCGGTTGAGCAGTGTCTAGCTGAGCCTGGAGGTGCATTCATGAACCCCCTGCTCTGGGTCAATGCGCGCTCCCGCATGCACACCCGAGACTGAAAAGGTAGAGGCTCGCTCCCTCTCCTGGTACCTCACATGCTGCTGTTACTAAGGCAACAGGTGCAGGGACTGGTGGGGGCACGGCTATCTTAACCTTTTGAGTATGTGTTGCATACCCCTTTGGCACTCAAAGGGTTAACCTATTCAGTGCCATTCACTTTGGCCCGTGTACTTGTGCTTTTACATTGGTAGTAACGTAGTAAATTAGGTTGAATAAAGACTCAAGCTCATCAAGTTCAACCTTTGCCTAATATCCCATTGACATGATAACTGTATAGTTTTCCTGCTACTATTCCATGTCTCATTAGAACTCTCTGACAGTTTCTTTTATGTTTACTTTCTAAACACCACTTCTTCTCCCTCTTTCAGCTGGGGCACACCAAGGTCCTGTTCTGAGCCCCCTTCTATTTTCATATGCACTTCTTCTTTGAACAAGTTAATAATATTTTTTTTGGTTTTGGTTTCAGTGCTTTCTTTTCACTGATGATACCAACTATAATTTTCTTTCACTGAATTTGCTCAATCCCTTATGGATCCGGTTACCAACTATTGCATTCTAGTCTCTACTTGAATGTCTTCTGTTGTGTAAAACTAAGTCTGTACAAAATAGAACATCTCCTTTTTCTCTCATTCACCATACTCACTATTGAAAATACTGCCTACAAAGCTTGATGTAATATTGAGTAATATTTGACACTACTTTCTCTTTAATTCCTCATGCCCAGACCCTCACTAAATCCTGCCACCTATATCTGCATACATGTTTTCCTCGTACTTGACACAGCTAATTCTATTCTGCAGCTCTCCTTTTAACCAGTCTTCCTCATTCCTTATTGGCTCCACTCCAATCCATTTTGAATGCTTCTTAAGTTTTTCTCACTCACCAATCAGCTAACATCTCACCACTTTGTCAGTCCTTACACTGGCTGCTTGTTATATCTAAAATTAAATTCAAAATTGTTATTCAACTTCTCAAGCAAAGCATTCATCAATGCTACCCCTCAATATTTTACTACTTATTTCCATATACCGCCTCATTCTCTCCCTCAGTTAAGACTATGGTATATGCTTCTATGCCACTCTAATCACCATTTACAAGGTTTTTCAAACCTTACGGAACTCAAGCCTTTTGCCAATCAAGGTGCTAAGGTGGCAAGAGTGAATGTGATGAGAGTGAGGGAGGGAGTAAAACAGGAAACTCACTTTCTGATGCAGGTTGTTAGGTAAAGTGAGCTGTCAAAACATATTTACCTTGCACCTTATATATCATTATCATATGTCTTAATTCCAATAATAGGATACAAATCCACTTTCCTTGACTTTCCATTGTAATTTTCCATGCCTGGAATGTGCAATGCTTAAAAGAAACATCTGTTTTCACATCAGTTTGTAACCAGATGCTGAAGCACATACAACCAACATAAATCCATTCATTTTATGAAACATGTTTGTTTTCTTGTTTACAAATTACTGTGCAGTTAAGCAAATAATTATATAAAGCAGCAAAACCTAGAAAAAAATGTAACATGCATTTCAACATGTTAGAATAAAAAGTGGTCAACTCCCAAATATTACAAAGACCCTAGTATCCATGCAGATTATAATAGCTAGGATTACTTGTGCTCACGTTAATCTGTAAAGTAACCCGATTTATAATACAGACATAAATACATGTGCACAATTATATTTTATCAGCTAAGATTAATGGGATTGTAATGTCTCTTTACAAATCTTTCACCAAGTCTTCTGTATATTAATAGTAAAATATAGCTCTATGTATCAGATCTTACTGTTGTGTAGTTCAAAAGTTATTCAGTGTTAAAGATTCCCCCACCCGCCCCTTCTTGACATGTTACTCTGAAGCTGCAGTCTGGTCTGGACAGCTGCAGCGAGGGACAAACTTCAGTAAGCAAAGGGAAATCCTGCCCTCCTTTATCAAGGAGGGATCAGGATTTCCCTTATACTTACTTAATGAAGTTTGTCCCTCGCTGCAGCTGTCAAGTCACACAACCAGATTTGAGATTCAGCGGGAGGTGGCCAGAAAGGGGTGGGTGGGGATCTTTAGCGCTGAAAAAAAAGATCTGAGACCTAGCACAATATGTTACTACTAGTGTAAAAGCCTGTGTAAATGGGCCAAGGTCCGGGTGATGTTAACCCTTGGAGTGCCAGAAGGGTACGTAATGCATTGCTTTGCAATGCATTGCATACCCTTCTGGTATTCAAAGGGTTAAGAGGCCGGTTCTGCTCTGCATCCTGCAGCCAACGCAGTCATGCACTGTAGAGGCTGCCTGAACACATAGAATGCTCCCAGCACAGAACTCCCAGCATTCTGTGCTCCCAACATTCCGTGCATTCGGGCATTCTCTACTGCACATGACGGCTTCTGACAAACATCCTAGCAAATTACTATATAGGATTAATATACAGAAGACTCTTTGAAAGTCTTTTAAAGAGACATTACTATCCCTTTAATCCATGCAATTCCAGAGGGGTATGCAACACACTGCAAAGCAATGTGTTGCGTACCCCTCTGGCACTGAAAGGGTTAATGTTTAGTTTGTCAATATGAACTCCCAAAAGTGAGAGAAATGTTGGAATTTGTTTATCAAATGAATTGGTCAAAGAAAATGATTCAGTTCTTTTTGATTGTTCTTCTGTGGAACCTCTTTTATATCAAGACCATTTTAGTTATTTTGCTAAAGAGAATATACAGTGTAACATCAACATAGAGTTTATACAGACTTAAAAGTTTTATTATGGCTTAGGAGGAAAATAATCAGTGCCATTGATTAGGTTGGGCTTTTAACCCCTTGAATGCAATGCAGAATATGTTGGAGACCTCTATAACATTCTAAGGATTAAAAAGTCTTCATTGAAATCAATGGACATTTTAGACAGCGTATTTGTTCCCTATGGTGCAGTTGATTTGCTACAGAGTTGCTCTTCATTTATTTTGTGCAGAAAGCCTTACATATGTAAATGTGTACTTTTTTCCATTATCAGACATTGGTCCTATTCCATTGGCATTGACTTCATGGGTTATTCTAGTAAAATGAATGCTACATTTTCTTTATGACTTCTCAAGTCTTTCAAAAGAAATTGATAAGTATGACCCTCCCCTTCCCTGACCATCTACAAGTATGAAGTGATCTTCTATATATTTTAGGGCATTCCCTTAATGTTTTTATGGTCATGTGCTGGATGTATAGCATTAGATTACATTTGTGCAATGCAAAAACCTCCTTCTATTAACTAAAATATGGTACTTTTGACCACAAAAATAATTTTCTCAAATTAGGGGGAGGTCAGTGGTCAAGAGTCAATAACTAAGCAACAATGTTCTGCTTGATATCAGTAGGAGCCATGTTTGATTACTATATTCAAAGCCTATTTAAGGTCCTGTGGACACCATAATATGTTTATGCCCCTTCTCCTCATAGTCAATGGAATGGGATGACCTCCCCTTCTGATAGATTATGCTCTCAATAATTTGGGTTGTGGCAGGGGATAGAAATATCCTGTGGACACCAAGCTTAATTTATTTTTCAATTCACAGTACAAAGGCCAGGGGTTGGAGAGACGGGGGAGGGTCAATAGACTGTTCCCAGTTAGATGTCAGCTTTCAGAGTCCCACACACAATTACAAGATCCCAAGACCCCAAATTTACTTGTTTTACTTATACCACAATAATATTTAGCAGTGTGTTGCACTGTATAGTTCTCAAGTATACAATTGGTGTTTTCCATGCGAGGAGGCAATAACCTCACCCCTAATCAAATAAGTGAGACATTTTGGGGTTGTTTATGTTTTTTGATGTTTTGTAGAAAATGGAACTGCGACCATGTTTTACATGAAAAATCATCAAGAATTGTATATTTTTGAATCTAGTCTATGTGTGAAACAATGATGTAGGCTTATTTATTTTTATAGTCACAGTTTTGCAGCAATTGTGCACTCTCTGGTTGACATGCGTAAACAAATATCTTTGACAATTGCTGTCTAAGGTTATCTTTGAGGGAAATTACACCACCATAAATTTAATCAAAATGTTATTCTTCTCATGAGCTTAATCAATAAAGGTCAATTAAAACATTTAATTAATGTTATGTACAATTAATTTGAAAACATTTATTTCATACACAATTTGCAAATATTTAAATGTTAACTCTTCCATATCTTAGATAAACTTTATACCATACGTGTAATCAATATACTTAACTGGCAATTTAAGAACTTAAGATAAGTGTTGTTAGAATACTTATGTGTCAATGTACCTTGAAACCCTAGTGCAGTATAGAAGTGTTTTCCCAAATGCCTTCTTAAACCTTCTACTCACTTCCTCCCCTGCTTGTTGGGATAGTAAATAGAAAATACAATAAACACAAGAAGTGAAATTTGACAAACATATTAATAATCTTGCTCCAGTGGTCACTCAATGATAAGTAAAGTAGAAGAGGATAAGAGATATGTAAGAGGAAGGTTACCATTATTCCCAATTGCATATATCTGAAGAAAGCAATTACTTCATGAAGAGATGAGAAACTCTCCTTTGGCAATGCCAGTTTTTGCCCTTCAGGCTTCTGATCTTCAGGTTAATGTCAAGGCCAGACTTTTGGTCATAGTATTAGGTTTGTGTCTGGTAAACTCAGAATAGAACTCAGATCTAGAAGTAGGATTCTGTCATGCCCCTCTAGCTCCTACCTCCATGTCCCAGCCATCCTCCGCTGCTGGGGGCTTCCCAGATGCTCCACGATCACTGAGTAGGCCGAAGCCACGGCCTCGAGTAGCGGTGTCTGCCCGCGGTTGCGATCGCGAACGCGATCGCGATGGTGCGTTAGGCCTAAGCCATGGCCTAAAGTTGAAGGAGTCTCCAGGAAAGGTATCCACAGGGTGCCCAGATCAAACCATGGTGTTGTACACCTGTAGGGGGGAGGTGAAGCCTGCCTCTCTCATCAACTGTCCACCAATAGTGTGCCTCCAGGTAAACAGTGAGACAGGTGCTGTGGTTGCACACCCCTCTGTTGGCCAATCCATTGAGAGGTTTGTTCAGCAGAGGGGAGGGGTGAAAACCCATGACACTATAAAAACCCCTCAGGCTGTGTCCACTTTGCTTCAGTGTTCCAGAACTTTGGTTCCTGTGTGCTCTAAGCTTCCAGTGCTCAGTGCTTCTTTCCTTGCTGTGCTACAGACCCTCTGCTGGATTTCCCATTGCCTGACCTTCTGCTTGCCTCCTGGACTTCCCTGCTTGCCTGTTTCCTGACCTTGGCTAGTTTTACTGATTCTGCCTGATTGCTGCCTGCCCTGATCTTCTGGACTGTTTTTGACTACGCTTTGCTTAACCCTTGCACTCCCGTGCTGTCACTCCTACCTAGGTGTTCTACCTGTATACCTCTGTGGATCACCTGGTAGGGGTGTCTGGCAAGAGATAGCATTCCCTGCTCCTACGCTCCAACCATATCAAGCCTGACAATACACTGAAGCCCATGGAGCTGACAGGGATGATTGATGCTATCGCGTCACTGACTCAGCAACTCACTGCATTATCCCACACGGTACAAGGTATCCAAGAAAACCAAGCTGCTTTACAAGCCCAGTTCCAGGGGTTACAACCTGCTCCAGTGACACCTCCAGCTATGTATCAACCACCCTCAGCAAATGAAGCAGGACCCCTTGGTATTGGGGCCACTGCCACTCCAGAACCACATGTCAAGCTTCCTGCTTGTTTTTCCGGAGATCGTAGTAAATACCGGTCATTCATCACGTCCTGTGAACTGTTGTTCGTCCTGAAACCTAGGACATATGCCACAGACTTTATTAAAGTTCGTACTGCCATATCACTACTCACAGATGCTCCTCTGTCATGGGCGCATCACCTACTACATGCTAACAGCCGTATACTAGACTCCTGGACTGCTTTCTGTCACGCAATGGGTGCCCTTTATGATGATCCCCATAAGAGGGCCACTGCTGAGGCCACTGTGAGATCACTAAGACAGGGGCGCCGTCCTGTGGAGGATTACGTATCAGAATTCCGGAGAGTAGCAGTAGAAACGGAATGGAACGAAACTTCCTTGCGTGACCAATTCCGCCTGGGTCTTGCTGACTCATTAAAGGACGAACTAGCTCGGACTGGCATTCCTGACTCTCTGGATGATCTAGTTGTCCTGGTAACTCAGATTGATCGGAGACTTCGGGAGAGACGCATGGAGCGTACCACTAACCCTCCTCTCCGTTCAACCTCTACACCTTGTCCTCCATTACCTGTCTCCTTGACTCCCGGTATTACTTCAGAGGAACCCATGCAACTGGGTGCTACTCGTGGACCACTCACTGAAACTGAAAAGAACAGGAGGAGACGCATGAACCTTTGTCTTTATTGTGGTGGCTCTGGTCACCAAGTCCGTCTCTGTCCTGAATTGGCAGCCAGAGGTAAGCCAGATCTTGCACAGTACCCATTACTCCTGGGTGGAACAGCACCTCATTTATCTCTTCTTGTCTCCCTACAGTGGACGCATAACAAGATCCCACAAGATGCTATCATTGACTCCGGGGCAAGTGACTGTTTCTTGGATTACAAGTTAGCCTAGAGTCTGAACATACCTACACGACTAAAGAAACAACCCCTCACAATACTTCTTATTGATGGCAGCAACATTAACTCCGGACCTGTCACCACAGAGACTATACCTCTCACTGTGAGCATTGGGGCTAAGCATGTGGAGACGCTTAGCTTTAATTTGGTGCAATCTCCTTTGTTTCCCATTATCCTTGGCCTTCCTTGGCTTAAACACCATAACCCCACCATTAATTGGTCCACAGGACAAATCACCTTTGCATCATCCTACTGTAAAGAACACTGTCTCTCTCACACACAGTTTCCACCTTGCATGCTACTTCTTCTAAGACATTGGAAATACCGATACCCTACCGTGCTTTCAGCCAAGTCTTCAGCAAACAAGAAGCCAACAAACTGCCCCCACACCGTCCATATGACTGTCCTATAGACTTGCTTCCTGGGGCCCCCATTCCATTTGGTCGTATATTTCCTCTCTCTGAACCTGAATTAAGCGCCTTAAAGGACTATATAGAAGAGAACCTAAGGAATGGATTCATAAGGCCATCCACTTCTCCTGCCGGGGCTGGCATATTTTTCGTGGGGAAAAAAGATGGAGGCCTCCGGCCCTGTGTGGACTATAGAGAGCTTAACAAGGTTACCATCAAAAACAAATATCCATTGCCCTTAATCTCAGAGTTAATGAATCGACTTAGAGAGGCGCAAATATATACTAAGTTGGACTTACGAGGAGCCTATAATTTGGTACGCATAAAAAAAGGACATGAATGGAAGACGGCTTTCCGATCCCGGTATGGCCACTATGAATACCAGGTCATGCCGTTCGGGCTCTGTAATGCCCCTGCCACCTTTCAACATTTCCTCAACGATGTATTCCGAGATATGTTGGACATATTCGTAGTGGTATATCTCGACGACATCTTAGTCTACTCACCATCACTTACCACCCATCGGGAGCATGTTAAACGTGTCCTTTCTCGGCTTCAGCAACATGGACTTTATGCGAAATTAGAAAAATGTGTGTTTGAGACAACATCTGTTGAATTTTTGGGATTCATATTAACTCCGGGGAATATCAAAATGGACCCCAAAAAGGTATCAGCCATCTTGGATTGGCCTGTTCCTACTTCTGTTAAAACTGTGCAACAATTTGTGGGGTTCTCAAATTTCTACAGAAAATTCATCCACGGTTTCTCTAAAGTTATCGCTCCCATCACCCAGCTAACGAAGAAACATGTTCCGTTTGCCTGGTCACCTCAAGCACAACATGCTTTTGATGAACTTAAACAGAGGTTCACGTCAGCACCCATTCTTGTACTGCCAGACCCTAAAAAAACATTCTTTATGGAGGTTGATGCCTCCGAGACAGCCGCAGGGGCCGTCCTATCACAACGACAAGGAGAAAGTGAGACACTTCATCCTGTGTCTTTCTTTTCTAGACGATTATCCCCAGCGGAAACTAACTACAGTGTGGGAGACAGAGAATTACTAGCCATTAGAATGGCATTGGAGGAATGGCGTCACCTCTTGGAGGGGGCTAACCATCCAATCACTGTGTTCACTGACCACAAGAATTTAGAGTATCTACGAGGAGCTCGCCGTCTATGTCCTAGACAAGCCAGATGGGCTCTGTTTTTCTGCAGATTCAACCTGCATATCACTTATAGACCAGGATCACGAAATGGAAAAGCGGATGCATTGTACCGTCTACATGGACCCCATACAGATACAGATACGGATACTATCCTCCAACCTGGTCATTTCTTGGCTACTCACTCTTCACTATTAGAAGCTTTGCAGATCCATTCTCAAGCAGATTCCTACCTGTCTCAATATCCTTGCCTTACCAAAAAACTTGGGCTGCTGTACAAAGACACTCTTCTTTTCGTTCCTCCTGAAGTTCGTACCAATGTACTTCATACGGTACATGACCACCCGTTAGCAGGCCATGGAGGTGTTAAGAAAACCACAGAACTCACCCAACGGTCATTCTGGTGGCCTGGTATGAAAAAAGACATTGAACAATACATACAATCATGTGATGTGTGTGGGCGAGCCAAAGGTACTAATTCAAAACCCACTGGGTTACTACAACCGTTACCAGTACCAACAAGTCCTTGGGCTGACATAACTGTGGACTTCATTGTGGAACTCCCACCATCACAATGTTACACCACTATAATGGTGGTTGTAGACCGCCTAACCAAGATGGCACATTTTGTCCCCGTTATCGGATTACCTACAGCTGCCGAGACAGCAGACTTGTTCATCAAATAAATTTTTCGCCTTCATGGTATTCCACAAACCATCCTCTCTGACCGTGGTGTCCAATTTACCTCTCATTTCTGGTCTGCTTTTTGTCGAGGTTTGGGTATACAAAGACTCTTGTCATCCGCATACCATCCTCAAACTGATGGTCAGACTGAGAGAACTAACCAAACGCTTGAACAATATCTACGTTGCTACGTCACCCATCTTCAGAATGACTGGGTGTCCTTGCTACCAACAGCAGAATTTGCTTATAACAACCATCTACACAGTTCTATAGGCATGTCTCCCTTCAAGGCCAATTATGGTTATCATCCACCTTATATTCCTCAACTACCTGTTACTACCATGGTCCCTCAGGCTACAGACCGTCTTCAACTACTGAACCAAGGTTTTACTCTATTACAAGAAACATTAAAAAAGGCACAACAGTCTTACAAGAACCAAGCTGACCGGCGACGTAAACCTTCCCCCTTATACCAGGTTGGGGATAAGGTATGGCTGTCCTCAGCACATGTTAAAATGTCTTGCCCTACCAAAAAATTGGGACCCAAACCTTTCCCCATCACAAAAATCATTAGCCCTGCTGCAGTTTCCTTACAATTATCTACTACATGGCGCACCCATCCTACATTTCACGTGTCGCTTCTGAAAAGATGGATACCCGACACCACTCAAAGGAGACCACCTACTCCTCCTCTTCCAATAGTGGTGAACGATGTGGAAGAATTCGAGGTTCAGGAAATCATGGACTCACGTATACGTCGAGGAAGACTAGAGTATCTAATACACTGGAAGGGCAAGACCCGAGGAGCGATCCTGGCAACCAGTCGCCAATATCCATGCCCCAGCATGCCTTAGGGCATTTCACCGAGCCCATCCTGAACGTCCGGCACCTAGACGCGCCCGGAGGTCGCTCGTAGGAGGGGGGTACTGTCATGCCCCTCTAGCTCCTACCTCCATGTCCCAGCCATCCTCCGCTGCTGGGGGCTTCCCAGATGCTCCACGATCACTGAGTAGGCCGAAGCCACGGCCTCGAGTAGCGGTGTCTGCCCGAGGTTGCGATCGCGAACGCGATCGCGATAGTGCGGTAGGCCTAAGCCATGGCCTAAAGTTGAAGGAGTCTCCAGGAAAGGTATCCACAGGGTGCCCAGATCAAACCATGGTGTTGTACACCTGTAGGGGGGAGGTGAAGCCTGCCTCTCTCATCAACTGTCCACCAATAGTGTGCCTCCAGGTAAACAGTGAGACAGGTGCTGTGGTTGCACACCCCTCTGTTGGCCAATCCATTGAGAGGTTTGTTCAGCAGAGGGGAGGGGTGAAAACCCATGACACTATAAAAACCCCTCAGGCTGTGTCCACTTTGCTTCAGTGTTCCAGAACTTTGGTTCCTGTGTGCTCTAAGCTTCCAGTGCTCAGTGCTTCTTTCCTTGCTGTGCTACAGACCCTCTGCTGGATTTCCCATTGCCTGACCTTCTGCTTGCCTCCTGGACTTCCCTGCTTGCCTGTTTCCTGACCTTGGCTAGTTTTACTGATTCTGCCTGATTGCTGCCTGCCCTGATCTTCTGGACTGTTTTTGACTACGCTTTGCTTAACCCTTGCACTCCCGTGCTGTCACTCCTACCTAGGTGTTCTACCAGTATACCTCTGTGAATCACCTGGTAGGGGTGTCTGGCAAGAGATAGCATTCCCTGCTCCTACGCTCCAACCATATCAAGCCTGACAGATTCCTAATGCAGAAATAGGTAGCAAACAGAGAAGACTAATAACCACAATACAGATAGCTCCTTACCTAGCGTGCAAGACCAAAAAGGAGTATAGTGTAAGGAAGATATAGACCAGATGTCAGGAGAACCTAGTTAGTCTGAGACAGAGGCTAGCGTGTGCCGCTTAGGATAGTAGCTTAGGAATGGTGACCTTCAACCTAATCCCTTGCTGCTGCCAAAGTTGTATTAAAGGTGCTGGCCATGAAGCCAGATGTCAGATTCTAGTTGGGCTGTGACCCTGACCAGGATTGAACTAGGTTGCACAGTATACTAAGACTTACGGGCGAGATGATCTCTAATCAGATGACAGGAACGCCAATCAAATCTTCTTTCCTAAGTATAGGGAAGAATACAGGATGCAGATAACAATGAAGATACCCCTAAGGGAGCTATAACCAGAAGTCGATATGACACAGTCGATGTTGGAGAGGAAAGTCTACGACAGGTAGTTGAAGAGGATCCAAACAAGGAAGAAGAGTAATAATCTACAATTGAAAGTTGAATCAAGTACGACAAATATGACAAGTGTTATGGGGATATGACAGCGGTTCTAATTGAATAAGGTTAGGATTGACAACATCTTATAATCCCCACAGATACTACAGAGTGGTTCACTACCACCACCTAGTGTTTAATAAGCAGCCATACGACTCATACACACGTGGTACCCAAAGTTGTATAGGATAACCAAGAGAGGGTAACTGATCGACCAGGAGGATAATAAAGACCCACCCCTGCAAATTCTGACACCCAGACTAGGAAGCCAGCTATAGTCAGACACCCCAAAACACAGAAAGATGGGACCACTGAGTGATGCAGCACTCCCGGCTTCGACTTGCCCTGAAGTGGAAACGCACTGTCAGGCAGAGTTGGGCAGAATCGGCCAGAGGCCACCATGACAAATGCGGATACCCAAGTCAAGGTAATGATAGGGTATGAGCAGGTAAATACAAAGTAGCTCCAGTAACCTGGGTCAGAGAGTGAACAGAGAATATGGGTGGAATAGTGAGTACAATATACCTCCCAGGCCTGAAGACATAAGATACAAACTTACCTGTCGATGTGAATGGAACCAAGCAGCAGAATAGTCAGAACAAACCAAGGTGCTTTTCAGGTTTAGGGCTAGAGGACAGATTCGGCGAGAAAATTTGTTTTGTCTGAATTATTGATGCAAAACATTTTAATATTTTCTGATAAAAAGAACTACATTTGCCTTGAAGTTCAGTTATTCAGAATTAAGTATTTATTTCCAAATTAAATTCATTCATCCCTATTTTCAGTGGAGAAGAACCCTGCTGCCTTCTCTGGACTGACATTTGAACAAGATTCATTAAAATAAATAACATAAAACTTGACCATCCTTCCCATCCATTCCATCAGGGTACATGAACAAATAATACATATAATATTTTATTTAGTATTTGTTCATCTTCATTGAGTGTATATAAGAAACATGAGCAAAGCCCCACCCCGCCAGAAAAAAAGAAAAATACACTGATTTCATAGTACTAAGGATGGAAGTAGCAGCATTTTTGACTCTGTTACATGTACAATATTGTATTTCAGGAGGTGATGGAGGAGATGAGAGTTGCATTGCAGTACAACCTATTTGTGTGCAATTCAGTCTGAACAGTAAATCTAATTTGCTTTTTAAATTAAATAAACACACTCTGGAGACACAGAAAAAAAGAAATAATGAGAGATCCTATAGCCTTTATTTAAGTACCTAATATGGACTAATGACATAAGACCTTCCACCCATAAGAGACAGGTTCAGAGTGTGTGTAGTAGAAAACAATGAATCAGTCATACAGCTTAACTTTTAATAATCTTAAATTAAAAACTCCCCTGAGTTGCATATGTAACATCAAGGGTAATCAACCTCACTTATTTGTGGTGAACGGTGTTTAACTTAACATTTCTTGTAGATTGCTTTAATAGAGACTAACCATAACATTGCATTCAGAAGACTAGTTAAAGTATTGCCTTCTTATTGTCTGAATAGGAAAACTACTAGTGAAATCATCAACGTATTCATGAACGGCTACAAATTAACCAGTGATAGGCATTATTGATCAGTATTGAAAGCAAATTTCATTCAGTATGCTCCACCATTAATGGCCTTAAATCAGAAATGAGAAAATGAGTTGCAAGAAAACAGTGCAAGGCATAACCAATAAAAAAGGGCTATGAAATATTCAATTCTCATTTGATACGTGTGAATTGTCAATGTAGTAATAACTTTATTGACCCATTATCACATTATAGTTCCAGGTGCTGTAGTAAAACTGAGCAATAAATATTAATTATTGTATGTGCCCAGTAACAAGTATTTAGGATTACCAAATGTCTCCAGTCCTCACAAGTATCTTTACTTTACAAAAAGTAGCATCAGTGAGAATGAATAATCACATATGCATTATTCAGAATAAACTTCCCAAGTTGCAAATGTGCATGTGGCTCTACAAGACCTGTATCATGCAGTCGTAAGCCTCAGGCACTTAACGTGGTTACTCAGGTATGAAGGCTCAAAATAGCTCAAACAAGAGTAGACTATCACTTGTTAATTAGTTAAAAACATCTGCCCTCAGACCTTAATTCTTAGCCTGTTGTAGAATTAAGTTTGTATTAAACAATAAGTTATTTAACATCTATAAAAAAAATGAAGAGTTGAAACCCAGGATAAGTCATCCTGCAGAGGTTCCCTATTGTAAGTCCCTTGCAGATTGGCTGTTGGTGTTCCACATTTTTAGTCTATCGGCTGTACTGAAATTGATTATACAAACATACATCAGAGAAGGGTAAATGGTCCAACACTTTTGGCATGATGCGGCTTCATCACGGACTATAGTCAAATTATCGATTCAGTGACAGATTTTATATTTTAATTTGAAGGCATCATTTGTGATGATATTTCTGACATTACGAAAGGTCCAGCATTGTTCCCGGAAAAAAATCCACGAAAACCACATTGTCTGCTTTTTCACAGGACAATCCACTTTAAAAACAGAGATTAAAATCTTTGAATTTTTAAGCCCATTGGCCAAAATTATTTGCTATTTTTTCAATGGCTAGAAAGTTTCCGTCCATTGATTTAAGTGTTTTTTGCCTATTTGCCTAGTCTGTGTTGGAGGAGTAAGTGAGCACTACAGAACCAATGCTGGTCAGTCCCCCTAAATCCCCCTTATGGATCTTGGGGAAATGAATGTGAAGGGAGGAAGAAGAGAGTAGTAGTGAGAACAGGAAAGGTCAGCTGCATGTGGCTGATGCCAGATATGCTCCTCTTCTGCCAACATTGCTGTACCTGCTGCCAGACGTGCTGCCCCTTCTGCCACCATTGCTGTACCTGCTGCCAGACGTGCTGCCCCTTCTGCCACCATTACTGTACCTGCTGCCAGATGCACTGCCCCTGCTACCACCATTGCTGTGCCTGTTGTCAGATGTGCTGCCCCTGCTACTGCTACCACCATTGCTGTGCCTGCTGTCAGACTTGCTGCCCCTGCTGCCACCAGTGCTGTTCCTGCTGCTAGTGCTGACCCTACTGTAACCAGTGCTGTGCCTGCTGCCAGTGCTGAACCTGCTGCCACCATACTCAGGAGGGGGGAAGGAGAAGAGAATGCTAAGTATAACAGCAGGAGACCCTATGTCACACTTACCATCCCCAAGCAGTCCTGCCACTGCCAGTACTACTAAAAAGGAGGTCCAGCAGCTTGTTAGTGTTAGGAGTGAAGGAGGGGATAATAATCATATTACTAGTGACTGTAAGGAGGAAGACTCAGGGGATGAAATTGATGTATTTGGGTTTAGTAGTTAGTAGTAGTAACCATAATGGTGAAGCAGCATGTAGGAATAGCATTAGGGGAATGGTAGGGGAAGCAATTGAGAGTGTCTAGACTAGTGGTCAACGGAGTCCACACCATTCCCCTGACCATGGGATTCCTCTTCCCCCCATGGCATTGTCCAGGTGGAACATGATCCTGAAGAAGCCAGAACTGGTGGATAACAGTAATACCACCACCACCACCACCACCACCACCAGAAACACAGATTAGTTGCCTGTGCCTGCTGCTACTGCTGCCAGTCAGCCTTCTTCAGGTAATCAAGAAATGGCAAGTGTGATATTAGGGGACCCTCTGTCACATTTCTTGTCACCTCCTCCAAGCAGCAGTGAGATGTCTATAATAGAGCAGCAGCATGACAGGGACTAGTGGTGGTGGTGATGATGATGGTGGAGAAGCTGGAGTAGAAGAGACATTGTTGACCTTTTTAGCCCAAACTGAGAAGTAATGGGAGACAGGGATGAGGATAGGCATCACCACCACCACCAGCAGTGAGCTTTTAGAATTTGCAGAGCTTGCAACTGCTCTAATTCCTTCTGCTGCTGAGTTGCAAGAGCAGCAGAATGCTGAAGAGCAGGCTAGTGTGCCACACACCACCGTGGACACAGTGGGAATGTGGGTCAACAAGTAACGTGGGACTAGGACAGGTTCCTCTTGCCAGCAGCAGCAATACTTTCAGTCCTAGATGCAGTGCTGATTCTAAGGTAGTTGCAGCAACAGCAGCAACATCATCCTTTGCACCAGCCAGTGATGTGGAGGAGAAGACATTTCATTCTTCTCCACCAGTTCTCTATCCCTATCCCCTGAAGTCATGGGTGTTGGACTATTTTTCTCTTGGGGCAGGCACAGAGCAGTCATCGCCAATGGCACTGCGCACAATTTGTGACAAGTCAGTGAGAAGAGGAAAGGAGGGAACACACCTTGGAACAACTGCCCTGATAGCACATATGAAAACCAGACACAATGACATTTATGTCAAACATTTTAAAGCCAAACACCCACCACACAAATCAAGAACCGCTGTTGCTGTATGTTCTGAACAAAACAATAATAGTATTATGGCAGACGCTTAATAAAAGTAAAAGCTAAAAAACAGCCTATAAGTAAAAATGCTAGATTATCTAGCATTTTTACTGATAGGCTATTCTTTACCTTTGATAAAGCATCTCTACCCACGAAACGCATAAGACTTAATTAGCCTTGTTATTTTAACCCCTTAGTGACCGGCCGTGCACGGATGCGGATGGCACTTAAAGCCCGCCAAACATTTTTCCCCCATTACCTTCAATGACTTTCTGGACGTACATGTACTTCCTCTGTCACTAAGTGACAGATTCTGCTGGACGTACATGTACGTCCATTGTTGTGATGGGGTTAAGGTATTTTTTATTAAAGTTGTATTACTTTTATTAAGCCTCCGCCATAATACTATTATTATTGGGGTTTTTTTTTTTTTTTTTTTGTAATAGTTTTTTATTGAGATCAAAAATCAGATACAGTATACATAGAACTAACAGAAATAAAGTAAGACATGGTATGAAATAGTAAAAGACAAGGGCTAAGTACAGAACGTCTAATAGACCTTGGTGAGACAAAAACAATAATATTATACAATCAACTTGTAACTTGTACAAAAATTTCAAAGTGAAGTAATCGTGGCCACCAAGCGATTGATTTTATTTAGAAATCATGCAATATAATGGGTAGCATGATGCATTGAGAGACAAACAGAGTCACGCTGTAAGAAGAATAGTAAAGGAAAGACCAAGATGACAGAGAGAAGATGCGTAAGCAAGGCCTAAAAGGGAGTAAAAGGGATGGAGAGGGAGTGAATGGAAGGAAAGGATAGAAAAGGAGAAGAGAGGAAATTAGAAAGAGTGCAAGGGTAAGGTAGGGGGAGGGAATCCAAGGGTAGTGAGGAGCCGCCTGCAAAGAAAACCAGCAGAAGGCAAAATTTGACGTGAGATGCTGACAGTAATGCAGGAACTGTGAAATCCAAGAGGGTCGAGCTAGTGGACTCAGTAAGAAAACATCACCTACAATCACATACATGAGGAGGGATTACAAAGAAGCAAATTTTAGGAAGGAAGTATTTGTCCTTTCCTCCACTGGGACCATATTATTGGGGTTTTTTTTAGAATGTTTTTTGGGAACGTTTTTAAATCTAAATATCACATTGTGGAAGAAATCATCCGAAGGAGTTACAGGTCCAGCAGAGCTGATCTGTACCCGAACGGAGACGGGGTATATTCTTCATGGGCTTGATTGTCAAAGTAGTTGATAACAGCTTCCTGACTACATCCAAACGTGAGTGTGATTCCATTCATTTCTATGGTCATAATGTCAATGTAAGAGTAACAATATTGTTTTATGTGCCTGTTGGTCACGTGTTGATCCGATATTGTGCTGCTGTGGGGAGAGCTTGTTACGAGAAGCGAGAAGCCTGCCAGTATGAAGATACTGCAACTGGAAGCAGTTCATTGTCCCAGTTGCTTTAGAAGTTGGATGAGACATATGTCCATCCAACACAGATCTTTTGTGAGTACACACCCATAGGGTGAAGGTGGTGGTCCAGCACATATTTTTAATATATTGATGTACACAGGAGCAATCTGTTGTTTTTTTGTTCCCTGTTCTTTATTTATTA
Organism: Rhinophrynus dorsalis; assembly: GCA_037306005.1. Taxonomy (NCBI): domain Eukaryota; kingdom Metazoa; phylum Chordata; class Amphibia; order Anura; family Rhinophrynidae; genus Rhinophrynus; species Rhinophrynus dorsalis. The sequence continues at coordinate 400,019,846 of CM074718.1, forward strand.
TACTGACCACACATGGCAGTGTGGTGGAGTAGAATCGAAAGCAGGCCATCAAGTGGCATCTGAGGAGATTCCATCTCACAGCATATACTAAGCTAGTGGCAGGCAGGATTAATAGCTAGTTGTCATGTGACCTTAGCGGGGTGTGGACAAGGGGAAAGGAAGCAGCAGTACTTGGTTTCTGGCTGGTGTCATGGTGTTTGGGTACAGTTGTGACAGGTGCTATTTGCCATACACACTATGCACATTGCAGTTTCTGATGAGAGGCGCAGTTCCTGCTCTCAAAGGATTTTAGAGGAGGGGCAGGTAGAGAAGAATTATTGGCCAACGTCTTCTTTTCTCCACATATACTGGGAGCTAGTTTTGGTGCTGTTACTGCATCAGACGTATCACCGGAGTTAGTCGTGGTAAGTGTAACCTTCATCATCCGTCATCTATGTTACTGCTGTTGTTGATTCCATTCCCTTTGAGCTGCCTAATAATCCTGCTACTTAAACAACTCAGCAGGAGCAGCAACAAGAACAGCAGTCGCAAATTCCTCATCTACATCAGGGCATTTGACAATGGTCAGTGGCCACTGGCCAAAACAACATGACCTGCTGGCACTAGACCAGTAGGGCATTTTTTTTCTCAGAGCTTGTGCTTTAAAAAATAAATAAATAAAAATAAAATAAAAAAAAACATAAGCCTACAAAAAAATCAACAATTTTTGGGACTTGTTTGTAACAAGCCTAAGTCCTACAAATCAATGTTTCCTTAGGGCTTGTGCCAAGCAAGCCTAAGTCCTACAAATCACTGTTTCGTCAGGGCTTGGGCTTCTAACAACAAATCTTACAAATCTTCTTCTACAAAATACTCTGTCACGTCAGGTATCAGTCTACCCCAGTGGCAGCTTACGTCAGGGGATCCCTGTCTCTATCACTCTACATATAAATTTCTTATTTTATTTATTTATTTTTTATTAACTGTCCCCCCAATAACAGTCAAGAACCCCCCCAAAACAAATTCCCCGTTCAACTGATTCTTTCCCCAGACTCTACCCACCAACACAGGCACCCTCCTCAAACCCCTTTTATACCATGTCTTATGGGTTTTTTAATTGTACGTAGGGTTTATTTTTTATTAATTGTCCACAATCCCAATAAACAACCCCCCCAAAAAAACATTCCCTGTTCAACTGACTCTTTCCTGACACTCAACCAACACAGGCACCCTCATGCCCCTTTTATACTATGCCTTTGGAACATAAAATATGTGTTTTGTGTAAATTCAATGTTCCCAATGATTTCAATTGAGTGAGCTAGGTGAAAAAAAGTGGAAAAATGGCACTTTTTCCAGGAAATTATTTGCCAAGTGGGAATTCAGTTGAGGTGAAAATTTTCTCCATCCCTAATTACTATATCTGACAACCTACAGTAATGTGTCGGATTTGCTGAACTAATGATAGAGAATAATGATAAAATAAACAACCACCAATTGTATGTGGTGCTAATATACCAACACAATCATGTATTCACACTTCGTTCCAATTTATATTCTTACATATATATTTACTTAGGAAAAACGAGAGTCTCTCAATAATATTCTGCTTATTGTTGCCGCCAATTCTCCCTTGAACTTCTGGTCACAGTTCTCCACCAATATGCAAAAAAAGACAATGTCTGGTCCTGGGGCTGATCCTATTCTGGGAGTTTGTCTGCTTTGCTATTTCCTATTACTTGTGCATATTTGATAAAGGTGGAGTTCTTTTACTGGACTTGCACATTTACTCTCATTCGTACCTCTACCATGACAATTTCAAATGTATCACTGGAATCTGAAGCCATAATGGCCATATGCACCACATCTGTGCTACCCACTACTGAGAGTATACCTGTCCCTTTAGATGATGAAACCTCTCCTTTTCCTGAAGCTACCATTCTGTCTATCCTTGCGTTCTTGATACAGCTGTGGTATGCTGAATTCAAACCAGTCATTTCAAATGCCTCACTGGAATCTGAAACCAAAATGGATGTATGCATCGTATTTGTGCTACCTACCGCTGCGGTTATACCTGTCCCTTCTGATGAGACCTCCCTTGTTTCTTATCCTGTCGGTTCTTGCTTCATTTTTATCTCAGTTCCTATGTAAAGGATCACACATGCTAGTATCTGAGTAAGACCCAGGACTACGGTATATGGAGTCTATTCCCAATACTACTCATGTGCCATTTGAGAGAATGCATCTCCTCTGTAAGGGTAATTATAAAACCTCACTTTCTGGTCTACAGTGCATGGTTTTCTCTGGCACCCATCTTTTCTCCTACACTGTATTGTTTCCCTGGTTTGTTCCTTGGTCTATACCACTTTCTGTTCTTCCTGAACCTCCTCCTCTTCCTTTCTTTGTGTGGAATGGTCAACCCATTCCTCCTGGTTCTTCTCTATTGTTTGAGTGCCTGTAGTTTCTCCTTGAGTGGGGGTACTGTCTCTATTCTACTTTCTCCTCAGTCTGGTGCAGTACCTCACAGTACCACTGCCTTCCCATGGTGCTATTGTAGGGTGCTGCACTCATACTAAAGAGATCTGATTCTGTTCCCAGCTGGCCCCACCTTGCAATCACCTCCTCCCTATTTAGTTTAGTCTTTCCCCTTCCACTGGGCCAGTTTATTCCGCTTCAGTTCAGTTTAATTGTCATTTTATTGCTTTTGGGCCTGGGTCCTGTGTTCCTTTAGCTGGCTGCACCCCTGAGCTCCTTGAACTGGCTGTACCCCTGAGTTCCTTCTGCACCCCTGCACATTTGTTTCCCCTTTAATTTGTGTGTGTGTACTGGTTTTCTGGGTTCAGATTTATTTATGTTGTTTACTATGGCCAGCACCTCTTCCTGACCAACCCCCCATGACACCTAGGTTATTTCTATGGAGCACTTGCACGAACAGGTGTCACAAAAGAGTAATGTCAGCGCATAGACTTCGAGATGTAACATGGGGACAGTGGATGTGATATGCCTGTAGACGTCATCTCCACAGTACCACCTCATTATAAACTCCTCCTAAGAACCTGTTGAGTCCCTGCCATTATCACCTTACATCAACACATCACCAAGTCCAACAATGTTTAATCAGTGGAGTCCTGTGCTGATGTACAAGCCTCAACATATATGAACTAAACAACAACAGTAACTTTGGCTCCATCAGAATATGTTTAAGCCAACATCAATAGAAAAACACAAGTTGTATGGGCATGGTAGTCTTTAATATGTGAAGCAGAACCTTTTACATTATAGACAGGGCTCAGAATTCCCACTCGCCACTAGCCAATGGCGAGTGAAAATTTAGCCCTGGCGAGTAGAAATTCAGCCCTGGTGGGTATGTTTTAGCTTGCAGTGGCGAGTAACTTTTCAGGTCTGGCTAGTAGCAAAGGACTTAAAATTATAAGCCCCGATATAGAGATCTTGGCAAATTACTACAATGTATAGTTGAATTAGAGTATCATCACACAAAATGTAGTTATTGCATCACATCTCTCTACATGAGTAACACACTTGTCACTTTCAATCTTGTACATGTTTCCTAACCAATAGTCTTATGGAACACATATTCATGAGTATTGGTTAAATATTTGACTGACTGAGTAAAGTTTCTTAGAACTTCAGTTTTAACATCAAAACAACAACACAAGTACTTCGAGTGAGCTACATGGTGGTGTAGTCATGTCTTCAGGATAGTCAAGTTGAAATTCCTCATTTCCCTGAGTGGTCATGGTGTAGATGCCTGTGGAAAGGGATGACAGATTTAGTTCACTGTCTAACTTTATGTCATGCAACAGATCTTACATTATTACACCATTAACCCTTTGCATTCCGAGTGTGGGGACAACTATTGTTCAGAAAGGGGAGGTCCACCCCTGGGGACGTCATAAGGGTGCGAACAAGGGGATGCTGAGCAGACATATGTATATGTGCTTAAGGGAGTTGTATCAATACTTCACCAAGTATGTGAGCATGAGCAGAGCACCTTGGACAGTGGTTGTTTGCTTGCCTACATCATGGATATAATATGCCATGCCTCCATACATCAAAGTAGACTACAAATTATGAATGGAAAACACATCAACAGTGTATACATTAACACACTATTTACATGACATCATATCTCGAGTGGTAGTCCAGCAAGGTTAACTCTTCCCCATCTAAGATATTCATCACTCAATTTCCCCTATAGCACCCTGGCACTTTCTCATCTGGAATATGGACCATTACATCAATATTGTTTGAGATTATCAGTTGAACACGGCAATGTAAGGAACATGTGCATGGAGGATGCATGATATCCTTGAAATGGCAAAGTCAACATGGAAGAAGGAATAGCTGATGTCTGTTGAATCCACAACCTCAATATGACACATCCATGGAATGGATAATGCATGGGATCCTTATTGCTGGCAAAGTCAGGCCTGTGACTCTCATTGATCCTGTGGGTTGAAACAGAACATTGTGTGTTGTGTAGTTTGTGTGTTTGCAGGGTATCCATAGGTTTATCATAGACATCCATGGATTGTGTTGATGTCTATCTCATACTAACAGCTGAAGTGGTCCCTGATCAGCCTGTCACGTATCTGCGCCCCTCTGTGGGTCTCCTCATTATGTGCTCGTGGGACAGGGGCATCCACAATGAGGACTGGCTCATGTTCATCCACAAGACGTGTGTCCACAGCTATGTTGTGTAGGATGATGCAGCTAGGATGATGTAGCAAGCCTTTGCAGGGGCGTACTGCAGGGCCCCACTAAATGACCCAGACTACGAAATCTGGCTTTTAGCAAGCCAAATGTGCACTCTATAACATTCCTTCTCCTGGTGTGAGCCTCATAATATCGATCCTGTGCAGGTGTGTGGTGAATGCTCAGTGGTGTCAGTAGCCATGTCTTGCAACCATTGCCAGCATCACCTGTCGACAGAGAGTGACATGGTAAGACAGGTGTACATGTTATTTGGATGCAGTACTTGTTGTGTGTCATGACCATGGTAAGTTGTGTTTCCATGAGTAGAGTGATTGCACCTGTTGCTGTGATGTCTGTTGTGTTGACTCACCTAATAGCCATCCTCCTGTATATGTCCAATTTTCAAAGTCCCTCTGTACGGAGGAGTTTTTGAGGATATATGAATCATGGCAACTTTCAGGATATTTGGTACAGACTTTGGTTAACTTCATAGTGGGGTGTGCGCTGTGAAATTCCAGAAGCAAAGCCTTCTGTGCACTGAAATTATCCACTTGCCATGAAGTAGATGGCAGACATGAGCTTTTGCAAGCCAGATATGGCACAGTTGGTTTGGGATATAGGGTCTATGTAATCCCAAATCCCCACATCCAAGTGTAAGATGCTGTGGGCCGTCAACCTGTACCTGTCTCTGACTTCTGTGTCTGTTGTTCCCAGGACCATGAAACTTGTACACACTATCCTTGGTCTGTGCTGATATCTGTCATCCTTGTGCTACTTAACAGGTCCCTGTGACAGCTGGGGAGGATCAGCTTGTGGGAGCTGGGGAGGATCAGCTTGCGGGAGCTGGGGTGCTGCTGCCTGTTGTGGTTTTCCCGGTGGGGACAGGCTCCTATCTGACTGTCCAGCCGGAGCATTAGCATTGAACGGTGTGCTTGGGTGAGGAGGGTGATCAGTCACCCTTGCATGGCTTCATCTGTACAGTCTGTGCGGTAATGGGTATGGAAACATACCTCTAATCTCTCTGTCTCTCTCTCTCTGTCTCTGTTTGTGAGTGATCACAGTATAAACACGCCAAGTCTGAGGATAGTGTGATGTCCCTTTAAGACAGTGGTGGGGTGTTGTCCAGGTGCGGTGATAAGTTCATGGGTGACCAATGGGAGGGCGTGTGTTGACCAGGCAAATGTTTACCATTGTGTGTCTTGTTGTTTGTGTTATTTGGCTTAATTGCTGTGTAGCTGCCAGAAGCATGTGTGACATTGTCTGTTTCCATTGACTGTTGATGTTGCCCAGGTGAGCTAGGCTAGCTGTGGGGTTGACAGGTGTGCATGTTGCATGTTAACATGTTGCATGTTAAGTGTATTGTGCTGGGTTACAACACTGCATACTTGACGGGTGTACCTGTTTTGAAGGGACACTCCCTCTTTAGAAGGCAAACCCCTGTGTCCCTCTTTCCCAGTCTAATGTCCGTCCTGTTATGTCATCAGTCTGTGTGGTGTGCATATCTGTGTATGACATTGATCCATAGCAATGTTAATCACTTTGATGTTTGTTTACACTTCTGTATATGTTTACATATAGTCTGTATACATTATATATTGTGATCTTGTTTGTTATCATTATTGAGTTGCACAACTAGTTTTCAGTGGGTTATTTATATATATATATATATATATATATATATATATATATATATATATATATATATATATATATATATATATATATACACATATATATATAGGTTTTGTGAATTGATTGTAGGGCCTTGGCATTATTTTAATTTTTCTCTTGGCATTGCTAGGGTTCATTTTTCCATTTGTGTGTTGTATGAGCTGTTGTTTCTTTACTTAGTTTCATCCAACGGTGGCTTTTCATTACCATCTTTGTGGTTAACGGCAAACATAACTGGGTCTTAAATTTTTGCTGTTAAATGTATCATTTTGAAGTCCATAAACAGCACCGCACACAATCAAATGGCTCTGAGGATTACTGTTTCATGGTCCTCTATGGAGGAAATATTGCCATCCGCTGGGGTTCTTCATATGCACTTTGCTTTTGTTGAGACTAGTGTTGAGCGAGCATGCTCGGCCGATGCTCGGATCGGCTCGAGCATCGCTCTGCTCGGCACATGGCGGTACTCGTACGAGTACCGCCATGTGCTCGCCCGCCATGTTCGGGTGGCAGGGATCTGTGCCGAAGGAGGCACAGATCTTACAGACGCTCCGCTGGACCACCAGGGACTGGAGGTAGGGGACATGTGGAGATGGAAGGGGGCATTGTGGAGATGAAGGGGGACATTGTGGAAGGGGGACATTGTGGAAGGGGGACATTGTGGAAGAGGGGCATTGTTGAGATGAAGGGGGGCATTGTGGAGATGAAGGGGGACATTGTGGAGATGAAGGGGGACATTGTGGAAGGGGGACATTGTGGAAGAGGGGCATTGTTGAGATGAAGGGGGGCATTGTGGAGATGAAGGGGGACATTGTGGAGATGAAGGGGGACATTGTGGAAGGGGGACATTGTGGAAGAGGGGCATTGTTGAGATGAAGGGGGGCATTGTGGAGATGAAGGGGGACATTGTGGAGATGAAGGGGGACATTGTGGAAGGGGGACATTGTGGAAGGGGGACATTGTGGAAGAGGGGCATTGTTGAGATGAAGGGGGGCATTGTGGAGATGAAGGGGGACATTGTGGAGATGAAGGGGGACATTGTGGAAGGGGGACATTGTGGAAGAGGGGCATTGTTGAGATGAAGGGGGGCATTGTGGAGATGAAGGGGGACATTGTGGAAGGGGGACATTGTGGAAGGGGGACATTGTGGAAGAGGGGCATTGTGGAGATGAAGGGGGGCATTGACCAGGCACCCTCCCCTCATCAGAGCAGGGGGTGCCTGGTGTAATGCTCGAGTCCTCCCATTGAATTCAATGGGGCTCGGGTGCTCGGCCGAGCACTCGAGCCTCCGGGGGTGCTCGGTCAGAGCACCCGAACACCCGAGCATCGGGGTGCTCGCTCAACACTAGTTGAGACATCTTATTGAATGGCTTAACGTGCTTACTAAACTGCTGTCGTCTGTTTTTTTTTTTTTGGGTGTCAGAGCATATTGAATCGAGGCCCCTGACTCCTAGTCCATATACCTAAGCTATTATTAATTGTTTATTCACTAGGTAACCTGCCTATTAATTAATATTATTTACTATCTAACCTAGTTATTGATTATATTTACTAGCTAACCGAAGTCTAGCAGCTACAGCCTCCAGCACTAAACCCATCATAAGAAGAAAATAAGTTGTTTCATTTTTTCCAAAAATGCAGGGAGATGAAATGATGATCACAAGCCTGTTACACACTGTTTCTCTTCTGGCTGCTAAATTCAAGTAAGGAAAACATGCTGAATCCAGATTATATCGGCCTGAGGAGCCATCCCCATGGAATTTAGTTTTGGCCTGAATATAAGTACATCAGATCTAAACTAGAGATTGACAAGCTGTTGCAACAATTAATCACAGCCACAACCAATGTGGCTGTCCCTACACTTCCTACCATGATTGTATTGGCAATTCTGTAGGGATGGGATAAAGGCCCAGTTGTGTTCCTGTAAAAAATATGTGAAAACCACATTGTTGTCCACTATTTTGCAGGAAAATCTGCCTTAAAGAAAGCGCTTAAACGCATTGCTGTTGTCACCTACTGCAAAACTTTTTCGCTATTTTTTCCAATGGTTACAAACTTTCTGCCCCTTTACGTATGTGTACTTTGCATTTTTGCTCCAAAAATGTGATGTTTCCAGGAAGTGAAACACAAAACAAAGCAACTAGAGAGACAGAGAGGGTACTGGGCTATTATGAAGCTATTTATTTTGCAAAAATAAAGCACCAGAGGCTCAGACTGTTGGCTAACAGGATGAGCAGCCATCTGACAAATAAAAGAGGTGCTAGAAGGACCATGATTCATCCAGTCAGTTGGTGGAGGAAGAAGTGACCACAACCAGCATAGAAGAGTATGAGAGCCCTGATTCCTTGGGATCTGGTGGAAATTTTTATGGTCAGCAAAGACACATTAAGAAGTGGGTAGCAGTGAGCAGGACAGGTCAGCTACCTGTGCTTGCTGCTACTGCTGCCAGTGCGCCTTCTGATACTCAGGAGGAAGAGGAGATGATGCCAAGTGTGACAGCAGGAGCCCTAAGTCACACTTTTCAACTCCAAGCAGTCCCACTACTACCATGCAACAGCTAGAGAGTGTTCGGGGTGAGGGAGGGGGTGATGATGGTAAAGGTGATAGTGAAGCAGTTGGTGGTGGGACTAGCATGACTGCTGTATATACTCCTGCTGAGGTGGAAGGGGAAGTGATGAGGAACAGCCAGACTAGAGGTCAAAGGAGCCCACAACATCCCCTGACTGTGTGATTCTAATTCCCCAGGCATTATGCCCTGGGACCAGATGCTGAAGAAGGCAGAATTGGCAGTGGCTAGCTGCAGTATTAGCATCAGCTCAGATCAGCTGTGCTGGTGTTGTCAGTCTGCCTTCTTCACCTGTAAATATGCCAAGTGTGACAGTAGGGGAACCTCTGTCACATTTGTCATATTTGCCAACTAGTGAGACTCTCAGAGCAGCAGCAGCAAGGAGGGACTGGTGGTGATGGTGATGAGGGTGATGGTGGAGCAACTGGGGTGGAAGAGACATTAATGGTCTTTTTAGCTGAAAGCAAAAAGGAGTAATTGACAGCAAATGGGGATGGGCATCACCACCACTACCAGCAGTGAGTTTGTGAAATTTGCAGAGTTTGCTGCTGCTGTAATTCATGCTGCTGCTGAGTTGCAAGGGCAGCAGGTTGATGATGAGCAGGTGAGTGTGCCACAGACCACCGGGACCATTGTGGGAATGTGGTGCAGTGGTAGTTGTGATGCAAGACTAGGAGAGGACCACTATCCAGCAATACTCCTGGTCCTAGTTCTAGTGTTGCTTCTTCTTTGAAGGGGATTGTGGAGGAGAAGAAGAATGAGGCCATTCTTCTCCACCTTTCCCCTCCTACTAAGGTCCTGGCTGTGGGACTATTTTTCCCTTGGGGCAGGCACAGTGCAATCATCAGCAATGGCACTATATGTGACAAGTCAAAAGGGCAAAGGATGGGACACATCTTGTCACAGTTGCCCTGATAACACACATGAAATACAGACACCATGACATTTATGTGAAGCATGTTAAAGCCAAACCCCCACAAAGGAAATTAGGAGCCACTGTTGAGATACCCCTGTCTTTCCCCAAGGGCACCAAGAGTCGAGGAGGAAATCAAAGAGGAAAGTTAATAGAAAAACCCAGCCTGAGTCTGAAAGTTCAATAGCAAGCTAAACACCTGGCTAGCCATCAGCTTCTGACAATAGGGAGGAAGGCGTGTCTTCCGGTGATCCACCTCTGTCATCCTTACCTCCCCCACCAGCTTATAACTATTCTGTAGATGCAAGGATGTGGCAGTTTGTGTCCACCCATTGCACATTTTTGTGGTGCGCTGACCACACATGGTAATGTGGTGGAGTATAATTGCAGGCATGGAATCAAGCAGCATCTTAGGAGATTCCATCTGTCAGAATACACTAAACTGGTGGCAGGGTGTATCCATCATCAGCATTATTATTAAGACTGCAATCCTGGGTCCAAAAAATCATCACTGATTCCCCAGGGCTTGTTCCTTTAATAAGCCTACATCCTACAAATCAATGTTTCCTCTGGACTTGGGCCTAACACAAGTCTAAGTCCTACAAATCAATGTTTCATTAGGACTTGGGCCTAACACAAGTCTAAGTCCTACAAATCAATGTTTCCTCAGGACTTGGGCCTAACACAAGTCTAAGTCCTACAAATCAATGTTTCATTAGGACTTGGGCCTAACACAAGTCTAAGTCCTACAAATCAATGTTTCCTCAGGGCTTGTGGCTAACAAGTCTAAGCTACAAATCAATTGTTCATCTGGGCTTGGGCCTCTAACAAGTCTAAGTCCTACAAATCAATGTTTCCTCAGGGCTTGAGCCTCTAAAGACAAGTATAAGGCCTATAAATCAATGCTTCCTCAGGGATTGGGCCTCTAACATCAAGTCTAAGTTCTACAAATCATTGTCTCTTCAGGGCTTGTGCTTACAAATCAGTGTTTCCTCTGGGCTTGGGCCTAACACAAGTCTCAGTCCTACAAATCAATGTTTCCTTAGGGCTTGTGGCTAACAAGTCTAAGCTACAAATCAATTGTTCATCTGGGCTTGGGCCTCTAACAAGTGTAAGTCCTACAAATCAATGTTTCATGAGGGCTTTCACCTAACAAAAGTCTAAGTTCTACAAATCAATGTTTCCTCAGGGCGTGAGCCTCTAACGACAAGTATAAGTACTACAAATCAATGTTTCCAGGGTTTGAGCCTCTAACAACAAGTCTAAGTACTACAAAAAATCCTCTAGAAAATACTCTATCAGTCAAATATCAGTCTGCCCCAGTCACAGCTTACACCAGGGGGGTCCCTGTCTTTGTCAAATTACATACAAATTTTTATTTTATTTATTTTATTAACTGTCCCCCCAATCCCAGTAAATAACCCCCCACAAAAAAAGTTGTGTTCAGCGGATCTTTTCCCCAGATTCCACCAACACAGGGACCCTCAGACCCCTTTTATACTATGCCTGTGGAAAATAAAATAACATTTGCTATGTTGTGTGTAAATACAGTCTTCCCATTGATTTCAAAGCAATGAGCTAGGTGAAAAAAGTGGATAAACTGCACTTTTTGCTGAAAATATGCCACTAGGTGGGCAGTGCCATTTTTCTCCTATTTTGGTTTGAGGTGAAAATTATTATTCTGTGTATCAATCAAGTCTTCTCTCTTCCCTCCTACACACTGCAACTTTCCACTTTATCCCCTGAAAGGATGGGAATGAGCGAACAAATTAACAAATCAGTTTCAGCAGGAAGGTGCGCAGAGAGGACCACGGTCTGAATTTGGAGCGCCCTGCTCCATATCAGCAGCGGCGCGGGCAGTCTCTACTGTGCATGACTGCAGCTCAGCCAATGAGCCGAGTTAGCTGGGTGGCACTGTGGCTCGTGTACACGGGCTTTTCAAATAGTAAATACATAATCACAGTTCCAACAGTTGTCTTCCACCTTTAAAAGTAATGTAATTATAATACACATTAAGAAGGGAGAATTGTCACATTCAGTTGTAATGAAGCATCAGTAAAACCAGGCTTTGTCAACTATATATAAAGTTTTTTTTGCCACTGTTAGATCGTTTTTGTAAAAGGAAGGGATTGTAAATGGGATATTACATTAATGATTAACCTTTGGTAAGAATCAATTAGTGTCTTACAGCATCTTTACAAATCTTATCTAAAGCTTAAATAATCTCCAATTATTCCATTATCAGTAACACTTTACTGGGCCTTTGGCACAGGTCAAACTTCACATTAATGTCTTGGTAGAATTTATTAAAATACAGGGGAACTTGAGAATAAAGGCAAAGTGGACTAAGTCAAACCAACTGAATTGCTACCAAAAATAAAAACCTGCCAGTTTTTACTTGTCCCCTGGGTAGAGTTGATTTTCTCCAGTACTGCATATTTAACCCCTTATTATGAGTGCTTTTTGACACTAGAGGATAATAGAAATTTTGGACTTTCTAGTATGCCTTTGTTCAACCATATTATTCCTTTCAATTAGTCCACCCACAGAAATTATATAACATGTTTATGCATATGTAATTCTTTATTTTGATATCACATTAATATGGATAATTCACCATTTCATTTGATAAAAATAAAAAAGGAAAAAAATCACAGCTGTTTATAAGTTTTCCATTCATAATTTGTGCTCAGTTGGTTCCTTTTTAATAGGGATTGGATAAAAGGTATGAATGGGCATTTAGACCTCCCAAGTTTCCCTTTTTTAGGGGGGCACTGTGCCTCTGAGGTAAAAATCCCAGTGTCCCTCATTCTATCCGGTATTCTTTTGAAATGGCGTGTTTTTTAGATTGTGCTGCTGTTTGGCGCATTCATTAGGTCGCACTGTTTAAAAGGGCAGCATGGCAATCTCGCATTGCATATCAGCTCAAGATTGTCATGCTGCTTCTTTAAAGAGCACGATCACGAATTTGTAGTTGCTGGCCACCTTCAACACATCCGAAAACAGTGCTTTCTCCCGTAGCGATTACTACTTTTGCTCCACTGCATATTCACGAGTGTAGTGGAGCAAAAGTAGTATTCACAACGGGAGAAAGCACTGTTTTTGGATGTGATGAAAGTGCATCACTTTAGATTTTACAATGAAAATGTATACAGACCAATATAATTACATTTTTAAACAATGTATCATCGTTAGACCAAAATGCTCTCGCTATTGGTCTGGTCTTACTATTACTTGTACCCTGTAAATTTATACATGTATCAGTTTAAAAGTTACATTTAGTTCAAGCGAACCGAACATCTACACACATCTCTTCATCCGATTCTAAGTTCTGAGTATTATTATTGAAATGAACCCCAATCTGATCTTGAGTTAAGGCACATTTATTAAAATTGTATTAAGATTCAAACACATGATACTACTACATGTATCCCTACATGTATCTCACTAAGAAAGAATAAGAATAAAAATGTCACATCATCCCCAATCCCCATCATATAATCTGATTGGCTGTAAAGTGAATAAATTAGGGAAAGCTTCCAGAGGAAGACGCAATTATGGTGCCGAAACACGTGCAAGAAACAAGCTGACATCTGGCACGAGAAAATGCAGACTCCAGAGAGGCCTATACATCAACTTGTGACAGAGGGATACCGTGTGAGATCACAGGGACAAAAGTAGCTGAGCGGACTGACACCAATTGGACATCAGTTTTTTGAGATACGCTACACTGGGCAACTGGATCTATTACTCTTTTGCATCTACCAATGAATCTAGAGTGTAAGGGGCCATCCTATTAAATACCATTGTGTCTCACACTCTTACTACTTTGTGGATGTTATGATTTTATGCTTTTATTAAACAATACTATGCATAGATAGTCTCTGTGCACTGTCTTGCCCTATTCATTTTCTGTTTTGTTTCATGGTGATCATCTTCAGAGGTCAAATTGTGACTATCTTTTGAGCCAAGCTGCACAAACATTTATGCTATGAGGCTCTGGGGACTATTCCTATAGTGAAAGCATATATAGACCCTCACTGTGTATGACATTCCTTATATATTAAGTGTGTATATGTACATTATTAAATCAATTTGTACATTATTAAATCAAGATACTTCAGACTCTTGTGACATGGCACTAGGTACTGTGTAACTGACTTTGTACACATCTCCTCTTTTTGGTACAATAAAGTCTTGTTTTATGTAAACTGACACTATGGTACCAGTTGCGTAGAAGACTCTAGATATTTGAGTATCATATGATTCTGTGCTAGGTGCCTTGTACTTGGCTTTGTGTAAGTCTCCTTTTTGGAATACTTATACAGTAACGTTTTTGTTTTGTTTATATAAACTGACACTATAGCATCAGTTACCTGGAAGACTCTCAACCCACTTATCATTTAGTCATCTATTTCTGGAATGAGATCTGACTGAGAGTTGAGGTACATTCTCTCTGGAAACATGCTCAGTGAGTACTTGGGTCTCCGGTCTCCAGAACCTGCCAGTACCATCCCAGGAATGTGAGAGATCCCAGTGCAACTACATACATGCCTCACATCAGAAACAGTGTTTTCTCCCATTGTGAATATGTAGTGGAGCAAAAGTAGTAAAAGCAATGGGAGAAAGCACTGTTTTCCAATGTGATGAAGGTGTCCAGCAACTACATATTCACGATGGCTCTCTTTAAAGAAGTAGCATGACAATCTTGCACTGAAATGCAATGCAAAATTGTCATGCTGCCCTTTAGAACATTGCAACCTACTGAATACACCAAACAGCAGCGCAATCTAAAAAATACTGCATTTCAAAAGTAAACCATTCTATCCCAGGTATTTCTCTTTTAGGTGATGATACTATGTGATGTGTATATGTGTTTCACATTAATCCACAGTAATATTAATCAGATTAATATTTGTTTAAATTTCATTATATGTGTTTATAAATTAGGCTGTGTAAATAAAATACTTTGATCTTGTTCTATAGCATTGATTAAATGACCCAAAGAGGTGGCAGTAGGTCATCACGTGACCAAAACTGCTCTTCTCTAGTTCTGCCCCTCTTTATGTCCCTTTCCTCATGTGGGGATATGGAGTCTCTGCTTCTCTTTTCCACGCTATGAATGTGAGGAAGAGAGAGGTAGAGAACACTGACAAGGACAATGTATGCTATACACTGAATTTGTCATTGGCTCAACCGGCACATATGATAGCATGGATCACATGTACTGGCTCACTGTGGAAAGGCTGAAACTGACTGCTTCAATCATGGAGCTGTCAGTTACAGCCTCCTCGGCATGATCACAGCATGCCCTAAGGCATGCTGTGATCATAAAGTCTTTGATGTGCCAGGATTGTCACCAGTCCTATTAAATTTAGCCATTACAAACCAGGTAGATAATTTTAAATTGTTTACATTTTGCTTATTTCTGTATTTTATGCACAAAATAAGTAGAAATATATCACATAACAATGCAATTTTATGGTATGCAAAAATACAAAGAATTCTTGTTTCAATACCATTACTACCTTGAGTGAATTGCTGTGAAAAACCAAGAAGAGGGTGCTATAGTATATAACAAACAAACAAAAAAACAACCCATAGAAATAAACACAATTGTTTTAACAGAGGTAGAGAAATATTTTGAAAAAAATGGGACTTCCTATCAGGCTAGATATCAGAATTTCTCCCGAGTAAAATGGTACCCCATTGGTATAGTTTAACATACTGTAGATCGTGCCAGAGCACTAATCACACTATACTACAATATGTCACCTTCCCAAAAATGTTAAAATATGACATACATGCACTAAAATGATTATGACAACTACAGACAAGAAGAAAGGTAGTATGCATTAGTTGAAATTAAAAGAGGGCTTACTTGACTTCCCTGACGTTGTGTTACATGAATTATTTTTTATATAGCAATTCCTTCAAAGATATAAAACATATCTGAAGGAATGGAAATCTTTAAAATCTCCGAAGAAGGCAGACATAGCATACCATTTTTAAAAGTAGACAACTAGTCAAATGGAAATTTAAGTCATTTAACTTCAACCCCTAGGCTGATGTGCACATATTTTTTTACTAAAGCTGGGGCTATAGGAAAACCGTATCTTTTTCACAAAATGTTCCCTAAGGCTTTTCCACTCTGTTGGTGATGTAACCAAGAAGTGGGAACCTTGTTCCATCTATGGTGGCCATGCCCTGATATTGTGCCATTCTGGAAGTTTATCTGGCTGATGTGAATCCAGTACTGGGAATTGATCTTGCCTGGGACCCTTTAATCTTTTTGTTCTTTGACAACCTAAGTCAGTACTGAAAACTGGAAAAACCTATTTTTTTTTTTTTACTTAACTGCACTAAGGCCCTTAATCCTTTATTTTGGAAAACACCCTCACTTCCATCTGCAGCTGACTGGTACTGTCAGGTTCATATGGTGGCCAACTTAGAGAAAACACATGATTTGATCTCTGATAGGATGGCTGCCTTCTCGCCCATTTGGGACTCTTGGCTCTCCTTCCAAGCCCCTTGGGGACATTGATCTTTGGTCTTTCTAGCCTTGCTGTTTGTGGTGCTGCTAGCTGCTGCTTTCAGGTGCTTGCCTGTCACCTCCTTCTGCCATTGGAGTATCTCCACATGCCTTAGCTTCAAGAGCCGGAATGGACATCAGGCCCCCCCTTGCCTTCCTACCCTCTTGTTTCTTCTTCCCCCTCTACTTTCTTTTCCATCTCTTATTTTGTTAATCCTTCCCCTCTCTCCATTTTATCTCCTGATCCTTCACCTCTTTTCCTCTCTCTTTCTTCTCCTCCAGTTCTTCTTGTCTCCTTCTCTGTAGGACATGCCTTACCTCTTTATCCCTGGGCTACAGCCCATGACCATCAAGTGGGTTATGTTTTGTATGCCTCTTTGTATGCTTACCAGCCTGCCTGAAGGCCTTTTGCATTATTTTCTAATTCAGGTCACCCAGGTCTTATATAGCAAATTCCAGTGTATGCTTATTATTGTTGCTTTGTATCAATGCTATTCTCTTTAATTGCCCTGATTTTCTAATACTGTATCTGTAATTTGCTTTTACTCTCACTAAACTGTACTTTATATATAAAAAAAGAGGATACCCATGTACCTATTTAATCAAGGAGGTGGGTGAAAAGAGCTCTAAAAGAGCACCACTTCTTAAATTGCAACCTTTATTTATTAGCTATCTTTTACCTGGTGTCATTGTCTGGCATTTGTGTACCTATGTGTTTCTTTGCTTGAAAGAGCAGGCTCTACTCTTTAAAATAAACAGGAGTTCTCTTGTACCCATATGAGCAGGTTGTCCCCATCTGAGGCCCCCTTGTAAAAAAAAAAAATATATATAAGGGATCATGTGACCCCTCCCCATATACCCTCTCCATGTTATAACTGGAAAGGAGTGTCTTTTTTGTTTCTTATTTTTGAGCAGGGAGGTCAAGAATTGGGTTCTGATAGATTCCCTGTGCTCCATTGTTATTTATTTATTTGTTTGCTTTTTTAAAGCACTTTTAGATTTTATATTATTTCATTCTTTTAAACAAACGGATTGCAAAAATCCAATTGTGTCCAATATGTATGGATAAAAATCTTACCTGAAAAGGGAAAACGTGCCTTCCTGCCTTCCACAGAAATTTCCAAAAAAGTGCCAGTTTTCCAGTTCTTCCAAATTTGTCATTGATAATCTATACTATAAAAGAAATTCTACATCCGTTCCACACACACCCTATGGTGGCAGCTAGGAGGAGATCTGCATATCTCCTCAACACTGCCTGAGCCCAGCATTACACACTGAATTATAAAACACACACAGCCCGGGGCGGCAGCAAAGAGGAAATATGCAGATCTCCTCTATACAACACATACAGCATACACGTGAACATACTTTGCCCCTCCCCACTATCTCATTTTGCAATTAAAAAAAAAACGGAGGACTTACATCTCAAAAAGCTTGCTGTGCTTACTATGTCATCTTTCACCACAGCCACTCAACTTACATTGCAAAAATGTTGCCCTGCTCACTATGTCCTCTTTCACCACAGCCTCTAAAGTTGCCAAGCTCGCTTCACAAAAATATATTAACTATTTCAGTGTCTCTGCCCTACACAACATAGTTATTTGCAATATGTTTTGTACCTATGTGGCACTCAAAGGGTTACACGCTGCTGTACTACTTATGTTCAAAACCATACGCCTCTATCCTTCCCTATTCCACATCAGTGCTAAATGTTCATATTGGTAGTGTCACACCACATTTTACATGTTTTCAATTGAAGCAGTGTCTGTTTCCAAACTTTCCCAATTTATTATTCAAAGTTCTTGGGAATGTTGGAAGTTTCTGACAATCTTTAAGCATTCTGCTTCACCCAGACATGTAACAAAAAATTCTGCCTAAACCAATGTCTCAGTGGGTGAGCGATTTCCTTCATTTTCCTTGAAAATCTGACACAAAAACATGGCTCATTGACACTTCCTGTACCTATCCTCTCCCTCTCACATCCAGCCCTAAATATGCACAGCAGCGTTGTACAAATAACCTGCTCCTGCATGATAGCCACCCATTCAGCCCCATAGGAGGCAAGCTGTGGATCAGTTCACCGAGCGGCATGCATGCAGCTGCTTCTTCCACTGCTGCTCTGCTCGCCAACATTCTCAGCATGTTACAAATTCACAAACAACCCTTTCACAATCTTTATCATTCAATTCACACACTGTCCGCATTGAAACTACATTACTGCCCTGTGAAGCTCCTCACACGGCACTCAGCCAATTTCCAATTACCCAACGATGTTGCAGAGAAGAGCAGGAGTGTAGGAAGCAGACAGAAAGGCAAGTATGCTGTCCTCTCAACGGATCTCCAAGCTGACTCCTCAGGGGCTCAATGGGTCGCCATAATGGAGGTGAGTACAAGGAGCACAGGGTCTGATATACATATATATACTTTGGACCCACTTTAATAAAAATAATGGCCTTGATGTTTAACTACATTTGTTTTTCAAACTCGGTATTTTGAACCAATGCTGACACAGAAATCATATTCCTTAACCCTTTCCTTTCCAGAGAGGTCAAAGTCACATACCTTTCTGGCACTCAATACGTTAACCCTTTGAGCAAGCCGCTGCCACACCCAAACATGCAGCTTGTTCAACAAATCCCCGCGTTGCCTACTCGGGCTCAAAGGCTTGGCACCAAGGACTTGGATACAGGGAGCATATCTATATCACTTTTTGTTTTGCAGCACATTACAAATATTTATTAACCAGTTGATTTCCAGTGGTCTAGGCAATGCATTGTTCCGCAATGTGTTGCCTACCCCTCTGGAACTGAAGTGGTTAATGAACGTGCCTTCATATCCAAATGTTTCATTTTACCTCTATACACCAGCCCTTTTGTTTTGGATGCCACCTGGCTGCTTCCTCAAATTCCTATGGGAACAAGTGCCCCTTAGGACCCTAAATTCAGTAAAAAGTATAGGACTGTATATATAATGTTTATCAATGTACTCACAGGACCGTATATATAATGCATATTAATTTATACACTTTACACACAAGAGTATATATAATGTATATTATTGCACTCACTAGACTGTATATATAATGTGTATTAATATACATTATATATAAAGTCCTGTGTATGAACAATGTGTAGTGAATTATACATTATATATACACTCCTATGTGCAGTGTGTACATTAATCTACATTATATATATATATACTCCTGTGTCTCATGTGTATATTTATATACATTGTACATACACTCCTGTGTGAGTCAGTCTCACATTAATGCTTTAAGTGCGTTGCATACTCCTCTGCCACTCAAAGGGGTGCTTAAAAAATAAAGAAAGATGGGCAATGCCGTCCCACACTGCTAGTAATCTATATTCCTCCCTCCACATGGAGTTTTCCCAGTGCATCTCCTATTGTGTTAGTAGAGTGTGATACTAGTGTACATGCTGTCAGTCTGTACTTGGGAGAGAGAGAAATCATCTGGATTTTACACTAGCTAGAGTAAGCAGACAGACAAAGAGAGGGAGCCGGAGTTGTTTGACAGGAGTATTGGTGGTAGCCACTACAAAATGTTCTCTGGTTGTGGGTGTGAAGGCAGAAAGGAGGGTAACAAATAACTAAATAAAATCAAAACAACCTTTCAGGTAGGCAGGAATTCCAAGTTCTTATCTGATCTAGCAAAGCCCGATATTCTACAAAGACTGAGTGAATGATTGACAGATACTTTACAGACAAGCATAAATACATGATATATTAAAGACCAACAAACAGGCACAACTTAATATACTTTGTGTAATTATAGAAACACATTCCTACCTTAGTAAAACAAGACGGACAATCGTAGAGGTGTGATCGTGCTTTACGTCTGCACCAACTGCTGTACAGCACACTTTATTCTTTACTGGATCACATGCATATGGTTTTAGAAGCGGACTCATTTTTAAAATTTAAGTCTACCAACACTGGTGCTTGATAGATGTGTCCTGTGGTCATTAGCAATATAACTAGCATTACTGAAAACATGGGCAAGTAAGGGGTTCCATAGTAGTACTAGACAGTGCTGGTTACACACACTGTTTTGTTTGCCAGTAGTCAATGGGGTCATTTATTCGATCTAGAAACGAGATATCCAGCAAGTATGCTATAACATCTGATATGAATTGAGACAACTCCTCTTGGAGCTAGATGGTGTATGTGTGTAGCAGTCGTCTACCCCTACTCCGGGAGCAAGTCCCATAGAGATGTTCTATCACTACCACTGCCAACACCACAAAAGTTATATTGCCATCCCTGACACATATTAATTGCTTTCTGTGGTGATGATGATGATATGTGTTCTGAAACATGGGGAAATGCTGTTACAGTTGTTGCTGATGCAGCTGATCGTATATACTCTTTGGTTATTTTTCTTTCACTATGCTTTCTGCTAGTTTTTTGGCCCTACCTTTCTCTCTCTCTATCTCTTTCTCTTTATACAAACAACCTCCCACTCAGTCTATAAGGATTTCTTTTTAGTTTTTACACATACAATGGGAATAAGAGATTAACTTCCAGATGTAAAATCGATTTGCATGTAAAACCTGCCATGTATTTTGTAATCTGTCTTCACTCTAAATATGCCTTAAAAAAGAGAATTAAGTTGTCTTGAAAGTTTGCATTCTAAAGCTGCCCACTTAGCCAATAAAGGTATCACTTTCACTCTACCAGTCTTCTGCTTTTTCTATGGTTAACATTTAGAAACTGTATGTTTAAAACTGGAGTCCAGCAATGAATCAAGAATGGATTCTTCATTGCTTTTAATGGACACTATACAATGATCTTGCTCAAAGCATGCTATCATGCCACTCACTAGCTGGTTCATGTCTGTGTGGTGTGCAACACCATCACACCTCACCTGCGGTTATACAAGTAAGTATCAAGTAGGAACTTGGATCAACTTCCTGACTGTTACTCAATTTTCTTGTGTATGTACATATGTAGAATTCATTGTTATCGTTCATTTCAATGCAATGACAAAGGATGAAAATGGCAGGAAAATAAGGGAAGTGCCATTTTTCTCCTGTTTTGCTTTTGAGGAGAAATATTTAACCCATCCCTTTTTATGGGTTATAAAATGTATATGCTTTTATAAAAAGCAATACATTGCGTATGTTTGTTTTTATTCCAAATAAGGTGAATTCCCTAAAGAACAGACACAGCTGGGCAATGAGAGACAACAGATACACAAATCATGACTTACTGAACATAGTTAGCATCTTACACCCTTTTTAGTGATGTCTGTACTTTCTAGTATAATGTTTTAACCCATTAACACCTTTAAGGACGGCTGAAGCTCCTGGCATATCAAGGTATGATGATCGCAGCGAGCCTCAGGGCGCACTGCCATCATGGGGGAAGCTGTAACTGAATGTTTCAGGACTGGAACAGTCAGTTTCACTATTTCCTGGGTGGTACCGAATATGTGATGTCTTCTACACTGATAACATGTGGCATTGGAGCCATATGATAAAGGCAATGTAAATGTACACTGCCTTTGTCACTGTTCTCTACTTATCTTCCTTACTGTGATTGTGAAGAAGAAAGAAGCAGAGAACAGAGTCCCCAACAAGGCAAATGGCCAAACAGGAGGGCGCTTTGATTTTAATTGGTGGTACTAGTGGCAAGATTAGGGGTAGATCAGGTTTGGTCACTTGATGACCTATTGCCACCTTTTTGTGTTACTGAATAAATAATTTAAAGCAAGACCATATTAATTTATACAGAGTAATTTATGAACTTATATATAAAGAGTAATTTATAAACATATATACTGAAGTTTAAACAAACATTAATTTATTGAGGAGAAATGTGATACACTTATATACAAACCAGAGGGACACTAGAGAGGAAAAGAGTGACAGATTTTTGTCTCAGTAGGACAGTATCCCAATAAAAAGAGACACTTAGGAGGTATGTTCGAACAATCATAACTTTTATCAAGTCCTTATTATATTTGAGCACAGGAAAACCTATAAAAATTATTTGGGTTTTTTCCATTTTTTAATATTATTATGAAGTTAAATGGTGGATTATACATATAAATGAGATAACAAAAACAAACTATACTAATGTTTAAAAAATAATATATAGTTTGGCTGAATAAAAGCATCCTAAAAAGGCTAAAACTGCTCTTGTCCTCTAGTGTAAAAAACCCTCATCACTGAGGGGTTAAAGATACACACATACACACACACACATATACTGGAACTGCTTCCACAACATAAACAAAATCTGTATTGAAGGAGTGGCCCCACTGCATGTGAAATGATTACAGAATGATAACAGGATAAGTATGTTCTAGGTCAAAACAATGATCCCCCTGTGTATGACCGGCAATGGTGCATA
Organism: Rhinophrynus dorsalis; assembly: GCA_037306005.1. NCBI lineage: Eukaryota > Metazoa > Chordata > Amphibia > Anura > Rhinophrynidae > Rhinophrynus > Rhinophrynus dorsalis. Next base: position 400,042,598 of record CM074718.1, read on the forward strand.
CTGCTGTGGAAACCCTTAGATTCCCACCAGCAAATAGGCAGTCAGAGCAGATTTTCAATGCAGCTGATTATATAATTAATAACAATTAGACACATCTCTTCAGCAAAAGTGTTGGTAGATTTAAATTTTTAATAATGAACCAGTATTAATACCATGTATTATGTAGCTGCATTGGAAAAAACACACAAAACAGATAATTATTTGGCACATGTAATAACAGCAGCGCTGAGAAGGAGGAGGAGGGATTTACACCATCCATGACAGCTGGGACCAATGTTAATATGAACATTGGTTAATGATTGGCAAATAATAATGCAAGGTCATATTGGAATCAAACATACTGTGTATACATTTTCTTGCATTCGTTCTTATTCCTCATCACCATCATCATAAATTCACCACCACCATCCAAATCCACATTGTTGAATTCACAATTTGATTTTTAAATTATCTTTAGTTGTTGAAAGATGCTGAATATAATCCATTGTAATCATCACCATGTATGTTGTTTATGATTTAAATATAATTTTTAGATTACACTATCAAGAGTAATTGGGTTATGTATTTTGATTCAGCTAGTAATAAAGACTATTCACACTAATGTGACATACACAACCAGCAGGTATGCCTTTCCAGAAATATTTACAGGCTTACTACTGAAGCATGGTTTAATGGATGAGAGGTGCACTGTAGCTTAATAGGTAGCTTAGTAGGTAAGCATTTATAATTGTTTTAACCCAATCCCTTATTAAAACATTGTAACTTCAAAAAAGGCCTTTACAGAAGGATTAGCTGAAAACAGGTGATTGTGTCAGATAGTGATGGGGCGGTGGGTGAATGACACTTCCCATAGATCACTCATTACCATTCAATACAGACAACTTGCTCTCCCCAATATTAACTTGGCATGTTCTGCAGGGTATTCACTCCACATATGCTTCCTCATCACCTACATTCTATTGGCCTCCACCACATTGCCATGTGTGGTCTTTATAATGATGTAGACATATTGCCAGATCCTTACATCTATAGATTTACTGTCTGTTGTTTTTGACGGTACATCAGTCTTTGGTAGTGCTGGTGAAAATAAGGATAAGGACCTTGTGGGCACCATTGGGACAAATGGAATATTACTAGTAGCCCTGCCACAGATCCAATATCTTTCTTTTCCACTATTGGTGGGTCTGAGCTACTAAAGTTCTCATTGTCCTCTCTGATGCATCCCCATTAATTACACTATTATAAGCAGCAGAAGCACCACCACCACAAGATTCTTCCTCCTCTCTTGCTCATGGTGGTGACACCAGTGATGATGGCAAGTGTAACATGTGTAGGTGTTGGACCTGGTACCACACTCACAGAAACTGGTTCGGGGTCAGGCTAAGTCAGCTGCAACTCTTTTGTGCCACTGTTTCTCACCACCAAAAAAAAACAACTAACAACAATGTGGTGGGTGTGGCAGAACAACCTGCTTCTGGTGCTACTGGGTTTGGAGTCCCACTTCCATTTGTGCTGCTGCTAGAGGATTTCCCCTGCACATTAGCACCAGCCCCTCTAACTCCTCTTGCTCATTTCTGGACATATGACTCTGTATACATAGTAACATACATAGTACATAGTTGATGAGGCTATGTCCATCAAGATCGGCTTGTGCCATATCACCCCTGTTGATTCAGAGGAAGAAAACCCATTGAAGCCATTTTCAATTAAGCCCCAAGTGGGTGCAACTGCAGCAAAACAGACATTAACAAGCATTTAAAACAAACTACATCTTTTATAGTCCTCTCTTTCTGCTCTATTCACTTTAGATACTAAACTACACCCCACAGCATGGAGGGAGAGTGTGGGTTCTTATAGTACGTATTTGGGTAGGAATTATTGCTTCCAAAGAAAGCATAGGAGAAAATTGCAAAATACTTGCAAGAAATTAATTGAAGGTAGAGAAAATTTGGACATGTTATATATTTTCTATGCATGGAATTTCTATAGGAAAAACTGCAAATTGAATATTTTTCTGCTAACATTCATATAAAAAAAATGGACTTTTAGTCTATCCCTACTGTTCAAATAACATGCAAGATGGAAAAACCAGTCAGTTTAGTAGGCAGAAAGGCAAGCTGGACAACTCCCTCCCTTTTCTTTCACTCTCCCCTGCTTTGTCTTTCCAATTCTCTCCTATATCTCTCTTGTTCTTATCCTCTATCTATTTGCTTCTTCCTTGCTCACTCTTTTCTCCTCTCTATCTTCGTTCTGCCATTTTTCCATGGTCCTGCTCCTTCTCTCACCCTCTCATGTGCTTTCCACATCTCCTGACTCGTCTATCTGCTGGATGTTCCAGTGCACCTGCTCTCACCCATAATTCCCTTTTGCTTGCTTCCTGCCCTCCCTTTGACTCTCTCTCCCCTCCCACTGTCAATAAGCAAATTGTTCAAATTGATTTCAGCATGTCAAAAACATTTTTCCCTGGGTCCTACAAATTGATTCCCAAAATGAATTGCTTATAATTCACTCATCTCTACCGATGATGTCTCTCAAGACATCATCCTCACTCAAGTTAATTATCTACACTTAATTAGAAATATTAGTTCTTCTCTTTTTTCTTTATTCAGTAACTTTAGCACCCTATATGCACACTACAGTCTGAAAAGTGTACATAAATCAACAGTGTTAGCCAAAAAAATCATAGAAAATCTGTGATTACCACCTCACCCTCTTTTGTCTGTTTACATGGCCCAATACATATAAATACGAGATACACACAGATGTCTCAGAATCTTTGCTGATACTGTTGAGCTGCAAACTTTTTACTGACAGCAGACAGAGGGCACTCACACCACTGACATCTGAAGCAAAAGAATAACTGAAATAGCTGACACTAGGAAAATGCAAACACATTAAAGAAAATAAAGCCTTCATATAACATATATTAATATATACTACTAACAAAAAGTAAGTACAAATAAAGCATCCTGTTGGATTCCAGATAAGTGTCCAGCTCCTAGAAAAGTAGTATGTTAGAGACCTCTCTATCATCAAAGGGGTAATGTGAAGCCCAGATAGGGCCTTCCAGGAGAGGACAGAATGCAGAAAAGGAATGAACTGTATTCATAGTGAGGTAGATGTTCATTAAATGGACCTTATTAACTAAAATAACTAGTGATTTTGAAAGCTATTTCAAAATCACCCATATGTTGTATTAGTATTTTTTTATTTAGAAAACTCTTATTTTATATAGACAAATATATTTTAAACAAATATATTATTCTTATTAAGGCATGATATGCAGGTACTTTCTGTTTTAGGCTTACATTACCCCTTTGTCCCCCTTTTACATTACCCCTTTTTCATGCGCAATTCAAGAAGCGTTCGGTGTTTAGCTTCCTGGATTAGAATATGCACAAAATCTATCTGCGCACAAAAATGCCTTTATCCAATGCGAACGTTTCTTGCATCGCGCCATTAATCCTTTCAGCATTAGGAGATGTGGGAAGTGCAATGCTGAGAGAGTGAGGTAATCTAGGGCTAAAACATTGAATGCCTTAATTAACATAATATATACAATTTAGTAACTTAGAAAGTAGTTTCGTAAATAAAAATAGCAAATTCAACATACAGATGATGTTAAAGGAGCAGTAAACTTTTTTTATGAAAACACATATTTTCTAGATCTTTTCCTGCTGAATAAAACAAGGTCACTCCCATTGCTGTCAGATGTTCTATTCAAAATTTATAATAGTTAAAATAATCAGAAAGTGAATTTACTGTGTTTACTTCCTGAAAGTTTGAACTGAAGTGACAGGCAGTTTCTATCACATTCTATGGAGAACTGTATATTACTGACTTTCTTGACTTTCCTCTCCATTAGAATGTAACAGGAAAAACGAATTAGAATTTGATCACTAGAGGGCACTGCTGATGTAAAAGACATGGGTTTAAACTGTAATAACTTGAAATATGAATCTCTTGGCAGTAGGAGTATCCTTGTTTTACTCAGTAGGAAAATCCCTACAATGTATATTTTTTCATAAAAAGTTTACTGCTCCTTTAAATTTGTTTCCTTTGGTGACAGGGTTCCTTTAACCAACGTAGTTTATGCCACACTTGATGCTAGCAGGCAGTGTTATGTGTATCATTCATCTTGATAAGATGCTGAAGCCTCCTGTTAAGGCAAGCAACATGCAGAGACATGACCGTTGCTAAATGCCAAGGCAAACATTACAATTGCACATATTTAAATATACATTAGAAGACCATATTGTAAAATAATATTGGTTCAATAACTAATATTAAACACAGCTTAATTACTGTTCCAAGAAAGACTCGGGCGGTACTCCAAAACAGCATTCAGACATAGGTGAATAAAAGCAGCAACATTTTATTTTAAAAAATAAAATAAAAGGCATGGAGACAAAACCCAAACAGCAAGACAGTAGGACGTGCAGGCAGAAGCCTACACCATCTAACGTGCTTCGCGCTTAGGGCAGAGCTTACTCATAGACATGGTGAATTAAAGTAGACCAAACAAATATATAACACAGCCAATTTAAAAATTAAAAAATAACAAAAGGCACCTGACAACATTGTCCTACTATTGGGCCAAACCCTGACGAACTCAATCAAGACCAATCATATTGGGAGAGTGGCGTTAACCCCCATATGTGTGTAACAATGAAATTTGGAAAGTTGAAAGTGTTATGTGTATCATTCATCTTGATAAGATGCTGAAGCCTCCTGTTAAGGCAAGCAACATGCAAAGACATGACCGTTGCTAAATGCCAAGGCAAACATTACAATTGCACATCTTTAAATACATATTAAAAGAACATATTGTAAAATAATATTGATTCAATAACTAATATTAAACACAGCTTAATTACTGTTATTTCTACCTTGTCACCACAGTAGTCTGTTTATATGCAGCTGGAAAAAATAGTATACTTGCATTAATTGTACCAAAATGTAACATATATTGACAGTCCTTCAATATTAGCCTTATTCTAAATTGCTGTTGAATAGTAAATAAACAAACATTTGAACTCACTTAAATTTAGTTTGCATACATCAGACAACACAAGTTGCATGTTAAAGGCAGATATCTGAGCATTTAATTTGTATTCAGAGAGCCCCAGCAATGTGCAATGTAAGCTGTGATAATTCAAAAGACAGGTTGTATTCTCTGCACTGCTTCCAGAGTGACTAGCTCCCGGCTTTAATGATTTAAATTATTTTTGACTGACTCATGAAATATGTGTCCATCACTCAATATGCTTATCTGCTGCGCTCATAAATAAATGTATTCTACATATCTTAAATGATTTATACCTATATTTCTCAGTCTTGATTTGCATCATGGTTTTTGAAGATTCATTGACATTTTATGAAACAAAAAGTAGAGACTTTCAACATAATGTGTAAATCTCTAGCTGGGTTTAACCTTTTATATGCTAGAAACATCTCCAACACATTGCTTAACAATATGTTGGAGAAGTGCCGAGCATCCAAGCAGTTAAAACTAGTTTGGCAGCTAAAAAGGGCCCTTTTGAAAACAAGAATTGGTAGAAGTTAACCCTTTGATTGCCAGTAGGCTACACAACGCATTGCTTCGCAATGCATTGCACATTCCTCTGGCACTCCGATTTAATAAGATAAACTTGTGTCAAGCAAGCTGTACCACAGTGAACAAATACAAACTCCCAAAAATGTCATTCATTTAAATGTAGCTTTTAACCCCTTGGATGCTAGAGAGCACCTCAAAGCATTGCAACTTTTCTAGTATTCAAGGGGTTATAAGCTCAATTTAACCCTTTGAGTCCCAGACAGGGATCCAAAGTATTGCTTTGTCATTCTAAAAGCAGACAATCAAAATGTACCCCTGATGAAGTCACATCCATGACGAAACGCGTTGGGTGATATTATAGTTATTTTTTAATTATAGTGTTATTTTAACATTGTACTACCAATAAATTGAGGCATTTAAAAAGCCCAGAGAGCGGGTTTGCTGTACTAATTTGTAGAAATGACCTGGAGTCCAGGAGAGATCTACGGGGTCCAGGAATACGTGGAAGATGCAAGCCATAGCCAGGCTATAAAGGCACTATATGAAATTATTCCCAGAGGCTGGATCAATCCTCCACATCTAGTGAGTATCCATCTTGAGGGGGGAGACTTACATATAAAAAAACAGCTGAGCATATTTGGTACACAGTTTGCTCTTAGATGCGCTTCTTTTGCGCTGTGTTTATTTTGTGTTTCAGGATCAAAGGGATCGGTATGTCAGTACCTGGTTAGCTTGGATGCAGTTCTTGGAGGACCCGCAGGAGAGACTGCACTGCTGATCGGTAGCCTACAGTGCTTTCCCTTGTGCCTCCCTCCTTCCACCTGTTGGTGCTCTTTGGGTGCCCCCTCCCCTTTTCCCCTTCTGATATCTTTCCCTTCCCCCCTCCCCTTCCTCTAGTGTGTGGTTATAACTATACTGCATATAGAATATCAATGGAATGGCCTAAATGTTAACTCTGTAAAACAGGATAGACATTTAAAGGGGAGCTTATCCAGGCTATGATCTATAGTGAGGGGCAAGTTGTTGCAAACAGCCTGTACCCCTCTAAACAAACTTTAAAAATTGAAAAAAATTAAAGAAATTGAAATAAGAAATGAAGAAATTGAAAGAAATAAAAATAAAATGACATAGCTGCAAAAATATACTGTAAGGTTTTCATAAACAGGATAACTAGCCAAATTTATTTAGGTGTATTTTAAAACAGATGCACTAACTGCACACCAGCAATAAGGGGCAGAATACTGAAGATCATTTTTGCTTATTTCTATCTATCTATCTATCTATCTATCTATCTATCTATCTATCTATCTATCTATCTATCTCCCTAACAAAAAGGGATTATATATTTACTTATGCATGGCACCAAATGAAAGTGTATTCTATCCTGGGAAAAGCAAAGTATAGTTTACATGAATGCACTGAGCAATGAATTGATGAAACTTCATTTTGTAAGCACATAGCAAGAAATGTGAAATTTGACAATGTCCTTGACGTGTGAAATAGCCTTGATCCTTATAGATCATAACTGAGAAGCCCCTCAAAATTTGTTTTGATTAGAAGCTGACTACACAGCCTGCTGGAAAATCTGTTTCTGGGTAGTATGGGGAGATTTGTTATCCCTACTGGATAGGTGATCCATGCTAGGGGGTGTCTGGAGGGGTCCTGATGCCCACCTTGAGGTCTGAACTATACATGTTTTGATACAATGTAACCAAACACACACATACAGCTGCATACCTTGCCTATTAACTCTTTGAGTACCAGAGGGGCAGCAAATGCATTGCAAAGTAATGCATTGCTACCTTTCTGGTATCAAAGAGTTAAGTGTTGAATAAAGGACAGGTTCTGTTGAATAAATTACAGTTCCTGACGAATAAAGGGAAGTGTATTATGAATGGAGTTAGTATGTTGAATTAAAGCAATATATGTGAAAATACTAAGGGGGGGGATATTTCGAAAGGGGGCACTCTATGGGCCATATGTTCAAAGGGATAACGACAAAACAATGTTGTACAAATTCCAAAGATAAGTAATTGTATGCATGAACGACATATTTTCTATACAGTGTACGACAAAAAAATAGTAATGTCAGTTGTGTATGACACAATTCCAGAATTGGCGGTCAAAGACGGGGCAAGGGCGGGGCTAAATTATTCTCCAGTGTCGTATAGAGGAAAAGAAAATTTGTTGTAACTAATGACAAAAAAATGTCTTGCAAAAGACAAAATTTGTACGTTAAGAAAAAAGTGGAGGGAATGTGAAGCTCTGAATGTGAGAATTTTTGTCTTTAGCTAAGTCATTTTTGTCGTTACTAAAGACATTTTTGTTGTTAGTTAAGACATTTTTTGTCTTTACATACGACAATTTCAGTCAGGACAAACAATACCGACACTCTCTGAAAATATTAATGAGCCCAACGTACTTTGAAAAGTTGTTACAAACGACAAAAGTTATTTCACTACTTCTTTGAACATATGGCCCTATGTCAAATTTCTATAATGTGGGGAAAACACCATTGTGTGTTAACACCGTAAACATCGCCTGACACTCCAGAATTTTTCTCTTGCCCAGGCAGTGGCCATGAGGATTTGTGGCTAGCAGTGGGCAAGGGGAAAAGGCTGGAGAGGGTCAGACAGTGTACATGGGGATCTATGGTTACCAGTGGTCAAGTGAATAAGTGTGGGGGCCAAGCAGTGTATATGGGGTTCTATGGCTACCAATGGGCAAGGGAACAAGACTGGGGGGCAAGTGGTAGCCACAAATCCCCATAGATGTTGCGTGACCCCCAGACTTGTTCCCCTGTGCGTGCACAACATGTATAATATATGATACATAGGTTAGGGGATAATTGTGTAGTGCTTAGTTACTATTTTTGCTTATTTTAATCCTTTGAGTACCACAGGGATGAGAAATGCACATCCCTATGGCACTCAGTGCTGTCCATGGTGCTGAAAGCCTTCTCTTTATTCCCCTATTGGCCAAGGGAATGCTGTTCACGTTCAGAATTCTTGTAGTGTTGGTGATGTGTGAAGGGGGTAATCCTTTCCACATAACAACAGGTCACAGCCCTCCCTGCTGTTATTACATATGAAAGTACAGAGAAATCCCAACTTTACCAACCTCAGGTAGATGAAGTTGAGACTGTGAACTCCGACATCAGAGGCTACTATCGGAGTTTAGTGAATGTGTTGAAGTTTCACATTAACATATCAACATACCCTCTTGCATACAAATGTATCTCATTATGCTTAATTTCCATATGGAAATAGACTATTGTCGATCTGGCCATCTTTTTATCTGAGTGCTGGTGAGGTAATGTCGTAGACATTTTTGTGAATACTGTTGATGTGCCTACGACACTGCTCCACCAGGACATCAACATTTTTAGCCCTCTTCGAATTTTAGTGCATCTAGGACATGGTGATGTTGGAGTATTGTGGCAGATTGGTAGCAGATTCATAGGGATGATGAAGACACCTTAGTGCATGCTGTGGATATGCCATTGACATCACTTCGCCACCATATTGCCACTCTGGCTCCTTATAACCCTTTAGTGCATCTCCACACTTGTGTCTTCCATATCAAACTCTAAAATACAATGTGTGTTTCTTTAATGCAATCTTATTTTAACCCTTTGAATACAGGAGGGGCGTGTGATGCATTGCAAAGGGTTAAAAAAGTCTCTCTAATTGATCAGTCTTTTCATGGCTAAAAAGCACTGTTTTACCATCTCTGTTTGTATGGTTTATTTTTTATGCTCAAGTTTCATATTTTCAATCATATCACAGATTGCACTTTTATTACTCCCTGGTAAAATCTACAATCATGCATAAACATTTTTGCAGTTAATAAAATGTCGTTTAGGATCTTTACCTATAATATGGATGTGTCATGTATTTAGTAAAAATTTGTGCAAACACTGAGATCAATGAATACATATGAAGCTGTGGTCAGGGCTTACGGTCAGGCAAGGAAAGTAAGCAATGAGGTGTGGCGAAAACCTAGGTCATTGAAACCTAGGCTCAGACATGTGGCAGTGAGCCTGATTAGAGGCCAAAAGGGAAAATAAAATATCTCCTGAATTTTAAGAGTAGGATTGTGCTCTTAGAGGTGGAGGATGCTGTGCTTCTATTCCAATTGGGTGCCCTGAATATTGGTCAGGGCTGAGGTGCAGACAACACTGTAGGAACTTAAAGTTAGAAGTAAAGTACAAGTTCTCAGAGAGCCCTAGGCAAAATGGTCCTGAATAGATCAGTTGGCCAAAAGGAATAGAGCCTGTTCAGGGTAGTGACTTGCCACCATTATTCAGAATTAAGGGGAAAGGAATGACAATGCTTGTGCAGAACTGAAGGGTTGGATTGTGTCATGTAAATGGAGAGGTTTGCTGATGGAGTTGATGTGTTGCTCAAAATAAGTGGAGAGCAACAGGAAGTACATGAAAAGGTTATTGTCTTTTGGAAGACATGAATTGGGTGGTGTTGAAAAACACCTGATAGATAGCTTTTCCAGACTTTATGGTATGTCTTCTTGATTTGAGACACAGATGTCACATGATGATATAGAGTGATATAGAGGGGATGAATAAAGTTGAATGTTGGTGGGCTTGAAGGATGAGGTCTGGCTGATGGCAGGATATGGAAGAATTCACATGAATATCATGATGCGGGGGAAGGATGAACTAGTTTGATAATGTTGTTTGAAGTGATTTCAAAGTTTGTATGGGACCTGACTGGAAAACTTGACCATGAGGGGGTGCCATAGACCAGCTGCAGCTGTGATGGATATAATACAAAAAAGAGAGCAACTAGCTGAGAATAGGGTTTTTTCAGAGTTTCCTGAGACCAGGGTACTGTGACTCTTGCATTAGACAAATGACAGCAAAACTCTGATATACACTTGAGGGGAGGAGGGGGGGAAGAAGAATGCGGAGAATAGTGACATCTTAGTTCTTGAAGAAATCTGTCCACCTGGCTAAGTCGGATCTAGTGGATAGATCTAGAAGGATGACGCTGAATTGAGTCTAGAATGGAAGATGTAGATGGGAGATGAAAAGATTTACCTCGTGGAATGATGCTTATGGAGGAGTTTAAGTATCAAGTTAGGGATTGCAGAACAAGCTTGGTGCAGGACTGAAGGCAGAGAAAGGATCAATGAGATTCTGAATGTGGACAATTGTTTCCATGTAAAGCAGTAGAGATGAATGTCAAGGAAACCTATGGAAGAGGGATCAGTAATAGAATATTTTGAGAAGTTCTGCCAAGGGTGCTAATTCTTTAAAAAGTCCTTAAGCCTGAGAAAGAAGTAAGGAGTAGCGAGGTAAGGAGTAATCCTTTGGCCTCTGAGAAAGAGGTAAGGATTAGAGAGGTAAGGAGTAGTCCTTCAGCTTCTGAGAAAGAGGTAAGGAGTAGATCGGTAAGGAATAGTCCTTCAGCCTCTGAGAAAGAAGAAGTAGAGAGGTAAAGTGTAGACAATCAGTGTCTGAGAAAGAGGTGAGGACTAGAGAGGTAAGGAGTAGACCTTTGTAATCTGTGAAAGAGGTAAAGAGTAGTCCTTCAGCCTCTGTGAAGAAGGTAAGGAGTAGAGACATAAAGAAGAGATAAACAGATAAAGAGTAGACCTTTGGCCTCTGAGAAAGAGGTAAGGAGTAGTCTTTCGGTCTCTGAGAAAGAGGTAAGGTGTAGAGAAGTAAGGAGTAGATCTTTGGTTTCTGCAAAAGACGTAAGGAGTATTCCTTTGGTCTCTATGAAAAGAGGTAAGGAGTAGAGAGGTAAGGCGTAATCCTTCAGCCTCTTCAAAAGAGGTAAGGAGTAGTGAGGTAAGCAGTAGCGAAGTAAGGACTAGACTTTTGTCTTCCTTGAAAGAGTTAAGGAGTATTCCTTTGGCCCTGTCAAAGAGGTAAGGTGTAGAGGTAAGGAGTAGATCTTTGGTTTCTGCAAAAGATGTAAGATGTAGTCTTTCGGCCTCTTCAAAAGAGGTAAGGAGTAGTACTTCTGCCTCTTTGAAAGAGGTAAGGCATAGAAAGTTAAGGAGTAGTCCTTTGGCCTCTTTGAAAGAGGTAAGGAGTAGTCCTTTGTCCTTTGTGAAAAAGGAAAAGTAGGGAGCGAGTCCTACGGCCTCTGTGATAGAGGTAAGAAGCAGAGGGGCTATAGGCCTATTTTTTTCACTGCTTGGAACAGGTGAGCAGGCTTGGTGCTGTCAATTCAGTTTGGGGGACTATAGGGGATATGGAGTTTGGGGTGGGGAGTGAGAGTTAAGGAGCATAAGCTAGATCTTTGGCCTCTGAAAAAGAGTTTAAGGAGGGTAAGCTAGACCTTTGGCCTCTGTGTGAATGAAGTAAAGAGCGTAAACTAGACATTTGTCCTCTGCTGGTGAGGTAAGGAGCATAAACTGAGACTTGAGAACAAGAGGTTACAAGCTAGACATTCAGCCTCTGCCAGAGAGGTAAGGTTCATAAACTAGATCTTTGGCTTCTGAACACCATGGTCATTAAAAATGTAAGGAGCATATGGGGAAAAGAACAAGGATAATGAGAGAGGAAAACTACACCATCTGCCTCCTAGAAAGGAGGTAAGGCATGGGATCTAGACCTTCGACCTTGAGAAAGAGGTAAGGAATTAGTCTGCCATGAAACGCTGGAAAAGAGGTGAGTAGTGGGAAGGACAAACTAAATCTAGAGAATTTGGGTGAAAGGGCAATTGAAATGTCTTGTAAAGAGCATTGATTGATTTTTTTTTTGATTTTTTTAAGAATTGGTACGGAACGTAACAGACAGTGAAGAATAAACGGAATGGCAAGATGGGGAGATAGAGGAATAGTAGAACAGATAAGAATAATCTGAGGAAGGGAACTGAACCTAGCCAATCCTGCATGTGAGAAACAGGAGTGGATAGAGGGACTAGTCACAACTAGGTGGAAATAGAATAAAATAAAAATGCATAGATTATGGTGTGTGAGGGGTAGAAAACCCCCAGAAAGGTAGCACTAGGGGCCTAGTCAATCTTGCATTTTAGAGAGGCAGCACTAGACAAAATTGGGACCTGCATATTACCTGGCTCCACAAGAGGGAACTGCAGCAGGCAGAGAGCCAAGCACTAGACCCAGCTGTGAGTACAGCCAGTCGCTAGGTGACAGGAGGTGGAACCTAGAGCCACAAGGAAGGCCCAGGAAGCTATGTAACTTGAGATGGCTGCTAGGAGAAACAGCAGCAACATGTAGGAAAGATGGAGGAAACTGCTGAGCAAACAGAAGTAAAAAGGAACAAAATTTGTAAGATTGGTGCTGGAACAGAGGAAAGGGGGTAGGAAAGCTTTTCATATAGAAGTGGTGAAGAGATACTTAGAATAGGAGGTGGATTACCCCTTTACGTACCACAAGGCTTTACAACAGACTGCTTTGTAACAAGTTCACACTCCCCCAGAATGCAATGACCAATTAAAGTCATAGTGGGGAGACTTTGAAGGGTTAACTGAAATGAAGAAAAATGGGGTGAGGGTAGGAGAGCACAGGAACCTCAGAAAGAGAGTTGACATAATTTGGTGTACCAGCTGACACCTGTGGGAAGTGAGAGCACACTGAGGTAGCACAGGTTATGTGAATCAAGAGAGGATGGACTGGAGGGTATATAAAGGACTCCAGCTGCTCCCACAAAGACAGGCATAGCCTTATACTTGCCTTCAAGCTAACATTCTGAGATTGGTGTACTAAAATAAATTGTAGTAATTCTGGAACAAACTAACTGCACCACAGGGGATAAAAAGGGAATTTCTTACCTGTCAATTGCTTTTTCCTCCAGTGTCCGTAGGTAGCACACCAAGAGAGAGTAATCCCCTACTCCCTAGTTAGGACAGGTAAAAACTTCATAAAAGGACCTCCCTTCCCCACCATCCCCAGTGTTTGAACAATGTTGACCCAGAAACATAGAATGTTTCATAGAAGGGAGGGAAATCCGTGTGCTACCAGAGGAAAAAGGAACTGACAGGTAAGAAATTCCCTTTTTTCCTTCCGGTCTCCTTGGTAGCACACCAAGAGAGAAACCAAAGCTCAAGGCACTAGAAGGGGGGGTCACATGCTGGCTGAAGCACTTTCTGCCCAAAAGCCGAATCCCCCACTTCTTGCAGGACTAAAAGAAAATGCTGGACAAAAGTATGGACATTCCGCCAGGTTGCAGACCTATATATTTGTTCCACTGATGCTTGTGCCTTCTCTGCCCAATAGGCTGAAACCGATCTGGTTGAATGGGCCTTGATACAAGATGGAGGATCAGTGTTAGATACAGTATAAGCTTCTGCTATCCCTGTTTTTATCCATCTTGCCATGGTAGTATCATGGTGCCCGTGATCACTTTCTGTCACTCTCGCTTGTGGTGCTCTCCTATTGGCTAAGGAGGTTTGGCCCGCCTCCGGTGACCTTTTTATACTCAGCCAGTGACACTTGTCACTTGCCCTTTTGTGGTGTTCCTGAGCCAGTGTTGCTGTTGCTGTCTTCAGTTGATCCTGATTCCTGTGTACCGAATTGGTCTGTCCTGACTATGCTCCTGTGTTCCTGTTCCGTGATTCGACCCGGCCTAGCTGACGTTCCTGATTTGTGACTGATCTGGCTTGTCTGAGAACCACCTCCGTGTACCGATCCGGCCTGGCTGACTTCCTTCTCTGTGACCTGAACCGGCTTGTTCCTGTGACCTGCGTGTACAGCTTCCTGCTTACTGTCGCTGACTTCCGCTGAGGCCGAGTACTGGACTGATTGTCTCTCGCCACAGTACTCCTTCTGTGTTGGGCATCCTGTGCTGAGTCTCCTTTACCGAATGCAAAGCTGTGCTTCCATACGGAGCCTTCCTGATACTTGCAGAGCATTTCTCATTCTCACTAAGCTTGAGTTCTACGAGCTGCTTAACCTGTTCAGTGCTGGCTTACCGCTTGTGAGCCTTTATGCTTATTGCTGAGCCTATTCCTGTTAAATGCTACTTCTACCGAGCTGGCCACGTTGTACGCTTAATTTGGACGACAGCTCAATCCTCCACCTAGCAGAGTAGTCGGTATTGCTTACCGCGTCCGGTAGTGGCGCTATTGGCTCCAGCAGATTGTCTCCGGTATACGCCCGTGGGGGCTATTGGTCTACCTCTCGTGCAGTACAGAGTGGTCTCCGGTGTACGCCCGCGGGGCTATTGGCCATCTCTAGCGTTACAGCAGTCTCAGTATTACGCTCGTGGGGGCTATTGGCTTAAGCTTTTGCAGGTTTCTCCAGTATACGCCCGCGGGGGCTAAAGGCTCGAATCACTGCATTGCTAGTTTCTATTATTACGCCCGTGGGGGCTATTGGCCAGCTCTTGCATTCTAGCAGTCTCCGTTAGTAACGCCCGTGGGGGCTACCGTCTCTAGCACTGCATACATTGTGGTCTTCATCGCTACGCCCGTGGGGGCTATGCACCGCTATAATCTAAGACAGTACTGACTGTGCATTCAGCCTCCTGTGCACTACCATCAACAGCTTTATCACCACCTTGGGCGTGCCAAACTCCACAATTGAGACTGACTTTGTTGTATTAACCCTTGAGTAGCCTGGCTACTGTGTACCTATCAGTATAGGCTATTGTTGCAATCCTGTTCATCTACTAACTTGTAATAGCAACTCTGCTAGTGTTCGCTATTCCTATTATCGCCTGTAGAGAGCGTTCCTTTATATTTCTTTTTATTTAAATAAAATGTGTTTTATTTTACCGGCTGGTCTGGGTATCTTGAAAACCGTAATAGCAGCACCTAGATCAGTCGGCACTGGGATTGCAAACTTTACTTGAGCGTACGGTACATCTTGACAAACCTAACCAGAATCCGGTGGTCCCCCCAGTTTTGACACCGGATAATTTATCTGTAGTTTCCACTACACATTCGAGAGGCTTAATGGTGGAGGCGCCGTTACCATTAAGATATGATAGCGAACCGAACCAATGCAGGGGCTTTATTAATCAGTTGGAGATATTCTTGGAATTCACACCCCAAGCATTTCTGAATGATAGAAGCAAGGTCGGATTTATGATATCACTATTGACGGGCAAAGCACTGGAATGGGCTAACCCCCTGTGGGAAAATGCCAAACCCTGTACTCTGAACTTTAATGAGTTTGTAAGGAAGGTCCGCAGAGTTTTTGAGGTTCCTGGCAGAGCTGCCTCTGCTGCCAAAAGGTTAATGGAGATACAGCAGGGCGACCTTACCTTGTGCGATTATGTCATCGAATTTCAGACCTTGGCAGCAGAGGTGGCATGGAACAATGAGGCGTTAGTGGCAGCCTTTGCTCAGGGTCTGTCCGAATCCATTAAGGATGAAATAGCTGCCAGAGATGTACCTAGTGATCTGGATGAGTACATTGACTATGTCATGCTTATTGACTCCCGCATCTGTGAGAGACGGTTGGCAAAAAGGGCAAGGTCCAGAAACTATGGGCACGGTAGTCTTTTAAACCCACCCTCACTGCCTATTCCTCCTGAACGGTTACCGGAGGCTGGAGAACCAATGCAGCTTGGGTTTACTAGACTTACTAAGGAGAAGAGGGCATACCGTAAAAAACAGGGCCTATGCTTGTATTGTGGTAAGGCTGGGCACCTATTACGCACTTGTCCGGTAAGGCTGGGAAACGGACGCACCTAGGGTACCTTGGGGGACAGGCCCTAGGTGGTGTACAGCAGTCCCTAGACACAAGTTCACTAAAACCCACCGTCCAGGTGGTATTTTCTTGGGCAAAGCTGTCTGTAGAAGCCAGGGCATTGGTGGGCTCTGGTGCTGCTGGGTACTTTATGGACCATTCCTTTGCCAAATTGCACAAAATCCCATTACTCAATAGAGAGTCTCCCCTGGCTATTGAGGCCATTGATGGCAGACCATTGGAACCAGCATTTATTACCAGGGAGACTACTCTTATTACTATGTCTATTGGGGCTCTCCATAAGGAGGAGGTACGGTTCCAAATTATTTGATCTCCTCATCATGCGGTCATCCTGGGGTTTCCATGGCTACTCTTACATAATCCCCAGTTTGACTGGCAGAAATGTGAAGTTAAATCTTGGTCTGAGCATTGTGCCAGAAACTGTCTATCGCATCCTGTTAAGATTCTCTGTACCTCCCCTTCTGTGCCAGCCGAATACCAAGAATTCAGTGACGTATTCAGCAAGGGGGAGTCTAGCGCATTGCCCCAGCACAGACCCTATGATTGTGCTATTGATCTGCCCTCGGGTGTGGTGCCTCCTAGGGGTCGCACGTATCCACTGTCCTGTGATGAGAACAGGGCTATGGAGGAGTACATTGAGGACGCCCTGAGAAGGGGAATTATCCACAACGCTACCTCTCTGGCTGGGGCTGGGTTCTTTTTAGTGAAAAAGAAAAATAGCGAGCTTAGACCATGTATTGATTACCGGGGACTAAACAAACTGTTGCCTAAGAATGCCTATCCTATTCCTCTCATTACGGAGTTATTTGACAGGTTAAAGGGCTCTTCCATTTTTACTAAACTTGATTTGCGGGCAGCATATAACCTGATCAGGATTAAGGCTGGTGATGAGTGGAAGACGGCTTTTAATACCAGAAATAGGCACTATGAATATCTGGTGATGCCATTTGGCCTATGCAATTCACCTGCAGTGTTCCAAGAATTTATTAATGACATCCTGCGTGATATGTTCCAGTCCTGTGTGGTGGTATATCTAGACGATATATTGATTCACTCTGCCAACCTTACCCAGCATATCAGGGATGTCTCTGAGGTCTTGCTGCGATTACGCAAGAATAAACTGTTCTGTAAACTAGAGAAGTGAGAATTTCATAGGTCCCAAGTACCATTCCTGGGGCTTGTAATTTCTAAAGATGGCATTGCTATGAACCAAGAAAAATTAGCAGCTGTCTTACAGTGGCCTCGTCCCAAGGGGTTAAAGGCCATCCAGCGTATTTTGGCCTTTGCCAATTATTATAGAAAGTTTATCCAAAACTTTTCTACCATTGTGAAACCACTGTCTGACTTGACACATAAGGGTGCTGATCCCTCTCAATGGTCCGAGACGGCTGAATCTGCCTTTGAGGCTCTGCAATCTGCCTTTGCTTCTGCTCCAGTGCTGTCCCACCCCAATCCCGCCCTGCCATTCACCTTAGAGGTGGATGCTTCTGAAGTCGGGGTTGGGGCAGTGCTGTCCCAACGTCCTGTGGGAGGTGGCGCTCTGAGACCTTGTGGGTTCTTTTCTAAAAAACTCTCCATTGCCCAAAGCCACTATGAGATTGGTGACAGAGAGCTTCTGGCTATTATTCTTGCTCTCAAGGAGTGGCGTCACCTATTGGAAGGTACCAGAACCCCGGTGTTAATCCTAACGGACCACAAAAATTATACTTATCTCTCGGAAGCTAAACGGCTATCCTCTCGACAGGCTAGGTGGGCACTTTTTCTGTCTCATTTCAATTTTGTAGTGTCCTACCTACCAGGCTCAAAGAACGTTAGGGCAGATGCCCTGTCCAGACAGTTCGCATCGGACATTGAGAGGGATGAATACCCGGTACCCATTATTCAGCCTGACCGTATCCTGGCAACGGTGCGCACTAGCATCACTTCACCACTGGGGGAAGAGATTTTAGCTTCTCAATCTAGGCCTCCCCCAGAAACCCCAGTAGGCAAATGTTTTGTGGATGAGCCATTTCAAACCCGATTGTTGGAAACATACCATGCCTCTAAGGCTGCTGAGCATATTAGGAGGGATCAACTGATATGGACTCTGTCACAGTTGTTTTGGTGGCCCTCCCTCAGAGCCGATTGCTCCCTTTTACTGCAGTGTGTTCCACCTGTGCTCATGATAAGACCCCCAGGCATCTCCCAGTGGGCCTACTCCAGCCTGTACCTAATGGCGAACGTCCATGGTCCCACATATCAATTGACTTTCTGGGAGAGCTGCCTGCATCTAGGGGGTATACTTTTATCCTAATGGTGGTCGATAAGTTCTCTAAAATGGCTCATTTCGTGCCTCTCACTGGCCTTCCATCAGCCCAGGAATTGGCTATCATATTTGCCAAAGAAGTGTTTCACTTGCATGGGGTACCCAGAGTGGTGGTCTCTGATCGTGGGAGCCAGTTCGTGTCCAGGTTTTGGAGGGCATTTTGTGGCCAGATGGGCATCCAATTGTCCTTTTTTTCTCCGCCTACCATCCCCAGACCAATGGGGCCGCTGAACGTGCCAATCAGGGACTGGAGCAGTTCCTGCGTTGCTTTGTTACTGATCATCATGATAATTGGGCCGACCTGTAGCCATGGGCAGAGTTTGCCAGGAATTGTGAGTTAATTCATTGTCCGGGAGCTCTCGGTTTCTCATTAATTACGGATTCCAGCCATGCCTGCTACCGGACTCATTTCAGTCACAACAGATTCCTGCCCTGGATGAGCATATGGCGCAACTTCATTCCACATGGGCACAGGTTCAGAGGACCCTCAGTCAGTCATTTCAGCGACATCAGCGGCACGCTAATCGCAGACGGCTACCAGCGGTCTCATTTCAGGTGGGGGATAGGGTGTGGCTCTCCTCCACAAACCTCAATTTGCAGGTGCCCTCCAATAAGTTGGCTCCCCGGTTCATTGGCCCGTTCAAAGTTATCCGTAAGGTCTCATACGCATTGGAACTCCCAGCCTCTATGCGTATACATAATGTATTCCATGTACCTCTCTTGAAACCCTTGATTTGCAACAGCTACACTACCACTCCAGTGATCCCTGGACCGGTAGACATTCAGGGCCAGGAGGAGTACAAGGTCCAGAGTATCACTGATTCTAGGAGATGTAGGGGGAAGTTGCAATATTTGGTCCATTGGAAGGGTTATGGCCCCGGAGGAATGTTCTTGGGTGGATCAGAGGGACCTCCATGTGCCTAGGCTTTTGCACAACTTCCACTCTAAATAACCCCAGAAACCAAGACCTCATGCAGGGAGAGGGGGTCTTTGAGAGGTGGGTACTATCACAGTGCCCATGATCCCTTTCTGTCACTCTCTCTTGTGGTGCTCTCCTATTGGCTGAGGAGGTTTGGCCCGCCCCTGGTGACCTTTTTATACTCAGCCAGTGACACTTGTCACTTGCCCTTTCGTGGTGTTCCTGAGCCATTGTTGCTGTTGCTGTCTTCAGTTGATCCTGATTCCTGTGTACCGAATTGGCCTGTCCTGACTACGCTTCTGTGTTCCTGTTCCGTGATTCGACCCAGCCTGGCTGATGTTCCTGATTTGTGACTGATCTGGCTTGTCTGAGAACCACCTCCATGTACCGACCTGGTCTGGCTGACGTTCCTGCTTGTGATTGATCTGGCTTGTCCGAGAACTACCTCCATGTACCGATCCAGCCCGGCTGACATCCTTCTCCGTAACCTGAACCGGCTTGTTCCTGTGACCTGCGTATACAGCTTCCTGCTCTACTGTCACCGTTACGACATTCTGACTTCCGCTGAGGCCGAGTACCGGACTGATTGTCTCTTGCCACAGTACTCCTTCTGTGTTGGGCATCCTGTGCTGAGTCTCCTTTACCGAATGCAGAGCTGTGCTTCCGTACTGAGCCTTCCTGATACTTGCAGAGCATTTCTCATTCTCGCTAAGCTTGAGTTCTACGAGCTGCTTAACCTGTTCAGTGCTGGCATACTGCTTGTGAGCCTTTACGCTTATTGCTGAGCCTATTCCTGTTAACTGCTACTTCTGCCGAGCTGGCCGCGTTGTACGCTTAATTTGGACGGCAGCTCAATCCTTCACGTAGCAGAGTAGTTGGTATTGCTTTCCGAGTCTGGTAGTGGCGCTATTGGCTCCAGCAGATTGTCTCCGATATACGCCCGTGGGGGCTATTGGTTCACCTCTCGTGCAGCACAGAGTGGTCTCCGGTGTACGCCCGCGGGGCTATTGGCCATCTCTAGTGTTACAGCAGTCTCAGTATTATGCCCGTGGGGGCTATTGGCTTAAGCTCTTGCAGGTTTCTCCGGTATACGCCCGCGGGGGCTAAAGGCTCGAATCACTGCATTGCTGGTTTCCATTATTACGCCCGTGGGGGCTATTGGCCAGCTCTTGCATTCTAGCAGTCTCCGTTAGTGATGCCCGTGGGCGCTACCGACTCTAGCACTGCATACATTGTGGTCTTCATCGCTACGCCCGTGGGGGCTATGCACCGCTATAATCTAAGGCAGTACTGACTGTGCATTCAGCCTCCTGTGCACTACGATCAACAGCTTTATCACCACCTTGGGCGTGCCAAACTCCACAATTGAGACTGACTTTGTTGTATTAACCCTTGAGTAGCCTGCTTACTGTGTACCTATCAGTATAGGCTATCGTTGCAATCCTGTTCACCTACTTACTTGTAATAGCAACTCTGCTAGTGTTCGCTATTCCTATTGTCGCCTGTAGAGGGCGTTCCTTTATATTTCTTTTAATTTAAATAAACTGTGTTTTATTTTACCGGCTGGTCTGAGTGTCTTGAAAACCGTAACAGGTAGATTTTAAGGATCTTTTACCCTTGGAACTGTCAAAAAATTTTTATAAAAAGAGACGATGAGGTACTAAATTCCTTCATCCTCTGAATGTAGCACAGGAGACATCTCTTAACATCTAGGCAATGAAGACTTGACTCCTCCGCAGTTTGAGGTTGTGGAAAAAATACTGGTAGACACAACTCCTGACTCCTATCAAAAGAAGAGGCCACCACTGGATGAAATTCTGGAGGCAGTCTAAGAATCACAGAGTCTGGTCTAAATTGCAAATAGGACTCTAGAATGGATAATGCTTGAAGCTCCCATACACATCTGGCTGATGTAAGGGCAACCAGAAGAGCCATTTTGAAGGATAGCAGTCGTAAAGGTATTATTTCCAGAGGTTCAAATGGTGCTGCCATCAGCACCTTCAGGACCAGATTCAGATCCCAAGGGGCCAAAGTAGAAATTGACCTAGGTCGTAGATTGGCTGCAGAATGAAGAAATCTTTTGACATTGGATGAACCGGTAATTGTTGTCCCAAAAAACTGCCCAGGGTGGCTATTTGTACCTTCAAGGTACCAGGACTTAGTCCCTTAGTAAACCCTTCAGCCAAGAAATCCAGGATGGCCAGAATGGATGGATGCAAAGGATCAATAAAGTGTTCATTGGCCCTATTGTCCTATTGTAGAAGGATGTAGTACTGCTTGTCTAGATTCCAAACGAACTGAAATCACTCATTTAGAAAGACCTTGGTTACTCAACAGTTTGGATTCAGGAACCAAGCAGAAAGACGAAGATTCTGTGCTTGGAGATGAGGTGATCCATTGTGGATAGCAGAAACAGGGGTTCCTCCTGTGCCATCAACTTCAGCAGTATGAACCATGACCTCCTCGGCCAATATGGGGCTACAAAAATTACTGTGGTCTTCTCTTGGTAGATTTTTCTCAAGGCAACAGGAATTAGTCTCCGGGGTGGGAGGAGATAGGCCAGACGAAAGTCCCACCTCTGTACCAGTGCATCCACTGCCAAGGGACGATCCTGGGGATATAGACAGAAAAATTGGGACACCTTTGCATTATGTTTGGTGGCCATCAAGTCTATTTGATGTTTGTCCCATTTCTCCACAAGTTCCAGGAAAATTCTTGGATGAAGAGACCATTTGTCTGGTAGAATCATCCTCTGGCTCAGAAAGTCCACCCAGTTGTTGTACCTTCCAGGAATGTGAACAGCTGTTAATGCCACCAGGTTGGTTTCTTCCCATTGAAGAATTCTCTAGGATAGGAGAAGAAGTGCTGGGCTTCGGGTTCCCCCCTGATGGGCTAGATAGTACACCACCATCATATTGTCGGAATGGATTTTTACTGCTTTTCCCTTTATGAAGGGGACAGCCACCTTCAAGGCTCTCCAAACTGCTAGTAGCTCTAGGTAGTTTGAATGGAGATTCGACTCTGTCTGGGACCAATGACCCTAAAAAAAGTGGACTCCTAGGACTGCTCCCCTTCTCTGCTTGCTCGTGTCTGTCATGATGACTGTCCAGTCCTGAATCCCCCAGGGCAGACCTGCTGCAAATTTGTGTCTGGACCGCCAATTCAGAGAGGTTTTGACTTTTAAATACCTGTATGTTTTAATTTTTTTGATAATAAACCACACATAAGTTGAAGTATCAAGCCTCTGCCCTTTCATCTTTAGGCGATACTGCATGTACCTGAACGGGGAGAGGTTGATTTTCTCTGTAAGCTCATGTGCCGGTCTTCTTGATAACAAGTAACCGGCAACATTTAAATGTGAGTACATCGATTTATTCTACCATTTGAAGTGATATTTTATTACAATATTACCATTGGCGCTCCTTGTTCTTTCTTCTTTTTTGTTCTTTTCCCTCCGGAATCGTCCGCGATGGCTCTGCATCTGGAGCTGACGAGACACCCAGCGGGGTACTCAGAACATAACAAACAGGACGTTGCATACCTACCTAGGGAGGACAGGTAAAAACACTGGGGATGGTGGGGGAGGGAGGTCCCTTTTATGAAGTTTTTACCTGTCCTAACTAGGGAGGAGGGGCTTCCTCTCTCTTGGTGTGCTACCAAGGAGACCAGAAGGAAAACAGAAATTCCCAAAATACCCATTATTTAAATGGGGCTTTAACCCGTGCCTTGAATGCTAGAGAGTATAATTAAATAGGGAATTTATTGCATGCTATAATGTGGTTTGATAAAGAATTTCTCTAGTTCTCTTTACTATATCAGCCTCTATAGCCATGTGGTTTGCCCTTTCTATTTTACTTTTATCACTGCTATTGATTTAACCCCTTTGAGTGCCAGTAGGGTGAGAAACACATTGCAATGCAATGTGATAAATGTATGAACTGCTGTTTAGACCTATTTCTCTGGTTCAGCAGCTGTTGCAGTTCAATACCAGTAATAGTTATCTGGAATCAATGAAAACTTCCTCTTCCAAGCATTTCAAATCATATAGTAAAGATTGCATTGTCAAAATTCTGCAAGACTTTCAGAGCACATAATGACAATATTAAACTTGAGAAGAAGTTTTCCACCCTCAGTCTCACTTGTTGGCAATACAGCAATAATGCAGCAAGCAACAGTTTGAAAGTACAAATCAAGCATTTTTTTTAACTGTTAGGTATTCGAACCATGCTGACTTCTTCTCTATAATTTATGGGTACTGTCAATGATGTATGACTATACTAGTAAATCATATACCGTAAGTCTCAAAAATCTGAAGAATACAAAAAAGGAGGAATAGGAGACTATATGGAGTAAGGGACAAGGGAGAACTCCAAGTCACCTCAAACTACCTTCACTGCAAATTAGAGACGAGATTGGTATTAATTGAAATGCAGTTGGTGTAAGATTTAACTTTTATTGACATATATATATATATATATATATATAGATAGATATATATATATAGATATATATATATAGGAATCATAGTAGAAAATGTCAAATGAATAGCTGGCCATATTTCAGTGTAAATGTGTAGCATTACAAAAAACAGTGCTACTACAGTAGAGTTCCCTATACACAAAAGGAGAGAAGGAAGTCGATCACAAAGGGGTTAGTGTAGCTTTTACAGTTAATTAAACCAATAAAGTGCTATGGCACTAGACAATAAATGATATATTTACAATAATCTGGATTTTAGTGATGCCGACTAATATATTAAAGTATTTATTGTCTAATGCATTTGCTCAACAGCTCTCAACATGTCTGAATACTATTGTATTACTGATTGACCCACTGATATAGAGGATATTATGGAAAAATAGATCAGTAGTGTATGTGATCTTTGTTTTTAGTTGATAAAGTATATACAAGATAACAGTAAGTAATATGATACTTTGTATCTCCACACCAATTGAGTGTCCAATTGAATTATATTTGTGGGTAATCTCAACTGACACAGTATCCAACATATGTTTACAATGGTGCCATAATGGTGTACAATCTATTCATCATAAATAATTCTCATATTCTTTAAGTATGCTCATATAAGATATGTTTCAATCAATGTGAGCTTAAGACTCTGAGAAAGATACTCAGCATAGTGACACATATATTGCTGAGCATTAATATTAATTAATATAGTCATATTAATATTACTTTAGGTAAAGGTAGGCCCTGATGAAGCTGCAGAATGTGTTATACCATTCTACTACTAAATATAAGGGCCTGTACTTATAGCCCTTATGTGTCGTCAGCTAACTATGTGAAGAGTTAGATTAGAATGTGGCTTAACCACAATGGCCACCAGATTAGGATGTTGGAACCTTTTACACAGGTCATGTTAGAATTTGGATTAACCATGAGGGCTGTTAGAGTTTAGAGAAGGAGCCTATATACACTTCATGTAAAGTAGGAACAAAAATAATAGGATTATCACAGTGCCCGTGATCGTCTTCCGTGGCGTTACCTGCCTTTCCCCACTTGTGCTCAAATGCATCATGTCTTACATGTATAACGTGTATGACCTTGGCTTTGTCTGACTCTGCTTGCATTATACCCTAGGCCTGGCTCTCTCTCTGTGCAGGCCCTTAGGCCTGGTCTTTGCCATCGTACTACTCCGGGTTCTGTCTGCCTTGTATCCCTCCGGTCTTACCTAGGACCTCGTCTGAACCCTAGCGTTCTAGGGTGTGGTGTCTGACTGCTGTGTACTCTAGTGTTCTAGGGTATTGTGTCACTTTAGGCTCTAGCATTCTAGGGCATCACGATTCTGCTGACCCTAGGATAGAGATTGGCCACTTACCATTCTTCTCCATCTCAGGTGGCACCCAGAACCGTAGGCTAGGTTCTCTGCCGTGTTCCTGCTTCTTGTATTCTGGCTAAGTTCAGTGCCATGCTCCTGGGTAGTGGACTGTAGCACTGTCTCCACGTCTGACCCCAGGGCAGGTTGGAGAAGTGCTTATTTGCTTTCATTGCATTAGATCTTTAAATAAAGTGGTGTTGATTTTAATTGTACCTGTCAGAGTCTTTGTCTAAGCTACTGTGACAATGATTGAGTATTCTTTTGCTATAATGTATATTAATGCTCAGCAATATGTCATTGTGTATCTTTCAAGTCTCACATTGCTTATATGAGGAAATTTAAAGAATAGGAAAATGATTTATTTGAATAGATAGACTGTACTCCATTACAGCATCCTTGGAAATATATGTGGCATACTGTCTCAGATGAGATTACCCATCAATATAATTTATTTGGACATTCAGTTGGTGTGGAGATATCCTGTATCTACACTATCAACTCAAAATAAAGATCACATAAACTACTAATCTTTTTTCCATAATATCCTCTCTATCAGTGAGCCCATCACCAATAAAATAGTATTTAGACACAATGAGAGCTGTTTAGCAAATGCAATAGGTGTCACTGAAAACTGGATCATTGTAAATATACCATATATGGTCTAGTTCCACAGCACTTTATTGGTTGATTGGCTTCCTTCTCTCATTTTGTATATTGTGAATGCCACAGTAGTAGCACTGTTGTTTTCAAAGGGATAGTAATACTTCATTTTAACTTTATTTTATTTTGTATGCATTAAAAAAACATGAAGAATGATGTAAGTCTTATCTCTCAAACCTTTATGGTTTAAGAGATATTCACAAACAAAGTACCCCCCCCTGTTCAACCAGATCAGAAGGGAGGTGCCCAGGTAGACTGCAGAGAGGGACAATCTTCAATTAAGATAAGGGAAAAAGCTGAAAAACTTGTCAAGGGGGGCAGGGCTTTCATTGTTTTCATACAAAGAAAATTGTCCCCTTCTGTTATCTGTCTGGTCATACAACCAGATTCACATCTGAGAAGAGATTGCTTACACTAGGTTAAAGGGGCGGGGAGGGGAAACTTTGCTTGTGAATAGCTCTTAAACCATAAAGGTTTGAGGGATAAGACTTATATCATTCTTCATGTTTTTTTAATGCCTACAAAATAAAATAAAGTTAAAACAAAGTATTACTATCCCTTTAAGGGTACACATTTACATTGAAATGTAGCCAGCAATTAGTTTTAAGCTTCCTACTATGATTCTTTTACATATATATTTAACAATAAAAGTTAAAACGTACAACATCTACATTTCAATTAATACTGAGATGGACTCTAGGTTCACATAAAAAAGGCACAAATCTTAACCCCTTAAGGACCAGTGGTCCCTGGGTGTGTGGTCCTTTAAGGACCAGATAGAGACGTTCGACGTGCCACCCAATGTGACTGATCACATGTGTCGGCACGCCGAACAAGAGACTGAAAGAGATCGCTCCGGTCTTGGAGCGATCAACTTCAGTCCCCGGTATTACTCACCGCGCTCTTGCAGCAGTGCGATGAGTAAAAGTATGTGACGTACCAGGACCGTTACTGGTCCTTAAGTGTCGGACCAGCGTGATGGTCCGGGTACATCAATGGTCCTTAAGGGGTTAAACAAGCTAGAAGTCACCAACTCTGTACAACAAACACACTTATAACATACTTTATTTTTGTGTCCTCTATCCTGACCAAAACGCTAGCACTGTATTAAGAACTTGACCCTTAAGTACTCTGTATGTCTCCCATTACCACTTTAGATTGTAAACTTTTGGACAGGAACCTCACTTCCAGTGTTTCACTTTGCAAAGCATTTGTAACCCTGTATTGTCTAAACTCTAAAATTGTAAAGCACTGCTTACAATTGTGGCATTATAGAAATAAACATTTTAATTAATGCATTAATTAATTAATTCACAAATGGAAGGAATGCCCTGAAATAGCCATACACTTCCCTGCTGCACTGCAAGTGGGATTAAGGGAAGAATTCTAGGCTTAAGTTACATAGTAAGCAGGTGTTAGACAGGTATAAGGCTAGAAAATGTATTCCAGTGTCTGCTTTAGCCAGGGCTCATATCAGTGCATCCCTCCTTAAGTTTTTTGGACCATTAAATCTAACCTATATAATGAGAATACAATTTAATTTGAATAAAACATCACTGTGTGAGGGATAATGAATCATCATACTAAAACTAACTAATTAGGAATACATCTTATTGATATGGAGCACAGTGTAAAGTGATAACATCTACACAATCTCTTTATAATAGTCCCAAATTGATGGTGGATAAGACAGTTCTCTAGCAAGGTGCAGTCTTTTGTATGTCCCTCTAGTCCAGAGCTGTCTAAGTTCAGTCCTCAAGGGCCACCAGCAGGCCAGGATGTAAGGATTTCCCGGATTAAAGTGAGTCAGTCAAAATGAATGAACCACTGATTAACTCACTTGTGCTTAATCAGGGAAATCCCTAAATCCTGGCCTGTTGGTGGCCCTTGAGGAATGAACTACTACTACTACTCCTCAATGTTGAAATAAACCAGTGGTTCTCAACCCTCTCCTCAGGGTGCCTAACAGGCCATGTCTTTAGAATATACTTTCTTGTGCATAAGTGAGTTAATTTAAGGACTGAGACTATGATTAATTCACCTTTGCACAAACAGGGTAGTCTTAAAGACATGGCTTATTAGATGAGGAAAGGAATGGGAACCACTAAAACTTACAGTGATTTTAATTACAACTCCCTTTTGATTACTTGGTTTTTCTGAAGTTGAGTGCAGACAATATCAATGTCTTGTTTATTTGATGGAAAGTCATGCAGCCTCCAGCACCAATTAAAGAGAAACTTATCCCTAGGAATAAGTGACTTTTAACCCCTTAATGACAGAGGTCCTGGGGAATGCATTTCCCTTCAGGACAGCTTTGATCTAATTAGGAGAGCCGAAACATGACTGATCAAGTGTGCCAACTTCAAGAACGGGAGTCTGATAGTGACTGCTCCGTTCTTGGAGAGGTCAGTTTCAGACCCCAGTAGTGCAGGTCCTTTAGTGAAATTTACCTATGACGGTCCCAACATATCACTGGTCACTAAGGGGTTAATTTATTTAATATATTACTTGGTAGGTATATCTAGCTGTATAGTTTTTGCATGTGATCTTTAGACTCCTGTATTTAGTGATCTTTCATCCTCAGAATAAACAAGAAGCTTCATTAGACCTGAATGTATCATAAGGGACACAAGTCATTTTCAGTTTTATCAGATTGTAGACAGAAACTAGCAGTGCATTACAGGAAAGGTAAAATGCTCAAAATACAGTGCTGTTTGAAAGACGCTTATCTAACTAAATCATTTTGTTAAGCAAAATAAAAACCACCTGTTATTAGTTTACAATTCACTTTTAAAAGAGCCCAGTGAGTATTTTGTCAATCTGCTAAATTGTACCAACATTTATATAATTTATGTAATTTGAGCTGATATCACCTATCTAAAATGTTAAAGCTATCCATGTTGGTGACAAGTATGTAAATCAATGATTGATTAGTGATTAACTGATTAGTGACTGATTAGCATA
The DNA here is from genome assembly GCA_037306005.1 of Rhinophrynus dorsalis. Classification (NCBI taxonomy): domain Eukaryota; kingdom Metazoa; phylum Chordata; class Amphibia; order Anura; family Rhinophrynidae; genus Rhinophrynus; species Rhinophrynus dorsalis. The sequence goes on from CM074718.1 coordinate 400,071,495, forward strand.
TTTTCAAAGTAAGACACAATCTGCTTTAGTTATCCACTAAAGCAGAGGTTCTCAACCCATGCCCTCAATGGCCACTAACAGGCCAGGACTTAAGAATGTCCCTGCTAGATCACAAGTGTGTTGATCAGAGGCTCAGTCATATTGATTAACTCACCTGTGCTCTTAAAAGGAAATTCTCAAATCCTGGCCTTTTAGTAGACTGAGGGCATGGGTTGAGAACCACTGCACTAAGGTGTGAGAAAGGTGAGATAGACTGTACAGTGAGATAAACTCTCAAATTTCAGTGCTATTATTATGACACTATGCACTAAGGGCGAGATGTTCAGAAAGTGGTGGTAACTAAAATTGTCTGTGTCAGAATAAAAAAGTTCTTACACCATGATCTTTCAATTCTCAGACATGTTTCCGTCATTTTTTGCATCCAATTCCGCCATCTCCATCAAAGGGAAAAAGCTGTCTTAAAAGTGGGTGTGGCTTAATCTTCCATCATAATGTAAGATATTTTCAGAAAAAAATATTCGTTTGAACGTCATTTTTTTGTCTGATTAATGTCATTTTTTCCCCGACATAATAAAAATGTTCTAAACTTGGAAGAGAAAAATTTGTTTCAAAGACAAAAAACAGTCTGTTTCTTTGAAAATTTTAGTTTCAAAGACAAAATGAAAGACAATTTTTAAGATCAGAATTCTTAACAGCAATGTTCAATGAGATCTTCTTAGCGTAATTTTTCATTCTTTAGATGAATTTTCAGAAAATATTGTCCATCTTTTACCACCAACTCATGATCCGACAAGTTTTTCATTATGATGACTTTTTGAACATCTCGCCCTTAAACTCTCTCCAACTCGAATGCATCAGTTCCATAAAATCACATAGGAATTGGATAGTTTATCTCATGTTTCAGCATCTTCCACTTAGGACTGTTGGATTACATTCTCAGTCTTTTTTTTCCAGGTCACCCTCTAATGGTACCTAAGTTTTATAGGAATCCCTAACATTTTATGTATCATTTTTCAAGTGCATTAAGAGTACAAAGTAATCTATAGTATTCTTAGGCCTCACAGTCAGAACAAACACAAACATATTGTGCATAAAATGTCCATAAATATAAGCCTGCACTTGAAAATCCATATTCTCTGAACATCTTTATGGAAACAAGTGGAGCCTTAAGTGTATGTCTGTGGCATACCAAAGTGCCACAACACCCTGGTTGAGAATCATTGTTCTTCTGAAATCACACCTGTGCATAGTTATAACTGTTCAGTGGTTATGTTAATGTTAAATCCTGGATTTACTGCAACAGCTATTATTTCCTAAAGGTTTTGGATGCATTGCCAGTATTTTTAAGCAAAAGTGATAACCTATAATTAACTGTTCCCAGAAAAACTGAGACCTTCCAGTGATTGATTACTTTTCTATCATAAGTCTGATGAATACAATATCAAGCAGCCTCTTGGAGATCATGATAAAAATGTAAATTTAAAAAGACACATTGGAAAGAAATAAAAAGAAGCAAAATATGTATACTATTGGGAAGATCAGCATCATATAGTATCAAATATAAGTCAAAGAGTAAATGTTGTAAAATCTGGATAGTATAACGCACATTTTTAAAGTTAAATACAGCATAAAATACACTTCAAGGTAAGTGTAATGCAAGGGCACTGTTATGGCTTGTAGATTCCAAAAGCAGGTGATAGGTCAAAGTTTGTATGATGATTTCATTATTTTAAAATGTGAAGAGTAGACCTCTATTTTAAGAGAGGACCACTTAAAAATATTATCCTCTGTAACAGGGTTACTAGTTGTTACAGGTCTAACACCTGGTTGTAACCATGTTAAGTGTTACAAGGTTACTAATTACTACATAGAGAAAATCTGTTTAGAACCACGCTGGGTTGATGAGCTACAGCATCTGCTCGTTAACCAGGTATAAGAGTCTGAGAACTCAGGGCTCGATCCAAACGTTGGCGTTAAAACCAGCGTGAAGAAAATCCACCTCTGCAGCCCCCCCCCCCGACCCTCCCAAGAAAAAGAAGTAGGGCCAACCTTCTTCAGGCCCATTCAATAAATGTTTGCACTTCTTGATAACATCTGTATCCATGCATGTTTCTTATCCAAGATGTTGTTTGTTTGGCAGAGTTGTCTCCAATGCATTGCACAGCTATGCAGGAACACAACTCATGCACATCTAGCATGGGTGTCAGGTAATGAGTTGTCTCCAATGCATTGCACAGCTATGCAGTGAACACAACTCATGCACAATGAATGGCATCACAAGCTTTTACAGCAGGGGTGAACACACACATCACATGCAGACATGTTTGTCCAAGTTCAACTCACATACATTTGGAAGACAAACAACATCAGGGTGTTGTTCCATGATTTGAGTTGAACTTGAACAACATGAACACATTAGATATATCAACAGATCAACAACATGATCACAATTAAGGGTATAGTAATGCTTAGAATGTATGAACAAATATGTTTTATGGTTCGTCCCCCTGGTAGAACAAGGGAATTCCCACTGCTGAAGGGTGTTTCATCCACAGGTTATTACAGCTCATGGTTGTTTTTTAGATAGGCAAATCACAGTGGGCTGAAATTGTCAAGTGGCGCTGTTGCTACACCATCCTATGGAGATTCTTGGTGCTGTGACCAGAGCTGTCCATGGGATGGTGTAGCAACAGTGCCCCTGTACAATTTCAGGCCAATGTGAGATTTGATGTGTGACGTTCAACTTGGAGCTGAAATAACTATGGAATGCAAAGCAGAGGGAGTTCCCTTGTTTTACTTAGGGGGATGAACCCTACTAGATGGGTTACTGAAACATCTTCAGTATTACTATACCTTTAAACCCTGACAGGGGAGGGGTGATCAGTGACACAACATAGTCATACGTGATCAGATTTGTAATTGACATGGACACCAACAGGTGATCCTCATGGACGTGGATTCAACGTGTCACCGGAACAAACATCTGGACCATGGGGGGTCATGCCATGGATGCCTGCAGAGGATGAAAACAAGACTGGAAGGTGCACTAAGAACACAACAGTCATGCTATTGCTGACCCATCATTATACCCTTGAGTGCCAGAGGTGTACACAACACATTGGTCAGCAATGCTTTGGAGACCTTACTTGCACGCCACGGGGACAGCTTGGTTACGTGACACTGAGTGAACAATCCATTGCTTGTCAGGGTGTTGTCCAGCCATCATGATCTTATGGGGTTCAGATCACGGTATGGCAAGCAGACATATGTATATGAGAGTGGGCATACACATCAGTGTGTAAACCAAGACACATGAAACAGAGGAGCTATTTCATGGATCTTGATCTACATACTGATGAGGTGTGTGCTCAGGGTCTGCATGACAAACATACATATGTCTGCTTGCCATCCCCTTGATGGACAACTCACATGGTCCTGACGCCTAGACAAGGCATTGACAAGCAATGGAGTGGCATGTTCACTGTGCTACACACACACACACACAAACAAGTCAGCATGGCAGGCCTTCAGCCGGAGCATGAACAGTTGCAGCAGGTGACAGCTGTTGGACAGGGGTGCTTGGTGAAGAGGAGGGGGATGAGCCCTAGCCCTCTCACACGTTCTCCTCCACTGTCGTCTTAGGTACAAGCATGTGTACATACCGGTGTTGGTCTGCCTCTCTGTCAGTGTCTCTCTCACACTACATTTGAGGAGGGTGGGCTGTCACTGTTAAATAGCAGTAAGGTGTTGTTCATGTGGTCATGATGATGGGACCAAAACAAAGGGGAGGAATCACACCAGCTCTGTACATAACTCCTTACTCATGATAAAACTGTGATCAGCTGAGGTGCACTCATAGGGATATACAATGATACCAAAGGAAGGAATATAGGAAGAGGTTAACCAACCAGAGGAGAACCACCAGGCGGTGCCCCCCATCAATAAAACATGAATAACTGACGCACACTACAGGAGTATACCAAACCAAAGCTTTATCAGACAATACATATTTTATCATGTGAATACATCAATTCAAGTACAAACCATCCAGCACAGGAATATGGAGTCATGAAGACATTCCAACATAGAATAATGCCTCTATAGACTGAGAGCAAGTATATGTAAAGCAAACGTTCAATACCATGTATCCACAAACAATTCAAAGTGGCCCATTACCAATGTGCAATATTATCAAACTACAACCTGCAAATTGTGATTGACCTGGACTAAGTGCTGTTTTTGTTTTTTCGTGCCTGGGAGAAAAAAATGACATTTCATTTTACTTAAAGTTATTTGCTTTTGCTGTTACTGGCTGAAAAAAAAGAGCCTACCTTTCTTTTCAAACAAAGTTGGTACCCAGTCTCCTTTTCTGCAGCGATCCCTTTCAAAGTCCTTTTAGTATGAAAAATGAAAACAAATGTTACAGGGCAACAATCAGTATGTGTATTACCTAATAATTTTAAAATAGTTTGGTTAACTATTTGCAGTAGTAAAAATTCATAGTACCTAAGGCACTTTAAATCAGATCCTTATATCTTTACCATTTAATCCTTTGAGTACCAGAGAGGTAGTAAATGCATTGAATTGGATGCCACACTGGAACTCTAAAGGTTAAGGGGTAGATTCTATTGCAGGTGCTAAATGTTAACACTCGTTTTATCAAACATTTTCCTATTGAAGTCTATGGAGAAAACTGGAGATAAAAGCAGAGATAAAATTGACACCTGGAATAGAATCTAGCCCAAGATCAGAACAATCACTTAGGGCCAATTCAGGAAGTTAAAGGTGGATAATTATGAACAAACCAGCAGCACCAGAGGGGACAAATTAATTTCCTAGTGCAATAGGTCATCTAATCCCCTTATTACTAGGTATCTAATACATCAGGGGTTATGCACTAAGGCGTGATAAGGAGGTGATAAAGATGGTATGATTTCTCCATTTATTATGTTATTCTATAGAGTCTATGCCCTAAGATCTCCAAAGTTGGAGAAATCAGTGCATTGGCTCCTTAGAATAAAACAGGACTTGGAGACATTATTTAATTGGAGAAGTAATCTCTGCTTTATCACCTCCGTATCACATCTTAGCGCATAACCACCATTGTTTTGCAAAGGGAGAAATGCACTAAGGTGTGATAAAGAGTTGATAAAGTGGAAATTAATTCTCCAGTGATATTACATCTCCAATTTCTATGCTATTCTATGGAGCCAAGATTTCTCCAGTATTGGAGATCTAATTGTGTATAGGCTCTATAGAATATGTAAAAGTGATATCACTGCTTTATCACCATCAGTGCTTTATCACCTTTATCATCTGTGCTTTATCACCTCTATATCATGCCTTAGTGCAGTGGTTCTCAACTCCTGTCCTCAGGACCCACTAACAGGCCAGGATTTAGGGATTTCTCTGCTAGAGCACAGGTGTGGTGATCAGAGGCTCATTCACACTGAATAACACCTGTGCTCTAACAAGGAAATCATCAAATCCTGGCCTGTTAGTGGGTCCTGAGGACAGGACTTGAGAACCAATGCCTTAGTGCATAACCTCAATGTGCTAGAGATCTCACTATCATTTAAGGCGGTTATGCACTGAGCCATAATAAAAAGGTGATAAAGTGGAGATGACTTCTACACTGATATCACTTCTCCAATTCCTGTGTTATTCTGTGGAGCTTATGCATTAAGATTTCTCCAACACTGGGGATCTTAGTGCATAGGCTCTATAGAATAACATAGGAACTGGAGAAGTGATATTACAGGAGAAGTCATTACCACTTTATTACACCTTTATTATGCTTTAGTGCATCTCCCCCAAGGTGTTACAAGTTCAATTTAAACAATTCATATTTTATTTGTTCCCTACGGTACTATGAGTTATACACCAGAATTGCTCCACTGCTTAACCCTTTGAGTGGCAGAGGGGTATTGAGCACATTGCTTTAGAATGCGTTCCTTACCCTGCTGGTGCTCAAAGGGTTAATACATCAGCCTCCTAGTTTTGTAGTTATCTGATCATTTTAAACACTAATTGTTCACAATGCATTGGAAACCGTCTAGAATTCAAGAGGTTAAAAGTCCATTTAGAGCAGTGCAAAATGGAGGTGCTTCAGTAATGCAGCATACATATACATAACTATTCAGACTTCATTGTTCTCACATGTAATGTTGGCCAGTGAAGAGTGCTTTATTCACCAGCAAAAGCAATTCAGGTTAACCAAGCTCATCCCTGTATGAATACACAAACAAAACTGCAATCAAAATTATGTAAAAGTAAATTGGATTTAATGTGCTCTAATCTTAAAACAAAGATTAAAATCCATTGACATTGGCGTGGTGTCGTTTTTCCTTTATTATTGTGGTCTAATTCCCTAATGAGGACCTACAAACACATTGGCAGATCATTTTTATAGTATTTTAATCATTGTTTTAAGATTGGAGCATAAAAACCATTACTTTTAAATATTTTTGATAACAGTACATTTTTGTGTGCTCATACAGGGGCAAGCAAAGCTTTCTTACCTCTGAAGCTCTTTTGCCTGCAAATAAAGGATACTTCACTGGATGACATTATGTGTACAATTATTTTTGAATATTTTGCATGTATGCTATCTCACTGAAGAACCTCTATATTATGTATGTTTCTGGTTCTTGTTCTCGCTGTCTCTTTTTTTTCAAGTGATTTGGTGTAGAGGCAGTTGAAAATCTTCCACATGTTCTACTGTTACAGATATTGGGGTTTTTAGCCACACAGAAATGTGAGCAGAACCAATACGAGAATTGTGAAGTTTTCTTTCTCTCTTAACATTATTACCCTATGAGATGCCCTCTTGTGTGTTCTTTTCATTTAAAGAAAACGGGATTTATATTTGCCCCCTATAGCATACATGGTAAGTCCCATAATTGTACGAGTTCTTCTTGGTACATTAGCCTCAGTGTATCTGATGAAAAGTACTGTTTGCCATAGTAAAGAATAAATAAATAAATAATATAATTATTGATAGTCCATCCATCTGTTTTTGAGCACAATTGTTCTTTCAGAGGAGTACATTAATGGTCAGATTCAGTAAAGTGAGAAAATCATCAGTGGTCATTATGTCCATTTGATTGGCCATTAAATAGTGGATTTTACTCTTAAGTGAAAGTGCCAAGCCATTATCCAAAGGTAAACATATGTTAAAGTACAGGCTTTTACTATATTTTGGAAAGTATAGCACTTACTCTGTTTTTGTAGTTAATGCTGAGGTATAAAATGCTGGTCCAACTTGTGATAGAAAAATGGCAATACGTCAGAGATCTCTCAGGCTCTCAAAGGGTTAAAATAGTGGTACATAGATACAACATATACTGAAAGAAACACTATATATATATATATATATATATATATATATATATATATATATATATCCATCTTTATATTTGAGGAATGTGCACCTGGGCATTAGCCTAAGATAGAGTGAGTGCATCCAACCCACAACATCTGCATATATATATATATATATATATATATATATATATATATATATATATATAGATATATATATATAGATATATATATATATAGATAGATAGATATATATGTATATATATATATATATATATATATATTTTTTTTTTTTTTTTTAAGTCAAGTTCTTTATTGAAAAATTCGAACAATACAGAAAATGAGTATTACAATATTAGTAAAAGCAATATGATCTTAAGGTATGCATAGGAAATGGGTCCACACATATATCTAATATGGTCATAAAATTAAAACATAAGGAAGGTTTAAAGGACAAAGACAACAATTATTTTACGAGCCAATTGAAGTAGGTAAAATGTTTGGAGTTAGGTCCGTGTATACAAAACCTAAAGCCTACTCTTCACGAAGGAGATATGCTAGTAGGGAGATGTATAAGAAGCACCTTATTTTTAACCCATCTGACATTCAAAGGCTTAATCTGTTAGTTTCAAGGGAATTACTTGTCCTAGCTGATGGGGATCAAACCCTCCAAGTGAGGGGATTTTCACTTACCCAGAAACTCCACTTATATATATAAATATTGTTTATAATATAAAAAAATCAAAGTAAGAACCCAAGTGAATATGTTATGGAGAGCAGCAAAGAATAAGGGTATTCTCCAAGCCCCCAAATTAGGCAATAACCTGAAGCAAAAGCTAAGACAGAAAAACAACCCTGCACTTCTCCATACAGGTTATCTAAATGTGAAACCTGTATAAAGCATATATTATACCCTGTATTGATAAATTTTCAAGTAATTGGGATTTTGTTGCATAGCTTGGATAAAATATGATGAAGCTCACTTATATTGCCAGGGTAGCCAGTTTCAAGTGAGTCCCAGTAAATATATATTACCATCCCCCTCTAGCTTAAAATTTCTCCAGAGGAATTATTGTGAGGAGCCATGTTGGATTTAAAAGCACCTAGCTAAAAACATAAAAAATAAACTATTTCATGTATTCATAATAAGACTAACCTGTTTTTAAACAATATTAGCTTGCAGAGAGTGGGTGGAGACTCAAGGGGACCAGAGCTCCATCAGTCCCCTTTTATACAACTTTCCCACCCACCACTACAAGCAACACGGAGCCTGTATATTACCTTGATTTCAAATAGACACAGTTCAAGCAAGCCAAAAGGCCATATATTATGCCTTTAAGAAACTGTTTTAAAATAATTATAATTAAATAGCTTACCAATGAATTGTGAAATAGTGTACTGAAGATCATTTTACCATCCTATTGTATAGAATTGAATAGGTGATAGTTCAAGAAGAGTATATATGACACAATTAGAATAGTTCAGTATCTACCATAATTGTAGAATTTAATTTCATGTAAATGACCAGTTTGCTAATTTAGGTACAACGCAATTTATGTTTTAGGTATTAATTTATTGTTTACTTGTAATACATGTAATAGCGTCAAGACATTGTGTGCTATGAGGAGATACTCTAGCTTTGAAACTTCAAAAGATGGTTGTCATGCATATGAAAATGTCTTTGTGCAGTCACAGATCTAATAACCCTATATGAAGGAATTGAGGTCAAAGACCCACATTAACCATGCACAAGTAATGAATGCACTTTTTAAATTGAATTCAAGTATAGACAGTGATGACTGTGTTTTGTGTATGCACAGAAGAAATAGTACAGCGTAGGTGAATTTCAGCCTGATATCCCAAGTATCTTAGCATTTATTTAACTGTAACCAACTTTATGAAATAATAGAAGGGTATTATATATTTTTGCTAGAAACCTAATACTTAAGGTATTAAACCCACATTTCCAACTAAATCAGGAAAACTCCAGTATATCGTCTTATCCATTGGTACAAAAAGTAACATTGGTATTCTAGTTTTAGGATCCTATGCAAGCGCAAAGAGGTATTAAGCATTGATGCTGCTTAATTAATTTATACAGTTAAAGCCAGCTGCATTTTTTTTAGTGTACTCAAACAATGCAGCCAAAAATTATCATATAGCAATGCAGATGCCTTGAGAGATTGCTATGTATGGCGTAGACTCATTGCTGTTCATAACATTATCAAAATTTAATCTACAAATTTCTCCATAGACATACACAGTTACATAGTAGATAAGGTTGAAAAAAAGACCTAAGTCTATCATGTTCAAGCTGTGCCACAGTATATCTTAAAAAATGAGATGCACATACATGAGTATAATTGCTGAAACAGGGAGTGCTGGTAGACAGACGAACACATAGAGCAATCCATTGAATCTGTCATCACAGCCTCCTTTCCTTTAATCTTAAGGGATGTCTCCTAGTTATAATTTTGGATCATGTAGGAGTGGATTAAAGATGGTGGTTCAGCTTGAAACAGTGTTTTGCCTGTTTTAGGGCCAGATTTTAAAGGCATAGTAATGTTTCATAAAAACTGCAGCTCCAATTAATCTTCATAGTATTTGGGCCATGGAGAGTGTTATTTCATTACTGTCAGAGTTGTAGTACAAGAGTAATTGAATGATAAAGTATCCCCCTCCTGCCCCTTTTATCTAGTGTAAGCCACCTCCCCTCAGATGTGGAATATGGTCTTGAGACCAGACAGCTCACAGCAAGGGACAATCTTCTTACTGTGAGAACAATGAAAGCCCTGTCCCCATTGACAGGTTTTTCAGGTTTTCCCATTATGTTAATTGAGGATTGTCCCTCTCTGCAATCTATTTGGACACCACCCTGCTGCTCTGAGGTAAGCAGTGTTACATCAGTAAAAAGGGACGAAGGGGGATACTTTACCATTCAATTACTCTTGAAAAACAAATGTGACAGTATTGAAATAACACTCTCCATGACCCAAATACTATGAAGATTAATTGGAGCATCTTTTATTTTGAAACATTACTATCACTTTAAGGTTTGCGTTAAAATAGCCGGTAGAGCCAAAGTGAATACTGTCCGATATAACAAAATGTCTAACCTGGTAGTTAAAGGCACTACCAGCTAAAAGCACAATGGACGTTAGGCAAAAGAAACGGTCTCATGGCTAAACTTCCATTTTGTGCATTACATTCCCAAAATGTCACTAAATAGCAGCGATATTGGGAACTTAACAGTAAAAAAGTTAACTATTGGTCCCTGACATACTGCCAAGCACTGATCGTTAACTTATATGTCTGTCTCCTTCTGCCTCCATTTTGTATTATCTTCTCTTCTTTCTTCTCTTCAGCCTTCTCTTCTTTCTTCTCTTCATTTTTCTTGTCGTAAAAAAAAAGAAAGGTATAAGTATAATGCAGAAATATCTGGAACACTAATACATAGTTGCGTTGTGTACCTCTCTGTTAAAACATATATTATTGTGGCATTTGTGAATATGCCTCCATTTTATCAAAAATGTCCAACTTGTTAAAAATGCAATAAATGCCATGATTAAAATGCCATAAATGTCATAATTAAAATGCCATAACAAAATACGTAGCTTATATTTTTCATGTCTTCACTGCTGTGTGTAGCCGCGGTTTAAAGAACAGCCGCTCAAATCTGACTGGGATATGCGTAAGCACTTCTCAGCCAATGACTGTGAGGGAATTGGAATTGAGACTGCCCATATATAAAGGCAGTCAGTTCCAATTCCCTCAGAGTGTAATGGGTATTGGCCCCTGCAGGACAGGAATGGAGACTGTGCCTCGCATCACTGTCTCCACCTCCTCTGCAGCCGCACACAGCTGCAAAGACATGAGAAATGTAAGCTATGTATTTTGTTATAGCATTACAGCTATTTATTTTAATTATGACATTTCTGGCATTTTAATCATGGCATTTCTGCATTTTTAACAAGTCGGATATATTTGGTTAAATGGAGGCATATTCACAAACCACAATAATACATGTTTTAACTTTTGCTTAGATGGGTTAACCCTATGAATGCTGGAAGGGTAATTATTAGTGATGAGCGAGCACCCCAATGCTCGGGTGTTCGGGTGCTCTGACCGAGCACCCCCTGAGGCTCGAGTGCTCGGCCGAGCACCCGAGCCCCATTGAAGTCAATGGGAGGACTCGAGCATTACACCAGGCACCCCCTGCTCTGATGAGGGGAGGGTGCCTGGTCCATAGGAAAAGGGCAGAAAAAGATGGAAACACTACAGAAATGGTTCAGGGACAGCATAGGGAGGATGTCTGGATGCATCTTGGACTCCAACATCGCTGCTGGGAACGATCTTTCGCCCGTAGTACGCCATTTTTACAGACTGACCATAAAACACACAAAAAGGAAAATAAAAACGACTTTAGGCGAAAAATTGTTACCAAACAATATTTGCTGTATATTTACTTGTATATCATCTGCAAATTATCCCAAAAATTTCCTTGATTTTCGGAAGTGAGGCCATGATTAAGAGGGAAACGTGCGCAGAGGCAAATTCTCCCAAAAATTTCCTTGATTTTCAGAACTGAGGCCATGATTAAGAGGGAAACGTGCGCAGAGGCAAATTCTCCCAAAAATTTCCTTGATTTTCAGAACTGAGGCCATGATTAAGAGGGAAACGTGCGCAGAGGCAAATTCTCCCAAAAATTTCCTTGATTTTCAGAACTGAGGCCATGATTAAGAGGGAAACGTGCACAGAGGCAAATTCTCCCAAAAATTTCCTTGATTTTCAGAACTGAGGCCATGATTAAGAGGGAAACGTGCACAGAGGCAAATTCTCCCAAAAATTTCCTTGATTTTATTGAACTGAGGCCATGATTAAGAGGGAAACGTGCGCTGAGCTGACCATCTAAAACATTATGGGTGAGGGTCTGCTGCAGAGCTGACCATCCTAAACATTATATGCGAAGGCCCGCTAGTGAGCTGACGCTATAAAACATTATATGAGAAGGCCCGCTGGTGAGCTGACCTATATAAAAATTGGCAAACAGGGCCCGCTGGTGAGCTGACCCTATATAAAAATTATATCACAGGGCCCGCTGGTGAGCTGGCCATATATAAAAATTATATCACAGGGCCCGCTGGTGAGCTGGCCCTATATAAAAATTATAGCACAGGGCATATGGAAGAGGAGGAGGAGGATGAGAAGATTAAGAGTCAACCATATACCCGTTTTTTGGGTGGAAGGGGTGAATGGGAATACAGAGTATTCCCATCATTGTAAATAACATATATAAAGTGAGTTTATGTTCCCCCGGGGCTTTCCTCCAGTGGAGTGGAGAAGTCAGGGGAAATCCAGGCCTTGTTCATTTTTATAAGTGTCAACCTATCAGCATTGTCGGTGGAAAGGCGGATACGCTTATCTGTTATGATGCCACCAGCAGCACTAAATACCCGCTCAGACAGAACGCTGGCGGCAGGGCAGGCCAGCACCTCCAAGGCGTAGAGTGCCAGTTCATACCACGTGTCCAGCTTGGACACCCAGTAGTTGTAAGGCACAGAGGGATCATTGAGGACGCTGACACGGTCTGCTACGTACTCCTTCACCATCTTCCAAAACTTTTCCCTCCTTGTGACACTAGGCTGCGCATCAGGGTGAGGGTGCTGGCGGGGTGTCATGAAGGTGTCCCACGCCTTGGAGAGTGTTGCCCTGCCTTTCTCGGAACTGCTGTGTGCTCCCCTTTTCTCCCCTTCTCGGTTGGCCAAGGTAGCACGTACTCTGCCGCCAGCGTTGTCAGATGGAAAATTTTGGAGCAATTTTTCGACAAGAACCTTCTGGTATTGCACCATTTTGCTTGTCCTCTCCACCGGAGGAATGAGAGATGAGAAATTCTCTTTGTAGCGGGGGTCCAGAAGGGTGAACACCCAGTAATCCGTGTTGTTTAAAATGCGTATAACGCGTGGGTCACGGGAAAGGCAGCCTAACATAAAGTCAGCCATGTGTGCCAGAGTACCAACAGTCAAGATTTCGCTGTCCTCACCAGGAGGATGACTCTCAATCTCCTCATCCTCTTCCTCCTCTTCTGCCCACCCACGCTGAAGAGATGGAACTAAAGTTCCATGGCTACCCTCTGTAGCGGAGGCAACCGTGTCTTCCTCCTCCTCCTCCTCCTCCTCCTCCTCCTCCGCCTCCTCCAATTGTCGCTGAGAAGACGAAGTGAGGGTGCTCTGGCTATCACCTTGTGTAAGCTCTTCCTCCCCCATTTCCACCTCTTCCACATGCAAAGCGTCGGTTTTAATTGTGAGCAGCGAGCGTTTCAGTAGACACAGAAGTGGGATGGTTACACTGATAATAGCGTTATCGCCGCTCACCATCTGTGTCGATTCCTCAAAATTGCGTAAAACCTCGCAGAGGTCTGACATCCATTCCCACTCCTCACTTCTGATTACAGGAAGTTGAACGGAGAGGCGACGACCGTGTAACAGCTGGTACTCCACTACTGCCCTCTGCTGCTCACAAAGCCGGGCCAACATGTGGAAGGTGGAGTTCCAGCGCGTGCTCACGTCACACAGCAGCCGGTGAGCTGGCAATTGTAAGCGCTGCTGCAGCTTCAACAGGCCGGCTGAAGCTGTTGATGACTTACGGAAATGTGCACACACGCGGCGCACCTTGGTCAAGAGATCATGCACATTGGGGTAGGTTTTTAGAAATCGCTGCACCACTAAATTAAATACATGCGCTAGGCATGGTACGTGTGTGAGCTTGCCGAGCTCCAAAGCCGCCACCAAGTTACGCCCATTATCACACACAACCATGCCTGGTTGCAGGTTGAGTGGCGAGAGCCACTGCTCGGTCTGGTGACTAATCCCCTGCAACAGCTCTGAGGCCATGTGCTGTTTGTCCCCAAGGCAGATCAGCTTCAGCACGGCCTGTTGACGCTTCCCCACTGCAGTGCTACACTGCTTCCAGCTACTGGCTGATGGGGGAGTGGCGCTGCGTGTAGAGAATTCGGAGGTGGAAACGGAGGAGGAGGAGCCAATAACGTAGGTGCTGGCGGAAACCCTGATGGAGGTAGGGCCCGCAATCCTCGGCGTGGGTAGCACCCGTGCCATCCCAGGGTCCGAGTCGCTCCCAGCCTCCACGACATTCACCCAGTGTGCCGTCAGGGAAATGTAGCGTCCCTGGCCACAAGCACTTGTCCATGTGTCAGTCGTTAAGTGGACCTTCCCAGTAACTGCGTTGGTCAGGGCACGGGTGATGTTACGGGACACATGGTGGTGTAATGCGGGGATGGCACACCGGGAAAAGTAGTGGCGGCTGGGGACCGCGTACCGAGGGACAGCTGCTGCCATCAGGCTGCGGAAGGACTCAGTGTCCACAAGCCTAAATGGCAGCATTTCGATGGCCAGTAATTTGGAAAGGTGTGAGGTTAGTGCTATGGCCTGTGGGTGGGTGGCTGGGTACTTTCTCTTGCGCTCAAATGCCTGGGGTAACGACATTTGGACGCTGTGCTGGGACAGGGAAGTGGATGTGGTCGCTGATGGTGCTTCAGATGGTACAGGTGCAGGGCGGGAGGTATGCGGGCCTGCGCCTTCGACAGGCGATTGGCCGGCACCGAAAACAGGGGAAGAGGAGGCAGTGGTGTGGCCTGCAGACACAGATGGGCGATCCAGGCGTTCCTCCCACTTACTACGGTGCTTGGATGCCATGTGTCGGATCATGCTGGTGGTGGTGAGGTTTCTAGTGTTCATGCCTCGGCTCATTCTGGTGTGGCACAGGTTGCAAACTACAATTCTTTTGTCGTCCGCACTTTCCTTAAAAAAACGCCATACCGCGGAACACCTACCCTTTGGCAAGGTAGATTTACGCAAGGGGGTGCTCCGTGGAACATTTGCGGGCCGGTTTGGTGCGGTCCGCCTTCTTTCTGTAGCCACACCACTGCCTCTTCCAGCCTGTTGCGGTGCTGCAGATGGCTCACCCTCAGGACTGCTGACATCGCTCGGCTCTACACCTTCCCAGGTGGGGTCAGTCACCTCATCGTCCACCAAGTCCTCCTCCACTTCCTCACTCTGATCATCCTCCTCAAGTCTTGATCCCACCACATACTCAGTCATTGACAACTGTATAACATTCTCCTCAACAAGGTCTTGAGACGGAAATAGTGGTTGATTTAATGGCAACTGTGTCTCATCATCATCATCATCATCCACTACTTCCTTTGACCTTAAATGCCGTTCACATCTGTCATCTTCTTGTGATTGGGTAGCCTCTAGAGGTTGTGAATCAGGGCACAAGATGTCATGTTCCTCTGCAAGCGTGCTTGGAGAGAGGGTCAAATGAAGGATTGGTGATGAGACGAGCTCCTCACTATATCCCAGTATGGGATCACTTCTTTGACCAGACCGTGTATGGTGGGAGGAAGGATGATCAGAGTGAGGATTATTTTGACCAGACTCTTGGCTACTGAGAGTGGACTTGGTGGAAGACAGGGTGGTGCTTAACCGACTGGAAGCAGTATCAGCTGTCATCCAACCGACCACCTGTTCGCAGTGGTCGGACCTCGAGAGTGATGTCCTGCGACGCCCTGTAAAATTACACATGAAGCTAGGTATGGTGGATGTCTTTCTTTCTTGTGCTCTGGCACCAGGCACAGTTTCTCCGCGTCCTGACCCGCGCCCTGAACTTTCAGGATCACGTCCACTTCCCCGTCCCTTTTTACCCGCCTTCTTCATCTTACACAGAATATGTGACTTTAATATTTGAGTTTGAAAACTTAACAGTATTTCTTACTATTCTGCAACTCTGCAGAGTACACAGAATAGGATGCTAAACTGCGGTGACACACACTGAATGGAATAAGTGACTTTAATATTTGAGTTTGAAAACTTAACAGTATTTCTTACTATTCTGCAACTGTGCAGAGTACACAGAATAGGCTGCTAAACGGCGGTGAAACACACTGAATGGAATATGTGACTTTAATATTTGAGTTTGAAAACTTAACAGTATTTCTTACTATTCTGCAACTGTGCAGAGTACACAGAATAGGCTGCTAAACGGCGGTGAAACACACTGAATGGAATATGTGACTTTAATATTTGAGTTTGAAAACTTAACACTATTTCTTACTATTCTGCAACTCTGCAGAGTACACAGAATAGGCTGCTAAACGGCGGTGATACACACTGAATGGAATATGTGACTTTGATATTTGAGTTTGAAAACTTAACACTATTTCTTACTATTCTGCAACTCTGCAGAGTACACAGAATAGGCTGCTAAACGGCGGTGAAACACACTGAATGGAATATGTGACTTTAATATTTGAGTTTGAAAACTTAACAGTATTTCTTACTATTCTGCAACTGTGCAGAGTACACAGAATAGGCTGCTAAACGGCGGTGAAACACACTGAATGGAATATGTGACTTTAATATTTGAGTTTGAAAACTTAACAGTATTTCTTACTATTCTGCAACTGTGCAGAGTACACAGAATAGGCTGCTAAACGGCGGTGAAACACACTGAATGGAATATGTGACTTTAATATTTGAGTTTGAAAACTTAACAGTATTTCTTACTATTCTGCAACTGTGCAGAGTACACAGAATAGGCTGCTAAACGGCGGTGATACACACTGAATGGAATATGTGACTTTGATATTTGAGTTTGAAAACTTAACACTATTTCTTACTATTCTGCAACTCTGCAGAGTACACAGAATAGGCTGCTAAACGGCGGTGAAACACACTGAATGGAATATGTGACTTTAATATTTGAGTTTGAAAACTTAACAGTATTTCTTACTATTCTGCAACTGTGCAGAGTACACAGAATAGGCTGCTAAACGGCGGTGAAACACACTGAATGGAATATGTGACTTTAATATTTGAGTTTGAAAACTTAACACTATTTCTTACTATTCTGCAACTCTGCAGAGTACACAGAATAGGCTGCTAAACGGCGGTGATACACACTGAATGGAATATGTGACTTTGATATTTGAGTTTGAAAACTTAACACTATTTCTTACTATTCTGCAACTCTGCAGAGTACACAGAATAGGCTGCTAAACGGCGGTGAAACACACTGAATGGAATATGTGACTTTAATATTTGAGTTTGAAAACTTAACAGTATTTCTTACTATTCTGCAACTGTGCAGAGAACACAGAATAGGCTGCTAAACGGCGGTGAAACACACTGAATGGAATATGTGACTTTAATATTTGAGTTTGAAAACTTAACACTATTTCTTACTATTCTGCAACTCTGCAGAGTACACAGAATAGGCTGCTAAACGGCGGTGATACACACTGAATGGAATATGTGACTTTGATATTTGAGTTTGAAAACTTAACACTATTTCTTACTATTCTGCAACTCTGCAGAGTACACAGAATAGGCTGCTAAACGGCGGTGAAACACACTGAATGGAATATGTGACTTTAATATTTGAGTTTGAAAACTTAACAGTATTTCTTACTATTCTGCAACTGTGCAGAGTACACAGAATAGGCTGCTAAACGGCGGTGAAACACACTGAATGGAATATGTGACTTTAATATTTGAGTTTGAAAACTTAACAGTATTTCTTACTATTCTGCAACTGTGCAGAGTACACAGAATAGGCTGCTAAACGGCGGTGATACACACTGAATGGAATATGTGACTTTGATATTTGAGTTTGAAAACTTAACACTATTTCTTACTATTCTGCAACTCTGCAGAGTACACAGAATGTGCTGCTAAACTGCGGCGAAGCACACTGAATGGAATATGTGACTTTAATATTTGAGTTTGAAAACTTAACAGTATTTCTTCCTATTCTGCAACTCTGCACAGTACACAGAATGTGCTGCTAAACTGCGGCGAAGCACACTGAATGGAATATGTGACTTTGATATTTTAGTTTGAAGACTTAACAGTATTTCTTCCTATTCTGCAACTCTGCACAGTACACAGAATGTGCTGCTAAACTGCAGCGATGCACACTGAATGGAATATGTGACTTTGATATTTTAGTTTGAAGACTTAACAGAATGTGCTCTAATCTGCAACTTTGCACACTAAACAGAATGTGCTCTAATCTGCAACTTTGCACACTAAACAGAATGTGCTCTAATCTGCAACTTTGCACACTAAACAGAATGTGCTCTAATCTTCAACTGTGCACACTAAACAGAATGTGCTCTAATCTGCAACTTTTCACACTAAACAGAATATTTTTTTTTTTTTTTTTTTTGTTTTTTTCCCCCCACACAAAATAACCTGCTGCCCCCACACACAGTAGTCCTAAAAAGGACTTTTGGTTCTTTTTTTTCACAATTTTTGTTTTTTTCCTCCCTACACTGCCTTTCCCTTCCTATCCTCAGCTCTCCCTGGCTCAGACTGAGCCGAACTCGATGGTCAGGTGCTATACAGCACCCGACCACGGGTTCTGGCCAGCCAATCAGTGTAATGCCAGCAGCCAACATGGCTGCTGGCATTACACCGATGTCAGAGCCTCCCTGCACGTTTATTGGCTGCGCAGCAGCCGCAAAACGTGCGGGGAGGAGACCCGAACATGGCGGGCGAGCACATGCGGTACTCGTACGAGTACCGCCATGTGCCGAGCAGAGCGATGCTCGAGCCGATCCGAGCATCGGCCGAGCATGCTCGCTCAACACTAGTAATTATACCTCACTGGCACTCATAGGGTTAATTCTACTAAATCTGGACACCTTTTAGGCACTTTGAACATATTGATATGGGGCTTTTTTGCCTTTTGGTTTAAATTCTTGAAAATGTTATGAGTGGTTATACTGTACTTCATAGCTTGATTTGCTAACCTTTAAATATTGTGTGGGTGGTGTAAGAACTAGTCGAGGTTCAGCTCACAGTTTAATTATTCTGGACATATTGTTAGTTATTTTAAACACATTGTTTGGGAGAGGATTTCAAGTATTCTGTTATAGACAATTTCAATTTATATATAACATTGATTGTGATCAAACTGAGTGAAGTTTATTTTATGAGTTCAAGAATACTGTTCCTTTCCAAAAACATGCAGTGATGAGTTTTGCTTAAGTACCTGCATATGTT
The DNA here is from genome assembly GCA_037306005.1 of Rhinophrynus dorsalis. Taxonomy (NCBI): domain Eukaryota; kingdom Metazoa; phylum Chordata; class Amphibia; order Anura; family Rhinophrynidae; genus Rhinophrynus; species Rhinophrynus dorsalis. The sequence continues at coordinate 400,090,901 of CM074718.1, forward strand.
CAATAACTCTCTGACCACTGTTTACATTACTTGTGCACTAACTGCATTTACATCAATGCATTCATTTTCAAAAAGGTGATATGTCACCCTTCTCCTGGTTAGTTTTAGGGTATGACAAATAGTTACATTACCACTACCCATACTGATGCTTTAAAGTGGTTTAAAGCCCCATTTACATCTACTGATAGTTTTATTTATTCCCTATGGTGTTGCTTGTCTACTGCAGAATTGTTCCATATTTGTTTAGTCTTCATTCCTGTTTTTTCTACAGACTGAACAGTTATTCTTAGCTCCAGCCCATGAGACACACCAACAAGTCAGATTTTCAGGATATCCAGGCAGCAAAATCTCAATGAATGAGCCCCAGATTACTCACCTATGATTAAGCAGTGATTTATTTAAATCAGACATTTTGTTGTGCACTGAGGACTAACTTTGAGTACACTGAACTAGCAACACAACCTCAGTGTTTCCTTTGCTAGAACATACAAGGGAAAAGGATATTCCACTGTCCACTGACAGCCATAGAACTAACAGCCTGCTAGCCAAGCCATGTTCTCTTGGTAGCCATATCACCACACTATACTGTCTGCCTAGCCCAGTCTTGTTCTGCTGGTAGCCACATAACAACACTACGGTATTTGCCAGCCCATCCGTATTCTGCTTGTAGCCACATAACTACACTACACTGTTTGTAAGCCCAGCCTTGCTTCAGTGGTAGCCATAGAACCACACTACAATATCTGCCAGGCGCGGGCAACAAAGAGGGGAAAGCGAGAGATAGTCCAGTGTCACACAACCACACTATATGCCTGCACAGTCTTGTTCCACTAGTAGATACAGAACCATACTACACTGACCAGCCCAGTCTTGTTCCACAGGTAGCCACAGAACTACACTACACTGCTTGCCAGTAAAGCCTTGTTCTGATAGTAGCCACAGATCCACACAGCACTGTTTGCTTTACTTTTCTTTAGTGCACCAGCCTCTACATCAGCATTTCAACTGTGCAGAGCTTCCTTTGCAGCTCCAAGGTCTGGGGTGGGCTGGCATGTAAAGTGGCTTTGAATTTATAATGAAGTGTGTGTGTGTGCATATGTGTGTAGGTGCCAGGAGTTTTACACAGTTAGGTGATAGTTACCAAAGTGAGGGACTGCATGCTCACTAGCACCATTTTTCTTCCATCAATAATATTATACATAACACTGTATGAAATATCATACTATACTTTATCTAAAGCTCTTTACATAAAGTTCCCCTTGTTGTGACCCCACTTCTCAGCCAATCATGGGAAAATATACAGGATGTGGTGAAAGATAAGGTGAACCTTTAGTGTTCCCTACTGCTAAATGTTGTCCCCTGGTGTCCCTACACTTCACTTGCGCACATATTTGTGTACATTTCAGTACCTGAACTATGGACAGTTCCCGGAGACTGCTCCGTGACTTTCTTATTTTGGGGCACATAAAAGTTCCTTCAGGACTGTAACAAATGAAACTCATTGTGTTGTGTATGGTGTACTATAATGTAATAGTGTGTGGTATGGTATTACCTTCACTCTCTTATTATGTTCCGTATGTTATAATTTGATGTATTTGTTATGCTTCTCTGTGTCATGTACATCTGTTCTTTACTTTACTGTGCATTCTGTGTAAATAGGATTCTGATGCTTATCCCCTTAATGACATTAAGCTGTCAATGTTATATCTATCTGTCGCTCACAAATGGCACTGTGTGACAACAAGACACTACACACCTAACCATGGGGAGAGAAGGGACTACCCGGGAGAGAGAGGTAGCACACCGGGGTCACAGAGCAGCATGGCAGATGCCTGGAATCCCATTCCCAAATTCATGATCACATTCAGAAGCTTAAGGGGGGCATCGGAGGAGAGAAACAAGGGGGGCAAAATGAAATACCTGATTGTTCTTTCAGACACATGGATATGTGCACTGATTATGATACCTGGTTATCATACATATTGTATATGGCAGTGGTGGAACATGGTCAACTTGAGGCCCCAAGTTGTTGAGGACTGCAACTGAGAATTGTAGCATTAGATAGTTGGAAGGCCTCTGTATGATAAAGGGAGACACACACACACATAATGATACACATTGACACACTGATACACATCTAGAGAAGCACACACTCACATTGACACACTTATAGACATATAGGAAACACACAAAACTGACACGTATACACTCACAGAGAACACTTATAAATGTATAGGAATCACAAATACTGACACATTCACATACAGGGGTGGAGCCAAGGGAGCAGCAAAATTAGGTTTTGCCTAGGGTGGCAACAATCCTTGCACCAGCCCTGACCCCAGCCACCGCAAGAGTAATTTAATTTGCCTCGCCAGTGTATTCTGTCCTTTGGCTCCTGGGAACCCCACCCACCAGCTCCAGCCATCTACTGGTTAGCAGTGGCCATTCTGCCTGATCCAGAGTTTCCAGCATGAGAACACAAAGAGTGGCTAAGATGAATGGGAGAGCTTCCTCCACAACTGGTGGTAGTGGTGGGATCAGGCAGTATCAGATTAAGCAACAGGACTACAGCCAAGATGTATGCAGGAAACAATTAAGAGGCCTATTAGAAGAAGGTCACTTTTGGCAGGGAGATGGTAGCCTGAGGGCAGCAAAGATATCTGAGTGACTCTTATGCTCAGGCCTGGCTCAAGTCAGCAATAAAATAGAAGCCCAGCCACTAACTTATCTGAGGACTCTTCCAGACTCGCTAGCCACCTTGTTCCAGAAGCGGTGCAGTATGCTGGTTCTTTACTTTTGTGAAGAATGGTGCTACCAGCTGGAGAATCTAGCTAATGCTGAAGCAGAAATAGGAAAAAAATGTGTGCAGTTTGTTGCAGCAAGCAAGATGCTTGCTCCAGTGAGGGGACTCTACTGGTTGTCTATGCATTCAAAATCCAAATTAAGAGGACTGGTAGAAGATGCATTTCTGAATTATACAAATTTTGGGGACTTGATTGAGCAGCAGGATAAGTTAATCACAAGATGGCCAGATGAGATGTCGTTTATGCCAGATACAAAGGGGGAAACACACTTGGTTTGCTGATCCTCTGACAGATCAGAATGGGAATACCTCTATATCTTGTGGTATCTAAGATAGAGAGCAGCCTAGGAAAGTGCAGAGACCCCCAGTAACTGTGTGGTCCTCGATGATAAGGAGGAATTGGTGTACCAGAGGGAATGTAAATGGCAGCTTCCCAGATCAGACAGAGGCATAGGTGTACCCCAGGGATGGTTGCTAGATTATCAGAATGGGTCACCCACCAGACACATTGGAAAAGAATGCTGACAAGCCCTGCTCTGAGGAAACTAGTGAAGTGGAGAGAGACAGCTGACAGAGAACATCATGGAACTGGAGCAGGCCTTGGAGTATTGAAGCCAGTGGGACAGTGCTACTTCCCAACAGTCCCTGCAGGACAAGGAGGTAGAGGATCCAGAATTCCATGATGAAAGAATTTAGTGGTGCTCCTTTCCAAGCCCTTTTATTGGATTTGGAAGCCATCAGACTCCAAACATCCATGCTGGAGAGTGGCCCAAGGGGGGGGGGGCATCCCCACAGTTTCTTCCCCTACTGTTTCCCTTGGCCCTATTGGATATTTGCAATAACTCCATTTATGTGGAGGGTTTTGGTCACTTGATGCCCTAAACATGTATTTTGGGCCTCCCATTTCAGAGTCCAGAAGACACATGATCCAGCATATACAAACACTAGAAATGGGAGAGGTCTCTGGGATTCCTTCCTTGATTGTTTTAAAATGTAATACACACTTTTTTAAATTAATCATTTTTAACTGTGTTTTTTTTATGTACACTGATTCTAGCTATACTAACAATGGAGGGGCTAATTATCTTCTTGAATAAGATGTTTGCAGGTGGGTCGAGAGTTTAGTTTACAGTTTTTTTTATTTTTTTGCACAGTGAGTAAACACTCCTTTGCAGTGTTGCTAATAGCTGCAACAACAATGGAGGGATTAATTATTTTTTTGGATGGGGTGGTTGGTGATTTGCTTATTATTATGTTAATGGGAGATTAAATATGGGTGGAGGGATGTTGGCAGGGTATCTAAAGCATTGTATATCAGACAAGGGAGAAGGCAGACTATTGGTTTTCCTTGCCTGAATGAGTTAAAGTGAATGACCACCTCAATTGGGCTTTTGGAACCTCATTTTGGGTTAATTTTGTTGTGATTTTCAGAGCAAAGAATTCTAAGGGGGTGGTGTTTTTTGTAACAGTTTAGCAAACACACTGTAGAATAGATCATAAGAAAATATCTGTAGATATGCAGAAAAAGTCTATTCTGCAGAATTTTTAGGATGGAATAAGATCTAAGCCTAAATGTCTAGGTCTTTAAATGTAAACAAATGCTACATAGAACAAGTTGGATGCTAGAGACATTGCCAAATTAATAATGGCTTTGCAAAGTGTTGAGAACATGTCTAGTATCCAAGGGATTAATATTCTTCTCACCATTCTTGGAATAGAAATGTAAGAGTGCTTGCCTAAAGTCCTCAAAGGAGATGCAAATGTAGGGTATTAAAGATAATGGGCATCATATGGAAAATCTTTGAGCATGATCTTCATTTCAATAAGTTAGAGCCCCATAAGGATCAGGTCTCGGGTCAGCCAGATGCACTATTAATTTACTGTGCAGCGCAATTACACCATTACTCAGAGTGCTAGAATACCACTAATCTGAAACTGGCAACATGACCTGTGGCTTTAACCCTTTGAGTTCCAGAGAGGTATTCAGTTTGATTCCTCTGGCACTGAAAGAGTTAGGCATGTGACCTGAGCCAGGTCTTTTATATAGTACCTTTCAGTAAGAAACAGCTGACCTTTAACGTCATAACTACTTCCTCCAAAAAACTAGGCAAGTGACTATGAAATGTGAAGTCTTTTAAGTTTACTTTTTTCATAAAAGTCTTTACATACCTCACAAATGTGGAGGTCTGCTGATATATGCCAAGGAAGAAGAGTGCTTGTGTTTCTCTATTACATTGAGGCAGTGACGAATGTGAGTTTTTTACTGATCAACAGATTCTCACCCATGTATGCCTATTTATACACTGACATTTGGGACTAATGTAGAAAACAAAATGTGAACAGTTTTGCAGTAAATCAACTGAACTATAAGACACAAATGAACATTTCCAAATTCCTATGGATTTAAATTTGGCTTTTAAACCCCTGACTGCTACAAAGATCTCCACCTTATTTCAAAGCAATGCATTGGAAACCTCTCTGGCATAAAAGGGCTTAAAATCCCATTGAAACAATGGGCATTTTCATTTGTCCTCTATGGTGCATTTGGTTTACTCCTGAAATGCCTATGTTTTGTTTTCTACATAAGGCCCTAAATATTTCATTGATACAGTATGAGAGTAGCAGTGTATCAGACTTAATTGCTTTGGTTAACATAAGTGCAACTGAGCCTGTGGATTGGAGGAACATGATGCTTGCTATTGATGTCAGCACTGAGACTATACATTTAAAGAAAGAGCAATACCAATATATAATGCAGCAGTTAATTTATCCTCTTAAGCCTGACAGTTTTTATATGTATTGGTCACTTAGCCTGTTTTGGGTATAAATGCCAGGTTTGCTGTTCATATACACTTTGGTAAAGGGACAAGTACTCCAAATAATCTACAATTTACAGTCATTGCAACCATATAGCAACATTTTTAGTGCCAGAGAGTTGATCAGCGCATTGTGAAGTGTCATCACATAGCAAAACAATGCATTGAGCAGTTTTCTGACACTTAAAGGGTAAATTGACAGCTGGCCTTGCATTGAATAGAGAACACACCAGACAGAGGAGGCACTGCCATACTAGGAGGGGAAGAGGACTAACACAATAGATGTGTGGATGTGATATCTCAGTGCAGCATTTTTAAGGAGGGTTTTTGATGCGGGTGATATTTAGATGTTGTCATGTAGGAAGTGGCATTGTAATAGGATACCTATCGGCTGTATACCTGTGGCCCAAACAGACCGTAATTCACTGTTATAGCACAGTGTTGTAGTGAAAAGACAATGCTTAACCCTTTGATTACTGAGGTGTGTGAAACTCATTGGTTTGCAATGCATTGCATACCCATCTGTCACTCAAAGGGTTAATGTGAGGGTCAGTGAGTCTGTGAGGAGTGACAGGGGTGGTGTCACGGAGTGACTGAGGAATAACAACTCTGACAAGTACAAATATGGTAAAACAATGATCTTTATTTAGAATAGCACAATAAAATTAATAGCACTTCCCCAACCTTCACAGGGCCAGATATGAGGACAGTGATTGGACACTTCCTCAACCTTCACAGGGCAGGTTAGGACAAGGACAGGATCACTGGCCTGGAGGCAAATAGAGTACCACTCTGATTGCCAGTAACTTCTAGTAGCAAGGATGGTACAGGAGCAGCTGTAAAGCCCTTGAAAACAGAAGGAATTTCCCCTAGAACTCTAGGGTGACTGGACAGGCAACAGAGGCAAACTCGCCCTAGAACTCTAGAGTGACTGAACAGGCAACAGAGGCAGATTTGCCCTAGAACTCTATGGTGACTAATGGCACAGTACAGGATGGTAGGCAATGGGAAAGTCAGTGACACTGACTGACACAACCGACAGACTTGCCCTAGAACGCTAGGGTAACCAATGGCACAGTACAGGATGGTAGGCAACGGAAAGACACAGACTGACGCAACTGTACACCTCCAGTAAGGAGGAATCTCCAAGGCAACGAGAGTGCTAGTGGAAATAGTAGGCCAAAGCCAGGAGTCAAACCAGAACGGGTATTCAGTCAGAGCCAGGAGTCACACCGGAATGGAGAGCAGTCAGGGATCAAGCGGAGCCAAAGTCAGACGAAACCAGGAGTCATACACGGGAATCAGGCATCAGAATCACAAGAACTATAGCGCAACAAAAGGGCAACTAGTAGTGGCAGGCTGAGGCATTTAATGCCTAGCAAGTAGGCAGAGACTCACACTGGCAACAAGCAGTAGCCTATAAGAATAGCGAATATGTTACAGGTGGAGAATGGATGCTCATGAGCAGCGCTTGGACCAGTTGGCACTGGCCTTACAAACATTACCTGAGCATACGGTACACCTTGATAAACCAAACCAGAACCCGGTGGTCCCCGCAGTTTTGACACCGGATAACCATTCTGTGGTTCCTACTGCACCTACCAGAGGACTAACGGCGGCGGCGCCGTTACCTTTGAGATATGATGGCGAACCTACCCTATGCAGGGGGTTTATTAATCAATTGGAGATATTTCTGGAACTAACGCCTCAGACATTTCCTAACGACCGGCGTAAGGTTGGATTTATGATATCCTTATTAACGGGCAAAGCTCTGGCATGGGCCAATCCCCTGTGGGAAAATGCCAAACCCTGCACTCAGAACTTTAGTGAGTTCGTAAGAAAGTTCCACAGGGTATTTGAGGTTCCTGGTAGAGCTGCCTCTGTTGCCAAAAGGTTAATGGAGATACAACAGGGCGACCGTACCTCGGGCGACTATGCCATTGAATTTCAGACCTTGGCAGCAGAGGTGGGATGGAATAATGACGCATTAGTGGCAGTTTTTGCTCAAGGCTTGTCTGACTCCATCAAAGATGAAATAGCTGCCAGAGATGTACCCAGTGACCTGGATGAATACATTGATTATGTCATGCTTATTGACTGCCGCATTCATGGAAGATGGCTGTCTAAAAGGGCGAGATCCAGAAATTATGGGCATGGCAGTCTTTTAAACCCATCCTCGCCTCCCATTCCTCCTCTTGCAGTGTAATTAGTCTCCATTACAAGCCCGTGGGGGCTATTGGCTCTAGTTATCATCCGCTCTTGCAGTGTAATTTGTCTCCGTTACAAAGCCCGTGGGGCCTTGTGGCTCTATTATCCTCTGCTCTTGCAGTGCACTTGCTCTCCATTCATGCACCGGTTGGGGTGCCAGTGGCTCTGCTCATCAACTCTAGCAGTTCCTGCCCAGCATAAGCAGTAGTCTCTGTTCTATATACTACAGGTGTTTTCTCATCTAGCACCACTTACTGCTCCTTTACCATCTTATGGGTGTGTCAAACACACCACAACAGAGACTGATTGATTTACATGTACTTTAACCATTGAGTACCCTTATGTTTCTAATGCCTGTCCTGTGTATTTATATTTATTTCTCTGTATACTGGGCCTGAGAGGGCATATATACGCTACTGTTCATTTCAATTATTCTGTATTGCCTATAGAGGGCGGTCTTTCTTGTTTTATTAATAAAACTGTGTTTTATTCTAACCTGCTGGTCTGAGTGTCCTACAAAACCGTTACAGACAGTCAGTTAAAAAAAAAACAGTTAAAGAATAAAATAAAAAATTGGTACCTAATGTGACAGTGACATGAACCATGATGTAAGCTCTGACTGGGGCAGACTGGTACTTGAATGCATAGAGTATTTTGTAGTGGGCCAAGGTAAGATGTCATACACAATCAGTTTTATGGTGTACAAACAGTAGTTGAATATTTATTATTCTTTATTTATATAGAGCCAACATAATCCGCAGAGCAGTAATGTCCAGCAAACACACAAGGAGTAGAGGAAAGGTGAAATAATTAGGAGCAGAGCATGGATGTATGAGTAAAGGTGTGCACCAAAAACTGACTGCAGACATGGCTGCTGCAGCATGTGCAATTAATGATGGTGATCCCTCTCCTTTTCCTGAGGATTCAATTTGTCAAAGTCCCACCAAAAGTTCCACCACCATCATAAACATGTGTTACATTCAATCTAGGTTTCAGCAACCCTTTATTTAAATGATTTCTTTATTTCTGGCTAGGAAGAATAGCAGCAACCATAAAAAGCTGAAATATATTTGTGTATTTGTGTGTGTGTGTGTGCGTGTGTGTGTGCTCTATGCGGGACTCACATTAGCCAAACACAAGCCCTGATTAAACATTGATTTGTGAGACTTAGATTTGTTAAAGGCATAAGCCCTGATGAAACATTGATTTGTAGACCTTAGACTTGTTATAGGCACAACCCTGAGGAAACATTGATTTGCAGGACTTTGACTTATTATAGGCACAAGCCCTAGGAAAACAGTGATTTGTAGGACTTAGACTTTTTAGAATCAAGCCCCAAAAATTGGTTTGCATAGGTGTAACGGTTTTGTAGGACACTCAGACCAGCAGGTTAGAATAAAACACAGTTTTATTAATAAAACAAGAAAGACCACCCTCTATAGGCAATGCAGAATAATGAAATGAACAGTACCGTATAGATGCTCTCTCAGGCCCAGTATACAGAGAAATAAATATATATACTGTCACAGGACAGGCATTAGCAACATTAAGGGTACTCAGTGGTTAAAGTACAATATAAATCTATCAGTCTCTGTTGTGGTGTGTTTGACACGCCCATAAGATGGTAGTGGAGCAGTAAGTGGTGCTAGATGAGAAAACACCTGTAGTAGTAAAGAACAGAGACTACTGCTTATGCTGGGCAGGAACTGAGGCCAAAATACCCCGCTAGAGTTGATGAGCTAGAGCCACTGGCACCCCAACCGGTGCATAAACAGAGAGTAAGTGCACTGCAAGAGCAGAGGATAATAGAGCCACAAGCCCCCACGGGCATTGTAATGGAGACAAATTACACTGCAAGAGAGGACGATAACTAGAGCCAATAGCCCCCACGGGCATTGTAACGGAGACTAATTACACTGCAAGAGCGAGGATACTAGAGCCAATAGCTCCCACGGGCGTTGTAAGGAGACTAATTACACTGCAAGAGCTCAACAGACAGGAGCCAATGGCACCACCCGTGGGCGCGGATAGCGGAGACTGACTACACTGCAATGCTTAGCTGGAAGAGCCACAGACACCCACACAGGCGCTGCACGATAACCAAGGCTCGGCAAGTGTAGCGGAAGGCTCAGGGTAACAGCTCTGCAAGTGTTAATGGAGGCTCAGTGAACGGAGACAACGGCTCTGCAAGTGTTAACGGAGGCTCAGGGAACGGAGACAACTGCTCTGCAAGTATTAACGGAGGCTCAGAGAATGGAGGCACGGCTCTGCAAGTGTTAATGTACGGCACAGTGCTCTGTAGGAGTAAACGGAGGCCCAGAGTAACAGAGGCAGCAGGCTCAGCTAGAGAAAATGGGAAGGCCCAGTACACAGGAGGCAATGACACAGTCAGCCCTTCCACAGTACAGCGGAAGTCAGAATGTCGCCTAGGCGACACTAATTAGCAAACAGCAGGAACACAGGCAGGGTCAGCAACGAGCTGGTTCAGATCACGGAGCAGGAAGTCAGCCAGGCCGAGTCAAATCACGGAGCAGGATCCTCAGATAAGCCGGGTCAAGTCACGAAGCAGGAACGTCAGCCAGGCCCGGTCAGATCACAGAGCAGGAATCAAGGAGCGTAGTCAGACAGGCCAAGTTGGTACACAGGAAGCAGGAACACTGGAACACAGCTACACAGCAACACTGGCTCAGGAACACCACAAAAGGGCACCTGACAGGTGCCAAAGGCGGGGTATAAAAAGGCCATAATGGGCGGGCCAAACAAGCTCAGCCAGTGGGAGCGCACCACAGCAAAGAGTGACAGAGGAAGATCACGGGCACCTCTGGTTTGCAAGGAACAAGCCCTGAAAAAAATGGTGACATTGTGGCATTTGCAACTGCTGTGCTGTTATTGCTGCTGATGTGCTGTCTAAGGGAATGGATCAACAGCATTGATATGAGGTGATGATGGTTCCATTTACCACTAGCTTCAGTGATGCACCTGAGGCACTAGCAGCAGCACAAATAGCCCAACCACTTCAGGTATTTCTGAAGAAAAGAAGTTGGCCATAATGCTTCTTCTTTCTTTGTGCTTCTTCAAAAGAGCTTGGACACCACATCTGAAATCACTGTCTGCCTTGAAATTTCTGCCTGGGAGAGACCTCCCTGATGCAGTATAAATACCTTGTCTTTTTGCTGTGCTCAGTCTTGCCATGGTGTATGACTTTTGACCTTAAACTGTATTCAGCAACCTCACCTTGTTAGCTGAATTTGGCTGTTCCTCACCCAGTTTTATTTCTCCTACACAGCTGTTTCTGTTTCAGAAAATGATTGTGATTGAACCTACATACTAAATTAGCACCCGTAATGATTAATCATACACCTGACTATATACCTACAAAATCCCTGACTTTGTGCAAGTGTACCTAGAAGAATTGATGCTGTTTTGAAGACAAAGGGTGGTCACGCCAAATAATGATTTGATTTAGATTTTTCTTCTGTTAACTCACTCTGCATTTTGTTAATTGATAAATATAAACTATTATCATATATATTTTTGAAAGCATTCTTACTTTTACAGCATTTTTCCACATCTGCCTAAAACATTTGCACATTACTGTATCTACCCACCCAGATGGATGTTCGCTGTGTAGAAATGCTCCAAGGAAAGTAGAGGTGAGTTCCTACTTGTGGAAGACCCACCCAAGTTTCCTTATATGGCTTTGTAGTTGGGCAATGCAAACCCAGCTGCCCTCTAGGCTATTTGAACATGCCAGTCTGGTTCAGCCCTTGACCTCTCCCTTTAAGTATCTGTGCTGAAATTTACATTGAAATATTGGGTAAGTAAGTAGACCATCTTGTTTATGTTGGTCCTTATAGTTGGTTTAGTGATGATTCCGCCTTTGTTTGAGTCACAAGTGTGTGTTTGTGTTTGTACAGAAAAGTATAGATTTTACTCCCCTTTGGGAATTTGCAATGTTATTTTTACCTGACAGGCTTATTTTACATTCGACATCTATGTTGTGATTAATAGAAACATTATAGTACTAATACAATTTCATACTGCATAGGCCCTAGAATTAACTTTTCAGTGTTGCTCTTAACTAATGTTAATTTAATAAGCTATTTATACGGAAAATTGATGCCTTTATTCTGCTGGCGATAAGGAGAGGCTAAACTGGCATAATTTTACTCCATTTATGGTTTGCTTACATTAGTTTTAACAATGGTGGATTGTATATACTTTCATGCCATTATGTTTTCATTATAATGCATTTGTTGTATTGAATTCTTAAGCCTTTTTGACAAGCATACATTATGTTGTGCACCATCAAATGCTATATAAAAATGTACAGTCTTTTCCTGACTATAAGACTCACTTTTTTTTCTTGAGAAATGTTTTCTGATATTCCAACGCATGTCGTAGTCTAAGTAATCAGTTGCTTTATTTGTAAATACCAGCTTTAAAATCTTGGTGTGTCTTATAGAGTGGTGCATCTTTTAGTCCATGAAATATAGCTTGAGTGGGGGTACAATGTTAATTGTTGATTTTCAAAAACTTACAACTCTTGAACTGTTTGTTAGGTCAGTATCAGTCGCTACAGACTCTGCAAATTTGGTGCAAATTGGTTTGGTAAAAAAACGAGAAAGTCCAAAAAGTTGTGCTTTTTTGTTATAATGCCATGCAGGGCAATTACAGAATTTTCTAAAGAGACATGTTTGAAATTTGGAAGAGAGATAGATATGTTCAAGGAAACATCACGTACAGCTTGTTGATCAGAGGTTCTGTTTATTACCACAAGGTTGATGTTTTGACAACATAAGAAGCCTGTTCGACATTGTGGAAGGCAAAAGCTTCCATCAATCTCCCTTTGTCTCCAGCCATGAAAAACTAAATGCAGCAACAAATGACAATACAGATTTTTGTTAAACTGCTGCTTCAGTATCAGTACTGGCAAATACTGATGTACTTAGCTGGTTTACCTACTCTGACCCCTCATCTCTGATTAACATTTCGTTTTATGTTCATCTTACCTCTTGTTGGCACTGCAGCATTACTCATACGTTTCTCAGATAGTTGTTGCAGCTCTGTAGAAAGTAAAAGCAGAAAGAAATTATGGTAGATGGTAAGCAGTAAGGATTAGTAACTTTAGATAAATCCTCCGCTACCCTCTCACTTCTCTCACCTTTGATTAATTTAGAAAAAAAAATAACTTTGATATTTCAAACATTCCAGTCCTAAAATAGTGGCATAAACCAAAGCCATTCATCCAAAAGTAAATGTATCTTTTTATTTTGTGATATTCTATGAAAAATATTTGGTGGTATATTTCATCCTGGTAATCTAATAGGGACATGATTGCATTATTTTGCTTTATTGTGCTGAAAGCAAATTCAACCTCTTGTTTAAATGTATAGACTAAATGGCTGAATCAAAAACATTAAAAATTACTGCACAGGAAAATGTGACAATTGACTCAGAGTGCAAAGAGCCAATCTGACAACATTACCATTAATATGTGCATCTATCACACCAGAGTCTTCAAGGTGTGGTTAATGTAGATCCGTTCAAATTACCTGTTTAAAAGCATCTTGTAGTTAAGCAAGCTTTTTGAGATTCAATGCGACTCAAACTGAAATAGTAACTATTACCTAACTCATCTTCACAGGTTCTCTTACAATATAACCTTCAGAATATTTTATTTTTCCTACTCTATTACATGTTAATTTTTCTTTTATAATAATCCTGTAACTGAATTTTGCTGAATAGATCTTTTAGAACAAACATACAAGGGCAGTGTTAAGTTCAATCCCTTTATGTATCAGCGCTCACTTCCACAAACAATATCACCTGTTACAATAAAGTTATAGAAGATATGAGAGTCTCTAGAATAGCTTTTCTTTCTTCTCTTGACTCTATACAAGTTGTTTCCTCCCAACGTCAGCCGCTGGCACTCGACTCCCAATACATGTAGACAAAAAAGAAAAAGGCGCACACGCTCTAAATGCAGACTGTAATGCCAAAAGAATTCCTCCACCAAATAAACACCTGTGAGCAGATGAACTGGTTACTCACATGTACATGAGGCAAAACCTCGCCTCACAGTATATAAGCCTCCACTGGATCACCCCCAGTGCGGGTGTCTGTGACACTTCCTCCTATAACGTCCACGGATCCTCAAGACAGGATACTAGTATTCCACTTCACCCAGAGTAGACGGAAAGGTGCTCCCAATATTCCACCTTATCAGCTCCAATGAGATACTCTATATCTGCTGAGTGGCTAGACACCTATAAAACTGTGGAACCGGACTAATCAATATAATAATCCTAAAAAATAAAAGAGAGAGGGGCCACAGACACCTGGTTGGTCTATATGTATAATATAATGTCCCCAGACATATATAGACCACAGGCTGGAGCCAAAGTTCCTCCAAAGATATTAATTACATTAACAAAAGACAATAAATAATGCACTGACAGCACTTAAAAAATAAAAAATAATAAATGATAAATAATAAAAATCACGAAAGAGTGATATACAAGTAAAAAACAAACTACTCTTATACCCTATGCGTTGCGTGGTGTAGAACCACTTCTTCAGGAGTCTACTTTCTATCTACTCTGGGTGAAGTGGAATACTAGTATCCTGTCTGGAGGAACAGTGGACTACATAGGAGGAAATGTCACAGATACCTGCACTGGGGGTGATCCAGTGGAGCCTTATATACCGTGAGGCGAGGTTTTGTCTCATACATGTGAGCAACCAGTTTATCTGCTCACATGTGTTTATTTGGTGGAGGAATTCTTTTGGCATTACAGTCTTCATTTAGAGTGTGTGCACCTCTTTTTCTTTTTGTTTTTTGTCTCAGTGTTAAAGGGATAGTTATACTTCATTCTATATTTTATTTTGTAGGCATTAAAAAAAATGAAGTACGATATGTCTTTTTTTTTTTTAATTACATTTTTATTGAAGCAGGAGCAAAGTCAAGGCGTACAGTAGAATACATCGAAGAAGAAAAAAATAAGACAATAATGTAATACGATTTGAAAGAAAATACAAATTACATAAAACGCATTAAGTAAAGGGAGAAACAAACTCAGTTACTCAGTCACAAGTAAATATCAGATAATTCAACTGCTTCCATTTTGTGTTATGTAAAGCAAAATGTAGAGAAAGACCTAAGAAAGGAGGAAGAAGAAATGAGAGGAAGGAATGTTTCAAGAGGAAAAGCAGAAGAAAGAAGGGGGGTAGGAATGGGGAATTGGAGGAGATAGGGACCGAGTGCAGTGAACAGCGCCACCGTCCAGAGGGAAGAAAGCCAAATCATGGCGTTGATACCATGTCCTCGCCATCAGCCCTGACAGAGACCGAGTCCCACTTGGAGATCAGCAGAGAATGGGAGGCAGGATCACAACCTCTACGTAGAAGAGTCATCCTGTAATACAACAAAAGTTCACCAGCTTTAGAGTGCCATTCTTGTATAGTTGGGGGACAAGGGTCCTTCCAATGGACGGGAATCAGAGACTTAGTGTCTGATAATAACAACAAAACCAGAGATTTCTTGGGGGCTGTAAGGGAGGATAACTTAAGAAAGAAAAGGGTCGAGAGGGGGTTAGATCCTATACGTACAAGGAGAAAGTCATTAATGATGTCAATGCACCCAGTCCAAAAGGCGGTCAGAAGAGGACAGGACCACCAGAGATGGAGGTATGTGCCCCTCTCTTTCTTGCATCTCCAGCACAGTGAGTCATTCGATGGGAAGATTGCGCAAAGTCTCACCGGCGTATAGTACCAGCGATATAAAAATTTATAATTTACTTCTAAGATGCGTGTGTTATGGTTTTCTGACACTCAGACCAGGTTGTAAAGTAAAAACACAGTTTATTGAAACAGAATGATAAACAGTGCCCCTAGGGGCCAGTATAGGTAAGAACAATATAAACAGATGAATAAATACAGCTAAAGGCTGTAGCAACCCCAAAGGGTTAACAGGAGCAACTGGTGAGGCTCAGGCTAGATTGGCCAACACCCAGGATAGATATCAGTCTCTGGAGAACAGTTTCTAGATGTAGAGCAAGGAACACAGGATCAGCACTGTATCACTCTCTAAGCAGAAGCGGGATGCGCCCCTGTTGCTCTGACCTGAGCCAGTACCACCACCGTGGGCTAGGAGGAATGCTACTGCCAAACCTGAAGTAACCAGAATAGGAATCGCCCAGAATGAGTAGTGAGTAACCCTGCGTGTGCCAAGTGGATAGTGTTACAAGCCCTTGGGATGCCACAATAGATGATAGTTGCCCAAGCTACGAACAGCCGATGCACAGAGCAGTGCAGATGGAACTGTACACTTTGAGAGAATGAGAGACGGGCCCGGGACACCCTTCCGGTGCCGCACAGAATCCTATAGCAAGAGCGAACAGACTACCGGCGCCAACCGGCGTGATCACGGTGCACCCTGAACACCGGAAAAGCGGAGCTCTGCAAGGACTGGTATAGCATCAAAAGGAGAATCAAAGTGTAACGGCTCAAAGAACCAACAGAGGCTTGGCAAGCTAAACAAGTGGCACGTAACCGGAGACTACAGGCACTGTAAGGGTTAATCTGGTACATTCAGAAGAGCAATGCTCATCGAGTACAAGGCAGGCAACCTCGGCTACAGCTGAATGAGCGAGAGAGGAACAGAGAAACAGTTCAGAATGTCGCCAGCGTGACCGGAGGATACTGGAGCAGCAACCGGACAGGAGCGATAACCGGAACCGGATGACACAGTCACAGGAACACCACCGGAGAGCGAATCAATCACGGAGCAGGATCAGAAGCCAGAACCGGGTCGAATCACGGAGCAGGGTCGTCAGCCAGAGCCGGGTCGGATCACGGAGCAGGGTCTTCAGCCAGAGCCGGGTCAGATCACAGTGCAGGGTCGTCAGCCAGAACCGGGTCAATCACGGAGCACGGTCATCAGCCAGAACCGGGTCAAATCACGGAGCAGGAACAGGAGAAGAGTCAGACTAGCCGGGTCGGTACACAGGAGACACTGTAAATCAGCAACAAGGCGCAGCAACAGGAACACCACGAAAGGGCAACTGACAAGTGCCCAAACCCCAGCATATAAAGGCACATCCTGGGCGGGCCAATCAGACTCCTCCAATGCAAAGGTACACAGTCAGAGATTGACAGGGAATCACGGGGACCGTGATAGCGTGCCGATGAGGATGACATTGCATGAGACTTCCAAATGTCCATCCAGTCATCAGAGGTAAGTGAGACACCAAGTTCACGGTCCCAAGTCCGAGTATAAGGAGGGGTTTTGCTCGATAATGCCTTCAAAAGAATGGAATACATCCGTCCTAGGACACCTCGGGTCTGGGAGTTGTCCGAACAAAGTTGTTTGAACCGAGCAAGTTGTCTACAGGCTGCCCTCTTCATTTGCGTTTGAGAGACGAAGTCTTTGATCCTAAGACAGCGCCAGATCTCCCCGGGCAGTAGGACCAGTTTCTCCTGAAAAAAGGAAAAATCACGGATAGAGGTCGTGTCAAAGAAGTCACTTAGTTGAAGCGTAGTATGAGCCGACCACCTAGGTAAGGAAGCGTCAGGGAGAGATTGAGAAGTATCTCGTGAATAAAATACTCTGGATAACGGAGAAGGGAAATTAATCAGGTTATGTGATTGTACCCACCAAGTCCATGTTCTGAACACCGCCGAGAGAATAGGACGCAATTTAAGGGAGGTGAACCTTTCCGAGGGGGGATGAAAAGCTTCCGCTGCAGCGTCTCCGACATTGGAGAGCGAGCACTCGATCTGCACCCAGTACTTATTGTCCATGTGTCTGTGTCAATCAGGTATCGAAGATAATAGGACGGCCGAATTATATAATTTTAGGCCAGGGACTCCCAGGCCCTCTCGAAGTTTAGTGCGTCGAAGAGTCTCAAATTTGATGCGCGGACGGTGGAAGTGCCACAGAAAGGAGTTGATGCTGCGATTCAAGGCAGTGAAAAATCCAGAGGGTAAACATATAGGAAGCGTTTGAAAGTAGTAAAGAACGCATGGAAGGACATTCATATTCACGACCCCAATGCTCCTCATCCAGGACAGAAAAAGGGGGTCCCACGCTTTGAGCTCGCTTTTAATGGAAGATAGTAGTGGCAAGAAATTTGCTGTGTAAAGTCCTTCAAGCTTGGGCATCAGTCGTATCCCCAAATATTTGAAGGAAGAGATAACCCATTTAAAAGGAAACAACGACGTTAACGAAGTGAGGGTGTTCGGAGTGACGCCGATCGCCATTGCTTCCTGCTTGGAGAAGTTGATTTTAAAATCCGAAAGGGAGGAAAAGGTCTGGAATTCCGACATCAGAGCTGGCATGGACGTTAGCGGGTGAGTGATGGACACTAGGACATTGTCCGCGTACATTGATATTTTGTAATCCCTGCCCCCAAGAGGGACACCCTGAACATTTTGGTTCAGACGGATGTGCTGGGCTAGGGACTCCATAGTTAACACAAATAGGAGTGGTGAAAGAGGGCAGCCTTGACGCGTCCCATTCGTGATGTGGAAAGGAGACAAGAGATGCCCGTTAATCTTCACTTTGGCCATAGGGCATGCATAAAGAGCCATTACATTCATGATAACTTTTTGACCAAAGCCAAAGGCATACAAAGTTTTCTCAAGGAAGGACAATTAACTCGGTCAAACGCCTTCTCGGCATCAGTAGACAAAAAGACCGTCTGCATCTTGGAGAGTGAAGCTGCATGGATCAAACTCAGGAGCTTCCTAGTATTGTCTCTAGCTTCTCTACGGGGGATAAATCCAGTTTGATCAAGATGTACTAACTTATGCAATCGACTCTTCATCCTGTTTGCTAAAATCCTAGCATATAGTTTTATATCTACATTTAGAAGCGAAATTGACCTGTAGCTAGCACACGAGAGCTTGTCCTTTCCCGGTTTGGGTAAGACAGTTATGTGTGCCGACAGAGTATCTGGATGAGAACTAACGAGTTCAGGTAGAGAATTGAAGGAGTCAGCCAAAAGAGGAGCTAATTCAGAAAAGACTTTGTTATAACCCTGAGAGAAGCCTTCGGGGCCTGGACTCTTACCAGCAGGAAAGGAACCAATGGCTCTCTTTACTTCATCAACCAAGATCGGTGCATCCAATTCCTCCCTGTCCAAGTCGGTAATGCGAGGCAATACGGCAGCTTCAAGATAATCAGTAATGCGACCGTCAAGGCCAGCAATCTGGTCCGTCGTCCCCAGAATGTTATATTAAGATTCATATAATTCACGAAAGGCGGCGGATTTGTCACTGTCAGTATGACAAAGTTGATCTGAAGATGTTCTAATTGTCGGAATGTACGTGGAAGGTGCCTGCAGTCTCAGCTGACGTGCTAGCAGGCATCCAGGTTTAGTTCCCTGTTCATAATGGGCATGCATCGTTCTCAGAAATAATTTTTCCACTTTCTCGTGCAGAAGGGTTGTAAGTTGTTTTCGGAAGTACCGTGGTCGATTTAGAAAGTTTGTGTTGATGTTCCAAGACCCGGATGTGTCCCAACAGAGCCTCAATTTGCGAGTTGCGTGCCTTATTCTGCCGGGACGCCATTTTAATCAATTCCCCCCCAAACCACTCATTTGTGCGCTTCCCATAATATCAATGGAGATGAAACAGAGGAAGTGTTCTCACCGATGTAATCAGTGATCTTCTGCCATATAGGAGTCACGACGTCAGGCATTCCCAAAAGATATTCATCCAGACGTCAGATCTTCAGAGTTACAGCTCCAAATTATCGGATTTGGCGAAGGGACACCGGAGCATGGTCAGACCATGTTATCGACCCAATGGAAGAGGAGTGTATAAGATGAAGATGGGGATGATCAAGAAAGATATAGTCAATGAGGGTGAGAGAAAAAGGTGTAGTCCCTGTCGTCAGGGTGCATGAGACGCCACGTGTCTACAAGGCGAGAAGTGCGAAGCATGGAACGTATACGACTGATAGCGGAATAAGAGCAAGAGGACTTACCTACAGAGCTTTCAAGGGAAGGATCTAAATGGATGTTAAAGTCGCCACCCATGATAAGGATACCAGCCTTAAAAGCGTCTAATGTCTCTAATGCTTGTTGAAAATACGCTGGTTGGGATTCCGAAGGGGCATAGATATTCGCGAAAGTATACATTTGTCTGTCTATCAAGCCTTTGACAAACAAATATCTGCCTTCCTTATCCTTTTGGACTTGTTGTACAGAGAAGGATAAGCATTTGCGAAACAAGATGCACACTCTGTTGCGTTTTGACAAAGAGGAGCTGAAAAATGCAGAATCAAAATACCTATTGGTAAGTTTTTGTTCTTTAAGGGCCAAAAATGGGTTTCCTGGATAAATACAATATCACCCCCTAATCTGTGGAAGTCAGCTAAAGCCATAGTGCACTTTTGAGGCGTTCCAAGGCCCTTGACATTGAGTGAAAGAACATGAAGAATAGGAAGGGATGTGGTAGAAGCTGAACACTCAACAAATCTCCAAGGAGACCCGGCCAGCACAATATGGCACGATGGCAGAACCGGTGACCCTATCCAAAGCACCCAGTCCAGGGAGTGAGAAGGGGGGGAGAAAAAAGGGAAAGGAGCAAAGAAAAGGGAAAGAGGAAAGGTAGAGGAAAGAGAAGAAACAGCATAATAACTCTACCCGAGCAGGAGCACAGGGGCACAATGCTACCTGACCAGGATAATATATACAAGAGAATCAATAGGCTCTGGCCTCACTTACTAAAGATTTTAATACACTATGTGTTCCCGCCTTTGATTTTTCTCCCCATTCAAATCAATGGGAACATTTTGTGGTGCAGTTGGTTTGCCTCAGAAGTACTCTAGTTCTACATAGTATATCAGCCTCCACATTGTTAAAGATGCCAACAGGTACTACAGAGATGCACCAGGAATTCCATCACCTTGAGGACTTGGAATGCATTATAATGTATTCATTGCTCCTCAAGTAGCAAATAATTGTAGCAAACAGTTGCAAATTGGTGGTATCTGTAGCAGATGGAAATGTTTGGGCAGAATCAAAATGTCCTCCCAGCCAATCTAAAGTATTTACAAATAAGATTATGATGTGGTAGATTTCTTTTAGTGCCATATATTTCTGTTTAATTATAATTTTTAAAATATTGTAATAGCATGGATAATAATTTAAAAAAGGAGTTTGGTAGGATACTAATTCCTTTAAATGAAAATACATTTATAAAAAGAATAATGTGATGTAGAACTTCATTGTTCATCAGTCCAGTCTTATCCAAAACAAACCTGACTTCAGCAAGTACTTTTTCTCCTGTTCCATTTTCAACTCTGTTATTGCAATATTTAAATTAGAACTCAGAACTAAGTCTATTCAAGCTGGCACTTTCTCCTGAAAGTATTGAAAAAGACTAAAATAGGTAATCTGAGGAGTGAAAATAACAGTTTCTTGCTCTGTATTCACAAGACTTACTATGAAGAGAATTGATGACAAAACCTGGGCCTAATGTACTATAAAATAAATTTAAGATCTTTATAATGGTAGCATGATGTAATAAATATAATAGTGTTTTTTCTATATCTAGCCTTCAGTTAGTATAGGACCCTAGGATATGTTTTTAAATATTTAGAATGCCATATACCTAGATATAAAAGCTTGTTTAATTTAAGCTAAATATATCCCAGTTAAATATCGTAAGTATTTTGGGGATGAAGCGACCAGAGAAGAAGATAGATGCTTGAAATGTATGTTCCATGTGGCGAGGGCCATTATATTTCATTTACCACCTCAAATGTTTATAGATGTATATCTCCGCCACCCTGGAGGGATATTATTTATTAAAGAAATACCCCAAAAACCTCTTAAAATGACTGGATTTCTTCCAATGCTTCACAACATTTTCCCATGCAAACTCTCCTACAGTAATGGAGCTCACAAGATAAACTCACCTATCCCAACTTTTGGGCTTTCTGCCTCAAACTGAAATCAGTGAAAAATGGCACTTTAAGCATGGCGAAAAATTTCCAGTGAAAAGTGTGGATTTTCTGCATTTTCCCGCTTTTTTCTTCAAGCTCATTCCATTGAAATCAATGGGAACATTGAAGTACACACAACACAGAGTAAATATTATTTTATTTCCCAGAGGCATAGTTTATAAGGGGCATTAGGGTGCCTGTGTTGGTGGGGTGTGGGTAAAGAATCAGTTGAATGGGGGATGGTTTTTGGGGGGTTGTTTACTGGGATAGAGGGTCAGTTCATAAAAAATCAATCTTAAATTTAAAAAAACATAAGACATGATATAAAAGGGGTCTGAGGAGGTTGCCTGTGTTGGTCGGCGGAGTCTGGGGAATGAATCAGTTTAACAGGGAATTTGTTTTGGGGGGTTCTTGACTGGTATTGGGGGGTACAGTTAATAAATAAATAAAAAAAAGAAATTTGCATGTAAAGTGATAGAGACAGGAACCCCCTGCCACTGGGATGGACTGATACTTGACAGAGTATTTTGTAGAGGATGATTTGATCTCCACCTCACCTCTGGTTGCCTTTATGGAGAGTCAGGGGGTACAGCAACAGCAGTGATTGATTTCTGTGGTGGGTGTTTGGCTTTAAAATGTTTGACATAGATGTCATGGTGTCTGTGTTTGATGTGTGATATCAGGGAGCTTGTGCCAAGGTGTGCTCCCTCCTTTCCTCTTCTCGCTGACTTGTCACAAATTGTGCACAGTGCCAATTGTGATGACTGCACCATGCCTGCCCCAAGAGAAAACTAGTCCCACACCCATGACTTCAGGGGATAGGGAATAGGAATGGACGAACGTTGTCGCTGTGTTCCCATAAGAAATTCTGCGAAAACCATGTTGTTGTCCACTTTAAAACTAGCGATTACAATTTTTGCATTTTCCTCCCATTGGCCAAAATATTTCCCATTTTTTTCAATGGCTAGAAAGTTTCCTCCCACTAATTTACGAGGTTTTTGCATTTTCTCTATAAAAATGTGATGTATTTGTGGAAATCAAACACAATAGAAGCAGCTACAGTGTGAGGTAGATGTGCTCTGCTGTTCTGCTGTGATATCTTGGCAAAATTGAGGCAGGAGAGGCTCATAGTGACTGCTATCACTATGAGCAGGTTTAAAAATAATAGAGGAGCTGGAAGGACCCTTATGTGTCCGCGGAGGAGAGGAGGAAGTGAGCACTACTGAACCAATGCTGTCCAGTACCCCTAAATCACCCCAAGGGATCTTGGGGAATTTAATGGGAAGAGACGGAGAAAAGGGAATGGGAAGGGAGAGAGAAAAGGGAAGGCAGGGAGAAAAGGGAATGGGAAGGGAGGGAGAAAAGGGTAGTACTAGTGAGAGCAGGACATGTCAGCTGTCTGTGCCTGCTGCTAGACATGCTGCCTCTGCTGCCACCATTGCTGCCCCTGTTGAAACCAGTGCTGTGTCTGCTGCCAGTGCTGAACCTGCTGCCACCAATACTGTGCCTGCTGCCAGTGTTTAAGTTGCTGCCACCAGTGCTGAGGTTGCTAATGTGCCTTGTAATACTCAGGAGGAGGGAGGAAGGAGAAGATGATGCCAAGTGTGTCAGCAGGGAACCCTAAGTTACACTTGCCATTCCCAAGCAGTCCCTCCAGTGCTAGTGCTAAGAAGTTCCAGCAGCCTGTTAGTGTTAGGAGTGAAGGATGGGGTAATCAATATCATCATATTACTAGTTACTGTGAGGAGGAAGACTCTGGGGCTGAACTTGATGTGCTTGGTGTTAGTAGTAGTAGTAGTAACAGTGATGGTGAAGCAGCCGATTGGACTAGTGTTAGGGGAGTGGTAGGGGAAGCATTTGAGAGCATCCAGACTAGCGGTCAAGGGAGCCCACACCATTCCTCTGGCTCTGGAAGTCCACTTCCCTTCACTACAGTGTCCAAGTTGAACACTATCCTTAAGAGGCCAGAACTGGTATTGAGGGAGAGCAGGCTTAGAGTTAATACCACCACCACCAGCAGGAGCACAGATGAGTTAACTGTGCCTGCTGCTAGTGCTGCCAGTCTGCCTTCATCAAATCAAAAAGAAATAACAAGTGTGACATTAGGGGACCTCTGTCACATTGCTCGTCACCGCCTCCAAGCAGCAGTGAGTTGTCTGTGAGAGAGCAGCAGCAGCACGTAGGGACTAGTGGTGGTGGTGGTGATGATGCTGGAGAAGCTATGGTGGAAGAGACATTGATGACCTTTTTATCAGAAACGGAGAAGGAATCGGAGACGGGGATGAGGATGGGCATCATCATCACCACCACCACTAGCAATAAGCTTATGGAATTTGTGGAATTTGAAGCTGCTCTAATTCCTGCTGCTGCTGAAATGCAAGGGTAGCAGGATGCTGAGGAGCAGGTTAGTGTGCCACAGTCCACAGTGGACACAGTGGGAATGGGGTCATCAAGTGATGAGGGACTAGGGCAGGTTCCACTTGCCAGCAGCAGCAATACTCCTGGTCCTAGTTGCACTGCTGAATCTAAGGCAGTAGCAGCAACAGCAGCAACATTATCCACTGCCACAGACAGTGAAGGAGAATGTGTTCCCTCCGCCTGGAAATCATGGGTGTGGGAGTATTTTTCTCTTGGCGCAACCACAGTGCAGTCATCATCACCAATGGCACTGTGCAAAATTTGTGACAAGTAAGTGAGAAGAGGAAAGGGAGGGAACATACCTTGGCACAACCTCCCTGATTTCACACATGAAACACAGACACCATGACATTTATGAGAAACATGTTAAAGCCAAACACCCATTACAGAAATATATCACTGCTGTTACTGTACCCCCTGACTCTCCAGAAAGGAAACAAGAGGTGAGGCTGAGATCAAAGAGGAGGAAGAATAAAGAAACTCAGACAAACATTTTAAGTTCCATGACAAGTGAAACAACTGCTAGTCATAAACATCACTTTCTTCCTCTAGGGTAACAACTACATCTTCTGCCAGTCTCCCTTGTTTATCGTTACCTCCCCGCCAAATGATAGCCACTCTGTTGATGCTAGGATGTGGCATTTTGTCTCTACCCATTGCACACTGTGTGGTATACTGACCACACATGGTAGTGTGGTGGAGGAAAATGGCAAGCGGCATATGAGGAGATTCTATCCCGCAGAATATGCTAAGAAGTTGGCAGGGAGGGTGCATCATTACTATTAAACTGTCAGCAAGTTGTCACGTGTCCTTAGTGGGGTCTGTACAAGGGGTACAGTGACAGCGGCAGTATTTGGGTTCTGGTGTCATGGTGTTTGGATACAGATGTGACCCCAGACGTTATTTTCCACACACACTGTGCACGTTGCAGTTGCTTATGAGAGTCACAGTTCCTGCTTTCAAGGGAAAAATGTACATTCTAACAACAACACACCCATGATTTTGGAGGAGGGCAGGTGGAGAAGAATTATTGGCCTACTTATTCTTTTCTCCACATAGACTGGGGGCTACTTATTGTGCTGCTACTGCCTCAGACACATCACTGGAGAAAGCTGTGGCAAGTGGAACCTTCATCATCCATCACCCATGTTACTGCTATTGTTGATCCCATTCCCTTTCAGCTGCCTAATCATCCTGCTGCTTAAACATCTCAGCAGCAGCAGCAGCAAGAACAGCAGTTGTCAATTGCACAATTATGGACTCAGGGGGAGGACGTTTGACAATGGCCAGTGGCCATTTTTATTTTTTTTCTCAGGGCTTGTGCTAAGAAAAAAAATAAAAATAAAACAAAAACATAGTCCGACAAAAAAATTTTTGGTGTGGGGGGGGTTGTTTCTAACAAGCCTAAGTCCTACAAATCAATGTTTCCTCAGGGTCTGGGTCTCTAACAACAAATCTAAGTAATCATCCGTTATAAAATACTCTAACAAGTCAAGTGGCAGGGGGTTCCTGTCTATCACTTTACATACAATTTTCTTATTTTATTTTATTGATTTATTTTTTATGAACTGTCCCCCCAATAGCAGTCAAGAAATCCCCCCAAACTCCACCCACCAACACAGGCACCCTCCTCAGACCCCTTTTATACCATGTCTTATGGGTTGTTTTTTAATTTTATTTAGGATATTTTTTTATTAACTGTCCCCAATGCCAGTAAACAACCCCCCAAAAATCATCCTCTGTTCAACCGATTCTTTCCCCACAACCCACCAACACAGGCACCCTCATGCCCCTTTTATACTATGCCTTTGGAAAATAAAATATTTGTTTTATGTTGTGTGTAACTTCAGTGTTCCCATTGATTTCAATGGAATAAGCTAGGTGAAAAATCAGGAAAAGCAGAAAAGCTGCACTTTTCATGGGAAATTTTTTCTCCATGAGGAAAGTGCAATTTTTTGCCGATTTCAGTTTGAGGCAAAATGTTTCACCCATTCCTAACGGGGAACAGGTGGAGAAGAATTGCCCCTTTCATCTTGTCCTCCACATTTCCCTTCACTGTCTGCTGTAGTGGATAATGTTGCTGCTGTTGCTGCTACTTCCTCAGATTCCGCACTGCAACTAGAACCAGGAGTATTGATGGCACTGGCACTTGTTAACCCCATTTCCACTGTGCCCACTGTGGTCTGTGGCACTGTAGCTTGCTCCTCAGCATCCTGCTACCCTTGCAGCTCAGCATCAGAAGGAATTAGCGCAGTTGCAAATTCCTCTAATTCCAAAATCTCACTGCTAGTGGTAGTGGTGATGCCCATCCTCATCCCTGTCTCCCATTCCTTCTCAGTTTCTACTAAAAATGCCATCAATGACTCTTTCACCCCAGCATCTCCACCATCATCATCATCACCACCACCAGCACCACTAGCCCCTACGTGTTGATGCTGCTGCTCTATTACAGACATCTTGCTGCTGCTTGGAGGAGTTGGCAAGCAATGTGACAGAGTGTCCCCTAATTTTACCCTTGCCATTTCTTGGTGAAGTGAAGAAAGCAGACTGGCAGCACTAGCAGCAGGGATAGGCAGCTGATCTGTGCTCCTAATGGTGGTGGTATTAATTGTGTGCCTGATCTCCCCCAACAACAGTTCTGGCCTCTCAGTCTTCATGATCCTGTTCCACTTGGACACTTTAGTGAAGGAAAGAGGAGGACTCCCAGGGTCAGAAGAATGGTACGGGCTACCTTGACCGCTAGTCTGGATGCTCTCAAATGTTTCCCCTACCACTACGGCTGCTTCACCATTACTGCTACTACTACTAACGCCAACCACATCAAGTTCAGCCGCAGAGTCTTCCTCATCAGTCTCACAGCCACTAGTAATATGAGGATATTGTTGTTGATTACCCCCTCCTAGACTCCTAATGCTAACAAGCTGCTGGACCTTAGTAGTAGTGGAAGTACTAGCACTGGCAGGACTGCTTGGGGATGGCACGTGTGACTTAGGGTCCCTTGCTGTCACACTTGGTATTATTTTCTCCTTCCCCTACTATAGAGTACTACAAGACACACTAGCAGCAGGCAAAGTATTGGTGGCAGCAGGGGCAACACATCTGGCAGCAGGTACAGCGCTAATTACTAGTGTTGAGCGAGCGTGCTCGGCCGATGCTCGGATCGGCTCGAGCATCGCTCTGCTCGGCACATGGCGGTACTCGTCGAGTACCGCCATGTGCTCTCCCGCCATGTTCGGGTGGCGGGGATCTGTGCCGGAAGATGCACAGATCAGAAGACGCTCCGCTGGACCACCAGGGACTGGAGGTACGGGGGCATTGCGGAGATGAAGGGGGCATTGCGGAGATGAAGGGGGACATTGTGGAAGAGGGGCATAGACTCTATGCCCCTCTTCCACAATGTCCCCCTTCATCTCCGCTATGCCCCTCTTCCACAATGTCCCCCTTCATCTCCGCTATGCCCCTCTTCCACAATGTCCCCCTTCATCTCCGCTATGCCCCTCTTCCACAATGTCCCCCTTCATCTCCTCTATGCCATAGAGGAGATGAAGGGGGACATTGTGGAAGAGGGGCATAGCGGAGATGAAGGGGGACATTGTGGAAGAGGGGCATAGCGGAGATGAAGGGGGACATTGTGGAAGAGGGGCATAGCGGAGATGAAGGGGGACATTGCGGAGATGAAGGGGGACATTGCGGAGATGAAGGGGGCATACAGAGATGAAGGGGGCATAGCGGAGATGAAGGGGGGCATTGACCAGGCACCCTCCCCTCATCAGAGCAGGGGGTGCCTGGTGTAATGCTCGTGTCGCCCCATTGAAGTCAATGGGGCTCGGGTGCTCGGCCGAGCACTCGAGCCTCAGGGGGTGCTCGGTCAGAGCACCCGAGCACCCGAGCATCGGGGTGCTCGCTCAACACTACTAATTACAGCAGGGCAGCACATCTGACAGCAAGTACAGCAATGGTGTCTGCAGGAGCAGCAATGGTGGCACTGGCATAAGCATCTCTATGCGGTATCCTCCATCTTTTTAGAAGTTCTGGGCCTCCCATCAGAACCCCCAATTGTTCTGAAAAGGATTCATTGGGTGTTGATACAGAGGAAATCACCATTTGATCCTCTATGGGATATGATCTGTGTTTTCTCAACTTCCTAGAGTAGGAGAGAGTGATGAAGAACTGTAGGGAGATGAACAAAATCAAATATGTGGAGCCTCATTGCATTTGTTCCAGGATTTATCTGCTTTCATTTAGCAATTAAACCTTTTCTTGAACACTTATGCAACCTGTAAATAAAATACAAATGGGGTTTACCATTTTACCTTGCAGTTCAGCACCAAGGTACATTTATTTCTATTCACTCCATGGAGGACATATCCAAGTTTTGCCACACTTTAGGGGTCCCAGTCCCTTTGCTGCCTATCATTTATCCCTGGTAAGGAGCAAACGGAGAGATGGCTTATTCCACAGAGCCATAATCACAAAAAGAATTTAGCTCTGACTCCCACATTGAACCAGGAGATAATCTAGGACTGGTATTAATTTCATAAACCTCTTCTTCATGTTTTGAATTATCCAAGTGACTCTTCTTCTGGTAACCCATTCAAAACTGGTCTTAAGTTTCAAAGCTATGTTGGCTTTCATATTGTTTAACTTTTGAATGTTTTGATGCCTCTTTAGCTCTCAATTTTTTGTTAATATTGAGCCACCAGTGAGCTGAGTGCAGGAATAGAGGCAAAGTGTATTATGTTAGAAGACTTGTTATATTAGGTTAGAGATTAAGCATCATGCCAAAGAGTTAAAAACATATAACATCCAGCCAATCGGAAAGTATGGAGGTCGATACAACAAGAGGGAGATGGGGACGTGTTTTCAAATAAATTATTAAATATCATCCAATGTAATATAAAAGTGGGAGAATAATAAAATATTAAATGAACACATAAATAATATACCACATTATGGTGGTAGGGAGTAATTAAACATTGAATTTTTCTTATATCATGCCCATACCCTGAATTGGTCAATGACAACATGTGACCATAATAAGGAAGATTTGGATTGGCACTTTAGTTTCCTGTTTGTGGATTTGACACTTTTACAGGAAAGTATAAATATATGCCTTGTTTAGAACACGTGGATAACATTGTATTTAAGCTCTTGAAAAAGTGGCATCAGTTATGAAAGGAGTACAGCATTTTTACAAACTAATTGTCATGTCTGAAATAGTTTGTGATTTGCACCTGATTTTAAATTGTTTTAAAAAATATTTTTATAACAATAAAATACAAATAGTATGTACAAAATCTAAGGTATCTAAGGTATCCCATCACATGGACCTCACAGTCTTACCAGTGAAAAAGATGCCACCACTGCAAAGTCACTGGGGTCAAGGCGAATGGGAAACCATTTTATTGAATTAGAATTGAACAAAATCCCATACAGGCAAACATCACAGTTCAGTGAAAGAAATAAGTATACATGTGAAAAACTTTCAAATCATGTGTGGACCAACAGAGGCTTTGCAACATGACCACCCACAGGTCATATTCTGGCAACCGACGGGTTAATAATCAAGCAATGTGACATTTTTAACACGAGTGAATGAAATGGTAATGCATTAGAATGAATGTGTACAAATGAAAATCATTCAAATTATGTAGAGACAAATGAAGGCCATGCCAGAAGATCAACCCATACAATGGGAATCAACATGTTATAGTCAACCATCGCCGACAAGTCGAGTGAGGAGATAAAAAATATTAGTGAATATAAATAAATAAAAATATATACACAACTACAAAAAAACAAAAAAAATCCAGTTGTAGCAATGATAATGTGAACCTCTTAAAGATGATATAAACACAAACGGAACTTGATACAATCTTGTCCGATTGGAAACGTAGTATAGGTACCAATATATACGAGTGCTAAGAAATAAAAAAAAATAATAAATAAAAATAGAAAACTAAAATATTATTTGGAACTAAAACTCAATAGATTATACGGTGAGCCAATCCAAATAAGTACTGAATATCCCATATGCAAACTGAAATCCCATCCAAAAGTAAATAACATGGAGACATTTAGAATAAAAATATGATTGGATGAGTGAAAAATAAACTGGTGTGATAGATATTTGAAATAGTGGATGTGCACCAATAAATTAATCTCGTAATTCTCTCCAATTGCAGTATAGTGATCCAATAAATTTTAATTCATGGGACTTCATATATTTGAAAGCTGAATATAGAAACTCAGTAGTGGGATCTGAGACTTAATGTCTCTTACCCTTTATCTTTGTTCACTCCGGTTTGACCGGTATTGATGGCATGCAATGATGTTGCCGGCTTTCTGTGTGATCCTCACCCAACTTGTTAATATTGTTCTTCCAGCTTGTTAGTATGAATCGACATTGAACAAATCCAGCTTGCTTACTTGTAACTCCTCCCTATACGTTTCAAAGAGTAACCGCTCTCCTTCTTCTTAGAAAAGATTACTGTCACCTCCTCTTTCTCTTTTAAAGACTATAATTAACCCTTGCATTCAGAATTCTTGATTATTAATCCATTGGTTGCCATTGGTTGCCAGAGTATTTCCTGTGGGTGGTCAACTTGGAGAGCCTCCATTGGTCCACGTAGGATTTGAATGTTTTTCAAGTGTATACATATTTCTTTCATTGTATTGTAATGTTTGCCTATATGGCAAATTCTAATCCAATAAATTGGTCATTCTGGTCGCCCCCAGTGACTTTCCAATGGTGACACCTTTTACTCTGGTCAGACTGTGGGGTCCACACGATGGGATTGTTCTGATCTTTTGGACTGACGTACTACCAGTGCAAGGTATTGGATACCTTAGATTATGGATATACATACATACATACGAACGAATCCAATAGCTTTTTTGCATTTTTATGTTCATATGTGTATTACAATAAACATTTTAATTATTAAATTAATTTGGCAGATTTTGATATTACGGTTTGGTGCTTGATAAAATATATATTTGTATGGTCATACAAGAAACTGTGATGGCCTACCTCATGGCTGTTCCATTCTCCCACTTAGGGTGGATTGGGCTTACCAGATATTAAACAACTTTATTTCACATCCACTATAAATATTATATTGGAATGTATCTGATCTGATCTGATTCAAAAGAATGGGTCCCTTCACTTAATTTCCACATTGTTATTTTAGATCCCTATAACATACTCTGGATGAGGTCTGGGTCAGTGGCAGAAAAGACTGAGCCTTATGCAGGAAGCTAAAAGAGAAGCGGTACTGGAGTAAACCAACTGCAGTTTAGGGGTGAAATAAAAAAAGTGCATTAATTAAAATGAGGCTTTTAAGCTCATGAAAGCTGGAGAAATCTCCAGTATATTGCTTCACAATGTATTGGAGACCTGTCTAGTATTCAATGGGTTAAAAGCCCTTTTTAATTAATGAGAATCTGATTAAGATTTATTTGTTCCCTGTGGTGCAATTGGTATGCTCTAGCATACACATCTTTTTGATTTCTGCATAATTCCCAATGGCTTTCCTGGAAACATGAAGCTTTGGGAGCAGATTCATTCCTATCTATTCATCAGGTTCAGATGATACAGAAAATATTGTCAAACGTTTTGCAAAGTGTTAGCACATCATTCAGCATAATTGCTTCATTTTCTAAGTAGTTTTCAAATTACCTTTAAAAGTACATGAAAGTATATATTTTTAAACTACCTTTTCAGATTAGGTAACTGTGCAGCTGCAGGCACAATGAACTCTCTGTATGCAATTAGTGGTAATTTGCTGTAGTAGATATAATTTTCCTTGTTAGATTTTTACACTTATTTTGTTCTACTATCTTTTTTGCTTCATTATGTTCGCTTGACTTTTATGTTTTTTGTCTGCTTTTCTTTTAATTTGTACATAAAGTTAACATGCATTCAATATTTAAGAGCTATACATTTTTTCTATAAAAAAACATATTGTGTAGCTTTCCCTGTGCTCCCTTTGTTGCAGGATGTATCTTTCTAAATGTATTACAGTTTAAACTGTATTTTTTTTTTATACTAACAGTACCCTCTAGTGGTCACATTTAATTTGGTTGTTATTTTGTTTCAATGATTTGAGTCACTGATAAATTGTACTCCATAGAATGTGATAGAAACGTTCCATCAGTCCTATCAGTTTGAAGTTTTAGGAAGTAATCACACCGTTTCTCATTTTTCATAGTTTGAATAATTAAAAGTTTTGAAAAAAAAAAACTGCCAGCAACAAAAAAAAAATTAAAAAATACAGGTTTTTATTAAAAAAATTCAGCTCCTTTAAAAAATGAAGCAAAACAATTTATATGAATTATTTATGAATATCAGTTAATATGATAAGTATATCAAATGCTTCAACTGCACATGCTAATAGTATTCTTCCTGATTTCCATTTAATGCTACCAACTTCCCCAACACAATTCAACAGTGGTTCCCAGCATTTTCCTCAGGGGTGCCTACCAGGTCAGGTCTGTATGATCTCCCTGCATGAGAACTGTTGAGTTACTAAGAGGATTAGTTATTTAACATTACCTGTTAGGCAGTCTTGAGGAGAGGGTTAGGAACCACTGCACTACAAGCAATACAGTAGAGATGTTTATAGCATGCAGCTGTTTTGGGACTTCTTGGTGTGATTGACAAACTTACTATACCTTCATCAAATTGTTAAACTAAATTAGGGATGGACTAAAGAGACAAAAATGGCACTTCTTGGCACATGGGAAATTTCCAACAAAAAGTGCTGAGAGAGAAAGCAGCTGCAGCAGCTCAAATACTCTCACTATCTACAGCAAAGAGTAGGAGAAACAGCTCCACTTTCAGGGAGTGTGTTTATTTTTATTTATTTTTTTTATAGCCAGTGACAGATGGGGACAGTTAATAAAAAGATAAAGTGATAAGAAAAAAAAATAATAAAAGTATTTTGACAGGTAGGTGACAGAGTTTTGGACCCTGATGTGAGCT
Source organism: Rhinophrynus dorsalis (assembly GCA_037306005.1). NCBI lineage: Eukaryota > Metazoa > Chordata > Amphibia > Anura > Rhinophrynidae > Rhinophrynus > Rhinophrynus dorsalis. The sequence goes on from CM074718.1 coordinate 400,124,089, forward strand.
ATGACAGCTAACCATCACAGATAATAGAGACAGAGACTTATGTGGTACAGTATTTTGTAAAGAGCAGGACATCATCACACACAGTTTTTGTTGTGTACTTCAAATGGACTACAGGTAGGAGAAGAGAAGTGCAGAAATGTATTAGTAAAGTGTTAGTCCACAAACTAACTGCAACCATGATTGCTGCTGTGTGTGCAATTTACAATGATGATCCATCTCCTCTCAAAGAGGCTGTTTGTGAAAGAGACGTAAAAAAATTCCTCCACTTCCAGTAGTATTAACCCCTTTAGGACCCATGACGGTCCTGGACCGTCATGGAATTCCGGGCTCCCCGCGCGTCTGCATGCCATTCGGGGAGTCCGGAATCGAATCGCAAAAAAAAAAAATGGTCCTGGTCCTTAAGTGACCGCACCGTGCGTGCATGGCCGGTCCTTAAGGGGTTAATAAACCATGTAAAAACATTGAAGACAACACTGAATCACATTCTAGTGTTGATGTGATAAAGTCGGATGGTGTAGCAGTTCAATCAATTACTGAATTTCAGAGTAAGAGTAACAAGTAGCAACAGATGTCATGAAAGTAGTAGCAACAGTTCTGAAAATCCCTCTAAGTAGCAAAGTTTAAAAAAAAAGTTGTCTGATATTTCAAAAGATTAGAGGAATGTCAATGTAGTGGAGAAGAAGATTCAGGAAATACTGAAGATAACCAAAAATGATTATGGTTTTGATGTACAGTATATCCCTACAACACTCTCTTCTTGTTCAGATACTGATGACATTGAGATAGACCAAGCAGATGACATTGCCATAAAACTAGCTGAAAGGCATAGGCTCAGACTTCCACCACTGAAAAGGTGCACTGTGACTATTTATAATCTGAGAAATCAATAGGAATGTCTGACTCTGGACAAGTAAAGATGCCTAAAAATACACAGGTGACTGGTAGTGATACCTTTATTGGCTAACTGAGCAGCTCTAGGATGCAAAGTTTCAAGACACTAGGGGGGAGATGCACTAAGGTTCAATGCTGTGGTGATGTGTGCCTGGCTATGTGTGAGGAGCACATTTCCTTGACGATGTAGACACACATTGCCATATGCACTACGAATTAGGGGTGCAAAAGGAGGGTGCAGGAAGATCCTCATTAGCATGGAGAGTTGTCAGACAGCTGGCAATGTGAAAGGTATACCCTCTATTACACATCTCCAGACCCTGAAGTCTGTGAGCGTTCTTTCTGCTCCCTAGTTGTCCACTGGGGGGTATCAGAGTGGATCACAGACTTTAGTACCAGAAACAGTATCCATCCTGTAACTCTTTCAATGCCATAAGTGTTGTGCTTTGCATACCCCTGTGGCACTGAAAGGGTTAAAAGCTTCACTATTAACAACAATTTGTTTTGTTGTTAGTATTTATTTAATTCAAAATGTAAGTGGTAATAGTGAAAATAAAAACGTGACAGCAGGCTTCTAATTACCAAAAGCAATTAAAGGTGGTTACTCATCAGGATGTACAGCTTCTGGGAATCAAAGCCATTTTACTGCAAAGGTTAACATGGGACATTCATCTGGTAGCCAGAGAGTCACTCTTATACTACATACTTTTTATATCTAACTGTATATGCATTATCATCTGGTGCCTGATCAGCAAGCATTCTATTTTACTACTGACATGGTATTATAGCAGAAACTTGCCTCCATCCTCTTCCTCCTACATTTTGTGATTACACCAGTGGGTTGCCTGTTGGGACTAATAGTTGGATGACTACAGGCGTCATGCCCTTCATATATCACCACAAGGTGATCTATCACATTGATTCTGATTGATTTAGTATATTCTCAATATGCTAGGTAATACAGCCTTTCATCCTCACTCTCTGCTAACAATGAGGCTTGTGCAATTTTATGCAATGCACCAGCTTCCCCTGGCAGCTGGGATCAACATGCATGGCAGGCTATGCTCTGTCTTGTTATCTCTAATTCTGGTATATATCTTGACGGCTTCACTATTGTGTAATGTGATTGTGAGCATTTTTCTCCTGCTGCCAATGACATCTACATGCCGTTTTGTTACTTGTGGATGTTTTCCCTTCTGGCCAGAACATTCATAACCCTTTTCATCCTATTTATACATGTCAGTCACCCAGCTTGGCTGTTGCCAGGGACAGAATAAGGGAATGTGAACAGAGACTGGATTTTATTTGGCCAATCTCTGTTCAAATTACACAGGACACGGAACATACCTTGCAGTAACCACACCTCTCAGCTTCTAGATGGATTGGTCATGAATGCAAGTTTCATCATCTCTCCAGCTATTCAATCATTGGTTATTGTAGCACCTTTGACACCTAGTAGTACAATTGCAACATCTAGCCCCAGTAGTAGTAGTAGCCCCTCAAGAGCCCCCTTTGTAAAGAAGTCTACAGTATGGAGATACTTCGGTCTTGATCCAAAAGCTATATGCTATATTTTGTCTGTGTAAATGTATAGTATGTGTGCAAAGGGAAAGCAGGATCATACCTAGGATTATCCTTATAGAGATCCCATCTGAAGCACAACCACAAGTTTGACTAAGACACAACATCACCTTGTCAGAAGAACCACGGCTTTCAGCAGTAGAAGCTCTCCTAAAAGGTGCCCTGGGTCACATAATAATTGAGCTGTAGATGTGTCAGATTTAATTAATTTACATCCATGGCTCCTGATTATGTTCTGCAAATGCAAAACATGGAGGAGTATGACTGAGTTTGTTAGTGGAGATTATGAGAATGATACAGTGACCACTTCTGCTGCTGCCACCACCATTACCTCCACCACCACAAGTCATGGATCAATAAAGTTACTCAGTTCTTCTACTATGTACTGCCTTCCCACACTTACAGAGTTCTTGAAAATGAGCCAAAACCTGCACAAAAATCATCCATAAGTATGCTGTCCTCTTCGTTTTTTGAAAATGGAGGTTTTAAAGAAGTCTGTTGGTATATCCCAAGTCACAGTTATTTTTCGAGGATTCCTGTGCCACAGTTGCACAAGCAGATGGTTAATGTGAGCAAAGACAAAAGGACTCTAATAACAATTATTTCAAGGCAAATGTTGCTGTAGGACTTGATTTCTCCACTTTAGCCCTCATCAGCAGTTGAATTGAAGGTATATAAAGAATAGGCAAAACATGTCAAAGTTCTTATGGGAAATATATTGGTATTTTCAAAAAAGCCAACATTTTATGCATTTTCTATAGAGATTTTCTATGGATGCTAAGTTTAGCGGGAAATGTGAGAAGCATTTTTTACTCTTCATCCATCCCTAAACTAAACCTCAGTTCTCAATTAATAATATATAATATGTAGAATATATACAAACACTATGGGGGAGATTCACTAAGCGGTGATAAAGAGGTGATAAAGAGGAGATGACTTCTCTCATTTATCACTACTCCAGTTCCTATGTTATTCTATGGCGCTTATTCACTAAGGTTTCCAAAGTTGAAGAGATCATAGTGCATAGGCTCCATAGAATAACATGGGAATTGGAGAAGTAATAAACTGGAGAAGTCATCTCCACTTTATCACCTCTTTATCACTGCTTAGTGACTCTCCCCCTATGTGTTTCTTTGCATCTAAAATATAAACTGACATTAGATATATTATATAATAATGTTAATGAATATTGATGCAAGTTGCAGTTGATGTTTAGTGTAACTTCTATGCACATGTAAGAAAAGATTATCTGCTTTTTGAGTGATGCACGATTACTTGCTTTTTTAGTTGAACAATATCTTACATTTCAGTATTATTTGTTTTTCTTAAAACCGGAACATTTAATCAAGATTTTAACAACTGCTTTAACTACACTGGAGATAAACTAGCTTCATGAAACTTATTTGTAATATCTCTTGAGAACAGTGTTTCCTTTGAAGGCGGCTTTCAATACCTTCTTGTGAAGTCTGTACAGTTTTAAGAACTTTAGTAACAGGATAAACTTTTGTGTTAATTTTGCTAGCAGTGCAGTGTAAGTTGCAATGCTGCTACTGGAAATGAAATAGGATCTATAAATATTAGAACACTGGGAATTAATTACATGGTTTTGATACACAATGATATATGTTTTGTTATGATTAAAATAATACATCAATAATACATTGAGTCAGTCAGCAAATACCTTAGATATTTGAGGCTACATAAAATAAGTCATACTCTACTACGTAGGATTTAAGGTTTATTCAAACTAAAGAGGTTCTATTCTGAAGCAAAAAAAAATGTACTAGGGGGAGAATTAAAATTCCCATTGATTTAATTGGGCTTTTAAACCTCTTGAATGCAAAATAGGTTTTTGGATCTTATTCATTAGGCTAAAGACTAGAGATGCAATTCTGGAGCAAACCAACTGCACCATAGATTAAAAAAATCTGCACGTTCACACAAATTAAATTGGGGCTATTAGCCTGATCTCCAATTGTTTAACTTGTCAGACTCATTCTAAATGCCAAGAATTTGGTATAAATGGGTAAAGATCCACTACTGTCATGACCATCTATGAATACATTTTATTTGTGATTTTACTTAAATGTGAACTAAAACATATGAAGAAGTAGCTCTTAATTGTGCTAGTGAATTTCAGTTTACAATCTGATAAAGAACTTTCCAGCATGAACTACCCAGTATAATTAAAGACTTTGTTTTGAGGAGGGATGAACCAATGGTGGACTTCTACAGAGATCATTATGTGGAGGCAACAATAGACACAATTCAAAACACATATTATAGATAAACCGGACAGCTGTATATTAAACGCCTACTTAGTTAAGTCCTTCTGTTAAATTAAGAACCACTTATTCCTTTGTATATGGTTTCCATTTAATTTCTTGCATGCTGGAGACTTGTCCACTGGGATATTGAGGGATCTCCTAGTGGACTCAGTCTGAAAAGTTTCTTTAACTTTCCCCATTGAAGGATTTATAGAACATTGACCCTTAGTTTGTGGCAGAGACCAGGTGGCACTATCACACACAGCAGTTGATCTCACTACTCCTAAGTCCTCCATTATAGAAACATCATTAGAAAGTGACTTGTCATCTTGAGTGTTAAAAGGCTATGTAATACTAGTGGTGGAAATTTTCATATCACTTTTAAAGTCTCCTTGGGAGGGGGATGATCATCATTTACTGAACAAGCCTGCCACAACCATGGTCACGTCAGTTTATTTATAGGAGTTTGCTACCACTAGCATGTCCATGCATCTTCCTAGTCCTTTTGTTTTACCCTTGCTTTTAGCATGTTTGGTGGACATAATGATAATAGTAGTTATTTGTCTGTAAAGTACACAACAGAGCTGTTTGCTTCAGCACTGCAGTGTACAATTGGTTGCAAAAACAGAACAGCAGCACCACCAATTTATGACCTTCTTTTCTGGTCTGAATTTGGAGACATATCATGTATGTTGTTGTCTACCGGAAAAAAATGTATGATGTGTTGTCTGCCTCTGTCTCTAGTATCTGTCATTGTCAATCTCAGTCTCAGTTCAAGTAGGATCACTTCCCTGTCAGTCTCCTATCAGTAAAAATGATTTTTTAACATTTTTGTTTTAAACTGTCCCTGTCACTGTTTACAAATTATAATCATACTTCCAGCAACCATCCAAAAATTGTATTCCCACAGGGGATATAGGCTGGGTCCCAGTCAGACTACTAAAACTGTGCCGTGATGTAAACACAAGCACTACGTGTATGCTACAGGTATCCCTTCTACTTCAACTGTGGTTACCTAGGGTCACTACTTCCTCTGGTAAATACCTTAGGGTTACATTTTATTGGTATGTGTAATATGATAAATCCAATGCCTCAAAGTTCAGCTTTACAAACAAGTGTTGTTTTATAGATCACATGGAAACTGTAATAAGTATACTAAAATAGATGACGGACTTCTCAAAACGTATAAAAATAGATGTACAATGGTATAAGCCATTTTCCTGAAAAGATATATGTATGTAAATTATAGTTTCATTTATAGTTTAGCATATTAACCAACGTGAAATCTAATAGAAGCACCAGGAACAGCAGTCATATAAGTCATATGTCCTGTGGAGATTACAGTGGTGGTAGATTTTTCATATCCAGAGGAAGATTATGTGAAACAATCAAAATGTTGATCAAATAAAACTCTTTATTACTTTTTATCATTAAGTCCTGAGAGTGCCTGTTCATTTTTTACATATCTATATAAATATATATATATATATATATATATATATATATATATATATGAAAATAATTAGAGGAAAGGGGAAGGAAGGAGGGAGGAAAAAAGGGGGGAAAGGATAAAAAATGGACTAGGGTGTTTCCTACCCCCGAATGAGATGGACGCATGAATCTGTAGCTCCTGGGATGAAGCCTAAAGATTTGATCCTTACCTGGCTCAATTCGTTAATTTAACTGCAGGCCGCCGGTGATTATCCCTTTTATGACCACCCAATGCCAATTAAAAAGAAAGTGGACCTTTCGGGATCATTGGATCCAATGTGATACAATTTGTTACTAGATACAATAATTCATATAAAAAAATTCAGAAAATACTTAATAAACATTGGTCGGTACTTATGGAGGATCCTTTCTTAAAACCTTTTCTTCCAACAAAACCAAAAATTATTTATACCAAAAATAAACATATATTTTCCAAAAAGAAGTGTCGTATTAAGAGCCAGTTTTAGGGCCAGATTTATAGGTTTTCGCTAAAGCCGTCGTTAAGTGAAAAAGGCACATCGCCCACAAATAATACATGATTTACGTTGTATTCGACAGGTAGTCTACAAGGATAGCGAACGTGCATAGACCCAACAAATACAATTAACATAGAAAACCTGTGTCACACCTTTTTTTGCATCACTGTACATCCCAATCAGCAGATAAAACACATCTTAAGTCAAGTTTAAACGTAACAGGTGACATTGACTAGCAACCCTGATTGATGCCCAAACAAATTCAAACCCACAGCCAATCACAAGTCCCCAAAGTATCAAATATGTTCAAATACACCTATATAGATACCCAAAAATAATGATCACACCTTGTCTGTGTTTCGAGTTTTGGTGAGCTAGAGCACAGGACCCAGGAGCGGAGGCTAGTAATAGAGCGTGAGAGAGACAGAGAAAGGTGCATACAGAGGAGCAAGGTAGAAGATGTTTGGAGAAATTTACATATAAATATACACATATCACACTTTTCACATATTCCACACATCCATACAAACACACACACACATATGTTTTTGGTTTATAACACACCACACATATTTATATTGTATTGAGAGTGTGAATCACTAACTGACAGAGAGTGAGTGGGATCGAGTGTGTCTGTGAGGGCCTATGTAAATGCCTGGGTGTGAGTGGGTGCGTAATGGAGAGAAGAGGATGACAGGAGAGAGGGATGGGGAGAGTAGTAGAAGAGAAGAAAGGTCAGGAGGGCATCCCTGCTCAGGGAAGGAGTGGAAGAGGGAGATCTGTGGGGCAGAGGGGGGCACGGTATGAAAGAGGCACACGGAGGACAGGGATTGAAATGTTAATGGGATGAGGGGTACCTGTTGGGAGGCACCCTACACAGTCAGGGGCAGCGCAGGCAGGACATTCCAGCCACAGTTATGACACCTTGCAGGCCAGAGCTGAGGAAAAGAGGCTCAGGGATCCTTGGTACACTGATGAGGAGAACAGGGCCCTCTTGGAGGCTGTCTTGGAGAGGGAGAGCATCCTCTTTCCAAGGGAGAGAGTACCTGGCCTAGCTGCGAGAAGGAAGGCTGTCTGGAGTCAGGTCTGCAGCAGGGTGAATGCAGTGGCCACCTGCAGATGGACCATAGAATCCATAAAGAAAAGATGGGGTGACTGCAAGAGAGTGGTGAAGAAGAATATGGTGGAGGTTCCCCTGTACACCCAAGGCACCAGAGGTGGTCCCCCTGCCACATCACCTTAATCAGCTGGGAGGAGATACTGTGGCAGAACCTGTCAGTCACGGCTGTTGAGGGAGTCCCTGGAGGATCAGACACTGGGGAAAAAAGCAGCTTCCACACTACCGGTAAGAGCATCATCACATATCCACACACCACATCAACCGACACAACCATCACACACAGTCACATATCAACACATGGCCATCATCGATCCACACAACTGCACCAACACAGCACCCTGAGGGTTCAAACAAGGACATAATACAAGCACAAGTGACAAGGTTCAACCAGGCCCAATCCTGACTAAGTTCCAGTTCAACCCTCTTGCTGCTGTGCTGATCAGTCACAAACCGTGCTTCACAAAACGTTTTCTGTTACAGATCATTACTGTTTCTCCACAATGTTACCCATGCACCCACAGGGAAGCCAGCGCATAACCCCTTGAGTGTTAGAAGCATCATCAACCTATCACTCAACGATGCATTGGCAACCCCTCCAGTAATCAAAGGTTTAACTGACAACAAAAACAAGTCGACAGGTTTACAAGTAAATGCTCTACAGGGAACATTAATCAGTGAAAAAGAGATGATGAAGTGAAGTTAATCTTTCTTTACCATCACTTCAGTCTATGTAGACAATTCAATAACATGTTTCAAGTATTTGGGATCTCAATGTATAGACTTCATAGAAAACCATAAAAAATGGAGAAATTATATCACTAGAGAAGTCATCATCTCCACTTCACCTTCACGTCATCAACCCTTCATTATCGCTCACTGAATTTCAGTAAAGGTGGATCAGGTCACACATCACAGTGTCACTGAGATTAACTGGGTGTATGTGCGACACACGGGCCTCAAAATAACCAACACTGTTGAATTAAATGATAACCAAGTAGGCCTTTGTGTTATGTATGCAATAATTTGCTTTCACTTGAACTGTCATATCATACATTTGGTTCTCACATGGATCCAAGGAGTGGTGATTGCATGGATGAATGTTAGACCATCCACTATTTGCAGGACACACATGGGAACCAAATATTGACCACTGTAGGCTGCGCTCCAACAGGCCATGTTTGAGGGATATCTCTGATTAAGAACTGCTGGATCACTCAAAAAGATGGCGCTACCGATCAACACAACAACAGGCCTAAATCAGAGAAATCCTTCACTACTGACCTGTTTGTTGGCCTTGAGGACTAAACTTGAACAGACCATCCTGTCAGGATCCTGTCAAGTTGATCAAACTGTGATTGCCAGGGTGGTATCCCACGCATTGCAATGCAATGCATAGGATGCCGTCATGACACTCAGAGATTCACATGTCAGTTACATCATCTTGCATTCATTTGTTCATTGTTTACATTACTAATTCCACCATGTCATTTCCCCACACAGCATACAGGCCTGCAGCACAGCAGGAGGCCATGGAGGAGGAAGACGAAGAGTCATCCCCCAGTGAGGAGTTCCCACTTGTGGAGCAAGAGGAGGGGACCAGCAGGTGGTCACCATCCCCACCAGCTCCATTCTCCCCACCATCTCCACCAGCTGCACTGGCTCCACCATCTCCACCTGTTCCACCAGCTGCACCAGCTCAACCTGCTCCACCTGCTACACAGGAATACAGACAGCGATCTACCCCCTATAGCGACTGGATGCACCAGGAGAGGTGGATGCAGCCATCCACCTCTGGACGGTATTGTACTGCACCAACACTACCACCAGGAAGGCAATGGATGACAGAAACTGTGCCTACACCACAATTTGGGACATATGATTCTGCAGGCAGATAACAGCTGCCTTCGTGGATGGCTCCCCAGCACAGCCCTATGACCCAAGGTGGGAGGGACTCGGCTACCAGTTGTCACAGTATAACCAGTGGCCACTGGATTACGTACACCTAGGCCTGATGAGGAGCCCCAGCGCCTCAACCAAGGGATGATTTTACACCACCACTACCAGAGAGATCTGTGGCCAGCTCTGAATCTTTGGATGTAGTGGGGACACGGCCTTCATCAGCAGCAGACTCTCCACCAGCACCAGCAGCAGCAGCCACCCCACCATCACAAGCAGCAGCCACCCCACCTGCAACAGTCTCTGCATTATCAGCAGGCCTTCACCAGCACCAGGGAAGGGAGAGAGACTAGGGAATGGGGAGGGAGGGAGAAAAGCTAATGGGAAGGGAGGGAGAAAAGGGTAGTACTAGTGAGAACAGGACAGGTCAGCTGCCACCAATACTGTGCCTGGTGTCAGACATGCTGCCCCTGTTGCCAGTGCCACTAGTTCTATGTCTGCTGCCAGTGCTGAAGCTGCTACAAGTGTGTCTTGTAATACTCAGGAGTAGAGACGGGTGAAAGTTGTCTCCGTGTTCCGGTAAGAAATTACATGAAAACCATGTTATTGTCCGCTTTTTCATAGTAAAATCCACTTTAAAACTAGCGATTTTTAACATTTTTCTCCCATTGGCCAAAATGTTTCACCATTTTTTCAATGGCTAGAAAGTGTCCGCCCATTGATTTACGTTGTTTTCGCATTTCCGCTATAAAAGAGTGAAGTATTAGCGGAAGGCAGACACAACAGAAGCAGCTACATAGCGAGATAGATGTGCTGTGCTGTTCTGCTGTGATATTTTGGCAACATAGTCCTACAAAAAAATAAACAATTTTTGGGGGTTTGTTTCTAACAAGTTTAAGTCCTACAAATCAATGTTTCCTCAGGGCTTGGGCCTCTAACAAACCTAAGTCCTACAAATCAATGTTTCCTCAGGGCTTGGACCTCTAACAACAAATCTAACAAGTCATCCTCTACAAAATACTCTATCACGTCAAGTATCAGTCCACCCCAGTGGCAGCTTATATCAGGGGTTCCCTGTCACTTTAAATACACATTTCTTATTTTATTTATTTATTTATTTTATATTAATTGCCCCCCCAATAGCAGTCAAGACCCCCAAAACAAATTCCCTATTCAAATGATTCATTTTTTCACCAACACAAGCACCCTCCTCAGACCATATATATACCATGTCTTATGTTTTTTTTTCCATTTTATTTAGGATTTATTTTTTATTAACTGCCCCCCAATCCCAGTAAACAACCCCCCAAAAAAAATTCCCTGTTGAACTGATTCTTTCCCCACTCCCCACCAACACACAGGCACCCTCATGCCCCTTTTATACTATGCCTTTGGGAAATAAAATAATATTTGCTATGTGTTGTGTGTAATTTCTATGTTCTCATTGATTTAAATGGAATGAGCTAGGCGAAAAAAAGCAGGAAAAAGTGGAAAATCAGCACTTTTTGTAGGAAATTTTTCACCAAGCAGAAATTTTTCGCCAACTTCAGTTTGAGGCAGGAATTTTCATCCATCCCTACTTCCTATGTATGAGGGATACTCATGCCATGAGTATGGTTTCACATTGAGATAAGTCTAATACAAAATTTAATTTAACAGACGCATATTGAATAGTGGTGGTTCTCCTTTAATGTATATCATACTACATTAAAACATACATGTGTTTGTTTATTAATTATATGCATTGAACACTTTTATGAGCACCCAAAAGGTACATATAAACTATGAAAAGGATACTATTGAAACACCACTGAACTGCTCATGTGTTGTCCACAAGATATTGTATCTTTGAGGATGAGCATTCTGACTGTACAGGTTTGATACCTGGATATTAGTTAACACATATATTTGGGTCTACTATGGATATGTGAATATTCCAGTAGAGGTATAGCTTTCTAATGCCTTGGAGACCTCCATCCCTAACAATTAAAGGGTTAAGAGTACAATTTAAAATAATGGGAGTTTTTATTTGTCCTATAAGGTGCATATGGTCTTCCCTACATTTGCATTTTGTGCATATGCTCCAAGCCTTTTTGTCACTTTGCATCAAAATACTAATTATGACCTTCTGGGGGGGGTCTGTTAAACCACATCAGTCCCCAGCACTAACCAATGTGGTGCAGGTGTATCAAAATATAAGGAAGAACACCATATTCAAGTGGCATGCCCAGAGGGTTTATTTTCTCTTGCCACTTAAAGAGGAGGAGAGAGAGAAACTGAAAATGAGAAGATCTCTCCAAGCATACAGAAAACCTCCTATATGCTTGAGGGAGGTCAGGGAATAGTTAAACACACATGTATCTCATTCTTTTCACTTTTGTCACTAATTTTGCCAAGTGGGACACCCATATGGTTAATTATTTCCTGGTGTTATACATTTATAACATACCCATTTAAATCCATGGAAATAATGTGTTTTTTTAATTTGTCCTCTGGCTATGATGAAGGTGGTTTGCCCCAGAACTGTACCTCTCTAGATTTTGAAATATGGCCCAAAGATACAACAGTAATTGAACAATGCAAAGGCAATTGCTTCTTCCTACTGCATAAATACAATCCTAGCAATATCAAATACCATACATTTCCCTGCAAGTGTTCCAAGTAAGACATTTTTAATGACAGGGAGCAATCCAACTCATTGCAATGCAATGTGTTGGATTCCTCCTTGGCTCTGAGATGGTTAATTTTACAACACCAAACAATCCTCCAGAGAGTCTATAATAGTAATGGCATTATGAATATATAATAAAAATTGTACTCACAATTATCTGTTTTGAGGTGGTTACATATACAAAATGTTCCCAACAATGTAGGGTTCACAGTTTCACAAAACAAAATGCATGTTCTTGAGCAAAAAAGCACCCGGTGATAGAGATGACATAGAGATGACTACCGAACTTCAAAACCTAAAAATGCTCATATACAGTAAAATATTTAGTCAAATAGTTATTTAAAAAATTTGCTCAGAACCTGCTTGCACATAATGTAAGGGGAATAATTATAAGTTTTGTTATCAATGTTTGTAGTAATTGTGTTACTTCTGGGGGTCATCATCAAAAGACCCAGCTTTAATTACCACTTATGCAGGTGACACACAACTGTACCTGGCATTTGGTTCAGGTGCAGAGGGTCCACATTCAGCTTACAGTGGATGTATGGAAGAGCTAAAAGAATGGATGAGTGGCAACTGGTTGAGGATGATCTCAGAAAAGACAGAGGTACTTATAGCGAGGATCCATCACATGACAATATCTCCTGTACATGAAAATGGACTTTGAACTTGGGGATCAAATGTGTTAAAATTGGAATGAGTGCAAAATCTTGCATGGCCTGAGATTAAAATGCCAGGAGTCAGTCATCATCATGAAATCCACAATTTTCTGTCAGAAGAACATAGCCAGGATAAATCACCTGATATCTCCAGAAGACCAACCCACATAGGTTCCTGCTTTTGTAGCCTAAAGACTGGACTACTGCAGTTGCCACTGTATTACACTTCTAGGAAATTAGCTACACAGACTGCAGGTGGTACAGAAAGCTGTAGCCAAGTTATTATCAAACCATCTATATTACAGTCAGGTAAAACTTGTCTTCTGCGATATACACTGGCTCTGGCCTGAAACATCACATATAATTCAAGTTTGGCTTGCTAACCTACAAAGTTCTACACTATCAGTGCCCCAGCTACCTAAAAAATGTACTTTATTATCAGTATTTATGCGAGGCTTTTAAGTTCAGCTTGTTTTTTCCTTTTGCCCATTTCCTCTTTTAATCCTCCCACTGCTGATCAATGGCAAATCTCAGAATTGAGTTGACTGTGTTGTGAAACTCCTATTACGGGAAGAAAAAGAGAGGGTTCCAAACTGGAATGTATGAGGAGCAGAGTTTCTGATTGTGGAGGTCCATCCCCTTCAGAGGACCCAGGGAAGCTTTCCAATTGTTTAATATATAAATATACATAATAAAATAACTTGGCACAAGATAAAGTAAATTTTTTTACAAGATGTATACAAAGGTAAAATAAACCATATTTTCCAGCACATACAGTTTGATGAAGAATATCCTCATAAGATCAGCGTGGTTTAAAAACAAGTACTTTAAATGTCAAGATATAGTTACTTTTCTGGTGTAGACTGCAGGATATAATAGAATCTCAGTGAGGCTAGTCATTGATCAGAAGCCTAAGGGTAATTTAAGCGCTTCTTTCAAATGGAATACTTGCTTGAGTGGAGCCACTGGCTATGACGTTTCTTGCCTCCAGAGAATAATATTTTGTGGTTTTATGCCAGAACTTAATAGCTTAAACATGAGACAAGGGCAAATTCTGGGTTTTTCTGTAAAAGGCAGAAGAAAGCAAACTAAAATAGCTTAAAGATCTGACATGTAATACAAAAAGAAACATATTAATATTATTGTGATATTATTATTGTGAATGTATTTAGATTAGATTAGATTAGATTAGATTGTAACATTTTAAAAAGATCCAACATATTTATTTCAGATATATTTCCCTGCATGTGATGTTGTAAAGAATAAAAATATTACTTATGCATTTTACAATATAACACATATAGTTGATGAACTGATGACGCTTTCAATTATGCTCATGATTTCAAACATTTTGCTATGAAACAGAGCTTATTATTTACAAATTTCCTGGGATTAAAGGAAAAAAAAGGTTTACTTTAACTGTCACTTTGTATCAAATAAGTGATTTGGAACACATTTTTATAATCATCTCTGTATGTTAGCTATTTTTCTTTCAAACTATAGTTCATGAGATATTGAGCTTTGTTTGTCAGTTTATGCAAATTAGCTAGTACTGACCAGCACAGGGTGCAAGTTGATATAGAAAAATATTTTGAAGGTGGTTGCTGAGACACTGACAGTTATTTTTTGGTTGTGGGTGAGATAAAGGGAGACATACCCCCCAAAAAAGTGTAAGACTGAGTTATAGCAAGCAACTAGTCAGACTGAGTGACATGAGACTGATAGTTCCCACCAGACAATACATCTGACTTGACAATCAAGACAAATATATTCCATATGAAAGAAGCACATTCATTACCCTTAGAGGCATGGTGCTGAGGGCTGGTGCTGCATGTTGCACCAGTAATTGCTATTTGCTTTGTTATTTTACTGAAATCTGCACAGACTTTGTTTTCTGAAAATAATTCAAGTCTATCCTGCACAGTATTGTAAAAATACCACTCTAATAGTTCTTGGGAGAGAGAGTTACGAAGTTAGTCTAGAGGCAAAGATTTTCATGAGGTTGTGGGGTGTGTGAATCAAAAAATGTGGCTATTGTCTGAGTAAAACTTATTTGAGCAAGGTGAAAGCAGGATTCTTTCTAGCCACATCCTCATTGAGAAGTACAACCACAGGTCTGACTGGAAGGGACACCAGAGGGGTCATGACTAGAAGCAACAGAAGCACTCCTAAAAGTGGATTGAACCTAGGGACATCTGTTTTTAGTGTCAGATAATTTTATAGCAATAACACCAAGTTCTTGTAATGATGGGCTAATGCAAGTATGGAGAAGGCTGACTCTGAGTTAGAAGTAGATGTTGACAAGAGTCATAGGGTGCCTGCTACCACCAGCACCATCACCACTGCCTCTGTCTGTAGTAGCAAAGTTCAGGTGCACAGAAGCCCATACCATCCTTATGCTACTTAATGAATGGAAAACTTTGAGAGACAGTCTCCTGAAGCTGTAGGTGTCATAAGCAAACCCAAAGTAATAGAAGAATGGCTTGTACCATGCTGTTTGAAGCTGGTTTGTTGTATCCTGACAATGGCTCCAACATCATAGCAGCTATGAGAAAGGCAGATTAAGTGTATATACCCAGCTTTATTGATGACCTCAAACTAGTGTCACTAGATTCTTGTCAGAATCCAAAATTGTCAAAGAAGTGGTGAATATGACTCACAAAATCTTATTTTAGCCACCACTACAGTACTCATAATTGATTATATTCCATGTAAGACTATAACCACCTGCACCATCACCAGCTGAAAATAGAAGTGTCTACTAGGTGGTATTCTACATTGTACACGTAGAATGTCTTTGCTTAACTGGAAGGCTGTGGAGTGTCAGAGACATTGCCATGATGGGGAGGAAATGGTTAATTTTTCTTTTAAATCAAATTCTCTGAAAATCTGTGTTTAAAATGTGTTTAAATTAGCTAATTCGTCTAGACAAAAGGGGCCTCTTTTTACCTAGATGGGAGTGAAAAATATCTAAGTGAGTTTTATGGTGATTGATATCCAGTTGGAGACAAAAAGTCTAAGACAAAGATATTCTCCCATGTGGGAAAGTCTAGTAGGGTGACATATTTATGTCAAGTCCAATGACCTTGTGGCCATTCTTATTATAAGATCCAGATCCAGATGCCATATGTAAAATTTTAATGTGAAGAAAGAGCGACATCTCCAGGCTAAACAGCGTTATTACTAGTGATTTGGAATTTTTCCATAATAATAGGTGTGATGTCACTGCATAATGAAATGGATCTCTATCCAATCAGAGGAGATTCTGATAAGGGTAATTTTACATTATAAATATGTAAGTTTTGACAGAGAAGGGGATTTTTCCTTTTGGTTCCTGGCTCTTCAATTCCTGCTATGTTTTCCTGAAATATACATGGCTGCATGCTAAAGAAATCCTAAGAAATCCACACTTATTGGACTGGTAACTATATATCTTTCCTTATTTAAATTCTGCAAAATTCAGAATCAAATATATATTTCTTCTGTATTTGGAGAAACTTAATTTTTTCTTAATTGGACTGGCCAACCATTTGGGATCAATTATAATAAGCTGTCTAATAAGCTGTCTTAGCTGTAGTAATTCTGAATTAAGTGGTATTCATTAATTTATTGGTAAATTGTAATATTTTGCCAGATAATAGTAAAATAGGTTACAGCAGTTAGATACATAGATACTTGTTATATATTAGTTAATATAATTCTTTATATTTCTAGGATAATATATTGCATTTCTGGAAAGGTTATATAGCTAATATTGATCTGGGGAATTCTTTGAATTCATTTATTAACCCTTTAACTGCTATTTGTCTGTGTATTTTGAGGTGTTTCTTTGGATTTCTTTGAGTGTTTTGGATCTAAACTTTTGTACAGTGAAATATTTTTAAACATCTCACTAAACAAAAGAAATAGCCATCTTAGGTGTGGCATCCTATATTTTACTAGTGATTTAACCCTTGGAGTACCCTATAGGTTTTACAAAGGACTGCTATAGTCATATTTGTGATATATGTTGCACGAAGTTTAATATACTGTCTAGACATATATTATTGGACTGATTCTAAGTATATTCTTGGTATTATCTATTATTGACTATATTAATTGCAATTTATATGTTTTGATTCAGAAGGTATGCAATATTTGAAATCAGTACATAATTAAATTATAGGGATCTATATCTGTGATTTTATTCCAGTTAGTTTCTCTAAATTTTGTTATTATATTTGGCATAAGGAAATTGTCAGAGGACCTGGCTTAATATTAAAGTTTACTCACCTGACAACATACCTTAAACCTCAATTAGCATAGTTTATACAGTTTCTGGGGCAGAGTTATTCATATACACTGCTGCCAACTGTATTTTATTAATTGTAAGGATCAATTATCCTTTTCTATGCTGCTGAGTGCAATTATTGTTATCTAATACCTCTGAATATACCAATGTGTGGTTAACCCTTCAATTGCTGGTAATCCTAATGGTGATAATTGTGGTTTAAGTTACTGTATATTTATTGTAATTGCTGGTCACTCACTTATATCATTGTTGTTTACACTTTATATATATATTATATTTTACTTAAATAAATTATATATATTTTCACACAAATATGCAGGATTGATTATTTTAATCAATTCTTTACTGTAAAGTAAAGTGTCAATACCTAATACAGTGTAAAGTTCTCAAATTTAATTTTATCTATTTATGTGAAGGTATCCAACCTAATAGGTTCTCTTGTTTAGCCCTTTCTTGGCTATTACCTTCAACATCATGAGACTTGTCACCTGGTCAGTAGTAGCTTATGTCAGATCTATGTGAACTCCTAAAGCCTTTTGAAGAGGCCACGTTTATGCTGTTACATGAATAAGTAAAATACTTCCACTTCCTCCAATGATTCTGTTCATAATAACAAAGCAGATATGAACCACCTGGTGACTGATATATTTGCCTGCTTTGAGCAGGATCCTAGAATAGCCCCTGTAAGAAGCAATTCTCCCAAAGCAAGTCTCCAAGGAAGAACTTGAAGCAAAAACTTGAATGGGAACTCTGCAGCTGTTTTAAGTTCAATATTCTATAATTAACACTACCTTCTGGACATTCAAAAACTACCGTAGTGGAAAGGTGCTCCTTGCCCATTCTGATTTTGTTTTAGCAATAAAAATAATTAAATACCTTCTGTTCTTGATTTCCATATCTGCACTCCTCACTAAAATGTCTTGTTCTTCCTATCCTCCACCCTCTCCTCCCCTCCCCTCTCTGTTTACATTTCTCCTTCACTTTATCTCTTCCACCCTCACCTCTACACACCAACACCTCAATTTTCCCCGCTCCAGCACTCCCCCACCCCACACAAACAAGAAACCACATACACAAAAACCATTATCTCATCTCTCTCTTCTTCTATTACTGGCAGCTGGAGATATTGCTCCAAACCCTGGCCCCCTCTCCTCTCAAAAACCCTCTACCTCCAGTAATTATAGGAACAATTCAAACCTAATCACCATTTCCTGTCTTCAGACTAAATTTCTTCGCTTTTCCTGCACTCTGGAATGCTCATTCAAATATTATTAACTAATATAACACTGTGCATGATCTCTTTTTTTCCCACTCCATCAACTTGCTCTGGTTTACAGGCAGCAATCTCCTATACTAGTCTCTCCTTCTCTCACACTCCTCTACACCCAAGTGAAAGTGGGTGGAGGTGTGGGACTGCTACTCTCTAAACACATTGTTACAAACCACTTTCTGTTCCCGCCTCTCTCTGCTGCTCCTCTTTTGAGTTGCATGCTGTCCATATCTTTGCTCCTGTCTCTCCACAGGTTGCAGTTATCTATCGCCCACCTGCCAACACCTATACACCTTCAAACTTTCTTTCTGACTTTGAATCATGGCTTTCCTTTTTCCTGTCATCAGACACATCTTTTCTTCTTCTGGAGAACTTCAACTGCCACTTGGATGGTCACTCAGTCTCCTGGGCAACCCGCTTTCTTTCTTTAACATTTGCGTTTAGACTACAACAGTGGACAGATGCTAGTACTCACAAGGATGGTCACTTCCTAGACCTTGTGTTCACTAGAGGCTGTGCATGCTTGGATTTTAATATCTTCCCTTTTCCACTATCCGACCACCAACTTCTAACATTCAGCACTGTTTATACACCTTTTGCAATCCCTTCTTCCTCTCCCCACTTCACAGTAACCTCAAAATCACTTAATCTGCAATCTTTCCCGAATACTGGAGTTTCATCCATTCCCACTAATCCTGACACTAACAACCTTGTGAAACCTACAACTCAGTCCTGTCCTCCTCTTTGAACCTGCATGCTCCCCTCTCTCTCCTATGCACCAGTAAAAAACCAATCCATGGCCATGGCTTAATAAGGACCCCAACTTCCACTGCTCCTGTACCCATTAAGCTGAACAACTCTGGAGAAAGCCGGGCTCTCTGGCAGACTTTCTCCACTACAGATTCCTATTTTCTCTACTTTTCACATCTAATCAGCCTCCTTCTCAAACTCTATACAGCCACAAGACTTTTCCAACTTTGCCAAAGCCAGTGTAGACTCCATCCAGGATAATATACTACCTTGTAAATACCCTCCTATGCTCCCTTGTTCCCCTCCTGCCACTCTGGTCTCTTTTTCACAAGGAGGACAAATTGACTAACCTCCTATTCTCCTCTCCCTCCATTACATGTGCACTTGATCCTTTCCTCCCCTTTCACCTCATCCAGTCCGTCTCCCCCACACTAATCCCTATCTTATTACAGATTTTTAACTCCTCCTTTGCCACTGCTACATTTCCTGACTACTTCAAACATTTCATAGTAACAACTATCCTCAAGGACATTTCCTCTGACAGTACCACACCCTCTAGATATCGACTGCTTTCTCTCCTGCCTTTTGCCTCTAAGCTCTTGGAACACCTAACCTACTCCCACCTGCTTGACATCCTTAAAGGGATAGTAACACTTCGTTTTAACTTTATTTTATTTTGTAGGCATTAAAAAAACATAAAGAATGATATAAGTCTTATCTCTCAAACCTTTATGGTTTATGAGATATTCACAAGCAAAGTTCCCCTCCCCGCCCCTTTTACCTAGTGTAAGCCATCTCTTCTCAGATGTGAGTCTGGTTGTATGACAGTACAGATAACAGAAGGGGACAATTTTCTTTGTATGAAAACAATGAAAGCCCTTCCCCCCTTGACAAGTTTTTCAGCTTTTTCCATTATCTTAATTGAAGATTGTCCCTCTCTGCAGTCTACCTGGGCACCTCCCTTCTGATCTGGTTGAACAGGGGGGGGATACTTTGTTTGTGAATATCTCTTAAACCATAAAGGTTTCAGAGATAAGACTTATATCATTCTTCATGTTTTTTTAATGCCTACAAAATAAAATAAAGTTAAAATGAAGTATTACTATCCCTTTAACACACACAACCTGTTCGACCCAGTACAATCTGGCTTTCGCACTGCTCACTCCACTGCAACTGCTCATACAAGAGTAGTCAATTGCCAAATCACAAGGGCACTATTCTATACTTATCCTTCTTGATTTCTCAGCTGCCTCATTCGGGCAGACTCTACTGTGCATGATTGCATCTCGTGAGTGAGGCCACACAAGACTGCATCACATGGAGCACTGGGGTAGCGGCCTCTTAACCCTTTGAGTGCCAGAGGGGTGCGCAACTCTTTGCCGGACCTTGGCCCGTGTACACGGGCTTTTACACTTTTAGTAACATAATAACAAAGTAAATTAGTTGGAGAACAGATGCAACTACATGTAGTTTAATCATCACCTCATAACCCAGAAAAATTAGATTTATATAAGCCTTCCTGCCAAAATAAGTACTACCTATTTATCTATTTACCAGACCTTCCTATTTTACCTACTAATAAACAGTATCACTCTGTATGTTCCCACATAAATGTGTCTATTGTATCTACCATTATTACATCCTGGGGCAAAGAATGTTACTTTTACTTTTCACTTACCACGTCATACATTATTAAAATCTTGGGAGCAGTGCAGCTTCTGCTTTTCTTCTGCCTGTCTCCCATACCCAAGGAATTGCTACAGTTGCACTGAACTGCCTCAGTGACACAAAGGAATCTCCGCTGTCATGTTCATTTTGTAAGGCGAAGCAAGTATCCAAGATAGTATATGTGGAGAACAGGGAGCATTGTGTCATTATTGATAGCAATAGGGAAAAAGATTAAGTGGGGATGACTTAGGTGGTATAATGAGCAGCTCTGTTTCAAACACCAGAATGTTGTGAAGTTTATATTTCCTTCTTGTAGCAATTTCCATAGTAAGTAAATACTGCAAAAAAGTACCAGTTTAAAGTGATAGTAATGTTTCACAGAAACAGCAGCTTAATTAATCTTCATAGTATTTGTGTCATAGAGAGTGTAATTTCATTACTGTGAGCTTTGTAGTTCAAGAGTAATTGAATGATTTTCCCCCTCTCACCCCTTTTACCTAGTGTAAGCCCCCACTCCTCAGATGTGGAATCCAGTCCATAGACCAGACAGCTCACATCAAGGGTCAATATTCTTACTTTGAGAACAATGAAAACCCTGCCCCCTTGACAGGTTTTTCAGCTTTTTCCCTTATCTTAATTGAAGATTGCACCTCTCTGCAATCTACCTCGTCACTCCCTGCTGGTCTAAGCTGAGCAGTGTTTCATCACTAAAATGGGTGGGAGGGGGATACTTTATCATTCAATTACTCTTGAACTACAACTCTGACAGAATTGAAATAACACTCTCCAAAGTCCAAATACTATGAAGATTAATTAGAGCTGCTTTTATTATGAAACATTACTATCCCTTTAAGTTAAAGTATGCTACTGTGGCTTTTTCCATAGTGGCCACACTGCTTTCTGTCATTTCTGATAGCCCATCTACAAATATGTATATGCTCCGATCAAGATTGTCGAAAAGTGGGCCTTCCTGTGGGAATTTCTGATGGAGATAGAAGACCCTGTATAGTATCTGGAAAGGTCTGTACACCAAAACTGGAGAGCTCGCCAATGCACCACATTTTATTTTGTAAATTTGGTCTATTATGTCAGGATACTATGGTCAAAATTTACTAAATAAGAATTGTTCCTTTAAATGTGTATAGGGAGTGAACTAAATGTTGTAAAGTTACAGTGCAAAAGGGGTTATGCACTAAGAGGGGCTATCACAGAGAACACTTCTCCAGTGATATCAATTCTCCAAGACCTGTGTTATTCTATGGAGCCAATGCACTAAGATTTCTACAATTTGGAAATCTTAGTGCATAAGGTCTATAGAATAACATAGGAACTGGACAAGTAATATCACTGGATATCACCTCTTTATCACGCTTTAAGTGTTGGTCACAGACAATCAACTAGGAACAAGACTGTTATAGAATTCAGCAGGCTCTATAGGAATGGTATCCTACCCAGTGTGCAATCTCTTTTAGCTCTCTAGTGCCTTACACAGAGAGTAAATATCTTAAAGCACATCATACTGATCATGTACACATGGCTGTCCAGTTACAAAGTACCAGGCAATTCTTCTCTGAAGAAGAAAAACAGACAAACCCAGATGTACATCTCTGCCTTGATGGGCTTTGTCATTGAGGATTAGGACAGGTATTGGACCACAATTGTGGGTAGGCAAAAAGTCCCATTTTGTTCCCGTGTTTCATGCTTTTGCGTTTTTTTTCCACTATTTGGCTAACACCACAGAATTTCCTACAAGAAGGGTTCCATTTTCACCCTAAGTTTTCCAACGGTGGTAAAATTTCCTGCCTCATTAGCATAAAAACAAAGAATTTTCCTCAATCCAGAGTGGTGTAGTTTAAGAGACAATGTGAACAGAAGCAAGCAGAGAGATGGAGAGAGGAAAAAAAGTAAAAATTAATATAAGATTTTATTTAAGTGTAAACTAGGGAAAACTCATGTAAAATATGTGTTTTTTTGCTTTTCCTATGGGAATTTTCAACCATAGAGAAACTCATAAATTTTCCAGTATTTCTATAAAACCACAGAAACATTTGGAAAAATTATGTTTTTCATGGATCCATTTCCCACCTATGTTTTTCAATGGGGCAAAATTTCCTGCCAACATATTATATACTAGCAATGTGTTATGGAGTTGCCGTCATGTAACTTACACAGACACGCATGCTGTCTCACACACACATTGTATGAAACATACATATGCAGACAGTGTCAGACACATGTACAGACACACACTTACAGACACACAACGTGTCAGTCTCTCACACGCATACATACAGAGAGACACACACACATATACAGATGCACACATTAAGTCACATATGCAGACACTGTGTGACACACACAGATATACAGTGTTTGAGACACATACTGGGAATATTAGTATGCTTCTAAGAGCTGTATATAATGTCCTAATTTACTTTAAAGAAAACTATCAGCTTTTACTTATGTTTGCCGATATGTAGAATAATGGGTAGAAACAGCACAAGCAGTTGATACAACACAGTTTCCATGTGTGGTGCCAGGAGACAGCTTCTTAACCCTTTGAATTGCAGAGGCTTAGGCAACTCATTGCAAAGCAATGCATTGTATACCCCTGTGGCATTGAAAAGTTGTGCAAAATTCTGACACTGAAAGGGTTACTACAACTCAGAAGAGTTACATATTCTATCAACTGACAAGTAATTATCCTTTTGCAAGCTACAATGAAAAGAAGGGGTGAGATGTAACAATTATCCAGTAACGTAAGGAATGTATAGATCGACCATAATACATGATGTGCTAGGCAGATACAATACATCATGCTCTGATAACTGATTATACCTCAGAAAAATCAGTTGTGCTTGTCTTTCATGCCACTATCTATTCCCACCCACTCACCCACCTCATTTTATCACATGGATTCTCCCAGTCTCTCAGACTTGTGGGGTCCAGAGCTTTCAGTGCTCAGACTGAATAACAAGAGAACTGGGAGCAACAGCACCAGCAGCATTTCCTGTAGTAATGCTCCAGAACCAGCAGCTCAGGCTGTATATACAGAGACAAATGGGGAGCAATTCCAGGGGAAGGCAACTGCTATATATGGTCACATAAAAATGCCCACTGTATTTGAATGGGTTTTTAACTCCTTCAGTGGTAGAGCTACTATAAAAGTACAAGGAAGTGCACCATAGTGGATTAAATAATCATGTATTTGAATGGGGCTTTTAAGTGTTTGAGGGCTAGACAGAAGTAGGATGCATAATATTTATGTTAGTGCGTATACTTGCATATCCTGGCCACACAACACAGCAGCAGCAGTGGGGAGAGAGTCCTTCAACCCATTACAAGATAGACTTGCATATCCTGTTGACACAAGACAGTGCATCACAGTGGGGGGAGCATCCTACAACAGATCACAGCATTGCCTTGCATATCATGCACACGGCATACCATATACAGGTGTATGCTGGGAGCTCTTGTAGGATGGCCACCCTAGTGTGTGGGTAGGATATGAAAATCTATAGTGTAATGGGTTGGAGGACATTATAGAAATGCAACTACCCAGTAAAAGAAAATATGAAAAGAAGTGCCAAAAGATACCTCATACACCATAACAGCATACTGTATGCATGTGCATGTATGTATATTTTTATTTATATAGTGCCAACCAGTGTACTTGGCATATTACAGTTTACATTTAGTATAGATGGGGTACATAAGTGCAGTGATTAAGTGCTTATATAGACAATCATAATGGTAACACCAGGTGAGTATAGATTAGGATAAAAGGTTCCTGCCCCATAGAGCTTAAACTTTAAAAAAAAAAAAAATAATAATAATATGGCCATAAAATGATAAGATTAACTTCATGACAAGGAACCCTGTTTTAAACAAGTACTAACCCTAAAGGGATAGTAATTTTTAGAAAATCAAGCAGCTCAGATCATTTGTTATATTGATTAATTTTACCTCTTTTCCCATTTTAAGTCCAACTCCCCTCAGATCCAACAGTGCACCACGACCAGGGACAATCTTCTGTCAGTATTAGGAAAAACCTGCCCTCCTTCTTCAAGGAAGGAAAGATTTTCCCTCGTTGTGATCTGTCTGGTTAAGTGACTTCAGATCTGAGGGGAGGCGGCTTCAGAATGGTAAAAGGGGTGGAAGGGGTAAAATGCAACATACAACTACTACATAACTATCAAGTAATGAACTTTGAGAGCCCCAGATATCAGGGATATTCAGTATAACAAACGATCTGAGCTGCTTGGTTTTATAAACATTACTATCCCTGTAATGTGCATTCCTTGTGAAATGAATCTCTCCTGCTTTACTTTTTATAAAGGAGACTTACTGATTAGCATTTTATGGTGTCCTAAGACAAGGACTGTTACACCTGGGGGTGGGAGGGTCCATGTACCAATAGAAGCTGGTCAAACTTCCAAATTTACCATTGCAGTCCAGGCTTTGGTAAGCAGAATCAAATAAAAAAATACTTTTAAAATGCTGTAATGCAATCAATTTGATAAAAATAACTTAAATCAATGTGTATCCACATTTACTCAAAATGAGTACTTTATCCCTTTACTTTGCAATGCATTGCATACCCCTCTGGCACTCAAATGGTTAAATCATAGCATATTTCATGCAGCTAATCATTGTTTGAATTTGAGGTTTTAGTCACTTAATATGGTCATAATATGCTATTGCTAAGCTTGCCACCACACCATTGTATCCCATTTTAAAGGGATAGTAATACTTCGTTTTAACTTTATTTTATTTTGTAGGCATTAAAAAAACATTAAGAATGATATAAGTCTTATCTCTCAATCCTTTATGGTTTAGGAGATATTCACAAGCAAAGTTCCCCTCCCCGCCCCTTTTACCTAGTGTAAGACATCTCTTCTCAGATGTGGATCAGGTTGTATGACAGGACAGATAACAGAAGGGGACAATTTTCTTTGTATGAAAACAATGAAATCCCTTCCCCCCTTGACAAGTTTTTCAGCTTTTTCCATTATCTTAATTGAAGATTGTCCCTCTCTGCAGTCTACCTGCAGGGCCGGATTTACATCTCAGGAGCCTGTAGGCACAGAAAGCTGAAGCGCCCCCCCCCCCCGCCAAAAAAAAAAAAAAAAGTTCAAAAAGTTTTGACTGAAATATTTTTCGATTAATCGGATAAAAAAAATGCTAATTTTTCATTATTTAAACTGATTTAATGAACAGTGTTAAAAACAAACAGCAGAATAAAAAACTTAACACATTAACATGTGTCATTGTTATTATTTTACTATGGGGTCTATGCACCTCTTTCTCCCCCCTTGTACTTCTCTCTCTCCCCCTTGTGCCTCTACTTCTCCCCCCTTGTACTTCTCTCCCCCCCTTGTGCCTCTATTTCTCCCCCCTTGTACTTCTCTACCCCCCTTGTGCCTCTCTCCCCCATGTACCTCTTTCTCCCCCATGTACTTCTCTCTCCCCCTTGTGCCTCTTTCACCCCATGTACTTCTCTCTCCCCCTTGTGCCTCTTTCACCCCATATACTTCTCTCTCTCCCCCTTGTGCCTCTTTCACCCCATATACTTCTCTCTCTCCCCCTTGTGCCTCTTTCACCCCATATACTTCTCTCTCTCCCCCTTGTGCCTCTTTCACCCCCATATACTTCTCTCTTTCTCTCCCCCTTGTGCCTCTCTCCCCCATGTACTTCTCTCTTTCGCTCCCCCTTGTGCCTCTCTCCCCCATGTACTTCTCTCTTTCGCTCCCCCTTGTGCCTCTCTCCCCCATGTACTTCTCTTTCGCTCCCCCTTGTGCCTCTCTCCCCCATGTACTTCTCTCTTTCGCTCCCCCTTGTGCCTCTCTCCCCCATGTACTTCTCTTTCGCTCCCCCTTGTGCCTCTCTCCCCCATGTACTTCTCTCTTTCGCTCCCCCTTGTGCCTCTCTCCCCCATGTACTTCTCTTTCTCTCCCCCTTGTGCCTCTATCTCTCCCCCGTACCTCTTTTTCACTTTCCTGCACTGATGACAGCCGGAGCGCAACCACTCCAAACGCGGAGACACCGCATGGAGCGTGAAGGGGTTTTCTTCCTCTGTCTGGGCGCCAGTTTTAAACTGGCCTCAGAACAGAGGAAGAAAATACCTGCACGCTCCACGCGGCGTCTCCACGTTTGGAGTGGTTGCGCTCCGGATGTCATCAGTGCAGGAAGACAGCAGTATCCGGCGGCTGTGGGGCTGCTGGGCGGCACAAAAAAAAAAGTGTAAAAAAACCAAAACGATCCCAATGACAGGCGCCCCTCTGTGGGGTGCGCCTGTAGGCAGATGCCTACTCTGCCTTATTATAAATCCGGACCTGTCTACCTGGGCACCTCCCTTCTGATTTGGTTGAACAGGGGGGGGATACTTTGTTTGTGAATATCTCTTAAACCATAAAGGTTTGAGAGATAAGACATATCATTCTTCATGTTTTTTTAATGCCTACACAATAAAATAAAGTTAAAACGAAGTATTACTATCCCTTTAAGCAAGTCCTAAAATGAATTTGACTATGACTAGCATTTTATTCTGTCCTAAAGACAATTAACATTGCCACTGGGGTGCTTGAACTAATAGAAATCTGGTCAAGCTCCCAAAATGTACCATTCCAGTCCAGGTTTTAGTAAGCAAAGCCAAAAAATGCATTTACATAGTGATTTAACAACACTTTTTTCTTTGAGTGTGCTAACCTTGACTGGAACAGTATAGCAACCTCTCCAGTAAGTCCAGTAAGCAGTCAGGGAATATGAGCCAACATAAGATTCCTATGCACAGAATTTCAGGTCCTGTATTCCTGGTAGCAACTGCCATGTTCACTTCCATGGACATAAAATTCAGAACTGTTTTTTCTTGAATAGTCAAAAGGGTTAAATTCATAAGAGCCATTAGAATTTGCTGGCCTTTGTAAGTTAAGTGAGGTGTTACTAGGAGGAGTTATACCCCCTTTAAAGGGATAATAATACTTCATTTTATCTTTATTTTATTTTGTGGTGGCATTAAAAAAACATGAAGAACGATAAAAGTCTTATCTCTCAAACCTTTATGGTTTGAGAGATATTCACAAGCAAAGTTTCCCCTCCTGCCCCATTTTACCTAGTGTAAGCCATCTCTTCTCGGATGTGGAATCCAGTCCATAAACCAGACAGATAACAGAAGGGGACAATCTTCTTCCTATGAGAACAATGAAAGCCCTGCCCCCCTTGACAAGTTTTTCAGGTTTTTCCCTTATCTTAATTGAAGATTGTCCCTCTCTGCAGTCTACCTGGGCACCTCCCTTCTGATCTGGCTAAACAGTGTTACATAAGAAAAAGGGGCGGGAGGGGGATACTTTGTCATTGAATTACTCTTGAACTACAACTCTGACAGAATTTAAATAACACTCTCCAAAGTCCAAATACTATTAGAGCTGCTTTTATTATGAAACATTAGTTTCTCTTTAAGTAATGTTGCTCCTACATGTCCTTGTAGAAAAAAGCAATAATGTTTCGGATTTTGCTTTCTACTGACATTGAAGATTTCTCTTGCATTCAAAGGGTTAACTTAAAACCCCATTTAAATAAATTGAAATTTCTATGGTAGCTAGTTTGACCTAGAATTTCTTCAGTACCAGTACTTCTTATTAAATAATCTTCTATATTTTACTTCATCTGGAAATAATTGCTAGTATGGGCATATTACATAAAAATGTTTAAATAAACAATTCTGTGAGATGACTGTCTAAATTATGAATGATTATTCCAAACTTTCAGTAAACTTTTTTTGGCATTTCTACAAGATGCCTTGTTTTTCCTAGCCAGACCACAAAAAGCTAAAATGATACTAAATGTAGCAAATTACTTTAAAATTAAATTTCCAGGTTCCTTTTTCAGCTATTTAGAATTTGACAGCACAGAAACATGATATTGAACCTTAATGTAATTTCAAGAGCCTGCACAACCTTATTAGGTTCAAAACAAATATGTTAGGAAAATAGAACCACTTTTCATTTAGGTTAGTTGATTGGAAATGTATTACATACACTTGAAATATGAATAGAACATAAGCCATTGGAATCAATACTGTTAAAACAGTGTATTAGTAGATTCTATCAGTTACCAAGAAACATAGGGTCTGCTGTATAAAAGCCAAATAAGCTGTTCCTGATGAAATAATTACTTATAAACCCTTTGAGTGCCAGAGAGGCACACAGCAAATTGCAATGCAATGTGCTGCACACCTCTCTGGCACTCAAAGTGTTAAGATAGGCAGTTTTTTTATTTCATGTTTGCGTTGTATGATAGTAATAGCTTTTATTCTTTATACTTGATAAGGTTACATCATTCTGAGAAAAAGCCAGAGGGTGCTAGTTAATAGCAAGGGCTAACCTCTTCCACATATGAATACAATACATACATCTGTTATCAAAGTGTACTATAAGGAGTCACCTGTTCCCTTTTTCTGCCGACACTTTTGTGTGATTTACCAGTATGAGGTCCAGATAGTATCCCTTATAGTGCTGTTGGGGCGGAGTCCTAGAAATGGAACATCCAGATCTACAAAGATCTAAGCCTGGGGAGATTCTAGACTGTCAGATGTGAACAGCTGATTATCTTTGAAGGGTGTTTGATTCTGTATTATTAGAATCTTTTACCTTCAGAGAAAGTTTGTACTTTTTTCTTTTTCTATGTATGCAGTGAAGATTTGTGTGGAGTGACACAACAACACTTAGAGAAACAAATCTTGCACTATCTTTCTATTGAATTACTATTTAGCTGATGAACCTCATGAACTTTATTTGTAAACTGTCATTTTGTTTTGAGTGCATAAATTACAGTATGTAAATGTTATTCTAACAAAGTCTGTATGTGTGCAAAAGTATAGCTCTGTCAAACATCTAGGTATACTTTTTGGGAACAGCTGCTATATATTCTTGTTCATTTCAATATTGTAAGCACTAACCAAAATTATCCATAGAACTACACACTGCCCCCTCCTGCAATGACCCACACCCTATATAATAATTTGCTAAATGTGTGTTTGTCAGAAGCCGTCATGAGCAGTAGAGACGGCTTCATGTGGTGCAGTCATGCGCACTACAGACTGCCCGCGCCATGGCTGATACGGTGCACCTTTGGTGTGCAGAGAGGACTACGGCCTGAATTCGTAGTGCCCCGCTCTGTATCAGCCGCGGCACGGGCAGTCTCTACATGAATGACTGCACCATGACCGTTGCTGGGTGGCGCTGTGGCCCGTGTACATGGGCTCTTCAACTAGTTATGTATATAAGCACACACTGTCACCCCAACACTGCCTCTCATTATACATAGAACCACACACTGTTGCCCCAGCATTGCCCCACATTATTCATAGAACACATTGTCCCCCCCACTACTGACACAGGTTATGATGAACCACACACTGTCCCCCCTAGCATTGTCTCACATTATCTATAGAAACACACACTGTCCCCCCATCTTTGTCTACTCATAGAACCACATATATTGATTCCCCCATCAATGTACAAGCTAATACACAAGTAAAATTGCACTTACCTCAGGCTCCTAGCTATGTCCCACTACACTGTAAGTCATAGAAACACACTAATGAGTCTAAGCCCCCACGGAACTGGCAGAAAATTCCAGAGGATTTGTAAAAAGGCAAACATTATAGCCTTTTTTAAATTAGAGTGAACATTTGCAGGAAAAGTGGCAAATTGCTGGTGAAAGTATTTTTTGCCCATCTGTGTGATTAGATGTGACAAGCATAATGTTTTCTCTTCAAAGAATTTTTTGTTAATTATCCTCAGGGTCCTAATGGAATAACTATTTTCAGTTAGAGGGAGCCACTTTTGTGCTCTCTGTTTTCTATGTGCACCTAGCTTTCCTAGCATCCACTCATGGGTGTTGCTCCACATCTTACTAAGTAGGGATGGGATCAAAAAGTCCTGTTGTGTTCCCGCAGGAAATTTTGCAAAAAAAGCATGGTTTTCTGCTTCCCAGTGGTAAATTTCTCCCATACAGAAACATGTAGCTTTATTGCCATTTCTCAAGGGGCACAGAAAAAATCATGAAGATTGTCCCTCCAATGTTACTTAATGAGGTGAAACGTCCTGCCAATATACATAATTTCCTGCACTCTAGTGTGGCGCATTTTAGGAGAAAAGTAGAATGGAATGAGACAGAGTGAAATAGAGAGAGAGAGAGAGAGATACATTACAATTAAATATTAAAAAAATAAAGCAGTTATTTAGTAGTTCATAGGTTTGGCTGGCACTATGACCACCACCACTTTAGTAAAAAAAAAAAAAAAGAGAAGCTGGATGGACCTTGAGGCTATTGACTCACTGAGGAGAAGTTGTCACTACCACTGGCAGTGGTACCACCTCTAACGGGACTGGGAGTCCACATTCCACAGACCACTACGAATGTTTATAAAAAAAAAATATATATATAGAGAGAGAAGCTGGATGGACCCTGAGACTAGTGACTCTCTGAGGAAACATGTGTCACTTACACTAGCAGTGTCACCACCGCTAAGTGAACTGGGAGTCTACAATTCCCAGACCCAATGAGTCCCTGAACATGGGCCCTCCCTTGTGATCTGGGGGCGGCAGACTTTTTCATCTGTCTAAGCAGTAGGATGGTGATGAGAGGGCTACTGTGCCACAGTCTGAGCACCATGGCAACCATGGGACTGGCTTATTCAAGTAACAATATGGGACCAGGTCCTGATCCACTCGCCATCAATAATTCTGGTAGCTACAGTGATGATTTTGAGGCAGCAGCATCACCTGCCCCAGCCAGTTAATGTGCTTGTGGAGGATAGAAGAGGCCATTCTTCTCCACCTCCCCCTCACTGAAATCATGGATGTGTGTGCAAATATTTTTCCCTTGGGGCAAGCACAGTACAGTCAACTGCAACTGTACTGTGCACTATTTGGGAAAAAGGCGTGAAAAAGAAAGGACAAACCTTGGCACAACAGTCCAGATTAAGAAAAAATGTCCTCTGGCCTTGTATATGTTGCAAGCCTGACTCCTACAAAAGATTGAGGACTGGTTTTTGGCAAACCTGAGACATGCAAAACATTATTTACTCTAGGATTGTGTTTGGCTAACCTAGCTTTTCTCTCTGTAAGTCTGCTGTTGTGCTTGCAAATCATTAGTTTAAAAGAGATTTAAAAAAAAAAAGAAAGAAAAAAAAAGGTTAATGTAACTAGGGTTGCAAAATATAAACTGCTTGATTAAACCTCTGTGAAGGAGAATTTTCAAAAAGAGGTGACAGACTGCTAAGCTGATATAATAAACAAGAAACACAGTAACTAAAACAACACAAGGGTAAACTGCAAGGTAGACCCCAGTGAGCCAGATGCTAGAGGGCGATTAGCTGGGGTTTGAGGCTGTCTGGCGATGACTACTCCCAATGCTGCCTTGCTGAGACATAAGCCTAGTTAAAGATGCTGGCAGCAAGGTCAGAATAGTGCCACCCGGAGGAGCCGGTCCACAACCCAGATGGCAGTCTAGAGAACAGTGATGATGAGATCTTACTTATTTTAGCCCAAAAAGCTAAATCTATCATCTGCAATAATGTACAGTTCTCAATACAGTGTTTCTGATAGATAATGAAAACAGGTGGATTTGATTCAAGTTTGTATGTCTTTGTTTTAAAATGAATAGAGAAACTGCATCATAGTAAAAATAAATATAAAAAAATAACAAAATATCTAACATTTCTTGTGAGGTATCTGAAATAGCAGTGGTTAAAAATGTATCCAAAATGCAGAGCTGTCTTTCCACTACAACTTCTTCCTCCAACACCAGAGTACCTGGTCTAACCAATAACTTTTCATCAGTAATATGATTGCATTATAAACAGTTTAACTAGGTAATGGTACATATATATAGCTCTCCCTTCTTCTCAATAGGTTCCCCACTTCTCTTGGGAAGGTCTGTAAAGTGATATAATATCAAATCCAAAAGAATTCTTGAATACTTACAAGATTCCCATGTTCTTTAACAAAGAGAAACCCTACAATGGTGTTTTCTATAGAAAAATATATAAGTTAGAAATAAGAGAAATAGATGCACCACCCTATCGAGTGTAATTGTGTCAAATATCTGATGTGGTAATGTGCTTGAGTGTATATCAGAAATATACAAAAAAAAGAAAAGGTACCAAACCCATACCATACATTCAACAGCAGGCTTTAACACTAGCAGAAAATCATAAGTAAATAAAATGTAACCTTTATTATATTTATTAAAAATGTTAAAACAATAAAAGAAAAAGCACTGTGAGTAAGCTAAATGGTAATAAGTGTCTGGTAAGGCTGTTGGCCTAGCTGTTACCAAATTATTTTTGATTTTTGAAACATTTATCTAATTTGCTCTATCTATAATTTTTTAAGCTGTCCCTGTCTTTACACATCACGTACCCACACTCACTTTAACCATCCTGAGAACTGGCTAGCACTGATACTCCTTAACCCTTTTAGTGCTGGAAAGGCATCCAGTGCATTGCACTGCAACGCACTAAATCCCTATCCGGCACTCAAAGCGTTTAATCAAGCAACTCCAGCTCTTTGTCTTTGCCAGTCTACTTGTACACCAGTAGCTAATGTCAAAATTTTAGCAGCTTTCTCTTTTTCTCCCAAGGACTTCAGTGTTCATTTTTACAATAAAGTACAACCAAGGACTGCAGTGTTAATTTGTACAGTAAAATACAATATAGACCCATTCGCTTCAGAAACAGAATCACCAGCATCAAAACTATAATAAATCACAGCACAGCAGCAGGTGCAGCACCCGTGTTAACCATACAAAACTATGTTTGTGCCTCTTGTTTTTGTTTGTGAGGATGTAGGAGAGTGTGAAGTACAATATGGCAAGTTATACCTCTCTATATGTCTTGTCCTAAATGTATGATGTATTATGTCTATCTATGAAGTATCTGACTGTCACTCAGTGTCAGTTAAGTCTCAGGCTCAGCCAGCTCAGGTTGGAATGAAGGATCACTGACCTTTTTGACTGTACTTCTCTAAACTAGTTAGCACAACCATATAGCAGCTTTCTCTTTCTTGCAAGCACAGGCTTACAACATGCAGTAAAATGACACCAGCTTTATACTGGCAAGACAGAATAGTGGTAATGCATGGTAGAAACTGTTCCCTTGGGGGGGCTTACATTATTTCAGTGATTTCAATTCAATGGAAAAAGATGAAAAGAGCAGAAAATGCCACCTTTCATAAGAATTCCTACAGAAGGCATTTTGCTTTTGGAGAGAACATTTTTACCCATCCCAGATATTAATTACATATTACTGTAACGGTTTTTTAGGACACTCAGACACAGAAGGTTTAGGTAAAAACACAGTTTTATTGAAAACACAGAAATTAGAGTAACCCACATGGGTCCAGTATATACAGACAGGAATAATACTGACACAGGTCAGGTTACAAATAGATTTAGTAACCCACACGGGTCCAGTGAAACACAAAGGTACAACACTGCCACAGGTCAGGTTACAGTTCGTGTGAATCCTAGAAGAGACAGTCGAGAGACGGGTGCTATTAGGACAGGCCCT
The DNA here is from genome assembly GCA_037306005.1 of Rhinophrynus dorsalis. Lineage (NCBI taxonomy): Eukaryota > Metazoa > Chordata > Amphibia > Anura > Rhinophrynidae > Rhinophrynus > Rhinophrynus dorsalis. Next base: position 400,158,696 of record CM074718.1, read on the forward strand.
AATAGGACTGAAGCCCTCAGGACACTCTCTCCGCAGAGAGGGACACAAAGCAACAGAGGTCACACGGAGATATACGAAGGCCCTGGAAGTGACAGACTGCCAGAACATTCAAGAATGACTGATAGTGTATAGCAAGGAGTAACGCCAATATAACCTGCAGTACACTGTGACCCAAAGTGCAACCGCACCAACCCCAAGGGGTTAAACAACCGAGGACTAACAGAAGACAGTGCAAGCACTGGAGGCACGTACTCCAATCGAATCACCGGATGGAGCGGGAAATCAGGCCAAATCGGTACACAGAGCAGGAACGTTAGACAATCCGGGTCAGTACACAGAGCAGGAATGTCAGCCAGGCCGGGTCGGTACACAGAGCAGGAACGTCAGCCAATCCGGGTTGGTACACAGAGCAGGAACGTAGTCAGGCAGTCCGGGTCATACACAGGATTCACACAGAAGTCTGGAGCAAGTGCTTGCGACAGGAACACCACGAAAGGGCATTGCAGTAGTGACAGGGCTAAGTATATAAGGGCTAGCACTGGACGGAGAATACCCACAATAGCCAATAAAAGGAATCAGGAAGTAGCACTGAGTCACAATGTCGCCAGCGATAACATGGGCACCGTGATAATTACTCAAAGGAGGGATTCCAAACCCCTCTTCTACCCCCATTTAGAGGAGGAAATAAAATATATCAAAATAAATTATTTTGAAATCTAAACTCCCCTTGCTAAATTGGGGGTAGGGGTAAATCACGAGGGAAGTCCCATTCCCTGTTCAGCTACTGGAATATAAATATTTCCAAATACCACTGTTAGCATGGCAAGTATTATTAGAAAATGACAAAATAAAAACATGTATTTTCTTTCTTAACCATGTATGGCTTTTTATAACTCATATAAATGTGTGCAGTGGAAAAAAGTATCTCTTGAAGCAGAGATGATCAGAAGGACAGTTATGTTTTACTTAAATTGAGTTTGTTTCTGTGTTATTCTGTGTTATTACATTATTTATAATTTATTAGAGAAACAGATGTTTACCGAGAAAACAAAAACTGATTCCCTGAATAACCAACAGTTTACAAGCATTTGTATCACAATAGAAACAAAGTGTTTTATTACCAAGTTAAATTACATTCTTATAATTTTCTTAACCTTTACTTCAGTCATGTATATTAGAAAAACAGATGGCTCTCTCCAGAAGGTCAAATCCATTACTACAAAAAAATATAATCAGTTTAAAGAATAAAAATATATTATTTAATTTAAGTTAGCTTAACATATTTTATGATAATTTATGAAAATCGTGGACTGCTCAAGCTATAAATCATGACCATTCCACCTATCTCTTGTTTCAAAGCAATAACATCTTGAGATTACAATTCTGTTGTCACAGCAGCTTTTAGATTTTCAATGTACATACTTAATCTTCTTATATTTAATGGTGGTGTTAAAATGTTTAATTAAAATAAAATGAAATTCAAACACTTGCAAATTCATTATGTCATTCAGTATGCAATTCCCTTAGAATTTCAGTTGATGAAATGGGAATGACATTTTACTGCTTACACATCTATTTCAAAAATCCTATTTAATATTGTCCTATGGATAATATGTTCAATTAATAACAATGCCAATAAGTTCTGTTTTTCCACTTGTCCTTTCATTTTTGTAAAAGAAAGGTTTTCCATCTTTCTTGTTCATTTTTCTGTTGAGTCGCCTAGGTATTGTAAGTTTTTTTTTGCCTTGATTTGATTGTTCTCTACTATACACCCCTTTGTATTTCTGTCAATGTGACACTGATTCTCTGCACCGTCTTGAGAAACTGGTTAACATTACCTTTTGTGAGATCTAAGTAGTTGTGCTGTATTTTACTGTGAAAGCTGGGTCATTTGATTTGAGTGTTATTGCATTTGATAGCTGCCTTCAGGGAATGTCTTTTTAAAATGTTTATTTCTATATATTCTTGTCGGTTGTGAGGATAGAAGGCAAAGAAAGAAGCCTTGACTTTCTATAGCATGGCATCCTAATGAGATGACAGTCCTTAGTGTTTATTAAGTTTTCATATGCCTGTGGAATACTTTTTTTAACAGAAAAGATCAGAACTACAAACGTATTTGAAATGAATAATTTCCTTGGAATAAATGTGCTGATAAGCCTGCAGTTCAACTCTAGGGCTGAATTATTTGATGGCAAATCTTTGCTTTGAGTGACACATTGCCAGAAAGTGGCCTGTGTGTTGTTATCTTTGGTTCACATTTTGCATCTTTCAGATTGAGAGGAGTCATTTGTTTAGAAACAAATATATGATTTTTTTAGTGTCCTCAGAAGATTATATATTCTGTAACATATACCATAATTGTTTAAGTAACATTACTGTATAAGCATGTTTATAATTGAAATATTAAAAATTATAAATAATTATATATTCATGTTAAAATATTTATTATAGTATATAAATAATTGAAAGAGGATATTTCTGGCTATCACAGTAAATAGCCCACATACAATGCATCCAATATTAAGCATGTGACTCACCTCTTACAACCTTCCATTAATATTTTGTCTGTTTAGAAGTTTTGCTGTATGTATGCATTCAGCTAACTGAATGTCCAGATTAAATTGACCCATAAACTGGATGCTGCCCTTTATTGTATTTTGCCCATCTCTCTCCTAGGCCCATTTATATTACCAGTTTTCACTTCTTTATTTAACAATAATACATTATTTGGGGTTTCAGTTAGGGGTGGATGAAAGGTCCCATTGTGTTCCCATGAGAGAGTCCATGAAAACCACATAATTGTCCACTTTCTCCCTTGAAAATCTGCCCTAAATAAACCCCTTAAAGTTTTCTCCTTTTTCCTCTACTTCAAAATGTTCTCGTTATTTTTTCAAAGGCTACAAATTTCTCTTCTGTTTATTTACTTCTACTTCCTATTTTTGTGCCAAAAATATGACTTTTCCAAAAAGTCAAATAGAAAACTAAGTAGATAGAGCGGGTGCTAGGCAATTGTCTAGTCATTTACTGAGCAAAATAAGGTCAGCAAAGGCTCAGCCTGTTAGCTAAGAGTATGAGCAGACATCTAACAAAGAAAATGAGTATGCATCCAGTGAATCAGAGGAGGAGGAAGTGACCAACACCTGCAAGGGTCTGGGAGCCCTGATTCCCCCAATCCAATCATTCCCAGTTCCCCAACATCATCCCTTGGAATCTGGAGGAAATTTGTAAGCAGGGCAGAAGTGGGAAGCAGTGTGAGCAGCACAGGTCAGCCGCCTATGTCTGCTATTACTGTTGCCAGTGTGCCTTGTGATACTCAGGAGGAGGATATGATGGCAAATGAGACAGCAGGGGACCCTAAGTCACACTTGCCATATGCAAACAGTCCCACTACTGCCATGCAGCAGGTAGAGAGTGTTGGGGGTGAGGTAGGGGGTGATGGTGAAAGCAATGAAGATAATTATAGAAAAGTAGCTGTTGTGGATCCTCCTGCTTAGGTTGAAGTCATGACACTAAGCAGCCAGACTAGCGGTCAAGGGAGCCCACAACATCCCCATAACCCTGTCATTCCCCTTCCCCTGGCATTGCACCTCTGGGACATGATGCTAAAGAAGGTAGAACTGGCTAGCAGTATTAGAATCATTACAGGTCAGCTGCCTGAGCCTGCTGTTAGTGCTGCCAGACTGCCTTCTTCACCTCAAGAGATGGCAAGTGCAACTCTCATAGAGCAGCAGCAAAGTGGGACTGGTGGTGGTGGTTTTGGTGATGAAGGTGATGGTGGAGCAGCTGGGTGGAATAGACAATAAGGGCCTTTTTAGCAGAAAGCAAGAAAGAATGGGAGACAGCTATGCAAAAGGGGATGGGCATCACCACCACTACCAGCAGTGAGATTGCAGAGTTTGCTGCTGCCATAATTCCTGCTGCTGCTGCTGAGCTGAAAAGGCAGCAGGATGATGAGGATGAAGCGCAAGATAGTGTGTCACAGACCACCATGGTCAAAGTGGGCATGGGATCCAGCAGTTGTGATGCGGGACTAGGAATAGTTCTATTGGGGATTCTGAGGCAGCAGCTGCATCATCCTCTGCCCCAGACAGTGAAGTGGATTGTGGAGAAGAAAGAGGATATTTTTCTCCACCTTTCCCATCCCCCCTGAGGTGTGGGATTATTTATCTCTTGGTGCAGGCACAGTGCTGTCATCAGCAATGTACAATCTGTGACAGGTCACTGAAAAGGGGAAAGGAGGGGACATACCTTAGCACAACTGCCCTGATAACACATATGAAATACAGATACCATAACATTTATATGAAGCATGTTAAAGCCAAACCTCCAAAAAAGAAATTGGAAGCTGCTGTTGCTGTACTCCCTGCCTCTCCTCAAGGGCACCAAGAATTATGGCTGAAATCTAACCCAGCCTGAGCCTGAAAGTTCAAAACACCTGTCTCATGATCAGCTTCTTGTGCTAGGGTCTAGACGCACTGCTGTTGATCCCATTCCCTTGGAGCTGCCTAATCTACTGCTGCTTAAACAACTCATCAGCAAAAACAGCAGTTAAAAATCCCACAATGACACTGTAGCATTTTCCAATGGCTAGTGGCCAGTGGCCATCATAATAGGACCAGCTGGGCTTGCTCTTTATATAAACTACTAGCTTATAAAAACAAATCTTGAGGGCTTGTCTCTAACAAGTCCTAAAAAGTAATTGTTTCCTCAGGGCCTGTGCCTCTAACAAACCTGAGTCCAACAAATCATCACTGATTCCTCAGGGCCTCTGTCTCTAACAAACCTGAGTCCAACAAATCATCACTAATTCCTCAGGGATTGTGCCACTAACAAACCTGAGTCCAACAAATTGCCACTGATTTTTCAGGGCTTGTTCCACTAACAAACCTGAGTCCAACAAATCATGACTGATTCCTCAGGGCTTGTACCTCTAACAAACACGAGTCCAACAAATCATCACTGATTCCTCAGGGATTGTGCCTCTAACAAACCTGTGTCCAACAAATCATTGCTGATTCCTCAGGGCTTGTGCCTCTAACAAACCTTATTCCAATAAATCATCACTGAATCCTCAGTGCCTGTTCCACTAACAAACACAAGTCTAACAAATCATCACTGATTCCTCAGGACTTGTGCATCTAACAAACATGAGTCCAACAAATCACTGATTTCTCCAGGCATGGGCCTCTAACAATAAATCTAAGTCCTACAAATCAATGTTTCCTCAGGGTGTGGACCTCTAAAAACAACTAAAAAAACCCATAAAACATTGTATCAAAGGCATCTGAGGAGGGTGCCTGTTTTGGTGGGTGGAGTCTGGGGAAATAATGAGTTGAATAGGGATTTTTTTTGGGGGGGTTGTTGACTGATATTGGGGGGACAGTTAATAAAAAATAAATTAAAAATAAACTAAGAAATTGATATGTAACATGAAAGTGACAGGGAGCGGACCCCCTGATGTGAGCTGCCACTGAGGCAGACCGATAGCTGATGAGATAGTCTATTTTGTAGAGGATGATATGTAGGACTTGTTGTTAGAGGCCCAAGCTGAGGAAACATTTATTTGTAGGACTTAGACTTATTAGAGGAACAAGCCCTGAGGAAACATTGATTGTAGTAAAGTAAACTTGTTTTAGCCTAAGCCCTGAGGAAACATCGATTTGTAGGACTTAGACTTATTAGAGGCACAAGCCCTGAGAAAACATTGATTAGTTGAAGGAAATTAGACTTGTGTTAGGCCCAAGCCTTGAGGAAACATTGATCTGTAGGACTTAGGCTTCTTAGAAACAGGCCCCTACGCCAGAAGGTCATGTTGTGTTGGCCAGTGATCATTGTCAAATGCCCCTGTGTAATTGCAGAATTTGTTAACTGCTGTTATTGCTGCTGCTGCTGCAGCTGCTGAGTTATTTAAAGAGCAGGAAGATTAGGCCGCTCTAAGGGAATGGTATCAACAACAGCAGTAACATGGGTTGTGGATGATGAAGGTTACACTTGCCACTACTAGCTCCAGTAATGTGTCAGAGGCAGAAGCAGCACCATAACTAGCCCCCACCACTTCAGGTATATGTGGAGAAAAGAAGCTGACCAATAATGCTTCTCCACCTGCCCATTCCAAAATCCAGGGTGTACTGTTAGACATTTTTCCCTCAAGAGCAGGAACTGTGCCTCTCATCAGCAACTGCAATGTGCACAGTGTGTAATAAATAAGGACTGGTAACAATGGGTGTAACGGAAGCTAAGAAAGGACTGCGTTGCCTCCCGCCATCGTTCCTGAGTCTCTCCTTCCCGACGCCGGACTGGCGCTGTTGGATGCACCAGTCGAGCAGATGAACAGTCCCGTTGTCGACTCGAAGAGGCGTCGAACCCTGGTATAGTTGACCCTATGTCGAAGGGTGCGTGTCGAGGAGGGTTGACGGGGCTCCCAAGCAGTCAAGGGTCGCAGGCTGGAATCCCAGGCAGTCGAGAGTGAGGTCTTGACTCCCGGTCGAACGGCGAGCAGGGAAAATGTCACAGGAACCAGGTAGCTGTAGTCAAGCAGATTCAAGCACTCTGCAAGCTCGAATCGGATGATCTCCGGAACTCAAGAAGAAGGGGAAGCTGGAGTCCACGTCGCTGCCTGACAGTATATGGAGTCTGGTCACAGGAAGCTGGCAGCAGACTGTCGACGATACAGGATACTCAGCTCAGATGGGCATCAGAGTGGCCTCTTTAACCATAAGAACATAAGACACCAGATATCCGCTGTTCACTCAGAAGACTGACTCTTTATTGGTACAAACCACACATATTTATACACGAATCTTACATTGGAATACATGGACCAAGCAGATACAATAGTTACATAATTCAATCACAATACAGTAGACAAAAGGCTAACAGCAGATGGTCTAACAAATACAATGACTCAGACATGATTACATTTCAAATACAAAAGGGATGATGAACTCAGACAACGGATACAAAGACTTGAGGGGCTTGAATAAATTACTACATGGCAGGGGGTCTTACCACAGTACAACATAGTCAATGGCTGGAGTGGCTACAATGCACATCTTAGGGACAGTGGCCCAAGGTTGCAGCCTTTGTTTGACTACTTTGAATGCCTTGCTCTAACCTTGAGCAAACCCTGAGCTGCCTACAGTTCCCCAGCTTAGGCTATAGAAGATATTTGCATGCCTGCTCCAGGGTTTTCGAGTGACCCAGCTTTCGCCCACCGCCGAATGTTCGATCCGGTGGTGACAATTGCACACCACGCAGGTATCCTCCAACGGGTAGTCGGAAAGTGTGTAAGCCCTCGACAACAACGATACGTTAAACATAGACTATCCAACAGTACATTAAACACAGTTCATGAACACAGGTTTTTAGCCAGTCTCTCATTTATGAATGTGAATGTTTTACTCTCCTAGCACAGGGCAGTTCTGTGCACAAAGTTCTGTTCTACTGCCTTTTCACATAAAGTAGGACACAAGTCTTTTATCCAGGATAATGGCTGGCCAGTTCGTACGACAGGGCCCAGAGCAGAGTCCAAACAGGGCAAAATGTCCACAGTCTCTGGTGTTTCTTGGTTAACAGTCTCAGGCCCAGACAAAGGCTCCAGTAATGGACTAAGCTCCGTTACAATGGGCACATCTGGACTCACGCCAAACAGCTGGCATAACTGTAACCGAACACTGTGATGCTTGGGGTTCCCAATGTGAAATCAAACCACCACAAATCAAGTACTACTGCTGTCATTATGCCCTTTGTTCACTCCCCACTAAGGAAACATGACAATTTACAGACAGTTTAATAATAATGACGAACCCTCCCTGCCACCAGCTTAGCATATTCTGGGGGATGGAATTTCCTCAGATGCCTCTTTATGCCCTAGTTGCGATTATCCTCCACCACACTGTCATGTGTGGTCAGTGCAGTGGGTGAACAGGCACGGCCACATTCTGACATGTACTGAATGGCTATCAACCGGTGGAGGATGAAGGAGATGGATTGGCAGAAGATTTAGTTACAGTAGAGCAAAGAGGTGATGCCATCTGTTACTCGCCATCAAACATTCAGGCTCTGGTTGGGTTTCTCTATTTTTTCTCCTCTTTGACTTCCACCTCACCTCATGTTGCCTTTGGGAGGAGTCAGGGGTACAGCAACAGCAGTGCCCGATTTCTTTGGTAGGTGTTTGGCTTTAACGTGTTTCACATAAAAGTCATGGTGTCTGTGTTTCATATGTGTTATCATGGAGGTTGTGCCAAGGCACATTACCTCCTTTCCCCTTTTCACTGACTTGTCACATGATAGCACCATGCCCACCCAAAGAGAAAAATAATCCCACACTCAGGACGTCCGGGGGGAGGGGAGAAGAATGGCCTCTTTCTTCATCCCCTCCACATTCCCCTTCACTGGCTGGGGCAGAAAATGTTATTGCTGTTGCTGCCTCAGAAGCAGAAATGCAACTAGAACCAGGAGTATGGTTGCTTGCAAGTGGAACCTATCCTAGCCCTGCATCACTGGACCCCGTTCCCACTGTGTCCACTGTGGTCTGTGGCACACTAGCCTGCTCCTCAGAATCCTGCTGCCCTTGCAACTCAGCAGCAGCAGGAATTAGAGCAGTAGCCAGCTCCGCAAATTCCAAAAGCTCACTGCTGTTGGTGGTGGTGGTGATGTCCATCCTCATCCCTGTCTCCTATTTCCTTCTAGGTTTGGGCTAAAAAAATGCCGTTAATGTCTCTTTCACCCCAGCTTCTCCACCATCATCATCACATCACCAGTCCCTCTATGCTGCTGCTGCTCTATTAGAGATGTCTAGCCGGTTGGTGGAGGTGATGAGAAATGTAACTAGACCGTCCCCTAATGTCACACTTGCCATCTCTTGTTGACTTGAAGAAGGCAGACTGGCAGCACTAGCAGCAGGCCCAGGCAGCTAATCTGTACTCCTGGTGGTGGTATTATCGCTGCTAGGCCATTCTGCCTTCTTCAGGATCATATTAATTACATATAGTCTGGCGCTTGTATAGTTGTAGGGACTATCTTACAAACAGAGAACAGTAGCAACTGAGGACACTACATATATATTTAAATAATCACATGTATTTTAATAACACATTATAGGATCTAACTGTATACCATTACAATATAAAATATATCGAAAATAAATAAAATACCACAAAAGAAAATACGCATAAAACGCACCCTCTCCAACTGATGGGGGATAATAACACCTAGATCCTTTAATCCCTAAAAATGCTGGGATTGGTCTCTGGGGCATCAGGAACACACACCAAGTTCAGATGCCACAGATATAACGCTAAAAATTATTCTAAATGATGTAGCAACTGCAAGGAACAAATCCACCCTGTGGCAACATCGTATCAATGTAACTACTACAAGACATTAGTTACACACTATGGCAACCTCATATCACTGTCTCCAGCATACAATACATAAAAAAATATATGGACAGCCAATATAAAACTCCTACGTGATATCTAAATCTCATTGGAGGTGTGACGAACTGAGAAGTATCACTCTGTTACATTGATTATTTATTTTTTGTATTTTTTTTTTTTTTTTCATTTTTTACTTTCTCTCCTATTTTTTATATGTTTTAGATACTGGTATATAGAGAGGGAAAGCATATAGGGTATATTATTTTATGTGGGGTATCTATAGTATAGGAGTTTTATATTGGTTGTCCGTATATGTGGTGGATTGTGGGGCTGCACCTGCTCTTTTATCACAATTTGCAAACTGTTACTGATTCGGTACTTTACTCTAAAAGTACTGTGAGAGAAAGAGAAGAGAAAGAAAAAGCTGCTGGAATTTTGACACTTCATACTACTGTAGGCGCAGACAGGCAGAGTGGGAGCTGGTGGGAGCTGGTGTTACTTGTGATTGTAGGGTGTGTGGGGGAGATTTATAGATAGTAACATTGACAGACAGGGACAGGTTGAAAAAAAAAACACAAACAAAATTTTTTGAGTGATAGGTGTCAGACAGGGAGGAGATCCTACACCTGGTCTGAGACTGATAATAGAGATAGCAACATACATTTTACATTACTTCCAGACAGACACCACTCCACATACAGCAGGGGTAAGAACGGAGCACCGTTAGGATGAGTCCATGTAAGTATTGATGCCATTAAAGTCATATTAAAAACTGTTTGTGGCTGGCAGCTCATGGAGATGGTCGCATAGCATTTGAGCTCCGTTCCTTCTTGAGCTTCTCCTGCTGATTTATTTGAGCGAGTGGATATATTTCTACAGCTGGCGCTGCCCTGAGCACTGCTTGTATGAGGGGTAAAAAGAAACCCTCTGGCAACACTCCTAACCCGATTTCGCCCTATTTCACTAAACGCCCCGATCGGGCCTGCTCGAGCTGGCGGCTGGAAACCCTGCTGCTCTGTCTTCCGCGGATCAAGAAAGTCAAAACGCATCTACCCCAGACCGTGTACCACCAGAAACACCATCAACAACTCCCAATCTGTGTGCTGGGACGATGGCTTCTGAATCTCCTATCAGTCAACCTGACCTTGTCTCTCTTCTGGCTGCCCTGCCTACTAAAGAAGATATCAGGGGCCTCCCAACTAAATCGGATCTGCAGGCCCTTACAGATGATATCAAATCCACCCTGGCCTCTGAATTGTCCGCCATTTGCGTGGAATTCTCTCAACTGTCTCTCAGGATGTCCAAACTTGAAGAGGAGAAAGTGGAGCTTTTGGAGGCCTCTGATCGCTTGGAAACTACTGTTAAAGAACAACAGGACTTTATCCACACGCTCAATCTGCTTTTAGATGACCTCGACAACAGAGGAAGACGGAACAATGTGCGGATTAAAAACCTCCCGGAGTCTGTCTTAAGCCAAGACCTCCGGTCTGTTCTCATACCTCTATTTGCCTCGCTGATACAAGTACCATCGGAGAATCTGATTACTTTGGAAAGGGCACATAGGGCCCTAAAGTCTAAGGATCCGGCTAAACCGCGAGATGTCATCATCTGCTTTCATCGCTACGAGATCAAAGAAGCCGTGATGAGACACAGCAGAGAGTTGGGTACCTTGCAATGTGCTGGCGCTATACAACGACATCTCACCACACACTCTCTCGCTTCAACACTCCTTCAAGACTTTGACTGACCATCTGAGGCAGCTACAAATTCGTTATCGCTGGGGATTTCCTTTTCTTCTTTCTGCCATCTACAACGGCAAAACTGCAACCCTCCGGTCCCTTGATGAAATACTGACCTTCTGTCTAACTCTGGGTATCTCACAACCACCAGTAACTTCTGCACTAACCATGCCGCAACATCCCAGATCACACAAGCGACTTGAGTGGTCCCCTAGTTCCCCTGTCATGAAACACAAACAACGGCGCATCGACCCAAGCACTGATTCCAATGTTCCAGCCGCAAACTCCTGGACCTGAACACCGCTTTGAGCCCACTGGAACAAAGTGCCCATTGATAGACATCACCAAGCCCGAGAGGTGTGCTTAATGCCCTGTGGCCCTTTCGTGCCTTCTGGTGTTCATACAAGCCATTCTTACATTTGAGTCAACGCTCTTCTATGACCTAAGGACTGTAGAGACCTTACCTCTTCCCTTGGACTTGACACTGCCACTTGCTGGCTCCTCTGATTTACTCTGTCTCTGGCCACTCCATTCTCCCGCTATGTCGCGGAAGCCAGAAGCTTCACCAGGTTTGCATGTTCCTCCCCATAAACAATTTGATTTTGTTTGTTCACAGTATCAATATTGCCTACAAGTTGCTACTTGCTTATTGTCCTCCCTCTCCACTCAGCTACAATTCCAGGGGATCCTTAGCTCCCTTACCCACATTTGGCATAGCTCTGGTGGCCTCCCTTTATATGTGCCCCCCCAATATCCCAGGTTCCTACCTCTCCTCTTTGATATGGCACCTTCTACAGGGTAACATACGGGGTACCTTTCCCCTCTGTACCACTGGACCCTAGCTTCTTTTATTATATGTGAAATGGGTCCACACTCCCTTTCCCTATGAGGCCCTTGTGGATCTCATTCTCCTCTACAGCCCCTTCCCTTACTCATCCCTATACCCAGTATTGTAGCTGACTCTTGTTAGTGATGCCTCAACGAGGGTCCGCTTCTCCCTCCTTGTGATGTCATATTACTTATGTTTATGTTGCACATTTGATTGTAAATGCTTCTCTGTTAAGTTCAATATACATGCTCTGAATCTATTGCTTACTGACTCAATTAATAATGCATCTGATTACATCTTCGTTCATTGATGTTTCTTTCTGGTCCGTCAGCATACTGGTAGACCTCACTTACCGCTCTCTTCTACTGACTTGACCGACATCCTTTCCCTCTCCTTTGACCCCGTACTCCCCATCTACTTCTCGATCCCTCTACCCCTTATTCCCTGCGAACTGGGGGGTTGTATTCCACTATTACTGACTCCTGATGAATGATTCGGTCTAACCCACGATATTCCTTGACTGCTACTCAGTGACACTTCTCCCCCTTCCTCATCATACTGTCACTTCCTAACCTGCATGTCCCTTACTTTCTGACTCACCTTTGACTCATATGTTCCTGACTTTTCCTGATACATTTTCTTTACTTCCCATTTTGTCCTCCATTGCTAACACCGCTTTACCCACCTTCCATGTGATACTCGCGCATGGACTTTAGACAAGACGTAGGGGAAAAAAAAGACAACTGGTTTTTATGTATAACTTTATATCTAGCGTTGTGTATTTCTTGATACCCAATCTTACCAGGACATCGCGGAGGCCTTCCGTGATTTTTACTCCAAACTATATAATCTGTCCCCGGACGGCTCACATGATCGAGAAGCTCATCTAGAGGCCATATGTACCTTCCTAGCTAGGGCAAAAACACCAAAACTTTCTGATGCAGATAGGAACTCCATTGAATCCTTAATCACAGAAGCTGAACTCTCTAAGGCCTGGACGGGTTTACTCTAGCCTACTACCGCATCTTTCAGGACTCCCTGTACCCCCACATGGCCCAATCCTTCAATGCCATACTGCAAGGCAATACATTTCCCTGTCAGTCATTAGCGGCTACCATAGTGGTTATACCCAAACCGTCGAAAGACCCTTCCAGATGCGAAAATTTCCCTCCAATATCTCTACTAAATGTAGATTTGAAACTATTCGCGAAAGTTCTAGCCAATCGTCTCCGTCCTCTCCTTCCAAGTCTGATTCACTCGGATCAGAGCGGCTTCGTTTCTGGTCGTGAAACCCAACATAATGTGGCTGCTGTGATTTCCCTCTCAGACATAGTCTTTAGACCTAAGACTCCATCGATCTTTCTCTCGTCTGACGCCGAGAAAGCTTTCGACAGGGTAGATTGGACCTACATTCGTGAAGTCCTTAGTAATGTGGGTCTAGGCCCACTCATGATGGTTGGTATACTAGGCTTATACTCTTCTCCCTCAGCGTGTGTTCTTGTTAATGGTACTTTATCTTCTTCTTTCCCTATCTCAAATGGTACTCGACAGGGATGTCCACTTTCTCCCTTGATCTTTATCCGTTCTCTAGAACCGTTGCTTCAGACGGTACGGAATCATCCGGACATCTCAGGCATCATCTCCGGTTCTGAAACCTTCAAATTGGCCGCATTTGCCGATGATGTCCTGTTTACTATCACCCATCCTTTTTCCTCCTTACCCCCCCCTGCTGGAGGTTCTGCGATCATATTCACTAGTTTCTCAGGCCTTATTAAATTACGCTAAATCGGAAGTCCTTAATCTAAACCTTGACCCGCACTCAGTTGCCACCCTTAAAGCTAAGTTCCCGTTTAAATGGTCGGACTCCTCCATCTCATACCTGGGTATTAACCTCTCTTCAGATCTAACATCCTTACCACACATCAATCTCCCTCCTCTCCTACATTCAATCTCAAAAGATCTTACTTCCTGGAATCCACTATTTATTCCTCTCCTACATTCAATCACAAAAGATCTTACTTCCTGGAATCCACTATTTATTTCTTGGTTGGGCGTGTCAGCGTAGTCAAAATGATGGTACTATCCAAGATTCTATACATTCTTAATGCCCTGCCAATCTTTATTCCGAAACACTTCATTGATTCCATAACCTCTAAAGTAATCAACTTTGTATGGGCAGGGAAGTGTTACGGTTTTCTGACACTCAGACACTGGTATAGTAAAAACACAGTTTTATTGAAATAAAAATGAATGAACAGCGCCCCTGGGGGCCAGGAGTGGTAAAGGTGAGATACAGGCCCAAATGAGTATAGCAGAGTTAAACAGCTCAGGTAAGCAAATATACAGGGTTAAATGTGGAGATATAGACTGTTCAGTAAACTGATTGGCCAATGCCCAGAAGTTGATATCAGTCTCTTGATGGTGCAGAGAAGGGTGTATTGTGTGACTGAACTAATCACTCTCAGATACCTTTGCACATGAACGCCCAGATTGACCAGCAAATGCCCAGGGCTGAGCCTATACCACCTTAGTGGAATAATCTGGAGTAAAGCCACTGCAAGAGTAAACGGACCAGAACCTGAATCGACCTCAATATTGTCACGGATATAACCCTGCGTATGCCAATGGGAGAAGAGCCGTACACACCCCTTGGGTGCCAGAGCGGAGCAATCACTGCACAAGCGATAATGAGCCAACGTAAATGGTGATAAAGGAGATGGCTAACACATTGAGCACTTAGTGACCGGAACCCGGACACCCCTCCGGTGTCATGCGGAGCACATACAGCAAGAGCCAACGGAGGTAACAAAGCCAACCGGCACGGTCACGGTGCTAACGGGCACAGGAGAGAACAACAGCTCTGCTAGTGCAAATAGGTAGGCAAGGTCAGAAAGGCACAGGCTCAATAAGTGTTAACAGGCTCAAACGGAATACACTGGCTTGGCAAGTGAAAGGGAACAGGCTCAGATATCGAAGGCAACCGGCACAGCAAGGGTTAATACAGGTTCGGTAAAGAGACTACAGCTCAGCAGTGCTATGGAACAGGCTCAGGCAACGGCCCAGTAGACTAAGAGAGGATTAGCCAGAGCAACACAAACACAGTTCAGAATGTCACCAGCCAGCGACCAGGATCACACAGGAACTCAGGAACAAACACAGTGCAGGACTCCAACCGGAGTACTCGGAGCAGGAACGTCAGCCAGAGCCGGGTCAATCACGGAGCAGGAACGTCAGTTGGAGCCGGGTCAATCACGGGGCAGGAACGTCAGCCAGAGCCGGGTCAATCACGAAGCAGGAACGTCAGCCAGAGCCGGGTCAATCACGGAGCAGGAATGTCAGCCGGAACCGGGCCAATCACGGAGCAGCAACGTTAGCCAGAACCGGGTCAGTCACGGAGAAGGAAGAACAACGGAATGGTCAGACTAGCCAAGTCGGTACACAGGAATGCAGAAACACAGCAACAAGGCGCAGGCTCAGGAACACCACGAAAGGGCAACTGACAAGTGCCCAAAACCCAGTATATAAAGGAACATCCTGGCCAGGCCAAACAGCTTCCTCCAATGCACAGGTAACACAGCAAAGATTGACAGGGAATCACAGGGACCATGATAGGAAGTCCCCTAGACTTCGGTACGATATTCTTTTTTCGCCCCATTTCCCAAGGGGGCTTGGGTCTCCTGGATTTTCTCAAATATTATAAGGCTGTGGCTATTTCCAAAATATTTGATTTCATCTTGCTCCCTCCAAAAAGGTGGACTCGCATTGTCGCTCCTGTTATGGATAATGCGGATCTACTACAACTCCTTTAGCTTCCATCTTGACATCCTTGCCCAGCATATATGAAACATATTATTCTGGGCCACATATTGGGAATATAGACAGATGTGAACGCCAAATATCACCTTGCTCCAGCCCCTTCCCCCCTCCAATCTTTCCTGAACAACCCCTCCTTTCCCGCAGGCCGACAACTCAGGTTACTCTCAGGTTGGAAACAAAAGAACTTACACAATCTAGCTTCTCTCACGGTAAATTCACGCTTTGCTCCCTTTGACCTATTCACATCTTTACTGGACTCACAGGATGCTTTGTGGTGGCTCCTTCTTCAAATCCATCACTGGTATAATTCGATGTGTAATGAAGGCTCTCCGGATAGAAAGCTCACCCCCTTGGAATCTGCCTTTTCTGATCCTTCCCTCTCTATTCACCTTCTTTCCTTCTGTTATTCCGCTCTAACACATGCTACCTCCTTGTCTAAACCTTATTTCCTTCAAAAATGGGAAACTGAACTTTCAGTATCACTAGACATGAAAGATTGGTCACGTATACTGTGACATAATTTCCATTACACACGTGATACTCGCTCACGAGAACTCAATTACAAGATAATAACAGGTTGGTATAGGACCCCTCTGCTCCTATCCAAATTATACCCATCCTTATCTTCATCTTGTTGGTGATGTCTCCTCCATCCTGGCTCCCTCTCGCACATCTGGTGGTTTTGTCCATTGATTCAACGATTCTGGATGGCAGTGACTGGAGCCGTGAACAATATGTTTGGCTTGGCTCTTCCAGTAGACCCTATTTTGTGTCTATTCTCACACAAATCTCACCTCAATCCCTCCCCTTCTCCTCATTCCTGGACACTGATACCTTTGCTCCTTATAGCTGCTAGACACTTGATTCCCAAATTCTGGAAAAGTACAACTGTTCCTTCACTGGCACAATGGGCAGAGAATGTGGACGCCCTAGCACAAATGGAAAAACTCCATGTTCTGGCGAATAACTCCCTCTCTGACTATTACGCTATTTGGACAATTTGGTTGACCTTTCGAATAACTCTTTAACTGATTCAACCCCTTCCCCCCCCCTCCATTCTGCTAGAACTGGCATTCTCATTCCTTCCTCTGTTGCTTGGCATTGATGGATGACCTTTTACAGCCTTGATTGATAGAGTTTTTCCTAGCCCCAAATGCACCCTGGCCCATGCGGAAGTTTCCCCCTCCTTCCTCCCCCTCTTTACTCTCCTCTTTTCTCTTTCCGTTTCTCTATACTTCCATTGATTTTACTTCTCTCCACTCCGTTCTGGATTGGGGTAGCCCTTTCCTTTTAGGTGGCCTCCTCGTACGACGGTAGCCGTTTTCCTCTTTGACACTGCCTTCACCCATTTCTTCTTGACGACGGTTCTGACTTCCTTTGCTCACACTCCCAACTGGCAACTGATCCCATCACTTTAAATACCCACCAAGGCTACCACTATAGCTGACACCAATATTGTTCACTTTCTTTCGTGTAATATTGTTATCATTTTATGGTGATGTATCGACTCCATTTGTATCTTTAATGTTTTTCTTTTCAATAAAGCTTTGAAAAAAAAACTGATTGTGGCTATGAATGGCTTCAGCTTATTCTAAATTATAATTATCCTTCTCTTCCTGAGGAGGCTGTAAAAGTAACACCTAAAGTTCTGCAAGTAGTAATATTTAACAATTCAAGTTTAAAATGGATGTCCCTACCAGCCTACTAACATTTTTTTCAAGGTTCAGGTTGTTGATGGCCTGAGCCTGCTAACAATGCATTACATTTTTGCATATTTGCATTTTGCATACCCACCTGCCCATCCCTGACTTTAAATTTAGGACCCTAATAGCCTGCTAACAGTTTTTTTTAATCCTAATGTTTCTGTAGACCTCAACCTGCTAAAAATATTTCCAAGGCTTTTGTTGTTATAGGCTGCTAACAATGCAATAGATTCCTTGCAAGAGTGTAACCTCCTGTCCAGTTGTCAGCTTTTATTGAAGGTCCCAGATACCATCCTACTAACACTTTTTTTGAAGTGTAATTTTCCTACTGGCCTCAACCATCTAACAATTTTTTGAAATCTTATATTGATATAGGACTCAACCTACTAACAATGCATTGTAATCTTGTAAGAGCATAACCACCTGCCCCATCACCAGCTTACAATGTAGGTCCCTAAGGGCATGATTTAAATACAAAACATACAGTAGCAAGGTTCACAAAAGAACCTACAAGAAAGCACTTAATTCCAATATAAACTGTCTGTTACATCCAAACCCATAAGAATGACAGGACAATAAATATTTCTTATAGGCACATACAACACTAGGGGTGGGCTAAAAGTGAGAAAAATTTCCTGCATTACTTTTTGTGAAAAACAGCCAATTTTTCACTTTTTTTTGCAAAAGTTTTATTTTTTTCTCCGATGCAAATTTTTCCTCCTTTTCACCTATTCCAGCTATTTTTTCTCCTATTCCAACACATTGTCCTGTTCTAATACATTTTTTGCATATTCTAACACATTTTTTGTCTATTCAACACGTTTCTCCTATTCCAATGCATTTTTACCTATTCTAACATTTTTTCTCTTATGTTTTATATAGTGTAACATTTACCAGCACAATATTACTACTTCTGAAGGATATAGTGGAGAAATAAGTAGCTGGAAATGAATGTTGTAAGTCCTACCTTGAAAAATGTGTTAGTATGCAGAGTGCCTTTGTCTTTTTCCCACAACACTTAATTCCTGCTTAAGTGACACTGGTACTTATTCATGATGATGTCAAGTGATTAAAAAAGTAAAGTACAATCTACAATGTATATGGTAGTGGTGGTGGGGGACTGGCTTGATGTGATTGGTGGGACCTTGACAAACTGCATCCACCCTGAGAGGAGATGGATCATCATCATTTATTGTACATGCTACAGCAACGATTTCTGCAGTCAGTTTTTGCACTAACAATTTTCTCTCACGCCCCTGCACTTCCTCCACCTTTCCCCCTCCCACTTGTGTATTTGCTAGACATTACTCAACTACTATGTGTGTTTTTACGCTCTACAGTACACATCTGATGAGTGTGAAGTCTTTCCTTGGCCCTCAAAAATTCACAATGTCGTCTGCTGTCTATCAAGTCTGCCTCAGTCACAGAGCTCCCAGTCAGCTGTTTAATAAATGTATTTGCTTAATTATTTATGTTTTTGTTATTTTGTTTTTTTTTTTAAGTTGCCAACCGTATCTTATCATAGTTAGTACCAAAAACATATATAAGTAAAAAACAAAATCAACAACTTCTTTCCCCAGACTTCCCCAGCACAGAGACAATAGAAGTAAAATCAGCAAGCAATTTGGACCCCAGCTGTCTGCGTCTTGTCAGTCAGTCACACCTAATTTTGGGGTATTTTGGGTCAACCTCCTTCCTCACTTCTTCTCCTCATTGTGTCCCCAGACTCCCCTACTACAGAGAACAAATGTCCTACCTAAATTTCTCCCTAAAACTAAGCTTCAATTCCCCTTTATTTGCCTATCTTGTCTAGCTCAAAGATATGCTACTCTCTCCTCTCACAAACACAGAATGGCATGCTGTGAGAGCCTGTCAGCCTTTTATATGGCTGTAGAAAACTTTCTTGAGGTGGAGAAAAAAAAATTCTACCCACTGATTTTAATGCAATGAGCTAGGAGAAAAAAAGCTGGAAAAAACAGGAAAAAGGGCAGTTTTCACAAGAAATTTTTAACCAAGCACAAAGTGCCATTTTTTGCCAATTTCAATTTCACCCATCCCTATACAACACAGAACATCATACGATCTCCACCATTCTTAAGAAACACTGGGACATACTTAAAGAAGACAGTAACTTAAAAGAGGTCCTTACTGCAAACATTGTTATGATATTCAGAAGGGGGCCTAACCCTAGAGATATTTTGACAAATATTTGTTTTAAATGAGAAGAAAGTTCTACTTGTTAACTTCAAACATTAAAGGCTCCTAACCCTGTAATGACTATCATGCTTGTCAATTTATCTTTACAGCCAAAAATCAAGAAGCACCTGAAAAATACCAAATCAAAGACTTCATAAACTGAAACAATAGTGGAATAACTTATTTAATATCCTGTAAATATGGAAAGAATAATGTGGGTAAGACAGAGACAATTAAGAAGATGCAGATTGGAACATATTGGTGATATGAGGAACCAAACACATAAATGATGTACAGAATGGGGACAGTAAGGTGCTTAGCTTCAAAAGGCATCTTTAAAAATCAACAGATAGAAAAGGGGATCTAGAGAAAATATTTTTAAAATTGAAGCTGCTGGAACTAGCTCTAGTATGGACACTAATGCTGAGGTGGAAATGGAAGTGAACAGCCAGACTAGCAGTCAAGAGAGCCCTGTGATTCCCAGGATATTAGCAGTATTAGCATCAGTACACAAAGTGGGGTGGACGAAAAGTGAGAAAAATTTCCCGCATAACTTTTCGTGAAAAACAATTGATTTTTTTCTTTTTTTCGCAAAAGTTTTCTCTTTTTCTCCAATGCAAAATTTTCCTAATTTTCTCCCCAATCCTGCAAATATTTTGCTTATTCCAACACATTTTTCTCCTATTCTAACATATTTTTTTGCCAATTCCAACACATTTTTTGCCTATTCAACACATTTTTGTCCTATTTAGGGGTAGGCAAAAGTTGTCGCTGTGTTTCCATGAGAAATCCAGTGTAAACCACATTATTGTCTACTTTTTCACAGGAAAATCTGCTTTAGAACCAGTGACTAAAATATTCACGTTTTTGTCCAT
The DNA here is from genome assembly GCA_037306005.1 of Rhinophrynus dorsalis. Lineage (NCBI taxonomy): Eukaryota > Metazoa > Chordata > Amphibia > Anura > Rhinophrynidae > Rhinophrynus > Rhinophrynus dorsalis. The sequence continues at coordinate 400,179,234 of CM074718.1, forward strand.
TGGCCAAAATTCCCCACCAATTTTTCAGTGGCTAGAAAGTTTCCACCCACTGATTTACAATGTTTTGACTTTTTGCTGTTAAAACATGACATATTTGCAGAAGTAAAACACAATAGAAGCAACTACAGAGCAATGTAGACATTCTGTGCTGTTCTGCTGTTATCGTTTTGAAAAATTGAGACAGGAGAGGCTCATAGTGACTGCTATCAGTATGAGTAGGTTTAAAACTAATAGAAGGAGGAACTGGAAGGACCCTTATGTGTCCACAAAGTCTGATGAGGAGGAAGAAGTGAGCATTACAGAACCAATGCTGTCCAGTCCCCCTAAATCACCCCTAGGGATCTTGGGGAAATTAATGGCAAGGGAGGAAGAGAAGGGTAGTACTAGTGAGTATAAGACAGGTATGCTTACTGTGCTGCAAGATGTACTGCCCCTGCTTCCACAATTTCTGTACCTGATTCCACCATTTCTGTACCTGCTGCTAGACATGCTACCCCTCCTGCCACTAGTGCTGTACCTGCTGCCAGATGTGCTGCCCCTGCTGCCACTAGTGTTGTACCTGCTTCGAGACATGCTGCCCCTGCTGCCACTAGTGCAGTACCTGCTGCCAGGCATGCTGACCCTGCTGCCACTAGTGCTGTACCTGCTGCGAGACATGCTGACCCTGCTGCACCGGTACTGTGCCTGCTGCCAGTGCTGAATATACTGCCACCAGTACTGTGCCTGCTGTCAGACGTGCTGCCTCTGGTACCATCAGTGCTGAACCTGCTGCTAGTGTGTCTTGTAATACTCGGGGGGGGGGGGAGGAAAAGATGATGCTAAGTGTGATAGCAAGGGACCCTAAGTCACATTTGCCATCCCCAAGCAGTCTCACCAGTGCTAGTACTACTACTACTACTAAGGTTCAGCAGCTTGTTAGCATTAGGAGTGTAGGAGGGGTAATCAACAATATCCTCATATTATTAGTGACTGTGAGACTGTGGAGGAAGACTCTGCTGCTGAACTTGATGTGGTTGGTGTTAGTAGTAGCAGTAATGGTGAAGCAGAGTGGTAGGGGAAACATTTGAAAGCATCCAGACTAGCGGCCAAGTGAGCCCACAACATTCCTCTGACCCTGGGAGTCCTCCCCTTCCCTTCACTAAAGTGTCCAAGTGGAACATGATCCTGAAGACTAAGAGGCCAGAACTGTTGTTGGGGGAGAACAGTAGCAGAATTAATAACACCACCAGCAGGAGCACATATTGGCTGCCTGTGCCTGCTGCTACTGCTGCCAGTCTGCTTTCTTCAGGTCAAAATGAAATGCCAAGTTTGACATTAGGGGACCCACTGTCACATTGCTCGTCACCTCCTCCAAGCAGCAGTGAGATGCCTGTAATAGAGCAGCAGCAGCACGTAGGGACTAGCGGTGGTGGTGATGATGATGCTAGTGAAGCTGGGGTAGAAGACATTGATGACCTTTTTAGCAGAAACTGAGAAGGAATGGGAGACAGGGATGAGGATGGGCATCACCACCACTACTAGCAGTGAGATTTTAGAATTTGAGGAATTTGCAACTGCTCTATTTCCTGGTACTGCTGAGATACAAGGGCAGCAGGATACTGAGGAGCAGGCTAGTGTGCCACAGACTACCGTGGACACAGGGGGAATGAGGTCAACAAGTGATGCGGGACTAGGACAGGTTCCACTTGCCAGCTCCAGCAATACTAGTTTCTGTGCTGAATCTGAGGCAGTAGGAGCAACAGCAGCAACATTATCTGCTGCCACAGACAGTGAAGGGGAATATGGAGGACAAGAAGAAAGAGGCAATTTTTCTCCACCTGCCCCCCCCCCCCATCATGGGTGTGGGATTATTTTTCTCTTGGGGGAGGCACAGTGCAGTCATCACCAATTGTCACTTCTTGTTACAAGTCAGTGACAAGAGGAAAGGAGGGAACACACCTTGGCACAACCGCCCTGATGTCACACATGAAACACAAACACCATGACATTTATGTCAAACATGTTAAAGTCAAACACCCACCACAGTAATCAAGCACCACTATTTCTGTACCCGCTGACTCTCCAGAAAGGCAACAAGAGGAGAAGCAAAGATCATCGAGGAGGAGCAGCAGATAAACACAGGCAGAGACTGGAAGTTCCATGATGAGTGAAACAACTTGTCACGGTTTGTTAACCCTTTGAGTGCCAGAGTGGTACGGAATGCATTGATTTGCAATGCATTCCGTACTACTCTGGCACTCAAAGGGTTAAGACTTTCACACGCAGAGTTAGGTAAAAACTCAACTTTATTGAAAAGTTAATGCAGCCCCGTAGGGTAATATACACGTACACACATATATCTTTATTAGACAGGAATACAATGCAAATAAGAGCAATATTGGCTCTACCGGCCCTGCCAATATACCGGACAAGGCAGCCGGGGGATTGGACCTGGTGAGGTGAGGCTCTACCGGCCTTGCCAATACCGGCTAAGGCAACCCAAGGAAACAGGACAGGTTCTACCGGCCTTACCATATACCGGGCAAGGCAGTCAATTGAGAGGTGACTACACAGGCTCTACCGGCCTTGCCAATACTGGGTAAGGCAACCCAAGGAACAGGACAGGTTCTACCGGCCTTACCATATACCGGGCAAGGCAGCCAATTGAGAGGTGACTACACAGGCTCTACTGGCCTTGCCAATACCGGGTAAGGCAACCCAAGGAAACAGGACAGGTTCTACCGGCCTTACCATATACCGGGCAAGGCAGCCCGTAGACAGGAGGAAATGTCAACCACACACTAAAGTGACTGACTGGTGTAAAAATAGTCACTATGATGGTAAAGAGGCTGAGTCAGTAAGTAAGCCGCCAGCAGCAGAGACAATGGAGCTCAACAATGCTCTTCACAGATGGAACGCCATACCACTATAGAGCAATCAGGTATGCATGGAGCGAACCAGTATCCAGTACGTGGAACACAATATATACTGAGGCAGCCGGGTGGCTTGAGGAGCGAACCAGTACCCTGTACGTGGGACGCTATAACACTGAGGCAGCCGGGTGGCTTGAGGAGCGAATCAGTACCCTGTACGTGGGATGCGACAATACAGAGACAGCCAGAAGGCTTGCGGAGCGAACCAGTACCCTGTACGTGGAACGCTATCAGTCTAAGACAGCCGGATGGTTTGAGGAGCGAACCAGTACCCTGTATGTGGGACGCCATAACACTGAGGCAGCCGGATGGCTTGAGGAGCGAACCAGTACCCTGTACGTGGAACGCTATAACACTGAGACAGCCGGATGGCTTACTGAGCAAACCGGTACCCAGTACGTGGAATGCATAATACTGAGGCAGCCGGATGGCTTGAGGAGCGAACCAGTACCCTGTACGTGGAACGCTATAGCACTGAGACACCCGGATGGCTTAAGGAGCGAACCAGTACCCTGTACGTGGAATGCTATAGCACAGAGACAGCCGGATGGCTTAAGGAGTGAACCAGTACCCTGTACGTGGAACGCTATAGCACAGAGACAGTCGGATGGCTTGAGGAGCGAACCAGTACCCTGTACGTGGAACACTATAGCACTGAGACAGCCGGATGGCTTAAGGAGCGAACCAGTACCCTGTACGTGGAACGCTATAGCACAGAGACAGTCGGATGGCTTGAGGAGCAAACCAGTACCCTGTACGTGGAACGCTATAACACTGAGGCAGCCGGATGGCTTGGGAAGCTAACCAGTACCCTGTACGTGGAACGCTATAACACTGAGGCAGCCGAATGGCTTGGGGGGCGGACCAGTACCCTGTACGTGGAACGCTATAGCACTAAGGCAGCCGGATGGCTTGGGGGGTGAACCAGTACCCTGTACGTGGAACACTATAGCACTAAGGCAGCCGGATGGCTTGGGGAGCGAACCAGTACCCTGTACGTGGAACGCTATAGCACAAAGGCAGCTGGATGGCTTGGGGGGGCGAACCAGTACCCTGTAAGTGGAATGCTATAGCACTAAGGCAGCCGGATGGCTTGGGGAGCAAACCAGTACCCAGTACGATAAACGGCAAGTTAACAATGTCGCCAAGGCGACTCAGGAACGTCTGAAGACAGGAAACGACTGGACAGAAATCAGTGAATGGAAGCAGGAACCAGCAGGCAGACGGTCAACCGGAACATCGGCGAGACTGGCAGCAGGAAGAGGAGGTTCGACCGGATCAATCGAAGGCAGGAACTCTTCAACTGGAAGCACTGGAACATGTAGAATACAGGTCGCAGGAACACAGCAGAGGCCCAGGATACTCAGGAACAGGATCATATGCAACAGCATAGAGACAACACGAAAGGGCAACCAAAGGGTGCCCAGGCTAGGTTTAAATAGGCAATACAGGGCGGGCTGAAGGCAGCCAGCCAATGGAGAGCCCCCTACTGGTGATAGACAAGAAAAGAGAGCAATCACGGGCACTGTGATACAACTAGATTGCCATCACCATCACCTTCTAGGGAAACTACATCTTCTGCCAATCCACCTCGTTCATCATTACCTCCCCTGCCAAATGATAGCCACTCTATTGTTGTTAGGATATGGCAGTTCATCTCTACCCATTTCACACTATGTGATGTAATGACCACACATGGTAGTGTGGTGGAGGAGAATTGCAAGCCGGCCATCAAGTGGAATCTGAGGAGATTCCATTCCACAGAATATGCTAAGATGCTGGCAGGGAGTGTTTATCTTTACTATTAAACTGTCAGCAAGTTGTCATGTGTCCTTAACGAGGTCTGGACAAGGGGTATAGTGACAGCGACAGTACTCGAGTTCTGATGTGTTTGGATACAGTTGTTCTCCAAGATGTTATTTACCACACACACACTGTGCACATTGCAGTTGCTTATGATAGGCACAGTTCCTGATCTCAAGGGAAAATGTATATTCTAATAACAACACACCCATGATTTTGGAGGAGGAGCAGGTGGAGAAGAATTACTGGCCAGCTTCTTCTTTTCTCCACATAGACTGGGGGCTACTTATTTCATTGCTACTGCCTCAGGTACATCACTGGAGCTAGTAGTGGCAAGTGGAACCTTCATCATCCATCATCCATCATCCATGTTACTGCTATTGTTGATCCCATAAAATAAATAATTAAATAAATAAAAACATAGTCCTAAGTTCTACAAATAAATGTTTCCTCAGGGCTTGGACCTCTAACAACAAATCTAACAAATCATTCTCTACAAAATACTCTATCAAGCCAAGTATCAGTCCACCCAGTGGCAGCTTATGTCAGGGGGTTCCTGTCTCTATCACTTTACATATAAATGTCTTATTTATTTATTTTTTTATTATCTGTCCCCATAATACCAGTCAACAACCCCCCCAAAACAAATTCCCTGTTCAAATGATTAATTCCCTAGACTCCACCCATCAATACAGGCACCCTTCTCAGACCCCTTTTATACCATGTCTTATGCAAACTTTTTAATTGTATTTAGGATTTTTTTTTTATTAACTGCCCCCAATCCCAGTAAACAACCCCCCTAAAAAACATTCTCTTTTTAACTGATTTTTTATTTGAGGCTACATTTTTCGCCCATCCCTACTCGAATTATAAAACATTTTTATCCTATGTTTAATATGGTACAACATTTTCCAGCACAATACTACTTCTTCTGTGGGCTGTAGTGGAAAAATAAGTAGCTGGAAGTCAAAGTTGTGAGTCCTACAGCAACATATACCTTGAAAAATATGTTAGCATGCAGAGTGCATTTGTCCTTTGCACACAACACTTACTTCCTACTTAAGTGACACTGGCATGTATTCATGATGATGTCAAGTGAATAAAAAAATAAAGTACATACTACAATGTGGCAGATGTGTATGGTAGTGGTGGTGTCCACCCCAGGAGGAGAGGGGTCATCATCATTTATTGAACATGTTGCAGCAACCATTGCTTCAGTCAGTTTTTGTACTACAACTTTACTCCCACGTCCTTGCACTGCTCCACCTTTTCCCACTCCCGCTTGTGCATTTGCTAGATATTACTCAACTACAGTGTGTGTTTTTACTCTCTACAGTACACAACCAATGGAGTGTGATGTCTTGCCTTGGCCCACAACAAAATTATCAATGTAATTTGCTGTCTATCAAGTCTGCCTCAATCACAGGGCTCACATCAAGCTCCCAGTCAGCTGTCTAATATATTTATTTGTTTAATTGTTTATGTATCTTTTATTTTTATTTTATTTTTTAAGATGTCCACCCTATCTTATCACAATCAGTCCAAATCAAACAAATCAAAAATATATAACTAAAAAAAAAATCAACAACCTCTTTCCCCAGACTTCCCCAGCACAGAGACAATAAAAGCAAAATCAGCAAGCAATTTGGACCCCTGCTACCTGTGTCTTGCTTGTCAGTCACACCAAATGTTGGGGTATTTTGGGTCACCCTCCTTCCTCCCTTCTTCTCCCCCAGAGTACCCCCTACCTAAATCAGTCCCTAAACTATCTATCTTCTCTAGCTCAAAAACGTTCTGCTCTCTCCTCTCACAAACACAGAATGGCATGCCGTAAGAGCCTGGCACCCTTGTATATGGCTGTAGAAAAGTAGAGAAAACTTTCCTCTGGTGGAGAATTTTTTTTTTTCCTATTGACTTCAATACGATAAGCTAGACGAAAAAAGTTGGAAAACAGCACTTTTCACAGGAAATTTTTTGCCAAGCATAAAGTGCCATTTTTCACCAGTTTCAGTTTGTGGTGAAAATTTTCACCCTGGGTGAAAATTTTCACCTCAAACCAAAATTGTCGAAAAATGGCATTTTCCACTTGGTGAATAATTTACAGAGAAAAGATAAATTTTCCTGCTTTTTTTTGCCTAACTCATTGCATTCAAATCAATGGGAAGAAATATTTTTCCCCACCACATGAAATTTTCGACAGCCATATTAAAGGATATCAGGATCTCACAGTCTGACATTCTGTGTTTTTGAGAGGAGAAAGCAGCACATTTTTGAGCTAGAAAAGATAAAATGGGAAAATGGTTGGGAATTGAAGCTTAGTTTATGGAGTCTTTTAGGTAGGCCATTTGTTATCTGTATTAGGGAAGTCTGGGGGCACTCTGGGGGAGAGGAAGGGAGAAAGGAGGCTGACCCCAAATTCTCCAAAACTGTGACTATCTGGCAAGACCCAGGCAGTGGAGTCCAATTTGCTTGCTGATCTTGCTTTATTGTATCTGTGCTGGGGAAGTCTGTGGAAAGAAGTTGTTGATTTTGATTTTTAGTTTTTTTTGGACTGACTATGAAAAATAAATAAAGTTAGGGATGACTTCCTTGCATAACATACTAGCCACAGTTGCAGCATTTTCCTTGCGCACAGGAAAAACCTCAACCCATTTAGAGAACTGATCACAGATGACCAACAGATACTGAAATCCCTTTGACTTTGGCATATGTGTAAAATCAGTTTGCAAATTTTGCACATGTCCATCGGGAGGAGGCAAGTGTTCATGATTACCATGTTTAATCCCAGTTGTTTTGTTTCTAGCACATGTCAGACATCTTGACAAGTGATTTTCAACTAGTTCTGTCAGGTCCTGTATGACAAACTGTTTCTGTATGGTGCTAGCTGTCTGTTTCTTGCCTATGTGGCCAAAACTGTGAATGTAACTTATAAAAATGGGGGCTGCTGTCCTGGAAATGCCTATTCTACCCTCCTTATCTGACCAGAATCCTTCAGGGTTCAAGGTCAGATCATCATGTGTCCAATAGTCTTTGTCAGAGTCAGAAGCCAATGCTTGCAATGCAGCAATATCCACAGCGGGGGTGGGGGTATCATTACCATAGCAAGCTGAGTGTCAATTGTAGAATTGTAATCTTTATGTAAAGGCCCTGAGAAGGCCGCATCCCTTGCAACCTTGTCAGCCAATGCGTTACCCTTAGCTACATCTGTGTTGTCATAGCTATGTCCCTTACATTCAACAATGGCTAGGGTTCTAGTAATAAAATGGCATCAAGTAAATCATTAACCAGTTGAGTATGTGATATACCTTTACCATCTACTGAAACAAAACCCCTATTCCTCCAAATAATTCTAAAATAATGAACTACAGCTTATACATACCTAGAATCTGTGTACATGGTGACATCCTGGTCTTTAAACATTTTTCAGGCTTGAGTCAGAGCTACCAGCTCTGCTACTTGTGCATAAACAAATGTTAAAGATTTAGCCATTAAAATAACATCAGGTAATTGCACAACAGCTAAACCAATGTGATATATTCCATCTGCTGGCTTAGAACAGGATCCATCAACAAAAAGCACTTCTCCTGTTTCTAAAGGGGAAGTGGATAAATCATGCCTGGATGAGGTGTCAGCTGCAATGGTTTGCAAATAATCATGTGGGTCTTCATCTATATGTTTTTCTTCTATTTTTAAATGTATTAACATTTTGTGTAGTGCCAATGAGGGGTCCATGTGTGAAGGATAGTACTTAATGGGCAAGTTCTGCGTGGATGTTAATATGGTTTCACATCCTGTGCGTCTCTGCGCTGTCATATGTTGAGTTGTGATGTTATTGAGTATGTGCAGTACTTGATGTGTAGTGTGTAGGGTGATGGGATGAGAGCGCACCATAGGCTGAGACACCTCAATTAAAAGAGCACAACTTGCTACTGACCTCAAGCATGCGGGCATACCCTGAACCACAGTAGGCAAAACCTTAGAAAAGTAGGCCACAGGCCTGATTCCACACCCATGCTCCTTTCATAAGCTACCTGCAAAGGTAGACCCCCCTCCGTACAGTACAAGTGGAATGGTAAAGCATAGTTTGGTAGTCCCAATGCTGAGCAGAGCATAGTGATGTTTTCAATGTTACATAAGCATTGTCCATCTCTGGAGTCCAGCAAAGTCTTTCTGGAGCATCTTTCAAAGTACATTGTCTCAAAATATGGTCATAGTTTGAACAATCAGGAATCCATTGCCTGCAATAGGTAACCATCCCCAAGAAGGATATCATGGCTTGTTTAGTCTGTGGCTTGGCCAGTCTCATAATTGCCTGCACTCTGTCTGGAGATAACTGTCTCTGTCCATGTGACAAAACAAATCCCTGGTATTTCACTTTTGGCAGGCAGTATTGGAGCTTCTTGGGTGACGCCTTTTTGCCATTTGTGGCTTAGTGTAACAGCAAGCTGTGTGTGTCTTTCTGACATGAATCTTCGTCTGGACTACAAAGTAACAGGTCATCAACATACTGTAATAGCGTGGAACCTTTCAGGGGGGCCCAATTTTCCAGTGTCTTATGAACAACAATGGAATAAACACTGGGACTGTCTCAGAAGCTAAAAAAAGCACTGTTCAAATCAATAACCGTGAACCTAGTGCTAGTGGTTGGAACGGCAGATAATATAGAATTTACATCTGGCACTATGGGCGCTATGGGTTGTACTAGATCACTGATACATCTCAAATCCTGTGTCAGTCTCCATGTACCAGTTCCTGGTTTGGGAACTGGGTTTATGGGAGTGTTGTAAGGTGATACTGTGGGCACAATAATACCCTTCTGTCTTAATTCCTATAGGATTGGTTCTATCCCTATCTCCTTTTCCTGTGAGAGGGGATATTGCTTGACATATGTAGGTGTACTACCTGATTTGAGAGTTGCTTGATAAGGGGAACAGTCAATATACCCTGGATCAGTGGATGAGGTGGCCCATAAGGTGTTTGGCAGATCAGTCAATGCTGAAGGTATGTCAGGGTCACAGCTCAGGTGTGTGAAAGACATAGTAATGACTGAATCTAATGGAATGTACATTTGCTTGCTTGCCAGACAACTGCCTCAAGCCACAGATAAGCTCCTATAGTTGTGACAATATACACACATTGTGGCCTTATTTACCAAATGTAACACTTAGGTCAGGTGTGACACCTGCCTGAGTTGGGACTGGATACCCAACTTTAACCACTATGTGGACTCTTACCACCTCTAATAATTTCAGAACAGCAGTAAATGCAGGTATCGTCAGAGAGGGGTAAGTAGAATATATCCTATATAATAATTTGCTAAAAGTTTGTAATGTTGAAGTCTTGCACAGTAGAGATTTCTGTGCGTGCTGCAGTCATATGCAGTAGAGACTGTCCACGACGCGACTGATACGGAGCGGGGCACTCTGAATTCAGACCGTGGTCCTCTCTGCACACCAAAGGGTGCACCCCGCTCCTTATCAGATGCGTCACGGGCAGTCTCTACTGCGCATGACTGCAATGCTACCGGCCGGCACTGTTGTCCGTGTACACGGGCTCTTCAACTAGTATATATATATATATATATATATATATATATATATATATATATATATACACATATATATAAGATAACATATAAAAGAATATAATCCACTTACCCGCTCAGTGAAGATCCAGCCGGGCTGCCCCAAACTGAAATAGGTGCTTATTTTCTTTTACTCTGGTCTAACACCTTTCTCCTCAGGGACTGCAGACGTCACTCCTGTTCCTCAGGATCTCCTAGGCCTTCAAGCACCTGGAGAGAGAAATCAAAACACTTGGACTCAAAGTTTAGTGCTATAATCTCTCTCTAATTTTATTGCCATGATACATGAGTTTATATGATGATAAAAAATGCGTGGGAGTTTCCTCCGCGTGAAGGGGAGATTCCTCCGCGTGTACATGACATCATTGATAGAATCATAAAATACAGTATACATAAGCATTATCATTATTCCATCAAGGGGCACTCTTGACCAGTGTATGGGCCATTATTTCAGATAAACAACACCTGCTATCAGCAAATGAGGAACTTTAAGAATCGGCTCATCAATTGGCAGAGTGCCCCACAATGAAAGACAAGTCCCTTTACCGCAAAAGTACGATAAGTTATTTAGAGATATGTTCTCACAAGAAAAAGCAGAAATTAAGCTACCAGTTTACAGTAACTTGATGAAATACCATAATTTGCTTTGTTAAAATCCTACATTATTAACTATATGCAGTGTTGAATAAAAATCTTATGTGTTATATCAAATATATATATATATATATATATATATATATATATATATATATATATATATATATATATATATATATATATATATATATATATAAACCTGGTTATAGCAAGTGTATATATGAACCTGGGTAAAGTAAGTGTGTATATGGACCTGGTTAAAGTAAATGCATATATGAACCTGGTTAAAGTAAATATTTCCCCTTTCATTGTCAGTCACTTGTCCTTAGCGAACTGGACAAGGGACATAGTGGCGTACTTGGTTTCTGGGGGAGTGATTGGTTCTACATTGCAGACCTAAGTATCAAGTTGGTTGGCTGCAGTTGGGGCTGCAGTTGTGACAGTTGTTTGATATGAGCGCAGATCATGGTCCGTTGTTCCCAGTTCTTCCCCTAGTTCACAACTTTTCTACACACACACTGTGCACATTGCAGTTGTTGATGAAAGGCACATGTCTTTCCTGCAGTCAGGGGGGAAATTGTATTAAAACAACACACCCATCATTTTGGAGGAGGTGCAGGAGACTAAACATTTTTGGCCAACTTATTTTCTCCAGATATTCCTGAAATGGTGGAGAGGGATAGTTGTGGTGCTGGTACTGCCTCAGGCGCATAATTGGAGCTAGTGGGAAGTGGAATCATTATTACCTATTTCATATCCCATTCCCTTGGAGCTGCTTAAATGTCCTGCTTAGACAACTCAACATCATCAGCAATAACAGCATAGCAGTCCCAAATGCCTCAATGTCACCTGTTAAGTAGGGATGGGCAAAAATGCCTCAAACTGAAAATGGCATTTTCCGCTTGGGGAATAATTTCCAGCAAAAAGTGAAAAATGTTCCTCTTTTTGCACCTAGCTCATTCCATTGAAATCAATAAGAACATTGAAGTCACACAAAACACATAGCAAATATTATTTTATTTTCCAAAGGCATAGTACAAAATGGTCATTAGGGTGCCTGTATTGGTGGGGTGTGGGAAAATAATCAGTTTAACAGGGGATGATTTTTTTGGGGGGTGTTTACTGGGATTGGGGGCAGTTAATAAAAATAATTCCTAAATAAAATAAAAAACCCATAAGACATGTATAAAAGGGGTCTGAGGAGAGTGCCTGTGTTAGTGGCTGGAGTCTGGGGAATGAATCAGTTGAACAGGAAATTGTTTTGTGGGGAGTTGTTGAGTGGTATTGGGTGGATAGCTAATAAAAATAAATCAATAAAATAAGAGATTTATATGTAAAGTGATAGAGACAGGAACCCCCTGACATAAGTCACTGGGGTGGACTGACACTTGACTTGATAGAGTATTTTGTAGAGGATGATATGTTAGACTTGTTGTTAGAGGTCGAAGCCCAAGCCCTGAGGAAACCTTTATTTGTAGGACTTAGGCTTGTTAGAAACAAAGCCCCCCAATTTTTTTTTGTAGGACTATGTTTTTATTTATTTATTTATTTTTAAAGCACAAGCCCTGAGGAAAAAAATGCCCTACTGGCCTAGTGCCAGCAGGTCATGTTGGCCAGTGGCCACTGGCCATTGTCAAATGTCCTCCTCCGGAGTCTGAATCCATAATTGTGGAATTTTCAACTGCTGCTGCTTCTGCTGAGATGTTTAGAAGTAGGATGATTAGGCAGCTGAAAGGGAATGGGATCAACAATAGCAGTAACATAGGCGATGGATGATGAAGGTTCCACTTGTCACAACTATCTCCAGTGATGCGTCTGAGGCAGTAGCCCCACAATAAGGAGCACCCAGTCTATGTGGAGAAAAGAAGCTGACAATTTCTTCTCCACCTGCCCCTCCTCCAAAATCATGGGTGTGTTGTTATTAGAATAGAGATTTTTCCCTTGAGAGCAGGAACTGTGGCTCTCATCAGCAACTGCAATGTGCACAGTATGTGTGGAAGATAACATCTGGGGTCACAACTGTATCCAAATACTATGACACCAGAACCCGAATACTGCCGCTGTCACTATACCCCTTGACCAGTCCCAGCTAAGGAAACATGACAACTTGCTGACAGTTTAATTGTCACGGTTTATTATGACTCTCAGACACAAGTTTTAGGTAAAAATCAATTTTATTGAAATAATAAATTGATAATGTAGGATGGCATTCACATACATACAGATATATACAGAATATAACAAAGACAGAAGGCAGACTCTACCGGTCCTGTCAATATACCGGACAGGACAGTCTGAAGTAATTGAATGTTAGGCTCTACCGGCCTTGCCAATACCGGGTAAGGCAACCTGCAGATGGAATAGCATAACGGTTCTACCGGCCTTACCAATACCAGGCAAGGCAGCCTCAATAGATTTACAATGTAGGCTCTACCGGCCCTGCCAATACCAGGTAAGGCAACCTCAGATGGAATGTGGCAAACGGTTCTACCGGCATTACCAATACCGGGCAGGGCAGCCCAGAGATAGTAGCAGCAGTCAGATGGTAATGGCAAATTGACAGGATCGTAAGCAACCCAGTGTACACACACACTGAGACCAACTGGGGAATCGTAAAGTCACAAGACTTTGGAGCAAACCAGCGTCCGCACGCTGGGACAAACACAGAATTGTATAGCTGATAGGCTTAGGAGCAAACCAGTGACCGCACACTGGTGTAACAAGCGAGTTTGTATAGCCGCAAGGCTTTGGAGCAAACCAGTGACAGCACACTGGTGTAACAAGCGAGTTTGTATAGCCGCAAGTTTAGGAGCAAACCAGCGTCCGCACGCTGGGACCAACACAGGATTGTATATCCAATAGGCTTTGGAGCAAACCAGTGACCGCACACTAGTGTAACAAGCAAGTTTGTATAGCCGCAAGGCTTAGGAGCAAACCAGCGTCCGCACGCTGGGACCAACACAGGATTGTATAGCCGATAGGCTTTGGAGCAAACCAGTGACCGCACACTGGTGTAACAAGCAAGTTAGTATAACCGCAAGGCTTAGGAGCAAACCAGCGTCCGCACGCTGGGACCAACACAGGATGTATAGCCGATAGGCTTTAGAACAAACCAGTGACCGCACACTGGTGTAACAAGCAAGTTTGTATAGCCGCAAGGCTTAGGAGCAAACCAGCGTCCGCACGCTGGGACCAACACAGGATTGTATAGCCAATAGGCTTTGGAGCAAACCAGTGACCGCACACTGGTGTAATAAGCAAGTTTGTATAGCCGCAAGGCTTAGGAGCAAACCAGCGTCCGCACGCTGGTGTAACAAGCAATGTCGCCGACGCGACCAGGCAGGAGGTCGCCAGGATACAGGAGACAGGCGATGAGAACACAGGAACCAGCAACGATCAGTCAGGTCAGGAAACAGCAGAGAAGAAGTTCAGCAGGAACTGCAACACCAGAGACTAGGCCGGAACCAGGACTGGAAGTACTCAGCATGCAGGAAACACTGGAACAGCAGAGATCAGGAACTCAGGAACACATGAGATCAGGAACTCAGGAACACTGGAACAGAGGCCCAGCTATCACTGGCATAGTGATAGCAAGAAGGTCAGAAACAACACGAAAGGGCACCCAAAGGGTGCCCAATCCAGGTTTAAATAGGCAATGAAAGGCGGGCTATCTGCAGACAGCCAATAGCAGCCCCTTACTGGTGACAGACAAGGAACTGCAGCAATCACGGGCACCGTGATAGTACCCCCCCTTCAAAGACCCCCTCTCCTAGAATAGGGTCTAGGTTTCTGTGGGTAATTGGCATGAAAGGCCCTAGTTAGCCTAGGTGCATGAAGGTCCGTACTATCCACCCATGATCGATCCTCAGGACCATACCCTTTCCAATGTGCCAGGTACTGTACCCTTCCTCTAAGCCTACGGGAATCAATAATGCTCTGAACCTCGTACTCCTCCTGGCCCTCGACCTCAACAGATCCTGGCACCACAGGTGTGGTAGTATAGCGATTGCAAACCAGAGGTTTAAGAAGGGACACATGGAACACATTATGGATACGTATGGATGCAGGTAGGTCTAGTGCATAGGAGACAGGGTTAATTTTGCGAATAACTCTGTATGGACCAATAAACCGGGGAGCCAACTTAGTAGACGGAACCTGCAGCTTGAGATTTCTGGAGGAAAGCCATACTCTATCCCCAACCTGAAAGGAAACCGCTGGAAGCCTTCTGCGATTAGCATGGCGCTGATGACGCTGAAATGACTGACCAAGTGCCCTCTGAACTTGTGCCCATGTGGAACGGAGTTGCTCGATATGCTCATCCAGAGCTGGAATCTGTTGCGTCTGAAATGAGTCTGGAAGCAAACAGGGCTGGAACCCATAATTAATCAGAAATGGAGAGCTCCCAGATGAAGAACTGACCGCACAGTTCCTGGCGAACTCTGCCCAAGGCAACAAGTCGGACCAATTATCATGATGGTCAGTAACGAAACAACGGAGAAATTGTTCCAAGCCCTGATTAGCTCGTTCAGCGGCTCCATTGGTCTGGGGATGGTAGGCAGAGGAGAAGGACAGCTGTATGCCCATCTGTTGGCAAAATGCCCTCCAAAATCTAGACACAAACTGGCTCCCCCTGTCAGACACCAGTACCCTAGGCAATCCATGCAACCGGAATACTTCTCTGGCGAACACCATTGCCAATTCCTTCGCTGAAGGAAGACCACGGAGGGGCATGAAATGAGCCATTTTAGAAAACCTGTCCACCACCATGAATATAAAGGAGTACCCCTTGGACATAGGCAACTCTCCCATAAAATCAATGGAAACATGAGACCAGGGGCGTTCGCCATTAGGCACCGGTTGAAGCAAGCCCACAGGGAGATGTCTCGGGGTCTTAGCGCGGGCACAGGTGGCACAGGCATTCGTAAATTCGGCACAATCATTCCTCATGGAGGGCCACCAAAATAACTGAGAAAGGGACCATAACAATTGGTCTCTACCAATATGTCCTGCAGCCTTAGAGGAATGGTAGGTTTCAAGCAGCCTAGTACGAAATGGTTCATCGACAAAACATTTGCCCACTGGAGTTTCATGGGGAGCGGACCCCTGAGAGGCCAGGATCTCCTCCCCTAAAGGAGAAGTGATACTCGTGCGTATAGTAGCCAGTATTCTATCAGGTTGGATGATGGGTGCTGGTGCTTCCACTCTGTCACTGTCGGCCTCAAATTGTCTTGACAGTGCATCAGCCCTGATATTCTCTGACCCCGGTAAGTATGATACAATGAAATTAAATCGAGACAGGAACAGTGCCCACCTGGCCTGACGGGAGGACAATCTCTTGGCCTCCGAGAGATAAGTCAGATTTTTATGATCTGTTAGGATTAATACGGGAGTCTTGGTACCTTCAAGCAAATGACGCCACTCCTTAAGAGCGAGGATAATGGCCAATAATTCTTTGTCACCTATCTCATAGTGGCCTTGAGTGACAGTCAACTTCTTAGAGAAAAACCCACAAGGTCTGAGAGTACCACCTTTCTCGTGTCGTTGCGAAAGTACTGCCCCAACCCCAATATCTGAGGCATCCACCTCTAACGTAAATGGAAGTAGAGGATTGGGGTGGGATAACACAGGAGCCGCAGCAAATGCCAGCTTCAAATTCTCAAAGGCATTCTCAGCAGATACCGGCCAACAAGAAGGATTAGCGCCCTTGTGCGTAAGATCGGACAAAGGTTTGACAATGGAAGAAAAGTTCTTAATAAACCGCCTATAATAATTAGCGAAACCCAGGAAACGCTGTATGGCTTTAAGCCCCTTGGGTTTTGGCCATTGTAAGACAGCTGACAACTTATCCTTGTCCATGGCAATGCCATCATTGCCAATTATGAACCCCAAGAATGGCACACTGGTTCTATGAAAGTCACATTTTTCCAGTTTACAAAATAATTTGTTCTCACGGAGTCGTAGCAATACTGCGGATACATCTTTGATGTGCTGTGCCATGTCTTGAGAGTAAATCAATATATCGTCCAGATAAACCACAACACATGTCTGTAACATATCTCTCAGAACATCGTTTATCAGTTCCTGGAAAACTGCGGGGGCATTACATAGCCCAAATGGCATTACAAGATACTCGTAGTGCCCAGCTCGAGTATTAAAGGCAGTTTTCCACTCATCACCTGCTCGAATGCGCACCAGATTGTAAGCGGCCTGTAGGTCCAATTTGGTAAAAATCGAAGCGCCCTTAAGCCTGTCAAAAAGCTCGGTGATGAGTGGTATTGGGTATGCGTTTTTTGCCATTAGTTTATTCAAGCCCCGGTAGTCAATGCATGGTCTTAATTCGCCATTTTTCTTTTTTACAAAAAAGAACCCAGCCCCAGCTGGAGAGGTAGATTTTCGTATGATCCCTCTAGCAAGGGCATCAGAAATGTAATCCTCCATAGCCTTATTTTCCTCACAAGATAATGGATAAGTGCGTCCTTTCAGAGGTACTGCCCCAGGCTGCAATTCGATGCAACAATCATAAGGTCTATGCTGAGGTAGCAAACTGGCCTCTCCTTTGCTAAAAACATCGCCAAACTGTTGGTACACATCCGGTATAGCCGAGGAGGTGCACAGGACCTTAACAGTCTGGATGACGCACTTGTCCATACAATACTGGGACCAAGCAGCAATTTCACACTTTTTCCAATCAAATTGTGGGTTATGTAACTGTAACCACGGAAAGCCCAATATTACCGCATGGTGCGGAGAATTAATCAGTTGAAACTGCTGCTTTTCTCTGTGAAGTGCCCCAATAGTCATAGACAGTGGCATAGTTTCAAACATAACCTGAGGCGGTTCTAAGGGTCTGCCATCAATCGCTTCAATAGTCAAGGGATTTTCTCTTTCAATGCGTGGAACTCCGTGCAATTCAGCAAAGGTATTATCCATAAAATACCCTGCTGCACCAGAGTCAACCAAGGCCAAAACCTCCACAGAGCGTTGTGCCCAAGATAATACCACCTGTATGGTGGGTTTCATTGTGCCCGACACTGAGGACGATTGTACACCACCTAGGGCCTGTCCCCCAAGGTACCCTAGGTGTGTGCGTTTCCCGGACGTACCGGACAGGAATTTAGCAAGTGCCCTTTTTTATCGCAGTATAAACACAACCCTTGCTTCTTGCTATAAAGTCTCTCTGCCTTGGTTAGTCTAGTGAAGCCTATTTGCATAGGTTCACTGGTTTCCCGTACAGGTTCACTAGACTTCAATGCCAGGGGAGGGATGGGTGGGCAAAATATGCTACTAGGCTCATTATTTTTTTACCGTATTTTACGATCTCTGGCAATTGATCTCTCACGTATTCTGGATTCAATTATCATAACATACTCAATGTAATCATCTAGATCAATAGGTAGATCTTTAGCAGCGATTTCGTCTTTAATGTGGTCATTCAGGCCTTGAGAAAAAGCTGCCAATAATGCCTCGTTATTCCAACCTACCTCTGCTGCCAATGTGCGGAATTAGATGGCATAGTCTCCCACTGTACGCCTGCCCTGTTGTATCTCCATAAGGCGTTTGGCAGCAGAGTTGGTTCTACCAGGAGGCTCAAACACTCTTCAAAAGGATTGCACAAATTCTCTGAAGTTCTTAGTACAAGGTTTAGCATTCTCCCACAAGGGGTTAGCCCAGGCCAATGCTCTGCCAGTGAGCAGTGATATCGTGAACCCCACTTTACTACGATCATTGGGAAATGCATGTGCCGTCAATTCCATAAAGATTTCAAGTTGGTTGATGAACCCTCTGCTGATACTAGGGTCACCATCATATCTTAGCGGCAAGGGTGCAGAAGCCGTTAACCCTTTAACAGTACCCTCTAGGGGCCTAGTATCACTTTCCGGTGTCTGACTTGGCGAGACCACTGGGCTAGAGCTCGATTTGTCAGCGAGTACCGTGCGTTCAAGGATCGTTTGAATTGCAACTGCCAACTGATCCAAACGTTGCTCGAGCACATCCATCCTCCAATGGATATTCTGTGCGTTACCTTCACCCTTGCTGTCTGAGGTCATGGCCCTTTCGTACTGTCACGGTTTATTATGACTCTCAGACACAAGTTTTAGGTAAAAATCAATTTTATTGAAATAATAAATTGATAATGTAGGATGGCATTCACATACATACAGATATATACAGAATATAACAAAGACAGAAGGCAGACTCTACCGGTCCTGTCAATATACCGGACAGGACAGTCTGAAGTAATTGAATGTTAGGCTCTACCGGCCTTGCCAATACCGGGTAAGGCAACCTGCAGATGGAATAGCATAACGGTTCTACCGGCCTTACCAATACCAGGCAAGGCAGCCTCAATAGATTTACAATGTAGGCTCTACCGGCCCTGCCAATACCGGGTAAGGCAACCTCAGATGGAATGTGGCAAACGGTTCTACCGGCCTTACCAATACCAGGCAGGGCAGCCCAGAGATAGTAGCAGCAGTCAGATGGTAATGGCAAATTGACAGGATCGTAAGCAACCCAGTGTACACACACTGAGACCAACTGGGGAATCGTAAAGTCACAAGACTTTGGAGCAAACCAGCGTCCGCACGCTGGGACAAACACAGAATTGTATAGCTGATAGGCTTAGGAGCAAACCAGTGACCGCACACTGGTGTAACAAGTGAGTTTGTATAGCCACAAGTTTAGGAGCAAACCAGCGTCCGCACGCTGGGACCAACACAGGATTGTATAGCCGATAGGCTTAGGAGCAAACCAGTGACCGCACACTGGTGTAACAAGCAAGTTAGTATAACCGCAAGGCTTAGGAGCAAACCAGCGTCCGCACGCTGGGACCAACACAGGATTGTATAGCCGATAGGCTTAGGAGCAAACCAGTGACCGCACACTGGTGTAACAAGCAAGTTTGTATAGCCGCAAGGCTTAGGAGCAAACCAGCGTCCGCACGCTGGGACCAACACAGGATGTATAGCCGATAGGCTTTAGAACAAACCAGTGACCGCACACTGGTGTAACAAGCAAGTTTGTATAGCCACAAGGCTTAGGAGCAAACCAGCGTCCGCACGCTGGGACCAACACAGGTTTGTATAGCCAATAGGCTTTGGAGCAAACCAGTGACCGCACACTCGTATAATAAGCAAGTTTGTATAGCCGCAAGGCTTAGGAGCAAACCAGCGTCCGCACGCTGGTGTAACAAGCAATGACGCCGACGCGACCAGGCAGGAGGTCGCCAGGATACAGGAGACAGGCGATGAGAACACAGGAACCAGCAACGATCAGTCAGGTCAGGAAACAGCAGAGAAGAAGTTCAGCAGGAACTGCAACACCAGAGACTAGGCCGGAACCAGGACTGGAAGTACTCAGCATGCAGGAAACACTGGAACAGCAGAGATCAGGAACTCAGGAACACATGAGATCAGGAACTCAGGAACACTGGAACAGAGGCCCAGCTATCACTGGCATAGTAATAGCAAGAAGGTCAGAAACAACACGAAAGGGCACCCAAAGGGTGCCCAATCCAGGTTTAAATAGGCAATGAAAGGCGGGCTATCTGCAGACAGCCAATAGCAGCCCCTTACTGGTGACAGACAAGGAACTGCAGCAATTACGGGCACCGTGATATTAATAGTAATGATGCACCCTCCCTGCCAACTTCTTAGCATATTCTGTGGGATGGAATCTCCTCAGATGTCGCTTGATGCCCTTTTCATGATCCTCCTCCACCACACTACCATTTGTGGTCAGTTCATCACACAGTGTGCAATGGGTAGAGATGAACTGCCACATCCTAATATCAACAGAGTGGCTATCATTTGGTAGGGGAGGTAACGATGAAGAGGTGGATTGGCAGAAGATGTAGTTACCCTAGAGCAAGATGGTGATGGCAAGCTAGTTGTTTCACTCATCATGGAGCTACCAATCTGTCGGGCTATTTATGTGAAGGTATCCAAAGGGTTAAAACAGAGAACCACCCAAGTTTGATTTCTTCACCTAAATAGGCAATTGACAATAAAATAATTTGAGAAATGTATCTTTAATATGTATTGACACGCTACTTCACAGTAAAGAATTGATCACAAGAATCAATCCTTCATATTTGTGCAAAAATATATATTTTATTAAAATACAATATTCTATATATATATAACAAGTATCAGTAACAATGAAATATATAAATGATTAGCAATTATAATAGGTACATAGAAAACCAGACCACACTTATAACCATGAGGATTACCAGCGGTGCGAGGGTTAACCACACATAGGTATATTCAGAGGTATAATACCAATAATTGCATTCAGTAGCATAGAACAGGTTAATTGATTCTTACAATTAAAATAATACAGTTGGCCGCAGTGTCTCTTAATACCTCTGCCCCAGAAACTGTATAGACTATGCTAATTATGATGTAAGGGGTATTGTGAGATGAATTAAATAATTCCTCTAACAAATCCTTGTATCAAATACCAATAATAATCAGATTTAGGGAATAACTGGAATAGAATCCCAGATTTAAATCAGTATAATTTAATTATATACTGAATTCAATATTGAATACCTCTGAATAAAATATATAAATTGCAATTAATATAGTCAATCAAAGATTACACAAAGAATCTACCAGAATTAATCCAGTAACATATGTCTAGTAATTCAACAGATATCATAATTTTGACTACAGCAGCATATATAAAACCTATAGGCACTCCAAGGGTTAATCCAGTCATTTAAAATAGGTGCCACACCCAGAAGTTATTTTGTCTATTAGAGTGAATACTTCCAATTTACAAAATATAAGGCTAGTACCCTCACAAAGAACTTTAGAATGCACACCACAAATAAATAGACAAACAGCAGTTAGAGAGTTAATAAATGAATTCCAAGAATTCCCTTGATTAAATATTAGCTATTATAATTTTACCAGAAACACAATATTCTAGACATGCCAAAATTATATTAACCAATATACACAAGGATAAATATATCTCACTGCTATCTCTATTTTATGATCTCTCTGGTAATTTATAACAATAAATTAATTAATTAATTCTGCATAATTTCTTAATGACTATGCTAAATATAGCAGATTATAATATTTTCCATAAAACTGGCCAGGCTTCTATGGGCAAATATATATATATATATATATATATATATATATATATATATATATATATATATATATATATATATATAAATTTCCTCAAATATCAAGGAAATATACTTATTTTGAAATTAGGCAGAATTAGAATAAATAAAATATAATTACCAGGTCAGTCAGTGTGGATTCTTGAAGTTCTCAGGTATTGTCAGGAATTTTATCAGCAGAGCCTTCTTTTGCCAGGAATCTGCCAGGAGTTTTCTTTTTCAGGAACTCAAGGCCTGAACTCCGAGTATTTTGGCATTATATTGGAAAAATTTTGCCTTATCAGTAATCCCCACCTCTTTCTAATGATTGGACAAAGATCCATCTCATTATACCGTGACATCACCAGTATGCCCTGATTGGATATTAATTAGTGTTGAGCGAGCATGCTCGGCCGATGCTCGGATCGGCTCGAGCATCGCTCTGCT
This sequence comes from Rhinophrynus dorsalis, assembly GCA_037306005.1. Classification (NCBI taxonomy): domain Eukaryota; kingdom Metazoa; phylum Chordata; class Amphibia; order Anura; family Rhinophrynidae; genus Rhinophrynus; species Rhinophrynus dorsalis. The sequence goes on from CM074718.1 coordinate 400,201,702, forward strand.
CGGCACATGGCGGTACTCGTACGAGTACCGCATGTGCTCGCCCGCCATGTTCGGGTCTCCTCCCCGCACGTTTTGCGGCTGCTGCGCAGCCAATAAACGTGCAGGGAGGCTCTGACATCGGTGTAATGCCAGCAGCCATGTTGGCTGCTGGCATTACACTGATTGGCTGGCCAGAACCCATGGTCGGGTGCTGTATAGCACCTGACCATCGAGTTCGGCTCAGTCTTAGCCAGGGAGAGCTGAGGATAGGAAGGGAAAGGCAGTGTAGGGAGGAAAAAAAACAAAATTGTGAAAAAAAAGAACCAAAAGTCCTTTTTAGGACTACTGTGTGTGGGGGCAGCAGGTTATTTTGTGTGGGGGGAAAAAAACAAAAAAAAAAAAATATTCTGTTTAGTGTGCAAAGTTGCAGATTAGAGCACATTCTGTTTAGTGTGCACAGTTGCAGATTAGAGCACATTCTGTTTAGTGTGCAAAGTTGCAGATTAGAGCACATTCTGTTTAGTGTGCAAAGTTGCAGATTAGAGCACATTCTGTTTAGTGTGCAAAGTTGCAGATTAGAGCACATTCTGTTAAGTCTTCAAACTAAAATATCAAAGTCACATATTCCATTCAGTGTGCTTCGCCGCAGTTTAGCAGCACATTCTGTGTACTGTGCAGAGTTGCAGAATAGGAAGAAATACTGTTAAGCCTTCAAACTAAAATATCAAAGTCACATATTCCATTCAGTGTGCTTCGCCGCAGTTTAGCAGCACATTCTGTGTACTGTGCAGAGTAGCAGAATAGGAAGAAATACTGTTAAGTCTTCAAACTAAAATATCAAAGTCACATATTCCATTCAGTGTGCTTCGCCGCAGTGTAGCAGCACATTCTGTGTACTGTGCAGAGTTGCAGAATAGGAAGAAATACTGTTAAGTCTTCAAACTAAAATATCAAAGTCACATATTCCATTCAGTGTGCTTCGCCGCAGTGTAGCAGCACATTCTGTGTACTGTGCAGAGTTGCAGAATAGGAAGAAATACTGTTAAGTCTTCAAACTAAAATATCAAAGTCACATATTCCATTCAGTGTGCTTCGCCGCAGTGTAGCAGCACATTCTGTGTACTGTGCAGAGTTGCAGAATAGGAAGAAATACTGTTAAGTCTTCAAACTAAAATATCAAAGTCACATATTCCATTCAGTGTGTGTCACCGCAGTTTAGCAGCCTATTCTGTGTACTCTGCACAGTTGCAGAATAGTAAGAAATACTGTTAAGTTTTCAAACTCAAATATTAAAGTCACATATTCTATTCAGTGTGTGTCACCGCCGTTTAGCAGCCTATTCTGTGTACTCTGCACCGTTGCAGACTAGGAAGAAATACTGTTAAGTTTTCAAACTCAAATATTAAAGTCACATTTTCCATTCAGTGTGTGTCACCGCCGTTTAGCAGCCTATTCTGTGTACTCTGCACAGTTGCAGAATAGTAAGAAATACTGTTAAGTTTTCAAACTCAAATATTAAAGTCACATTTTCCATTCAGTGTGTGTCACCGCAGTTTAGCAGCCTATTCTGTGTACTCTGCACAGTTGCAGAATAGTAAGAAATACTGTTAAGTTTTCAAACTCAAATATTAAAGTCACATTTTCCATTCAGTGTGTGTCACCGCCGTTTAGCAGCCTATTCTGTGTACTCTGCACCGTTGCAGAATAGTAAGAAATACTGTTAAGTTTTCAAACTCAAATATTAAAGTCACATATTCCATTCAGTGTGTGTCACCGCCGTTTAGCAGCCTATTCTGTGTACTCTGCACCGTTGCAGACTAGGAAGAAATACTGTTAAGTTTTCAAACTCAAATATTAAAGTCACATTTTCCATTCAGTGTGTGTCACCGCCGTTTAGCAGCCTATTCTGTGTACTCTGCACAGTTGCAGAATAGTAAGAAATACTGTTAAGTTTTCAAACTCAAATATTAAAGTCACATTTTCCATTCAGTGTGTGTCACCGCAGTTTAGCAGCCTATTCTGTGTACTCTGCACCGTTGCAGAATAGTAAGAAATACTGTTAAGTTTTCAAACTCAAATATTAAAGTCACATTTTCCATTCAGTGTGTGTCACCGCCGTTTAGCAGCCTATTCTGTGTACTCTGCACCGTTGCAGACTAGGAAGAAATACTGTTAAGTTTTCAAACTCAAATATTAAAGTCACATATTCCATTCAGTGTGTGTCACCGCCGTTTAGCAGCCTATTCTGTGTACTCTGCACAGTTGCAGAATAGGAAGAAATACTGTTAAGTTTTCAAACTCAAATATTAAAGTCACATTTTCCATTCAGTGTGTGTCACCGCAGTTTAGCAGCCTATTCTGTGTACTCTGCACAGTTGCAGAATAGTAAGAAATACTGTTAAGTTTTCAAACTCAAATATCAAAGTCACATATTCCGTGTAAGATGAAGAAGGCGGGTAAAAAGGGACGGGGAAGTGGACGTGATCCTGATAGTTCAGGGCGCGGGTCAGGACGCGGAGAAACTGTGCCTGGTGCCAGAGCACAAGAAAGAAAGACATCCACCATACCTAGCTTCATGTGTAATTTTACAGGGCGTCGCAGGACATCACTCTCGAGGTCCGACCACTGCGAACAGGTGGTCGGTTGGATGACAGCTGATACTGCTTCCAGTCGGTTAAGCACCACCCTGTCTTCCACCAAGTCCACTCTCAGTAGCCAAGAGTCTGGTCAACATAATCCTCACTCTGATCATCCTTCCTCCCACCATACACGGTCTGGTCAAAGAAGTGATCCCACACTGGGATATAGTGAGGAGCTCGTCTCATCACCAATCCTTCATTTGACCCTCTCTCCAAGCACGCTTGCAGAGGAACATGACATCTTGTGCCCTGATTCACAACCTCAAGAGGCTACCCAATCACAAGGAGATGACAGATGTGAACGGCATTTAAGGTCAAAGGAAGTAGTGGATGATGATGATGATGATGAGACACAGTTGCCATTAAATCAACCACTATTTCCGTCTCAAGACCTTGTTGAGGAGAATGTTATACAGTTGTCAATGACTGAGTATGTGGTGGGATCAAGACTTGAGGAGGATGATCAGAGTGAGGAAGTGGAGGAGGACTTGGTGGACGATGAGGTGACTGACCCCACCTGGGAAGGTGTAGAGCCGAGCGATGACAGCAGTCCTGAGGGTGAGCCATCTGCAGCACCGCAACAGGCTGGAAGAGGCAGTGGTGTGGCTACAGAAAGAAGGCGGACCACACCAAACCGGCCCGCAAATGTTCCACGGAGCACCCCCTTGCGTAAATCTACCTTGCCAAAGGGTAGGTGTTCCGCGGTATGGCGTTTTTTTAAGGAAAGTGCGGACGACAAAAGAATTGTAGTTTGCAACCTGTGCCACACCAGAATGAGCCGAGGCATGAACACTAGAAACCTCACCACCACCAGCATGATCCGACACATGGCATCCAAGCACCGTAGTAAGTGGGAGGAACGCCTGGATCGCCCATCTGTGTCTGCAGGCCACACCACTGCCTCCTCTTCCCCTGTTTTCGGTGCCGGCCAATCGCCTGTCGAAGGCGCAGGCCCGCATACCTCCCGCCCTGCACCTGTACCATCTGAAGCACCATCAGCGACCACATCCACTTCCCTGTCCCAGCACAGCGTCCAAATGTCGTTACCCCAGGCATTTGAGCGCAAGAGAAAGTACCCAGCCACCCACCCACAGGCCATAGCACTAACCTCACACCTTTCAAAATTACTGGCCATCGAAATGCTGCCATTTAGGCTTGTGGACACTGAGTCCTTCCGCAGCCTGATGGCAGCAGCTGTCCCTCGGTACGCGGTCCCCAGCCGCCACTACTTTTCCCGGTGTGCCATCCCCGCATTACACCACCATGTGTCCCGTAACATCACCCGTGCCCTGACCAACGCAGTTACTGGGAAGGTCCACTTAACGACTGACACATGGACAAGTGCTTGTGGCCAGGGACGCTACATTTCCCTGACGGCACACTGGGTGAATGTCGTGGAGGCTGGGAGTGACTCGGACCCTGGGATGGCACGGGTGCTACCCACGCCGAGGATTGCGGGCCCTACCTCCATCAGGGTTTCCGCCAGCACCTACGTTATTGGCTCCTCCTCCTCCGTTTCCACCTCCGAATTCTCTACACGCAGCGCCACTCCCCCATCAGCCAGTAGCTGGAAGCACTGTAGCACTGCAGTGGGGAAGCGTCAACAGGCCGTGCTGAAGCTGATCTGCCTTGGGGACAAACAGCACACGGCCTCAGAGCTGTTGCAGGGGATTAGTCACCAGACCGAGCAGTGGCTCTCGCCACTCAACCTGCAACCAGGCATGGTTGTGTGTGATAATGGGCGTAACTTGGTGGCGGCTTTGGAGCTCGGCAAGCTCACACACGTACCGTGCCTAGCGCATGTATTTAATTTAGTGGTTCAGCGATTTCTAAAAACCTACCCCAATGTGCATGATCTCTTGACCAAGGTGCGCCGCGTGTGTGCACATTTCCGTAAGTCATCTACAGCTTCGGCCGGCCTGTTGAAGCTGCAGCAGCGCTTACAATTGCCAGCTCACCGGCTGCTGTGTGACGTGAGCACGCGCTGGAACTCCACCTTCCACATGTTGGCCCGGCTTTGTGAGCAGCAGAGGGCAGTAGTGGAGTACCAGCTGTTACACGGTCGTCGCCTCTCCGTTCAACTTCCTGTAATCAGAAGTGAGGAGTGGGAATGGATGTCAGACCTCTGCGAGGTTTTACGCAATTTTGAGGAATCGACACAGATGGTGAGCGGCGATAACGCTATTATCAGTGTAACCATCCCACTTCTGTGTCTACTGAAACGCTCGCTGCTCACAATTAAAACCGACGCTTTGCATGTGGAAGAGGTGGAAATGGGGGAGGAAAAGCTTACACAAGGTGATAGCCAGAGCACCCTCACTTCGTCTTCTCAGCGACAATTGGAGGAGGCGGAGGAGGAGGAGGAGGAGGAAGACACGGTTGCCTCCGCTACAGAGGGTAGCCATGGAACTTTAGTTCCATCTCTTCAGCGTGGGTGGGCAGAAGAGGAGGAAGAGGATGAGGATATTGAGAGTCATCCTCCTGGTGAGGACAGCGAAATCTTGACTGTTGGTACTCTGGCACACATGGCTGACTTTATGTTAGGCTGCCTTTCCCGTGACCCACGCGTTATACGCATTTTAAACAACACGGATTACTGGGTGTTCACCCTTCTGGACCCCCGCTACAAAGAGAATTTCTCATCTCTCATTCCTCCGGTGGAGAGGACAAGCAAAATGGTGCAATACCAGAAGGTTCTTGTTGAAAAATTGCTCCAAAATTTTCCATCTGACAACGCTGGCGGCAGAGTACGTGCTACCTTGGCCAACAGAGAAGGGGAGAAAAGGGGACCACACAGCAGTTCCGACAAAGGCAGGGCAACACTCTCCAAGGCGTGGGACACCTTCATGACACCCCGCCAGCACCCTCACCCTGATGCGCAGCCTAGTGTCACAAGGAGGGAAAAGTTTTGGAAGATGGTGAAGGAGTACGTAGCAGACCGTGTCAGCGTCCTCAATGATCCCTCTGTGCCTTACAACTACTGGGTGTCCAAGCTGGACACGTGGTATGAACTGGCACTCTACGCCTTGGAGGTGCTGGCCTGCCCTGCCGCCAGCGTTCTGTCTGAGCGGGTATTTAGTGCTGCTGGTGGCATCATAACAGATAAGCGTATCCGCCTTTCCACCGACAATGCTGATAGGTTGACACTTATAAAAGTGAACAAGGCCTGGATTTCCCCTGACTTCTCCACTCCACTGGAGGAAAACCCCGGGGGAACATAAACTCACTTTATATATGTTATTTACAATGATGTGAATACTCTGTATTCCCATTCACCCCTTCCACCCAAAAAACGGGTATATGGTTGACTCTTAATCTTCTCATCCTCCTCCTCCTCTTCCATATGCCCTGGGATATAATTTTTATATAGGGCCAGCTCACCAGCGGGCCCTGTGCTATAATTTTTATATAGGGCCAGCTCACCAGCGGGCCCTGTGATATAATTTTTATATAGGGCCAGCTCACCAGCGGGCCCTGTTTGACAATTTTTATATAGGTCAGCTCACCAGCGGGCCTTCTCATATAATGTTTTATTGGGTCAGCTCTCTAGCGGGCCCTCTCATATAATGTTTTATAGCGTCAGCTCACTAGCGGACCTTCGCATATAATGTTTAGGATGGTCAGCTCTGCAGCAGACCCTTACCCATAATGTTTTAGATGGTCAGCTCAGCGCACGTTTCCCTCTTAATCATGGCCTCAGTTCAATAAAATCAAGGAAATTTTTGGGAGAATTTGCCTCTGCGCACGTTTCCCTCTTAATCATGGCCTCAGTTCTGAAAATCAAGGAAATTTTTGGGAGAATTTGCTTCTGTGCACGTTTCCCTCTTAATCATGGCCTCAGTTCTGAAAATCAAGGAAATTTTTGGGAGAATTTGCCTCTGCGCACGTTTCCCTCTTAATCATGGCCTCAGTTCAGAAAAATCAAGGAAATTTTTGGGAGAATTTGCAGATGATATACAAGTAAATATACAGCAAATATTGTTTGGTAACAATTTTTCGCCTAAAGTCGTTTTTATTTTCCTTTTTGTGTGTTTTATGGTCAGTCTGTAAAAATGGCGTACTACGGGCGAAAGATCGTTCCCAGCAGCGATGTTGGAGTCCAAGATGCATCCAGACATCCTCCCTATGCTGTCCCTGAACCATTTCTGTGGTGTTTCCATCCTTTTCTGCCCTTTTCCTATGGACCAGGCACCCTCCCCTCATCAGAGCAGGGGGTGCCTGGTGTAATGCTCGAGTCCTCCCATTGACTTCAATGGGGTTCGGGTGCTCGGCCGAGCACTCGAGCCTCAGGGGGTGCTCGGTCAGAGCACCCGAACACCCGAGCATTGGGGTGCTCGCTCATCACTAATATTAATATATCCCTAATTATTCACGGAATGTGGATACCCTAGTCATGACACTCTCAAGATTCTAGAGGGCACTCTTTACTTAACATCTTACATATAATCAATTTTTATGTCATCAATGATGTATGTAAGAGGGCATTAAACGTCATATAAATCTACCATTTTATTTAGACGTTCTCATAGGGGAGTATCTTTCTCATAAGATAAAATTACTGGCTAGACACCATGGCTGTCTAGCATATCTATTTATCACCATTACTGTCAGTTAGTTATTTCTCCCCCAATGACTATTCCTTTGTCTGAAAGATGAGAGAATCTGAACGCATTTTAAACAGAATTTTCAGTTAATCTCTACTATTAGAGTTAACCCTCCATGCTCCCCCAGGACAAAGTCTCTGACAAGTCTCTGCCTGTGTTGCTCTATTCTTAATCTCCTTTAATCTTCTTCTTGCCTCTTGTTACAATTCTGGATAGTCAAAGGGTACAGCAACAACATTGTTTGATTTCTTTGGTGGGTGTTTGGCCTTAAAATGTTTGACATAAATGTCATGGGGTCTGTGTTTCATGTGTGATATCATGGCGCTTGTGCCAAGGTGTGTTCCCTCCTTTCTTCTTCTCACTGACTTGTCACAAATTGTGCACAGTGCCGTTGCTGATGACTGCACTGTGCCTGCCCCAATACAAAAATAGTCCCACACTCATGGCTTAAGGGGGGAGGGGGCAGGTAGAGAAAAATGGGCTCCTTCTTCTTCTTCTCCTACACATTCCCCTTCACTGTCTGTGTATCAAGGTGCCCGTGATTGCTCTTTTGTTGTGTCAATTACCTATAGGGGGCTCTCTATTGGCTGTCTGTTTGTAGCCCGCCCTGCATTGCCTATTTAGACTGAGCCTGGGCACCATTTGGTTGCCCTTTCGTGTTATCTCTATGCTGCTCGTATCTACCTTATGTTCCTGAGCTTCCTGGGCCCTTTGCTGTGTTCCTGCAACCAGTATTCGTCCAGTTCCTGTAGTTTCTGTCCGGTGGTTCCTGCTTCCATTGCTGATCCGGTTGTAGTCGCCGCTTGGTCATCGTTTCCTGCTGCAAGTCCCCGCTGCCGTTCCTGATCCGGTTGATCATCTGCATGCTGATTCCAGATTTCCACCTGCTGGTGCCTTTCCAGTTTGCCGTAGTCAGCTGACGTTCCTGAGTCGCCCTGGCGACATTTCTACCTTCTGCCGGTTTATCCAGTACGCGGGTACTGGTTTGCTCCACAGTCATCCGGCTGTTATCGCAGTATACGATTAGCATTCCACGTACAGGGTACTGGATTGCTCCCTTAGCCATCCGGCTGCTATTGTCAAGGCGCATAGCTTTCCCAGTGTGTGGGCACGGGTTTGCATCACAAGCCATCCGGCTGTTATCACAGTATACAATTAACGTTCCACATATAGGGTACTGGTTCGCTCCCTTAGCCATCCGGCTGCTATTGTCAGACGATTAGAGTTCCCAGTGTGTGGGCACGGGTTCTCTCCACAAGCCACCTGGCTGTGATTGCAGTACACGATTAGCGTTCCACGTACAGGGTACTGGTTCGCTCCTTTAGCCATCCGGCTGCTATTGTCTAGACGCATAGCGTTCCCAGTGTATGGGCACGGGTTCACTTTACAGCCATCCGGCTGTTATTTGCAGTATACGATTAGCGTTCCACGTACAGGGTACTGATTCGCTCCTTGAGCCATCCGGCTGCTATTGTCAAGACGCATAGCGCTCCCAGTATGTGGGCACGGGTTTGCTCCACTAGCCATCCGGCTGTTATTGCAATACACAATCAGCGTCCCACGTACACGGTATTGGTTCGCTCCTTAAGCCACCCGGCTGCTGTTGCACCGTGTTGATTTGCTTCCAGTACTAGGTACTGGTTCGCTCCACCACCCTTGAGTCTAGATTCGTATTGGGCATTCCTGTCTTCCCTGTGCGCAGGTACGGTTGGTACCCAGGTATTCCTTGGCTTGCCACTTATGCTGACTTAGCCTCTTATGCCATACCTGTAACTGCTGTTGCCACCTTTATAGTCACTGAGGCTTTAGTGGTTGCCATTCACCCCTTACCAGGCTGCCTTGGCCGGTATATTGGTAAGGCCGGTAGAACCTATTCTATTATACTCCTGGGTTGCCTTACCCGGTATTGGCAAGGCCGGTAGAGCCTCTATTCTGGAGTACCTACTTCCTGGCTGCCTTGCCCTGTATATTGGCAGGGCCGGTAGAGCCTATCTATTCCTACTACCTACTTCCTGGCTGCCTTGCCCGGTATATTGGCAAGGCTGGTAGAGCCTATCTAGTCCTCGTACCTACTTCCTGGCTGCCTTGCTCGGTATATTGGCAAGGCCGGTAGAGCCTATCCATTCCTTGTGCCAACTTTCTGGCTGCGTTGCCCGGTATATTGGCAGGGCCGGTAGAGCCTTTACTGCTATTGCATTACTGCATTCCTGTCAATAAAGATATATACATGAATGTGTATGTTACCCTATGGGGTTGTCTTAAACTTTTCAATAAAGTTGTGTTTTTACCTAACTTTGCATCTGAGAGTCTTAACAAACCGTGACAGTGTGGCAGCGGATAATGTTGCTGCTGTTGCTGCTACTGCCTCAGATTCAGCACTGCAACTAGAACCAGAAGTATTGCTGGTGCTGGCAAGTGGAAACTCTCCTAGTCCTGCATCACTTGTTGACCCCATTCCCACTGTGTCCACGGTAGTCTGTAGCACATTAGCTTGCTCCTCAGCATCCTGCCACACTTGCATCTCAGCAGCAGCAGGAATTAAAGCAGTTGCAAATTCCTCAAATTCCAAAATTTCACTGCTAGTGGTGATAGTGGTGATGATGCCCATCCTCTTCCCTGTCTCCCATTCCTTCTCAGTTTCTGCTAAAAAGGGTATCAATTTCTCTTCCACCCCAGCTTCTCCAGAATCATTATCAACACCACCACCAGTAGTCCCTACGTGCTGCTGCTACTCTTTTACAGACATCTCACTGCTGCTTGGAGGAGGTGATGATGACAAGCAGTGTGACAGAACATTCCCTAATGTCACACTTGGCATTTCTTTTTGACCGGAAGAAGGCACACTGGCAACAGTAGCTGTACTAGCAGCAGACACAGGCAGTTGATCTGTGCTCCTGCTGCTGGTGGTGGTGGAATTAATTGTGCTCCTGCTCTCCCCCAATAACATTTCTGGCCTATTAGTCTTCAGGATCCTGTTCCACTTGGATACTTTAATGAAGGGAAGGGGAGGACTCCCAGGGTCATAGGAATGGTGCGGGCTCCCTTGACTGCTAGCTTGGACTCTCTCAAATGTTTCCCCTACTGCTCCGGCTGCTTCACCATTATTGCTACTACTACTACTACTACTACTAACATCAACCACATAAGTTCCTCCTCACAGTCACTATTAACCCTTTCAGTGCCAGAGGAGCACGCAACACATTGCTTTGCAATGTGTTTTGTACCTCTTTGGCACTGAAAAGGTTAATATGAGGATATTGTTGATTACCCCCTCCTTCACTCCTAATGCTAGCAATCTGCTGGACCTTAGTAGTAGTAGTACCAGCACTGGTGGGATTGCTTGGAGATGGCAAGTGTGACGTAGGGTCCCTTGCTGTCACACTTGGCATCATCTTCTTCTTCCCCCCCCTCCTGAGTATTACAAGACACACTAGCAGTAGGTTCTGCACTGGGGGCAGCACGCCTGACAGCAGGCACAGCAATGGTGGTATCAGTAGCATGGGCAGCACATCTGACAGTAGGCACAGCATTAGTGGCAGCACATCTGGCAACAGGTACATCACTAGTGGCAGCAGGGAAAGCACATCTGGCAGCAGATACAGCAGTACTAGTGGCAGCAGGGGCAGCACTAGGGTCAGAAGGTACAGCAATGGTGGCACCAGGGGCAGCACATCTTGCAGCAGACACAGTCAGCTGACCTGTCCTGCCCTCACTACTAGTATTACCTTTTTCTTCCTCCCTTCCCATTACAGAACAGCACAGCACATCTACCTCGCTCTGTAACTTCTTCTATTGTGTTTTGTCACGTTTTTATAGTGAAAAAGTGAAAACAACGTAAATCAATGGGCAGAAACTTTATAGCCACTGAAAAATTGGCGGGGAATTTTGGCCAATGGGTGAAAAATGCAAACATTTTAATTGATGTTTTAAAAGTGGATTTTCTCACAAAAAAAGCAGACAATAACGTGGTTTTTTGCTAAATTTCTTACTGGAATACATCAACAACTTTCACCCACCCCTAGTGCTGCCACTGCCTCAGATGTTTCACTGGAGCCAGTAGTGGAAAGTGGAATCATGATCATCATCACCACCCATTTCACTGCTGTTCTTGATCTCATTCCCTTGGAGCTGCCTAATCATCCTGATGCTTAAATAACTCACCAAAAGCAGCATGAACAGCAGTCACAAATGCTGCAATTACACTGGGGCATTGTAACGGTTTTGTAAGACACTCAGACCAGAGGTTAGAATAAAACACAGTTTTATTGAGAGAAACAAGGAACACTGCCTCCTATGGACTAAAATAGGTAATGACACGTAAATGGATATAGATAATGGATGCCTTTGCAGGTACAGTATGGATTAGGAGCAATACTGTCATATATAAAGAAACAGTAGGGAAGCACCTTAGCAGTGAGGGAGAGCTGAAACACTCCAAGGACAGGCGATAAACGAGATACCCAACACTTCTGCAAGAGCTGAATGGAACTAGAGCCAAAAGCACCCTACCGGTGTGGTATCGGAGTCACAAACACTGCGAGAGCTGAATGGGACCAGAGCCAATAGCACCCTTCCGGTGCGGTAACGGAGTCTCAAACACTGCAAGAGCTGAATGGGACCTGAGCCAATAGCACCCTTCCAGTGCGGTAACGGAGTCACAAACACTGTGAGAGCTGAATGGGACCAGAGCCAATAGCACCCTTCCGGTGCGGTAATAGAGTCACAAACACTGCAAGAGCTGAATGGTATCACTCAATAGCACCACGCAGTGCGACAACTGCTACCCTGTGCTCGAAAGGTGTAATATGGAAGCACAGTTAATGGAGGCCACAAATGCTCTGCAAGTGTTAACGGACAGGCTCGGTAATGGAGGCAACAAGCTCAGCAAGTGTTAACGGACAGGCTCAGTATCGGAGGCAACAAGCTCAGCAAGTGTTAACAAACAGGCTCAGTATCGGAGGCAACAAGCACTGCAAGTGTTAACGGACAGGCTCAGTAACAGAGGCAACAAGCTCAGCAAGTGTTAACGGACAAGCTCAGTATCGGAGGCAACAAGCTCAGCAAGTGTTTAACGGACAGGCTCAGGATCGGATGCAACAAGCTCTGCAAGGGTTAAGTGGATGATCAGTCTACACAGCACTGTACTCTACAGTTCAAAGTGTCGCCAGGCGACATAGAAACAGGATCTCGCAGGAACTCTCAGGACTGGAATCAGGTCACGGAGCAGGAACGTCAGCCAAGCCGGGTCAATCACAGAGCAGGAACGTCAGCCCCATTGGTCTGGGGATGGTTGGCAGAGGAAACGGACAATTGTATGCCCATCTGGCTACGGAATGCCCTCCAGAATCTAGACACGAACTGACTCCCTCGGTCCTACACTACCACTCTGGGAACCCCATGCAAACGGAACACCTCTTTGGCAAAAACCGCTGCCAATTCCTGAGCTGAAGGAAGACCAGAGAGGGGCACAAAATGAGCCATCTTAGAGAACCTGTCAACCACCATTAGGATAAAAGTATACCCTCTAGACACAGGCAATTCTCCCAGGAAATCGATGGATATGTGGGACCATGGGTGTTCACCATTAGACACCGGTTGGAGTAAGCCCACTGGGAGGTGTCTGGGGGTCTTGGCACGAGCACAGGTAGCACAGGCTGCAGTATACGCGGAGCAATCGGCTCTAAGGGAGGGCCAACAAAATACTTGCGAAAGAGACCATATTAACTGATCCCTCCCAATGTGCCCAGCCGCCTTAGATGAGTGGTAGGTCTCAAGCAGATGGGTACGGAATGGCTCATCCACAAAGCATTTACCAACTGGGGTTTCTGGGGGTGCCCTCGTCTGAGATGCTAAAATCTCTTCCCCCAGTGGCGAAGTGATACTGGTACGCACTGTCACCAGGATGCAATCTGGCTGAATGATAGGTACAGGGTCTTCATCCCTCTCAATGTCAGGACTAAATTGTCTGGATAGAGCATCTTCCCTAACGTTCTTAGAACCTGGCAGATAGGACACTATGAAATTGAATCGAGACAGGAACAGTGCCCACCTAGCCTGGCGAGAGGACAGCCTTTTTGCTTCTGAGAGATAAGTCAAATTTTTGTGGTCCGTAAGGATTAACACCGGGGTTCTTGTGCCCTCCAATAAATGGCGCCATTCTTTCAATGCGAGGATAATGGCCAAGAGTTCTCTGTCACCAGTCTCATAATGACTTTGGGCACTAGAGAGTTTCTTGGAAAAAAACCCACAAGGTCTCAAGGTACCACCTCCGGCAGGGCGTTGAGAAAGAACTGCCCCTACCCCGACTTCGGAGGCATCAACCTCCAATGTAAATGGCAGGGCGGGATTGGGGTGGGACAGTATAGGAGCAGATGCAAAAGCGGATTTTAAAGTCTCAAAAGTGTTTTCAGCTGCCTTGGACCATTGAGAGGGATTAGCGCCCTTATGTGTAAGGTCAGACAGAGGTTTAACAATTGTAGAGAAATTCTGGATAAACTTCCTATAATAATTGGCAAAGCCCAAAAAGCGTTGGATAGCTTTTAACCCTTTAGGACGTGGCCATTGTAGGACTGCAGCCAATTTTTCTTTGGACCTGTGAAATTCACATTTTTCTAGTTTACAGAACAGTTTATTCTTGCGTAAACAGAGCAAAACTTCAGACACATCCTTGATGTGCTGGGTTAGGTTAGCAGAGTGTATCAATATATCATTGAGGTATATGACCACACAAGACTGAAGCATATCACGGAGGATGTCATTGATAAATTCTTGAAATACGGCAGGTGCATTACATAACCCAAATGGCATCACTAAGTATTAGTAGTGCCCTGACCTAGTATTGAATGCTGTTTTCCACTCATCCCCAGCCTTAATTCTTATCAGGTTGTACGCGGCTCGAAGATCAAGTTTCATAAAGATAGAAGAGTCCTTCAACCTGTCAAATAACTCCGTAATGAGTGGTATGGGGTAGGCATTATTGGACATGAGCTTATTCAATCCACGATAATCAATACATGGTTTTAGTTCGCCATTTTTATTTTTCACAAAAAGAAACCGGCACCAGCCGGTGAGGAAGACTTGCGTATTACTCCCCTCTTGAGGGCGTCCTCAATGTAGTCCTCCATGGCCTTGTTCTCAACCCAGGACAAATGGTATGTCCGACCCCTGGGAGGCACCACTCCCGGAGGCAAATCAATAGCGCAATCATACGGTCTGTGCTGAGGCAATGCGCTAGCCTCTCCCTTACTGAATACGTCACTGAATTCACGATATTCAGCTGGCACGGAGGGAGAGGTACACAAAATCTTGACTGGGTGTGACAAACAGTGTTTAGTACAATACTCAGACCATGATTTAACCTCACATCTTTGCCAGTCAAACTGGGGATTATGCAACAGTAACCATGGGAACCCCAGAATCACCGCATGATGAGGTGAATGAATTATTTGGAAACGTACTTCCTCCCTGTGGAAAGCCCCCATAGACATAGTGATAGGAGTAGTTTCCATAGTGATAAATGCCGGCTCTAACGGTCTACCATCAATGGCTTCAATGGCTAGGGGAGTGTCCCTTTTGACCAAGGGAATTTTGTGCAGTTCGGCAAAGGAACGATCTATGAAGTACCCTGCTGCACCAGAGTCTACCAGAGCAAATACCTCCACAGACTGCTCGGCCCAGGAAAATACCACCTGGATGGTGGGTTTCTGTGTACGTGAGTCTGGGGACTGTTGTACGCCATCTAGGGCCTGTCCCCCAAGGTACCCTAGGTGCGTCCGTTTCCCGGCCGTACCGGACAAGTGCGTAGTAAGTGCCCAGCTTTGCCACAATATAAGCATAAACCCTGCCTTTTACGGTGCGCCCGTTCCTCCTTAGTAAGTCTAGTGAACCCGAGTTGCATTGGTTCACCCAGTTCAGATGCTCGATCAGGAGAAATGGGAGGCGAGGGTTGGTTTAAAGGGCTGCCGTTCCCATAGCTTCTGGATTTCGCCCTTCTAGCCAGGCACCTTTCACAGATACGAGAGTCAATAAGCATGACATAATCGATATATTCATCCAAGTCACTGGGTACATCTCTGGCAGCTATTTCATCTTTGATGGAGTCAGACAACCCCTGAGCAAAGGCTGCCACTAGCACCTCGTTATTCCATCCCACCTCTGCTGCCAATGTCCGAAATTCTATGGCATAATCGCCCACTGTACGATCGCCCGTTTGTATCTCCATCAATCTTTTGGCAGCAGAGGCGGCTCTGCCAGGTACCTCAAACACTGTACGGAAATTCCTTATGAACTCGCTGAAGTTCTGAGTGCAGGGTTTAGCGTTCTCCCACAAGGGATTAGCCCATGCCAGAACTTTGCCTGTTATTAATGATATCATGAACCCAACCTTGCTACGGTCATTAGGAAAAGCATGAGGCATCAATTCCAAGAATATCTCTAATTGATTGATAAACCCCCTGCATAGGATAGGTTCGCCATCGTATCTCAATGGTAACGGCGCCGTCGCCATTAGGCCTCTGGGGGGAGCAGCAGGCAACCCAGAATGATTATCCGGTGTCTGAACTGGGGGGACCAGCGGATTCAGATTAGGTTTGTCAAGGTGTACCGTACGTTCCAGTAACGTCTGCATAGCCAGTGCCAACTAGTCCAAGCGTTGCTCATGCACATCCATCCTCCAGTGGAGGTTCTGTGTATTACCTTCACCTAGTTGCGCTTCGCTGGATCTATCAACTCAGGTCTGTACCCTCTTACTCTGGGTTATTCTGTTTCTGGAAATCTAGGTCTAGTTTTGGGGAGTTAGTACCACGTGGTGTTCTTCGCACTCTAACCTCGATCTCTAGCCTGCATACCCCAGCCTTCGCTCCCCACTGGAGAGGAGATTGTACTGTGTACAGTGTTGCTATCCTGGTCAAGCTCCCGGCTCAACCAGGATCGGACATCTGGCTTTGCGGCCAGCATCTTTACCTGGCCTCGGCCGTAGCAAGGCTTCGCTGTAGACAGTCACCGCACTACTAGCCCCGAACACCAGCGACGCACCCTAGCACTCCCTTCCCTGCAGGTCTTCACCTGCGTAGTACGGTTCGTGACAGTGTGTGTGTTTAATATGTTTATTTTATTACCCACTCATGTTCACTTCTCTTTTCACCTCATCTACATACAGTGTATGTGTGTTTAATAATTTTTTTAGCTGCATATGTTCAGTCCCCTTTTTACCTCATCTACACACAGTGCTTACTAATTGGAACTGCACACACACACACAAGTATGACTGTATTAGTAGCCTGTCAGTACAAACATAAGACAATTATAAACGGTGTTATCCCTGCCAACTGAGTGCTGTGATTTTTGCAGCATGGATCCAGGATTTTTGTGGGTAGATGAGGTGAGAAGGGGAGGGAGCATATGCCAGTAACCCTTTGAGTGTCGGAGGGGTACGCATCGCATTGCACAGTTGCATATCCCGCTGTCACTGAAAGGGTGGTGATGGTATAATTCTCTCATGTACTTTTATTTTTGATAGATGAGAAGGCAAAGATGGTGGTGGTGGCATGTTGTTTAATGTTTGCAAGAGGACATAGTAAGGATGTCAAGGTTGCTGGTGGTGTAAGTGGGGTATGTGTTTTTTTCCAAGGCAAGATAGTGAGGAGGAACCAAGATTTTGACTGGAATAGCCAGGGTCCTTTACCCCCTGACCACTCCTTTCAAAATCATGGCCCCGTGTATGTCTGTCTGAGGCAGAATGGAGGAGACAGACATGTCTCATCGTTGCTTCCACCCAGGGGGGTGTCAGACATGGGCATAGAGTTTGTGGTCACATGACCACATTCTCTTTTATAGTATTGATATACATTTACACATCCATCACACCACACCAGTCCCCCACCACCAGTACCATACACATCTGCCACATTGTAGGTTCTACCTTTTGACATTATGCTGCACTGAAGTTACCGGAATATGGTCCAGTGTTAATTAAGCAGGAAGTTACTGTTGTGAGCAAAGGACAAATTCGCTATGCATGCTAACAATTTTTTTCAAGGCATATGTTGCTGTAGGACACACAAATTTTTCTTTCAGCTACTTAGTTCTCCACTGCAGTCCTCAGAAGAAGTAATAATCTGGTGGGAATTGTTATAGCACAGGAAACATAAGCAAAAAATGTGTTGGCAATGTCAAAAAGGAGAAAAACATTTTCAGTGGAGAAAACGTTTTTCACAAAAAGTTATACGGGAAATGTATCTGACTTTTCGCCCACCCCTAGTGATATGCCGTTAAGTTCACTCTAACATTTAGTTAGTGAATTAGATAGTGTTTCTCTAGGTTGGCTCTATTTTTGGTAAAACAATTATTTAGAAGACATTAAACCAGTTTGGAAACTGTGTAAATGACTGAACTATTTCCCTCAGTGAGTTACAAACTAAAAAGCAGCTGACACACTTATCTCTAAACTTAGGACATCCAGTTGAAGGATATTAGATAATGTTTATTGATGCAGGAGCCAATTAGCCAAATACTGATAACAGAACTGGGGATAAACCATCTTTCTTCAGGTTCTTCAATGTTTTTCCAAGATAGTTTTCCAGAGCTGGCACTTCTGTGATATACAGTACTATTGATTAATCATGTATGCCTAAAGGGGAGATAAATATCTAATGTTATCTTTCTTCTCTTTAGTTCCAAAAGGACCTGTTTAGTGAGCTAGCCAGTCCTGTGTTCAAATTCAATATAAATCATTCTGCTAAGAATTTTCACATTGCAATACAGTGTGAAAAGGACTGAAAAAGGACACACAATATCTGGCTTTGGTTGTGCTTAACTCCACCTTTATTCCATGCTACAAACAGTTCTGTAATTTCATGCTGATTTACGAGGCATAACGCTCAACATGTGAAACAGGTGTTTTGATTCATTTGTCATTCTAACAATCATATTATAGGAAAAGTGATCATGCAATGTCCAAAAAAAACCAGGTTGTCTTACTTTCAGACATGAGACAGGCTAAAACAGGAGATACAAAACATAAAAAGGTGAAACAGGACATAACTCCTCTAAGTGTAGCAATTTATTAATTATTAAGATATAAAATCATATACATTCCTGCTATTGGTTCCACTCAAACTAATGTGTGCCCACCATCGATGTTCTTTAGGAAGGTTCCTTATGCTGTAATTCAGGTGCTGGAGATTGATAGTGGATTAAATACAATGTCTGATATTATTGTCAGATGATCTTACGTGCATGATATTAGTAAGATGCCAGTATGAACAACCTAGATTTCAGGAATACTTCAGATGCTGCAAAAGTGAAGTGACTCATCAGGTGTCTACATGAACAGGGAGCAGATTCCCAAAGGGAGGCATGGGAAAGACAGGGTTAAACAGTAAGAATTCTACTGGAGTAAATGGCCAAATCATATTGCGGAAACTCCATTTAGGGATATACCAATAAATGGGAGATAAGTATATTTGTGCTTGGGACTTCCAGCGGAGTATAGCAATGATCTATAATCTAGTTGGGGTTTACTGGGTTGATTCAACATCCCCAGGGATGAAGTAATGAGTTTAGACTGATTAGAGCCCAAAAAGAAAAAGTAGCGTGTTAGGTTTCAAATATTTATTCACTCAACATATTAATAGATTTGGCATCACTGTGTTAAAGAAGACAAAGCTCGAGTCATTTCTTGTATTGCTTCTGGAATGTATCTAGTATAGCAATTTGAGCACCACTTATCCAGTTTCTGAATGATGTAAGATGGAGCCTGATTTTTTTTGAGGCTGAAGAGGTGGCTTCGATTCTAAATGAATGTCCTAAGAATTGTGATTCGTCCAGGCCTAGTAGTGATTGATGAAGATATTTAACGAACACTGATGTGGTTAAAGGATCATCTCACATTGGTAGCAGTGGGCTATTACTGGAAGTGCCTTTAATAAGAATAAAGAGGTGTTGTAGGGTAGTGACTGGACACCATTGGTCATGAGTGGATACGTAAGGTATATGGTAGCCTTTATGTAACTGATTCATTTTGAAGTGAGAGAAAAAGTGACCAGTGAAACAGAAAGTGAGCTCAGATTTATTGATGAAAGGTGATATGAATGTGCAGTAAATTCACCCGGCCTTAAAAAGCCAAAAAAAGGCCACAATATGACAGCCTGAATTATTAAAGAGACATGTAGTCCAAGAGTAAGTGAGCTGAGGAGAATATTTGCCTAAAAATATGATGGACAAACATGATCATGATGGTGGGTGAGGAAGTTTGAGTAATCATTAATTAATAATTTAACCTGAAATTCTTGAATAGGTAAGGTTGATGAAAGCACTGAAATGCGAAATAGTGCTGTAAACCTGAAATGTATAGTGTAATCACGGACGTTGATAGTTTAAGTGAGGAGTGGCAAAATGCTGCAAATGTGAAGACGAATGGAATAAAGAATGGTTGCTGTGGTTTAGTTGAAGCAAGAAATGATTTAAAACTAGACCAGGCTTTAGCATACACCTTCTTAGTACTCTCAGCCTGAACATTTTGCATACTGACATTTTTCTTTGAAAAGTAATCTATGACATGATGATATCTTGCATTGGCGGTGTATGAGCTGGGTGAAGATAATATGGAAGAACTCCTGAAATATGAATCGTGACAATGCATCAGCTGATGAGTTAAAATAACCTGGAACTAATTTAGCATGAATAAAGAATCTGTGATATAACGACAACCAAATCAGCTTCCTGAGAAAGTTTGGAGGGGAAGGAGATCTTCCTTTAGAGATAATGGAGGATGAGGAGGAGGCATTGTCTGTGGAAAATGTCACTGCCTGATTGGACCAGAGATGTCCCCAAAGGGCTGCAGCTGACACTACTGGATATAACTCAAACAATGGATAGGTTACTGAGAATTGAGGAATATTTAAGGCCTCTTGTGGCCAATGTTCTGCAAACCAATGTTTGCATATATTGCTGCAAAGCCATGGATTGATGATGCATTGGAAAAAACCATGGAGAAGATTATGAAGGGGATGGAGGAAACACAATACAATCATTCCAGAACAAAAATTTAGACCACTTAATAAAGTCTGACCTTGCTCCTTGACCAAGTGAGATCCTACTATAGGTATCTGGAATAGTGGAAAATAGCTGGAAAAGGTGGGCGATGAATGCACTGCCCTGAGGGATTATTTTTAAAGCAAAATTCAGAAATTCCAGAAACTATTGAAGCTCAGTTCTAGTAAAGGATTTTTGTGATGTGTACTGAGCTATGAGGTATTTAATACAGTTCAGCTTATCAGTAGGCAGTCTTGCTTCCAGGTGTACTGGGTCTAGAACTATGCCTAGAAATTTCACTGATGTAGCAGGGCCATGAGTTTTCTCCTTGGCAACTTGGCAGCTTTTGAAATAGGAAGAGAAGCATAGATAGACCTGATTTCAGTATATAGTTCAACTACCAAAGAATCATCTAGATAGTGATGTATACAATGCCCCTGAAGAAAATCATGGGGAAAATCCAACACATCAGCAAAGAAATCAAAAAGCTTAGGACAGCTTCTGGAACCAAAAGTAATATGGAAAAGTGCAATAAAGAGTGCCATTATAGGTAGTTTCTGTTTTTCTATGCCCTCATATGTCAAATACACTATGGAAGTGCTGCGTAAGATTCAAGATCTTGTAGTCATGCACAATTAGTGACTTATGACATAGAGTCACTTTATACCAGTATAATGCATGTCTACATTCTAACTTCACAACTTCACATCTTGAGAATAATTTCATTATTAAACTACTGAAATTTGTGCTTTCTCACAATTATTTTACTTTCAATGATAGTTTTTTTCTGCAGTTGAGGGGAACTGAAATGGGCAGTTCCTGTGCCCCCACATATGCTAATCGTTTTTTGGGGTTGTGGGAACATGAATATGTATTTTTGAGAATAATGATCAATACACCAAAAATATTTCCCTTTATATACGTTACATCAATGACATCTTGTTTCTTTAGGATGGTCCCACCAATCTCCTGCAGAAATTTGTTGGCAAACTTAATCTTAATGATGTTAATTTACATCTGACATATGTAGTGAGTAGCACACAAGTGGACTCTTTAGACCTAAAGGTCACACGAGGATCAGAAAATAGAATAATCACAAATCTATACAGGAAGCCTACATTTACAAATTCCATTCTATACTATGACAGCCATCATCCTGTATTGATAAAAAATAATATACCAGCTGGAGAATATTTGCATCTAAGATGAAATTATACCACAATAGAGTTTTTTAAAGGGATAGTAAAGTCCCAAAAAAGTATGTTTTAAATGGTAGCTGCACTAAAACAACACTTAATGCGCTTCATCCTTTCTCCCAAACCATTATGGTTTGAGAGAAATAAGAAAATAAAGTCCTCCGTTCCCTCCCCTTTCTGCCTGAGGAGCTGTAAAGCTGTCAGAGGCAGAATCCGGTAGCCCGACTGTAAGCGTTTCTTCAGGAGCGGTCATCTAGATATCTAAGTATAATTACTTCATCAGTATGGTCTACAACGTGTGCCTGGCTTGCAAGCACACGTTGTAGACCATTGCGATGAAGTAATTATACTTAGATATCTAGATGACAGCGATCCTGAAGAACCGCCGTCAGGAAGCAGTATTTCATGACGTCCGCTGTACAGCGGACACAGGAGAAGGGGGAGGGAGCGGAGGTCTTTATTTTATTACATCTCTCAAACCATAACGGTTTGAGAGAAAGGATTAAGCACATTAAATGTTTTTTTAGTGCAGCTACGATTTAGAACATAGTTTTTTTGGGACTTTACTATCCCTTTAAATCAAATGCAAAAAAGTTAAAATTGTGTCTCTTAGAGGGGGGGTATACAAATAATCTGATTAAAAGGGCTTATCACCGTGCAGTACACACTAATAGGGAAACATTACTGGTTAAAAAAATCTAGTGATACTCAAACAGGACCTATTAGATTTATTATGGATTACAGAGGTAAGTCACAAATGATCAAAAATATCTCAAATAAACATATTAGTATCTTGTTAAGTGATTCTGATTTACAGGATGTAATGGATCTTTATATACCGCTAACATTTAGAATATCTCCTAATCTACGTGATAAATTGGTGAGAAGCCTCTATTCGAGACATAGAAATGAGTACCCTATAAAAGGATTATTTCTTTGTTATGGGTGTAGCACATGCAAATACATGAAGAAAATGCAGAGTGTCACTGATAGATTTGGTAATATATGTTCCATTAATACCTACATTCATTGTAAAACAAGGAGGTTTTAATTTTCCCTCTATAGGGACGTTTACTTATACAGCATAAATAATTAGATCTTCTTTCACGGGTAATCACTCTGTATAGGATGTACAGATAGTCACTCCTGATATATTTATTTAAAGAATATATTTTTACTTTCATTGCAATAAATAGTGTATTGTGAAGAGATGTATATTGGATACAACTATGTGATGGGTAATTGCTTAAAATCAAAGATTCTCTTCAATTAAGATGTATAATGTATTTGAGCAATATACACTGTTCTCTTCACTAAGAGATATAGCGAGAAGAATATAACACACATCTGTTGGTCCTATTTTTGATAAATGCGTCAACTTATTTGGTTATTGAGTTACCAATATGGGAATAAATTGTTGGTGTAAGTAATCCTAGAGGACATTGGTATGCAAAGTTTTTTTTTTACTCTACTTACATCATTATGAGTTAACTTATTTGCATGCAATATAGGAGGTATTTCAATATTCCCCTTAGTTGTTTGGCTTAATAGATGTATTTTTCGCTTTCTATACTTTTATTGAATATAGCTAGGTATATAGAAGAACATTAGAAGAGACTGGGATAATAGTTGGTATATGCTCCATATTCTCTACACTTTCTATTTGTAGAATGTAGTGAAAATTAGAAGCTTTAGTCTTCTTTTCACAAATTTGATTGACGGACATTACAGCCAATCAGTTCAAACTCTTCTTTCCAATCGTGCCTTCTGGATGTTCTATAATACACTGGTTGTCTGTATTATTCATCTTGTTTCCACTGAATAAGCCCAACTAATGGGTGAAACGTGTTAGGCATTTTCTTTTATTATTTTGTCCTAATTACCTATGAGAGAAATTATAGGCATGGGAATGGAAATGATAGGGGTAGCAATACATTTTTTAATTCGTTTTTTGAAAGTTTTATCACTGCCATAACGGGCTCACTGATTAATGATATGCCTCTGACTAGTAAGCTGTGTATTTGGATACATTGTAGCCACATACTGCTACATTAGTATCACTCTTCTCACCAGCTCACACATATAGGAAGGAAGGTCAGCAATAGGGTCACTGTAGATGTATGTGGTTCCTTAGACTGCCTACTTTAACCCATTGAGCTTAGTCTGTGTTGTTTTTGTCTGTTTATATAAGGGCTTGCAATTACTGTAATCCAAATATAGAGCACAATCTATAGCCGACTAATATAGGGGTGAGGGTAGATAAATAGGGTTGCTGGTTATTCCATTGCAGTTCCTGAAATCGTCATCACTGACCAAGTTAGGCTATCTATTATAATGAAGCAAGCTTGTGTTCATATGTCCATCAGGGATTAAGGACAATATTAAACACAAACATTTGAATATATTGAGAGACATTTTGTGTCATCATCTCCTAGATTTTTTTTACAGCCTTGATTGCTGTCATTTCGGCAGCCTTGACTGCTGCTAAATAATAGATCTACTATTTTTAGTTTATTATACAGCCTTGATAGCTGTTGATATATTTAGTGTTCATATCATCAAATAGCAGCTCTTTGTGATCGCATTGTTCTTATCTACATCAATTATTTAGCAGCAGATTACCCTCTCTTCTTATGTGGGTATCCACTTTCTCCGATAGGATTATTATAGTGCTTTTCTGTTATTATTGAATATGTCCATGTGATCCTGTTTTTCTTTCATGGTCTGGGTAATTAAGAGTGCCATTATAGGTAGTTTCTGTTTTTCTTTTCTTCTGCTGTAAAAATAATACTGATTATTCCATTTAATATCTTTGCAAGTGCCACAATGAAGGATGTACTGGAAGTAATTTAAAAGCATCAGAAATACCTGTTTTTGAATTATGATTACAAACATCTGATGCCAGCTTGTTGTAATTAAAGTCATAGCATCTTCTATCCTTGCTTGCTTGGAGCTAGACATGAATGGGGAGCTGAGAAGTCGACTATCAATTTCTTTTTAAAGAAAATTTCCCAGTTTGCCATGTAGAAAATAGAGGTGATTGGAAGGGGTATAAAAGAAATCCTTTATCAAAATCTTTAGCCAGGAGTGCTGATAATACCTTGGGCTCATCTAATGCTGATAATAAATTAGGACACAGCAAGGATTCTTCTGGGTATGTAATAATTCCTGTGTTGAAACCTTCTCTAAAACCTGTAAGGATGAAGTTAACTATATTTTGACCTGCATGCCTACAAAGCAGAAACTCTAGAAGTGACACGTTTTCAGAGCTTAGTCACTTATTAGCAAACAAAGTTTCTCTAGGGCAAATTGAGTGTGAGTGTGCTTTACAGCAATTAGAACTTACATGCAACATTCTACAGGCACTAAAAAAGCAACCCTTCAAATTCAAATTATTTCAGATATGGGAAATACCCATATAATGGATAGGTCTGCCTAACTTATCCGTAGAAGACAGAGCTGAATGGACTGAAGAGGAATGCAGAATTAGGGTTGAAGACATAGCAGGGACTGGGCCTGTAACTATTTCTGCAGGTGTAAGTGGGCATAAATTAGGTGAATGACTGGCATGCTGGACATATAGGAGCCTTTAAGCCGGCAAAATGCCAGCAAAAAAACTCATTATCCAACTGGCTCCAGTCCAACGCAAAATTAAACTGGGCTAAGTTTGCTGCAGCCTTTGCAGAGAAGGAGCGGTGATATTCATAAAACGTTGGTCCCCCATATTTATATGCTAAGTCCTCGATTAGACACAAATAGAGATCCAGCTCCAGTCTGTGGGAAAATACTGAATTCCAATATAGTCAGCCTAGGTTCCTTAGACTTTAATGTGACGGACATGTCCCCTCAGCTGACAGTCCTCTGCTCAGATAAATTGTGAGAAGCAATCAGGAGTGATACCAAGTTAACATCCTTCCCCTCTATGATGTCCTTCCGGATATGATGAGGAGTCATGTGTGTGGGAGTGGTGAGAGGAGAAGAATTAATGAGGACCTGGTTGTGATGATATTTCAATTAAAGGAGTGATCCTTAGAGCCGGAGAGGACAAATAATCGAGAACCACCAGCCTTGATTGCATGTCCTACATTGCCAATTCCAAGTCTGCAAGGATCTGTGAAATATGGGTTAACTGGTTGGCTGAAGGGGATGGAGGAGATTTGGATGTAAGAAATTCAGGAGAGGGAGGCGGAAGGTTGATTGGGAAGAGGAGGAGAAATGGTTCTGCGTTTCTAACAGAGGTTGAGTAGTTTAGGAACTGTCCATTTCTAAAGTGTAAGAACATGATTTATCAGAGTGGCTGGAATTTCAGCCACAGAGGTCTCAGCATCCGAGGGGACTTAACTGTCCTGTCCTTCTACGATGGAACCTATATGGGTTAAAAGTAAATATTGTAACAGTTAATATGACAAAGTGAACATACTACGAGTTATATACTCTATGACTTTTTAAAATTAAAATTGTGATCAAAAGTTACCAGTGGGATCCACATATTTGAAATTTAATGTGTGGTGAAACTCTGGAAACAACATTCCAAAATTTACATCAATTTTGATCCACTGGAAAAGTCACCAGCCTGGAAGTGACGTTTATATATTCCAGGAAAGCCAGTTTAACTAAGAAGTAGGTGAAACCTCTCTGTAATGTGAGTAGAACCCATTGGGGGGAGAGGGAATTACAAGTTGAATACTCCTTAATCAAACTAAAAATACTGCACTTAGAGGAATTGTGGTTGTGCTTTTGTTTCTTTATCCATTAGATAACATACTACGAGTGACAGATGTTGTAAGCTACGAGTGACAGATGTTGTAAGAAATAAAAGTGAGCTATTAATGCATAAGTACTAATGAAAGTGAAATATCGTAATGACTAAAGTGCAGATAAGTAGAAATACAATGGTGTAATGTCCCGTTGCTGAAGCCTTCAGAAATTCTATATCTAAGACTGATAATACCCTAATAGACAACAAGTAGGACCTTGTAAGTAAATCAACCTAGGTCTAAAAAAAAATATAAAGTAAAATTCCTATGCGCCCTAAAGAATTACATGTCGCTATTTCACACAAATTTTCCACCTGTAAGAAAAAATATACTATTACAATAAGGAAAACAATAATATGTAGTGCCAGGTATAAAATAGAATGGAGTAGTAGCTAAATGATAAATGATATCAATGATTCTAAACAATGATTTATTAAAATAAATTTAAAACAACCAACATATATATGGCAAAAAAATATTCTCTCAATATAAATCAAGAAACACATTGAATGTGTTTCACAAGTCTCTAACACGTGGTGTACGTCTAAGATAGAGACTGCGGAAACACATTAGTGTTGAGCGAGCACCCCGATGCTCGGGTGCTCGGGTGCTCTGACCGAGCACCCCCTGAGGCTCGAGTGCTCGGCCGAGCACCCGAGCCCCATTGAAATGAATGGGGCAACACCAGGCACCCCCTGCTCTGATGAGGGGAGGGTGCCTGGTCAATGCCCCCTTCATCTCCGCTATGCCCCCTTCATCTCCGAATGCCCCCTTCAGCTCCGCAATGTCCCCCTTCAGCTCCGCTATGCCCCTCTTCCACAATGTGCCCCTTCATCTCCGCTATGCCCCTCTTCCACAATGTGCCCCTTCATCTCCGCTATGCCCCTCTTCCACAATGTCCCCCTTCATCTCCTCTATGCCATAGAGGAGATGAAGGGGGACATTGTGGAAGAGGGGCATAGCGGAGATGAAGGGGCACATTGTGGAAGAGGGGCATAGCGGAGATGAAGGGGCACATTGTGGAAGACGGGCATAGCGGAGATGAAGGGGGACATTGTGGAAGAGGGGCATAGAGTCTATGCCCCTCTTCCACAATGTCCCCCTTCATCTCCGCAATGCCCCCTTCATCTCCGCAATGCCCCCGTACCTCCAGTCCCTGGTGGTCCAGCGGAGCTTCCTCGGATCTGTGCCTCTTCCGGCACAGATCCCCGCCACCCGAACATGGCGGGAGAGCACATGGCGGTACTCGACGAGTACCGCCATGTGCCGAGCAGAGCGATGCTCGAGCCGATCCGAGCATCGGCCGAGCACGCTCGCTCATCACTAAAACACATTCAGTGTATTTCTTGATTGATATTGATATGATATTTTTGGCCATATATACGTGGAACCTTTGCTTTGAGGCTGAGTAAAAATGAAACAGTGCTGCTTCAACCATGAAGTGATGAAGGTAAGATAAAAAGATGGAGACCAATGGCTAGAAAGAAGAGATAAGGGAAAAACATGGAACCTTAAGCCTCTACAAGAGTGAAAAGTAGCCTGTACACAGAACCTACACCTTTGCAAAGAGGTAAAAAAAAATCTCAAAGGTA
The DNA here is from genome assembly GCA_037306005.1 of Rhinophrynus dorsalis. Classification (NCBI taxonomy): domain Eukaryota; kingdom Metazoa; phylum Chordata; class Amphibia; order Anura; family Rhinophrynidae; genus Rhinophrynus; species Rhinophrynus dorsalis. The sequence continues at coordinate 400,229,501 of CM074718.1, forward strand.
CTTTGGTCTCTAAAAGAAGGCAAGGTAGCTTAGATTTCAACGTATAACTTTTGGATCCAATATTGTAATAAAAGCCATGGTACCTTCAACCTCTTTGAAGAGGTAAGGAAGCCAAATTAGGAACTTCTGCCTCTACGAAGAGGTAAGGTATTGTGTTTGGGAAACTTCAGCCTATATGAACATGTGAGTCTTAAGGTTTACTAGGAACCTTCGGCCTCTATATCGAGGTAAGGTAGAGTGAAAGAGAACCTTCGGCCTTCTATAAAGAGGTAAGGTCTAATGTAAATGAACCTTCTACCTCTACGAAGAGGTAAGGTCTGATAAATATGAAAACTTCTGCCTTTATGCAGAGGTAAGGTTAGGGTCATTAAAAAAATGGTCATATAACTAATGAAGAGGTAAGGTTTAGTGTTGAGCGAGCATCCCGATGCTCGGGTGCTCGGGTGCTCTGACCGAGCACCCCCTGAGGCTCGAGTGCTCGGCCGAGCACCCGAGCCCCATTGAAATGCATGGGGCGACACGAGCATTACACCAGGCACCCCCTGCTCTGATGAGGGGAGGGTGCCTGGTCAATGCCCCCCTTCATCTCCGCTATGCCCCCTTCATCTCCGAATGCCCCCTTCATCTCCGCAATGTCCCCCTTCATCTCCGCTATGCCCCCTTCATCTCCGCTATGCCCCTCTTCCACAATGTCCCCCTTCATCTCCGCTATGCCCCTCTTCCACAATGTCCCCCTTCATCTCCTCTATGCCATAGAGGAGATGAAGGGGGACATTGTGGAAGAGGGGCATAGCGGAGATGAAGGGGGACATTGTGGAAGAGGGGCATAGAGGAGATGAAGGGGGACATTGTGGAAGAGGGGCATAGCAGAGATGAAGGGGGACATTGTGGAAGAGGGGCATAGAGTCTATGCCCCTCTTCCACAATGTCCCCCTTCATCTCCGCAATGCCCCCTTCATCTCCGCAATGCCCCCGTACCTCCAGTCCCTGGTGGTCCAGCGGAGCGTCTTCAGATCTGTGCCTCTTCCGGCACAGATCCCCGCCACCCGAACATGGCGGGCGAGCACATGGCGGTACTCGACGAGTACCGCCATGTGCCGAGCAGAGCGATGCTCGAGCCGATCCGAGCATCGGCCGAGCACGCTCGCTCAACACTAGTAAGGTTAGAAAATTGGAACATTCAGCCTCTACGAAGAGGTAAGGTTAGAAATTGGGACCTTTGACCTCAATTATGAGGTAAGGTTGGATAAATACTGAAACCTTTGACCTTTGATCAATCAAAAGGTAAAGAAAGAAGGAATCTTTTCTTTGATGCTGAGGAAAATGAAACAGTACTGCTTCAACCATTGTCACGGTTTTTGATGAACATTCGGAACAGTTTGGTAAGGTTAAAACAACTTTATTGAAACAAGTTCAAACACATAGATAGGCCTATGGGCCCACACATCAGAGCACAAATACAGGAAGGTATATACAATAGTAACAAGCCAGTACTAGCAATGTATGTGTGAATAATGACAGTCTCTGGCAACGGAGGTCCTGGCTTGAACCAGAATGGGCAGAGTCAGACCACAGGTCCTATATGTTAGATGGTCCAGGAGGAAGTGACTGGCACAACCCAGAGGAGCGAGGCAACACTGCTGGCACAACCCAGATGCCTGGGAGGCACTGAACCCAAGGAGCCGAGGCAACACTACTGGCACAACCCAGACACCTGGGAGGCACTGAACCAAGGAGCGATGCAACACTAACCCTGGCACCGGATGGCAACAGACCGAAATAACTCTCCCAGGGAAATCCCTAGAACGCTAGGGGTGGATCTCAGCACCGAGGAATATAGAGATGTAGGCAACCAGTGTCCCCTCTACTGAGGATGGTACAACGCAATGCTGGCTCTTGAGCCAAGGCTCCTGCAGATGGAAATATGCAGCTCACTACCTGGAACGTCCAGGTACGCAAAGGATCAATAGGTAACGCCCTGATATACTGCAACTCCCAAAGGGAGTGAGCCCAGTGATGTAGAGAGGTGGGCACAGAGAGATCAGAGTAACACAGTCAGTGCTATAGCACTGTACCAGTACTTCGCTTGTGCACTCCACCAACAGAGGTATGGAGAGTAGCTATGGAACAAATGCTTAGCTTAACGGTCAACAGAAATATAGCGCCACGTGGCGCAACCAACTAGTGTTACAGCAAGCCACCGCATATTAAAAGAGAGCAAAACAGAGACCACCAAGCGGTTTGCTGGAAATGCAAGGCACTGTGTGACCAGACAGCACAAAGAGTACACTCGTAGCCAGATATGGTCAGACACGGAACGGGTACTCGGCCAGGCACAGTAGGTAAAGGAAGTGGGTTCTCAGCCAGATGCAATCGGTAATGGAAGCGGGTTCTCAGCCAGACCAGGTCAGCAACGGAGTGGGCCCTCAGCCAGATACAGTCGGTAACGGGAACGGGTCCTCAGCCGGATACGGTCAGCAACGTAGAAGTCGAAGATCAGCAAACTCAGGAACATCGTCAGGCAGGCCAGGTCATACATGAACAGCAATAGCGGAGCAGAGTGCAGGAACAAATACACCACGAAAGGGCACCATAACGTGGAAATGACAGGGTATATAAAGGCCATCACTTGACGGCGACAAAAGGTACTAGCCAATCAGTAAGAGGTAATGTAAACTAGCCGTCAGAATGTCGCTGCCGTGATAACCATGAAGTGATGAAGGTAAGATAAAAAGATGGAGACCATTGGCTGTAAAGAAAAGATAAAGGAAAAACATGGAACCTTCGGCCTGTACAAGAGGTAAGGTAACCTGTATACAGAACCTACTCCTCTGCATAGAGGTAAAGAAAAACCTCATGGCTACTTCAGCCTCTAAAAGAAAGTAAGGTAGCTTAGATTTAAAATTATAAATTTGGATGCAGTAATAAAATCCGGGGTACCTTCGACCTCTATGAAGAAGTAAGGAAGATGAATTAGGAACTTCAGCCTCGATGGTGTTTGGGAAACTTTAGCCTCTATGAAGATGTGAGTCTTAAGGTTTACTGGGAAACTTCGGCCTCTATATGGAGGTAAGGTAGAGTGATGGAGAACCTACGGCCTCTATGAAGAGGTATGGTCTGATGGAAGGGGACCTTCTACCTCTACGAAGAGGTAAAGTCTGATAAAGGTGAAATCTTCAGCCTCTATGAAGATGTAAGGCCACACAAAAAAGGTCATATAACTAATGGAACCTTCAGTATATATAAAGAGGTAAGGTTAGAAAATTGGTACCTTTGGCCTCTACAAAGAGGTAAGGTTAGAAATTGGGACCTTCGGTCTCAAGGTAGGATAAATATTAGAACCTTTGGCCTTTACGAAGAGGTATGGTTAGAAACAAGAGCCTTCGGCCTCCATGAACGGTAAGGTTAGAAATTGGAAACCTTTGGCCTCAATGAAGAGGCAAGGTTAGAAATAGGAGCCTTCAGCCTCTACGAAGAGATAAGGTTAGAAATTGGAACTTTCGGCCTCTACAAAGAGGTAATGTTAAAATTTGAAAACCTTTGGCTCCCGTGAAGAGGGAAAGTCAAATAAATAATGGGACCTTCCACCTCTACAAGGAGGTAAGGTTAGGAAATAGGAACCTTCAGCCTCTATGATGACAAAGTCAGAGAAAGTAGAACTTTTCTTTTGGCTACTACAAGGGGAACTATAATACTAAGGCATGCAAAGTAACCGTATTTGATGAGAGAAGCTAGTGAGGGGTGCTAATAGGTGTTGGTGAACATGCCGTATTAATAACATGAAAATGTACCAAAATATGAACCCGAGATAACCAACCTGGAGTGAGACATAATTCAATGTAAGATACAGTAATAAGGCAAACATTCAAAATAGCTGGTCAGCTTAATATGTAACAATTTCTTACTTGAAAGGAGGAAGCTAGCTGATGCAATCTCTGCTGAGTAGAAGTACAATAGTATAGAAGGCTGTGAATATGGCTAAATGAGAGCCAGGTGAAGGCCTGTCTGAATCAGTTCCTGCATGGATATATGTATATTCTGATTATGACTTGGAATAAAGTAGACTCGTATATGCTTCAAAATAAGATGATAAATGACCTAAATATATACCTGGAATCAGTAACCCCTAACTGATAATAGGATGTCTTGAACCTGGCTAGCATATGCAGTTGCTGTTTAATAATAAATAAATATAAAATATGCGGGGAGCAAATTAAATTAATGTAAGGTGAGGTGAAATTACTTTGTGCCAGTGAAGTATGCAGAATGTAAGCTGAGATAGCTAATAGGTATGCACAATATTGTCATTGCACCTGGAAGGCCCTCAAACATATGGTAACATTAAAGTGGATCTATCACATATAGAAAAGTAATACTCATTAGTTAGAGCATTTAGAGAAAAAGTTAAACATGTTACTCATTTTTGACAAAACCCCATTATCTGCACAAAAATTAATGTTTAAAAGGTGCCCAGCAGCCTACTTCCGCTTGCTGCTGTGGCAAGCAGCTTGCCGCACAGAGGCTGCTCCTGTCCGACTACCCAGCATCCTCCGATGACAGAGGTTGTCTGTCTCTAAGATGGAGCGATCTCATTGGCTAGATATTGATCTTTGCCAATGAGATTGCTCCAGCTTAAAGAAAGAAAGCCTCCGTCCTCAGAGGATACTGGGTAGTGGGACGGGAGCAGAGGCAGTGCTGCAAACCGGAAGTAGACGGCTGGGCACGTTTTAAACTTGAATTTTTGAACAGATACCTCCACTTTTATGAGAAATAGAATTATATCAGTGGCTAACTATGTATCAGGACACTTATACAACTGCAGCGGTACCTAAGACTATGAAATATATACAACACCAATCATAACATGTAAACCTGTGTAATGTGCACAACTCTTAACTAGATGTGCAAAAATTTCCGCCTTGAACAGAAATAGGAGAAAATGGCACTTTTCGCTTGGTAAAAAATTACCCGTGAAAAGTGCCGATTTCCCATTTTTCCCCCAATTTTTTCTCCTAGCTCATTCCATTGAAATCAATGGGAACAGAGAATTTATACACAACACATAGCAAATATTATTTTATTTCCCAAAGGCATAGTAAAAAAGGGGCATGAGGTTGTCTGTGTTGGAGGGTGTGGGGAAACAATCAGTTGAACAGGGAATGTTGTTTTGGGGGGGTTGTTTACTGGCATTGGAGGCAGTTAATAGAAAATAAATCCTAAATAAAATTAAAAAAAACCCCATAAGACATGGTATTAAAGGGGTTTGAGGAGGTTGCCTGCGTTGGTGAATGAATTAATCATTTGAACAGGGAATTTGTTTTTGGGGGGGTTTCTTGACTGCTATTGGGGGGACAGTTAATAAAAAAAAATCAATAAAATAAAATAATACATTTGTATTTAAAGTGATAGAGGTAGGAACCCCCTGACATAAGCTGCCACTGGTGTGGACTGATGATTGACCAGATAGAGTATTTTGTAGAGGACAATTTGTTAGATTTGTTGTTAGAGGCCTTTGTAGGACTTAGACTTATTAGAGGCCAAAGCCCTGAAGAAACATTGATTTGTAGGACTTAAGCTTGTTTGGCACAAGCCGTAAGGAAACATTGATTTGTAGGACTTAGGCTTGTTAGGCACCATAACGTGGAAATGACAGGGTATATAAAGGCCATCACTTGACGGCGACAAAAGGTACTAGCCAATCAGTAAGAGGTAATGTAAACTAGCCGTCAGAATGTCGCTGCCGTGATAACCATGAAGTGATGAAGGTAAGATAAAAAGATGGAGACCATTGGCTGTAAAGAAAAGATAAAGGAAAAACATGGAACCTTCGGCCTGTACAAGAGGTAAGGTAACCTGTATACAGAACCTACTCCTCTGCATAGAGGTAAAGAAAAACCTCATGGCTACTTCAGCCTCTAAAAGAAAGTAAGGTAGCTTAGATTTAAAATTATAAATTTGGATGCAGTAATAAAATCCGGGGTACCTTCGACCTCTATGAAGAAGTAAGGAAGATGAATTAGGAACTTCAGCCTCGATGGTGTTTGGGAAACTTTAGCCTCTATGAAGATGTGAGTCTTAAGGTTTACTGGGAAACTTCGGCCTCTATATGGAGGTAAGGTAGAGTGATGGAGAACCTACGGCCTCTATGAAGAGGTATGGTCTGATGGAAGGGGACCTTCTACCTCTACGAAGAGGTAAAGTCTGATAAAGGTGAAATCTTCAGCCTCTATGAAGATGTAAGGCCACACAAAAAAGGTCATATAACTAATGGAACCTTCAGTATATATAAAGAGGTAAGGTTAGAAAATTGGTACCTTTGGCCTCTACAAAGAGGTAAGGTTAGAAATTGGGACCTTCGGTCTCAAGGTAGGATAAATATTAGAACCTTTGGCCTTTACGAAGAGGTATGGTTAGAAACAAGAGCCTTCGGCCTCCATGAACGGTAAGGTTAGAAATTGGAAACCTTTGGCCTCAATGAAGAGGCAAGGTTAGAAATAGGAGCCTTCAGCCTCTACGAAGAGATAAGGTTAGAAATTGGAACTTTCGGCCTCTACAAAGAGGTAATGTTAAAATTTGAAAACCTTTGGCTCCCGTGAAGAGGGAAAGTCAAATAAATAATGGGACCTTCCACCTCTACAAGGAGGTAAGGTTAGGAAATAGGAACCTTCAGCCTCTATGATGACAAAGTCAGAGAAAGTAGAACTTTTCTTTTGGCTACTACAAGGGGAACTATAATACTAAGGCATGCAAAGTAACCGTATTTGATGAGAGAAGCTAGTGAGGGGTGCTAATAGGTGTTGGTGAACATGCCGTATTAATAACATGAAAATGTACCAAAATATGAACCCGAGATAACCAACCTGGAGTGAGACATAATTCAATGTAAGATACAGTAATAAGGCAAACATTCAAAATAGCTGGTCAGCTTAATATGTAACAATTTCTTACTTGAAAGGAGGAAGCTAGCTGATGCAATCTCTGCTGAGTAGAAGTACAATAGTATAGAAGGCTGTGAATATGGCTAAATGAGAGCCAGGTGAAGGCCTGTCTGAATCAGTTCCTGCATGGATATATGTATATTCTGATTATGACTTGGAATAAAGTAGACTCGTATATGCTTCAAAATAAGATGATAAATGACCTAAATATATACCTGGAATCAGTAACCCCTAACTGATAATAGGATGTCTTGAACCTGGCTAGCATATGCAGTTGCTGTTTAATAATAAATAAATATAAAATATGCGGGGAGCAAATTAAATTAATGTAAGGTGAGGTGAAATTACTTTGTGCCAGTGAAGTATGCAGAATGTAAGCTGAGATAGCTAATAGGTATGCACAATATTGTCATTGCACCTGGAAGGCCCTCAAACATATGGTAACATTAAAGTGGATCTATCACATATAGAAAAGTAATACTCATTAGTTAGAGCATTTAGAGAAAAAGTTAAACATGTTACTCATTTTTGACAAAACCCCATTATCTGCACAAAAATTAATGTTTAAAAGGTGCCCAGCAGCCTACTTCCGCTTGCTGCTGTGGCAAGCAGCTTGCCGCACAGAGGCTGCTCCTGTCCGACTACCCAGCATCCTCCGATGACAGAGGTTGTCTGTCTCTAAGATGGAGCGATCTCATTGGCTAGATATTGATCTTTGCCAATGAGATTGCTCCAGCTTAAAGAAAGAAAGCCTCCGTCCTCAGAGGATACTGGGTAGTGGGACGGGAGCAGAGGCAGTGCTGCAAACCGGAAGTAGACGGCTGGGCACGTTTTAAACTTGAATTTTTGAACAGATACCTCCACTTTTATGAGAAATAGAATTATATCAGTGGCTAACTATGTATCAGGACACTTATACAACTGCAGCGGTACCTAAGACTATGAAATATATACAACACCAATCATAACATGTAAACCTGTGTAATGTGCACAACTCTTAACTAGATGTGCAAAAATTTCCGCCTTGAACAGAAATAGGAGAAAATGGCACTTTTCGCTTGGTAAAAAATTACCCGTGAAAAGTGCCGATTTCCCATTTTTCCCCCAATTTTTTCTCCTAGCTCATTCCATTGAAATCAATGGGAACAGAGAATTTATACACAACACATAGCAAATATTATTTTATTTCCCAAAGGCATAGTAAAAAAGGGGCATGAGGTTGTCTGTGTTGGAGGGTGTGGGGAAACAATCAGTTGAACAGGGAATGTTGTTTTGGGGGGGTTGTTTACTGGCATTGGAGGCAGTTAATAGAAAATAAATCCTAAATAAAATTAAAAAAAACCCCATAAGACATGGTATTAAAGGGGTTTGAGGAGGTTGCCTGCGTTGGTGAATGAATTAATCATTTGAACAGGGAATTTGTTTTTGGGGGGGTTTCTTGACTGCTATTGGGGGGACAGTTAATAAAAAAAAATCAATAAAATAAAATAATACATTTGTATTTAAAGTGATAGAGGTAGGAACCCCCTGACATAAGCTGCCACTGGTGTGGACTGATGATTGACCAGATAGAGTATTTTGTAGAGGACAATTTGTTAGATTTGTTGTTAGAGGCCTTTGTAGGACTTAGACTTATTAGAGGCCAAAGCCCTGAAGAAACATTGATTTGTAGGACTTAAGCTTGTTTGGCACAAGCCGTAAGGAAACATTGATTTGTAGGACTTAGGCTTGTTAGAAACAAACCCCCCAAAAATAAAATCAGAACAATAAAAAATAAAAATGCCCTACTGGTATAGTACCAGCAGGTCATGTTGGCCACTGGCCATTATCAAATGTCCTCCTGAGTCGCAACTGCTGTTCCTACTGCTGCTGCTGAGTTGCTTAAGTAGCAGGATGATTAGGCATTTGAAAGGGAATGGAATCAACAATAGCAGTAACATGGAAGATGGATGATGAGGGTTCCACTTGCCACAACTGGCTCCAGTGATGCGCCTGGGGAAGTAGCAGCACAATAAGTAGCCCCCTCTTGCCCCTCCTCCAAAATCATGGGTGTGTTGTTATTAGAATATAAATTTTTCCCTTGAGAGCAGGAACTGTGGCTATCATCAGCAACTGCAATGTCCACAGTGTGTGTGGTAAAAACCATCTGGGGGCACAACTGTATCCAAACACCATGACACCCAAAACCGAGTACTGCTGTTGTCACTATACCCCTTGCCCAGACCCCGCTAACGTCACATGACAACTTGCTAACAGTTTAATAGTAATCACAAATCCTCCCTGCCAACATCTTAGCATATTCTGTGAGGTGGAATATCCTCAGATGCTGCTTGATGCATTGCTTGTGATTCTCCTCCACCACACTGGCATGTATGATCAGTGCACCACACAGTGTGCAAAGGGTGGAGATAAACTGCCACATCCTAACATCAACAGAGTGTCTATCATTTGGCGGGTGAGGTAAAAATGAACGAGTTGGATTGACAGAAGATGTAGTTACCCTAGATGGTGATGGCAAGCTAGTTGTTTCACTCATCATGAAACTTCCAGTCTCTGCCTGGGTTGCTCTATTCCTCCTCCTTTTTGATCTCCGCCTCGCCTCTCGTTGCCTTTCTGGAGAGTCACGGACAGTAAAAGGGGCACTTGATTTCTTTGGTCGGTGTTTGTCTTTAACATGTTTGATATAAATATCATGGTGCCTGTGTTTCATGTGTGATATCAGGGAGCTTGTGCCAAATTGTGTTCCCTCCTTTCCTCTTCTCACTGAATTGTCACAAATTGTGCACAGTGCCATTGCGAATGAGTGCATTGTGTCTGCCCCAACAAGAAAATAGTCCCACACCCATGATGACTTCAGGGGGAAGGGAACAGATGGAGAAGAATGGTCTCTTTCTTCTTGTCCTCCACATTCCCCTTCATTGTCTGTGGCAGTGGATAATGTTGCTGCTGTTGCTGCTACTGCCTCAGATCCAGCATTGCAGCTAGGACCAGGAGTGTTGCTGCCACTGGCAAGTGGAACCTGTCCTAGTCCCTCATCACTTGTTGACCCCATGCCCACTGTGTCCACTGTTGTCTGTGGCACACTAGCTTGCTCCTCAGCATCCTGCTGCCCTTGCATCTCAGCAGCAGCAGCAGCAGCAGCAGGAATTAGAGCAGCTGCAAATTCCTCAAATTCCAAAATGTCACTGCTACTGGTGGTGGTGATGCCCATCCTCATCCCTGTCTCCCATTTCTTCTCAGTTTCTGCTAAACAGGCCATCAATGAATCTTTCACAACAGTTTCACAGAGGGTTCCCTGATGTCACACTTGGCATTTCCATTTGACCTGAAGAAGAAGACAGACTAGCACTAGCAGCAGTACAGCAGGCACAGGCAGCTGATCTGTGCTCCTGCTGGTGGTGGTGGTATAAATTATGAGCCTGCTCTCCTCACCCAATACAAGTTCTGGCCTCTTCAGGATCATGTTCCACCTGGACACTGTAGTGAAAGGAACTTGAGGAGGACTCCCAGAGCCAGAGGAATGGCGTGGGCTCACTTGACCACTAGTCAAGGGATGCTCAAAATGTTTCCCCTACCACTCTGGCCGCTTCACCATTACTGTTCTTACTAACACCAACCACATCAAGTTCAACCGCAGAGTCTTCCTCCTCAGTCTCACATTCCCTAATAATATGAGGATATTGTTCTTCACCTCTAATGCTAACAAGCTGCTGGACTTTAGTAGCAGTAGTACTAGAACTGGCAGGACTGCTTGGGAATGGCAAGTGTGATGTAGGGTCCCTTGATGTCACACTTGGCATCATTTTCTCCTCCCCCCCCCTCCAAGTACTACAAGACACACTAGCAGCAGACAAAGTATTGGTGGCAGCAGGTACAGTGCTGGTGGCAGCAGGGGCAGCACATCTGGCAGCAGGTACAGCAATGGTGGTTGCAGGTACAGCACCGGTGGCAGCATGGGCAGCCCATCTGGCAGTAGGTACAGGACTATTGGCAACAGGTACAGAAATGGTGGCTGCAGGTACAGCAATGGTGGTACTGGCAGCAGGGGCAGCACTTCTTGCAGCAGGCACAGGCAGCTGACCTGTACTGCTCTCACTAGTACCACCCTTTTCTCCCTCCCTTCCCATTCCCTTTTCACCCTCCCTTCCCATTAAATTCCCCAAGATCCCTTGGGGTGATTTAGGTGGACTGGACAGCATTGGTTCAGTACTGTTAGCCAATTCCTCCTCCTGAGACTCAGTGGACACATAATAATGATCCTCCTCCTTTAGCTGCTCATAGTGATAGCAGTCACTATGAGCCTCTCCTGCCTCAATTTTGCCAAAATATCACAGTAGAACAGCACAGCACGTCTATCTTGTCCTGTATCTGCTTCTCTTGTGTCTGCCTTCAGCAAATACGTAATGTTTTTATAGCGAAAATGCGAAAACAACATAAATTATTGAGCGGAAACTTTGTAGCCATTGAAAAAATGGAGAAAAATTTTGGGCAATAGGCAAAAAATGAAAAATTTTGATCACTAGTTTTAAAGCGGATTTTCTCTCAAAAAAGCGAACAACAACGTGGTTTTCGCAAAATTTCTCACCAGGAACACGGCTACAACTTTAGCCCATCCCTACTCATAATGTAAACCTCCCTTTTATCTAAAGTGAATGGCACTACAGGGACTGTGATAAGAGCTCCAATTCAATTAATAAAGTAACATTAAGACATAAGATGAAGTGAACCCAATTAAAAATGGCAGATGCAAAAGGGAACGATTTAATAAATATTAGTGAATGATGATACCTGGCTATCAGTAATAAGCGGATCCTAGCATGATACCACTGATGAGAGGGCCTGGAAACTCAATGACCATGAAATGCCCAAATGGTATGGTCATAAGAGAACATGAAAATATGGCACTTCCAATACAGTATACATGCTGAAAGGGCTATAAATCACTTGTACCTGTGATATGTAGCTTCTTATCATGTTATGACAAGACTTGATATAATTAGGTAAATGACCAGTAACAACTGCAATATCGTAGGATTTTGAAAATAAATTGTTATGACTGACAAGGATGGCTGTGAGTGATACTAACATAAGGAGCAGTAAAGAAACGTCAGCATAGTTACTCATAAAACAGACATCCAAACAGAAAGCTAGGCCCTGAAACTGCCATGAGAGGCAGAGGCTCAAGTGCGCACGTCATGAAGCAGGTAGCTGGGAAATTACTCAAGTTTCATAGACGATCAAGCTTACTGATGATCAAGGTCCAGTGGGAGAGGCTGCTGCTGTGTTATAAAGGCCTGTGGCTCCTCCCACAAACTCAGGCGATACCTTCCACTTTTAGGGCTTGATTCAATTGTCCCCGTAAGTGATTCAATTACCTGTGTTCTGAAAAAATGCTGGCAAAAAAAACCCTTGGCAGGAGACAAAGTAAAAGGCGTTTTGGCCCATTGATAAATGAAACAAATGCTATAAGTTGCCATTCAATTGACTGCGTTAGCTATTAAGATACGATAAGGGACTCATTTTAGCGCTTAAATTTAAGACCTAGTTTTTTTTCTGACTGAAGTCCCTTATTGGATCTTTAATCAGCCGACACAGCTATTGAAAGCAAAAAAAAAAAAAAAAAAACTTAAGTCCCCAGTGGATGTATTGATATGGGACCCTAAGCCTCAAATCAAAACATCCAAAGTACATAAAAAGTCTTCAGTGGTAGTAGAATTAATCCTATGAGTGCCAAACACATCAACATCCCCTGCAAAGTGACACTTTAATCCTCATGTCCAGTGGGATCTTCAGCATCCTGGTTAGCTACTGTCTTCTTTCTTCTTCTTCTTGTAGCTGTAAAATACAAATGTCATAAATAAATGTTTCTTTCAAATAATGCACAAACTTATATATAGTTTAACCCCTTGACTGCCAGAGGGGTACGTGACTGCACACAGCAGCGAAGAAATAGAAGAGGACTCTATTATTATTGGAAAACGTAAGATGTTGTTTATGAACATGGGCAATATTTATTATTAACTTGAGGCATGTTATGTTCTGTTTTTAGCCACATACTTATAGTATACATATAGTTTAACCCTTAGAGCCACAGAGAAGTATGCAATGCATTGCACAGCAATAAATAAATGCATTTGTAGTGGTAATTGTCTTGATTGTAGAGGCTTAATAAATCATCACACAATTCTTCGACTTCACCTTCACTGTGGCTGCTTGCACAGGAAAAAACTTGAATGATCTGAACAATATAGCAACTGTTTAGATTGATTGCACAGGAAGCAATTCTTTCAGATATACTTTCAACTTTTAAGACTGAGTCTTTCATTTGTTTATTAATCAAGAATCTGATTCCTCCACATCTTCCATCATTGTCTTTTTTACAGTATAGCCAGTGTCCATCTTCTAATTTAACTAAATTTTTGCCTTTTTTACAACTCTCACATGATCAGATTATTTCTTGTACTAGTTCCTCTATGTGTGGAAACAGTACTAATAGATGTTACGCTTCCTGATGTCCTAACACCAAAGACTGATGGAATTTGCTAAAGAAAAAAATTTGTACATCATGAATTCATTCTACAGGAAAAAGGCCCAGAGGAAATGGTCATGAAAAAGCTCTAATTGTAATACAAGTAGAATCAACTTCATACTTGCAAATGACAAAATGATATTCATTGACTGCTCAGGCTTAACTCATTTTAATTTGGGAGCAACCATCGTCTAGTGAGAGCAAAAATCTAAATTGACAGAAAGAAAGAAACATGAAAAACAAGGACGTTATCCTGCTGTACAAAAAAGGTCATAAGGTGGATGTAAAAAAAAAAAAAAACTACTGGTCAATATGCCTATTTCCAGTAGTCTGCAAGGTTTTTTATAAAGGTACTATCAAGAAAAAATTGACATAATACTTAACACAACACAACCTAAAGAACAACCAGGCTTTAGGAGCTGTTTCAGTACAATGGACCATATCCAGTCAGTGCAGCAAGTTATAGCATAACATAATGAATGCAATCTTCCATTGTGCATAGCCTTCATTGACAATGAATCAAAGCCCTGATCAACCAAGGAATAGATAGATCTTACATCAATCTCCCAATTAATATATTAAAATGCAACTGCATCAATGCAGATCAACAATAAAATAGTCCTGGTCAACATAAAAAAGGCTTCCAACAAGGAGACATAATCTCCCCATAACTATTTTCTGCTTGTTTAGAAGAATTTGTCCACAAACTAAATTGGGACAAAAAAGGACTTAAGATCAATGGAGACCACCAACATCACTTTTTGTAGATGATATTATACTGTTTGCCACTAGTCCTGAAGAACTGCAAGAACGCATTGAAGAGCTACAATAGGAAAGCAAAAATGGTGGCCTGAAGATGAATATCACCAAAATTCAAGTTACGTTTAACAAATTTATATAACAGCACATTTTTTGAGCTTGAGAAGATAGGCAAATAGAAGGGAATTGAAGCTTAGTTTCGGGAGTCAATTAGTTAGGACATTTGTTCTCTGTATTATCAGAGACTAGGGGCACTTTGGGGTGTAAGAAGGGAGGAAGGAGGTTGACTCCAAATACCCCAAAATTTGGTGTGACTGACTGGCAAGACATAAGAATCTGGGGTTGAATTTTCGTCCTGATCTTCCTGTTATTGTCACTGTGCTTGGGAAGTCTGTGGAAATCAGCTTCTTGCAGGAGGGATGTCGAAACCCGCTATAAGATGATTGGCTTGGAGGTGTGTAACCCCACATCCCAGCCAATGGAAGTCAGGGAACCACTTTTAATGGGGACTGGCTATATGAAGTCCAGTTTCTGTTCATATTTCCTTCAATATGGCTCAGGAAATGACTTAGGTATCTGAATGGGGATTTTTGCTCTGCTTTCCTGCTGCCGCCACCAACGGTGGCAGCGGAGGTGACGGCAGCATTTTTTAAGGGCCAGCACATCTTTGAGGTATTAATAATTTGAGCATGTAATTTTTTTTCTTTATAGCGACATTATGTTTTGGAAGAAGATGAAGACTCAAGATAAGTAGATGAGAAAAAAGAAGAACAGAAAATAGAAGATTGCAGAAGAAGACTGACAGTGGATGACCAGGGTTCGGAAGACCCCGCTGGACAACAGACTTACAGGTAAGTGTTTATTTTAAAATGATGGTGTTAGCTTTAGGGGGATTAACCCTGTGAGTGCCAGTGGGGTATGCAATATTCTGCCCCAAAGTTTTTTTACCAAGTAAACACAGGCAGATGAGATCCAAGTTCCTTCTTGATCTGGTTTATATCTCATTGCTATGGCAGTCTAGGGATGTGAGAAGGGAGCAAAGTAAAATTACCCCAAATATCCCACATTTCTGAGAGACTGACTAGGGAGACATAGGCAACCGTGATCCAGGTTTCTTCCTGATCTAGCTGTTATCTGTCTCCTAGGGGAGTCTGGGGAAAGAAGCAGTTGAAAAGAGAGTGTGTGTTTTTTTTGTTTATTTTTTTACAGTGATAGGGATGGGGGACAGTTAATTAAATAAATACAATAAAAAAACATTGATAGGTGACAGAGACAGGAACCTGTACATGAGCTGTGACAGAGGCAAACTGATACTAGATGAGATATATTATTTTGTAGAGATCCAAGGTAAGACAACATATCAGTTCTATTGTACACTTTACAGTAAAAACACACAGTAGTTGAGTAATGTCCAGAAAACACACAAGGGGTAGGGGGAGGGTGAAAGGATTAAGAGGAGTGCAGGAATGTGTAAGTAAATTGGTAGTCCAAAAACTGACTACAACCATGGCTGCTGCAACATGTGCAATAAATGAGTGATCCTTTTCCCAGTCCTGAGGAATATGTACTTTGTAACAGTCCGACCAAAATTTCCACCACCATCAGCACCAGTACTATTAATAAACCATCTAAAAGCACTGAAAACAACAAGTCATACTGCAGTATAGATGGCTTAGTGGAATAAGGTGAAGCAGTTCAACCAACTGCTACATCTGACAGTGAGGCAAACAAGCACCAAATCACCTGTCCTGAAAGTTGTTGTGAGCATGGTTGATTTTGGTGATTTGCTGCATCTGGCAGTGAGACAAACAAGCACCAAATCACCTGTCCTGAAAGTTGTAGAGAACGTAGTTAAAATCCTTCATAGGGAAAAAGTAAAAATAAATTATTTGAGACCTTTGAAAGCTAAGAGGAATATAAAGTATTGGGGAAAGAAGTGGTGGATGATGCTAAGGATTGCCTAATGACTGATAACTAGCAGTAGCAGAAGTACTCCTAATGGTTCCCAGGGCTCTGGGGAGAAGTGCTGTTGATATGTCAGAGAGTGTGCCAAGATTTCCTGCTCCTGCTGCAGAGAAGTTTAACTCTGAGTTTGTTTTGTTGAAAACAAGAGTTCTAGAGTGCCTACACACCACCACCACCTCCACAAGTCATTTCATTAAAGCAATAAAGTTACACGGTTCTTCTACTATGTACTGCCATCCCACATTTACTAAGTTCTTAGAAAGAAGCACACCTGCACAAAAATAATGCAAATGTCCACTTATGGAATAGTAAACTTGCCAGAATGTTGGTGGTTGACAAGCTGCCCTTTTCTTTTGTGTAAAACAGTTGTCATGTGTTGCACCCTGCTGGAATATCCTAAGCTGCAGTTATTTTTCAAGGGTGGTTGTCCCAACGTTACTTAAGCAGGAAGTTGGTGTTGTAGGCAAAGGTCAAAGGCACTCTACTAACAGATTTTTCAATGCATATGTTACTTTCAGCTATTTATTTCTCCACTTCAGCCCTCAGAAGAAGTAATGTTGTGGCAGAAAATCTCGCAATCATAGAAAACATAGGCAAAATACGGATGGAAAGTTCTGGGAAAAAAGCAGGAAATCTTTTTTGCAAAAAGTTCTGCAGGAAATTTCTTTAACTTTTCATCCATCCCTTTTGGTAGGTTCTGTGATATTGCCTGGATAGTATATCATGTTTATCTTAAGACAGTATATTGTACATGTGAGTATTGACTATATGCATTCATTGGGTTCAGAAGTAATATGAAGTCTCAGTGTAGGTGTGAGTGGAGGATCTATAGAACTTTATAAAAGTGAAGAATGTGAGTTATTGAGGTTATTCATTTTATTGCTAGTAGAAAAATTGAAAAGGAATGAAGTGGTATAGTGTCAAGTGTAATGTTTTTATCTCTTTTGAACTTCTTCTGTTTAGTGAATGTGATATTCATTTCAAGAGGGAACAATCATTTATTCATACTATGTTGGAGTTTCACTTTTTTGTAATTAAAGTGATTTTCTGTATTTTTATTCAATTATCTTTAATTCTTTTATCCAGTCTAGTCTCTCTAAGTATAATTAGGTATGTGATAAGTTTAAATGAACAATCCTCAAGGATGGAATCCAACTGAGTTAAAAATTCAACTTCATCTATTTAAATTGCAGGTGGTTTAAAGATTCCTCAGCCTCTATGTATAATTTTATTTATTTTTTTGTCACTTCCTATGGTTATAATTTCAAACTCATCCTTAATTTATTTTCTAATATGTTTTCCAATGTCCTGAAGAGATTGAGTGGGTTCTATTTTGAGGAAATTCCTATGTGGGTGTTGTGAAATCTAAAGACCTTTTAAAATATAGCTTTGTAATTAGCCATATTATAGGATGTAGCTAGTATCAAAATAATTCAGCTAAGAGTATATATATTATTAACAAACACAGATAGATAGATTTTGAGACAGATAAACAGTGAAATGACAGATAGATCAAAAATAAAAACCCCTTTAAAATGTAACCAGAAAAATGTAATTGGAGAAAAACAGAACATCTCTCTTCCTCTCTCTCTCTTTCTCTCTCTCTCTGTAAAAATAAATATTTATTTTACATTCTCTCTCTCTCCGGCTTTGATTCTAATGTGCATGGTAAAACTGCCATTAAAGCAAAAAAGTCCAATGATTGTTAGCCATGTCTGACTTGTGTCACATTCAATAAGCAATCTATCAGAATGGTTAATGAGTATAGGCTCAAAAAAAACAAGTATCTCCAAAACATGCGTCACACCTGTTTTTGACCTCACCGTGCACCCAAATCAGTCAATAAATAATGTAAGATATGTCAAGTTCAGAGTAAAACAATAACTGTCAATGTTATCTAGTGACTCGAAATGTTGTCAAGACAAGTTCAAACTCACAGCCAATCACAACACACCAAGTGTCAAGTACATTCAAATACACCTATGTATACACCAAAATAAATACCTTGTCTGTGTTTCTAGTTTTTGTGAGCTAGAGCACAGGACCCTGGAGCAGAGGATAGCAATAGAGAGAGAGAGGAGCTGACACTTGAGCGAGGTAGAAGGAATTTGAAGCAGAGGGAGTTGTTATACCAATATTAACACATAATACACCTTATATCTTACACACATACAACACACAAACACACATGCTTTTTTTGCACACATAACATAACTTTATCTTTTATTCTGACAGTGTGATTTAGTGAGTGCAAGAGAGTGGCAGAGAGTGAATGTAATTGAGTGTTTCTGAGGGGGTCTGTGTGAGTGCCTGAGTGTGAGTCAGTGTGAGATGACAGTGAAATGAGAGGAGGATAGACGGATGGGAAGAGGTGCAGAAGAGGAGGAAGCTGAGGAGGGCATCCCTGATCAGGCAAGGAGTGGGAGAGGGAGAAAAGCTACCACTCGTCCCACTGCCAGTGGGACGAGTGGTAGATGTCAGGGAGCACCCTACACAGTCAAGGTCAGTGCAGGCAGGGCTTTAAAGGCAGAATTCTGACACAACCCTGGCTGATGGGATACTCCTACAAGGAGAATAGGGTCCTTGTCTACAGTAAGGGTAGGCAAAAAGTAATAACATTTTCCTGCATTACTTTTCTCGAAAAAAGGAAGATTTTTCTTTTTTTTTTTGCAAAAGTTTTCTCTTTTCTCCAATGCAAAATGTTCCTTCTTTTCCTCCTTTTCACCTATTCCATACCATTTTTTGCATATTCCAACACTTTTTTCTCATATTCAACACATTTTTAAGCTATGCTTACTATTGTTCATCATTTCCCAGCACAATATTACTTCATGTGAGGGCTGCAGAGGAGAAATAAGTAGCTGAAATTCAAACTGCATTTGTTCTTTGCCCACAACACTATGTAACACTACCACATATACATGATGCTGTCAAGTGGTAAAAAGATAAAGAATGTGGCAGATGTGTATGGTAGTGGTGTTGGGGGACTGGTGTGGTGTGATTGATGGCAAACTGCATCGACTCCATAAGGAGGGGGATCATCATAATTTATTGCATCCCTGCAGCAACCATTGCTACAGTCAGTTTTTGTACTACCACTTTACTCCCACTTCCCTGCACTGCTCCACCTTTCCTCCTGCTCTTTGTGTGTTTGATGGACATTACTCAACTACTGTGTGTGTTTTTACTCTCAACAGTACATATCTGATGAAGTGTGATGTCTTGGCTTATCCTAAACAAAATTCTCTATATCGTCTGCTGTCTATCAAGTCTGCCTCAGCCACAGAGCTCACATTAGGCTTCCACTCAGCTGTCTGTCACCTAATATATTTATTTGTTTAATTATTGCTGTATTAATTTTTTAAAAAGTATATTTTTTATTTATCTTTTTATTATTTTTTTTTTTTAAGTTGTCCACCCTAACTTATCACAGTCAGTCCAAAAAAAAAAACCAAATAATAACTAAAAAACAAAATAAACAATTTCTTTCTCCAACCTTCCCCAGGACAGAGACAGTACATGCAAGATCAGCAAGCAAACTGGTCCCTTGTGTATTGCCTGTGTATTGCCAGTCAGTCACACCAAATTTTGGGGTATTTGGGGTCAACCTACTTCCTACATTCTTATCCTCTAAAGTGCCCCCAAACTTCACTAATACAGATAACAAATATCCTACCTAAAAGACTCCCTTATGCAACAATAATTAAACAAATAAATATATTAGGTGACAGACAGCTGACTGGGAGCCTGATGTAATCTTTGTGACTGAGGCAGACTTGATAGACGGCAGACAACATTGATAATATGGATGAGGGCTAAGGCAAGACATCACATACCATCAGTTGTGTACTTAGGGAGTAAAAATGCACACAGTAATTGAGTAATGTCCAGCAAACGCACAAGGGGGAGGGGGAAAGGTGGAGCAGTGCAGGGAGGTGGGAGTAAAGTGGTAATTCAAAAGCTGACTGCAGTAATGGTTGCTGCAGAGTGTGCAATAAATGATTGTGATCCCTCTCCTCCCGGGGTTGATGCAGTTTGTCATGGTCCCACCCATCACACCACACCAGTCCCTCACCACCACTACCATACAAATCTACCACATTGTAGGTTTTACTTCATTTTTTTATCATTTGACATCATCATGAATATGTGCCAGTGTCAATTAAGCAGGAAGATAGTGTTGTGGGCAAAGGGCAAATGCAATCTGCATGCTAACACATTTTTCAAGGTATATGTTGATGGGTTCACTTTCAAAATGTCGCACATCATTCGGCATCATTTAAAACTCTATATTTTAAACGTTGCCTGCATCAATATCTCATGCTTAGAATGTTGCATGTATATTGATTGCATCTTCATAATGTTGCTTGTCAAATGAGCATTGTTTATTATCTCGAGTGTGCCAATGTTGTGCATCAAATACCTCTGGCATTACTGAAAGTAGATCACACATAAATAAAAATCTTTATTGAAAATATAATGATTTAAAAAAAATTTAAAATAATGTTCAAAAATTAGTAAAGGTTTGAACAGTGTAGCAATCTTTACTGAAAAAAACCCATAATTTAATACAGCATAACAAATGAAAAGGGATATGTATATATAACAAATTAACCAGAAATATATTGAGTATTGAAAAAAAACATAATTTAATACAGTATAATGAATTACAAACAACAGACTTAAGGTTTAGGAACAATTTGTGATAGGAAGTCTATTTATTAAAATGCAAATTATGTACAGCTCTAAGGTAGTCAGACAACGGTGTGCTGGAATAGTTTGTAACAATTAATTTCAATTTTCTTGCATTTTCCCTATGCATTTTTTAACTCTTGGCTCCTGTCCATAAGCATATTGTTCCAATTTTAATTCCATCAGACTTTGTTCCTTTTTAATCCAATAATAAAGTTCAAAATACTTGGGTGGCATGCCCCTAGAAGATGGATGAATCCACTATGCCACCTTTTTATGGAGTTGTTTGTTTTTGGCAAGTCAGGTAAAGAAGAATGGAAACAGTTCCAGAGGTCAACGTCTGCTGATCCAAGTGTCCTCAAAATAATTCAGTAGCACTTTTAGCTCCTCCAGTCCATTAGGGTTTCAAAAGTATGCACCACATCCTGTGTTGTTACAAAACCCAGTGCAAGCAAGTTCATTATTTGCAGTGCATACTCTGCACTCTCCATTTATTTTTTTTGCCATATCCACTAATTGTTGGATTTTACACCAAATACACTGGCTGAAGTGGAACAGGCATCCTTGCTGTTTGCAATCGGGAAATACACTTTTAAATGCAACTGTGCTTGCACTTTCAAAGTCTGTCATCACAGTCCGATGGTTCAAGAAAGGTCACAACTTCTTCAACTCAGTTAGAACTCACATGTACATATTTGTTGTCCGCTCACTCATGAGGACAAATACAAGAGGGATAACAGTCCCAAATTGCAGAGCATGTATGGTATATATTTACTGAAATAGCATTGGACAGCTTTTAAAAGTTCCATCAGCATACCAGTTCTGGCTGTTTGACAAGACAGTTAAATTGGCCAGGGTTGAAAAAATTATAAACTATATTAATCCAGGTCCACTGTCATGCATCATAAAGTTTTCACCCTTTTGCAGTCTTTTCATATTCCCCACAGATCCTCAAGTCTTCCAAATCATTTGGGTTTGGAAGTGGAGCCATGGCACCTCTTCTCACTCTTCTAATGACCTGCTTTTTAGGAAATTGTTCAACAAAAGCAGCTGCGGCTGTTTTCAAGGTCACAGCCACTAGTTTATGTGTGCTATGTTGTGTTGTAGTTGTCATTTCTTTTCAAGTTCCAATTAATTTCATTGCCTCAGCTTTGGCAATGTCTGGTATGTGGTTGCGTTCAACTGATCCTTTGCAAATTATGCCATCCTTGGTATGGCACCTTGAACTGCAATGTCCATTGCTATACTACATTTCTATAAACACTTCCCATTGATAAATCTTTACTGGCTGAAGGTGCATCAACCCACCACCAGTAATTCAGCTCCCTTATTGCTTCTAAAGAATTCCAAAGGCATTATGATGTCGCAGGATCGACGCTTGCAGTGCAGCCAAGTAGACTTCAAAATAGGCAATGGAGTGTCACTCAGTAGCAGGTGAATTTATACACAGTGACGCGCTTGTGATATGAAATGATGCTCATTTGATGCTCAAGCAACATTGTTATGTAGATTTTGACGTGCGGCGACACTTTCTTCTTTTAATCCTTGTACTACATTGTTGCTGGATTAAAAAAAAAAACAAGGAAAGATAGCCCAATGCTGTTGTTGTCTAATGTTGATATTTTTTTACCCACTTTTTGGTAAATAAGATAAGATATTACATTTCTCTACAACAGTAAATCTTGCATTAATGTTTGTTTAAACTTCAGTAATAGTAGGCTACACTGGGGGGATAGTTGGACAGAGCCCCAGGTCAGCACCAGTTTGGATAGTCAGACAAGCCAGGATCATACACAGAGTGGTTAGTCAACCCGAGGCAGGTCTGCACCAGACTGGATGTCTAAAGCCAAAGGAGCACACAGGTAGAATGGTCAGACAGTGCCACAGGTGAGCACCAGAATGGATAGTCAGACAAGCGGGTCATACACAGGATACAGGAGCAACAGGAACTAGAACTGCACTGAACACCAACCTAAGGGTAATGATACACAGGCCCAGAGAGGTTTATAAAGGAGTAGGAGAAGGCAGGATCAATTAGGTCCCCCAGGCTGGGCCTATAACAGGCGTCCAGGCAAGTTCCTGATTCATGATGCCAGTAACAAGAAACATACGCGACCAGGCTGCCGGCAAGAAGGACGCAGCTAGTGACGCTGGAGCGTCAGTCCAGAACCCTTCTCCCAGCCAAGTGGCGCAGGCTGAGGTAAGGCACTGTGACAGAATCCAAAACATGGGGATGGATGCAGACTACTTGAACATCCAAAGGAGGCAGCTCAGGGAGTCGAAATGATCCCCAAGGTTCTTGAGGAGATTGCAGAGAGATGTGCAGAGGAACACAGCCACCCTCCGTGCAATTGGATCACAGCAATTGGATCACAGCAGGCAATCCTAACAATGGAGATCTGCCAATTCAGAACAGGAATTAAGAAATTGCTTGGGCAGATGCTGGTGGAAATGCAGGAAACCAATTGCCGGGAGAACCTGCGGATGGAGAGGGCACAACAATCCATGGAGGAGTCAAAAGCTCACTGTTGGTGGTGGTGGTGATGCCCATCCCCATCCCTGTCTCCCATTCCTTCTCAGTTTGGGCTAAAAAGACCATCAATGTTTCTTCCACCCCAGGTTCTCCAGCATCATCACCACCACCACCACCACCACTAGTCACTACGTGCTGCTGCTCTATTACAGACATCTCACTGCTGGTTGGAGAAGGTGACGAGCAATGTGACAGAGGGTCCCCTAATGTCACACTTGTCATTTCTTGGTGACATGAAGGCACAGGCAGCTGATTGGTGCTCCTGGTGGTGGTGGTATTATTTATTCGCCTGCTATCCACCACCAGTTCTGGCTTCTTGGACACTGTCATAAAGGAAAGGGGACACCCAGGGCAAGAGGAATAATGTGGGCACCCTTGACCTCTAGTCTGGATGCTCTCAAATACTTCCCCTACCACTCCCCTAACACATGTCTCGCTGGCTGCTCCACCATTATTTTTACTACTACTAACACCAACCACATGAAGCTCAGCCCCAGAGTCTACCTCCTCACAGGATATTGATTACTGCTTCCTTCACTCCTAACACTAACAATCTGCTGAACCTTCTTAGTAGTGCTAGCACTGGCGGTACTGCTTGGAGACCCTAAGTGTGACTTAGGGTCCCTTGCTGTCACACTTGGCACCATCTTCTCCTTCCCCCTCCTAAGTATTACAAAAAACACTAGCAGCAGGTTCAGCACTGGTGGCAGCAGGTTCAGCACTGGCAGCAGGCACAGTACTGGTGGCAGCAGGGGCATGTCATGGTTCCCAGGAATAAATCAGGAGTCAGTACGGTAAAGTAAAACAATCTTTTATTAGAAAAATCACAGTAATGCATGTAAACAGATAACATACTGAGGGTGGTCAAAGAGGCAAGCACTGTATCAGAAATAGCAGTCAGCCAATAGATCCACCACACTGTCTGAGACTAGGCCTCAGCCCACTGGAGCCTCGAGTTAATTCAGAATGCCCAAAGGACTAGCACTGACTCAGCCTGCAGTCAGTCTAGGAGAGAAGTCTCCAATATCTATGCAACCAAGAAGACTACTGACTCACGCCTGCAGTCAGTAAGCTAGGAGTCTGATAGAGCCCCATGTCCGCACTAGGATGGGTATCTATGGAGCGGGGACCAACACACAGAGGAAACAGACAGAGCCCCCTAGTCAGCATCAGAAAGGATAGTCAGACAAGCCGGGTCATACACGGAGCGGGTAGTCAGCCAGAGCCACAGGTTTGCACCAGATAGGATATCCAATGAAGCGTTGGTATGCTGGATGTGCAGTGGACAGAGCCCCAGTTCAATACTAGGTTGGGTAGTCAGACAAGCTAGGTCATACATGGAGCGGGTAGTCAGCCAGAGCCACAGGTTTGCACCAGAAAGAATGTCTAAGCCAAATTGGAATGCACAAGGAGAATGGTCACACAGAGCCACAGGTCAACACCAGAATGGGTGTCCACTACGCAATGAGAGCAGGCAAAAGAGTAGTCAGACAGAGCCACAGGTCAGCACCAGAATGAATGGTCAAACTAGCCAGGTCATACACAGAGCCCAAGGGAAACAGAACTGTATTGTACAACAACGCAAGAGCAACTGAGCCAGGACTCAGTCTGCCCTTTAAACCCCTCCTCAGGAAGTAGGTAGGAGGAGCGGGCTCAGAGGAAGGAAGTAAGTAGGAGGATGACTACAGGAAACATGGCATAAAACAGAGACCTGCTTCACTCTGAAGCCTCGCACCTGCAGATGATGTGTGGAATGATGCAGAGCATCACTGAAGTGGCGGCGCTGGAACCCAGGTGAGCTGTGACAGGGCAGCATGTCTAACAGCACAGTACTAATGGCAGCAGGTTCAGCACTGGCAGCAGGCATAGCACTGGTGGCAGCAGGAGCAGCACTGGCAGCAGGCAAAGCACTGGTTGCACAGGGGCAGCACGTCTGACAGGAGGCACAGCACTAGTGGCAGCAGGGGCAGCACTTCTGACAGCAGACACAGCAATGTTGGTATCAGTAGCAGGGGCAGCACGTCTGACAGCAGGCACATCACTAGTGGCAGCAGGAGCATCACGTCTGGCAGCAGGTACAGAAATGGGGGCATCAAGGGCAGCACGTCTGGCAGCAGGCAGAGTCAGCTGACCTGTCATGCTCTCACTTCTACCCTTTTCTTCCTCCCTTCCCATTTATTTCTCCAAGATCCCTAGGGGTGATTTAGGGGGACTGGACAGCATTGGTTCTGTAGTGCTCACTTCCACCTCCTCCTCAGACTCAATGGACACATGAGGGTCCTTCCAGTTCCTCCTTTTATTATTTTTAAATTTTCTCATAGTGATAGCAGTCACTATGAACCTCTCCTGCCTCAATGTTCCAAAAAGATCACAGCAGAACAGCACAGCACATCTACCTCACCCTGTAGTTTCATCAATCGTGTTCTACTTCCTGAAATACATCACATTTTTGGTAGCAACCTTTCTACAGGTCCCTCTTCGTCCTGCTCCTCATCTGTGCTGCTGTTAAGTGAAGTAGCTCCATACTGTGGACTTCATAGACTGAGGGGTTCCTGAGGGGCTGCTACTACTACTACTACCACTGAGGCTAGATGTTGATGCAACTCTACTGCTACTAGGTGTCAAAGGTGCAACACTTCCAGCAGCAGCACTGTGTTCAGCACTTGACCCTTTTGTATTCTGTATGTCTTCCATTACCACTTTAGATTGTAAGCTTTTGGTCAGGGATCTCACTTCCAATGTTTCTCTTTACAAAGCACTTGTAACCCTGTATTGTCTAAACATTTAAATTGTAAAGTGATGCGTACACTTGTGGTTCTATATAAATAAACATATTCATTAATTCATTCATTCATTCATTGGCACTCGTCATAGCTAAGGTTGTGCATGTTAATACCCTGTGTTGTTGTTGTTGTTGTTGTTGCTGCTGGTTACTCAACACAAGTGTTTGTGGGAACTTGGAAGCAGCAATGATGCTGATGATGACTGACAGGATGACTGTGTACTTTTTGCCATCTTTTCTTGTCCAGGGTCAGAGTTTCCAATGGTTTTCTCAAACAGTTTATAGACAGGCACAGTGCTCTTTTTCAGTGGTGGAAGATTGAGCCTTTGTCTTTCTGATAACTTTCTGGCAACGTCATTGTCTCTCTCACTCTCCATTTCATCTGCATTTGAACATGAGGAGGATACTGGAGGGATATATTCAAGATCTGCATCATCATCATTATCAGTCATCATTAGGTCATCCTCAGCATCAGCATCACCCATCACTTTCCCACTACCCTTTTGTTCCACTAAGCTTTTAGGTGTCAAACAATGTATTTTTTACCTTTACTTACACAAAGTTTGCTACTACTTTGAGGACAGGTGTTTTGGTGTTTGTCTCACTGTCAGATGCATCAGTTGATTCAGCTGCTACACCTTCCTCCTTTATGCCACCATCAATACTAGAATGCAACTTGTTGTTGTCTTCGGTGTTCTTCTTTTATGTTTTTTATAGTACTGGTGCTGTGGTGGTGACATTGACAAACTGCATCCACCCCGGGAGGAGAGGGACCATCATCATTTATTGCACATGCTGCAGCAACCATTGCTACAGTCAGTTTTTGAACTACCATTTTACTCCCACATCCCTGCACAGCTCCACATTTCCCCTTCCCCATGCCCCTTGTGCATTTGCTGGACATTACTCAACTACTGTGTGTGTGTTTTACTCTCTACAGTACACAAATGACTGAGGGTGATGTCTTGCCTTAACTATCAACAAAATTCTCAATGTTCTCTACTGCCTATCAAGTCTACCTCAGTCACACAGCTCACGTCAGGCTCCCAGTCAGCTGTTTGTCACCTAATATATTTATTTGCTTATTTAACCCCTTAACGACCCTTGGCAGTCATAGTACATCAAGGGTCGATCTGACTGAACGGCCCATAACGTACTATGACCGTCATGGAGTTCCGGGCTCCCCCCGCGGCTGCATGCCATTCGGGGAGTCCGGAACCAGAAAAAAAAAATGCTCCGCGGTCGTTCAATTGCGTCGGTCGTTAAGGGGATAATTATTCTTATTTTTTTAAGTTGTCCACCCACAGTCTGTAAAAAAAACAATTATAACTAAAAAACAAAATTAACATCTAGACTTCCCCAGCAGAGAGATGATAACAGCAAGATCAGTAAGCAAATTGGACCCAAGCTTCCTGTGTCTTGCAGTCAGTCACATCAAATTTTAGGGTATTTGGGGCAAACCTCCTTCCTCACTTCTTTTCCCCAAAAGAGCCCCCAGACGTCACTAATACAGAGAACAAATGTTCTACCTAAAAGACTCCCTAAACTAATATTCATTCCCCCTGTATTTACCCATCTTCTCTAGCTCAAAAATGTGCTGCTTTCTCCTCTCACAAACACAGAATGGCATGCTGTTAGTGCCTGACACCCTTTTATATGCCTGCAGGAAAAGTAGAGAAAATTTTCATGTGGTGGGGAAAAATGTTTCTTCCCATTGATTTCAGTGCAAGGAGCTAGGAGAAAAAAGCGTGAAAACTGCAATTTTCATTGGAAATTATTCACCAAGTGGGAAGTGCCATTTTTTGCCAATTTTGGTATGAGGCGAAAATTTTCTCCCATCGCTATCTACGAGTACAGTTTCACACGTACAGGAACTAGCACAAGAACAGAATAACATCAATTGGGACATTAACTGTTTATTTGAGATGAAAGATGAACATTTAGTCAAATTAGAAGATGGACACTGGCTTTACTATACAGAACTGATGGTTGTAAAAGTAGAAAGTATTTCTGAAAGAATTGCTTCCTGTTCTATCAATCTAAACAGTTGCTATGTTCTTCAGATCATTCATGTTTATGCCCTACAAGTAGCCACAGTGATGATGGAGTTGAAAAAGTTATCAGACCGCATTGAACTGGAATAAACGAAGATAGAAGCAGCCAACTGATCAAATTTGCAGAAGAACAAAATTTGTACAACTTGAATTTATTCTAGAAATGGACATGGGAAAGCCCTAATGGTAATACAAGTAAAAACAATTTTATACTTGGAAATAATAAAATGATATTCACTGACTTCTCAGATAGTAATGTTTCATAATAAAAGCAGCTCTTACTAATCATCATAGTATTTGGGCCTTGGACAGTGTTCTTTCAATTATTTCAGAGTTGTAGTTCAAGAGTAATTGAATGATAAAGTATCCCCCTCCCGCCCCTTTTACTGATGTAACACTGCTCAGCTCAGAGCAGCAGGGTGTGTCCAAGTAGATTGCAGAGAGGGGCAATCTTCAATTAAGATAAAGGAAAAAAGCTGAAAAACCTGTCAAGGGGGACAGGGTTTTCATTGTTCTCACAGTAAGAAGATTGTTCCTTGCTGTGTGCTGTCTGGTCTATGTACCAGATTCCACATCTGAGTAGAGGGGGCTTACACTAGGCAATTATTCTTGAACTACAACTCTGACAGTATTGAAATAACACTCTCTATGGCTCAAATGCAATGAAGATTAATTGGAGCTGCTGTTTTTGTGAAACATTACTTTCCCTTTAAATCATTTTAATGAAGGAAGTGACTATCATCTATTGAGCACAAAAATCAAAGTTGACTGCAAGAAAGAAAGAAAATTATCAAGTCAACAAACATGAAGATCGGTAGCTACTGAAAAATCATAAGAATGTTGCAAGACATTGCAGACACAGACATTTCAACCCATAATGAAAAGTTATGGAGAGTCTTATAAATACTGCCAATACCCTTGCACCTACTGTGAAACAAGAAAAAACAACCCAAATATCAAAAGAAACAGTTGCCATGATGAAAAAATGAAATTAAGCAAAACAGTAATATTAGAAACAGAATAAAATATATAGAAATGTGCAAGACCATAAGGAATTAAAAAAAGAAATATGCTAATTCAGTGATAAGCTCATCAAAAGGACACTGGAAGAAAATCAAGGGCTAAAGAAAGCAAAATGAAAGATGGCCATACATAGGGGCCAAATGTTTGCATTAAAGCTAGAAGATGGTATAACAGTAAAAATTCAACAACAAATATTAAAATGAGTAGAAGAATTTTGTTCAAATCTTAATAACGAAGAATACCAATATCTGAATGCATTGCAAGAAGCTGACACCCTGCCAGTAGTTTTGGTAGAAGTATGTCATGCTCCTCCAGGCATTCGGAGCCTGTGTAGCTCCTCTCTGGGCGTTCTGTGTTTGCCAGCAGGCTCCGATGCCTCACATGCTGGTCTGCACCTGTGCGGCATGTGGAGTATGTCAGGTAACGTTCGGGCATTGTCATCAGGCTGTACCTCTAATCCCTACTGTATATTAACTCCAGCCAGCAGAGCATCGGTGCTCACTTGTAGCTGCCTAGTATTTCTCTAGTTGCTCTCAAAACTTGTGTATATTGGATCTTCTGGCTTACTTGACCTCAGCTTGACTCTGGACCACCCTGAACTCAGCCTGCCTTGACCACTGCCTGTACCTGGACACTTTCTGACCTCAGCCTGCCTTGACCATTGCCTGTCCCTGATATTGCTTGAATTCAACCTGACTTGACCACTGCCTATCCCTGGATGTTGCTTGAACTCAGCCTACCTTGACCACTGCCTGTCCCTGGATTCTGCCTGAACTCAGCCTGACCTGGGCCTGTTCCTGATATCCATCATCTCCTTCTCAAGGAAAACCAAAGACAAGATGGGTAGTTGAAATCACTAAATTTGTTTGTACACACTGGCAGCAAAAAAGCACAAGACAAAAGTTGTTGGAAACTTGCCTGCAATGGATCAGCAGCTGCTGAAGAAGATGATTATGACAGCATGCACAGGACTTGATTTAAGAGAAATATTGGTGCAAGTTTAATACATCAAGGTTTTGGCCCTCATTGGGGTCTTTGTCAAGTCATTTACACACACACACACACACACACACATATATAATTTTAGTTGTACTTTTACATTTGGTTAGTTTTAATTATGTGAATCACATCTGTGAATAAGGTAGAAGAGCTTGTTCTGAGATTAAGTAGGCAAGCATGACAACTGTCTTATGCTCTGTCTCTCTCCCCTCCTCTCCAATCTGTCACTCCCATTCTTCCTGTACTCTCTCCCACCCACTCAATCTCTCTCCTTCTCTTTCTCCCATATTTCCATGGTATTACACTTCTCTCACCAACACTCTACAGCACTCTTGATGTTTCACTCATCTCTACTGCTGCCTCTACTGAGAGTCTTGTGCAGAAAGCTAATGATGAGCAATTCTGGAGTAATGGGGCTTTTTAAACCATTGAATGCTGGAGAGGTCACCAGTGTATTGTGAAGCAGTGCTTTGGAGGCCTCTTTGGCATTCAAGGAGTTAAAATCACTATTAACTCAGTGGGAATGTTTACTTTCTCACTAGATTGTTTAAGATTTGGACATTTCTTTCTCCACAAGGCAGAATCTGAAATGACTCAATGTCTACCAAAGAGTATTCTAATCTGAGAGAAGGTGAGAGGTAAACGGACAAGTTACAGATTATGTTTAATTATCATTGCTGGAGTCTGAGTTACAGTGCTGCATAAATGAGAAGGATGTGTATAGTGATTTAAATAAAAGGTGTTTTTATTGTTTTACTTTCATAAAATTAAAAAAATGAATGTTCTGTTGTCTCTGACATTGTTACCTTTTAATGTTGTATTTTTTGAATTTGGTATATTTATTGAGTAACTATAGAAGTAGCAATGCATGCTATTTTATAACATCAAAAATATATATATATATATTTATAATATGAAGTGCATCTATTATTATAATATTATTACCCATATTATGTGATAATCCTTTATTAGTTCTGTTGTGTCCCCCACACCATTTATTTGGCAAACACTGTGATAATTTGGCTTTGTGCCAATGCTGAAATGCCTGGCTATTACAATATTCTGTTGTGTTAAACATTTAGACACGTTTGTTTAAATTACTGTTATGTATGTTGAAATCTGTTTCTTAATGTCAAGCCGTAAATAGAAATTAATCCCTAAATACAATTTATTATTTCAGTTTACTGCAATCATGTTCTGCAATGGAGGCTACCAATGATTTAGTAACTGTTATAATATGTATTGTTATTGTGCACTTACGTAGTGTCTGACACTATAATTTTTTATTCTATACATATGATACATATATGTTTGTATTGAAATAATGTTTTTTTTCCACTAATGTTAAAAATAACAATGTAATAGTATTTAACAGCTAAAATAAAGAGCAGATGATTTCAAATAGATAAACAATTAAGGGTTTGATTCCATTGAGCCCATTAAAAAAGCTGGTAGGGCAAAATGGATACCGACCAACAAAAGTAAATGTCTAAGTCGGTATTCAATTGTCCTATTAGTTAAAAGCACAATGGATGTGAGGCCACAGGAAAGGTCTTGTGGACAAACATCCATTTTGTGCGTTTAAGTTCCCAAAACACCACTAAATAACAGCAATATTGGGAAATTCAAAGGAAAAAGCTATCAGTGTCTGACCTGCTGATCGTTAACTTATATGTGATACACTTACCTGTCATCCACTGTCTGTCTCGTTCTGTCTTCATTCTATATTCTCTTCTTTCTTCTGTCTTGTATCTTCTGTCTTCTCATCTTTCTTCTGTCTTATAGTTTAAAGAAAAAAGAAAAGTATTAATAAATGTTTTTCTCAAATATCCTGCACATTAATACATAGTGTAACCCCTTGAGTTCCAGAGAGGTGCGCAACACATTGCAGAACAATGCATTGCGTACCTCTCTTGGGCTCAAAGGATTAAATCATGTATGAGTATGTGGGTGATATTCTAAATTATGCCTCCATTTAATATAAATTATTTCCCTTTTGTTTAAAATATATCCCCCAATAAATAAAGATTTGAACAGAGACTGCCTTTATATATGGGCCACCTCTTTTCAAATTCACTCACAGCCATTGGCTGGGATGTGTGCTTACGCACTTCCCAGCCAATCAGCTTTTAGAAGTGATGCTTGAAACTGATTGGCTGGGAAGTGCATAAATATTTGTTGGCATTTTTTCACAGCACTGTGAATTGAATGGCTTACAGTGGTTAAAATAATACCACTGGATGCCTTCTTGTCGAACAGGAACAATTAAATTGAGCCCCAAATGTCTGCCAACAAACTGTTTCACTGATGTTAGCATTAGCAGATGTAATACATATTAAAATATATTTGCTTATGTCTTATTACTTTAAATCTTGCATTTTCCTCTAATTGGATAAAACTTTTTTTTGTAGAAAACTTTTTTAACATTATTGTCTAAGCTGTGACCAATTTAAGAAACTAATAGGGATGAGTGAAATGCCTTTGTAGGGTTGTTATTGGTTTAAAACTTACCCACATTATGTTTTGTTGATGCTTTTATGATTTGTTTCATGTTAATGATAACAGCTGCTTGTGTTTACATGACATTTTCCAAACTATAAGGGGTGACTGTCCTAGATAGGCACCCAACTCCAATTAGTAGGAAAAGGGTTTGTGTTTTCATTCAATATATTTCTTCCTCCAACCTCACGGAGAAGGAAGAAAGATCCTTGGATTCTACCATGGGCACGTTCTACTCCTTTAGAAGTAAAGAGGTTTCCAGATCTCTGATGATTATGTTTGGTTAGCCCTCAGGAAGAAGAGAGGAATGATGCTTAGATCCCTCATTGTTAAATATTACCCATTTATGGTACTTAACCATCTACCTTAATTTTAAAGGGTGGAGGGCAAAAAAGCTACTAATTAGAATTCCCCCTGAACATTTATTTACAAAACAGTGTCCTCTCACCTTCAGTTTTTGGTTTAAGGGGGGGTAGAGGTGGGATTTGGTAACTCTCCTGGATCGTCTGTTTTGTATATTTTAACTACCACACCTCAAACAATACATGGGAGGTAGAATATGGGATGATGGATTCCTTCTTGTCCATGCCAGCAGCAGGGATTGTAACTCTTGTGGCTAGTAACCCAAACTGTTGTTATTATTACTATGAATATATAAGGTTCAGAAGACTCCTATATTGTTAATTATTGCTTTAGTACTTCCTCATTTTGCATATGTGCTTTAATGAGAGGTGAAAAAATAAATATATCTTCAAATGATTGTGTTGGTTCTAATGCAAGATTGTTCTACCTTGCCAACAATTAAAAAAAACTGGAAGGTATATACAAAAATGATATAGCTGCATTTTTAGCTCTAAATATAGTTGGCCAATTTTGATAATGCTCAAAATAGAAACATAGAGTTTCAAAGCCAGTAAAAGCCAACACGAGTCTGCAGATTTCCTCAGTTCCTTATTATTATAGCTTGTCTTTATCTATTTCAATAGTTTTTACATTATTTTACTGTTTCAACCTTATAACTACTGCTGGGATGCTACTCTATGTATGTATTATCTTTATGTATTGCTGCAATTTTCTACTTTGTCTCTCAGAAGTCCACTGTTCACCACTCAGTTTTAATATATATCATCTTTTCTAGTATGTCTCTTTTTTGAAAAATTGTTAAACTCTGTACTTCAAAGAAACCCCTCAAATATTTGAAGGTTTCAGTTTTATCAATCCTCTTAGTTCTATACTGCAGTATAAGTTCTTGAAGTCTTTTTGGCTCCGTTTTACTAACCCTTCTTTAAATTATCTTGTATGTATTACTGTTTGTCTCAAGATATGGTCTCTATAGCTATAGCTTTATGTCACATGCTCAGATCTCTCCTCAGGCTCTTCTAACAATGCAAACAAAAAGAAAAAAAGGGTGCTTCTTAGTGCAATAAGTCTTGCTAGTTGTAGACCTCCACCAGTACACCACTGTACTCACAACTGAATAGATCACTAATACCGATCAGCAAAAATGGATGAGGGTCTCTGACTGCCTCCACTCAGTCTCTCCAAGATTAATAGGTGGATGATTAATAAGTGGATGCTGCGTCTCCAAAAACACCCAACAGGACTCTTCCAGACCCTTGAAATACAGAAAGCAAAAAACCCAGAAGAGCGCAAAACCACCAACTGATATTTGTAGTAAATCTACTGGCCAATTATATTATCCAATACTTACAGTTCTTGTAATGGAGTGCTGGTTGTAGGTGCAACCAGCATATTCAAATGGGGTAACATCAACACCCTGTTATGGTCACTTCTCCCAGAACAGAAAAATGGAATCCACCGATAAAAATAGTATATTTATTAAGTATAAAAGAGATTATATATTTGCCAAAGTAGTATTAAAACATCAATACATACAATCCATATAATGCAAGATATATTCTATCAATGCAGGTTAATCAGGATATGCTCAACAGAACACAGATATGTGGTATTATCACAGACAAGTCCTTCATAATTGGTTATTTTCTGACTGAAACATATGTGTTCATGTGAGGAGATGCTGAAAGCCTGCACTGTATGACGAATGGCTAGACAAATTTGGTTTATTTATTCTAGAGGAAAGATGACTAAGAGGTGATCTTCTTGTTACTGTGTATGTAAGGCCAATACAAGGATCTCTCTGGTGAGCATTTAATTCCACGGCCTGATCAAATAGCTAGGGTACACCCCTTAAGATTAAAGAAAAGGAGGTTTCATCTTCAACAGATGAAAGTATTTTTTTACAGTAAGGTCTGTTAAAAGGATAGTAATATTTCACAAAAACAGCAGCTCCATTTAATCTTCATAGCATTTGGGCCATGGAGAGTGTTATTTCAATACTGTCAGAGTGGTAGTTCAACAGTAATTGAATGATAAATTAGCCCCCTTCTGCCCCTTTTACCTAGTGTAAGGCACCTCCCCTCTGTGGGGAATCTGGTCTCTGAACCCGACAGGTTGCAGGAAGGGACAATCTTCTTACTGTGAGCATAAGGAAAACCCTGTCCCCCTTGACAGGTTTTTCCTTATACTCAATGAAAATTGTCCTTCTCTGCGATCCATCCGGACATTCTTGCTGCTCTGAGATGAGTAGTGTTACATCAGTAAAAGGGGCAGGAGGAGGATACTTTATCATTCAATTACTCTTGAACTACAGCTCTGACAGTACTGAAATAACACTCTCCATGGCACAAATACTATAAAGAGTAATTGGAGCTGCTTTTATTGTAAAACATTACTATCCCTTTAAATTGTGAAATTCCTTATCAAAGTATGTGGTAATGGCAAATACAATGGATATATTTAAGAGAAGATTACATGAATTTCTAGCAGAAGGGAATTACATGGTTATACTATGTGTTAGTCGGTAAAACATGAAGTTCTGTTCAATAAGGATAGGCAAAACATCAATTTTGTTGCAAATTTTACAGAAAAGCATGTTTTTATGCCTTCCTGGTGGGAAATTTCACCCATAGAGAAACACAGAGATTTTTCACTTTTTCACTAAGTGCACAAAAAATGTTGCTAAAAAATGTTCATTTCCCACCTATGTTATTAAATGAGGCAAGCTTCCCATCCATATACTATCTAATCCCATAATGTACCGCACTCTAGTGTGGTGTATTTTAAGATAAAAGCAGAGTAGAATGTGACAGTGAAAGAGAGAGTCAGGAGAGAGAGGGAGAGAAAAAATTAAAATCACTATGACAACCACCAACAACACTGTGAAGCAGGATGGACCCTGAGGCTAGTGACTCTGAGGAGGAGGAGAAGTGGAACCAGCAGTGCTAAAGGGACTAGGAGCCCAAATTCCACAAATCCAATGAGGCCAAGTCCCCCAACATCATCCCTCACTTGTGTTATAAGGCACATTTTGAAGAAGGCAGAATTGGGAAGCTGTGAGAGCAGCACAGGTCAGATGCCTGTGACTTCTGCTGCCAGTGTACCTTCTTTTGAGAAGGAGATGGCAAGTGTGGCAGCAAAGGACCCTCAGCCACACTTCATCATCCCCATGCAGACCCACCTTCTTAGAGCAGTTAGAGACTGGTAGGGGTGTTGAAGAGAGTGAGGGTGAAGGTGGAGCAAGTTGTGTGAAAAGGAATGGGAGAAAAATATGCAAATGGGGATGGGTATCATCACCACCAACATCACCAGTGACATTTTGGGTTTTCCACAGACTTTTGTCTGTCTCAGCAGCAGAATGCTGATGAGAGGACTAGTGAACCACAGTCTGACCACCATAGCGACCATGGGACTGGCTTCTTCAATCAGTGAAATGGGACCAGTGCCTGCTCCACTTGCCAACAATAATCCTGGTCCTAGCTCAAGTGATGATGTTTAGACAGCATCATTACCTGCCCCTGCCAGTGAAGATGATTATGGAGAAGAATAAGTCCATTCTTCTCCACCTCTCCCCTCAATGAAATCATGGTTGTGGGAATATTTCCCTTGAGGAAGGCACAGTGCAGTCATCCGTGTATGTACTGTGCACTGTTTGTGACATACCTTGGCATAACATCCATTATTAGAAAAAAAAAAAGATATTGCCTTGAATGTGTTGCAAATCAGAATCCAGAAAAAAAATATTTACTCTGTATTTTGTTTTGGCAAGCCTGAGTCCTGCAAAAAATATTTACTCAGGGCTTTTTTTTTGCAAGCCTAAGTCCCACATTCATTTTTTCAATGTAATTAAAATAATGGTTAGACAGCAGTGCACCAGATTGAAACAGAGACAATCATGAGAAATATTTGTGTTTGTAGGACTCAGGCTCGCTAAACAAAAGCCCTTAGTAAATATTTATATAATATATCGGTATGCTAATAGTTTATTTTTCTCAATTAACAAAATAATAATGAGTGAACAGAAGAAAAATCTAAATCAAATCAATATTTGGTGTGATCACCCTTTTGCCTTCAAAACAGCATCAATTCTTCTAGGTACAATTGCACAGTTTTTTTAAAGAACTCAGTAGGTAGGTTGTTCCAAATACTTTGGATAACTAACCACAGTTTGTCTGTGGATTTAGGTCAAAATTATATACAAAAATGTGCAAACATTTTCATCAGTTAACAATATTCATAATGAGTGAACAGAATAAAAATCAAAATAAAATCAATATTTGGTGTGACCACCCTCTGACTTCAAAACAGCATCAGTTCTTCTAAGTACCCTTGCACAAATCCAGGGATTTTTTAGGACTATATTCAGATGTATAATTAAACAATTATACAAAACAGGTGCTAATGATCATCAATTATTATGTGGGTTGAAACACATCATTAACCCCTTAGTGACGGCCGCGTGCAGACGCGGCCGTCACTTAACGTCCGTCTAACATTTTTTTTTTTTTTTTAAACAGAATCCGGAGTCCCCGAACGGCGTGCAGCCGCGCGGGGATCCGGATTTCCTGGACGTACATGTACGTCCTCTGTCACTAAGTGACACCCACAGAGGACGTACATGTACGTCCATTGTCACGAAGGGGTTAACTGAAACAGAAAAAGCTGTGCAGGTGGAATAAAACTGGGTGAGGAACAGCCAAACTCAGCTAACAAGGTTGAAGTTGAGGTTGCTTAAGACAGTTTACTGTCAAAAGTCATACGCTATGACAAGTCTGAGCCTAGCAACAAGACACAAAGTAGTTATACCTCATCAGCAAGGTCTCTCCCAGGCAGAAATTTCAAGGCAGACTGGGGTTTCCAGATGTGCTGTACAAGCTATTTTGAAGAAGCACAAAGAAACAGGCAATGTTGATGACCGTTGACGCAGTGGTCGGCCAAGGAAACTTAGTGCAGAGGATGAAAGACACATCATGCTTACTTCCCTTTGCAATTGGAAGATGTCCAGCAGTGCCATCAGCTCAGAATTGGCAGAAAACAGTGGGACCCTTGTACACCTATCTACTTTCTGGAGAAGTCTGGTCAGAAGTGGTCTTAATCAAGACTTGTGGCCAAAAAAGTCATATCTACGATGTGGAAACAAGACCAAGTGACTCATCTATGCAGGAAAACACAGGAACTGGGGTTCTGAAAAATGGCAGCAGATGCTCTGGACTGATGAGTAAAAATCTGAAATATCTGCCTGTAACAGAAGGCAGTTTGTTTGATGAAGGGCTGGAGAGCAGTACAAGAATGGTTGTCTGCAAGCAACAGTGAAGAATGGTGAAGGTTCCTTGCATGTTTGGGGCTGAATTTCTGCAAATGGAGCTGGGGATTTGGTCAGAATTAATGGTATTCTCAATGCCGAGAAGTACAGGCAGATACTTATCCATAATGTAATACCATCAGGGAGGCATCTGATTGGCCTCAAATTTATTCTGCAGCAGGACAACGACCCTAAAGATACAGGTAAAGCCATTAAGAACTATCTTCAATGTAAAGAAGAACAAGGAGTCCTGGAAGTGATGGTTTGGCCGCTACAGAGCACTGACCTCAACATCATTGAAGAGAGAGAGAGAAGCAACTTAAAAGGATAGTAATACTTTAATATTACTATGTCCACTCAAACGGTCAGAAACAGACTCCATGAGGGTGGTATGAGGGCCCGACGTCCACAGGTGGGGGTTGTGCTTACAGCCCAACACCGTGCAGGACGTTTGGCATTTGCCAGAGAACACCAAGATTGGCAAATACGCCACTGGTGCCCTGTGCTCTTCACAGATGAAAGCAGGTTCACACTGATCACATGTGACAGATGTGACAGAGTCTGGAGACGCCGTGGAGAACGTTCTGCTGCCTGCAACATCCTCCAGCATGACCGGTTTGGCGGTGGGTCAGTAATGGTGTGGGGTGGCATTTCTTTGGGGGGCCGCACAGCCCTCCATGTGCTTGCCAGAGGTATCCTGACTGCCATTAGGTACCGAGATGAGATCCTCAGACCCCTTGTGAGACCATATGCTGGTGCGGTTGGCCCTGGGTTCCTCCTAATGCAAGATAATGCTAGATCTCATGTGGCTGGAGTGTGTCAGCAGTTCCTGCAAGAGGAAGGCATTGATGCTATGGACTGGCCCGCCCGTTCCCCAGACCTGAATCCGATTGAGCACATCTGGGACATCATGTCTCGCTCCATCCACCAACGCCACTTTGGACCACAGACTGTCCAGGAGTTGGCGGATGCTTTAGTCCAGGTCTGGGAGGACATCCCTCAGGAGACCATCTGCAACCTCATCAGGAGCATGCCCAGGCATTGTAGGGAGGTCATACAGGCACGTGGAGGCCACACACACTACTGAGCCTCATTTTGACTTGTTTTAAGGACATTACATCAAAGTTGGATCAGCCTGTAGTGTTGTTTTCCATGTTGATTTTGAGTGTGACTCCATATCCAGACCTCCATGGGTTGATAAATTTGATTTCCATTGAGAATTTTTGTGTGATTTTTTGTCAGTTCATTCATTCGGATCTAGGATGTGTAATCTTAGTGTTCCCTTTATTTTTTGGAGCAGTGGGATGTGTAATCTTAGTGTTCCCTTTATTTTTTTGAGCAGTGTATATATATATAACTATTATCACAATTTAGTGTAATGTAAGCTATCCTTCTTCTCTGATAATTGGCACACAGTAATCAGTTGTCATAGATGGAGGCAGCATGTGTGAGCAGTGTATGACACATGTCATATTGATCTGCAGCATGAGCCATAGGTGCTATTTCTAATGAACGAACTCTTGGAATACTCTGACACATCAACATCACTACTTCTATTATATTCTTCATAGTCCCAGTATCATTTTGGAGCCCTTCTGCTGCTGCTGTTGGTTGTGGCACATCTGACAT
Source organism: Rhinophrynus dorsalis (assembly GCA_037306005.1). Lineage (NCBI taxonomy): Eukaryota > Metazoa > Chordata > Amphibia > Anura > Rhinophrynidae > Rhinophrynus > Rhinophrynus dorsalis. Next base: position 400,269,565 of record CM074718.1, read on the forward strand.
GTTTATAGTGTGTTTCAGAGTCAGACTGTGGTTGTGCTTCATGTGGGATCTCATTGAAGAGGTGCCAAGGTTTAATCCTGCTTTCCCCTACTCACATGATTTTTACATGCAACATGCTTAGATTTTTGATTCTGAGTAGGGATGGGTGAAATTTTTCACCTCAAACCAAAACTGGCGAATAATGGCACATCCTGATTGGCGAATAATTTCCTGTGAAAAAGTGCAGTGACGTATTTTACAAATCTCCACCTCTAATGTCTCAAGATATGTGTGCAAGACCAAAAACCTTAAGATGTTCCAATTTGCCATCATGATTATCCAAAAAATGTTTATTAACACTGGTCAGTTTCTATTCATTGACAGGTCCATGCGTACATTAATCACATTGTTCAGATGTTCTCCTATTTGTTCTTTTAATTTACATCTTGTCATACAAACATAGTATTTCTTTCAGGGGCATAATCTTGCATAGATAATCCCTGTAGCGCTGCAATTGTTAAAGTGAGAAAAATAATGATTGGTATGAAATCTGTCCTGAATAATTTTGATATTAATTATATTGGGACAAATCTTGCATGAGTTGCATCTGTATCTACAGCTAAAGATGTTATAATACTGTTGTTGATATAATGACAAGAGGGAGTGCATTGGACCTTTCAAAAATGAGATGGGTGAGTTCTAAACATTTCTTTGCATCAGTATATAGAATGGAATAAGGAATGGTAGAAAATCCTCAACAAGTAACAAATAAATTCATACAATTATCAGATGCTGGGTTAACACAAGAAAAGGTCATGGGAAGACTGAACAAAATTAAGACTGAAGGGAATTAAAACAGAACCTGGAATTTATAAACCTGTGAGTTTGACTTCTGTAATGGTAAAACTGCAAGAAGGGATAATAAGGGATTATATTAAGGATTACACCACAAAAAATAAGATTATTAGCAGGAATCGTTATGGTTTTATGAGGAATAGATCATGCAAACTAGTTTTTCAGCTTCAATGAAGAAGTAAGTAGCAACCTAGATAATTGAAAGGTAGTTGATGTAGTATATCTATGTAGTATAATAAGGAAATTGGGGCTAAGGATAACCTTTTGCAATTGGATAGAAAACTGGCTGAAGGATAGGGAACATGTCTGTTCGTAAATGGACAATTCTCCAATACAGTTAAAGTTGAGAGTGGACAGAGGCGTAACTAGAAGCCTTCGGGCCCTGGTGCAAGAAGTGCCACTGGCCCCCCCACATTGGCCACCCTCAACCACATTGACCCCCTCTACAATTCCCCTCAATCTCCACAATATCCCCATCTCCTGCCCCCTACCTGGAGCTCCCGCGCGGTCCTCTAAGTAATGCAGATTGCTGGGAGATGATGGAGTACCTCAGGGTTCAGTACTTGGTACACTGCTTTTTTAAAATTGTGAGAGCATTAGGGACTGGAGGGACATATGGGTGGTTTGTTGGACATTTTGTCTAACTAACTCAATATAATTGGGATGGCAAGCATTTGAAAACTTAACAATACTACCTTTAAGACAAACTTCTGCCTCAAGGGAAAGGTTTTTGACCAATGTGTCCTCCCAGTCCTTACATATAGCATAGCTGTGAAATATGAAGTTTTGGACAATGAATGCCAAAGCCATACAAAAATATACAGTTACACAGAGACGTATTGAACTGTTAATTCTAAACATAAGAAAAAGAGACAGAAAAATGTGTGTAAGGTCTTTATATATACATACAGTGACATCTTTCCATAGTGACGTCTGTGCGCCTTTCATTCCCTTTTGGTGCCGAACGGCTCCTAACAACGGCTCCTAGAGCAGGCTGGGATTGACAGTGCAGGCGTGCAGACATCACTATGCGGTAATAATTCTGGCGACTAGCTGTCACGGTTCCCCAGAGATGTTCAGGAGTCAGTACGGTATAGTAAAATGCAGTTTATTAAATAACAATAAAGATAGCATAAAATCGTAATACAGCAGGAACAAGCAGATGGTCACAGCCAGAAAGCGCTACTATCAGGAATAGTAGACTGCCAAGATTGACCACACTGCTGGAGACTAGGCTGTAGTCTCAGCTGGAACCAGGAGCCAGGGCCGGATTTACATCTCAGGAGCCTGTAGGCACAGAAATCTGAAGCGCCCCCCCCCATTGGCCATCTCCACTGGACTCTTCCACAATGTTCCTAATCTCCACATTGCCCCCCATCATCTCCATATTGCCCTTACATTGTCCCCATCAGCTCCATATTGCCACCATCAGCTCCACAATGCCACCATCATCTCCATATTGCCCCATCAGCTCCAACTTACCCTCACATTGTCCCCTCCATCTCCATATTGCCCCTCATCAGCTCCATATTGCCATCAGCTCCAACTTACCCTCACATACATTGCCCCATCATCTCTACATTGCCATCATCTCCATCTTGCCCCCCATCAGATCCATCTTGCCCCATCATTTCCACATTGCCCCCCAGTGTCCGTTTCCTACCTCTTCCCTGGTAGTCCAGCGGCAGGAGAGGTCTTTATGTGCCTCCTCTGGCACAGACCTGTAGCTGCTGGAGCTCCCACGTGGTCTTCTCTTCATGACATCATCTCCCATCGCTCTGTAATACTAAAGAGCTGACGAGGGAGTGCATCATCTACAGTTCTGTCCTGAAGGAGGCACAGACTTGACTGGGCGGTGGAGGGGGCTAGTGCGGGCGGCGAGGCAACTTTTTTTTTTTTTAAGGGTCCCAATGACAGGCGCCCCTCTGTGGGGTGCGCCTGTAGGCAGATGCCTACTCTGCCTAATGGTAAATCCGGCCCTGCCAGGAGCAGGAACCGGAACACAAAGTCTTTAATCAAACGTAACTAGAAGATAAATGTTCTTCTTAAAGGGAAAGATACATAGAGGTTAAAAAACTAAATTTTATCTCAAATGTTAAAATCAAAAAAGAAAATTAAATGTGAGTGTTGTAAGACAATTATGAAATTAAGGACCTGTTGTTGTTCTTAAGGCTTTAATTGTCTCGATTCACATTTAGGATTGAATCTGCATGCTACACAGCAGTACCAGGATTAACCCTGTGTAGCTACATGGATGCTTCCAGTATGTGGGGAAACTTAAACTTAGATTGATATATAGACAGTGCGATCAGACATCAATTAACTAAAAATTAAAATTTCAAAAAGAAACCTTACTTGGAGGGAACACCTTATGTATTGTAACCATATGAGTTAAATTAATGTTGCATGATTCTTACAACTACATATTAAAGTGTCAAGCTTGTAATCAACTTGATCCACACACTGAGGATTGATTTAACACGCTACACAGCAGTTCTGCGATTAACCCTGCACTGCCACATTTACGTGATTTAGAGAGCGTTTATTGCTGTTCAACAAATTTGTTTATTAACAAAGGGAATTGCATGTAAGGTAGTAGGTTGTGCATAAAATTACTAGTCGCTCTGTCCTTCTTTTTAGAAAGGAGAAAAAAGGATTGTTGTTGTGCAAAATTTACCTCCAAATAAAGAGGTGATGGTTGACCTGAATCAGGTCCAGGATTCTCTCATTCAGGCTTTCAGCCCAAATTATATAATTCGGAGATTAAAGAGAGATGCAATGAATCAGGTGCAGGATTCTCTCATTCAGGCTTTCAGCTCAAATTATATAATTTGGGGAATAAAGAGAGAGGCAATAATATCATACCGAAGTATTAGATATTCTGCTTTGTGATGGTATAGTAAAATGCTTCCCTCTTCCACTGTGCGGATAAATCTCATGAAAATCCTTGAGAATTAGTGCCAGTGTATTGCACTGAGAGGCAAATATTATGCACAAAGAGTTATTATGCATAGTTTGTTAGGTAATCTTTCTCTATCTCCTCTCATTTCTAAAACATTCTGTCTATCTAAAATGCCATTAGTGACATGATTTGGTCAGAGAATCATTTGTGCATGACTGAGTTATTAAATTGCCATTGTGTAAGAGGCAGAGAGCCTAAAGGGATAATAATACTTCGTTTTATCTTTATTTTATTTTGTAGGCATTAAAAAACATAAGTCTTATCTCTCAAACCTTTATGGTTTAAGAGATATTCACAAGCAAAGTATCCCCCCCCCTTCAGCCAAATCAGAAGGGATGTGCCCAGGTAGACTGCTGAGAGGGACAATCTTCAATTAAGATAAGGGAAAAAGCTGAAAAACTTGTCAAGGGGGGAAGGGCTTTCATTGTTTTCATACAAAGAAGCTTGTCCCCAGCTGTTATCTGTCTGGTCTTACAACCAGATTCACATCTGAGAAGAGATGGTTTACACTAGGAAAAAGGGGCAGGAGGCGGAAACTTTGCTTGTGAATATCTCTTAAACCATAAAGGTTTGAGAGATAAGACTTATATCTTTCTTCATGTTTTTTTAATGCCTACAAAATAAAATAAAGATAAAACGAAGTATTACTATCCCTTTAACAAGCAGCTGACACGTGTTTCGTGACATAAAGTATTTAGTGTATTATAAGAGCCATGAGTATTAAGTGGAAAATGTTTGTTCCGTTAAAATTAAGGCTGAAATAAGTTGCTGGATGTGCTTCATGAAATCAAGACTGATTGATAATACATACAATATGGTATAGAGATGAACCCAACTAAATATTTGGAATGAATAAACCCATGATAAATACCTTAGGTAAGGCATAGGATGATCTATTGTTTTATTCAGGATAGTTATATCAATGATATTTGAAGCAAAAAATGTATAAACTGCTGGCCCCGAAGAATTAACTGGTATTTTTGTCATTACCTTATGTTATGTAATAATAGGCTATTTGGTCTGTATTTATTATTTAAATCATTTCCATCTCAGTTATGTTAAAATATGACACATTGTTTATGTGATAAAATCTGATCTCTGATTACATATTTAGTAACTAGGGCTTCACTGAATAGTAACTTATGATATTAAAATCATTGCAAATTGTAGTTTGTCCAATGGCCTATAATCCAATCAATTGTAATAAAAAGTGTATGAGAACAGATTTTATTTTTCAAGATCATGAGTATTCAGAGATGTGCAGACAAGCACATCTCTTCATTGAGACCGTTAAGTGTCATGGAATGAAGGTTAAATATCCATCTCTTTTCAGCCTTTAGGAGTTCATTTTCTAGGTTGCCACCTCTAATGCCCAAACTGATCGTTTGTAATCCCCACACTTTAGTGTCAGTGTGTGAACAATTGTGTTGCTCTAATAATGCAGAGCTATGTTGGCGAAAGGTTTTAAATGACTCATTGCTGCTGTGGCATGATTGATAGTGCCAAAATGTTCGAATATATGCTGCTTGAGCATACGGCTAGTCATTACAACATATCTTAGCTAGCAGGGGCACTGTAAACCATAGATCACAACCTTGGTATTACACGTGATGAGATCCTTTACGATGTGAGTTCTACCTGACTTATCTTGAATTTGGTTACATTTTTTAATGTAAAGGCATAGTCTACAGTGTCCACACTTCTGTGTTCCACTGGCTGGCAGAGTTCTCTTCTTTTTTAGTTCAAAGTGATTTTGAACTAATCGATTACTCAGATTTGGGGCCTTATTATAACATGTGGGTATTCGATTACCCAGGATTTGGTTTAATGTTGTGTCTTGCTTTAAAATGGGAAATTGTTACTCATAATTTCTTCTGTTTTCTTGTAATGGTGGTTGAATTTATTAATAAATCTTACTTTATGTGGGTTTGTTCTGGACCTGAAGAAGGTGTGCCCTTAGAGTGCATAGTGTATGATGGTATGCAAATTTTATTTGCATTTTTGAGTAACCTCTTCTCTGCAATCTCAGATTAAGTTCTTGAGCACTAATTTTGAAATTATCTGTGTCTGAACAGTTCCTCCTTAGTCTGAGGTATTTGCCCACTGGGATATTGTTCTTATTGTTAAGAACAAACAAGACACATTTCTATGCCAGATCATAAGTGAAATGCATGACCCTAAACGGAGTATATAATTTGAGTGTCAGAAATCAATAATTCTCTTTTTTATTTTAAGATTTGAAATAAAATTTTGTGATAACAAACTGACACAAAGTTATCATATTATACACCAAATCAATTCAGCTATAAATAAACAAGGCACAGGCCATGTGCATTATAATATGATTTTAGTAACCTAACCATTAATTCTGTTTCTCTTTAGACCACATGAACAGGGACCATGAGACTTGAGCTCCCTCCACCAGGAGGGGGGGGCACTTAAAAAAGACAGAGTCTTTGGGGTGCAGACTCTTTCTTCTTCTTCCAGCTCTAGCCCCCTTCATTCCAGATTCATGTGTTACAAGTATCATAAAAAAAAAACTTATTCAGGTAAGAAGAAAAGGAAACTCTTAAGATCTTAAGACTAAGACCATAAGAGGACTGCTCTGCCTGGGAGGAAAACTCAGGTAGGATTTTTCTGGGTGGGAGTCCTGTGTTCTACATGTGCAAGAGAAATGATTTTCATGGTAAGTTCACTAAAATTCTATTTTCTCTTGCATCCAATATGGAACACAGGAAACATAAGGATACACCAAAGCATCTGAAAGATTCTGGGGAAAGAAAAGGAGAAAAATCTCACTCATCCCCAATACCAGAATGGAATACAAGTATTCCATAGGACTAAACTGGATCTGCATAACGTGAGGTGCTGACGGACACCAACCTAGCACAGCAAAACAAACAAGTGTCAACAGGGTGCAAAATACTGAACAACACCAGGGCAGTAGAAAAGGATAAAGAGGATCCTCAGACAGGCAAAACTGCCTGAATTACCCTCTGGTCAAAGCTGGCCTCAACTGAGGCTTTGCTTTTGTATGACCAGGAAGCACCTGGTTGAGTGCACGGTAACCTTGAAAGCAGATTTCTTCATGATCATATAGTCATGACATATGGTAGCCTTGATCCAAGAAGCAATGGTAACTTCCTAACCATACCTGGGAACTTTTGAAACAGGGCTACCCGGAGGGTAACCCTGTCAGTGCCCGTGAGAAGGAAAATGACGCGAATCGCGTCATAAAAGGGGTGGGGCTTAGTCGTGGGGGGCGGGATAAAAAAACACAAAAACCTCCTGCAAAATGGATGTAAGAGGGCGGGGAGTGGGAGGAACTGGGCGGGATGGAGCACAAGTAGGAAGAGTTTCTACGTAAACTCTGCCCATGCTGTGATTCACACATTGCCCCGGAGACCCGGTAATTCACTTTGAAATCTGGAGTCTCTGGGGCAAAACCGGAGAGTTCCCAGGTATGTTCCTGACGCACCCTTGGTCCATCAGAAATTGCAAAAAGGGAGTTGACTTCTGCCAATGAATTTCCCAATTTATCTTTGCAGTTTTACACCTATTGTTTCTATGGATGTGAGAAGTCCCACTGCAATACTGCTGTTGCTATGAAGCACAGAAATCCAGAGCAGAAAATAATGTTATGTTAGTTGATGTTAGCAGGCTTAGTCTTACAAAAACATAAAAGTTAAAAAAATAGTAACAGCATGTGTTTCCCTTTACCCACTACATTAACCACCTGCTTGTACAACTCTGGCAAAGCTATTCTTGAAAAATAACTGTGCTAGTGGGGTGTAACACTTGACATGAAGTCTTCAAAACCTATATTTTCAGCAAAAGAAGAAGTAAGCATTCAACAGCGAACATTTTAATAAGTATGCCATTCCACAGGCATGCTTTTGGAATTTTACTTCATTTCATTAAGGGTAGGTTGCCAGCACGCAGAAGAACTGTCTCCTCCAACTAACTCAGGGTCATCCTCCTCCATTATTTACACAGCAGTAGCAGTAGGAGACAGTCTTTAATTAAAATTGAAACAACATACTTTTTACTTTATTTATCCAGAATTAATTACTTCAACACCAATCCATTTAACAAAAATAGACAGTAGATAATTACTGTATGTCTCAATTTTATAAAGGAAATCTGAAGAGACTTCCGTTGTCCTGAAAGTATTTGAAACAAACTGTGTTGCTATTGCACATAACAATAATAATAATAATAATAATGATGATGATAATAATAATAAAAAAGGGAGTATTCAAAAAATATGTGCTCAAGGTTGTAATACTGTTTTAACCTCTGTTGAATTTTAATGCTATGAAATTTCCTATGTATTCTTTGTAACACAAGGTGCTATTAACATTGCAATATGTGGAATTAGTAGGACCAGATGGTGTTGCAGGCATTCTCAAATAGGTTTGCTTATGCTCACAGACCAACACCTGAGATTCAGGCACTGTTCACATTAACTGCATCCTTTTGTTTTAAATATTACTCATGTGTAATAATCAAAGTTGATATGCACAGTGTAAACTATAAAAGCCTTTAATCATGCTGATTTTATAGTTTATTATATAAAATAGGTCAATATCCACATTCTGATATTATGAGAACAAAATATACATATAATATCTGTCATTTATTTCAAAATTAGATTACTGTTTAATTTAGAAAAAAACATGAATTCATAAGATTAGATTTATTGATAAGGACAAACATCAGAATATGTTCAACTATGTTGATCCAGGGAACTATCTGACTGCCATTTGGAGTCAGGAAAGACTTTTTTTACCCATTTGGGGCTTAACTGGAAATGTCTTCAGTGATTTTTTTTCCTTCATTGATCAACAGGGGTGTTGTGGCATGGGCTGGACTTGATGTAAGCATGTCTTTTTTCAGTCTTGTCAACTATATTGCTATGTTGGCATATTTATTTGTTTCTTACAAATTGTTTCTTTATAAAATAGTTCAAGCACTTTTGAACCATAAATGGGACATGGCAGCATTTCATCAAGTATGAGAATAGATAAAAGGTAATCTAGAAAATACATGACATCATGGTAGGACAAAATAGCTAAATAATGTACAGAGAAAACACTGAAAAATGTATCAAAAATGTACTTGTAGAACCTATTTTGTTCATCTTTCTATAGTAGGAAATACATTAAGCTCATTAATTTTTTCATGCAGTAGTCCAGAGTCATACAAGAACAAATAAACTAGATATACATTCCTGAGCATAGAGGTTAGTCATGCACATTTTAGGCACTTGTCAGTGGCCCAAGGATTCAGGAAAATTGTGCAAGATGAAGGAAGAAAAACATACATTGTAATTGCAATGATTTGTGTCAGGTGTGGTGACAGGTTGGAAGTGCAGCCAGTGAGTAATTGTCTTCAAATAAGTTCCATGTTAATTTGACAGTGAGATAAAGGAATACTGGGTTTCCCAGCTTTCACAATGGGATATCCTGTAAAGTAAGAAAGAAAACCACATCAGTGTGCCGACATGATCTACCTCAATCTCACCTGATCAGTCATCAGGTCAAGTATTAAATTACATATTTAAAATTCTTAGTACTGTGTGGGTTTGAGATAAAAACAGTAAGGACTAGAGAATGATATCAATTTCACATAGTGAATCATATTTACAAAAAAAAATTGCTCATACATCAGTAAAGTTAACTAAATTTCAGCCATCTTTGATGAATATGAATAATGAGAACCAAAGAATAGGATACAGTTCTGAAGGTTTGTTTACTTGTTATTGTGAATGTGGCATGTCTTACATAGACGCCTAGTTTCTAGCACCTCCAACCTGTTTACACAATGACACAGAATAATTAGCTTGAATTGATCATGATTGTAAGGTAATTGGCAGCCTGAAAGGTAAGATTTGTCTGATGGTAGTGTATGAGAAAAGCTGTAATGCTTCAGGTTGTTTATAAAGCAGTGCAATCTCCAATCCCTTCTATCTTTATGTTTTTATTTTGTAATGAAATAAACTTTTTCTACATATATAGAGCTTTCTGCTGTTCTTCTGTGCCTTGTTTTATACCATATATTAACAAGGTAGTGAAGAAATCCATGCCAAATTATTTTATTTTCTTAGGCATGACATATTAGTGGTGATAGAGGCTTGTGCTAGTGAGTTGTCAATATACAGAACAATATACAACATAATATACAGACCATTAGCAATAGTAAGGATGGGGTCAGTGTTTTCCCAGCAAGTTGGACATCTTAGCCTGATATTATCTCTACATCCACCAGTGGAAGCAGCTTTTGTTTCCCTGGCCAGTCTGCTATTGCCTCTACACTCTCCAAAGGGAGTCATATCTGTTACTCTGCCATCCAGCTCTCATTCCCTTATTTGTGAAAGTCCTTACCTCCACAAAACACCAGAGACTCAGCTTCTGGGGCTGTATGAAAGCTACAGACAGAAGAACTTGCACTCTAAAGAGAGCATCTTCACATGACATGGAACTGTCTAATTCAAATCAAGTTATGTTGGAAAGCTTACTTTCCACATCAACTGGTCCTCCAGCTCTTGGTATCTTGCATCTCTGACAAGGCATCCCTCACCTGACATACCAGCTTGTGATTCACACATCAAATGGCTACCAATTAAAGAATGCCAGAGCAAACTTTGAGTTCTTTATAAATCCTAGAGTGGCTATCATCTATTGGAATCCCACAATCCCTGTTGCAGTATTCCTCCTCCCAATGCCGGCAAGCTGTTCTCTACAGACCTCTAAATTCTCCATCAGCACAAGATTCATGACACATTCAGGAGACATATAATCTATTAACATCAGTTATGGGCAAACATCAGAGAAATGTTGTCCCTGGCTATTTAATGGCTTGGAATGGTTCACCAACCTCATAGCAGTTTTCTAGAAAACTTTGATTCATTTTGGAAGGGGAATAGTTTGTTTTGGCAGTTTCTCGTTTTTAACAAATTATTTGACTGTAACTAACTTACTCACCATTCATGAAACCAAACCAGATCACTACTTCCCTAGTCAGGGACATTAATTTTTTATATTTATATTCACCCAAGTTCAGCAATCCTTTTAAAGGTGTTTACATACTAGTACATATGCCCTTTTTTTCAAGACTCATTGTTGAATTCATCTACACCATTAGTTCCAAAATGTGGGTTACCATGAAAGTGGATCAAAGGAACCTGTATACAATTGGAGATTCTGTATTTATTATCTTGATAAGCTAAAAGGCTGAGCAGAAAAGAAACTAACCTAAATGAACTTTGCTTTGATACAATTATCATCTGTTGATTGCAAGCTTGCCTCTTACATTCTTTTTGTCTTTTCATTAAAATAGGAAAGTCAGATAAAAAGAGATTATCTCCCTTAATATGAAAGTTAGGGATTGGTGAGAATTCTTTTGGGGTAGGGTGTTTGCAGGAATTTTTAGAGACAAAAAGAAAAATGTGTAGCTTTTTCATGGAAATTCATGTGCATAGAAAATATGTAAATCTCCTCCTTTCTGCTGCCACCAATCAATTTCCCACAAGAAATTTGCCAATTTACAGCTAAGCTTTCCATGGCAGTGAGCCATCCTGCAGCAAGGCTTTAGTGATGTTTATTTTCCAAGAATCTGGCTTTCCAGTTTATCTCTCAAAGAGTTAATAAACAGATATATTGTTCCATTTTAGTGATGTGTATTTTTTTGACTGACAGCACAGTAGTTGGTTTCACTGCTAAATCATCCTTCATTCTGGCAACACCACTAGGGGGGAGATGCACTTAATGTTAATTCTGTGGAGATGTGTGTCTAGTGATGTGTGGGAAGCATATCACTATATGCATTAAATTTAGGGAAGCCATGGGAGTGGAGGATGCTTCCCCACTTTTTCAGTGGGGGAGTGGAAAGGATCCTTTCAGCACCACGAACAGCATCACTCCCTAACCCTTTGAATGCCATAGGGATGTGCATTGCATACTCCTGTGATGCTCAAAGGATTAGAAAAGTACACCAACCAGTACTCAATTATACACTCAGATCTGTGTCATTTTTTTATAGTCATATTTGTAGTGGAATCCCATTATTAAAACAAATGGAATGTATGCTCTTGTTTGGTAGAGATGTCATATAAACAATTTAATTATAAGCTGTATTATAGGAGAATGTATCAAGTAGTTTTTGGGTAACTTTATTATGACTTTAGGCACATTTAGAGCTAACTCAACCTTACACCAGCTGTATAATTGTTTTGCAATAATTTATAGACAATTAGCCTCACTCTGTCAGAGACTCCCTTTATGTGACACTGACTACAGGAAGATCTCATCATCACCAACCTCAAACAGGTGATGTTGGTACTGTGAACTCCAATAACAGAAGAAGCTATTGGAGCTTCGTTCATGTGGCGAACAGTCATAATAACATATAAACACACCCACATGAATACGACAGTAGCACACTATCCTGCATTTCCATAATGAAATGGCTCATTGTGCTGCACTTCCATAAGGAAATAAGCCATTGTTGACGTGTTAAGCAAAAATGTGTAACCCTGCCAAAAGTACGTATGTCTGTCGATATGGTTAGCTTATTGTCGGATTGACTGGCATATGATGTCGAAGACACATTAGTGCATACTGGTAATGTGCCTTCAACACAGATCAGACACAACACCACCATCCTGAGCCCTCATCTACTTTTAGTGCCTCTCCCGAAGTGGATTCATTATTTACATTGTAACACTGACACTAACCTATAAACAAAAAAATAACAATACTAACAGTCTATATTACATGTCATTGTGAGAATCCCACAGTAGGATTACGAAAAGATCTATACACTATCAAACCCACAAAAATATTATTCAGCACAATAAATATATATAGGTGCAAAATAAAATATATGTAGTATAATTAAAAAGTGATGAAATGAATAGACTCATTTCGATTACTGTCATCATGAAAAACTCATGTCAGTCATATGGGTCACATCTGTGCATGATGTCACTAAACGAACTGAGTTTTTTAATTTCATCACATTTTATTCATACTTCATTCATACATATTTCTCATATTCCTCCAGGCTTTTAGAGGTCTCATACAATTTAATTTTTCTTTTCCTCTGTGTTTGTTTGTATCACTGTCAGATGCAGCCCCATTTGTTATTTTCCCTAAATAAATATGCACTGATCCATCCCATTTATGTCTGTGAATATTTCTGATCTCTAACAGATTTCTAACATATTACTTATTTTAAAAGTGTTGTACCATGGGTAAGCACACATACCACATACACTGTTGTCCAACTTAAACACACAATCCACCTAGCAAAGCCAACAACATGAAGCTTTTGTTGTTTGGCCATGATTTTAGTTGAACTTGATCAACTGACCATACTATGTGCCAGTCTGTCCCCAATCACTTCCATCCACTGGTGTGGTTTTTAGGGTGTCAACCAAACATGTATTTAGGCTTGATAAGTCAATTGCAATATATATCTCTTAAAAACACATATGCTTGAATTCTCACTCTAATTAAGGAATACCAATAACACATCTAGTAATGTAAGGTGAATCATTGAGTTAAATGTTTTTGGCTCCAGGACAGGAGCATAAAGAAGCCACCAGCCTGGTCAACTGATTACATTAAGCAGGGGGTAAATTGGAGGGTTCTCAAGTAAGGTGTGGTAATGGGATGGTAAGAATGAGATGACCTTTCTAGTGAATTTACCTCTCCAACTTCCATGTTATTCTATTTAGCCTATGCATCAAGATCTGTCAAATTAGAGCAGTCTCAGTGTATAGGCTTATGGGAACAACATAGCAACTGGAAAAGTGATATCACTGGAGAGTTATCACCACCGACTCACCCCTCTATCACCTCCTCAAAACACCTTAGTGAATCTCGGCCATCATCTCCTAGCATCAACAACCTAGGAGCAGGAGGTCAAGCAGACTCAGATAATCTCTTTGTCGGATAGTCGATGGAATTTGAGGATAAACAATATTGCTGACTCAGAACCAGACAGATGGCTTCAACAAGTAGTCGGAGGGAGGCAGATTCTTTTGTCAAATGGTGGTTTGTAGGATCGGTTGCATGGTTTACGGCCAGGAAAACTGGGTCTTAAATTTCTGACATTAAATGTTTCAGTTTATCCTCCATTAGCACTACCTCACACAATTGAATGGCTCTGAGGATGGCTGTTCCATTGTCCTCAATGGGAGATATATTATTGTCCATTGTTATTTTAAAACTGTCGTTAGCTGTTAAGACATATAATTGAATCACTTACTGAGTTTGTCAAATGGCATTGAATGTTTTTTCTGCCGCTGAACCCAATTGAGTCGAGGCCAGTGTGTGTCAGTTATCTTGGAGTGTGTGTATATATATATATATATATATATATATATATATATATATATATATATAGAGAGAGAGAGAGAGAGAGAGAGAGATGCATATACATTTGTTGGAATATATTTTTTTACTTTGGTGTGTCATGATTGGCTGTGATTTTTAACTTGTTATGATAACATTTAGCGTCGCTAGATGACGTCAACCATTAGCTTGTTTCCTTTGAAGTATCCTGCATTGTTTAGCAACTGACTGAACACACGGTGAGGTAAAAAAAGGTGTGAGGCACGTAATATGGCTATGTGTGTTTGTCTGGAATATGCTCGTTGACCATTCCGTTAGGAGGCTTATTGCATAGCCGTGCTACCAGACATGGTTAATGTTCGGTAATGCTTTTTGCTTTACTGACAGTCTTACTGTGCCTTACTGGAACGAACCCTCAGTCTGCTAACAATGCACATGTTGCTGTAGGACTCACAAATTTTACTTTCAGCTATCTATTTCTCCACTTCAGCCCTTGCAGCCATAGAACTCATAGGCAAACTATTTATATCACCATTGGTAATGGCGATAAGGCAAACATTTTATGTATTTTTTATGGGTGGGATTTTTTGTGAAAATAGCAGGACACTTTTTTTCTGTGAAAATCGAATACTTTTTGCCCACCCCTAAAATTGTGCTGTTTTTCACATTTCTTTTTGGGGTGAAAAGTTATGCCCATCCCTAATGAAAGGTCTACATATGTTCTCAATAATAATAATCTGAAACATTTTATGTTACAAGTTTGTTTCTAGTGACTTTTAATTGGGTTCAGCATTATACATACTATATTGAACTATTTGCTTTGTCTAAAAGAACAGCCGGATTTCACATCTGGTCTTTGATGATTATGCTGATGTTTAAATGAACTTACATCCATTTTGCAGTGCTTCACTAGCATAACCCAGGAGAGGAAAAAAGCTTAGCAGTGTAATCAGCAGTGTAAACTCTCCAGACATGTACTAGGTTACTGAGGAACACAAAGCACGCTTCACTTTCTCTCCTACGCATTTTTTTCTATAGTAATAATAAATTTGGTAATAGGTTCATATATGGACTGTGACAGGCTTACAACCACACATTTTCTCCTGAGCAAAAATGAATTTGCTACAGCTCATTACAGGAAAAAGGGGAAATAAAAACTCTACACCATGTGGCTTATTGGATTTTTGTCACACCACATCTTAAAAATATAACAGCCAATGATTCTTTGCTTTTTTTTAACAAATGCAATGGTAAATAAAAAAGAAGATAAACCCTCTACAGACCTATATCTTTTCAGCAACTTTAAGAATATGCATATTTTCACATTAGCAAAGTTCCATTAAAACATTATATTTTTATCTTTTCTATCAGATATGTGTAAATCATTTCAAACCACTCTTATCCCCAATCAGGTAAAAGTCGCATTCATGTTTCTTTTTAGCATACCTTTTTGCAATATTATGACAACTTACAGTGTATTCTGTTAGAAAAAGAACCACAAAAATCATCTGTGCTTTTTAACCTCTTGAGGACCAGAGTTGTGAGAAACATATTCCCTCTGGTCCCCAAAAGGTTGAGAATTTGTAAGTGTGGGACACTGATTTAAAGGGATAGTAATGTTTCATGATAAAAGCAGCGCTAATTAATTATCATAGCATTGGGCCTTGGACAGTGTTATTTCAATTCTGTCAGAGTTGTAGTTCAAGAGTAATTGCATGATAACGTATCCCCCTCCCGCCCCTTTTATTGATGTAACACTTCTCATCTCAGAACAGCAGGGTGTGTCTAGGTAGATTGCAGAGAGGGACAATCTTCAATTGAGATAAGGGAAAAAGCTGAAAAGCCTGTCAAGGGGGGCAGGGTTTTCATTGTTCTCACAGTAAGAAGATTGACCCTTGATGTGAGCTCTCAGGTCTATGGACTGGACTCCAAATCTGAGGTGAGCAGTGTTACACTAGGTAAAAGGGGCGGAAGGGGGAAACTTTATCATTCAATTACTCTTGAACTACAACTCTGACAGTATTGAAATAACACTCTCTATGGCTCAAATACTATGACGATTAATTGGAGCTGCTGTTTTTATGAAACATTACTTTAACAGAGTTTCAATGTAAAACAAGGATATTCCAAGGATACTCCAACTGCTAAGTAATGCCTCATTTTTGTTTTAATTAAACTGCTAGTATCTGCCCTATGTGGTGTTTTTATGGGAGAACTAAGCCTTATACTACTTTTATCTGTAGAATGGGATCATAGCTGGAGGACAGATATAAATTCTTTTGGTTCTGTCACCATGTTTTCCAAAGAGTGGGATTTATCAAAGATGCCTAGTACCTAATCTCCCTTCCTTAAGAAGGTCAATGTGTTGTCAGATGTGTGTTACATCTTCCTTTAATTTCATAAAAAATGTGTTTTTCATCTCACCCATGTAGGCAGATCCATGAGATCTGTCTGTGATATTTTCTTTATCAAGGGGTTTTTGACTAGCCATATTACCAACCAAATATTGCTTGCAAGTTCAGTATGGAATCCACTTGGAATCCTAATGAGTTCATTATCTAGGTCAGAATTTATAGCTGGTCTGTTGGCAGGAGTAATTTTGGCAGATCCACATTTATATTTCTGTTAACATCACTGAATAAATAAATCAAAATACCATTTGTACAGGTCTAGTACTCAGATAATTAAAAAAAAATGCCAGTATTCATCTATGTTGTTTGGTATCCCAACTCTGTCCCTCATTTGTAATTTTTTTTTAATCAGAGTGCGGGAAACCTAAAAATGTATGAAAAAAAATTAATAATAAATTTAAAAAAGCACTGATATGCATACAGTCATGAATAAATATATGCATCTGTCTCACTACTCATTTGAGCAATATAGGAGAGTAGCTTATGCAGTTTTTACTATGATCAAGTCAGCCTTGCAGGAGGGGTGTATTGTTTGTTCCACAGACCACTATTAATGTATTTATTAAAGATGAGCGAGCACCCCGATGCTCGGGTGCTCGGGTGCTCTGACCGAGCACCCCCTGATGCTCGAGTGCTCGGCCGAGCACCCGAGCCCCATTCAAATGAATGGGAGCACTCGAGCATTAAACCAGGCACCCCCTGCTCTGATGAGCGGAGGGTGCCTGGTCAATGTCCCCCTTCATCTCCGCTATGCCCCTCTTCCACAATGTCCCCCTTCATCTCCTATGCCATAGCGGAGATGAAGGGGGACATTGTGGAAGAGGGGCATAGCGGAGATGAAGGGGGACATTGTGGAAGAGGGGCATAGACTCTATGCCCCTCTTCCACAATGTCCCCCTTCATCTCCGCTATGCCCCTCTTCCACAATGTCCCCCTTCATCTCCTCTATGGCATAGGAGATGAAGGGGGACATTGTGGAAGAGGGGCATAGCGGAGATGAAGGGGCACATTGTGGAAGACGGGCATAGCGGAGATGAAGGGGGACATTGTGGAAGAGGGGCATAGAGTCTATGCCCCTCTTCCATAATGTCCCCCTTCATCTCCGCAATGCCCCCTTCATCTCCGCAATGCCCCCGTACCTCCATTCCCTGGTGGTCCAGCGGAGCGTCTTCGGATCTGTGCCTCTTCCGGCACAGATCCTCTTCACCCGAGCATGTCGGGCGAGCACATGGCGGTACTCGTACGAGTACCGCCATGTGCAGAGCAGAGCGATGCTCGAGCCGATCCGAGCATCGGCCGAGCACGCTCGCTCAACACTAGTATTTATGTATATATGTATGTATCTTTATTTTTATAGTGCCATATATGTACATAGTGCTTTACAGAAATTGTATGGTACAATCCAAAAATATAGAACAGGGTTAAGAACATCAGGCTAAGGTGCTACAATAGAAATCCTACACTGAAAAGGGGACACTGCCCCAAAGAGCTTATAATATAATCAGAAATCGTGACAACATACAAAGACAGTAGCAGGAGAAACATAAGAGAAAGTACAAGAGAGACTAGCCAAACAGGGTTTGTTTACATTAGAGAAGAGACATATAAGGGGTGATATGATTACCATTTATAAATACATTCAAGGTCAATACAAAGCACTAGCCAATTCATTACTTATGCAAAGAGCTGAGCTAAGAGGTTATCCATTAAGACTAGAGGAAAGGCACTTTTGACTAAAACAAAGGCAGGGATTTTTTACAGTAAGGGAGGTAAAGCTATGGAATTCTTTGCCTCTGGATGTTGTACTTGCACATAATGCAACTGCTTTTAAAAAATCAATGGATGCCTATCTAACACAGAACAATATTGAAAATTATGACAGATGGCTTCAAAGCAGATAGGATGTCTATCCAGGGAACTATCTAACTGCCATTTGCAGTCAGGAAGGAATTTTTTTATCCACTTGGGGCTAAATTAGAAATGGCTCCAGAGGGCTTTTTTTTGCCTTCCTCTGGATCAACAGGGGTGTTTTTGTCATGGGCTGGACTTGATGGACACATGTCTTTTTCAGCCTCATCAGCTATGTTATTATATTAAAGGGATAGTAATGTTTCATAATAAAAGCAGCTCTAATTAATCATCATAGTATTTGGACCTTGGAGAGTGTTATTTCAATTCTGTCAGAGTTGTAGATCAAGAGTAATTCAATGACAATGTGTCCCCCTTCCGCCCCTTTTACTGATGTAACACTTTTCAGCCAGAACAGAAGGGAGGTGCCCAGGTAGATTACAAAGAGGGACAATCTTCAATAAGGGAAAAACCTGAAAAACTTGTCAAGGGGGGCAGGGCTTTTATTGTACGAAGATTGTCCCCTGCTGTTATCTGTCTGGTCTTACAACTAGATTCTGAGAAGAGATGGCTTACACGAGGTAAAAGGAGTGGGAGGGGAAACTTTGCTTGTGAATATCTCTTAAACCATAAAGGTTTGAGAGATACGACTTATATCATTCTTCATTTTTTTAATGCCTACAAAATAAAATAAAGTTAAAACGAAGTATTACTATCCCTTTAAGGTTTCGGTAAATTAAGTGCAGAAGGATTCTGATGTGACTGTCAGTGTGCACAAGGAGAATGTTGTTACTGAGATGCCTCCTTGAACAGAAGGGTTTTTAGGAGATGCTTGAAAGCTATTAGTGTGGATGATTGGTGGATAGTGATAGGGAGGGCATTCCAAAGTCAAGGGGCAGCCAGTTAAAATGATTGAAAGAATACATGGTGCTCCTAATACTATATGAGGTGTTACGGACTATGGATGCTTCTTACCACTCAGTGGCACTATGTGGTAAAACAATGAGGGAAATATAAATAGTACAGAAATGGTCAGAGGTGGGCCAATAAACGTCAAATAAATGAAAGCCTTGATAAGAATGTGGTCTATACGAAACAAAAAAAAAAGTTAAACAAATAAAATAAAGAACTACATACAAAAAATTCCAGAAAATATCTGGACAGATAGGAATATCTGAAGACTGAGAGATCAAAAGGGAACAATAGGTTCAGATGATCTCCACATGAAATTATAAATAGAGTGTAAAATGGTAAATAAAGAGCAAAAAATTAATTAATAAATGAATAAAACGTGCTAGAGGTCCTCCAGGGAGAAAAAGGAGAGACGTCTCTGAGACAGATGGTATATAAAGGATAAAAGAATATAAAATGTATAAATTGTAAAATGCCCTTGCAAAAGAACTGATTGTCTCTCGCTATACTAAAAAGGAAAACGTACCTAATGAGTCCAAATACAAGTCAGTCAGAATCTATCATTAATATGTATAATACAGTTCCATATAGTTCACTTAGCTGTAATTCACATGAATAGATGATAGGATAAGTTGCTAAATGGAATGGGTGGATGATGAATGATTGATGAATGACAAGATTGTAATGGGATGGATTCAATGTTGTCTTTTTCCAATGCTATTATCTTCTTCGTTCTTCTTCTTTGTTGCTGCTCCTTGCACATGGCCTCATCCACACATGACAACACAATTCTAAAATTCAAGGGAGAAAACAAAGACAAAAACAATCTAAAAGTGTTTTTATTACAATCAATTTGCACTTACAAGAATAAAAAGAAAGAATAACATCTTCATTGGCCGGTATAGCAACTGAGCTCTGTCGGCTTCTCTCCATCTCCTCTGCTTACTTCTGCCTCTTATAATCCAGTTTATGATGTTGTAAGAGCCAGAAAATGGAATAGATGCTTGGCGTTCTGTGAGCTCTCCACGAGGATCAGAGGAGAGCACCAGGGGGTGGAAATTGCCACAGAAGGTGTCGCCAGCGATGTTCAAACATGAATAGTTTACCCCATTCATATCATGGTCTTGTCTGTCCTCTTTGTCAAGGGTACTTATAGTCACCTATCAATGTGCTCTTTTACACAGTCTCTTGGCAAAACCTTAAAGGGATAGTAATACTTTGTTTTATCTTTATTTTATTTTGTAGGCATTAAAAAAACATGAAGAACAATATAAGTCTTATCTCTCAAACCTTTATGGTTTAAGAGATATTCACAAGCAAAGTATCCCCCCCTGTTCAGCCAAATCAGAAGGGAGGTGCCCAGGTAGACTGCAGAGAAGGACAATCTTCAATTAAGATAAGGGAAAAAGCTGAAAAACTTGTCAAGGGGGGAAGGGCTTTCATTGTTTTCATACAAAGAAGTTTGTCCCCTGCTGTTATCTGTACTGTCATACAACCAGATTCACATCTGAGAAGAGATGGCTTAAACTAGGAAAAAGGGGCGGGAGGGGGAAACTTTGCTTGTGAATATCTCTTAAACCATAAAGGTTTGAGACATAAGACTTATATCGTTCTTCATGTTTTTTAATGCCTACAAAATAAAATAAAGTTAAAACAAAGTATTACTATCCCTTTAAGCAAATATATCAATAAAACACTTTCAATTTTACTCAAATTGGATACATTTTAGATGCTTTTAACTTTCCATTTATTAAGAGTCGGGTATTTATTAAAAATGTATTAAAATTCTTCAGAAAAGAGAAAATATATCTCTCAAACTGATAATTAAAAATGGCCTTGTACCATCTCTCGGGCAATCCTGATCGAAGCTAAAACTGGACCACCAAAATTCTGCACATCCTAAAAAAGTAGTGCACAGAGATCACTTTGGCTGAGAGTACCCAGCATTTCAGTGAGTATCCATGATAGGGAAAATATATGTGCAAATAATTCAATAGATAGGGTTTGTAAATTTTTGATCCCAATGATGTTAACCCTCTAGGCAACAGAGTGACACACAATGCAACACCTAGTGATGCACTGCATGCCCCTCCACCACTTAGACATGTCAGGGATTCTTCCTACAAACACTAATTTTACCATTCCTTCCTGTGAATATGTGGTATTTTAAAATTATCTTTCAGATCTTTAATACCTAGGTGGTGTTCTTCTATGCCTGTATCTCCAACATATTATTTTTTATGCTGGGCCATTGTGTATGCTTTTTGTTTTTAATTTTCTGTTATTTATTAATTTGGTGTGGTGGCAGAACATTTTCTTTTTATTCCCATCAACTTGCAAGAGATCTTGCAACTGGACAGGAGGCGCTTTAAAACTTACGTATCCTGGGATACAGCAGGCACTCATAGTCAGAGATATCGACATCCAGGTGTGTTCTAGCTGACCATACTTGTCAGGTCTATATAGAAGTTTAACCCCTTGGGGGTCAGTGTCTGACAATCAAAGATCATCTGGCTGACAAAGGCTGCTATATCTATATATAGTGAAAATGATTGCAGCCGAGAGATGGCTCGAGTTGTGTACAGAGAAGAAAGAAAGAACCCATGAGAAGAATGCAGGTCATGGGGTGAAGCAAGAGATAATAGCAGAAATGTAAGAGGGCACCGGAGTAGAAAGTGAATTAAAGGAGAAAAGAAGAATTTTGTAAGAAATAAAAGACATTATTGGTAGCCAAGAGAGGGATTTTTGGCACAGATGAGAGGGAAGGTATCTGGGAGCAAGGGTAGTTATTCTTGCAGTTGAATTGAGAACAGTCTGAAGCAGAAAAAGATGAGAGGCAGGAAGCCCAGAAAGTAGAATGTTGCAATAATCTAGAGAGAATGAGGGCCTGAGAGAGAGTTTTTGCAATTGAAATGCAGAGGAAAGTTAAAGATTTTGGTGACAGCTTGAATATGGGGGTGGGGGTAGGGATGGGTGAAAATGTTCACCTGAAACTGAAATTAGCAAATAATGGCGCTTCCCCCTTTGCAAATAATTTCCTGCAAAAAATGCAGTTTTTCCTCTTTTTTGACTAGCTAATTCCATTGAAATCAATGGGAACATTGAAGTTACATACAACACATAACAAATATTATTTTATTTCCCAAAGGCATAGAATAAATGGGACATGAGGGTGCCTGTGTTGGTGGGGTGTGGAGAAAGAATCAGTTGAACAGGGAATTTTTTGGGGGGTTTGGTTAATAGGATTGGGGGGCAGTTAATACCAAAATAAATCCTAAATACTATTAAAAAAACCCTATGACATGATATAAAAGAGGTCTGAGGAGGCTGTCTGTGTTGGTGGGTGAAGTCTGGGGAATTAATCAGTTGAACAAGGAATTTGTTTTGAGGGGGGTCCTTGACTGGTATTGGGGGGCAGTTAATAAAAAAATAACTAAATAAATAATATAAAATAAGACATTTGTATGTAATGTGATAGAGACAGGAACCCCCTGACATAAGCTGCCATTGGGGTAGACTGATATTTGAAATGATAGAGTATTTTGTAGAAAATGATTTGTTAGATTTGTTGTTAAAGGCCAAAGCCCTGAGGAAACATTGATTTGTAGGACTTAGTCTTATTAGAGGCACAAGCCCTGAAGAAAAATTGATTTGTAGGACTTAGGCTTGTTTGACACAAGCCCTAAGGAGACATTGATTTGTAGGACTTAGGCTTGTTAGGAACAAATCCCCAAAAATTGTTGTTTTTTTTATAGGACTATGTTTTTTTTTATTATTTTTTTTGCAATTTTTTTTAAAGCACAAGCCCTGAGAAAAAAAATGCCCTATTGGCCTAGTGCCAGCAGGTAATTTTGTGTTGGCCAGTGGCCACTTGCCATTGTCAAATGTCCTGAATCTATAATTGTGGAATTTGCAACTGCTGTTCTCGCTGCTGAGTTGTTTAAGCAGCATGATGATTAGGCAGCTGAACGAGAATGGGATCAACAACAGCAGTAACATGGGTGATAGATGATAAAGGTATATCCAGTGATGCACCTGAGGTAGTAGCAGCACAATAAGTAGCCCCCAGTATATGTGGAGAAAAGAAGTTGGCCAATAATTCTTATCCATCTACCCCTCCTCCAAAATCATGGGTGTGTTGTTAGATTGGTATTGCAGAGATTACATAGTTTATATTTTGTTCCAAATAACATTCTGACCATTTAGTCAGTGTTTAGGAATAGTTTGTTCTTTGCTATCTGTCTTTCAACTTCAGAAAAATCATGCTGTAATACGCTCTCCAGTTGTGATACGTTTGAATTTTTTGCATATATTATAGTGTCATCTGCATACATGTGTACAGAAGATGCCTTGCAAACCATGGGCAGATCATTTATAAACAGATAAAACAGAAGTGGTCCAAGGATGGAGCCTTGGGGAACCCCACTTGTAACTTTGAGCGGAAGGGAGGTATTGTCAGTAGTCAATAGACTACTTTATCAGACAGGATGAAATATGTGTCTATTGTCAATAGACACATATTTCATCCTGTCTGATAAATAGGCTCAGAACCAATTTAGAGAATGAGTACCAAATCCTGAACTTTGAAGTTTACTTATCAGAATACTATGGTCTACTGTATCAAAGGTCTTTGCAAAATCTGTCATTGGTTACTTTTAGGAGGGCAGTGATTGTAGAGTGATTTGAACAAAAGCCTGATTGAAGGGGGGTGAAAAAACTGGTCAGCTGATATCCCCACAATCCCAGATAATAGTTAACTGCTACATTGTTGCTGTACTTCATCTATTTATATGATTCTTTATTTTGGTATGAATTATTTGATTATTTAGGGGCATTTTCATCATGAGCCTTGTTTGTCTCAAATAATGTATTGAGAATATACATCTCAGCTATACAGGTTTATCTGTATGCATGGGCATTTGAACTATTTGCTTATTATACTGTTTCATTACATTGCATCGTAAGTAACATGAGTGACCACTGTGTATTCTGATCATAATATATGATTGGAGCACCCTTAGGAACTCATTAACCACAAACAGACTTTTTTCC
Source organism: Rhinophrynus dorsalis (assembly GCA_037306005.1). Taxonomy (NCBI): domain Eukaryota; kingdom Metazoa; phylum Chordata; class Amphibia; order Anura; family Rhinophrynidae; genus Rhinophrynus; species Rhinophrynus dorsalis. Next base: position 400,293,945 of record CM074718.1, read on the forward strand.
TTGCCTCCTCCGCAATCCTGCAGTACAGCAGCAGCCATTGGTCCCCTTATAATTACACAGTGCATTTCCATTTCTTGTTCATTTATTATTTGCTAGAAACTCCAATGAGTTGTTTAATGGCAAGTTCATATTTATTTGGATCATTCCATGTTTAGCAAAGCTCCAGAATGCGACTTATGTATGCTTGTATTGCACTTGTGTTTGTTGCTTTGCCTATTTGTTTGGTATTTCATTTTTCTCCTTATACATACTTATGTATTTATCAGCTGCAATGGTGATGCCATCTCCTGCATTCAGAGTCATGACTGCTGGGGAGTGGCATCAATAGTTCTACTGGCGCCTCTTCTTAGCAAAGATTGCTATTTTAGACAGATATTGTACTCAGCTCATTGCTGTAATGGTTTGTTCGACACACAGACACAGTGGTTTAGGATAAAACACAGTTTTATTGAACTCACAATAGAATAATAACCCTCTCAGGTCCTGCAGTATATAAGCAGAATAATACAGACACACGACAGGTTACATATATATATATGCCTACACAGGTCCAGTATAACACTAAAGTCCATAGCAGTCTATACTGACACAGGTCAGGCAGAATATGTTGGATTCCCAGGAGAAAGGTTCTGCATGGGTTAATGGTCTTCAAGGAATGTAAACAGTCCCATGTGCAGAGAGTTCTGTGATAGCGCTCTCTACATATAGAGAGCTTAAGGATACGTAACTCCCAGAAACAGTTTAGCAGAACAAACGTGAACTGCCAGAGTAATATCAGGAATTGAGTAACGGAGGACACTGCCGTAGCAGTAACGGAGGCAAACACTTGTACTCTGCAGGAGCAGTAACGGAGACTAGACCAATGGCACACTGCCGTAGCAGTAATGGAGGCAGACACTTGCACTCTGCAGGAGCAGTAACAGAGACTAGGCCAATGACACACTGCCATAGCAGTAATGGGACAGACACTTGCCCTCTGCAGAAGCAGTAACGGAGACTAGGCCAATGACACACTGCCGTAGAAGTAACGGAAACTGACACTTGCACTCTGCAGAACCAGTAATGGAGACTGGATTGCCTGTAGGATCAGAATGTCGCCGAGCGACACAGAGGCCGCCAGAGCAGGAACGCCAACCAAGCAGGGTCAAATCACAGAGCAGGAACGTCAGCCAAGCTGGGTCGAATCACGGAGCAGGAACGTCAGCCAAGCCGGGTCGGTATACAGGAGAAGGAACGTCAGCCAAGCCAGGTCGGTACACAGGAGCAGGAACGTCAGCCAAGCCGGGTCGGTACACAGTAGCAGGCGCAGAAGAGTGGTCAGGCGATCCGGGTCAGTACACAAGCAGTAGACAGGATGCAGAGTAGTCAGACAGGCCAAGTCGGTACACTGGGAATCACTGAGCAGAAACAAGCACTGGTACTGGAACACCACGAAAGGGCACTGGATGGGTGCCAGAGCCCAGTATATAAAGGCCATACTGGGCGGGAAAAACACAGAACAGCCAATGGGAGCAATCACAGTGTAGACTGACAGGAAGAGTAACAGGGGGAGCACGGGCTCTGTGATAATTGCCTTGATAAAGGTAATTTTTGAACCAAAACATTGGACAATAAAGTTATTATTATTTTGCCTGATTGAAGTCCCACAGGTGATGCCACCTTTTTGCCATTGTTATAAATGTGTCCTTTGGGACTGTGCACCTGGGCACAAACTATTGCATTTTACCACTATATTTAAAGTTTTCATCACATAATATGGCCAGTGTATGCTAAGTTTGATCCCATTCCAAGGTTCCCCATTATAGGCAAGTCCTAACTTTACTTTGTTTTGTCCTGTGAGCTTATTATCTCCTAACCTTACCTTACTTTATCCTTCCTGAGAGCTGAATGGTTGCCAGCTTTACTCATTAATGGAGAGTGACTCTCTTACAGGCATTCTATAATGTCCTAAATACAATAAAATTTGCACCTGAGGGTGGTAAGGGTGCTTATCCCAATAGAAGCTGGTCAAAACTTCAAAATGTGCAATTCCAGTCCAAGATTTGGATAGTACAAGAAAAAAAAAACATTTGAACTACTGGAGGGCAACCTGTTTTGACCAAAATAACTAAAAGCAAAAACAATCTTGCGTCGCCTCACTCACGCGATGCAATCATGCTCGTTTCGGGCAGTCTCTACTGAGCATGACTGCATCGTGACAAACATCCTAGTGAATTATCATATAGGATGAGGTCCTAGTAGCATATTATGGCTATAGTATGCTACGTTTTGACCAGAATAGGTATTGTCGGAGAATAGGGATAATAATGATTAAATATGGATGTGCATTTGCAAATTTTTACTAGCTTTTATGAAGCAACCCTCCCACCCCCTTTACATGTGTCCAGCAGAGCAATATACCATTTCATGAGAATAGCAGGCTAATACACCATTATTTGAGACCAAGAGGGCAAAACACAATTATATGTGCACATCAGAACAATTATCCATTGCATGACACCAGTTGGGCAACATAAAATTACATGACTCTAGAGGTGCAGCTTGGAAGCACTGAATGGCTGTCTATTGCCCCAAGGGAGTCATTGGGGCAAAGGAGAGCTACAAGATCACACAAACTCTCAATTTGGGGACAAAGGTGGCAACTGAGTAGCTATGCATAAAGGCACTTGGGGGTAAAAGTGACAAAAGAGTGGCACAAGGTTAATATATGGTGCTCATGGAGCAACTTAGAGGATGTATATGGGCACATAGGGCAAATGGAGAATGCAAAGTGAAACTAGTACATTATTGGTGGGCACATGGAGCAGAGTAAATATATATGTGCATAAAGTGGCACTTAGGAGGCAAAGGGGAGGGGGATACATTTGACCACTTAGTGAATATATATGGGCACATTGATGCACTTAAGCGTAGGGGCTTAAATCACACATTGAAGTCACTGTATTGCTAGGAATGGTCAGAGGGAGTCAGTGAAGTGATGCTTCTCTGAAGTGACAATACATTGATACAGGGGATAAAACTGCACATACCAACAAATGAGGACTAAGGCATAGAAGTGGGTAATGTAGATAATTTACTAATGCACAGTTGTCCTCTGGTATTTTCTCTTCTTTAGTGAGTGTTACATAGTAACATAGTAATTTAGGTTGAAAAAAGACTTGCTTCCATCTAATTCAACCCTTTTCCTATTCCTGTTTACCATTGTTAATCCAAAAGAAGGCAAAAAAACCCCTCAATACAGCAATTTCAAATTCTGCCTTGAATGGGAGGAAAAAAATTCCTTCTTGATTCCAAATGGCAATCAGATTTCTCCTTGGATCAACAAGCACTAACTAAATATTAATCTCAATACTAACATACATAGCCCTCTATGTTCTGCTCTTTTAAATAAGTATCCAGACCCTTTTTAAAGGCATCTAATGTATTCGATAGCACCACTTCCTCAGGCAGTGAATTCCATACCTTTATTGTCCGTACCGTAAAGAAACCCTTCCGCTGTTGTAGATTAAATCTACTTTCCTCAAGTCTAAGCAGGTAGCCCCTTGTCCTTTGTACTGCTCTTTTAATGAACAGGTCTTTGGAGAGCCCTTTGTATGGGCCCTGAACATATTTATATAGTGTTATCATACAGGGCCGGATTTACAATAAGGCAGAGTAGGCATCTGCCTACAGGCGCACCCCACAGAGGGGTGCCTGTCATTGGGATCTTTTTTTTTTTTTTTTTTTTTTTAATTAGTCTTATGATGATCCATGTCTGGACCAAAGCTGCTAAAGTCCTGAGTGCGGGGGGGGGGGTTGACTGATGACATCCTCCAACCACTGTCACTGACTTACTGTGGCCCGCCGTGGCCGGGATTGGGAAAGAAATGCCGCTCTTCATTCACTTCTCTTCCCTCTCCTGTAGGAGAAGTGGGAGTGTGGAGTCAGCGGTGTCAGAAGTGGGGTGCGGCGGTGTGGACCACACCCTCAACGGGTGTGACACCCATGCTGCCGTCCTCTATGCAGAGCGCATAGTGCCGCTGAACTTTTATTTTTTGCAGCTGTGCCTGTTCTCGTGACTCGCGGGGGTGAGAGCAGAGCCAGATCACCTCCTCCATGCAAAGCTGACCGAGGACTCAGCAATACCCCGTCCATCCATATACAAAACAAAGCGCTTAGGGAGCATGTCAGTGCCAGGAGAGGTGGACTTGATAATGCAGCTGTGTGCTATGCACGGAGGTGTGACAACAAGTCAAGCCTCTCTAGGTAGAGGTAGGAGCACATGTGCTTTCTTCTGGAGCTCGGCTACTCTGTGTGTGTATGTTGTTGTTGTTGTTGTTGTACCCCATATACTCCATTATATATATATATATATATATATATATATATATATATATATATATATATATATATATATATTGTGCCATAGATGGCACCTATGGTGTTAGCCACAGGCCCACAAACGGAGGGCTACTGGGAGAGAGAGAGGGCTTCTGGTTCTGGCACTCAAAATTCACTCTTAAGTGGCATAGTATAGTGTGACATGGCACTAACACACATCTATGCAGTAGATGGGGTTAGAATGCATTGCCACATTGACACAAGTGAATTATGAGAGCCAGAAAGTAGCCCTCTGTCAGTGGATCTCATGCAGACCTCAATTATTAAAGCGGCACAGTCAGGGTCAGCTAATGAACGATGTTCTGTCTTAATATTTCCCTCAAAACCTTTTGCACTTTTTGGTGGGGGGGCGCTTCAGATTTCTGTGCCTACAGGCTCCTGAGATGTAAATCCGGCCCTGTTATCATATCCCCTCTAAGACGCTGTTTCTCTGTTGTTGTAGTCTGCATACCACTCGCTCCAGTTTGGCTGTGACTCTATTGGTGCCAGGCCACGATTGTTCTCTTCTTGGCTGTCTTGGCTCTCTTCCCTCTCCTGGCCTTCCAGATTGCTGCAGGCATATAAGAAGGGGGCATACCAGGGTTCCACGTGCTAGCTAAGCGTTCCGTGGCATTTCTTCTGTGTCTCCTGTGTATGATCCTGCTAGTTTGACCTTGCCCAGCCCTTTGGTTTATCTAATTCCAGTACTGCCTCTCTGTGTATGACCCTTGGACTGTTCTTTGACTCAGTCTTCTGCCAGCCAACTTCATCTAGTTTTGCCTTCCTGTTTATGACCACTGCCTGTCCCTTGACTCAGTCTTCAGCCAGCCAATCTCATCTAGTTTTGCCGTTCTGTGTATCACCTGGCTTGTTCTACTATTCTCCAGCCTCCTCTTCCTGCTGACAGTAAGTGTCTCTTTTGTATCCTGTTGGAGTAGTATCTCCCTTGGGTCAGTGATGCCTAGTTTTCCTTTGGGGGGATTATCCTGGTTCTCTTTTGGTGCCAATGAAGGTGGCCATCTAGCTTTGTGGCTAGCAACTTTATACTCCCCGGCCTCAGCACAATCCCCTCAAGAGCATCCCTGGTCCCTTGCACCGAACCCTAGCATCATACCCTAGCCTCTGGCTCTTCTGACCCTTGTTAGAAGAGTCTGTTATTCATCCTCTGTTTTCTGTATGTACCCAGTGCTTGCATTCATTTTAAGTGTCCAGGAAATCAATTAACATAATATAGAAAGGCATTTTACATGAGCAATGTGATTGACAGGCAGGCAGAAACTTTAAGCTGATTGGAGAGCAGCATTTGCTGAACTTTAATTGGTAAGCAGCATCACCCTGCCGTCCATATGGGTTGTTTTCCTTGCTTATCAGACATATTGCTCCTGAAGTGAGCAAAATGTTTGAACAACTTAATCGAAGAATGAATCGGAGAATGAATACACACACACTCTCTACTGCGAACAACAGAATACTAAACACACTTTACTAAATAAGGAATTAGGATTCCTCTCACATTACCAAAACTTTGCATAATATTTCCTTCCATTTATTTTGTTTTAATTCATGTTTATTCAATTTCCTCATATGATTCTTCCATTTATTTCTATGAACTATGGCTCTGTCTCTCATTCTCACTGTCTCTCCCATCCACCCCTTCTGCATTACACATGCTATGCACTTAAAGGGATAGTAATACTTCATTTTATCTTTATTTTATTTTGTAGGCATTAAAAAAACATGAAGAACAATATAATATTAATAATATGTTGTATCTAAATGGTCATATTAAGACATGAATAGAGTCAAAATGTTAAGTTTAGGTACACTAAACTCCCTTTATTTTAAATCTATCTGCTCTTAACAAGTCCTTGGGTGGGTTACCAAATTTAACAAACATTTGTAGTGATGTTTTTAGATATTGACTTTTACAAGCATTGTACTAGTGTAATATTCATTGAGCAATCCTCCCATTCCACATTGCTAATTAGGAATTGTTCTAAATGGCTAGAGCTAATCATTACTATTGTACTATAAATGTTCCCCACTGTGATGAAAACAATTCAGCAGTTCCCATGCTCCGATAGTTGTATGTATGCTATAAATTAGCAGTGGAGGTATGGAGTGAATGATCCATGTAATATTAAACTGTCCTTTTTATGGCTGACAATTGAAGGTGACTGAGAGGCTGGGTCACTGCGAGACTAGCTATAATTGGAAACATTTCATCATTAACATTAGATGTTGACTTATAATACTTGATGAAATTAGAAATACAGTGGAATGGATTTGGTTACGCGCAATAAACTGTCTTCAGTTCTTCACTATTCCAATGTTATTTTAACTCCCAAACTGCAGGAAATGGGATCAGGTGGTACCATGAACTCAAGTCAAATATGACAAGCAACAAATGAAATGAGAGCTATATTCTTCTTGTAATATATACCATATGCATGCAACAGCGCATAAATACCAGAACATGATCTTTATATTCCGCCAGGAACATTTTAAAACTTTATTGAAAGAGGCAAAAAATCATGATAACTAGAAAACTTTAGAGGAACTTACACGTCTACCAAAGAGTTAAACATTTTATTCTAGTGCTTGTAATACTGATCCTTTTGTATGTTTTTTTTTTATATGACCGTTCATAAAATAAATACTTTTTCAGGTAAGGTCAGAAACCAAACATTCCCAATTTTAAATGGCTTTTGGAAATCTCCATTATGATTTTATCACATTATTAAATAAACGTAACTAAAATAATATGGATAAACATTATCCACTGATTGCAAATTTTGATACCATTTATTGGTGCATTAAAATCAGGTTGTTCTGGATTTGTGTAAAATAGATATTTAAATGTTGCCCTGTGATCAATATTAACACTTTGTATTTACAAATGTTATTAGATATGAAATACCAAAAACAACAAGAGTCTTTTGAAAGCCATTGTCCTTGCACTGTTCATTTACTGCTGTGCCTTAAAGGGATAGTAATGTTTCATAATAAAAGCAGCTCTAATTAATCATCATAGTATTTGGACTTTGGAGAGTGTTATTTCAATTCTGTCAGAGTTGTAGTTCGAGAGTAATTCAATGATAAAGTATCCCCCTCCCGCCCCTTTTACTGATGTAACACTGTTCAGCCAGATCAGAAGGGAGGTGCCCAGGTAGACTGCAGAGAGGGACAATCTTCAACTAAGATAAGGGAAAAAGCTGAAAAGCTTGTCAAGGGGGGCAGGGCTTTCATTGTTCTCATAGGAAGAAGATTGTCCCTTGCTGTTATCTGTCTGGTCTATGGATTCCACATCTGAGAAGAGATGGCTTACAATAGGTAAAAGGGGCGGGAGGGGGAAACTTTGCTTGTGAATATCTCTCAAACCATAAAGTTTTGAGAGATAAGACTTTTATCATTCTTCATGCTTTTTTAATGCCTACAAAATAAAATAAAGATAAAACAGAGTACTACTATCCCTTTAAACAGTTTAGTATGGCTGCCTTCCAAGGAATTTAGTAATGTTTTTAAAAATAATTGCTTTACCCAGACTTCTGAAAAATAGACTAGGGAATATTACATATCTTAAGTTAGGTTATACATTGCATTTACATAAGAACAACTTATGCCATTGTATATCTTAAGAAAACATCATATATTACATAATTGTAGGGATACTAAGAACCAGATTTTTTTTTATTTTTTCAAAACTAAAAAATGCATTATCCTATATGATACCACAAATAAAAAAAGATCTTGCATAGCACTGGACCTTATTTTAGCTCTGAGAGTGGACACTGGCCTTGTAAAGTTACTTAATTTCAGAGATATTTGTTTGCAGCAGAAATATCTTAAAAATGGGTATAGTGGTCATGTACAAATCTAGCAGTGCAGTCCATGTGTTATGCAGATACGTAAGTTTTCAAATGTAGTGCCTCTAACTTGTGTACAGATGCCTTTTGTACTTACCAGCACAATTAAATACAGCACTACAAGCGAACAAGCCCTAATGTCATCCTGTAGCATGCATTAAAAAAGTAAAATTGGGTTTAAGCAGTCAATGTTACCCAGTTGCCAATCAAGCTAGAAGAAGATAAATCCTTTGTAAATAGTACCTTCAGAGCATCAGACTAGAATAACAGTAGTCATAGAAAATTGGTCACTTAGTTTAACAAGGTAAGATTTATACTTTACTGGTCCCTTAATCTTTATTTAAAAAAATAAAGAAAGAAAAAAAGAAGAGATCACATTACAGGCACTCTTACGCCTACAAATTTATTTAAAAATATTTAAAGTCAATCAAAATTTGATGGTACTCCATTGTGATCCTTGTGGCTGAAGATTTTTATACATACAACATATTACTGAGAAGGAATACCATCAAATTTTGATTAACTTTAGATCTTTTTCAGTGTATGCATACTAATTTTGTAGCTTGGACCCAGCTATTACTTTGCCTGATAGTAGGATATTTTGGTAATAGGGTGTAATATGTTTGCAGTTTATTATGTTTTTATGGGGATTCATTTCTGAAGTGGGGTATTTTTTTTTTTTTGAGTATGTCACGGTATTATACAATGCTGCCTTGATACTATTTGGGAAAGAATTTATACATGATATTTTTAAATAAATCTGAAGAAGTGAGAGTGCCTGTAATGTGATCGCTTCTGTTTTTTCTTATTTTTTAATGATTTTTGGTGAGATCCATGTGCACCCCATGCATGTTTGTGCATGGAATACTTCTCCAGTATATATATTGTTAGGCTTAACCCTTATTTCCAGCATTTAATCATATTTTAATCGTACAAATATTAAAATTAACATCTACACAGAAAACACATTTTAAACCCGTGACAATTTAATACAGAAATCCACCGATTTGTACTTATTAACAAATAAATTAAGGGCCATTATTTGCAAAAGTCTTAGTTAATATTTTTAAAATATATATTGAAATATGTAGTCAGAGTCTAGATGTTTAACAGCTTGATTATTTCATTTTAAATTACTTTGTTACTTAAATGCTATTAGTTATTTTAACCCTTTGAGTGCCAGAGAGGGGTACAGAACGCATTGCTTTGCAATGTGTTCTGTACCCCTCTGGCACTCAAAGGGTTAAAGTTAAAGTTCCTCAAAATCTGTGACCTGAAAACTCTTGTGTTGTTTGTTGGGTTATGAAGTAGACAAAACTTGTGTGTGTTCTTCAAGTAACAATAACAATCATAATACATTGACTTTATTGCAGTAGTATAGGGATGGGCAAATATTTTTGCCTCAAACCAAAATCAGCAAATAATGGCACTTCCCGACCATAACTAGCCCCCAGCACTTCAGGTATATGTGGAGAAAGGAAGTTGGCCAATAATGCTTCTCCACCTGCCCCTCCTCCAAAATCATGGGTGTGTTGCTGGAATAGAAATGTTTCCTCTGAGAGCAGGAAGGCACTGTGCCTCTCAAGCACCTGACACAACTCTAACCAAACACAATGACGCTTAGGGTCCCCAATGTGAAATCATCCCAACAGAAACCAAGAACTGCTCCTGTTACTATGCCCCTTGTCTACTCGCCGCTAAGGACACCTGGCAACTTGCAGTTTAATAATAATGATAAACCCAGTCTGACTTCATCTAAGTGTATTGTGCGGGTTGGAAATTCCTGAGATGCAGCTTGATGCCCTGGTTGCAATTATCCTTCACCAAACTGCCATATGTGGTCAGCTCACCAAACAGTGTGTAATAGGTGGACATGAATTGCCACATCCTGAGATCTACAAAATGGCTGGTGGGGGAGATAAAGATGAATGAGTTGAATCACCAGAAAAGGTAGTTAAATCTTCCCATGGCCAAACCCTACAGCAAGAAGGTGATGGTGAGCCAGGTGTTTTACTCACCATCGAACTTTCAGGCTCTGGCTGGGTTTCTCTGTTCTTCCTCCTCCTTGATTTCCACCTCACCTCTTGTTGCCTTTGGGGAGAATCAGGGGGTACAGCAACATTGGTGCCAGATTTCTTTGGTGGGGATTTGGCTTTAACATGCTTCTTATAAATGTCATGGTGTCTGTGTTTCATGTGTCTTATCAAGGAGGTTGTGCCAAGGTGTGTTCCTTCCTTTTCCCTTTTCACAGACTTTTCACAAATTGTACAGAGTGTCGTTGTTGATGACTGCACTTTGCCTGCTCCAAGAGAAAAATAGTCCCACACCCAGGAATTAAGGGGGAGAGGAAAAGTGAAAAAGAATGGCCTCTACATTTCCCTTCACTTGTTGGGGCAGAGTAGCTGTTGTTGCTACTGCCTCAGAATCAGCACTGCAACTAGGACCAAGAGTATTGCTGCTAGCAAGTGGATCCTGTCCAAATCCCACATCACTGCTGCTGAAACCTATTCCCACTGTGATCATGGGGGTCTGTTGCACACTAACCTGCTCATCATCATCCTGCTTCCCTTGCAACTAAGCAGTTGCAGGAATTACAGCAGCAGCAAACTCACAAATTCACCAATCTGACTGCTGGTGGTGATGCCCATAGCCATATCTGTCTCCCTTTCCTTTTCTGTTTTTTTCCTAAAAAGGTCATTAATGTATCTTCCACCTCAGCTTCACTACCATCATCACCACCACCAGTTCCTCCTTGCTGCTGCTGCTCTATTACAGAGAAATATCAAAGGTTGGAGGTGATGATAAATGTGACAGAGGGCCCCCTATGCTAACACTTGTTATCTCTTGTTGAGCTAAAGAAGACAGACTGGCAGCAGTAGTAGCAGGCAAAGACATCTTATCTGTGCACATGGATGTGGTGGTATTATTGCTGCAAGCCACCAGTTCTGCCTTCTACAGGATCATGTTCCATAGGGATAATGTCATGGGGAGAAGGGGACTCCCAGGGCCTAGTCTGGCCACTCCACATTACTTCCCCTACCACCTCAGTATCAGCAGGAGGATCTACTGCGGTCATGCTAGTCCCACCAGATGCTTCACCATCACTATTACTAACACCAGTCACGTGAATTTCAGTCTCTGAGTCTTCCTCGCTACTAGTATCACTTCCTCCCTCCCTCCTAACACTCTGTGTCTGTAGCTGCTGGATCATTTTAGTAGCAGTAGTGGCGGGATTGCTTGTGGATGGCAAGTGCGACTTAGGATCCCCTGCTCTCACACTTGGCATCATCTCCTCCCCCCTTCTGAGAATCATAAGACACACTGGCAGGCGCAGCTCTAGCTGTAGGTACAGGCAGCTGACCTGTCCTGCTCACACACTATTACCCTTTTCTTCCTCTGCCCATACTTACATTTATCCAAGATCCCAAGGGGTGATATAGGGTGACTGACCATCATTTGGTCTGGGGAATCAGGGCATCCAGACCCTTTAATGTTGGTAGTGGTCACTTCCTCCGTTTCATACACAGTGGATGCATAACATTACTTCCAGCTCCTCCTTTTACCTGTATTCCAGGTGCTAATAGTGATAGCAATAACTATGAACCTCTCCTGACTCAGTTTTGCTAAAAACTCACAGCCTAGCACCCTCTCTCTCTCTCTAGATGCTTGCATTGTGTGAAAAACATGTAAGTTAAGGGGCAAATAGTTTGTAGCCTTTGAAAAAATAGCAAACATTTTTTGACAATGGGTGAAAACTGTGAAGAATTTAATCTGCTTTATTTAAAGCAGATTTTCCCATGAAAAAGCAGACAACCACATGGTTTTCACTGATTCTTCAAAAGGCAATCCGGTATCTCCCTGGATCAACATCCTAATAGCACTGAAACAAACTGTCCTCATTCTCTATATTGTTATAAGCTAAAAAGGTATTGAATGGTTTTTGAAATATCTACAATATCTACAAATACAACCTCATGAGGCAAATAATTTCACAAACTTATTGACCTTACTGTAAAAATGTCTGCATTTGTTTTAGTCAGAAGACACTTTCATATTTAGTTAAAGGTTATTTTCCCTCTTGTTTTCTGTTCACATACCCCCACTCCACAAAAAGAATATGCCTTGTATTGACCTTGAAGATATTTGTGAATAGTAATCATATCCCTTTTAGACACCTTTTCTCTAATGAAAACAAGCACACTTTGTTTAGTCTCTCTGTATAATTAAAATTTTCTAATCCCCCTTACTGGTTTTGTTGCATGTCTCAGCACTTTTTTTCATTCAATGATGACTTTCATAAGAACAGGTGCCCACAATTGTCCTAAATGAAATATTACCAAGTATTTATAAAGCTGTAGAATTATATTCTTCTCTTGGACATCTTTGTCCATTTTTATACTCAACTCTGAGGTATTCCATTGTTGACTAACAATTGTTTGCATTCTATCATTTAGCCAGTAATTTTTCCTTGCAAAAATATTCAGGGTTACGCTCTAAGGTGTGATAAAGAGATGACTTGTCCAGTGATATCACTTCTCCAGTTCCTATATTATTCTATACAACCTATGCATAAATATTTCCAGAAATAATTAGTTTAAGGTGCCAGCCATCTCCTTATCCTGACTAATTAATTCGCCTGTCACAATGTCTAATATTTATCCTTATTTTAGTGTCATTTATAAACTTGTCTTATTGTCTGTTGCATTTCTTTTCTCATTTTCAGTTTTAGATAACCTTTTTACTTGTTTGCAATTCCTGTTGTGTTCCTTATATTTTTAAATTGTGCATCTGAACCCTCTGACTTAATACAATATAAAACTCTGCTGCTTCCCCATTTCTATGAGAATGTGATTTTTAAGCCACATTAGTTTTAGTTGTTTTCCACTAGCATTTATTTATTACTCAACCCAATAGTTTATGAGTATATTTTTCCAAAAATATTTTGAACAAATTAACTCTTTCTTAGCCTTTTTAAAGTTTAATGTGTTAGTTGTGCCCATATTAATGAGTTTCATGTAACAAACACCAAAGGATACCATGTTGTGATGACTGCTACCCAAATGCTTCCTTACCTGTATGGTGTTTACCATTTCAAAATCGTTTGAGGTTATTAGATACAGCTAGTAGCTAGTGACAAAAATTTTCACCTCAAAACAAATTCAGTGAATAATGGCATTTCCCTCTTGTCAAATAATTTACAGCGAAAAGGGCCATTTTCTGCTTTTTTGGCTAGCTCATTCATTGCAGTGAAATCAGTGGGAACATTGAATTTACACACAACTCGCAAAGGTATAGTATAAAAGGGTTGATAGGGTACCTGTGTTGGTGGAGTGTGGGGAAACAATCAGCTGAGAATTGTTGGGGGGGGTTGTTGACTGGGATTGGGGGGACAGTAAATAAAAAATAAATACAATTAAAAAATATAACACATGGTATAAAAGGGGTCTCGGGGAGGGTGCCTGTGTTTGTGGGTGGAGTCTGGGGAAAGAATCAGTTGAACGGGGATTTTTTGGGGGGGGTTGTTGACTGGAATTTGGGGGATAGTTAAGAAAAAAATAAAAGTAAAAATGGAAAAAATAAGAAATTGGTAATTAATGTGACAGAGACACGGATCCCCTGATGTAAGCTATGAGTGGGACAGACTGATACGGACGGGATACAATATTTTGTAGACGATGATTTGTAGGACTTGTTGTTAGGCCCAAGCCCTGAGTAAACATTTATTTGTAGGACTGATGCTTGTCAGAAACAAGCCTCCTCCCCAGTTTTTTGGGGGGGTAGGATATTTATTTTTTGTAAAGAACAAACCCTGAGGAAAAAAAATGCCTTACTGGCCTAGTGCCAGAAGTTCATTTTGTGGTGGCCATTGTCAAATGCCCGGTGTCATTGTGGAATTTGCTACTGCTGTTCTTGCTGCTGATGATTTCTTTAAACAGCATGATGATTAGGCAGCTCAAAAGGAATGGAATCAACAACAGCAGTAACATAAATGATGGATGATGAAGGTTCAGCTTACCACTACTAACTCCAGTGATGTGCATGAGGCAGTAGCAGAACCATAACTAGCCACCACCACTTCAAATATATGTTGAGAAAAATAGAAATTGCCCAATAATGCTCCAAAATCATGGGTGTGTTAGAACAGAAATATTTCCTTTGAGAGCAGGAACTGTATCTCTCATTAGCAACTGCAATGTGCACAGTGTGTGTGATAAATAAGGGAAGGACTGGAAACAATGGTCACATCTGGACTCACATCAAATATCTGGCGTAACTGTAAACAAAAATCATGAGGCTTAGGGTCCCCAATATGAAGTTATCCCACCAGAAACCAAGTACTGCTACTGTCACTGTGCCATTTGTCCATTCCCAGATAAGGACATATGACAAGTTGTATACAGTTTAATAATAATGATGAACCCTCCCTGCCACCAGCTTAGCGTATTCTGAGGGATGGAATCTCCTCAGATGCCGCTTTATGCACTGGTTGAGCTTATCCTCCATCCCCCTGGCATGTGTGGTCAGTGCACCGTGCGCAATGGATAGACATATAGTGACATCTACTGAATGGCTATCAATAGGTGGAGGGTGGTAAAGATGAACGAGGTTGATCTCCAGAAGATGTAGTATCCCTAGAGCAAAATGGGGATGGCGAGCCAGCTGTTTTGCTCGCTATCAAACTTTCAGGCTCTCACTGGTTTTCTCTATTCTTCCTTCTCTTTGATCTCTGCCTCGCCTCTTGTTGCCTTTAGGGAGAGTCAGGGGGTACAGCAACATCTGTGCTCAATTTCTTTGATGGGGCTTTGGCTTTAACATGTTTGAATTAAATGTCATGGTATCTGTGTTTTAGATGTTATCAGGGCAGTTGTGCCAAGTAAGGATGGGTGAAAATTTTCACTTCAAACTGAAATAGGCGAAAAATGGCACTTTCAGCTTGGCAAAAAATTTCCTGTGAAAAGTGCAGTTTTTTTCCCCTTTTTCCCATTTTTTTTCACCTAGCTCATTGCATTGAAATCAATGGGTAGAAAAATTCTTCTCCACCTCACAAAAGTTTTCTACAGCCATATAAAAGGCTGTCAAGCTCTCACAGCATGCCACTCTGTGTTTGTGAGAGGAGAGAGCAGCATGTTTTTGAGATACAGAAGATAGACAAATCAAGGGGAAATGAAGCTTAGTTTAGGGAGTCATTTAGATAGGACATTTATTCTCTGAATTAGGGGAGTCTGGGGGCACTCTGGGGTAGAATAAGGGAAGAAGGAGGTTGATCCCAAATACCCCAAAATTTGGTGTGACTGACTGGCAATGGGAAAATAAGGGAGGAGGAGGTTGACCCATATATCCCATGTATATATATATATATATATATATATATATATATATATATATATTGGGACTAACTCTAACTGTGATAAGATATGGCGGACAACTTTAAATAAATTAATAAATAAATAAAAAAACAGCTGACTGGAAGCTCTGCGACTGAGGCAGAGTTGATGGACAGCAGACGATATTGAGAATTTTGTTGACGGACATCACACTCCATCAGTTGTGTACTGTAGAGAGTAAAAACACACATAGTAGTTGAGTAATGTCTAGCAAATGCACAAGTGGGAGGGGGAAAGGTGGAGGAAGTGCAGGGGTGTGGGAGTAAAGTGTTAGTGCAAAAACTGACTACAGTAAATGTTGCTGCAGCATGTACAATAAATGATGATGATCTTTCTCCTCCCGGGGTGGATGCAGTTTGTCAAGGTCCCACCAATCACACTACACCAGTCCCCCACCACCACTACCATACATATCTGCCACATTGTAGGTTGTACTTTATTTTTCTTTTATCACTTGACATCATGATGAATACGTGCCAGTGTCACTTAAGTAGGAAGTAAGTGTTGCATAACAGGTCTTCCAGCACCTCCTTTTATTATTCTTTAACTTGCTCATAGTGATATCAGTCACTATTAGCCTCTCCTGTCTCATTTTTGCTATTAATACACAGCACAACATCTTTGCATCTCTCACTCTCTCTGTAGCTGCTTGTATTGTGTTTCACTTCCTGGAGAATGGCAAGTTTTTATAGAGAAAAGGTGAAAAACATGTGATTAAAGCAAAAAAAGTTTTCCAATTCGCGAAAATGGCAAAACCTTTGAATCGCTTTATTTAAAGTGGCTTTTCCTGTGAAAAAGCAAACAACCATATGGTTCTTGCTGATTTTATCCTGGGAACATGATGAGAACTTTCTCCCATCCCTAACAGCTAGGTCTCATTCCTAGTGGACTGCTTTACTAGTTGGGACATCATATTGTCATTAAGTATACCTATGAAATGATTTTTTGTTCTGGGAGTCTAATTTCTCCAGTGAATTTTAAGATAGTTAAAACATTCTATTACTATTACAGATCCTAACCAAGAAGACTTTACCTTTTTAC
Source organism: Rhinophrynus dorsalis (assembly GCA_037306005.1). Lineage (NCBI taxonomy): Eukaryota > Metazoa > Chordata > Amphibia > Anura > Rhinophrynidae > Rhinophrynus > Rhinophrynus dorsalis. The sequence continues at coordinate 400,310,596 of CM074718.1, forward strand.
AGTAGCAGTAGTAGTAGTTAGGCTTCTTCAAGGGCTCCAATATGAGGAGGCTTATGGCAAATACATGAACATATTTTATTATGTTTACCACTACTTTGTATTTCATTAATATCTACCATTGTACTAGCTGCGAAGGCTTGCTTAACATAAATGCATATCCATCTAGACTGACTGCCCAATCATGCATATCACCTAACCTGGTTTCAGTAATACCTAGGAGATCACACTGCTCGTTCGTTTCAATCATTCACAGTTCCCTCATCTTGCCTCAAACCAAAACTGGTGAATAATGCCACTTCCCGCATGGTGAAAAATGCAGTTATTCTGCTTTTTTCACCTATCTCATTCCATTGAAATCAATGGGAAGATACATTTTTCCCCACCACATGAAAGTTGTCTCTACTTTTCTACAGCCATATACAAGGGTGTCAGGCTCTCACAGCATGTCATTCTGTGTTTGTGAGAGGAGAAAGCAGAATGTTTTTGAGCTTGAGAACATAGGCAAATAAAGGGGAATTTGGAGATTAGTTTAGAGAGTCTTTTAGGTAGGACATTTAGTGCTCTGTCTCCATTCTAGCACTACAGTCTCCTTATTCCATCATACTGGGCATTACTGAGAACTCACCACATCAGTGACTGATTATATCTATTGGGACTTTAACCCATGCTGTGCTGGGTATTCACCCTGTCATGCCTGACCTGTGACAGTATATGAACTCTCTATCTTATTATTATACTGGGCCTGTGTAGGCATACGTCTAAGTCCTGTATTGCACCCACTGTGTCTAAGTGTTGAACAAACCATTACAGTACGGAAGGGCACCAGACAGGTGCCAGAGCCCAGTATAAAAAGGCCACACTGGGCGGGCCAAACATAGCTCAGCCAATAGGAGCGCAACACACAGAGACTGACAGAAAGCATGGGTACCGTGATAGTGACAGACAGCTGACTGACTCTGTGACTGAGGCAGACTTGATAGACAGAAGATGAAATTGAGAATATTGTTGAGGGCTAAGGCAAGACATCACACACAATCAGTTGTGTATTTAGAGAGTAAAAAGACACACAGTAGTTGAGTAATGTCCAGCAAATGCAAAAGGGGGATGGAGGAAGGTGAAGCAGTGCAAGGATGTGGGAGTAAAGTGGTAGTTCAAAAACTGACTGCAGCAATGGTTACTGCAGTGTGTGCAATAAATGATGATCCCTCTCCTCCCGGGGTGGATCCAGTTTGTGAAGGTCCCACCAATCACACCACGCCAGTCCCCCACTACCACTGCCATACACATCTGCCACATTGTAGGTTGTACTTTATTTTTTTATCACTTGATATCATTTGAATATGTGCCAGAGTCACTTAAGCAGGAAGTTAGTGCTGGGGGCTAAGGACAAATGTACTCTGCATGCTAACAAATCTTTAAAAATATATGTTGCTGTAGGACTCCCAACTTTTATTGGGAGTCCTACTGTCAGTCCAACTGTCAGTCATTCAGTGTTCTTAGGGACTCCAGTTACTATATATTCAGGCCCAGTTAGGGGTGGCATTTGCCTGGGGTGGCATTTGCCAGGGGTAGTAGTTGGCACCTTTCTCAAAGTACATCTTTATCTAAGTACTGAGAGTTAGGCAAGAGAAATAATATGTTAATATCTATCCAGTATGCTGCATTGTATGCTCTATGAAGACAGTCTTCTAACAACTTTCTCATCTTCCTTACAGGTATGTGTTTCCCATCCAGTCTGCTTAAAAATCTTGTGCTGTAACCCAACTGTTTATTAATTATACAGTCTCCTGGTATGTGTTTCCCATCCAGTCTGCTTAAAAATCTTGTGCTGTAACCCAACTGTTTATTAATTATACAGTCTCCTGGTATGTGTTTCCCATCCAGTCTGCTTAAAAATCTTGTGCTGTAACCCAACTGTTTATTAATTATACAGTCTCCTGGTATGTGTTTCCCATCCAGTCTGCTTAAAAATCTTGTGCTGTAACCCAACTGTTTATTAATTATACAGTCTCCTGGTATGTGTTTCCCATCCAGTCTGCTTAAAAATCTTGTGCTGTAACCCAACTGTTTATTAATTATACAGTCTCCTGGTATGTGTTTCCCATCCAGTCTGCTTAAAAATCTTGTGCTGTAACCCAACAGTTTATTAATTATACAGTCTCCTGGTATGTGTTTCCCATCCAGTCTGCTTAAAAATCTTGTGCTGTAACCCAACTGTTTATTAATTATACAGTCTCCTGGTATGTGTTTCCCATCCAGTCTGCTTAAAAATCTTGTGCTGTAACCCAACTGTTTATTAATTATACAGTCTCCTGGTATGTGTTTCCCATCCAGTCTGCTTAAAAATCTTGTGCTGTAACCCAACTGTTTATTAATTATACAGTCTCCTGGTATGTACTAATCTACCCTTCACCTGGAACTCCAATCTCATCCAGTCTCCCTCTCTCCAATCTCATCCAGTCTCCCTCTACCATTTAACCCCTTGTTGTATGTACTAATCTAAATTAGCCATTTTGACCCCCTGTTCCAGTCTCCATATTGCCTTCCTCCCCCATTCCTCTCCTATATCTCTCTGTGTCTGTTTCTTATCAGAGATTTAATGGTGTCACACCTGAACGCACTCAGAGCTCTCCCATCCCAAAACAATTTGTAATTTGGAAATCCCTCAGTCAGTCATTCAGTGTTCTTAGGGACTCCAGTTACTATATATTCAGGCCCAGTTAGGGGTGGCATTTGCCTGGGGTGGCATTTGCCAGGGGTAGTAGTTGGCACCTTTCTCAAAGTACATCTTTATCTAAGTACTGAGAGTTAGGCAAGAGAGTTGGACAAGAGAGACAACTGCTGCAGCCGCCTAAAGACAAGAGGCAAGTAAACAAGCTGAATTCAGAGTGAAGAAACAGTCATTTCCACCAAGCACTGACATTTGCTTCCTCTACTGAAACTACTGACCACCTGATGCAAGAAACCAGGATTTCCAGTCACCATTAACCACTACAACTTCTGCCTCTCCTGATCATCATTGGACTACTTCATTTAACCCTGCACTGATTCCTACCCTCACCAAGTACTTTGCAGTTCTGCTACTGAGTCTCCTCACCATCCCTGGCACCTATACCCTCTGCTCCGTGGATTGACCCTTGACTGCCAAGTCATCTGTACTCTCCTGGATTACTGACTGTTGCACATCTCTACTGCCCCATTCATTAACCCAACTATGGGCAAATTAACTCCTTGTTTTGTCATCGCCATTCTCACATGCATAAGAGTCTCCTCCTCCTGTGTCCACATTAAGTGTCACGCCATTCACATTGCACCCTCAATTCTTCACTCACCACTTCTCTGCTCCCATGAACTTTTTTCATTCCTCCGCTCCCTATCACCACCATCTCCTTCTACCCCTGCAAAAAAGACCCATTGCTTCAAATCTCACTCTCACCTTATGTCCCTGTCCCTTCTCCTCCTACTTGCTGCAGGTGACATCTCACCTAACCCAGGCCCCCCTTCCATTCTCTCTTGGACCACAGAACCCACTCACACACGCAACACTCACAATCTAATAACCGTACCCCGTCACCTAACCTCCTCCCCCCCCTTTTGTTTTGGTCTCTGGAATGCCCGCTCTGTGTGTAACAAACTAACAGCTGTTCATGATCTGTTCATTTCTCATTCCCTAAACCTCCTTGCCATCACTGAAACTTGGCTCACATCATCAGACACTGCCTCCACTGCCGCACTCTCATATGGAGGCCTTCAATTCACACACACACCGAGGCCTGGCAACAGGCAGGGAGGGGGAGTAGGCATCCTGCTGCCCCCTAACCATATATTTCAGGTACTCCCCACTGTTCCCTCTCTTTCCTTCCCTACATTTGAAACTCACACACTTCGCCTCTTCTCTCCCCTCCCCCTGCGTGTCGCTGTCATATACAGGCCACCTGGTCCCACTGCACAATTCCTTGATCACTTCACCTCCTGGCTCCCTCACTTCATGTCCTCTGATGTCCCTACTCTCATCATGGGTGACTTCAACATCCCTATAGATAATCACAACACCCCCCCTGCCCTCAAACTCCTCTCCTTAACAACCTCCTTAGGCTTATCGCAGTGGACCAGCTCTCCCACACACAGTGATGGTCACTCCCTCGACTTGATCTTCACTAACCTCTGCTCGGTCTCCAACTTCTCTAACGTCCCTTTTCCCCTCTCTGACCACCACCTCCTCACCGGTAACCTCATCATACCACGCAAACCCATCACCCCCGCCACAATCAAGCGCATGCGGAGAAATCTACATTCTCTTGATAAGCAACAATTTTCCACCTCCCTGCAGCCTATCCTCAACCCCATCCTCACACTTACTTGCCCAGACAAAACTACTGCTCTCTATAACAGCACTCTCACTTCAGCCCTTGACATCGCTGCACCTGCAACTCCACGCCACCCACGCACAACCCCACTACAACCCTGGCACACAAGACTAACGCGATACCTCCAAAGGTGCTCACGCACTGCTGAAAGGCACTGGAGGAAATCGCGCTCCACAGCCGACTTCACACACTACAAATTCATTCTCCGTTCGTATAGCTCTGCCCTCTCCCTGGCTAAACAGTCATTCTTCTCCTCTCTAATTTCTAATCTTTCCTCCAACCCCAAACGCCTTTTCTCAACCTTCACATCTCTTCTAAACCCACCAACACAAACACCTTCCACTAACTTCTCGGCCCAAGATCTCGCCAACCACTTCAAGAACAAGATTGAATCTATCAGACATGATATTTCATCACTACCACCCCCACCCAGCCAGCCCAGCCCTGTCGCCTCTCCCACATACACACTAAGCTCCTTCCCACCTGTCACTGAGGATGAAGTCTCCCTTCTCCTCACTCGCTCAAACCTAACCACATGCCCTCTCGACCCAATCCCATCTCAGCTCACCCAAGAACTCTCCCCTCTACTAACTCCAATCCTTACTCACTTATTCAACCTCTCTTTGTCAACCGGCACCTTCCCATCCTCTTTCAAACATGCACTAATCACTCCCATCCTAAAAAAACCCTCCCTGGACCCAAACTCATTGTCAAATTACCGGCCAATTTCCCTACTCCCGTTTGCCTCCAAGCTTCTCGAGCGCCTTGCATATAACCGGCTCACTAAATTCCTCTGCTCCCATTCCCTGCTAGATCCCTTGCAATCCGGATTCCGCCCTCATCACTCCACTGAGACTGCCCTCACTAAAGTGGCCAATGACTTGCTCTCAGCCAAGTCTAAAGGCCACTACTCCCTACTCATTCTTTTGGACCTGTCAGCCGCATTTGACACAGTCGATCACCCACTCCTCCTCCAAGCCCTCCACTCCCTAGGCCTCTGCGACACTGCACTCTCCTGGTTTTCATCTTATCTCTGCAACCGCTCCTTCAGTGTTTCATACTCCGGCTCCACTTCCCCACCCCTCCCACTGTCTGTTGGTGTGCCCCAAGGATCAGTACTGGGACCCTTGCTCTTCTCAATCTACACTGCTTCCCTTGGAAAACTAATAAACTCCTTTGGGTTTCACCATCATCTCTATGCTGATGACACCCAAATATATCTTTCCTCCCCAGACCTCTCTCCTTCCCTCCTGTCCCGAGTGTCTGACTGTCTGTCTGCTGTGTCTTCCTGGATGTCCTCCCATCAACTCAAACTTAACCTTAGCAAAAGTGAACTAATTCTCTTCCCTCCATCTACAACCAGCCTTATCCCAAACATTACCCTCACCGTTAACAACACTTCCATCACACCAACCCCTACAGCACGCTGCCTGGGGGTCACATTTGACTCTGCCCTATCCTTCATTCCTCACATCCAGTCAATCTCCAACTCATGCCGCCTCCACCTCCGCAACATCTCTAGAATCCGACCCTTTCTCACAGAAGACACTACCAAAATTCTAATCCAAACACTCATCATGTCCCGTCTTGACTACTGTAACTCTTTACTAATTGGCCTGCCTCTCACCCGACTAACCCCGCTACAGTCCATAATGAACTCTGCTGCAAGACTAATCTACCTCACTCATCGCTTCTCTAACACCACACCCCTCTGTCAGTCCCTACACTGGCTCCCGTTAGCATACAGAGTAAAATTCAAAACTCTGGTGCTAACTTATAGAGCCCTCACTAACACTGCACCCCCCTATATTTCATCTCTCATTTCCAAATATACTCCCGCCCGCCATCTTCGCTCTGCACATGACCTTCTGCTCTCCACAGCTCTTATCACATCCTCCCACTCCCGCCTACAGGACTTCTCCCGTGCTGCACCTGAGCTGTGGAATTCCCTCCCCCGCCCCATCAGACTCTCCCCCAGCCTTCAAATCTTCAGACGCTCCCTGAAGACTCACCTCTTCAGGGAGGCCTATCAACTGCCTCCATAAACATCATCACCAAGATTCACCCCTTGCACGGACTACTGCACTCAACAGCACTTCTCACTCCCACCCACTGACTGGCAGTTCATGTGGCAGGAGGCACTTAAACACAATAGCACTTACTCCTTCTGTATCAAACCTACCTTCCTCTAGACTGTAAGCTCTCACGAGCAGGGCCCTCTGATCCTCCTGTTCTACACATCTGATTGTACTATTTAATACCTCTGTATGTCTATTCCCCAATTGTACAGCGCTGCGGAATTAGTTGGCGCTATATAAATAAAGAATAATAATAATAATAATAATAATTTTCAGCTACTTATTTCTCCACTACAGCCCTCAGAAGAAGTAATATTGTGCTGGGAAATGTTGCACCATAGGAAACATAGTGAAAAATGTGTTGGAATTGGAGAAAAATGTGTTAGAGTAGGAGGAAAATGTGTTGAAATAGAAGAAAAATTAGCTGGAATAGGCAAAAAGGAGGACGATTTTGCATTGGAGAAAAGGAGAAAACTTTCATGAAGAAAGAGAAAAAAAATCTGTTTTTCACAAAAAGTCATACAGCAAACTTTTCTCACTTTTTGCCCACCCCTACTTACAACTTTATATCCCCTGGCACAGCAGTACCCTAAATACCTGAATCTTAATGGACCTCAAGTATTCCACTTACTTGTCAAAATAACAATTAATAAGTATGCAGCAGCAAAATGACAAAGCATCTATGGGATATAGGAAGGAGACTTTTTCATACAAATTTTCATTTCTGGCTAACACTGTCTAACACACTAGTCCAGTGTTAGCTCTCTCTCCCTCTCTCTCTCTCTCTCTCTCTCGGTGCTAATGTAATTTAATTTTAATATGGGACAAGAGTGAAGGTAACAAGGAGATGAGCAAATAAGCATTTTCAAAAATATGGCAAACATGTAGTTAGACATACATTTTCATGAAAGGAATGCAGATATACAGCTATTTCCATTCCACAGTGCTTTGCATGTTTTGAAATGTAACCATTTTCATAGTGTAGTTTAAATAGCCACACACCTCTAAAATCACTGATCAAGTATCATAGTCTTCTATGCATTGTCCATTAGCTTTCCCTGGCAGTATTTTGAAAGTTTCTTGGTATATCAGTTTTCTTTCCAGAGCAAGGATTGCCACTTATTCTTTGGCCTACTTTATATGATGTGTCTCTCATAACTTCATGCCTCCAGGCATTCTAATTTAGAATTTGTGAAGTATTGCACATGGACATCCATGTACGTTCTTGGAGAAACTTGCTCTCGTTATACTAGGAATCTAATAACTCATGTGATCTTCATTTTTTTGTCCTTAAATTTGGAACAAATATATGTGAGACTTTGCAAGGTATAAAACCAGTTAATGTGCTGACTTATTGTGAATCTTTCATTCTCTTGCCATTTATCATCAGAACTCCTGTAGAAATCAGGGAGACAAGAACTACATTTGTTTCTTTTTATATATATTCTTGCAATTTCCTGATAAGACCTGCCACATGCTCTGCCATCATTATATTGTTCAGCTGCTGAGATCTGAGCTCCATCAAATTGACAAAGATAACAGAACACATGAAAGGGCAGAGAACAAACACAAAAGAGAAACGTCTGTCTCCAAAGTAACATGTGTTGATGCCATTGATAAAGAATACAAAACATACAGCATGAGACATTCAGCTATCTTTTTATTTCATTTGCAAACTTATATATTAACTGCATTGCTCTGCGGGTCACATTTCAATAATGTTGTCAGTGACTACAAATAACCCTGTGAATGTTACATTATCAAAGGAGTGTTTTCTCACCCCTTCTATCCATGTTCTTGTCTTTGATCAGTGTCTGAAGAATAAATCCTGTTTTGGCAAAGGAACTTTCTCAATTGATTTTATCTTCTGAACAGAAATTCTGATTACTATTCTGTTTCACCAAAATACTCTATTTCTCAAGTGATTAGGAAATTTAGAGAAATGAAAGCAGTGGAGGTAGCATTTCAGTCTCACAGAGCTAGGTAACATGTTCAAGCCTTTCCCAATTTTATATTTAACCCATGTGATGCTAAATAGGTCTCCAATGCATTTCAAAGGAAGGTTTTAAGCTAAGCATAGTTTTGTTGGATTTGGGGTGACTTTAAATCAGACAAAATGGAAAATCTTAAGTCTGAAGTTTAGGCTATAATTAGAGAACAGCAAACAATAGAAACAAGGGGGCGCCACAGTATGTAGAAATATAAAATTATATACTTGGTCAGTCATATTGGTTCAGATATTACAGGCTTGTTCATTAGAGTGCAGGAAATGCTGGTCCTGCACTGCCCAGGGACAGATCTCTCATGGCAGACAAACAGATAAGTAGACCAAAGTCCTCTGACTTGTACAAAACAATTCACCCTCATACCGTCAGGAGCACCATTGGCAAGTTTGTCAGTGGAGCTTCCGAGGAAAGAGAATAATCATTTAGAAACACATGAATCTATCCAATTCTTATGACTTCTCTCACCTCAGGGAAGGGATGAGGCCCTTCAGTCTGAGAAGAGTAGAGATACTTCTTTCACCTTAGGGCAGGGATGGACAACCTGAGACCCTCCAGCTGTTGAGGACTATAATTTCCATCATTCCCAGCCAGCCATTGAATAAAAGTGAGCCTCAACAGCTGGCGTGCCTCAGGTTGCCAGCATTGTATATGTTTAGGAGGCATTGTTGGGATCTATCTATCTATCTATCTATCTATCTATCTATCTATCTATCTATTAAATTTGCTTAAGTTAGCAACTTAATAAGGCATGTGTCCTACATACATCAATCTTGCTTATTTGTTTACTTTTTTCCTTTGGAATGGAGTTGTGCCTTCAGCTAGGTAGTAGCATTCCATTATCTGAAAAATCCCATGATGCCATGAACCCAAGAGAGGGGCTATTCTCTGTTGGTTATGTCATTCCAACAGTTTATAATTCCTCACAGCTGACAATAAGTTAAACTAATTGCTGACTAAAACTAAGCTCTGTGAGCCAGGTAAATCGTAGATGCAGTGTAGACCAAAAACGTACTTCAATACATCAAAATGATGATTAAGGACACCTACCTAAAGGAGTCAACCTGTTAAACAAATGAAGACTCAATTATTCCTATATGTATAGTTTTCCTTTAAAGGAAAAACACTGCATGTACAGTTTTATATACCTTTGTAACTTTTTAATTAATTGTACAATTCTATTAAATAAATGTTGTTGTTGTTCTGCAAATAGAAAAAGAGCAGGGGGAACCCATAATGTGATTCATAACAGGATAATGTAAGGGCTACCACAAGACACCACGTTACTCACATTAGTTTTGTTGCAGTGCAAAGAGGCCAGTAGGGATTGGCAAAAAGTCAATTTTCACAGAAAACAGATAATTCACTTTGAACATTTCAATATATAGAAACCCCTCTAAATGTCTCAATTTCCACTAACTCATTACCTTTCCCACAGAAACAGGCATAGCAATCAGTATTTGTGTTTCTGGATATACCAGTGCAGTGAGACAAGGCTGGAAGGTGTCATGTATGATTCCATAGCTACCAATGCAGTGGAATGAAGTTGGAGGTTGTTATGCACTGTTCTATAGCTACCTGTTGTGTAGTTCTATGGCTACCATAGGACAATATGGGGAAGGGGGGACTATTTTTGAGCCTGTGGTTACCATGGGACAAGAATGACAGGTTGATATCTTTAGTTCTATGGATATTGTGGGAAAATGCTGGGGGTCAAAGCAGTGATGTGCAACATGAGGCTCGTGAGCTGCTGACAGACTACAACTCCCATCATTCCCCACCAGCTCTTGACTGGCAGGGACCAATGGGAGATAACGTCTAGAAGCTGCCCACCTCTGCTACCAGACAATGAGATGTGTATGGGTTGTTCTATGGCTACTGTGGGATACAGATGGGATGATTCTCTGGCTAATGTGGGCAAAGACTTGAGGATTAGTATGAGTAGCTCTATGTCTATGATGAGTGCAGTGGAACAAGGCTAGGGGTTATATTATCCCGTTAATGACCCATGACGGTCCAGGACCATCATGGGTAGAATCCCATTAAGGACCGATGATGGTCCTGGACTGTCATGGGTTAAATGATAGCAGCGCGCCTCCGTGCATGCTGCTATTAATCATTCCAGGTTGAGAGTGAGTGCTCTGGTACCGGATCGTTCAGTCTCAGCCCTTCTCACTTATGCCGGATCATGTGATTGCTACAGCAGCGATCATTTGTCCCAACATTCTGAATGAATGAGGCAGTATATAATGCATACTGCCTCTGTGTCTCCTCTCTGCCGCTCTGTCCCTTACGATCAAAGTAAGGGACAGAGAAGCAGAGAGGACACACCTAGTGGAAAAAATGCAGCAGCTGGGGTATTAACCCCTTCACTGCTGGTGCTGGAGGCTGGCTGGATGCAAGTCAATTTCTGACCTGCAAAATACACTTTTTTTTTTCTTTTCTTTTCACCCGGGGGGGACAGTGCACACTTAACACTGCCCATTTTTTAGGTATGACTGACCGGTCATACCTTTCATGCAGTCTCCATAAAAATTTAACCCATTGCGCCCAAATGATCACAAGAGAAAATAAAGGTGTTTTTTTTACTTTTTTTTTTTTTTTTTTTACTGTTTCCCTTAATTTTACTAAAATAAAAGGTGGGCTTTCCATATATGTGTGGTATCAAAAGAAAGCCCTATTTGTGCATAAAAAAACAGTATATAATTTATGTGGCTGGAATAAAAGCCTTAGAGGGAAAATAATGTTGAACAAAGACTAGTCAAAAAGGTCAGAATTGCTCCGGTCCTCAAGTGAAATCCACCTCAGATTTTCCCAAGCCTTAAGGGGTTAACATAAACAGTCAATTTGCTGCTATTTCTCTTGGTTGATGGGGACTGATGGGAAATGTTGTCTAGCAGCAGTCCATTCCAGTTACCAAGCAATGGGGCAATGTCACAAAGCAAAAAAGTGAAACAGTTCCAGCCATTAAGATGTAAAATACACCTGACTTTAAGGTCTTAACATGGTATAAAGAAAATGCTTATATCGGGGTATTTTGAATTTTCTATCTACTCGTGATTCAGGAGTTGCATTGTGTTTCCATTTGGAGAAAATTCATGGTGGGTGCACCTGCTTTCTGGTATTCCAGCAATTTTAAACACTATACTTCTGTTTACAGACTAACAAATATCTGCTGTTATTCTTAACCGCAAGGAATACAAAATGACATAGGACCAGGGAGATCTGAGAGACAGACTGGGGAGAAGACAGATCACGGAAGAACACAGGCACAGGCAGGATCCTAAATCCTTCAAGCTGTGCAGCTGTCTGGGTACATCTCTTTTTATAATGTGTGCATTGTTTTCTCTATATTAATCTACATTAATTCTATATTTATTTTCCAGTACCTCAAACAGACCAGTGGTGCCTATTCAGGATGCTCTGGGACTTTGGTGGTCCATAGGTAAAATTTCAGATTGCCACTCTATTTTTATCAAAATGCACACAATAATTTAAATGTTGTTTCATAAATGTAAATTTATGAAAACTGAAATGCTGCAAAACAATTTTTTTTGTGTTTGCTTTTAGGAGTCTGATTGTGGAACATTTAAGCAATTTCAGACCATGAAACCATTGACTATAATAATAATTTAAAGCAAAAAAAAATGATAGAACACATAACCAGGTAACTTCTTCTGTTAACCGTTTGAGTGCTGGTAAGGTGTCTAGTATATTGCAGATGTTTCTGGCACTCAAAGGAGTACCAAAGTAAAAGCCACTTATTTATGTAGTTATAATGCCACATTATTACTGTGAAACTTCGGTATGGTTAATTTATATAATTGCTGTTTTCTCTCTTGGAGAACTGAGACTAATTGATTAGGTGTAGACTTTTGCACAACAAAAATTTTTGGTAAAATTCGATTTCGAGCGAAATTTTTTTTTTCATTCGTCGACTCCACATTTTGGATCTGACCTGTTCGACTCGGACGAAATTCAACGATAGTCCGAATTATTCGTTGAATTTAAAACACTTTTGAAAATACACTAAAAAATGAAATTACATAAATGTAACCATTTCCAGGGTCTAAATGAAGATGGTGGAACAGGGTAAGGTGGAGCTTTAGCCTTATGGTACTATAGATGAAGTAGATGAATTATGGATATAGCTAAATTCGAAGGAAAAAGGAAGACTGAGGATGACTGTTGCAGGGTGGACTCAGGATGACTGGAACACTGTAGATGAATACTGTAGAAGTAGCCCACAGCAAACTGCAGAACACTGGAGCAGCCAGAACTCAGAGTTGGATACCACACACTTCAAAGACTTCAAAACTGAGGATGACTGGTGTGAGGCGGACTCAGGATGACAGCAACACTGCAGATGTAGCCAGCAGCAAGCTGCAGAACATTGGAGCAGCCGGAACTCAGTTGATGGATACCGCAGACTTCAAGAGACTACAAAACTGAGGATGATTGGTGCAAGGCGGACTCAGGACAACAGCAACACTGGAGATGTAGCCAGCAGCAAATTGCAGAACACTGGAGTAGTCAGGACTCAGTAGATGGATACTGCAGACTTCAAGAGACTACAAAACTGAGGATGACTGATGATAGGCGGACTCAGGGTGACAGCAACACTGTAGATGTAGCCAGCAGCAAACTGCAGAACACTGGAGCAGCCAGAATTCAGTAGAGATACCACAGACTTTTTTATAAGAGACTACAAAACTGAGAATGACTGGTGCGAGGCGGACTCAGGATGACAGCAACACTGCAGATGTAGCCAGCAGCAAACTGCAGTCCGCTGGAGCAGCCAGGACTCAGTAGATGGATACCACAGACTTCAAGAGACTACAAACCGAGGATGATTGGTGCGAGGCAGACTCAGGATTACAGCAACACTGCAGATGTAGCCAGCAGCAAACTACATAAATGTAACGGTTTTCAGTATACTCAGAGACAGAGACTGTGTGAAACACAGTTTTATTGAATTAGCAGAATAAAGTAACCCTCGCGGGTCCAGTAATAGTACAAACGGAACTGACACAGGACAGGTTACTAAATCACAATAGCCCACATGGGTCCAGTATACATATATCACAAGCAGCAAATATACTGACACAGGTCGGGAACAGTTTGTGTGATACAGTGAGACACAAATGGTTAATGATATTAGGCCAGGAGACTGGGAGGCCTTAATAACGAGGCCCAGGATGCACTCAAATGCTGAAAAGTGTCAAAATAGCGACTAGCCCAGGAAGGTTGAACGAGGCCCTGGAGGGAACACAGATTATAGTGATACTGCAACCGGAGGAACAATGGAACGCCCTGTATATACACATACTGCGACCCACAGCAATGGTACCGGACAATAATAACTCTTTAATAATAACTCTTTATTTATATAGCGCACACAGATTCTGCAGCGCTTTACACTCATATTGGTCCCTGTCCCCATTGGGGCTCACAATCTAAATTCACCTATCAGTATGTTTTTGTAGTGTGGGAGGAAACCGGAGTACCCGGAGGAAACCCACGCAAACACGGTGAGAACATACAAACTCATTGCAGATGTTGTCCTTGGTGGGATTTGAACCCAGGACCCCAGTGCTGCAAGGCAACAGTGCTAACCACTGAGCCACAATGATGTTGATACCCCATGCTTGATGGCAACTGCCGGGTGGCAGAGCCGACTGAGGCGCCCAAGAGACCAACCTCGATATGGTGGATTGACAAGCCAGAGTATGTAATGCCAATAGTAAAGCTCCTACCTGGGTGAGTACCAGAAGGCCCTGGTAACGGGCGCTTGGTTGTTTAACGGTAAACAGGAGCGGAGACTAACTGAGGCGCCCGAGAAACCAACCCCAGTGACAACTGATAACAAGCCAAGAGTATAGGGTGCAATGAGCTAAGCGTAACCCTGGGTACGGAGCAAGGAGGCAGCAAGGCACTAATGGGTCACAGTCTCAGAATGGTAATGCAGTACACGAGGCAACCAACTGGGCCAGTACGCTCAAGGCAGAGCACAGTAGTAACTCACTACCGGACACATTAGTACAATGGACTGGGGGCACGGGAGCAGGAGCGGAAGCCACTACGGTCAAAGCACGGAGAAGAATTTCAGCCGGGCTGGGTCGGTACACGGAGCAGGAACGTCAGCCAATCCAAGTCGATTCACGGAGCAGGAACGTCAGCCAGGCCGGGTCGGTACAAGGAGCAGGAACATCAGCCAATCCAAGTTGAATCACAGAGCAGGAACGTCAGCCAGGCCGGGTCGGTACACGGAGCAGGAACAGGATCAGAGAGAGAGTAGTCAGGCAGTCTGGGTCATACACTGAAAATCACACAATAACAGCAGCAAGCACAAAGCAACGGGAACACCACGAAAGGGCCCTGCATTAGTGACAGAGCACAGTACTTAAAGGCTACCACTGGGTGGAGCCATAACACTTAGCCAATAAGAAAGCATCAAGCATCTTGTGTCAAAATGTTGCCAAAATACATGGGTACCGTGATAATAACACTGGAGCAGCCAGGACTCAGTATGTAGATACCGCAGACTTTTTTTTATAAGAGATAAAAAACAATAGAGCCAGACTGAATAACCTGTATAGTGGGACAACAATGTAGACTTTAAATTCCCCCGTGTCCTGCCAAGTTATGGGGTGTCCTCTGCCCAACCTACCATGGTTCTAGAGCTGGGTAAGCTGGAGCGCTCAGTATATTATGGTACTATGGTACTTATTTTTCTTCTAATCTGCATCGAACCTGAGAGCAGGGTAACAGCTTTGGCAGGTTGACTTTTAAAAAAGTAATTTGCTCCATGAGCTGATGGACCAATTGAGAGTGCTGGGGGCTAAGTATAAGTCTGGTTATGGAAAATATCTGCTCACTCTGGACAGTGGCTGGGGGACAAGAAAGCAAATCCTGGGTTATCAGGGACATAGAAGGCCACACAGCCCTCTTGTTATCCAAGAAAGTCAGGGGATCTGTACTTGGGGGCAAAGAAGGTTCTGCAAGGTAAGCCTTAACCTCAAACCAGTACTTTTTCTATTGCTGGGGAGCTGTTTGTTTTGTTGGAAGGATAATATGTCTATTGCCTCAGCATAAAAACAGCAGCTGCTCCACTGGTACAAGATGAAGTGCTACTGGCGCTGCTACTGATAAGTCCCAGAAGACCACCACACTCTTCCATCTCATATTCGGAATCTTCTCCAGCCTCCTGTGACTGCATCCTGTTTTTCTTTGCCTCTCATACACCCTCGCTATCAGTTGTTCCCTGAAGGTAGGAGCTGGCTGTCTTTGACGCTCTGATGGAAGTGGCCAGCAATTTGTTGGCATGACTCCAGAAGTGCTGGAAACCTTCCAGTCTCAACAACTTTCACACAGTGGAGTTGGCGCTGACTTCTAACTCTCTTTCCCGGGAAGCCCTTGACTCTGTTGCTGGAAGCCTCAGTTAATACAGCTTGGCAAAATACAGACAGCACTACATGCAGCACTCAGCACTGTTTAGACACCGGCACCATGGCTCAGAACCCTACAACCAGCTCCGGACCTCACGCTGCTGTCACATATCAAACCTGGGCGTCCGAACTAACCAATCACATCGCAAAGCCTGCCACAGAGACACAGACCCACTCTGAAACACAAGCCAATCAAGCAGGGGAGTGATGTTACCTAAAACATGCCTTCATCTCTATGGCACCCAATCAGAAAAAGCAAAGGGAGGGAACAGTATCAATGAACATGCAGCACTCAGCGCTGTTTAAACACCGGCACCGGCTGGAAAGTTGTTGAGGTTGGATTTGTGATGGGGATACCGGATTCCTGTAGGAGTAAAGGCTGCAAAACAGAATATATGTAATTTTATAACTTCACTGATCCCTTTAAGTGCATCTTCCTTCAAGAATGCTCTCACAGAATGCCATTCTGTGTTTGTGAGAGGAGAAAGCAGCATGTTTTTGAGCTAGAGAAGATAGGCAAATAAGGGGGAATTGAAGCTTAGTTTAGGAAATCTTTTAGGTATGACATTTGTTCTCTGTATTAGTGGAGTTCGGGGGCACTGTGGGGGAGAAGAAGAGAAGAAGGAGATTGACCCCAAATACCCCAAAATTTGGTGTGACTGACTGGCACATTTCAGGCAGCTGGCATCCAAATTGCTTGATGATTTTGCTTGTATTGTTTCTGTGCTGGGGATGTCTGGGGAAATAGACAGATGTTAGCTCTTTGACTGAGGAAGACTTGATAGACAGCAGACAACATTGAGAGTTTTGTTTACAGCCAGAGCAAGACATCACACTCCATCAGTTGTGTACTGCAGAGGAAAACAGACACAGTAGTTGAGTAATGTCTAGCAAATGCACTAGTGGGATGGGGAAAGGTGGAACAGTGCAGGGATGTGGGAGTAAATTGGTAATTCAAAAACTGGCTGCAGCAATGGTTACTTCAGCATGTGCAATAAATGATGATGATCCTTCTCCTCCTGGGGTGGATGCAGTTTGTTAAGGTCCTAAAAATCGCACCACGCCAGTCCCCCACCACCACTACCATACACATCTGCCACATGAGTATGTGACTGTGTCACTTAAGTATGAAGACAGCGTTGTGGGCAAAGGACAAATGCACTCTGCATGCTTACAAATTTTTCAAGGTATATGTTACTGTAGGACTCACATGTTTGACTTTTAGTTACTTATTTCTCCCCTACAGCCCTCAGAAAAACAATATTGTGCTGGGAAATGTTACATCATAGGATACATAGGTCAAAATGTGTTGGAATAGGAACAAAATTTGGTAGAATTGGACAATAATGTGTTGGACTAGGCCAAAAACTGGCTGCAATAGGTGAAATGGAGGAAAATTGTGAACTGGAGAAAAGGAGAAAATGTTTGTGAAACTAGAGAAAAATTATCTGTTTTTAACTAAAAATCTGGCAGGAAATTATTCTAACTTTTCGCCAACCCCTAGTCATCAATTGAAAATAACAAAAGCACAAATAGGAGGATTATAGCTTGTCACCACTCATGAAATATACCTGGCTCCTTTAGTTTGAAATGTTCCCTGCATCCCTCCTAAATCTCCATTATTCTTAGTATACATATATGACCCTCTTGGAATTAGGGTGGCCAGATCATGCCTTCAAAAGTAGACACATATGAAAAACGCCTTCTTCTCCAGTTATAACCACTGTAGTCCTGTAGAAGGTATTTCTCATATGTGTCCAGTTTTTCAAAAAGGGTATACAAATAGATTTATTAAAATAAATAAAATGTCTACAGACACCAATCAATGGGTTTCATGACTGCACGCAGGCACCTTATCAAGCAGGTACACTAAATGAGTCCTTTTGTAAGCCCATATTTCTTGATAAATTATCTGTATTCTGGGAACAACGTATATATCTATCCAACAAGATTCCTGTACTGAGACAGAGAAGGATGGTGACTGGGGGTGCAAAGGGTTTTTTAAATGTAACTTATTGATTTTTTTATTTCCGAACAGTGATGGGCTATAATATCAATGCTTGCAATTTTGTCATCTCTTATTGATTGCACTATGAGATGTGTATTATTCTTTATTGCACACTGATTAGGGAACTATAACACCTTCCTCTGCTTTTTTCACCTATCACTGTCTATTGTAGTTTCTTCACTGGTACATTTTGGAAATGCTCCTTCTATTCCTATATCTACAGAGACATTTGCTTTAGATCGAGAAGGAGGAGATAACCAAATTTCCACACAAGTTTTTGAGCTTTAGGGAAGGCATCCTGTGGACTTACCCACTAGTGTTGATAACACAATCTACTTTTAGTCTTCTATACTGCAGGTTTGCTCTAATTCCATTGAAGTTTGTCAGTATGCATCTTGATAGGTATTCTTTACAAAACTGGAGTTATGAACACTCTTAAGGATATAGATTGTCAGAAAGTTAATCTTTTCTTCAAGGCATCCCAAAGCTCTGCTTTATCAAATATGCCCCACAGACATGCTGCAGTATTGCTGATCAGTAGCATGGAGTCTCTCTGTGTTTTAGTGGAATGCAAAAAAAAAATTAGAATGTATTCTTATTTTCATGTTTTCATTTCCACCACTGGATCATTTTACAAAAGGACAGAATACAAGAGCAAAGCATTTTATAGTGAATTCCTTCAGAACAAAGATTTTTGGCATGATCTGCTATAGGGTTCTTCAGAAATGGGGAGAATCAGCAAACTGTTAGTTACATTGTATATTCAGCTTATCCTATATAATAATTCGCTAAGTTGTGTGTAACGCCCGACATGCGCAGTAGACACTGCTGCGCGTGCGGAAGTCACACGCAGTGGAGACTGGCCGCGCCGCGGCTGATACAGAGCTGGGCGCTCCGAAGGAGCGTCCAGCTCTGTATCAGCCGAGGCGCGGGCAGTCTCCACTGCGTGTGACTGCCCCGCGACCGGCTGCCAGAGGCACTGTGGCCCGTGTAACGGGCTGTTCAACTAGTTATTGATAATCGATTTATAAATGAAAACCTGAGCAGACATTGGATTGTTCAAGAAAGGATGTTATTAATTGTCAAAAAGTGAAAACACCTGCTTAAAAATGAGCTCTGGAATATAATATATGCAAGTTCATTATTTCATAGTTACAACTGCAAAATGTAATGCCACAGAAAATGTCAGATATATGCACCCTGCTGCCATAGCTAATCTGAGCTTTGACAGTGCAAATCTAAGAAGCCTTATTCACAGGGCTGCTCATCACATTATTTTTGACCTCTCAGAGACAGAAGTAAGTGTAGAGTATAATAAAATCACATTTCTGATAGGTAATAAGAGAGAATTCTTTGGAGAGCTGGCAAAAGGAAATGTTTTAAACTGTTGAATTAATGTATATTTGTGGGTGTGCTTATTTTGTATCATTTAGGAATATTATCTTTTTATAATCCATAATGCATGCCAAGATATAAGGCTGATATGCCCTGCTACGGGTAATATTTTTTTCTTTTCACCATTCACTTGAATGGGTTCCTTCAGTTTTCTCAGCAGTTTTCATTTTGTTTTAAGCTAAGTGTAAAATAAAATGGCATCACCTCTGTAAAATTCTTAGCACTTGTAACTAATATGGTTAAAAGAAAGAGTATGCTTTTTAAGAAAGCATATGTGTTATAGGGATTTCCCATGATGAGTAAAGCAATGATACTCCATCTGCTAGAAGATTTTCATTCAAAAGTTATTACAGCCAGAAACTACTTTGTTTTTTTTGTGTCCAAAAGACAAATTATGTTTTTTAACACACTCTGTGGAAGAGCTGAAATTAAAAAATATGTCTGTCACCTATTATATTTACTTGTTCAATTATTTATTTATTATTATTATTTTTTTAGGTTGTCCCCTATTTTATCACAGTCTTCCAAAATACATATAACTAAAAAACAAAATCCACAACTTCTTTCCCCAGACTTCCCCAACACAGAGACAATAAAAGCAAAATCTGCAAGCAATTTGGACCCCAGCTGCCTGTGTCTTGCCAGTCAGTCACACCAAATTTTGGGGTATTTAGGGTCAATCTCCTTTCTCCTTCCTTCTCCCCTAGAGTGTCCCCAGACTCCCCTAATACAAATGTCCTACCTAAAAGATTTCCTAAACTAAGCGTCAATTCTCCTTTATTTGTCTATCGTCTTTCTCAAAAACATGCTGTTTTCTCCTTTCATAAACACAGAATGGCATGCTGTGAGAGCCTGAAATCCTTGTATATGGCTGTAGAAAACTTTAATGTGGTGGGGAAAATGTTTCTTCCCATTGATTTCAATACAATGCGCTAGGCGAAAAAAGCGGGAAAATGGCACTTTTATCTGAAAATTATTTGCCAAGCCATTTTTCGCCAATTTTGGTTTGAGACAAAAGTTTTTACCCATCCTACTCTCCATAGTATGTGATAGAAGCTGACCCAAGTATGACCACAATAAAAGAATGCAATTAAACAATTTAGGACTCTGGTACTTACAGGGTTAATGCCAGGAAGTGATGAAGCTGTTACTATTCTAGTCTGTGAAAAACTATTGTCAACAATTCACCTCTCCCATAGAATGTAATAGAACAACTGTGGGGAATGCACTGAAATGCTGAGGTAATGTGTTTCTGGCGATGTATGACAAGTACATTACCACATGCATTAGTGAAGGAATTAGTTATTCAAAAGGAAAGTGGAGAATCTCTTCATTAGCATGGAGGTTTGTTGAAATGCTGGTGGAATGGATGCCATCCCTTATAATAAATGGATCAATGGAGGCTACCTACATCACTTATGTTTTCCTGCAATAACTCATTGAAGAGCTACAACAGGAAAGCAGATATTTTGGTCTGTAGATGAATATTCAGAAATATTCAGAAACAGAGATGGGCAAAAATTTACCTGAAACCAAAATCAGCAAATAATGGTACTTCCCACTTAAAAAAAATGTACTGCGAAAAGTGCAGTTTTTCCATTTTGTTTGCATAGCTCATTCCATTGACATCAATGGGAACATTGAATTTACACACAACTCATAGCAAATGTTATGCCTCTATGCTTTTTGAAGTTTCGAAGTTTCAAACAATTTCTTTTTACGTTTCCTCTTAAAGGGATTCTCAGAACGTTCTCTTCTACTTCCATTACAGGTTTTGCACTTGTTTGAGTCGCTGTCATGTGCAGCAGTTGGTTGAACTGCTATACCATCCATTCTGCCATCAATATTAGAATGAGACAAATTGCTGTCTTCATTGTTCTTAGATGGTTTATTAATATTTCTGGTGGTGGCAGAACTTTTTATAGGACTTTGGCAAACTGGCTCCTCAGGAGGAGAATGATCATCATCAATTACTGCACAAGCTGCAGCAACCATGGCTGCAGTCATTTTCTGGACTACCACTTTACTAACACATACCTTCTCTGCTCCTACTCTTTTTACCCCTGGCTGTAGTATATTTGCTGGACTTTATTAAAGGGATTGTAATAGATGTTTTTATTGAAAGGTAATTCTGTAGATAGTAATAAAGTTAATGAATCGTGCCCAGTCCAATCTCTCAAACCTTTAAAGGACAGGGCGCAATTCATTTATTTTTTACTATCTACAGAATTACCTTTCAATAAAAACATCTATTACTATCCCTTTAAACTACTATGTATTTTAACAGTGAAGTACACAACATAACTGATTGTGTGTTATGTCTTGCCCTTTACAAATTACTCTATCTCTTATAGTTTCTGTCTGCCTCAGTCATATCTCACTTCAGAGTTCCTGTCTCTGTCACCAATTAGTCAAACTATTAATTTTTTTAGAATTTTTTTTGTATGAACTAATTGTCCCCATTACTGTCTACAAAAACACTCCAAGTGCAACTACTTCTTCCCCTTAATATGTAGCTAGTATATTGATTATTTAATCTACTGCAGTCTTTATAATTTTTTACAATACAGATGACAATAGACTTTACTAAATATGCTACCCCCTGTTTTACTGACTATGGAAGGTGTCAGTTGAACTTGTCTGTCAATTAATTGTCAGGCTGCTAAATATTCAGTCAGTCAGTGACAGAGGCTCAGCCAGCTCAAGAATAAATTTGCCTATCTCTTCTGTCATTCAAGTTTTAAAGGGATAGTAATACTTCGTTTTAACTTTATTTTATTTTGTAGGCATTAAAAAAACATGAAGAATGATATGTCTTCTCTCTCAAACCTTTATGGTTTAAGAGATATTCACAAGCAAAGTATCCCCCCCCTGTTCAACCAGATCAGAAGGGAGGTGCCCAGGTAGACTGCAGAGAGGGACAATCTTCAATTAAGATAAGGGAAAAAGCTGAAAAACTTGTCAAGGGGGGAAGGGCTTTCATTGTTTTCATACAAAGAAAATTGTCCCCTTCTGTTATCTGTCTGGTCATACAACCTGATCCACATCTGAGAAGAGATGGCTTACACTAGGTAAAAGGGGCGGGGATGGGAACTTTGCTTGTGAATATCTCTTAAACCATAAAGGATTGAGAGATAAGACTTATATCATTCTTCATGTTTTTTAATGCCTACAAAATAAAATAAAGTTAAAACAAAATATTACTATCCCTTTAAGTGTATTTGGGTAAAGTATTTTTTTGTCCATGCATAAATGCCTATACTTTCAACCAGCTCACAAAAGAACTTGGATCATCTTCCTGTCTCAGACACACAATTTTTGTATATTTGGGATGTCTCCTTTTTTCCCCTTAAACTCCCATAACACAGAACACAATTCCACCCTCCCTAAACATAGCAGGGCTAAAATAAGAAAAAATAGATATTCTTGTAGAGGAAGAGCAGTAGCAGGAAGAGACACAATACAGGATGGGAAAGGGGCATTTCACACTCCACTTTTAATAGTTACTGAAATTTTCATAATTCCTTTAGTATATTTAATTTTAGATTAAATGTGCTTTATTTGAAACCTCAATAAGAAATAATGTTTTCATTACTCAATTCTTTGTAAAGATGCTATGTTACATAATATATATGCCTCCTTAATTTCTGGAAGAATGTGATGTTATACAAAACTTCTGAGAAGCAACTAGTAGCATACTATAAGCTGGAGACTGGTTACTTAGAGGGTATTATAAAAATAGCTCACATTAAAGGCTCTGACCGAGAGTTTGTGGGGCCACTTTAATGGAATAAATACATTGATGATGTGGTAATATTGTGGAGATCGGATCTTGAAACTCTGCATGATTTTGTGAAATATGTAAATGACTCCTTAGGTGGCCTAAAATTTAAATTACAGTATGATAAAATCAAATTTCTTTTTTAGATTTTTACATTTATAGACTGGATAAAGCTATGGGTACTACAGTTTATAGAAAACCAATGGCAGTAAACAGCTATTTACATTACAATTCTGCACACGCTAGACATATTAAACAAAATTTTCCAGAAGGACAATATTTAAGAATTAAAAAGATTTGTACAGAAGAGACAGAATATCAAAAACATGCAAGTGAAATGACAGATAGATTCATCCAACATGGTTATCCTAAAGATAATGTATTGAATTCTAAAAAAATATTAGAGCAGATTCCTAGAGCACAATTTCTTAATCCTATCTCTAACAGAAATCAAAATCAAAATAAAAAACAAATTAATTTTGTAAGTAAATATACAAGTATGTCTAGCAAGTTGAACCAAATCATTCTTAAAAATGTGCATATATTAAAAGAAGAACCAAAAATAAGTTTATTTGATAATGATGGTCCTAGATTTATTTCTAAAAATAACTCTAAAATACAGGATTAAATTATACATAATGATTTACAACCCAAAAAATTGAGTGATTGGTAATTCCTAATGTGGACATTGTGCACAATGTAATAATACTACTAATGTTAAATCTATTAAACATCCTTATAATAATAAAATAATTCAGATTAAACAATTTATAAATTGTGACACCAAAGTAGTGGTCATAATAAAGATTATATTAGATTTATATTAGTTTATGTCCTTACACTATATATATGGAGGGGACATTCAGACATAATTTGAGTGCTATATTAGCAGGGTTATCTTTTTTCTTTTCCTCTCCTTTTTGTATATCTGATTATTTCCACTGTAGCACCTACTGTATGTCTTAGTCTCCTCATCTAGTATACCAATGTGTCCTGTTGGGAGATACTAGTGTGCATGGGGTTTTTGTGCATATAACACATACATATATATTACTTCAGTATATGGAGCGACCATATTGCATATTTGTTCTACGGGACTACTATAATATTAGTTTAACCCCTTAACGACCGGCCGATCGGTGCGGCACAGTCAGTTAAGGACCACAGAGCATTTTTTTTGTTCCTTCTGGTTCTGGACTCCCCGAACGGTGTGCAGCCACGGGGGGAGCCTGGAATTCCATGACAGTCATAGTACATTGTGGGTCGTTAACTCAAATCGACCCATGACGTACTATGACCGTCAAGGGTCGTTTAGGGGTTAAGGAGCTATATTGAATTTTATATGCAAATGTATTATTACTGTAGCTTTTATATCACTGTTTATTATTATTTGTAATACTTAAATAAATAATAATTGTCCTACCACCTCTTTTATTTATATTTAGTTTATCATAATTTTGCATACCCATCTGGCACTTAAAGGTTAAAAATGCACTAACATTTAATACCATCTGAATATCAGGTAGCAGTAGTGGATAAAACTACACATGGCAGAGAAATCCAGGGCACATGTATTATATTAACAGCAGTACAGGGGATTAGGAGCAGGAGGGATGTGAATGTTTGCTACCATCTACCACTGTTGAGACCATAATGACCATAATCTAAGAATGACAGCTTACCTTTAACTCAGACATGATAATGGTAATATTTTCTGTAGGAATCATGAAATTATGGGCATTTATTATTGAGTGGAATCCATTCCAAAATTCATTTGGTCCATATACTCTCAGGTCTTCTTGCTATGTGGTCTGTCCATTTCCATTTCAGGCGCTTTAATCTTATGATGCTGACGCATCCATTTTTTTTTGTTGTATTTAAAAGTTGCTGCTCCATAATCCTCTATTAACTTTAAGTTTTTCTATGGCTTTGGCATTCAGTGTCCATGTTTCACAGCCATACTTCAGGACTGGAAGGACACACTGGCCAAAAATATTTCACTTGAGGCAGAGTGGTTTATTTGACTTAAAGACAGTACTACCAAGTTTTCCAAATCTTTGCCACCCCAATTTTATTTGTCTCTCAATTTCCATCAATTTGTTTCCATCTCTTGGCAGTTCCTATCCAAGGTAAACATACTTGTCAACTTCTTCTAGTTCTTGTCAATGTACTATGGTTTTACTTGGTATATATGGTTAATTGTATTGTTAACTTGTTAAACATGACTTGCATTTTGTTGATATTCATATTCATGCCATCATTTTTGTGCTTTCATGTTGTAGCTCTTCAATGAGTTCTTGCAATTGTTTCAGGGCTACTGGCAAAGTGTCATATCATCTGCAAATACACAAGTGATGTGTAGTCTCCAATGATTAAGTCCTTTTTGGTCCCAATTCAGTTTGAAGATTTCTTCCAAACAAGCATAAAATAGTTTTGGGGAGATTGTGTCTCCTTGTCGGATGTCTATTTTTATGTTCATCAGGACTTTATCAATGTATTGACGCAGTTCCACTTTCATATATTGATTATTACTTGATTTTTCCCTGAGTCAAAAGCCTTTTTGTAGTCAGTGAAAGCTATGCATAATGGCAGGTTGTAATCTTTGAGGCAGTCTACATCTTGTTGCACTGTCCGGATGTGGTTCATTGTACTGAAACCGCTCCTGAAGCCTGCTTGTTCTTTAGGTTGTGCTATATGAACTATTGTGTCCATACTTCTTGATAGTACTTTTGTGAAAACCTTGCGGACCACTGGCAACAGGCTTATTGGTTAGATGTTTTAGATTCACCTTATCTCCTTTTTTGTGCAGTAGGGTGACTTCTGAATTTTCTGTTTTTCAGGCACTTTGCAGAATAGTAGAAATTTTGAAAACCGTTTAGCTAGGATTTTGAATAAGGGTTGACCTCCAGCTTTGAACAATAATATCTTTATCAGGTCCAGCTGTTTTGCCACATTTCATTTATTTTGTTGCAGTTTCTAATTCTAATCTTCTACCAAAACTTCTTGCACAGCTTCAGCCACTGCATTTGGTTGCTGCCCTTCATCCTTATAAAGATTTGAAAAAAATTCTTCCACTGGCTTTACTATTTGTTGTTTAGTTTATATGTTGTAACATAGTCAACCTTTTAATATATATATATATATATATATATATATATATATATATATATATATATAATTTTTTTTTTATTTTTTTTTGTTAATCAGTCACACCACACCGGTCCACCACCACCATAGACATCTGCCACATTCTTTGTAGGGTGTATTTTCTTGCAACTTTTTTCTTATTTCTTTTTATCTCTTTTAAATAATGGTTAGCCAGCATAGCAGGCTTACATGAGTACAGCCAGTTTAGCCAAACAAAAGCCCTCAGTAAATAATTATTTGCAGGAGTCAGGATTGCAACATATACATTATATATATTTTTTTCTTAATCATGTTTAGTTTTGTGCCAATGTTTGTCCTCTCCTTTCCCTTTTTCACAACTTGTCACAAATAGTGCACAGTACAATCATTGATTACTGCACAGTGCATTGCCTAAGGGAAATATATTCACACATCCATGATGTTAGTGTGGGGAGAGTTAGAGAAGAATGGCCTTCTTCTTTTTCTCCACAATCACCTTCACTGGCTGGGGCAGGAGATGCTGCTGCCTCAAGATCATCACTGCAGCTACCAGGGTTATTGATGGTTAGTGGAGCAGAGCCTCATCCCAATATCGCTGCTTGAAGAAGCCAGTACCACGGTGGTCATGGTGCTCAGACTGTGGCACACTAGCCCTCTCATCACCATTCTGTGGCCCAGACAGATGAGATTTTCTTCTGCCCCCAGATCACAAATATGGGATGATGTTGGGGGAATCTGCCTTATTGGGTCTGTGGAATGTTGACTCCCAGACCCTTTAGCACTGGTGCCACTGCTAGTGGTGGGGGTCATAGTGTCAGCCAGCACTATGAACTACTAAGTAGCCACTCAATTTTTTTTAATATTAGATTTAAACTTATTTTAGATGGTATGTGGGCAGGAAGTTCTACCTGACTGAGTGACATAGAAGGGAAATGGAATAATGTCCACACATTTTTCTGTGCTGTAAGTTTTTCACTTAGAGCACAGAAAAATTAGTGAACATTTTTCCATTTCCCTTCTATGTTACTCAATCAGGCAGAACTTCCTGCCCACATACCATCTACATGTAAATCTGCAGGTAAATCTACATGTTTCTCTATGGTCGAAATTTCTCCCCAGGAAACAGAAAACCATGCTTTTTCACAAAATTTCCAGAGGGAACACAATGGAACTTTTTGTGCATCCCTACATTTATCCACTTGAATGCTAGAGTTCTCAGACACATTGAGTATAGATGGCGTGATAAAGTGGGGATGACTTCTCCAGTGATATCACTTCTCCAGTGCCTATGTTATTCTATGGAGCCAATGCACTAAGATTTCTCCAACTCTGGAGCTCTTAATGCATAGGCTCTATAGAATAAAATGTGAACTGGAGAAGTGTATCACTGGAGAAGTCATCTATTCTTTATCACCTCTTTATCACACCCTAGTGCATAACCTCCTTCATTTCACAATGTATTGGAGACCTATCTAGCATTTCAGGGGTTAAAAGTCCTAGTTAAATGTTGTAATCTTCTGTGCAATTCATTTACTCTGGAATGGCTCCACTTTTCTTTATGCATAAGGTTTTATATGTAATGTCTTGCATATTTAGCAATTTACCATTAGATAAATAGCACCTTATATGTGATATATTGCAATGGTTTATGTATTATGTAAGTTTATAAAGCCTTTGGTACAGATAACACTGAACTGTTTTATTAATGTCTGTTTTTTAAGGTGGTGCAGTACTTTTATAAAGGTATAGACTATTGCCAAAGAAAGATAAATCTGTCTATAATGTTCCCATCTATTATTTTTCCTTTATAACAGCCTATATAGATATTTGTGTAGGAAAATCCAAATGGAGTTAACAAGTCTTTGCAGCTTACAAAAAAAAAACATATTTTTTCATGTAACACCTTGGTTATTTTACATTTCTATATGAAAACAAGTTAGGAAGTGAGAAATCAACATGAAGTAGGTCCCCAAGTGACATTTAAGAAGAATAGCCTTGTTCTGACTCGAACACGAAGAGTCGAGCTGAGAAATTCCAACTCATTTTATTTGCAATCTCTAGGAAAGGTCCCTTAGCTGAAATGTCAAAGTTCATCTTCTTCTCAATTTCAGCTGTGTTTTAGATTACTACTTTTGCTTTATGATTCAGATATCATGCCACAACGTGTTTAAGCAGTGTTGTTTTCCTATATGTAATGCTGCATAATTCAGTGGCTTTGGAAAAAGATGCATAGATGACGCTCTTAATAGTTTATATGCATACTTCTCACTTTTTTATCTGTTTGGTGGTAAATATTTTGTGGAATCAAAGTCTGACTGCATTATTCTTATGGTTATAAACATGGCATAAGAAACATGAGGTAGAAAATTAAACCTTAAAATGCAAATCTAGGTTCAGAAGAACACTATACATTACACGGTTTCATGTTCGAAGGAAAAGTCTTAATTTAAAACAGACACGTTGGACAACTTAAAGTTTAAAGTTCTGACCAATACAATTAATTTTTTATTGTTATAAAAACATATTTAGTAAATTTTGTAGCTTTTCTATGTCATGAGGTACAAAAAAGCAATAATAAAATATTAAAATGACAGAGTGTTATGTCTGGTTGTTTCTTGTACTTCTGATTACCAGCTGTGCAACTACAAAGAGAATTTCTTTGATACAAATGTATCATTTGACCAGTGCAATCTCGTGCTATGTGAGGAAAAGTATAATTATTGCTGTGTAAATAATGTCAGAAGTGATATTTTTCTACATACAAGTATTGCTGTATTTGTACAGCCAGCCTGACCCAAGGACCAGATAAAATTGTTGCATGGTCTGTACTATGCACATAAAGTGGCCACTTCAGACTGGGAGAGTTGAAGAGCGAGTTGTCTCTTCCCCAGTCCAAAGCAGCATTGCAGATCAAAGAGAGAGAACTTGAAACCCCAACACACACAGCAGATGAGAAAGCCTCAGAAAAACTCATAGAAGAACTCATGGAGGCCAACTACACCATCACTGTTAGGCTGCCAGAGTCAGACTAAAACAAATATGAGCTGAGAGACCAAGTAGTACAAATAAAGATTAGGGAGCGCTAGGCCTTCCCAGTGTATAGGGGCATATAAAACTTTCCTGTCAATTCTGGGAGCCTCATCATTGCAGAACAAAGTAGTCACAGTCTTATTAAATGTTTGAATTTTTGCATGTTCGCTGTGGAAGTGTTATGTACCAGATACACAAAATTTAATGAGATATACCATCTTAAAAATTGTAATTCTACCCACAATTGTGAGTAGCAATCCCTTACAAAAGTCCATCTTACTGATAAATTCTGCCACAACCAGATCTACATACTGAGAAGGGTCTGCATGAACCAAAATGCATAGATAATTAAACTGAGTAACCCAGAGAAGATCACCAGGGAAAGTATGAGCAGCAACTGCCTGTCATGTTCTGCCCCTTTTTTTTTGCATTTTGTGATTCCTTGTCTGGTATATGTTTGTTTTTCCTTGTTATCCAGATCCTGGATCCCACCTTTTCTTGTGTTTGCCCTGAGTCTTTATAGAGCCTCAGTACTTCTGGGCTGGCACAATCAAAGCATTCCAGGTTGTGACCCTTAGTTTCCTGTCTTGTTCCTGAGTGTTATCTTGTGTATTGACCTGGTTCTTCCTTCGACTTCCCTCCTGGTCTTTGACTTGGTACTGTGCTCATCTGATATGGTGTCACCCACCTTGGTTCCGTTGATTCGACCATTCCTCCTTCTGCTGCCTTGAACTGTATTGCCCACCCATTCCTTATCTGGCTTGTCTGACTTCCCTTTTGTTTTGACCCTGGTGGGCTTCTATCTACTCGACCACCAGTCAGACTTACTTCCTGTTCTCTTTCTTAGTAGAGCTCCAGAACTCAGTGTTCCTGTACAACAACAATGACTATACTGCAGGTGGGTTATTTTTTCAGTATCCTCTTTGACCATTAGGTAGCTGCTGTACTTTGGCTTGTCATACAGGGGTGTAGGACGGCTTCTTCAGATGGCACTAATCTGGCCTTTACGGCCAGCATCTCTGACTTGGCCTAGGCCACAGCAAGGTAACACTGAGAGCAGCTATAGCCATCTAGCTATGTACACTAAGGGCTACTAAAATGGTGACTGGTCTACAGGAAAAGAAATATCAGGATAGACTAAAGGATCTGAATATGTATAGCTTGGAGGAGAGAAGAGAGAGAGGGGATATGATAGAAACATTCAAATACATGAAGGGATTCAACAAAGTACAGGATGGAAGTATATTTCAAAAGAGTAAAAATGTTAGGACAAGAAGCCATAGTCTAAAACTAAAGGGACACAGGTTTAGATGTAATGTAAGAAAGTTTTACTTCACTGAGAGGGTAGTAGACAAGTGGAATAGCCTACCAGCAGAAGTGGTAGATGTCAATACAGTGACAGAATTTAAGCATGCATGGGATCGGCATAAGGTGGTCCTTAACATAAGAAAAAGACCAAGGACCAAAAAAGGATTGAGGTTGTGTGTGTGTGTGTTTTTTTTGTTTTTTTTTTATTTTACACAGTAGGAAATTGGGCAGACTAGATGGTCCGAATGGTTCTTATCTGCCGTCAAATTCTATGTTTCTATGTTTCTATTGTTTGCTCACAAGTATCTGGCCCACTAGGGTCTGCCTTACAGTATAGCTGTATTGGCTGTTATTGTGCTTTTATCATATTATTTATATAAAATAGCAGTCTGTAACCTCTTTGAGGGGAATATACTCTGCAGAGTCTAACCAGGCATTGGGCATTAGTCTATCAGATCATCACACTGCCCACAGGCCCACTGGGAAAAGGACTGATTTATCCCATTTCACCTGAAGACCTGCAAAGAGGCCAACCCCAGTTATAAGGTCAAGCCACTGAGTCACATAATTTTACACGTAAACTGATGTATCATCAGCTTTCAACAAAACATGCTCCTCAAACTCACCATATCTCAAACCCATGATTCGAGAAGAGGACCTTATTAATATAGCCATTGGCCTTGTACCACTGGTGAACTCAAAAGAAGGAGATTCAACATTTTTTGTGCGGACCCTAGCCCTCGGAGAAGCATATAAGATCATAACACACCTTATAAAATATGGCCCCTCAAGAGAGTCAGATGCCACCACTCTAGTTCCACTATTACTGTGGGAAATCTGCAATTTAGTATGAAGGCATCTGGTATTAACATCTGTATCCTTTACTGGCTTAAAACCTGACTGATCTGGATGGATCAAGTTGTGAATAACTCCATTAAGAGTCTCAGATAAAAAATTTCTGTCTGTACTCAAGAGGGAGATAGTCCTATACGAATCACATAAACTTAAATTCTTCCCAATTTATTAATAAGCACAATAAGAGCTTGTTAAAAGAAGCCAGGAGATCTCCCAACTCAAAGGCATACAAATATGTTTTATAGAGAAAATGGTCCATATTCTTGAAACTCACATGCTACTAAGGTAAACCATCCACCCCAAGAGCCTTCCACAGAGGGATGGATGGCATAGCATCCAATACCTCTTGCAAATCAAGGGGGTGATTAAATAATTACCGATCTGCCTATGTAAGGACAGGGAAATCAACATCCAGAAGGTAGCTCTGAAGGTCCAATGTAGAATATAACACCTTCAATTAATCCTGAGTCTGAATATAGTGAACAAAGGCATCAATAAAACTCCCAGGATTGCTGTGAACCACCCCCTCAACTTTCAGTATCCAAGAAATATTAAAGGGAGGGAGCCTCTGGCCTGGCCAAAAGAGCCAGCAAGTGGCCACTTCTATCACCCTGCTTGAATATTCTTTGCCTGGAGTGAAACAGAGCAGAACTATTAATATTAGCTAGAAGAAGAGCAAAAGAATGCAGGGCCTGTGCACAATCAGAATAAGTAACTGTCTCTATCCTGACAGACCTGACATCCAGCTCACCAGCTTGAATCTCTGCATCCCTCAATTTTGCAACAACTGCCCTTCTATAGCCAACAATGTTAGAAATAAGACACCTGGGCCACAGCTTTAAAGGCATCCTATTGTACACAAGGATTTGCACTCCGCTCATTACATGTCTAATAGTGATGATGATACAGATTCCAATATTTCTGGGAAACATCACAGCAGCATAAGATCAAGCTGCCAAAACTTAATATTGTTAGAAGAAAGAAATAGAAGATCCATCTTCAATGGGGCATGGTCAGATCAGCCTTGGGGAAAAAAACTCCAGTTGCTGAACTAAAGTAAGATGGGGGGAGGCAAAGTTAGTTCTAGATAGGGATCTATAGGTATTAGAGTAGTGGTTCTCAATCGAACAGAAATTTGTATGCACTATATGTTTATTTTGGTTATGCCGATAAGAAACCTAAAATTAACTATATCCTATATAATAATTTGCTAGGATGTTTGTCAGAAGCCGTCCTGCGCAGTAGAGACTGAGCTCACTGCAGTCATGTACAGTACAGACTGCCCGAACTCGCCACAGCTGATATGGAGCAGGGCGCTCCAAATTCAGACTGGAGTCCTCTCTGCACACCTTCCTGGGACCATGTTAAGGCTGCTGGGTGGCACTGTGGCCCATGTACATGGGCTTTTAAACTAGTATTTATATATTTGATCCCTTCATTACTCCTAGATAATTGATCTATTAGATGTTAGGGGTGCCCTGAAAATTCCAGACCAGTGCACTAAAGTTATAGTAAAGTTGTCTAGCATCAGGGTCTTCCATCTCCACAACTCAGTGAGACTACACACACATTAGACCAGGAAGATAGCTGCTGATTATCACCTCTGTCATAGTTCATTCAACCAACAATAGCTCAAGGTCTGAATTAAAATCTCCCATAAAGAGGAGGGGAATCAACCCATGCTCACTCACCTTCAATTGAAGGCTATCCAACAGAGCTTGAACAAAAATTGTAGGAAATAAACATTAACTATCATCACTGTGTTAAATAATAGGGCCATGGAAGTCCATATGGACATGAGTAGTTTCATATACCAGGGAACAATTTATCAAAATAGATACTCTCCTTGAGTAATTAAAATATAATTAAATACTTTAGCAACCCATTGCTTTTTAACCCTTTGAGTGCTGGGGAGGTTTTCAACACATTCAGCTGCAATGCACTGGATGCAAAGCACTGTTTATTGTAGTAGGAAGGGAGTACTGTTTGAGATTCGTAAACATCAAATTTGTTTACATTTGGAATTCAAACCCCTGACATTCAAGGAATTAATTCTAATGCTATCATCTCACTAAACCATCTTATGTCAATGAGCAGTGTGGGCAAGCATGGGCCAAGACCCATTCCCAAAGCAAAAGACATATTTTCATCTGAAACCCCCCTCTTCCAGAGAGAGAAGAAAGGGGGGGTGAGGGAAAAGGGAAAAAAGTAGCCAAGAGAAAACATTAAACAACCCCAAAACTCCACAAAGAACAGACCTATAACCCTTAACTAACAGCTATAGAGATCAATGCAAAACCAAAACAAGTCCATGAATGACAGTCATTCCTGAGGATGAGGACAATATGAAACAATCCATCTGGATACTGTACTCAGAATATTTTTTACCAATATCAGTAATCTTTAGCTTTTGCAGGATAGCGCATAAGATAAGAGAAGTGGAGATATGTTTGCTGTTTTTGAAAGGGATAGTAATGGTTCACAAACAAAGCAGCCCCAATTAATTTTCATAGTATTTGGGCCATGGAGAGTGTTATTTCAATACTGTCAGAGTTGTAGTTCAAGAGTAATTGAATGATAAAGTATCCCCCTTCTCACCCATTTTACTGTTGTAACGCTGCTTAGCTCAGAACAACAAGATGGTGTCCAGGTGGATCGTAGAGAGGGACAATCTTCAATTAGCATAAGGGAAAAACCTGTCAAGGTGCAGGGTTTTCATTGTTCTCACAGTAAGCAGATTGTCCTTGCTGTGTGCTGTCTGGTCACATCTGAGGAGAGGTGAGCGGTGGCTAAAAGGGGCAGAAGGGGTAAACTTTATCATTCAGTTACGACAGTATTGAAATAACACTCTCTATGGCTCAAATACTATGAAGAGTAATTGGAGCTGCTGTTTTTGTGAAACACTACTATCCCTTTAACAACAGTGAATGAAGGACACTGTAGTTGCATATCTATCAAAACACTGGAGTATAAAGTGATCCTTGCATTTTCAAAGTATCACAATGCTGTCTAGCAAGTGCAAGAACGTTATCACTGTCTCTAAACTTCAACAAGCAAGCAAAGAACTGTCTAGGCAAAGCTACAGGTGAACGGATTGAGCAGGAATCCTGTAGGCTCTTTCCACAAGCAGATGAAAAGAGAAGCTCTCTGCTCAAAAGTTATCCGTCAGCCAGTGCTCAAGAAACAGTCCCTGGTGGTGACCTTAAAGGGGAACTACCACCCCGCAATAACTTAAGCTTGATTGATTGTTCATCTGGAGACTAGCTGCTTAGTAGCGCTAGTCGCCAGAAATATTACCCGGTTCTGCAGATATCGGCGTTTTACCGATGGTGACAGGAGTCACGAGACGTCCGTGCACCTGCTCTGTCAGTCCCTTTCGGAGCCAAGTGGCTCCGAAAGGGACTGACAGAGCAGGCGCACGGACGTCACTGTGACGAGACGTCCTTGCTTCCTGCTCCTGTCACCATCGGTAAAACGCCGATATCTGCAGAACCGGGTAATATTTCTGGCGACTAGCGCTGCTAAGCAGCTAGTCGCCAGATGAACAATCAATCAAGCTTAAGTTATTGCGGGGTGGTAGTTCCCCTTTAAGCCTTCTCTGGAGAGCCTATAATGCATATGCTGTTGCCCCTCAGATGATTCTCAAAGTCATCAAATTTTTCCTTACCCTGATAAGTGTTAGCACAATGATTTAACCTCTTGTCATCTGGTTCAGTGAGTAGACAAGATGGAGAAGTGGTAAGCAGGGTTCTTCTTGTTTCAGAATAAAGGAGAACAGGTATATAGGTTTGATAAAAACTCTACTCTGCCCTATTGGCAGACTATTACAGCTTATATTGGTACTACACCCTATAAACATAAAGCATTATGGGAAAAACTTGGTTCTATGCCCTAAAAGCATAACGCATTATGGGAAAAAATATCAAACGGAGGTAGCATGTACATTTTGTAGTCCAATAACAGTATGACATTTTTCACCTACTTACTGTAAGACAGCAGCACCCTGCCACCTTCCTACGATCTTAATCTACCAAGGTTAGATTTTGCATAAGAGACTAGAGAGACCTTGCTATTTGCAGCGAGACAGAAATAAAAGGCAGGGGGAAGAGGGGTTTGGCAATGACCACTGCAAGATAGCAGAGCTCACAAAATATTTCATCCTGGTTGTCTATAAAAAAGTAACCCTTTTTTGTCTCTACCAATAGCTAACATCTTCTTGTCTTCTACCAATATTTAACCCCTTCTTATCTCTATCATAAGCATTGATTCAGCCCTTGAACTGCCTCTTGTAGAGGAATACACATTCTCCAAGTTACTGACCCTAATCTGCACCTCAGTAGTAGGATCTCCCAGATTTTTATATTGTGTTTGATATCAATTTTGAATGGAAGGCTGGTTGTAGGTTAATTCTGCAGAAATACCTTCACATGGACCAGGCTGAGGGGAGGTACCAGGGTCTACCACCAGATTCAGACAGGAGGATTCAGGAGAGTGGCAAGTCTGATGCATAAACATTTGAAGTCTATAATCGACCTCCTGCTATTTTCTTACTTTGAATTTCCCCCATTATAGAGGATGAATAGGTGAGAGTGATATAGCACACAATAGTAAATAATGATGAAAAAGTCCAGAGATGGATCTTCAATTGCTGTAGGACATTACACATCAAACACTATAGATATGCACAAAAAAGTACAATTAGCTCAAGAAAAAAGGTACACAAACTTCCACATCCAAATAGGGCAAAAATCCTAACCTTAAAATCCGAGGTCAAAAATAAATAAATAAAATGCAATGAAAGAAGCAAAATGCCAGTAAAGCCACAACTCCTCACACACCTGAATATTCCTCAAATGACATAGTAATCAACCTCCGGACCCACTCCATTCACACAGGAACCAAAACCAAAACATCATCCAGTGGCCACCATCTTGTATGAACATCCATAATGGAAATCCAGCTCACAATGTTGCAGCACAGGTCACTACCCAACAACGTGGCATGTCATCTCAGTTGATCTTAACAATATTCACATCTGCTTGTTCAGAAAGGCAAGGAGAGCAATGATTCACACAAGTAGTGAGAATAAAAATAATTATCTTTTGGACATAAAGCCCAAAGTGTGCTTAGAGTGAAAAGAAAATCTGTACATAGAAGAAAGAAGTAATATAAAAAACAAAAAGAGAATTAATAAAAGGAGCATTCTATTCATGCTGATAAAGGACAAATTGAGATATAAATTAGTCTGTGTGGGCAGATCTCAATTATACCACCAGGATTTTTGCCAAGCTGTAAAGTTTATCGTCTGTGAAGACTTGAATGAAGACAAAATTATTGAACTTACTTTTATTGACCTTTGCATCTGAAGATATATAAATACAAGGTAATATAGCATTATTGTCTATATATTGCTTTTGAAACTGCTTATTGCAATCTGATTGATGAATGAAAAGTTAATACAATTAAGTAAACCATAGTGATTGCTTGTATTCTTGGAAATAAAGACCAGGTTTACTTTTTTTAAAATATGTCACATCAAGCACAAATGTATATGTCAAGATAATTTTTTGTTAAACAAACAGCTATATTACTTGAGAAATTCCTTAATTTTGAATACTTTGCTAATATTTATACTGTATCACCAGTAAGGAGGAAATAAAGAGCTATTTAAATTATACCAGGTAATGTGCTGTCTGTAACATTAAACTGATTACATTTCTACTGCAATGAGTCTCATTGGTAGTAGATTAAATGGATATAAAGGTTGTTGTCTGGGCAGACCGGCTGTTGGCTGTGAAGATATTTAATACTGCATTTTCAGATGTGAAATGCTTCATGACATGTATAGGGTACAACAAACATTAATAATATCATTAATGGACAAAAATGAAAGGGACAGGATCATCTAAATCCAACAGTTCAGATTGCCATGCGAGCCATTGCCACATGAGGTTACCATGATGTCAGAATTGTGCAATGGTCTTGTTAGTTACCAAGGGTTTGAGAACACCCAAATCAGCTCTGAGTTGGTCTCTCAAATAGATTATAAACAGGTATATTGTTTCTTTTCAGTGGTAGAAGACTGAGCAAATCATGGGTTTGAGAATACCAAAACCAGATCAGAGTCGATTTATCAAAGAGCTTATAAACAGGCATACTGCTTCTTCTCAGTGGTGTAAGACTGAGTCTTTTTCCTTTAAGTTACAGCTAATTTGTTATCTATATCATCATCATTGTGCTTATAGGCTTTGTTACAGTCTGAAAAAGTAAAATGTTACTTTTCCCCTTAGGAGGATTTATAGAACATTGGCACTACTTTTCAGCGGGGTGTCACTGCTGTTACTGTCTAAAACTGCAGTGGTGCCACTATTGATATATCCAGATCTATTATGGCAACAACACTAGAACATTGTCTTTAATGTTAAAAGGCTTACTACTACTGGTGGAAGTTATAATATCACTTTTACAAAGAACCATCAACAAGAGCCATCAACATTCATTGCACAAGATGCAGCCCAGAGATCATATTTTTAGTAAGACTTTACTACCCCCCAACACATCCATGCACACCTACTCCTAATCCTTTCTCTTTACGCCTGCCATAATTAATATGATTATATTTAGGGGGAATGTAAGGGTTAACCAGATGCTGACACATCTTCCAGCTCTGTCTAGGGGTATGTTATCTGCAGTATTCCTCTTCAGTACTCTTAAAGTGTATTACCTTGCAGAAGGTATTCCTTACCCAAAAATCACAGAACGTTTCTACTTTTCTTATAAAAATAAAGATTTACTTACTGTGAGTGAGATAGTCTTACAACAGGCACACAGCAGAAGATGTAACAAGAAAATGTAACCAAAAGATGTAACCCAAAGATGTAACAACTGGTTTAGCTAGACGATGCCTTCTTATAGCCAGATTCTCGACATCTGATTTGTATATCCTTGCCCAGCCCAGCTTCCCACCCCCAGGCCTGACCAAACAAAGACCATAATAGATCCTGTTTGTTCAGGCTCAACTGGGGCTATATGTTTTACGATTGATGGGGCTGTTAGTTTACATACAAATAAAGATGCCTTTGACCTTAGGCCATCATCCAGCAATCTTCCTGAAGGTTTTACTTTATGGTATGTAAATACCATCTGTTAAACAAATCCTTGCCTGGACAGCTGATATTAGCATGACAAACAAAGAATGAAGGAAAATACTGGCCTGTCCTCAGAGGTCAGCCTGACCTGGAAGAGCCATCCCTTTTCTGATTGCAGCAATATCAACTATGTACTGTACATCTATCAAATCATTACATAATTATAAAGTCACATGTCCACAACCCCTACCAAGTTTGTTGGATATAATGATAAAACAGCTGATTTTCACTGTAAAGTACATGACAGAGCTTCAGTACATCTGCAGTATGATATTAGTTGCATAGACAGAAGCAGCATCAATATTTTTTCTTGTCTTACTTAGTATTGTTGTCTTGACTGTTATCTGTTTAAAAAAATTGTATGATGTATGCCTCTGTCTGTGTATCTGTCATTCACTGTCTTAGTCTCAGCAAGCAAACCTTACCTACCAATCAGTTATAACTATTTGTCCATTTCACTGTCAATGTCTCTGTCAATAAATCACACCCACACTCCCTGCGTTCCACCTGTCCAGAGAGCAACCGGATAGTACTAGACTAGTAACATTACTAATTAAATCCAGCAACTCCAGCTTCACATCTTTTACCTGTCTCATCCTTTTCCTTATGCATGCTCCATAGGATGCCATGAACAGATTATGTGCCAATATGTACTAAAATTACTATACATAAGTACAGGCATATGCGCTCATTTAGCATGCTTACATAGGGTTGCATATTAAGCACTGAACTCCCCATTTGTAATCTTCCTTTCTGATGTTAATTTAATTCTGATATATGCTTCTATGCTGACCTTTCATTATTGTTTTAGCCTT
The DNA here is from genome assembly GCA_037306005.1 of Rhinophrynus dorsalis. NCBI lineage: Eukaryota > Metazoa > Chordata > Amphibia > Anura > Rhinophrynidae > Rhinophrynus > Rhinophrynus dorsalis. The sequence continues at coordinate 400,349,958 of CM074718.1, forward strand.
TTGTCTTTTTCCCATTCTCTATTTTTATGATCATGGACCATGTTTTTCTTCTGATATATTGCTTCCTTCTGTTTCTCATTTTGTATATCTTTGCATCAACAAATTGTACAGTGAATGTATTACAAACCAGCATAAAGTCTGTTTATTACAAATGTTGGTAGTTTTAGTTGGATTTTTCCATAGGAGTATCTACACTGCCAAGAAAGGCTAGGTATGAGATCCCAGTGAACAAGCACAGACTTTAGTTGTGAATAACGATTAAAAGATTCTCAGTAAAAAGAAAGTGTTGCTGATGCTGAATCAGTGACAGTCACAGTCAATTATACATTTATAGCAAAACCATCTTTGTTTCTTACTACTGATGTTTTTTTAGCTAAACAATAAAAAAGCCTTACTGTGCTGAGTTCAGCAACATAACTCTATACTGAAGAAAAAACAAACAAAAGGGGAAAAAATCACACAAACTGATGTTGCACATTTCTTCACTGCCTTAGAGAAGAAAATGGAAATGCTCTAGTTTATATGCCATTAGTATGGGAAATTTCAGCCGACACTGGTCTATGTGGTTAGGAGAGCACTGTAATTGAATAATTTATATAGAAGTTGCAGACTGGCTCAAACATGAAATTCAAGTAATGTTTAAATACATATTTATCATTGTGCTCACCTAAGGTGTAATGTTTCCTTTCTGTGGCAGATAATACATTTCTCAGAAAAAAAACATATTTTTCATTGCATGCGTTTTATTTTTTCATTTAATAATTTGGGGTCATCTAGGGATTGGCAAAATATTTCACCTCAAACTGAACAGGTTCCCAAAGCATATAATGCTGTGTCTGTAAGAGGTAGAGGAGCAACACAATTTTCAGCTAGTTAGTGTAAGAAAATAAAACAAGGTTGGAGTGTAGTTTAGGTAGTCTTGTAGACAGGAAATTTGTTCTCTGTGTTTGGGGAATCTGAGGGCACTCTAAACAGAGTGTGTGAAGGAGAAAAGAGGTTTATCCCAAATACCCCAAAATCTTGGTTGACTGAGACAGACAGCTGTGATCCAAGTTTCTTCCTAATCTGGCTGTTATCTCTGTGTTAGGGGAGTCTGAGAGTGTGAAAATGGAACAAATACCCAAAAATATTGTGTGACAGAGAAGAGACAGGCAGCTGTGATCCAAGTTCCTTCCAGCTGAGTGTTCTCTGTGTTAGAGAAGTTTGGTTGTTTGTAAAGGCAGCAAAGGAAATGTACCCTGAATACTTAAAAATGTGTAACCGAGAAGACACAGAAATCTGTGATCCATGTTCTATTCTGCGAGCTATTCTGTGCTAGGGAAGAGTGGCGGAAGAAGCAGTTGCACATGGAGAGTGTTTTTTTTTCTGACTCTGATATGGACATTTAAGAAAATTATAAAATAATTTGATAGGTGACAGGGACCGTGACTTGAGCTGTGACTGAGGCAGATATATACTCAAAGAGATAGAAAAGGGGAGACATTACACACAGCCAGTTCTGTTGCGTTTTTTCACTGTTCAAAAATGTCCAGCAAATACACTGTGGGCAGGGGTAGGGTGAAAGGAGTAGTAGTAGTGCAGGCACGTGTTAGTAAAATGGTAGTTCAAAAACTGACTGCAGCCATGGTTGTTGCAGCATATGCAATAATTGATAATAATCCTTCTCCTCCTAAGAAGTCTATTTGTTAAAATCACATAAAGTGTTCCACCACCACTAGTATTATTAATAAACCATGAAAGAACACTGACGATGACAACTAGTGTCAGTCTAATGTTGATGGAATAAAGGAGGCAGATGTAGCAGTTCAATCACCTTCTGTTCCTAACAGTGAGAGTAAAAATGCCAGTCCTTAAATTAGTGAAGAATGTGCTGAACATCCCTGTAAGGGGAAAAGTAAAAATAAATTATTTTGAACTTCAAAATGCCTACAGGAATATAAAAGTATTGGTGAAGCAGTGGCTTACGATGCTGAGAGTAACCTAATTATTTATGATGATATTGATATTGAATATATCACTCCAGTATCCTCCTCCCCGTCAGATACAGATTATGTTGAGAGTGAGAAATATGATGACATGGCCATAAAATTTGCTAAAAGTCAGTCTCAGTCTTTCACCACTGAAAAAGAGCTCTGTGCCTATTTATAAACTGTTTAAAGGGGTAGTAATGCTTAATATGTAAAAAAAATGTATATTGTAGTGTTTATCCCCCAGAGTAAAAAAAGGGTACTCTCATTGCTGAAAGGTGTTTTATTCAAAAGGTATTACAGCTCAAATTTTAACTTTTTTAGGTGCAATGTCACAGTGGCCTGAAATTTTACAGTGGTGCTATTGCAACACCCTCCTATGGACAGCTCTGGTCTGCAGGCCAGAGCTGTCCATAGGATGGTGTTGCAACAGTATCACTGTACAATTTCAGGCCACTGTTATATTGCACCTAAAAATTCAAATTTGAGCTGTAATAACATTTGAATAAAACACTTTTCAGCAGTGGGAGTACCCTTGTTTTACTCAGGGGGATAAACCCTACAACATATTTTTTTTACATTTTAAGTATTGCTATCTCTTTAAGAAATCAATATGAAAGCCTGATTCTGCCCAAGTAAAGATGCCTAAAAATACACAAGCAACCGTCATTCATCATCAGCATCATCACCGCTTGTACAATTGCAACATCCAGCCCCATTACTAGTAATAGCCCCTCATGAGGAACCTCTAAGTCTAAAAGGTCTACAGTATAGAGATACTTTACTCACAATCCAAGTGGATCATCACTAAGAAGCATGTGAGCAGGGGGAAAGCTGGACCACACATAATCAGTGGTACCTCCTCATTGAGATCCCACCTGAAGCACAACCACAGGTCTGACTGGGAGACACACAATCAGCATGTCAGATATGCCACAACTAGCAGCAACATTATGTGCCAGGAAGTGTGCCAGGATTTCATTTCTTTGAAATAACACATATGACACCTGTTGCAGAGAAGTAAGACTCAGTGTTTGTTATCAGAGATGACCAGAGCCTTAGGCTGCCCACACATGCTCCCACCACCCCAACCACCTCCTCAAACAATGTTATAAAAGGAATGCAGTTAAACATTAAGTCTGCCATGTATTGATAACCCACACTTTCTGATTTCTTGGGAAGAAGTCAAAAACTTCACAAAATAATTCCAAAGTATGCCTGTGGAATGTCAAAGTTGCCAAAATGTTGGCAGTTGACATGATGTCTTATTCATTTGTAGAAAACAGATGTTTTAAAGAAGTAATATCAAGTCTTGCACCCTGCTGGTATATGAGAAATCTTAAGCTGTTATTCAAGGATGGCTGTGCTAGAATTCCACAAACAGGATGTTAGTGTGGTGGATAAAGAGCTGGAAACCTCATCTTGAAAAAAATTTGCTTGACAACAGGTATGTGGACAGATGGGCAGAATACAGACTATACGACTGTTATGGCTCATGGAGTTTACCTCCCACCAGTGGGCAGCATCAGGTCACAGCCAGCAATCTTACCCCTGGTTCTGTCATTAATATTAAAAAACAGCAGCAGGATAGCCCATACCATCAACACTCCACTATGTGCATGCAGTGTTTTGAGAGACAATCCCACAAAGCCACAGATGTTTTACATAAAATAGAGCAGGTGCTAAATTAATAGCTTGTACCTCACTCCTTAAAAGATGATTTTGTTTCTGCTGATAATTGTTCCAACATTATTGTAGCCTTTAGAATATGGTATATGGTACAAGCACCCTGTTTTGCCCATGTCCTAAATTCAGTTGGAGACTAGTAGAGTAAATCGATACCTTTATTAGCTGTGTAGCTCTAGGATGCAAGCTTTGAAGATAGCTTAGGTCTCTTCTTCAGGCATATTTAGAATGATGTTTGAATACAAAATACATGACACGTTACATACTTATGCAAATTGGTTTTACATTTAAATTCCACTGGAAGTGAATTCTTTATCACCATTGTCATGTATAAATCATTCCCCAGCCTCCAGTCGAGGCATCACTTTGTAGATGGCACAAGATTTGTTATCCTTCTGCACCAGTAAATGATTGTGCAAAAAGGCAGCTTAAGATGGCTAAGTCTTTAGATTTTATGGGTAGTCATCTTTTTATCTAAATTTATCTGTAGAATCTGAAACCTTCAGAAAGATGTTGAATATCACCCACAAAATCTATGCCCATTTTAGCCACTCCTACAGTGCTTGAAATGCATTATATTCCATATAAGAGCGTAACAACCTACACCATCACCAGCTGAAAATGGAGGTCCCTAGCTGGTGGACGCAATGTACATGCTAGTGCAGAATAAGACCTTTAGTGAGTACACAATGCAAAACTGCAAGGCTTTGGAGGGGCCATTTTTGTTACCTGGGTAATGGCAACTAATGTGTGACCTATGTGAGTTGCTGAAACCTTTTGAAGAGGCTACTTTTCTAGTTAGTCATGTAAGGGCCAGGGCCGGATTTACATCTCAGGAGCCTGTAGGCACAGATATCTGAAGCGCCCACCCCCCCGGCCATCTCCACAATGCTCCAAATCTCCATATTGCCCTCACATTGCCTCCCAACACCTTCACATTGCACCCCATCAGCCCCACATTGCACCCCATCAGCTCCACATTGCCCTCATATTGCCCCATCATCTCAACATTGCCCCATTCAACTCCATATTGCCCCCATCAGCTCCACATTGACCCCATCAGCTCCACATTGCCCTCATATTGCCCCATCATCTCAACATTGCCCTCACATTGCCCCCCATCAGCTGCACATTGACCCCATCAGCTCCACATTGCCCTCATATTGCCCTATCATCTCAACATTTCCCCATTCAACTCCATATTGCCCTCATATTGCCCCCATCAGCTCCACGTTGACCCCATCAGCTCCACATTGCCCTCACAATGCCCCCCTTCGGCTCCAACTTGCCCCCACCATCTCCATGTTGCCCTCACATTGCCTCCTTCCCATTGTCTGTTTCCTACCTCCCTGGCAGATCTGTCGTCTGTGCCTCCTTTGGCACAGTCCTGTAGTTGCTGAAGCTCCCACACGGTCTCCTATTCTGGAATGCAGAATGTCATCTCCCAGAGCTCTGCATTCCTACAGAGCGGACGAGGGAGCTCAACACTTACAGGTTTGTGTTAAAGGAGGCACAGACGACAGATCTGCCAGGGAGGTAGGAAACAGACAACGGGGAGGTGTAATGTGAGGGCAACATGGAGTGGGCACCAGCGCATCCAGCGAGGTGGCTATTTTTTTTTTTTTTTTTTTTTAAAGAATTAAAAAAAAAATTCCATTGGCAGGCTCCCCTCGGTGGCGTGCGCCTGTAGGCAGGTGCCTACTTTGCCTTATGGCAAATCCGGCCCTGGTAAGGGCCGGAATTAGTGATATTCTTCAACTTGTATATGTACTGCTTGAAAAACTGAGAAGCATACCTGACAAAACTTACCACAATGATAATACGGACGTGAACCAGCTAGTGAATTTGCTTTGAGAGGATCCTCTCATAGTGTCCATTGAAAGAAATGAGGAATTGCTACTTTACTGGACCCCCTCGTTAAACATGACATTTGTGAATTTCTGCATAGGTATTATCAGCAGCATCTCTCTGAGGAGTTGGATTCTGTTGAATATAAATATGTGTTGATAGAGTGGAGGGTTGTATTCTGGAAAACCAGAGAGCATAGTAAAGAGTTTAAGCCATCATCAGCAGTAATAACATCATCAAGACCATAACATAATGCTTCAGAACACTTCATCATCATTACAGAACATAATTAATGTGACGCAAAAGGCGGAAATGTAACGTGTTTGGTGGTGATGGTGGTGGCATATCTCTCCCAGAGTATGTGGTGGTAACTGAAACACACGAACACCATCTAGCATCTAGGACTGGTTCCACTGCATGTGAGATGATTGGAGCATACTTGCAGGATAGCTACATTCTAAGCCAAAAGATGACCCCATTGACCATTGGCAAACAAAACAGTGTGTGTTGCCAGCACTGAAGCATACTGCCATGAAAAGCCTGGAGATGATGTGGAAGCCCTTGTGAGAGGCCTGAGACTGTGATATTAAAATGAGAATTATCCCATCCCCACATGATCATATGGGTGGTTTACCCAGTGATAAAGAACATTCCATACTTATATAGACAGTGCTGTTTGCAAAAGTGGATTTTCATAAAAGCTGAGTTATAAAGAGAGACTGTGCTGGAACATGAACTTCTACTACCATTATATGTGAGTGGGCATTCTTCTGAGCACTAAAATACAAAAATCTGTGAAAATTCTCACCCACCCCTTTTCTGAGAAGTGGAGCCAGGAGAACAGTATTGAGCCCTTTATTTAATTCTACATCTCAATTAATCTCTCTGGCTGATCTTCTATGTTGAAATTATATCCTCAGCTGATCTACATATGCCTAAATATGTTTCCAATTGAGATGTTTAAGAACCTCTCTGAGACCCTATGTTGGAAGCGTGGTAACAAAATTTATGGTCCTGTCAATATCCTGTCAGTTATCTTTCTAACAGTAATCTCTGATCATTCAATACTTAGCAACACATCCACACTATAGGGATACTTGTTATTATAGGCAAGACATCTGGAGATTATAAAGCCAAGCTCAGTAAGTTTGCCAGGAGACAGATGGCAGATGAGGAGATGGAAGCAGTTATGGAATGGCCATCTACATCTGCATCCCCTGTTCATCTCCTGTTCAGGAGGCTAACACACACCCTACAGAAAATATGGCAGCAATTACTAACTGCCATGATGTCCTAGCTACTCAAAAAGATTATGTACAAATAGAGTTAAAGCTCCCTATATCAGATCAGCAAGCCATGAGAGAAAAAATTGTGAACACACAGAGCAGGGTATCTGCTATTGAAGATGCACTATCACCTGTAAATAATCATTAGAATCGGTGAACGAACAGGTAAAAGCTCTGCAGAGGAAGGTTGGTGACTTGGAGTATAGATCGAGAAGATGCAATGTCTACATTCTGGGTCTCCCTGAGTGGTGAGAGGGCTGTAGACCAGGAACCTCCCTCAAGACTTTGGTATGTATGTACAGTATGTATATCTGTATATTTTTATTCATATAGCATTAACAGGTGTACGTAGCACTTTTACATTTAGTAAAGTCAGGGAGAAGTTGAGGATGGATGTACTGTCAAGTAGTTTAGTGACCGAGAAAGCTCACCATGTGCCTCCAGTTCAACAGCAATCTGGAGCGCCAGCAAGACCAATGATCGCAAAGCTTCTAAATAATCATGACAGACATGCCCTTCTGCATCTGGCCCATTTAAAAAGTCTAATTAAGTATGAGAACCAACATTTGTCCATCCACCTACTTTTGTCTGCAGAAGTTCAGCACCAGGGGTGTGAATGTCAAGATATCAAATTTAAGCTTCAGAATGTCAGAGTACTTGTCCTATGTGTGTAACTTATAATTGAAATGGAAACTTTTGAAGCCATTTTGCCCCAGTTCAGGATATTGGGCTGCTGTTACTTTTCTTTTTCTTCCTAGAAGTGAAAATCTTTGTGCTGGAGAATGAGAAATTCTTGAACCAGGTGTCTCGTAGATGGATTGTAAAAGACACATACAGACAATTTTGTTATTCTTTCTAAGGGAGGCTTTTTCTAGTTCATTTTATATCTATGTGGGCAGGCATGAACACCTGCCAGTTAAGAATGGTCAGTCTTTTTAGTGAGCTGTTATCAAAAAAGGGAGGTTTTTCGCATGCATTCCTTTCCGGCTAGTCCAAGTTTGTTTGTTTTTTAGGCATAGAGGCCCAATTATTATTTATTGGATTAATTTTTGAGCAGTCTCTTAGTGCCATCTAGTCGTTAGAAACTTGTTTTTTAAAAATTTGGTAATATTAAGAGTTAAGAAAACTTACCATTTTTTTAACCCCTTAAGGACCAGAAGTCCAGGGAAGTTAACTTCCCTTAAGGACCACTTTGATCCTTGTCGACGCTCCTGTACATGCAACCTGTTATGTTTACTGGTGTTCTGAGCGGGGGTCTGAGAGAGACTGTTTCGGTCTTGGAGTGGTCAATTTCAGACTCCATTTTTACTTAGAGTGCTCCTGCAGGAGATCCGTAAGTAAAAAGTAAGTAACGTACAAGGATCGCCCTTAAGGGAAAAAAATGGTGACTGTCCTGGCACATCACACAGTCCTTAAAATGATAGTAATGTTTCACAAAAAAAGCAGCTCTGATTAATCTTCATAGTATGTAACGGAAGCTGAGAAGGGACCGCGTCACCTTCCGCCGTCGTTCCTGGGTCTCTCCTTCTTGACGCAGATAAGCGCCATCAGGTGCACCAGTTGGAGTATGGACGGTCACTGGAAACAGTCACAGGATCACTGGAAGCAGGGAAGCAGGGAAGAGTCCACATCGCCACCTGACAGCATATGAAGTTGGGACGCAGGAAGCTGGCAGCAGGCGGTCGGCGATTCAGGATACTTGGCGCAGATGGGTATCAGAGTGTATACTTTAGACCATAAGCAATACAAGACTCCAGGACTCCTTGTTCACTCCAAAACAGAACTCACTTTATTGTCACAAACCACAGATATTTATATACAGTACAGTACTTTGGATCACATGGGGAAATCTGATACAATAGGGAACATGATTAAATCATAACACATCAGACAAAAGCCAGCAACAGCTGGTCTTAACAGATACAATGACTCAGACAGGGTTACAGTTCAGATACACAGGGGTTTGATTGAACAAAGACTTGAGGGTGTGAACTAATTACCACATGGCAGGGGGTCAACATAGTGAATGGCTGGAGTTGCTATAATCCACATCTTAGGGACAGTGGCCCAAGGTTGGAGCCTTTGATTGACTATTTTGAATGCCCTGCCCCAACTTTGATCAATCACTGGTCTGCCTACCATTTCCCATGTTAAGCTAAGGAAGATATTTGCATACCTGGTAGTTGGTGATTGCACAAACCTTCAAATTGGACAAGTACAATTAAACACATACAATATTTGAAAATACATAAAACCAAACTTAATACACAAACCAATGTTCATAACTATAAGCCTTTGTTCCTGGCAGTAGCTGGCCAGTTCGTATGCCAGAGCCCACAGCTACATCCAAGCAGGGCAACAAGGTCCATAGTTTTTAAGTAAATAGTTTGTGGTCCAGACAAGGGCTCAGTAACGGGTAGGATCCGTTACATAGTATTTGGGCCTTGGAGAGCGTTATTTCAATACTGTCAGAGTTGTAGATCAAGATTAATTGAATGATAAAGTATCCCCGCTCCCACCCCTTTTAATTATGTAACACTGCTCACCTCAGGGCAGAAAGACTGACCAGATGGATCGCAGCAAGGGATAATCTTCAGTGAGCATAAGGAAAAACCTGAAAAAACCTGTCAAGGGGAGCAGAGTTTTCCTTATGCTCACAGTGAGAAGATTGTCCCTTGCTGCAACCTGTCCGGTCAAACAAGATTCCACATCTGAGGGGAGGTGGCGTATGCTAGGTAAAATTGGAGGGAGGGGGATACTTTATCATTCAATTACTCTTGAACTACATCTCTGACAGTATTGAAATAACACTCTCCATGGCCCAAATACTGTGAAGATTAATCGGTGCTGCTTTTTTTGTGAAACATTACTGTCACTTTAAGGGTTTAAGCAATCAGAGTTATCTAAAAACAAAGTTAAAGCCAATATTATAATCAAAGCTAAGACTTCCAGGGGTGGAGTTCTCAGATAGCAGGGTACTGAATTTAAAAAAAATGAATATAAAGAGAGAGAGACAACCCTTATCCTTTTGCCTTTTGGGGAATCGACAAAAGACTTCAAGGAGACCAGATATCCATTTCACACAGATCAGGACACAATCTAAGGACTGGTAAATATATATTGTTATTATTGTTCTTGTAAAATTTCAGAAGATCATATTATCATCCAATTATTTGGTGTAGATGCAGTGAGTTTTCTCTGGACCTGGCCCCTCTAAAGAAAATTCTACTGTAGTTTGCAGATAGTATACTGCGTTATCACTAGCATGATTTTCAAACGTTACACAGGAATAATTTATTTGCCAGATATCAGGTTGTGTGAGATAAGTGTGTCAGCATAAGATCTGTTGAGCAAAAATATAGGTAGGGTTAAATCTGAGACTTTAACTTTGTAAAGTTGATAGATTCCTTTAGCAGAGTAGTTGAATGGTAATGCAGTTTCATATGTTGATTGTTTAAATTGAAGTACTTTGAACAAAGCTGGTTTAGAGCTACATTTGTGAAGCTCTACAGGAGTATATATGTGTATGTGCTATGATATGCAATGTTGGCACATGGCATTTATGGCTATATAATGCAAAGAGTCTTTTGATTCTGATAATTACCTTGATCCTGGTTGTTAACTTCTTATTGGTTGCTCTCCTGAAAGTTCCTCTTTGTTTTTCAATTGATGTGTGATTCCTTTAAGAAATCCTGTGGTTCATGTCAACTATTTATCTAATTGTAAGAGTGAATTTTACTGAGGTTTATTATTGTTTGTCTGTTGGTATAATGAGTCCAATTGGGAGTGAAAATACTACCAGACAAAGAAACATTCACCATATTGGATTTGCATAATTCTATAGTAAATTATTTTACATAATGCATAGCAATCCATAGAATGCTTTAAAAAAATAGGCATGTTAATAGTTTATATTTATCAAGTAGCAAAATACATAGTGAGTGAACAGAAGAAAAATCTAAATCAATCAATATTTGGTGTCACCAACCTATCCTATATAATAATTTGCTAAAAGGTGTGTAACAACGAAGTCATGCGCAGTAGCGACCGCCCGCTCCGCGGCTGATACAAAGCTGGACTCTCCACCATCCAGCTCTGTATCAGCCAAGGCGTGGCCAGTCTCTACTGCACAAGACTGCCCCGCGACCGACTGGAAGTGGCACTGTGGCCCGTATAATGGGCTCTTCAACTAGTATGTAATAATCCAGTGCGCAAGCATATTTAAATAGAAGATAAATTGTTTAAATTCTGTTTATCTAATCTGGATAATTTAGTTTTACAGAAAATGTTCTAATTGCTGCAAGTAATTATTGGTGGTTTAAAGTTTGTTTGGTGATATTCTTGCCAAATGTGGCAGATATCACAAAACAAAGGAGCAACCACCATTAAAATTTAACATAGCTATATACAGTGTGGAGCAGGTATCCATACATACTGCACCAACTGTATTATTAATTCAATAAGACAAAAGGAAAAATGCAATCACACACTCCAAAATGACCCAGGACCTAAAGATATGGTTTCACTGCACTGACTTTGATAACTTTATACTAAATTAATCTTATACACATTATGTGGACGCTAGGAGGAGTGGGTGGAGGGTTAGTTGACTTTCCATATTATTGTTTTCTTATTTCCCTCTTAATGTCTATTTGACAATGTATGAATATGTTGATTTAATATTTTGCGATTGTGGCTGATCACCCTTGATTGTCTTCTTGGGAGCTGAAACTCGTCTAGTGCACATATGTATACTAATGCATTGGTCGAATGCTTGATATTTGCAGTTGAATTTGAAGTAACACAATTTTTAGTTGTTGATGTAGCACTTACTGTTTATATTTCTATGTTTAATATTGTTCTCTTTTATGGGCTGTCCTCTTCTCAATGTCTTCTTTGGTAGACTGTTAGACTCATACTCATGCATTTACCAATGTATTGGTTTAATACATGGCAATTGCAGCTGAATGTGAGATATCTTAAAGGGATAGTAATGTTTCATAATAAAAGCAGCTCTAATTAATCATCATAGTATTTGGACTTTGGAGAGTGTTATTTCAATTCTGTCAGAGTTGTAGTTCCAGAGTAATTCAATGACAAAATGTCCCCCTCCTGCCCCTTTTACTGATGTCACACTGTTCAGCCACAGCAGAAGGGAGGTGCCCAGGTAGACTGCAGAGAGGGACAATCTTCAATTAAGATAAGGGAAAAACCTGAAAAGCTTGTCAAGGGAGGCAGGGATTTCATTGTTTTCATAGGAATAAGAGTGTCCCCTTCTGTTATCTGTCTGGTCTATAGACTGCATTCCACATCTGAGAAGAGATTGCTTACGCTAGGTAAAAGGGGCGGGAGGGGGAAACTTTGCTTGTGAATATCTCCTAAACCATAAAGGTTTGAGAGATACGACTTATAGCATTCTTCATGTTTTTTTAATGCCTACAAAATTAAATAAAGTTAAAACGAAGTATTACTATCCCTTTAAATCCCACTTTTGGCTCTGTGTCTTGCTGTGAAAGTGTGGGGGGCGAGATTGCCCCCATCCCCCTTTTTTTCACAGGAACCATAAACTGTGTTCTGTGTGAGAGGCAGAGAGGTGGGTTGGTCAGTTTTCAATACTATGGTTTATATAGCCATCTATGATTGTTTTGTTGGGGGCTGTCCTCTGCTTGGGGTTCGCCTAGGCAGGCACTCTCATGCTCATATACATAACAATGGATTGGTCTATTGTCTAATATTTGCAGCTGAATTTGAAGTAACACAATTTTTATTTGTTGCTGTCTAACTTACTGTGTACATTTCTATGTTTGATAGACAGGACCATTTCATATATGTTTAGAAATTACCTGGAAATAGATATAGAAAGCAAAATATCAATATTTGCAGATGACACTAAATTATGCAGGGTTATAAATTCAGAACAGGATATTTATTCTCTACAGAGGAATTTACATAAAATGACAAATTGGGTAAACAAATAGAATGTGATGTTTATTGAGGGAAAGTGCAAATTCATGCATTTGGGACAAAAAATCGCAATGCTACTTATGATCCTAATGAAATTAGGGGACTCGTTCCTAGTGAAAGGGAAAGACCTGGGAATCCTTGTGAACTACAAACTTAGAAACAGCAACCAGTGTCAAATAGCAGTAACAAAAGCAAACAAAGTCCTCTCTTGCATAAAAATGCGTATTGAAGCAAGAGTGAATAACATTATTTTGCCATTATACAAATCATTGGTAAGACCTCATCTCGAATATGCAGTGCAGTTTTGGGCACCAGTTCTGAAAAAGGATATTCTAGAACTGGAGAGGGTACAAACAAAGAGCAACAAAATTAATCAAGGGAATGGAATACTTGACGTATGAGGAATGAATAGACAAACTTGATTTATTTACTCTAGAGAAAAAACAAATAAGAGGAAATCTTATCACAATGTACAAGCCTGTGAGGATCTCTTGTGTGAGCTATTCATTCCAAGGCCTGATCAAATAACCAGGAGCCACCCCTTGAGATGGAGGAAAGGAGGTTTCAACTTCAGCAGAAGTAAGATCTGTTAAATTATGGAATTCCTTATCCAAGGAATTGGTTATGGCAAATACAATGGACACTTTTAGGAAAAGATTAGATACATTTCTTTATACTGTGAATTAGTAGGCAAAACAGGAAGGTCTGATAAAGACTAACTTATTTGGCAGCAGGAAAGCTATATAATCTTCATGTCTCTTGGTTATGAAACAAAGTATGAACTTGATGGACTTATGTCTTTTTTTTCAACCTAATTTATTATGTTACTGTAATAGTTTAACCCTTTGAGTGCCAGAGGGGTATGGAATGCATTGCAAATCAATGCATTCCATACCCCTCTGGTACTCAAAGGGTTAAGTGAATCTTCTTGTTCCAGCTGGAGATTTTTCCTCAGTGCAAGTTAGTGATTGAGGTCTAAAATTAAGTTGGGGTTGTGAAGTTTGTTATTTGGGATAGGTTTGGGAAGGAAGTTTTGTGGACGTTTAGACACTCTCACCCCTCTTGGAGGTGCCGCACTGTGGGGGTCTGTGCTTACTTCATTTATACACTGATTTATGGCTTCTAAAATATACTTGTACATTGTGATAAGATCTCTTCTTAGTCATCTTAGAATAAATAAGCCAAGTTTGTCTAGTCGTAAGTTTCTATCCTGGAATTTGACAGGTCTCAGTGATGCTATTAAAAGATCTTTGATTCTAAATAACATTAAAAAAATGTCCCATGTTGCAGGAGACCCACCAGTGTGGCAGTAGACTTATGTTGCTTTAAAAACATTGGGTCAATAGCCACTATCATTTGATATTCTCCATGCATGCTAGAGGGATTTCTCTACTAATTCATAAATCTGTAATATTTGAATTGATTGACATTAAAACAGATGAGAAGAATCGCCTGACTTGTGCATTATATGGGAATCTGATGGTGATTTTGAACATTTATATACCTCAGACATTTGCACAATTTGTTCTGCAGGATGCTCTGTTATATTTCCACTCTACTTGATAACCAAGTGGCTTGTATGGGAGACTTTAATATGGTTCTGGACCCAGACCTTGATAGGGTGGGAGTTGTCTCAGCAAATATCCACACAGTTATAGGCAGGTTAAAGGGAATCATAGAAAACATGGGCCTGTAAATTCCTGGAGAGCTCTTCACCCAGATATCAGAGGGTACTCTTGCCACTACACTATATATTGCACTCTGATACATATAGATTATACAATTGTCTTCAACTCTCATGTCTCTAGGGACTGTCAATTCCTGCCCTAAGTTACCTCTGATCACTCCATATCGTTTCCTTAGAAGGCAGGTCATCTCCCTATCTATGGAAGAATAATCCATTCTTGATAATTCTGCCTCTGATAGCATATCAGCACTGCTAGGACCTAGCCACATATTCTGTGACACAGCCACTGATGATGTTGTTGATGTTGATGTTGTTATTATCTATTATTATACCTAGCAGGTTTTTATACCAGTTATTATCCACTTCATTATAGTCTATAAGCATTTTGTTTGCGCTATCATTTATGCCCTATCAACTCCAGCAGATCTTTACCTGGTAACATTTTATTTTGTAGAATTTTAGATATTGCACATTCTGAACTAGTCACCGGGGAGGGATTCTCTGGATTTCTTTATGGCATTTTTCTCAATTCCATTCACTTTTTGTATTGCCCTCTCTCTTCCTGTTGCCAATGTTCTATAGCTATTGAGGTATGTTTGTTTATCATTGATTTGTATCTAGTTCAGAGGATTATTTTCGGGATGTTTCAGGCCAGGTTTTGTTTCACTGCTTTCACTAACAGCTATCTTGTACATCTGTTGGAGCATTTGTATTCCTCCATATAAGTCCAGTGAGTGCTATAGTTCCTTTATATTTTACTTATTCTTTTTCTCCATTAAGTATGAGTTCTTACCTGATAGCCTTCTACTGTATCTCTTGCAGTCAACTACTAACAATTGTCCTAAATCTATATAGATAGGGGATAGTAACCCCCACTCAATACAGAGCCTGAGACAATGCTGCCTTCCTCTCCAGCTATGCTACATTGCCTTAATATGAAGGCTAGGAGGGAACGACTAGTGGCCCGTTATTTTGGGGAGATAAAAGAACAACAGAGTACAAGTAACCCAACTGGGGATATAAAGAAATATTTCTTTTACTTGGAGAGATTTTGCAAAACTGAAATGTCACAGTGGTGGGAAGTTATAACCTTTCAAAAATATCTTGATAAGAAACGGATCCCTAGGGGGCTATGATTCTTTAAGGAACCAGCTTTTGGTAAAAATGAAGCTGGTTTCTATGGAAAGTAGAATAACATTTTGGATCAATGCTCCTTTGAACTAATGCCTTTAATCATTAATAATGAGGAGCAAAAATTAAACAATACTATGGACAAACTTGAAGCAGTGAAAATTGCCTAGAGGAGTTTAAGGAAAGTACTGAATTTAAAACATTGTATCACCAAACCAATAAAAAGTGTAGAAAAATGTTAAAAATATATTATTGAATGGAAACAAAGGAAACTATCAAGAGATGAGAATGATTACCAATTGGGTCATATTTCTAATTGGAACATAGGAGATAATCAATACAACACACATAAAAACAGGGAAGCAGCCAGATGAGCTGTCAAGGGACCCCTGACCCTGTGATTCCCATTCCCCCAGCATTGTCCCTCTGGGATATTATGCTGAAGAAGGAAGAACTAGTTAGTAGTAGGATCAGCAGCAAACATCAGATAGCTGAGTTTGATGCTACTGCTGCCAGTGTGCCTTCTTCATCTGAGGAAATGTCAAGTGTGACACTAGGGGACTCTGTGACATATTTGTCATCGCCAACCAGTCCTGCTTCCATACAGCAGCGGCAAAAGACTGTGGTGGTGATGAGAGTGAGGGTGATGGTGGAGCAACTGGATGAAGGAACAAATTAGTGTTTTCTTTTTAGCTTTTTACTGTTACCGCTACAACGCAAATAGGCAGCTCAAGCATTCAACAGTCTGTAGTGCAGAAAAGTATATTAAATAGATGACAAAATAGAGCAAATCCTGCACAATGATATAGCAAGTACAATTTGGAGTACTTATCTGCAGTAAGCAATAGGATATCAACCAGGGAAATAAAGTTTCCTCTGGGCTTTCCACCAAACACCCAACGTGGGTCGCCAGCAACTATGGCTTCATCAGGGGTAAAGTGGATGAGTCATGAAGCCACTGAAATAGTGGTCACCACCCAATCACAAGAAGTGACCACTATTTCAGCCACTTCCTGACTGATCTCTTTTCTTCCTCCTCTTTGATTTAAACCTCACCTCTTGTTGCCTTTGGGGAGAGTCAGGTATACAGCAACAGCTGTGCCCGATTTATTTGGTTGGGGTTTGGCTTTAATATGCTTCAAATAAATTTCATGGTGTCTGTGTTTCATATGTGTTATAAGGGCGGTTGTGCCAGGGTGCATTCCTTCCGTTCCCCTTTACACTGATTTATAACAAATTGTACACAATGCCGTCGCTGAAGACAGCACTGTGCATGCACCAAGAGAAAAATAAATCCCACGCCCTGGACTTCAGGGGGGAGGGGAACAGTGCAAAATAATGGCCTCTATCTTCTTTTCCTCCACATTCCCCTCCACTGGCTGGAGCAGAGGATGATGTTGCTGCTTTTGCTGCCTCAGAATCAGCAAAACAACTAGGACCAGGATTATTGCTGCTGGTAAGTGGAACCTGTCCTAGTCCCACATCATTACTGCTGGACCCCATTCCCACTGCGGCCACGGTGGTCTGTGGCACACTAGCCCGCACCTCATCATCCTGCTTGCAACTCAGCAGCAGCAGGAATTAAAGCAGCAAATTCTGCATTCATACTGCTGCTGGTGGTGGTGGTGGTGATGCCCATCCCTATTTGTATCTCAGTTTCCTATTCGTTCTCGGTTTGGGCTAAAAAGGGCATTAATGTCCACACCAGCTGCTCCACTATCAATCTCTTTATCATCGCCACCACCAGTCCCTATTTGTTGTTGCTGCTGCTCTGTTAGAGTTTCACCGGTTTGAGGTGATAACAAATGTAGCAGAGGGTCCACTATTGTCATACTTGCCATCTCTTGAGGTGAAGAAGGCAGACTGGAAACACTAGCAGCAGACCCAGGCTGCTGATCAGTGCTCATGTTTATATTACTGCTGCTAACCTTCTTTAGTAAATCAAATAGAAACAAAAGAGTAGAACTAGAGCACTGATTATGTAAACCACTAAAGTGACCAGTAATTACATCTAGTAGCGATGTTGCCGTGCACCCGTATCTACATTTTGAAAATATAAACAAAAATGAATATAAAGATACTTCCAAGTGCACGTGGAGTGTCATTAAAGATAAAGTGTCTCTTTCATATAGTAAACTCACGGTGAAAGTATTAAAACTTAACCTTTATTAACCAAAACATTTAAAAACATAGTTACTAAAATATACAAAGTGATTTTGAATTATGTCCAGACCCAAGTGTGTACAAAGTCATTGACCAAATGCGTACCAATAGTCAAATCACTTTGTCATTGAGAAGCAGAATATGTTTAAGCCTCTCTTTTATCCTTGGCCTCTGTAATACCGCCAAAGAAAAAAACATAACCAGTATATCAATTATCATCCACAATTCTCCTAAGCTCAAGTGTATAACTAGCTAGTCCCTCGATTATTGACACAGTACGAGAGTAGGTATTAGAGTAAATATCAGTTGGGTGCTGGTAAATCAAAACAACTGCCAATTAAAATATACTATCAAGAGTCGTTCATCTTGCCTCACATCTATTTGTAACAGAGATATCCAGTGATTTCTCTTATAAACTCAAAGTTCATTTCTCTATTATGATTTGTCTCTGTATTAGATTTTAGCTGCAGTCATAACGGCATGGTGACATGCTCTGCATCTAAAACGCTGATGTGCGTTTCACCAGAAGTCTTTCGTAAGGCAAATGAACTACAACTACTGTCTTTTCTAGCTCAAAATATGCTGCTTTCTCTTCCTCTCACAAACACAGAATGGCATACTACGGGAACCTGACACCACTTTTACGCTATGCTTTTGGGAATAGAAGGGAAACTTGCCACATGGTAGGAAGAAATTTGTTCTTCCCATTGATTGCAAAAAGTGACATTTTCCAACTCTTTCTCGTTTGAGGTGAAAAGTGTTACCCTTTTCTATGTTAAGCTCTCATTTAAGCTTAACAAAGACCTAAGGGATCTTGAATGTGGCACTCAAAAGCTATTCATTAAGCCAATAAAGTTATCAGTTTTACTTTGTGTATATATGGCATATATGGTATATAGGCATTGTGATGACAGGTGAGACAGAAAAGTGTATGGATCATAGACGTTTAATTTGTAGGGCAGATGTATCCCTAGTTTTGTCTATCCTTAATTCAGTTAACATTTGGTTACCATTTTGCCCACCCCCATCCTGGAATTCCAACTAACAAGTTGCTAATGTCATATCAGGTGTGGCTTAGGAGAGGCAGGTTTGTTTAGTAGAGTAAAGGTTGGAACTTTGATTCTCTTTGTTCAGATTTTCCAAGGGGAGAGAAAGTGTTTAGGGGCTGCTGTGAGGGACATTACCAGTCTAATGCTTATCCCTTAATTTAAAACCCCTTTTGGGTTTTGCCATGGTGTATATATTTTTTATTACTATAGTAAATATGTATATAAAATATATTTGTCTAATGCTTTGGTATAGCTGTTAAAAGTTCCTTTATCCAGTTAAGAGACTTACTGCTAAAAGAGCCTCTTAGAGGTTATGTTGAGTGGCGAGACATTAGTTGTGATGGGAAGTCACAGGTAGCAGAGTGGAAGAGAGACCAAAAAGAGCTGAACTTTTGATGCAAGCGGTAGCCAGTTATTCTCTGGATGTGGATATGAAAGGAGAAAATAGAGTTTACATTTTTTTAAAAATGTAATGATGTAACAGATATTCCAAATTCTTACCTGAGCTAGCTAAGTCTCTACGGAGATTGACCGAGTGACAAATATTTTGTGTCATATATATATATATCTACATCATTAATTCAAGAAAAAGAAACAGGTGCAAATACACATACTGTTGCTGATTCTGCAGCTAACAGGTCTATCATCAACCTGCACTGTACTGGAAAAAATAACACTGCAGTCATTTGGGGAGCTAGAGAAAGCTTTGTTCTTGAAATACTAATACTAGATACATGTAGTGGCAGGCACGTAAAGAGGGTGGGCTGGAGTTGCTTGTGGTTGCAGGGAATGTGGGTGTCATTTCATTGTATGTTTAAAAAGAAACAACAACAGGCTAAAGATCCTTTAGCTGTGACTGACACTGACAGTGATGGATACTAGAGACAGTGTCATGCATCATACAGAGACATTCAACATCTCTCCAATATCTAGAGATAGAGACATGCAACATCTATTATTAAACTAACAGCTCTGTTGTGTACTTACCTGTAAAAATCAACAGTATTATAATTATGTTTAGTACACCAAACATGTTAGGGGAAGGGAAAATAGTAGGAGTGCATGGATATTTTCATCTTTGTGTTGGAGAGAACTTTAAGGCATCTGTCGAAGTAGGACCAAAGTCTGAATTATGGCATTTTTCATGTTAGTATGTATATATATATATATATATATATATATATATATATATATATTAAAAAATATGTTTTAGAAAGGCTAACGTATGCCATGATGATAACTTGTTTACTGAAAAAGACCTGTATAGCAATAAACTATGAATATTTTGGTATATATGTTATACTCACAACTTTAAGAGGGCAATTGCTTTTAAACCAGTTGAAACTAACAGCTTGATTGTTTCTTTTTTCTGGGAGGTGCTTATAAGAAATAGGTAGCCAAAATTAATTATAAAAGTTCTTCTTTCAGTTATTTACAATTATGGAAGACTCCTTTGCTAAATATGGCAATTGTTACAAGTCACAGCCATGAACAGTTTATCAACTAAGCATAGGCATAAGAAAATTAACATTTTAAGGTGTACCCAATGTTTTTATACTACCATCATAATTTAAAAACAGTTTGCTGTTATTCATATGATGCTTGCATTATTAAGCAGAACAAATAACAATCAGATTACATTAATCTGCCATATAATGAATCATTAACTACCATAATATAATATTAAATAACACTTTTAGGTATGTATAATTTGAGATAATTGGCAAATCAGTACAATTAAAAGTAAAACATCAACATTTAAATCTCAAATAGTTTAACTATATTCCAAACTAAAAATAGTTTTTGTTAGAAATATAGGGGTCACTATTCCAATATAGAATTTGCATAAAAAATATTACTAGATCTGGCTGCTCCTGTCTCACTCTCTGCCCCTTGTACTTCTATGACTTATTCATCAGGGAAGCCCCCTAAGATTCCATTGCCAGAAAAGTATTCTGGATCTCCGGCTGAGTGTAGAGGGTTCCTTAAACAGCGCCTTCTGTGCTTTCACACTCTTCCTCAAGTATTCCTCACTCATTCCTCCAGAGTGGCATTCATCCTATCCCTTCTCATGGGTAATGCTCTAGCCTGGGTTTCTCCATTGGCGGAGAAGAACTCTCCTTTACTAGAGGACTCAGATGCCTTTCTCACAGTATTTGACCTTCCTGGTTGACATGCGTGTGCCGAGGCTACCCTTCTGGATCTTAGGAAGGGACTAAGATCTCTCAGTGAGTACTCTACAGTTCAGAACTCTGTCTCACTACACTGACTGGAATCCAGGGGCTTTAAAAGCTGCTTTCTGTACAGGGCTTAATAAGCATCTTAAAGACTCCTTAACATGTCAAGATATTCCAGAAGATTTGTAGGACTTTATTTCTCTTTGTCATGATCTTGACCGGCAGATGCAAGAGAGACAGCAAGAGAGAGAAATAACCCTAAGGTCCAGGTAGTTCCTGCGTCTTGCTCAGTTGACAACCTCTAACATTTCCTGTTCTGAGGCTAAGCATGTGGAGGTGTCACGGTTTGTTTTGACCCTCAGACACAGAGTAAGATAAAATCAAACTTTATTCAAAAGTTAATGAGAACCCTCACAGGTCCTGAACATACATATATGAGACATACACAAGACAGGTTCAAAATAGTAACTCATACAATGATACAGTATAGTAGGCTCTACCGGCCTTGCCAAATACCGGGCAAGACAGCCTGGAACTAGCAACACAGGATGAACGAGGCTCTACCGGCCTTGCCAATATACTGGGCAAGGCAGCCTTAAGGATGACACAACAATAGGAATGAGGCTCTACTGGCCTTACCAATATACCGGCAAGGCAGCCTAAAGGATGGCACAACAATAGGAATGAGGCTTTACCGGCCTTGCCAATATACCGGGCAAGGCAGCCTAACACAATGACTGAGGAAGCAGTCCCACTAGTGCTGTAATGTAGGTAGCATCAGCAATTGATGGTATTGTGGAGCAAACCGCTATCACGTACTGGACAACCAGGGAGGTCCTACCGGTGCTGTAATGGAAGCAGCTAGCAACCGGTGTGTAAAGGAGCAAACCAGTACCGCGTACTGGACAACACGGAAGCCCTACCGGTGCTGTAATGGTGGCAGCTGGCAACCGGTGATATGGAGTAAACCAGTACCGCGTACTGGAAAACACGGAAGCCCTACCGGTGCTGTAATGGTGACAGCTGGCAACCGGTGATATGGAGTAAACCAATACCGCGTACTGGACAACACGGAAGCCCTACCGGTGCTGTAATGGTGGCAGCTAGCAACCGATGATATGGAGTAAACCAGTACAGAGTACTGGACAACACGGAAGCCCTACCGGTGCTGTAATGGTGGCAGCTAGCAACCGGTGATATGGAGTAAACCAGTACAGCGTACTGGACAACACGGAAGCCCTATCGGTGTTGTAATGGTGGCAGCTAGCAACCAGTGATATGGAGTAAACCAGTACCGCGTCAGAAGGCAACCTAAGGAGAATCCAGTAGTCAGAATGTCGCCCAGGCAACCATAGTCATAAGGACACTGTGAGTCTGGATCCAGGAGCAGGAATGACAGTCAGGCCAGAACAGGATACAGGAGCAGTAGCGACAGCCAAACCGGGTCAGGAACGGAAGCAGGATGTCAGACACACCGGATCAGGAATGGAAGCAGGAACGGCAGCCAAACTGGATCAGGAACGGAAACAGGTACCACTCAGGAGTGACACTGATGTCTGGGCAAAGACAATGACACTGGCAATAGGTAGCTTAGGCGGGCCCAGAGATACAGGAACCAAGGGCAGGTGACCACCGACATAGAGACACCACGAAAGGGCAACCAAAGGGTGCCTGAGCTCAGTCTATATAGGCAATACTGGGCGGACAATGACAGGCAACCAATGGAGAACTCTTACAACTGACTGACAGCAGAAGCCAGCAATCACAGCACCATGATAGTACCCCCCTCTCAAAGACCCCCCTTCTGGAAGAAGGACCTGGTTTCTGAGGGTACTTGGAATGAAAAATTCCCAGTAATTTGGGAGCATGAAAGTCCTTACTATCCACCCAGGATCGATCCTCCGGACCATAACCCTTCCAATGTACCAAATACTGCAATTTTCCTCTAAACCTGCGAGAATCAATGATACTCTGAACTTCATACTCCTCCTGACCTTCTACCTCTATAGGCCCTGGCACCACAGGGTTAGTAGTATAACGGATGCATACAAGAGGTTTGAGGAGAGACACATGGAACACATTATGAATGCGCATGGAAGCAGGGATATCCAAGGCATACGAAACAGGGTTAATATTAAGGGATCACCCTGTACGGACCGATAAACCAGGGAGCCAATTTATTAGACGGGACTTGTAACTTGAGGTTTCTCGAGGATAGCCATACCCTGTCCCCAACCTGGAAAGAGACCGCTGGCAGCCGTCTACGATTAGCATGACGCTGATGACGCTGAAAAGACTGACTGAGTGCCCTTTGAACCTGAGCCCACGTGGAGCGGAGCTGCTCAATATGCTCATCCAGAGCTGGAATCTGTTGAGACTGAAATGAATGCGGGAGCAAGCACGGCTGGAACCTGTAGTTGATAAGAAACGGGGAGCTCCCGGATGATGAGTTGACCGCACAGTTCCTGGCGAACTCTGCCCACGGCAACAGGTCGGCCCAGTTATCATGATGGTCAGTAACAAAACAGCTCAGGAACTGCTCCAGTCCCTGATTGGCACGCTCAGCTGCCCCATTGGGCAAACAAAGGGTGCCTGAGCTCAGTCTATATAGGCAATACTGGGCGGACTAATGACAGGCAGCCAATGGAGATGTCATGGTTTGTTTTGACTCTCAGACACAGAGTTAAGATAAAAACACAACTTTATTGAAAAATTTAAAGAGAAACCTCGCGGGTTAGGCATACACATATAACAACATTAAATATGTACACGGCAATAATGAGTAGTAGTACAGAGAATGTGAGACAGGCCCTACTGGCCTTGCCAATACCGGGTAAGGCAACCTTAGACTGGCACGAGATGGAATAGGTTCTACCAGCCTTACCAATATACCAGGCAAGGCAGCCTGGAGGCTTGCAACAGAAAGGACGGAGGCTCTACTGGCCTTGCCAATATACCGGGCAAGGCAGCCTTGAGACTTGTACAACGAGAGAGGAGGCTCTACCAACCTTGCCAATGTACTGGGCAAGGCAGCCTTGAGACTGGTACAATGAGAGAGGAGGCTCTACCGGCCTTGCCAATATACCGGGCAAGGCAGCCTTGAGACTGCTAGTACTGGTGCACAAACAGAGATGGCCTTAGCAACTGGCATATAGTTGGAGTAAACCAGTCGCCTATGCTGGCACACAGAGGCCTACCCGGGGCTATAAAGGTGTCAGTGAGCACCCGGAAATAATGGAGCAAACCAGTACCCGCGTACTGAACAGACAAGGATCACCGGTGCTATATGGGTGCAGCAAGCAACAGGCTATGCGTGGAGCAAACCAGTACCCGTGTACTGGATACACAAGACTCTCCCTGTGCTACATAGAATGCAGCAAGCCACCGGTTATACGTGGAGTGAACCAGTACCCGCGTACTGGATTATACAATCTCTGCCGGTGCTGTATGGAATGCAGCAAGCAGCCGGTTATTTATGGAGCGAACCAGTACCCACGTACTGGGTTACACAATCTCTACCGGTGCTGTATGGAACGCAGCAAGCAACCGGTTATTCGCGGAGCGAACCAGTACCCACGTACTGGGTGACACAATCTCTACCGGTGCTGTATGGAACGCAGCAAGCAACCGGTATACATGGAATGAACTAGCACCCGCGTACTGGGCTACAGAATACTCTACTGGTGCTGTATGGAAAGCTGCAAGCAACCGGTTATATGTGGAGCGAACCAGTACCAGCGTACTGGATTACAAAACAATGAGAGATGAAAATGTCGCCAAATTCGCTAAAAAGAAAGAGGCACTCTGCAGGCGATCCAGGAGCAGGAACACAGCCGGTACAGGACAGGAAACCGGAACAGCAACGGCAGCCAACCGGACCAGGACGGCAGCAGAAACAACAGCCCAAACCGGATCAGGAACAGAAGCAGGAACAACGGCCCCAACCGGATCAGGAACGGAAGCAGGAACCAAGGAAGCTGTCAGGCAGAAACTCAGGCGATCACTGGAAAGCAGTAGTGTAGTAACGGGCCAGGAAGCTCAGGAACACAGTGCAGGTGCAGGCGACATAGAGACACCACGAAAGGGCAACCAAGGGGTGCCCAAGCCTAGTCTAAATAGGCAATACTGGGTGGGCTGAAGGCAGGCAGCCAATGGAGAGCCCATTCAGGTAACTGACTGGTAAAGGCAGCAATCACGGGCACCATGATAGGAGAGTTCTTACAACTGACTGACAGCAGAAGCCAGTAATCACCGCACCGTGATAGGAGGTTAATATTCTTTACCTGCTATCTGAGGCTGAGAAGAACAGGAGCAGATATATAGGATTTTGCATTTACTGTGGCCAGAAAGGCCATTTGCTCTTTCATGCCCTGGTTTGTCTGGGAAACGATCAGGCTTAGAGGTCAGTAGAGACCATCCTCTAAGACTAGATAACTTTCTCCTGGGTAATTCCAATTGCTTTATGTTGCCAACAGACCTCTCATGGTCTGGTGGTTCAGTCTCCACACAAGATTTTTTTTTTTACTCTGGTGTTGCTGGGGTTTTTATTGACCAGCTTTGGGCCTAAGAATCTGGCCTGCATTTTCACAGAAAGATCAGTCGTTCAAGAGTTACCACTGTTGATGGTGAACCTCTGAGAAAAGTTTCAGTTATTCTTTAATCTGAACCAGTTCTAGTCATGGTTGGTCAACTACATTCTGATGTTATTATGCCCATCTTCCTCTGGGATTCTGGGGTTACCTTGGCTCAGATTGAATAACCCAACTTTCAACTGGGCCTCCAGTGAACTGACCTCATGTAGTGCCTCCTGTTTTGAATCCTGCCTTATCAAAGTCCAGAAACCCACCATGTTGGCTTCCATCTCAGAGATCCATATACCATCTGAGGTTGCCGCTGCATACCACTACAATGCAGATATCTTCTCCAAAATGGAAGCTCATACCTTCCCTCTTCATAAGTCATATGGCTGTCCTGTCCTGTCCTGTATTGATCTCCACCCAGAGACTATTCCTCCTCAAGACAGGGCCTGCCTATTTTCTGGACCTGAAAACGTGGCCCTAATGACTTATATCCAGGAGAATTTGGAGAAGGATTTCTTCCACCCATCTAGTTCCCTTATGAGAGCATGGTTTTACTTTGAGGCCAAAAAGTTTGGGTTCCTTCCACCTTTTGTAGACTATTGTGGGTTAAATAAGATAACGTTAAGAATAGGTACCCCTTACTCTTGATCACGGAATTGTTTGAACAATTCAAGGGAACTGCCTTCAACACGCGTTATAGGCACTTTGAGTACCTGGTTATCCCTTCAACTTGTGAAACAACCTCATTTCCTTGTCTACTTGGACAACATTTTAATATGCTCCAAAGATCTCAATTCCCATTGGAGACATATGCGAGTGGTTTTTCAGTGCCATCGAAAGAACAACTTGTACATTAAGGTGTAGAAGTGCGAGTTTGAAAGAGATCGCCTACCTTTCTTGGGGTATATAGTTTCTCCTGCTGGTTTAAAGTTGGATCCTGAGAAACTCTCCATAGTTCATGACTTGCCAAGACTCACTACTCACTGGGTGTTGCAGAGGTTCATCGACTTCGCAAATTACTACAAATGCTTTATTAGGAACTCTCTAAGGTGGTAGTACCTATCACTCACAAATTAATGGGCAAATCTAGATTACCAATCAATCTTTAGAGCAATATGTCAGTCACTATGTGGATGCCCATCATTCCAACTGGCCTGACTATTTTCCCTTGACTGAATTCTCCTTCAATAAACTATGTCACGAGTCGCTTCAGTGCTCACCTAGCTATGCTGCCCTTGGATACTGCCCTTACTCTCTACCTATGTCCACCTCTACGAGAGTTCCTTTCGTCTACCTCTGTTTGTTCCTCCTGCAAGACCCATGCTTCTAATTCGACTACCCTTCTGATGCTCATCCTCCTGACAGTCTACTTTGTTTGGCTGGTTGATCTCCAACAGTCCAACAGGGCCCTGTTATCCATCCAACAACGTATTGGATTGAACCCAGCCATCTGCCTGTAGCAGGTTGATCTCCTACAGGGCCTATTATCCTTCAACACCCTGTGGGATTGGTCCTAAGAAATAAACTGACTGCAAGAAAGAAAGAAAATGATTAAGTCAACAAATGTGAAGATAGACACTAGCCAACTATTGAAAAATCAAAAGAATTTTGAGATAGCACCGTCTAATCACTTCAGTGTGCTGCAAGAACTTCCAGACATAGACATTTCAACCCACAATGAAAATGTTATTGAGACTATCATAGATACTGCTTATGTCCTTGCAGCTATTGTAAAACAAGAAAAAACAACAGGAATATCAAAACAAATAGTTGTCATAATGAAAAAGCAATGAGAAGTAAAGCAAAATGGTAATATTACAAGTGGTAGAAATGTGCAAAACCATAAGGAAGTCCAATAAAGAAGAAATGAGCAAGATATTCATCATCTTCTTCAGCCATTGTCAATCCATTGCAGGATGAATGTCTCATCAGCAAGCCTTCAACAACTTTGGCCCTGCTGGCACTGTGCACCAAGAAACCATCAAACCATCTTGTCTTTGATCTTCTCCTTGGGCATTTACTATCAAGTGGAATCCATTCCAAAATGTGTTTGGTCCAGCTACCGTCAGGTCTTATTGCTTTTTGAATACAAAAGTGTATATCTTAGCGCTAAATTATTAGTGATAATAATAATTAAGTACTGTATAATGTAAAAAAGTAAAAAAAAATGTATTTTAATTTGTATCAATCCCTCTGGGATTCTCAATAAGATATTCACTTTTTGTATTCTTTTTCTTTTGGAAGAGGTATTATATTCTTTAGTAGGATATATATATATATATATATATATATATATATATATATATATATATATATATATATATATATATATAGCAATGTACTCAGCCTGGGGGTTCCTCTGGTATACCGAGTGAGACAGCATGCATCTGGATTATCCTTCAAAAATGTATTCTCTCATCATCCCAGCCAAACGTTTTCGGTCCTCAAACGGACCTTCATCAGGCACAAACAGGGCCCAAAAAAGGTCCAAAAATAGATAAGACAGGTAGATAATCTATTTTTGATTTCACATTCTGAAATACTGTTCAGTGAAATATTTGTAGATTGGTTTGAATAACTAGTTTGCTGTGAATTTGTTTCCATCTGCCAACCCTTAACCCCTTGAGTGCCAGAGTGGCATGCAACACATTGCTTTGGCACTCAAAGGGTTAAAATACAGCTAGCATGTTTTCTGATCCTATAGTGACATCTACTACTTTGTTTACTTTATGTTAATGGATCAGGGTCAGATTTAAATGTCAGGTGCCCTTAATCACGCATAAATAATTTGCCCACATGCACTTGAAGTGGCTATTTCCTGCAGGGATACTGAGATTGTGTTGCCTTCTCCCAAACCTCACTACTGTGGGTATGTCCTGCAAAGCAGATTCTCCCCTTGCAATTTGGAGCCCAAAGATATCTAATGGTATCTTAATATTGCTGTCAAAAAGGAAGCTTCATTGAATGGAAAAGCCAACTAATTATTGCTTGGGATATATTCCCTGGATAGGTACTCTGAGGAATTTGTTTAGCATGTTAGTTAAAACAGTTAGATATATCACCTAACTTTTAATTAATTTTGGTTGCACTTATGAAAAAATTCCCAAGGGCCCCTTTTTATATAAGCTTGCCAGTTCAATTAGCATCAGAGGGAATGGTTGAATAATAGCACAAAACTGAACATTGTTAGGCATGGCCAAAAGTTGTTGCCGTGTTCCTGCGAGAAATCCCATGAAAACAACGTTATTGTCCACTTTTTTCAAGGGAAAATCTGCTATTAAAACAGTGAGTAAAATTTCCACATTTTTCGCCCATTGGCCAAAATTCCCCACCAATTTTTCAATGGCTAGAAAGTTTCCAACCATTGATTTACATTGTTTTCGCTTTCACTATAAAAATGTAACGTATTTGCAGAAGTGAAACACAATAGAAGCAGCTACAGAGTGAGGTACACATGCTGTGCTGTTCCTCTGTGAATTGTAAAACTGAGACAAGAGAGGCTCATAGTGACTGCTATTATTATGAGCAGTAAAAGGAGGAACTGGAAGGATCCATATTATGTTTCCACTGAGCCTGAGGAGAAGGAGGCTAAATCACCCCTAGGGATCTTGGGGAAATTAATGGGAAGGGAGGAAGAGAAGGGTAGTACTAGTGAGAGCATTACACATCAGCTGCCTGTGCCTGATGTAAGACGTGCTGCCCTTGCTGCCAGTGCCACCATTGCTGTACCTGCTGCCACCATTGCTGTATCTGCTGCCACTAGTACTGTACCTGCTGCCAGAAGTGCTGACCCTGCTGCCACCAGTTCTGTACCTGCTGCCAGTCCTGCTGCTCCTGCTGCCACCAGTGCTGTACCTGCTGCCAGAGGTGCTGCCCCTGCTGTCACCAGTGCTAAACCTGCTGCCACCAATACTTTGCCTGCTACTAGTGCATCTTGTAGTACTCAGGAGGGGGGAAGGAGAAGATGATGCCAAGTGTGACAGCAAGGGACCTTAAGTCACACTTGCCATTCCCAAGCAGTCCCGCCAGTGCTAGAACTATTACTAAGGTCCAGTAGCTTGCTAGCGTTAGGAGTGAAGGGGTAATCAACAACAATATCCTCATATTACTAGTAGTGACTGTGAGACTGAGGAGAAAGACTCTGTGGCTGAACTTGATGTGGTTGGTGTTAGTAGTAGTAGCAGTAATGGTGAAGCAGCAGGAGTGGTAGGGGAAACATTTGAGAGTGTCCAGATTAGCGGTCAAGTGAGCCCACACCATTTCCCTGACCCTGGGAGTCCTTCCCTTCACAATATGGAAGTGGAACAGGAGCCTCAAGACTAAGAGGCCAGAACTGTTATTGGGGGAGAGCAGGCACACAAATAATACCACCACCAGCAGGAGCACAGATTAGCCCCTGTCCCTGCTGCTACTGCTGACAGGCCTTCTTCAGGTCAAAAGGAAATGCCAAGAGTTTCCCTCATGTATTCCCATTGTGCTAAATGATAAAATTGTTATCGTTTTATTACATGTTGTCAGTCTGTGCTTCAGTGCAAAAGGGCTCAGCCTGCTAACAATTTTTTCCAGGCTCATATTGTTGTAGAACCTCTAACATTTGTAATTTTCACCTCTGGTTTCCTCCACTGTAGCACTGTGCAGCAGTAGTTGTGCAGTAGGAATTCTCAAAGCCATGAAAAGCATAGGTGGAAAACAGCAATGCTCTCATGGGAAATTAATTGGCAGCAGCAAAAATACTGTATTTTAATGTGCATGAATTTCCATTAAAAACATTATTTTTTATTAAAATTCATATCATATATGACTTTTCTCCCATCTCTAATCTTGTTCTTGCAAAAAAGTTGGAAAGCACCTAAATATAAATAGTAATGTTGATTAAAAAGCCAAAAAAGTAATTCATGGTTTCAATATTTAATTTTATTATACGACGATACATAAACTGAGAGCAAGCTTTAATTTTATGTGAAAAACATAGGGGAGTACTTCATTTTATTCTTTTAATCCCTTCAGAGCGAGAAAATGATGGAAAGGTTAAATAAAGCATAAAGGTCAGGATAAACTGATTGAACACTTCTGCAGATTTAAACCAGATCTCATACTCACTGCAAAGAAATCTCATTCTGATGTCATGAAAACTGTGTCTTGATGAATGGAAACAATTATGGGTTATTATATTAAAGTTCAAGTTAATAAAACAATGAACTGTAAATATACAACGTGACTTGTCTGAGTAACACAAATTTGTAAAAATAAATGACACAAAGCAATTTCATAAAGCACGTTTGATAGACCCAGAGAATAATTTTCTGAGCCCACATCTGCATTGTGTTAAATTTTAAAATCATGGGAACAATTGCTCAATTCACTTCACCTCTTTTTTGTTTTCACCCTTACTCAACAATGCTAACATTCTTTCTTGTGTAAATTGATTTCTTCTCCTCATAAAGCAAGTTCCTTGAATTATTTTCTGGAACTAAATTGTGCTGTATAATAATAATCTGTTAAATTATTTGGAAGATGTGTTCCTAATTCATGGATAGTCAATTGTGGGACCTAGATATATCAGGGACTACAAGTCCTATCATCCCCTACTAGCTGCTTTCTGGTGAGGGATGTGGATTTATTGTCTCCAGTAGCTGGATGCCCAATAATTGTCTTCCCCATATCTACTGCATTACAAAGCAACTGGGCATTTGTAAAAAGAGCAAAGTAGAGGAAATGTTTTAAAACCAACTGCACAATAATTATTTAATTAACCCATTGGGTGCTACAGTGCTCTTCAGCACATTGTGAGCTATGCACGATGGTGATGAAGTGATGAAAAAGTGGAAATGACTTCTCCAGTGATATCACTTCTCCATCTCCTATGTTATTCTATAGAGCCAATGTGTTACGATCTTTAAAGCTGAAGAATTCTTAGTGCATCGGCTTCATAGAAAAACATTGGAACTGGAGAGTTGAATAAGTCCTCTCCCCTTTATCACCTGTTTATGACCTCTTTATTGCTGCTTAATGCATCTCCCCCATTGTGAAGCAATGCTGTGGAGACCTCTAGCAACCAATAGATTAAAATCCCCTTTTAAATAATTGGGAATTGCTACTTCCTTCATATTACACAGTTATTTTGTCCCTGAGCTGCTCCATTTTTAATTTTTATACATATTACCCAATGTATCTGAGACATTATTGGAAAGCAACATAATAAGACATATACAGTAATGTGTAAAAGTTTCAGGCAGGTGTGAAAAAAATGCTGTAAAGTAAGAATGCATTAAAATAGACATTTTAATAGTTTATATTTATCAATAAAAAAAATGCATAGTGAGTGAACAGAAAAAAAATCTAAATCAATATTTGGTGTGACCTACCTTTGCCTTCAAAACAGCATCATTTCTTCTAGAAAGTTACAAAGTTAGGGATTGTGTAGGCATATAGCCAGGTGTATGATTAAACAATTATACCAATCAGGCGCTAATGATCATCAATTCAATATGTAGGTTGAAACACAATCATTAACCGAAACAAAAACAGCTGTGTAGGAGGAATAAATCTGGGTGAAGAACAGTCAAACTCAGCTAACAAGGTGATTCTGATGAAGACAGTTTAATGTCAACAGTCATACACCATGGCAAGACTGAGCATAGCAACAAGACACAAGGTAGTTATACTGCATCAGTAAGTTCTCTGCCAGGCAGAAATTTCAAGGCAAACAGGGGTTTACAGATGTGCTGTCCAAGCTCTTTTGAAGAAGCACAAAGAAACAGGCAAAGTTGAGGACAGTAGAAGCAATGGTCAGGAAAGGATACTTAGTGCAGCTGATGAAAGACACATCATGCTTACTTCCCTTCAAAATCGAAAGATGTCCAGCAGTGACATCAGCTCAGAATTGGCAGAAAACAGTGGGACCCTGGTACACCCAGCTAATGTTCCGAGAAGTGGTCTTCATGGAAGACTTGCGGCCAAAAAAAGCCATATCTCCGAAGTGGAAACAAGGCCAATCGACTCAACTATGCACGAAAACACAGAAACTGGGGTGCAGAAAAATGGCAGCAGGTGCTCTGGACTGATGAGTCCAATTTGAAATATTTGGCTGTAGGAGAAGGTAGGGCCAGAGAGCCTTACACGAATGAGCATCTGCAGGCAACAGTGAAGCATGGTGGAGGTTCCTTGCAAGTTTGGGGCTGCATTTCTGCAAACACAGTTAGGGATTTGGTCAGAATTATTGGTCTCCTCAATGCTGAGAAGTACAGGCAGATACTTATTCTTCTCCTTTAGGCCACAATATATTTGCACTAATTATCTTAAAAACATTTGCGTTCTAGAGGTATGCTACACATTACTTTGCAATGTATTGGATACCTCTCTGGCACACAAAGGATTAAATGCAAGTATCCAATGTGCATTGTTATATTCACAATGGAATTTTTTAGGGAAGCTAAAAAAAACCCTGCAAGTCAGGAAATGAGAAAAAATATATTATGTATTCTGGAAATACCATTTAATTACACTGGTGTCTTATAGAATTATATTTCTGCTATTTCTGAGAAAAATGTTATTGGGTAAATGCACAGCATTTAACTATACCTTCAATACCATGTTGATTTATGATAAATAAAAGTGAAATATTACAAAAAGGAGCTCAATTCAACTAGCACTTAAAAAAAAAAAAAAATTGGCGACAGTAGTTTTGCAAGCACAGTTTGCTATTCTATTGCTTATGTTGTCAACTGCTAACGTGAGCTAAAAAACGACAACAGTCGGTAAGATTTCACCCATTGAGAATAATAGAAAAGCTCTACTAATTTACCATTCAATTACCTGTGGTGAGATACATTAACTCACGCTAATTCTGCTCATACTGTTCTTGGCGTACAACAAAGCTTAAAAACCCCTGTAGAACAACACAAAGCAGGGAACAAAGAGCTCACACCATAGCACAATGACAACAAAGGCAAAAATTACCCCTGAAGTGCCAAGGAAACTCTCTTCAAATGTTCATGCTGTACACATATGTCCTGGACAACATCAATCCCCTGAGGAACAAGAGATTTGCAAATCAATGTCAAACAATCCGTGGCACGATACCCTGGCACAACAGGGGTTAACACATACCAAGATCTATGTCCACACAAGACAACATGCACACTTGTCAATCGATAAGCAACCTAAGCCTGACTGTGCAAGATCAGTAGCCAGTG
Source organism: Rhinophrynus dorsalis (assembly GCA_037306005.1). NCBI lineage: Eukaryota > Metazoa > Chordata > Amphibia > Anura > Rhinophrynidae > Rhinophrynus > Rhinophrynus dorsalis. The sequence continues at coordinate 400,383,691 of CM074718.1, forward strand.
GAAAACCAAGGTGCAATGGACATCACACATGCACCTAACATGTAAATAGCAATTACATCAAACACATTCAAACAATAACAGCTGCACCAGCATACACTTACCTGGAAAACACCCTAGTTCCCATAGTTCTCTTCTTACCTGATGAACGCATCTGCCCAACACCCCTCCACTGTCTTAAAGGGACATCCTACCATCCTGGAACATGGCTTGTTTAAAGTGAGCCCACTCAGATTGCTATTAAAGGGATAGTAATACTTCATTTTATCTTTATTTTATTTTGTAGGCATTAAAAAAATATGAAGAACGATATAAGTCTTATCTCTCAAACCTTTATGGTTTAAGAGATATTCACAAGCAAAGTTTCCCCCCTCCCGCCCCTTTTACCTAGTGTAAGCCATCTCTTCTCAGATGTGGCATGCAGTCCATAGACCAGACAGATAACAGCAGGGGACACTCTTCTTTCCATGAAAACAATGAAAGCCCTTCCCCCATTGACAAGTTTTTCAGGTTTTTCCCTTATCTTAATTGAAGATTGTCCCTCTCTGCAATCTACCTGGGCACCTCCCTTCTGATCTGGCTGAGCAGTGTTACATCAGTAAAAGGGGCGGGAGGGGGACACTTTGTCATTGAATTACTCTAGAACTACAACTCTCACAGAACTGAAATAACACTCTCCAAAGTCCAAATACTATGATGATTAATTAGAGCTGCTTTTATTATGAAACATTACTATCCCTTTAAGAGCATTATGTTTCCATTGCAATATCTACAAAGACATCAGAGAAGGAGACATGAGAGGGCTAGGGAGCCCCATGATCCCCCAATCACAGCTGCACATCTTTTGGCTTTTGAAACTGCAGATGCTCTGTCTGATGATCCAGCCAAAAGGCTATCTCCTCATGGAGGACCAGGTCAGACAGCAGCACCTGACCTGCCACAATGGATCTCACCCCAGCCACAGCTGCCATAGGGACTTGTGGAGCAGCGCAGTGAGGATAGAATTTTTTTTGGGTGGAGGGATTTGGGGGACAGGTAATTAATAAATAAATAAAATAAAATAAAAATATAAGACATGGTATAAAAGGGATCTGAGGAGGGTGCCTGCCTTGGTGGCTTATGGGGATAGAATCAGTTGAAAAGGAGGATTTGTTGACTGGGATTGGGGGGACAGTTAATAAAAATAAATAATAATAAAAAAATGGTATGTAATGTGATAGAGACAGGGACCCCCTGATGTAAGCTGTGACTGGGGCAGACTGATATTTGACAGGAAGTGTATTTTGTAGAAGATGATATATAGGACTTGGACATAGATTTTTTAGGTGCAAGCCCTGGGGAAGCATTGATTTGTAGGACTTAGACTTTTTAGGTGCAAGCCCTGATGAAGCATTGATTTGTAGGCCTTAGACTTGTTAGGTGCAAGCCCTGAGGAAACCTTGATTTATAGCACTTAGTTTTTTTAGGCACACACTCTGAGGAAAAATTAATTTGTATGACTTAGGCTTGTTAGCATCACAAGCCTTAAGGAATCACATAAGAGATCATTTTTATCAATCAAACTTGTTAACATCACATGCCCTGAGGACTCAGAGATAATTTTTATCAGTCAGGCTTATTAGCGTCACAAGCCCTGAGGAATTACATCAGAGATACTTTTAACACTCAGGCTTGTTAGCATCACAAGCCCTGAGGAATCACATCAGAGATAATTTTTATCACTCAAGCTTGTTAGCATCATAAGCCCCGATGAATCAGTGATTTGTGGAACTCAAGCCTCAATACGATTGGTTCCGACAGCAAAAAAACAACCAATGGCAGTTTTATAAGCACAGTAAGCAATTCAATTATACATCTTAAAAACAGCTAGCAGCAGTTTTAAAATCACAATGGATGATAATATCTCACCCATTGAGGACAACAGAACAGCTATCCTCAGAGCCATTAAATTGTGTGCGGTAGTGTTAATGGACGATAAATTGATACATTTAATGGAAGAAATTTTAGACCCAGTTTTCCTGGCCAAAAAGCACACAATGGATCCTACAAGCAGGGCTCAAAATTTCCACTTGCCACTAGCCAATGGCAAGTGAAATTTTAGCCCTGGCGAGTAGAAATTCAGCCCTGGTGGGCATGTTTTGGCTTGCAGTGGCGAGTAACTTTTCAGGTCTGGCTAGTAGCAAAGGACTTAAAGGGATAGTAATACTTAAAATGTAAAAAAAAAATATGTTGTAGGGTTTATCCCCCTGTGTAAAACAAGAGTACTCCCACTGCTGAAAGGTGTTTCATTCAAAAGTTATTAATTTTCAAAGTTGAATTTTTTAGGTGCAATCTCACAGTGGCCTGAAATTGTACAGTGGAGGAGGGGCAGGTGGAGAAGCATTATTGGCCAACTTTTCTTTTTTACAAAATACTCTGTCAAGTATCAGTCTACCCCAATTGCAACTTAAGTCAGGGGGTCCCTGTCGCTATTATGTTACAAACAAATTTCTTATTGTATTTTTTTATTAACTATCCCCCCAGTACCAATCAACAACCCCCAAAACAAATTTCCTGTTCAACTGATTAATTCCCCAGACTCATCCCACCAACAAAGTCATCCTCCTCAGACCCCTTTTATACCATGTGTTATGTAGGTTTTTTCATTGTATTTAGTTTTTAATTTTTTTAACTGTCCCCATTTAACAACCCCCCAAAAAACATTCCCAGCTCAATTGATTCTTTCCCCACACTCCACCAACACAGGAACCCTCATATCCCTTTTATATAATAACATACGCTATGTGTTATATGTAAATTCAATGTTCCCATTGATTTCAATGGAATGAGCTAGGTGGAAAAAGTGGAAAAATTACACTTTTCGCAGGAATTTTTTTGCCAAGCAGGAAGTGCCATTATTCGCTCTTTTGCTTTGAGGCAAAAATTTTCACCCATTTATAGTCATGGGTACTATAGACTGCACACATGTGCAAATACAAGCTCCAAAATGATGGACATCTGTACATCAACAGGAAAAATTTCCATTCCATTAATGTACATATGGTATATGATGCCACAATGATGTTAATAACCCATGTCTGGGTCTCCTATCTAGGCAGATGCCATGGTTCATACATCCTCAGACACTCCTCCATTCACAGAGGCTTTGAGAATGGAACCTATAGTGGAAGATGGATTTTGGGTGGGTCAACAAACCAAACATCATGCAACATCCACAGGTGCACTGACACAACTGATGTAAACACAGCTTAGCATGGTCATGACACACACCAAGTACATCATCCACATAATATGTGCTCTGTCTCACTATGTCTCTGTCCACAGGTGATGCTGGTTACGGGTGCAAGCCGTGGCTACTTACACCCATAACCGATACACACACTTGTACAGGAGCACTATAATGATGCTTACAGCAGAACCAGGAATATAATAGAGTGCACATTTGGCCTGCTGAAAGCTTAATTCTGCAATATGTCCTGGAAAGGCATGTGACATAATTCTGGCATGTGCAGTACTCCACAATGTAGCTGTGGACATGTCTAGTGAATGATGATGAGCCAGTACCCATTGTAGAGGTACCAGTTCCACGTGCACATCATGAGGAGACCCAGAGAGGAGTGCAGATACGAGACAGGCTCAGGGACTTTAGCAGTGAGCAGAACACAGAAACATAATACATGTATGTCCATGATTAGTCACTGGGATTGTGTGCAAACAGTCACATTACACATAATGATCCTTTTAACCCCACAGAATGAATGACACACAGCCCTGACATTGCCTGCAGTATATAAACCATGCAGCTGCCATTCCATGAACATGTCACATTGAGGGTGAGAAGTCATCTGACATCTGCCTTTACTTCATCTATGTTGACATTTCCACTTCAAGAATATCATGCACCCCCCCCCCATGAAATAAAGGTACAAAACATTGGAGAGCTATATCCAATGCGATGCATTATACACCAATCTGTCATTCCAGGGGTTAAAGGGGTACTGGAGTTATCATGAGAACATTAGTTGTGTAAAGCCTAAAGGAGCAGCATAGGGATGGATCTACTGTGGTAGTATCTTCTACAGCATCGGTGTAATTATATGGGAGTTATGTTGCAAGGCCCACCATGCAGATATGTGTGTGTATGTGTGTGAAGCACAATGACATTGCCACATAAACACCCCTGTTTTATGGGGCTGTGCTAACATGCATAATGATGTGTTGATCCAATGTCCCAGGCACTAAAACTTATGGCTGGTTAGAATCCCCTTGTTCCTAACCGTATGTGTTCCAGAGGAGTAGACAACCTATTGCAAACCAATAGCTTGTCTACTAATCCAGAATGCAAAGGGTTAATGGCTTAATGATGGTTCATCTGTTGCATGACAAACAGATGGTGCAGTTCCAAATCCTGCCATCCCTTCCCACAGGCATCCATAACATGATCCATCATGGAACAGAGGAATGTCCACTTGACCATTGTGAAACATTGATTCCACGTCCGTGCAGCTCACGGACTGATTTTCTCAACTGCTGGGGTTGATGCAATGTGAAATGTGAACCTTTCAAATATTAACAGAATACTCCAGTATATGTGTTTCTTAAGAGACAGATTAAAATCCTGTACAGTAATACTGCCGCTCTTCATCAGAGGTAAAATACCTTTTGTCAAAAACACATGAGCAGTTTAATTGTGTTTCTGCAGCAACCAGTTTTTATTTTAAAAGTAACTCTTGGGTGCTTCTCTGCGTCTTCAGTGCATTTTGGTACTATACATGTTTATGCTTCAATGTATTGTAAGACATAGTAAAGGAATTCCATGCCTATCTAAAATGTGTCTGTTGATATTGTTTTTGATTAGGGGGCAGGGAACCAGGAAATTATAGACCCATGAGCTTAACTTCATTTTCTTACTATAAAAACCTCAAACCTTATTTGGTCCTTGGCCTTGTCTTATGTTCAGGAGTCTCAGGACAGACTTATGCCTATCCCATGCATGCTTATATTCTGTCACTGCATTATCTTCTACCACTTCTGCTGGTAGGCTATTCCACTTATTTACTACCCTCTAAGTGAAGTAAAACCTTCTTACTAGTGTTGAGCGAGAGTGCTCGGCCGATGCTCGGATCGGCTCGAGCATCGCTCTGCTCGGCACATGGCGGTACTCGTCGAGTACCGCCATGTGCTCGCCCGCCATGTTCGGGTGGCGGGGATCTGTGCCGGAAGAGGCACAGATCTGAAGACGCTCCGCTGGACCACCAGGGACTGGAGGTACGGGGGCATTGCGGAGATGAAGGGGGCATTGCGGAGATGAAGGGGGACATTGTGGAAGAGGGGCATAGACTCTATGCCCCTCTTCCACAATGTCCCCCTTCATCTCCGCTATGCCCCTCTTCCACAATGTCCCCCTTCATCTCCTCTATGCCCCTCTTCCACAATGTCCCCCTTCATCTCCGCTATGCCCCTCTTCCACAATGTCCCCCTTCATCTCCTCTATGGCATAGAGGAGATGAAGGGGGACATTGTGGAAGAGGGGCATAGCGGAGATGAAGGGGGACATTGTGGAAGAGGGGCATAGCGGAGATGAAGGGGGACATTGTGGAAGAGGGGCATAGCGGAGATGAAAGGGGCATAGCGGAGATGAAGGGGGACATTGCGGAGATGAAGGGGGCATTCGGAGATGAAGGGGACATAGCGGAGATGAAGGGGGGCATTGACCAGGCACCCTCCCCTCATCAGAGCAGGGGGTGCCTGGTGTAATGCTCGTGTCGCCCCAAGCACTCGAGCCTCAGGGGGTGCTCGGTCAGAGCACCCGAGCATCGGGGTGCTCGCTCAACACTACTTCTTACCTTACATCTAAACTTGTATCCATCTAGTTTTAGATTATGGCCTTTTGTTCTAACATTTTTACTCCTTAAAAATATATTTCCCTCCTGTACTTTTTTGAATCCCTTCATGTATATGAATATTTCTATAATATCTCCTCTTTCTCTCTTTTCTCCTCCAAGCTATACATGTTCAGATTCTTTAGTCTATCCTGATATTTCTTTTCCTGTAAACCAGTCACCATTTTAGTAGCCCTTCTCTGAATTTACTCTAGAGTATCTATATCTTTCTGGAGAAGGGGTCTCCAGTACTGTACATAATACTCTAGGTGAGGTATAACTAGAGATCTGTAGAGTGGCATGACCACTTCCCTTTTTCTGCTACTAATACCCCTAGCTATACAACCCAGCACCCTGCTTGTATTCCCCACCATGTTGTTACATTGTCTGCCTATCTTTAAGTCATTAGAAATAATCACTCCCAAATCCCTTTCCTCTGTTATCTCTGACAGCACAGTATCCTTAATAGTATACTTTTCCTTTGGATTTTTACATCCCAAGTGCATTATTTTACATTTATCAACATTAAACTGCATCTGGCACACTCCTGTCCATTCTTATAATTTACCTAAATCCTTTGTCATTTGGCTTATTCCCCCTGGAATGTCTACCCTATTGCAGATATTTGTATCATTTGCAAAAAAGCATACCTTACCTTGAAGACCTTTTGCAATATCACTAATATATCAATTATAAATATATTAAAAATAATGAGCTCTAGTACAGATCCCTGAGGTACCCCACTAGTAACACTCACTTCGTCCAAATATTCTCCATTGACTACCACCCTCTCTCTCCTGTCACTCAGCCATTGTCTTATCCATTTAACTATATTTACATCCATACCCAAACACTGCAATATATTAATGAGTCTTCTATGAGAGACAGTGTCAAATGCTTTACGGAAATCTATATAATCTATATCTACTGCTCCCTCTTGGTCTATTATTTTAGTTACCCATTCAAAAAAACATGAGGTTAGTTTGACAAGGTCTTCCTGCTATAAACCCATGCTGTTTGGTATCTTGCAAGCCATTTAAATTCAGATATTTAACAAATCTTTCCTTTAACATAGTTTCCATTAATTTTCCCACTGTTGATGTAAGAGATATTAGAAGGGTTACTAATTGATAGTATTCAAGACTTTGTAACAACCAACAACATTAAGGGTTTATGAAGAATAGATCATGTCAAGCTAATTTACTTTATTATGCGAAAGGGTAAGTAGGAATGTTAAAAGGATTGTGAATAAGGAATTTCAAATAAATAATCTCAGCAATAGTGAATTAAATGCTATGGATGATCTAAAGAAAAACAAAAATAGTATTGTGAAACCAGCAGAAAAGGGGGTGCATTAATAATTCAGGATATAAGTGATTACCTCAAAGAGGTGAATTTTAAATGACGAAAATTACTATATTTTGCTAACTTTTGATCCTACTTCTATATTTCAAGAGGAATTTTGTGCTCTGATTGAAGGAGCTTTTTAATAAGGGTTTAATTGATAAGGGTGAAAGATCATTTATTTATGTAAAAAAAAATCCACAAACACCAATTTATTAGCACCTGCTGAAGGTGCATAAATCTCTGATAGATCCACCTGGACGCACCATAATATCAGGTGTAAACTCCCTCTCAAATTTATCAACATATATTGATTACCACCTTCATACATTTTGTGGATCTCAGATCCTAATATTTGAGAGACTCATAGTGTGTTCTTGATGTCTTAAGTGAGGTAATATGGAAAGAAAATTATTGTTGGGCCACATAAGACATGGCTGCTTTATACTGCAATATACCACATGCGGGTGGTTTAAGAGTAGTTGGGCATTTGCTCTTCTTCCTCAGTTCAAAATGTGACACCATCATTTATAACAAGATTCAGCACAAGTTCATGAGAAATATCTAAGATCTTCAGGAAGCATTGGAGTATTTTGACAATGGATCCCCTTTTGAAACATGATTTGGGTGAGGAACCGAGGGTCATATATAGGAGACCAAGATCACTAAAGACCATTTTGGCCCCAAGTAAATTCACTGGGAAACCACTAGTAAATAAAACGTGCGGAACACAGAGACAAGGTCTGGTCAGTGAATTTTTGGGGACCAATGCAGTAAATGGTAAAGGACGTCAGAACACAAAGACGTTGGAAGCATTTAGGTGCAATGGCACTAGGTGCCTGACATGTCCATTTATGGAGGATGGTAGTATCTCTTTTACTTCTAAAGTTACATCTGAAAGCTTTACCATTAAAAGTAGGATGGATTGTGGATCAAGATTTGAATTTACCTACTAACATGTAGTTGTAATTTACAATATATAGGGAGAACAACACAAAATTTGAGAACCAGAGAAGGACAACATAAAAGGAACATATATAATAGGTTCACACAACATAGTGTCTCAAGACACTACCTACAGTATCATGATAAGAACACAGTTGGTCTAAGGGTGATCCCAATTGAATTTATTCCACTATCTACAATATATGATAGAATCCAACGGTTAAATAATAAGGGACGCTTTGGGATTTTTAGGTCGTCTAAGCTTCCCCCCAGGTTTAAATTAATCTATTGAAATCCCTAGAGTATAGTTTGGTATAAGTGCATTTATATATAGTATAGTTTGGTATTAGGGATAGGTTAGATATATTTGTGGTTAGGTTCATTGGTCCTTTGGTGTATTTTCACTTTATATTCACTTTTTAGCACGGGATGTGATACATTTATTTAGAATGAGTATATGATCTAGTTTAAATTGATATGGTGGTTTAAAGATCTTATTATATACATGGATGTTTTGCACATATGATGTGATTTAGATGAATGTCTGTATGGGTATATAATAGGTGGTCATGATTTTCTTAATTGCTGGTATATATATTTTTTTATGTATTTTTTCTCATGTTTATTGCAAACTTTATTTTAATGTTGCTTTGGGTGTATTGAGCTAGTTTGCATGATATTGGTACATGTGGCTTAATTGGACAGTAAGTAGATGGGTTATCCAATTTATGTTTTTTATAATTTTAGTCTGTCAGATCAGCTTAGCATGCATCTTGCCGTGCTCATGTACAGTTGTCATATTGCCGACCTATATAGTTGTTTGATTATTGTAGTGTTAGGACTCTCTGGTCAGTGTTTCAGTTCTTGATGTGTTCTAGTTGGGAGTTTACAGTTTTCTTCTGACTGATTGACCGGAAAGACTATGGTTTACTGTATTTTGTTTTAATGCTGTACATTATGTCAAGCATTTTCTCGTTTTGTCTCATTTTAATCTGCTCAGTGGTATTGATAATGGCGATTCACTTTATATTATAGTATATTTGTGATCCACATTTCGTGACTGATCTACTTTATAGCATCTGCATTTATTTGGATGTGCATAAACTGGAAAGCCTATCTTTAAAGATTTCTTTTGACATTTGTGGATGCATTGTCTGCGCTAGTCACTGCTATACATTTGAGGGTGATAGCGAGACTTTGATATATCCATGGGTTTCATACACATGTGTATATATATTGCTGTAGGTTCTCTTGTTCTTTGATGTGGATCACTGATGTGATGTGGATTAGTGATGACCGAGCACCCCGATGCTCGGGTGTTCGGGTGCTCTGGCCGAGCGCCCCCGGAGGCTCGAGTGCTCGGCCGAGCACCCGAGCCCCATTGAAGTCAATGGGAGGACTCGAGCATTACACCAGGCACCCCCTGCTCTGATGAGGGGAGGGTGCCTGGTTCATAGGAAAAGGGCAGAAAATGATGGAAACACCACAGAAATGGTTCAGGGACAGCATAGGGAGGATGTCTGGATGCATCTTGGACTCCAACGTCGCTGCTGGGAACGATGTTTCGCCCATAGTACGCCATTTTTACAGACTGACCGTAAAACACACAAAAAGGAAGATAAAAACGATTTTAGGCGAAAAATTGTTACCAAACAGTATTTGCTGTATATTTACTTGTATATCATCTGCAAATTCTGCAAAAAATTTCATCGATTTTTCGGAACTGGGGCCATGATTAAGAGGGAAACGTGCGCAGCGTAAAGCAGGTGTTCAACGTGGTTATGGCCCGGGTAAGGTACAGCATTCAGGAACGGAGGCCGCAGCTACCACAGGTTTTACAACATGTCCGTTTGCCCTTGTTAAGTCCAAAATTTATAGTCGGAACAGTGGGGTCTGATCCATTGAGTAAAAGTGACGAAGTGACTTAGTGGATGAAGCCAAGAACTACCTTCTGCTCTGTCGAACACCCCAGCCCTATTTAATTCAATGGGAGGACCTGAGGCACTCCGATACAACCTGTATATCACAAAATGGAGGGCCTCATTCACATTGTGGTACAATAGTTCAGGTAGTGGTCCAACACTCATAAAGCCTATGCACTAAGTGAAAGGGCTGCCAAAAATTAGACTGAAATGTCACTCCAATACACCCTTTATTACACATAAAGGAGGGCATCATACACACCCTTGAAAAATTAGGATTAATGGCCTGCTGGTGACCCTCTAAAACATTAGGGGCGAGGGCATGCCGCTAAGCTGACCATCTAAAACATTAGGAATGAGGGTCTGCTGCTGAGCCGACCATCTAAAACATTATGGGTGAGGGTCTGCTGCGGAGCTGACCATCCTAAACATTATATGCGAAGGCCCGCTAGTGAGCTGACGCTATAAAACATTATATGAGAGGGCCCGCTAGAGAGCTGACCCAATAAAACATTATATGAGAAGGCCCGCTGGTGAGCTGACCTATACAAAAATTGTCAAACAGGGCAAGCTGGTGAGTTGGCCCTATATAAAAATTATATCACAGGGCCCGCTGGTGAGCTGGCCCTATATAAAAATTATATCACAGGGCATATGGAAGAGGAGGAGGAGGATGAGAAGATTAAGAGTCAACCATATACCCGTTTTTTGGGTGGAAGGGGTGAATGGGAATACAGAGTATTCCCATCATTGTAAATAACATATCTAAAGTGACTTTATGTTCACCCGGGGCTTTCCTCCAGTGGAGTGGAGAAGTCAGGGGAAATCCAGGCCTTGTTCATTTTTATAAGTGTCAACCTATCAGCATTTTCGGTGGAAAGGCGGATACGCTTATCTGTTATGATGCCACCAGCAGCACTAAATACCCGCTCAGACAGAACACTGGCGGCAGGGCAGGCCAGCACCTCCAAGGCGTAGAGTGCCAGTTCATACCACGTGTCCAGCTTGGACACCCAGTAGTTGTATGGCACAGAGGGATCATTGAGGACGCTGACACGGTCTGCTATGTACTCCTTCACCATCTTCCAAAACTTTTCCCTCCTTGTGACACTAGGCTGCGCATCAGGGTGAGGGTGCTGGCGGGGTGTCATGAAGGTGTCCCACGCCTTGGAGAGTGTTGCCCTGCCTTTGTCGGAACTGCTGTGTGCTCCCCTTTTCTCCCCTTCTCGGTTGGCCAAGGTAGCACGTACTCTGCCGCCAGCGTTGTCAGATGGAAAATTTTGGAGCAATTTTTCGACAAGAACCTTTTGGTATTGCACCATTTTGCTTGTCCTCTCCACCGGAGGAATGAGAGATGAGAAATTCTCTTTGTAGCGGGGGTCCAGAAGGGTGAACACCCAGTAATCCGTGTTGTCTAAAATGCGTATAACGCGTGGGTCACGGGAAAGGCAGACTAACATAAAGTCAGCCATGTGTGCCAGAGTACCAACAGGCAAGATTTCGCTGTCCTCACCAGGAGGATGACTCTCAATCTCCTCATCCTCTTCCTCCTCTTCTACCCACCCACGCTGAAGAGATGGAAATAAAGTTCCATGGCTACCCTCTGTAGCGGAGGCAACCGTGTCTTCCTCCTCCTCCTCCTCCTCCGCCTCCTCCAATTGTCGCTGAGAAGACGAAGTGAGGGTGCTCTGGCTATCACCTTGTGTAAGCTCTTCCTCCCCCATTTCCACCTCTTCCACATGCAAAGCGTCGGTTTTAATTGTGAGCAGCGAGCGTTTCAGTAGACACAGAAGTGAGATGGTTACACTGATAATAGCGTTATCGCCGCTCACCATCTGTGTCGATTCCTCAAAATTGCGTAAAACCTCACAGAGGTCTGACATCCATTCCCACTCCTCACTTCTGATTAGAGGAAGTTGAACGGAGAGGCGACGACCGTGTAACAGCTGGTACTCCACTACTGCCCTCTGCTGCTCACAAAGCCGGGCCAACATGTGGAAGGTGGAGTTCCAGCGCGTGCTCACGTCACACAGCAGCCGGTGAGCTGGCAATTGTAAGCGCTGCTGCAGCGTCAACAGGCCGGCTGAAGCTGTAGATGACTTACGGAAATGTGCACACACGCGGCGCACCTTCGTCAAGAGATCATGCAAATTGGGGTAGGTTTTTAGAAATCGCTGAACCACTAAATTAAATACGTGCGCTAGGCATGGTACGTGTGTGAGCTTGCCGAGCTCCAAAGCCGCCACCAAGTTACACCCATTATCACACACAACCATGCCTGGTTGCAGGTTGAGTGGCGAGAGCCACTGCTCGGTCTGGTGACTAATCCCCTGCAACAGCTCTGAGGCCGTGTTCTGTTTGTCCCCAAGGCAGATCAGCTTCAGCACGGCCTGTTGACGCTTCCCCACTGCAGTGCTACACTGCTTCCAGCTACCGGCTGATGGGTGAGTGGTGCTGCGCGCAGAGAATTCGGAGGTGGAAACGGAGGAGGAGGAGGAGGAGCCAATAACGTAGGTGCTGGCGGAAACCCTGATGGAGGTAGGGCCCGCAATCCTCGGCGTGGGTAGCACCTGTGCCATCCCAGGGTCCGAGTCACTCCCAGCCTCCACGACATTCACCCAGTGTGCCGTCAGGGAAATGTAGCGTCCCTGGCCACAAGCACTTGTCCATGTGTCAGTCGTTAAGTGGACCTTCCCAGTAACTGCGTTGGTCAGTGCACGGATGATGTTAAGGGACACATGGTGGTGTAAGGCGGGGACGGCACACCGGGAAAAGTAGTGGCGGCTGGGGACTGCGTACCGAGGGACAGCTGCTGCCATCAGGCTGCGGAAGGACTCAGTGTCCACAAGCCTAAATGGCAGCATTTCGATGGCCAGTAATTTGGAAAGGTGTGAGGTTAGTGCTATGGCCTGTGGGTGGGTGGCTGGGTATTTTCGCTTGCGCTCAAATGCCTGGGGTAACGACATTTGGACGCTGCGCTGGGACAGGGAAGTGGATGTGATCGCTGATGGTGCTTCAGATGGTACAGGTGCAGGGCGGGAGGTATGCGGGCCTGCGCCTTCGACAGGGGAAGAGGAGGCAGTGGTGTGGCCTGCAGACACAGATTGGCGATCCGGACGTTCCTCCCACTTATTACGGTGCTTGGATGCCATGTGTCGGATCATGCTGGTGGTGGTGAGGTTGCTAGTGTTCATGCCTCGGCTCATTCTGGTGTGGCACAGGTTGCAAACTACAATTCTTTTGTCGTCCGCACTTTCCTTAAAAAAACGCCATACCGCGGAACACCTAGCCCTTGGCAAGGGAGATTTACGCAAGGGGGTGCTCCGTGGAACATTTGCGGGCCGGTTTGGTGCGGTCCGCCTTCTTTCTTTAGCCACACCACTGCCTCTTCCAGCCTGTTGCGGTGCTGCAGATGGCTCACCCTCAGGACTGCTGTCATCGCTCGGCTTTCCACCTTCCCAGGTGGGGTCAGTCACCTCATCGTCCACCAAGTCCTCCTCCACTTCCTCACTCTGATCATCCTCCTCATTTCTTGATCCCACCACATCCTCAGTCATTGACAACTGTGTATCATCCTCCTCATCAAGGTCTTGAGACAGTAATTGTGGTTGATTTGATGGCAACTGTGTCTCATCATCATCATCCACTTCCTTTGACCTTAAATGCCGTTCCCCTCTGTCATCTTCTTGTGATTGGGTACCCTCTAGAGGTTGTGAATCAGGGCACAAGATGTCATGTTCCTCTGCAAGCGTGCTTGGAGAGAGGTTCAAATCAAGGATTGGTGATGAGAAGAGCTCCTCACTATATCCCAGTGTGGGATCACTTCTTTGGCCAGACCCTCTATGGTGGGAGAAAGGATGATCAGGGTGAGGATTATGTTGACCAGACTCTTGGCTAGTGAGAGTGGACTTGGTGGAAGACAGGGTGGTGCTTAACCGACTGGAAGCAGTATCAGCTGAAATCCAACCGACCACCTGTTCGCAGTGGTCTGACCTCGAGAGTGATGTCCTGCGACGCCCTGTAAACTGAGACATGAAGCTAGGTATGGTGGATGTCTTTCTTTCTTGTGCTCTGGCACCAGGCACAGTTTCTACGCGTCCTGACCCGCACCCTGAACTATCAGGATCACGTCCACTTCCCCGTCCCTTTTTACCCGCCTTCTTCATATTAAACGGAATATATGCCGGTAATCTGCGGCTAGGCACACGAAACAGAATGTGACGCTAATCTGCGGCTAGGCACACTAAACAATATGTGGCGCTAATCTGCGGCTAGGCACACTAAACAATATGTGACGTTAATCTGCGGCTAGGCACACTAAACAGAATGTGACGCTAATCTGCGGCTAGGCACAGTGAACGGAATATGTGACGTTAATTTGTGAATTTGCACACTAAACAGAATGTGACAATAATCTATGGCTAGGCACACGTTTAAAATGGCCCTTTTTGTCGCTGTGTTGTAAAATCATTGGCCCTGTGCACCTAACAGAATATGTCAGCTTGTCACTGCACTGTGAAATATTTGTCCCTGTGCACCTAGTACAATGTCACCTTAGAACATGTCCCCCCCCACAAAAAAATGAAATTCTGCCACCCCCCAAAAAAATTAAATGCTGCCCCCACACACAACAGTCCTAAAAAGGACTTTTGGGTCTTGAAAGAGTTTCAACAATTTTATTCTCCCTACACTGACTTCCTGTGCATCTAGTATTATATGTCACCTTACAAATATCCCCCCCACAAAAAAAAGGAAATTGTGCCCCCCCAAACAAAATATAAATGCTGCCCCCACACACAACAGTCCTAAAAAGGACTTTTGGGTCTTGAAAGAGTTTCAACAATTTTATTCTCCCTACACTGACTTTCCCTGCCTAAGCGCATCTCTCCCTGGCTAAGAATGAGCCGAACTCGCGCGTCGGGTGCTATACAGCACCCGATCACGGGTTCTGGCCAGCCAATCAGTGTAATGCCAGCAGCCAACATGGCTGCTGGCATTACACTGATGTCAGAGCCTCCCCGCACGTTTATTGGCTGCGCAGCAGCTGCGAAACGTGCAGGGAGGAGACTCGAACATGGCGGGCGAGCACATGCGGTACTCGTACGAGTACCGCCATGTGCCGAGCAGAGCGATGCTCGAGCCGAACCGAGCTTCGGCCGAGCATGCTCGCTCATCACTAATGTGGATCACAAATAATTATTTTATTACTATTATAATTGTGCTGTTATCTCTGCTTAGCGTGATTGGAGATTCAATTTTTGAATTGTTCCAATCACAATTAGGGGGAAGTTTATTTATACTGGATGTGTGTGACAGCTATATTCCTTGTTTGTCAGCTTTTTGTGCTTTGAGAAAGCAGCTGTATTGCTGTGAAACATGTTGAAAGAAATATTTGTGGGACAACAGTACTGAACCAACCCATAGATTGGATGCATATCCCGTTTTTACATATAAGAGACATTCCATCTGCCACTCAAAAGGATTATGAATCACCTTTGAGGTACCCAGAGGGAATGGAGATGCAGCCAACTGCAGTGGTACAATCAGGGACAGACTCTTCTTTTTCAATTCTGATGTGCATTCTGTCAAGGGGACATCCGGTGAGCAGATACAAATTAAACAAGAATTCTGATGAGCGTTTGATACAAGGGTGGACTGCCATACCCCAGAGATCATTGCACTTTCTTCTTCTGTACAGCGAATTATCGCATTACTTAATTATTTACTATTCTATCTCTCCCGGTTACACCTCCGGGTGATTCATCATTTTAAACGTGACCGATCATTTGGGTTGTGTCTCAGTCTGTACTTTTTCATTATTTTGCTTTCATTTACATTTATGAATTTATTTCTTATCATTTTTTATTTTGTATTAGTATCAACAGTCACATTTTGTAACCTTAATGTATATTTATAAGTTTATGCAATGGATGTGCTTGTTTTAACTATACATTATATTTTATTGTATACATCTTTTGCCTCACTTTTTTAACTGTATGTGATGAATAAAATAAAATATTTTTTAAATTGCCCTTTTATTACCTAATACTACTCTTAGACCTCTGGTGCGCTGTCCTCCCCTCCTTCTCATTATATAAATCCACTTGAGTTCTTGATGGTTGTATATTTTAATATATAGGGAATATTTTCACATGAACCATGGGAATCAGTCCATCATTTCTTTAATAATTATTGTCACAAATGAAAACATACAGGGGAAAAAGGAAAAAGTCTCTGATATTGAATAGCTGACAAAACCAGCATCTTTAGCTAGAGAAGCATGTTAACAAAATGTTAGTGAACAAACCCAATGAAAATGTATTGGTACTTTGTTTGATGTATAAATAATGACAGATACTGTATGTGCAGTGTTTTACAGACATACACAAGGAAGAAGCCAACTCTTGTCACCTCTTAAAGAGTTCTAGCTGTCTCCACAGAACATTAATACACTGTCTTAAACTCATTTCTTTAAGCCCTTTGGAAGAGTTTTTCAATCACGTTTCAGCCTTAAGAAGAGTTTCTCAAATCTAAATTAAAGAAACAAAAATAACCAAGGCTGACTGGCTGTTTTAAGCCTAAGGGGAGATTAGCCATATTCAACTACCTCTAATTGTCTGTTGCAACAAAATATGCTGGCAGGTCTCCAGCCTTTGCAATTCTCTTTATGAGCCAAGCATGACTTAAGACCTTAAAGGACTTTTCTTTTAATTAAAAAAATACAACAGCAACAAATTGAAGGCTGTAACATCAACACAACAGATATATAGGATGTTCCACAGTAAGCTTCGTAATTCTAAATCATGAATTTATTAATGTGCTTTTTTTTATAAAGAACGCCACTTCCTTTGTATTCTGTCTTGATAAATAAGCTAAGGAAATAGTTTGTCGGAACTATAAAGAGAAGGAATTTAAAAAGAGAGGGGAAAGTTGAAATGGAGAAAAGTATCAGGTGGGAAGAAAATAAGAATAAATGAAGAAGAAAAATGGATAAAGCCAGAGAAAGTGAGAAAGCTAACTGCATGAAGCTAAGTGTTTTCATATTCATTTTAAGTACAAACTTTTCCGGAACAACAGTACTTAAAGTATTTAAAGTACCAAATATGTATTTATTACCAATAAGTAGTAATTAAAGCTACCAATGTAGCCATTGATACTTTACGCCTTTCTGCATTATAACTAACAAATATTTGGCTGGATAACCCAAAAGAACTAAGATCTAACAAAATGCTTCAGAAAGAAACATAGCCCTCTGTTAGTGAGAACCATTTCAGTTTTGCATTATGCTTTGGTCTGAAACATTCCGCCCTTTTGTATTTCTTTATAACCATTTTTTGGTTGATTTACAACGAAATTGTGTGCAGTGGTTTCAGAAAACAAATACATTTTGATGGAGCAATTGCTTTGAAGAATATAGTGAAAAGGAACAAAATTTTTAATTAAAAAACAGTATCCAAGGAGTAATAAATACCACACAAACATGATATTATATTATACCACACAATATACAACACAATGAGCAATATTTCAAATGTTATAGTTCTGGAGGTGATTGTCACCATACTGCCCCGTGCTGATTCCCACTGCAAGTGTCTTTAATCACTACATCTGGCCACATTACAACCTGCCCCCCTTCCCCACGTCTTGAACAGCCCTGATATGATCCCAGATGGATCATCCTCAGCATTGTCCACAAAGTCTTTCAAGCATCTTCTTTTTGGGATAGTCAATCAGCATTTTTGTTGTCTCTGCCGGGTTGGTACTGAATAGTAAAGTTGCAGGTAGAGGCTCCAACTACATAACAAATGTTCATTTTCCCCCACAACCCTATTCAGAAGTTCAGAAATACAGCCATGGAGATTGAAAAGGCACTTGTAAAATTCCCCAAATAATTTCCCAACAGTACCTCAACTGATATGCCAGACATCACTACCTCACAGTCTCCTTTACCAGCCCCCCAAACCAGTGTGATCCATGCCAAGGGATCTGGTGTATAGCTCCTCTGGCAACTAGTACTCCCACTGTCAGGTCAGTTCTCTGTCTATGGGAAGCCTGGTGGGGTTGTACCATGGTGACGGTGGCCCCAATGTCTCTCCACCCCTGTTTGCCCATTCAACGGCACTGTCTGAACATGGTGTCCTTGGTTATCTGTGCTGGCAGTTTGGACCCGGCTCACCTCGTGGATCAGTCCCCACACTTCATCCCTGCTTAAAGGGAGCAATATTGTAATCCACTCCCATGGTATTGATAAATTGTACTCCATAGTTTCTGTGCCAGGGTGGGACTGGTGGATATGCCAGCCCTTGGGGCAGGAGCCCAGGATGGGACCGTGTCTAAGGGCAATTGCTCCGAATCTGCCCAGGCTATAAACAATCATAGCACCCCAGGCCATAGCAGTGCCCTCCACTGGGCTGATTGTTAATGACTGGAATAGGGCTGGGATGTGTTACCTGGCCCACTTAAGTGCCAGCAGTAAATCCTTTGAGTGGTACAGTAGAGGTATAAGGCCTATTCTCTGAGTTTTGCACACATTTTTTCATACAGTAGTATTGTCTTGGTGCAGTCTGGGGTAGTACCACTGTAGATACCGGCCTCTGTGGTAGTGGCCTGAGCCTGGAGCATCTCTGAGGGCAGTTTTTCCAAATATGTCCCAGCTGCAAACAATTATAGCACTGCAGGCCAGAGTTGTGCCTTCCACTGGGGTGGTTATGTGTGGCTGGAATGGGGCAGGGTTCTGGTACCTGGTCCTCTCAAGGGGTGGCATTAGATCCTGTGGAGGGGACCTGAGAGGGGCAGGGTCTGCTCCATCTTGTTTCTACATATTTGTTGGCCACCTCCCCCAGTGTAACTGGATCATGATCCCGCACCCAGTCATGAAATTCAGGAGGTTCTGTTGGGAGAATTGCTCCAGTAGGAAGAGCTGCAGAAAATCCTCCATAGTTTTTGCATTGTATCACTGTAGCCAGGTGGCACAAGCACAGTCCATGCAGTACACCCATTCTGCATAGGAGTCCTGCTATCACAGTTGGGTATCCCAGTACTTCTGCAAGTAGGCATCTGGGGTAACTGCGTACTGAACAAGCAGACAATGTTTGATCACCATATAATTGCAGCTGACTTCATCACATAGGGTTTGATATGCCGTGGCTGTCCGTCCAGTGAGTTGGCCTGCCAGAATGGTTACCCAGTCTCTCTGATCAAACTTATAAAGGGCAAACTGCCTCTCAAAATCTTGCAGGTAACCCAGATGCCTACTGGTGCTCTCCTAAAACATCTTGAAGACTCAATGAGGAAGTATGCTGCCTGTGGACCCACAGCCAATTTGAGATCCTGAATCTCTGTGGCCTCTCCCCAGCTCAGCCATCCTCAGGCATTCTTCTCTTTCAGCTGACCTGTCCTGTTGGTTCTGAGTCACCATGACGAAGACTCTATTCACCACCTCAGCAGATGGGTTGGGGCCATAAAAGATAAGCCTGACTTTTACAGCTCAGGTGAACACATCCTTGATCTCTATATGGCTCTCCTCAGATCCTGTGCTAGAGTGCAGGCTTGCAGGGCAAGCAGCTCCAACTTATAGACAGTCCATCTGCACCAAAGCCTCAACCAAATCCGTCTTCCTGGGGCCACTTGCTTCTCCGCCTCCGGCAGCTAGGATCTCTTTTAGCTGGATCATTTCAGCTGCTTCTAGAGCTCCTCCATAGTCCTGCCACTGGCTCCAGCAGAATCACCTGATGGAGATTATCCCAATGGGATCTCTATAGGAAGAGGTCATTCCACCTCTTCCACCAAATGTGATGGTAACAGGATTTACTGGACCCTTTTGGGGTAGCTGGTTCCTGAACCACCGCTATTGCTCCTCCACAGTCTGCTGAAGCCCTGCTACTTCCTGGCAGTCTAAAGGTCCTGGATACTCAAGTAGGAACAACTGGATTCTGCAGGATGGTATACTGGCAGAGCTAGTGATTTTAGTTGCAGAACCCCAGGTGGGGTTTCATGGGGCCCTGCACCAGTAGACTGGTAAGGTAAGTAAATTTGCTTTTCTAGTAGCTAAAGTGAGAATCACCGCCCAAGCCCCCTCCAGAAATACAGCCGAGACTTGTATTAAGGAGTAGAACACAAAAGCCTTTATTGGTGAAACACACTGCTTATATACACTTCCAGGCATTCTTATCAAGATTAGAATGTAAACTAGGAATTGGAATGTTTGACCAATCAGAAAAATGGCCTTCATTTCCAGAAACTCTTATCAAGATCAGTATATAAAATAGGGATTGAAACAGAGATGTCACAATAGACCAATCAGGGGTGGTTATTGTCCACAGCCGGAATCAATAAACATTCCAACTACAGATGCGCAATTTTGCCTGAAAGGGATAGTAATGCTTAAAATGTAAAAAAAATATATGTTGCAGGGTTTATCTCCCTGAGTAAAACAAGGGTACTCCCACTGCTGAGAGATATTTTATTAAAAAATTATAACAGCTCAAACTTGAATTTTTTAGGTGCAATATCACAGTGGCCTGAAAATTTACAGTGGCGCTGTTGCTACACCATCCTATGTACTGCTCTGGTCTGCAACTAAAAAATTCAAGTTTGAGCTGTTATAATTTTTTAATCAAATATCTCTCAGCAGTGGGAGTACCCTTGTTTTACACAGGGGGATAAACCCAACAACATATATTTTTTTTACATTTTAAGTATTACTATCCCTTTAAACCAAAATCAGCTAATAATGGCACTTCCCGCTTGGAAAATAATTTCTAGTGAAAAGACGTTTTTTCATTTTATTGCCTAGCTCATTCCATTGAGATCAATGAGAATATTTAATTTACACACAACACATAGGATATGTTATTTTATTTCCCAAAGGCATAGTATAAAAGGGATATGAGGAGTGTAGGGAAAGAATCAGATGAACAGCGAATTTGTTTTTGGGGGTTTTGTTGACTAGAATTTGGGGTACAGTTAAAAAATAAATACAATCAAAAATTAAATAAAATAAGAAATTGGTATATAACGTGACAGAGACAGGGGCCCCCTGATGTATCTAAGACTGTGGTAGACTAATACTTGACAGGATAGAGTATTTTGTAGAGGAGGATTTAGATTTGTTAGGCCTAAGCCCTGAGGAAACATTGATTTGTAGGACTTAGACTTAATTGAGGCACAAGCGCTGAGGAAACATTGATTAGTTATAGAAAACTAGACTTGTGTTAATCCCAAGCACTGAGGAAACATTGATTTGTAGGACTTATACTTGTTTGGCACAATCCATAAGGAAACATTGATTTGTAGGACTTATGCTTGTTAGAAACAATGCCCCCCAAATTGTTTATTTTTTGTAGGCCTTGGTTTATTTTATTTTTTTAAAGAGCCCTACTGGCTTAGTGCCAGCAGGTCATGTCATGTTGGCCAGTGGCCACTGGCCATTGTCAAATACCCTGGTGTAATTGCAGAATTTGTGACTGCTGTTCTTGCTGCTGAGTTGCTTAAACAGCAGGATTATTAGGCAGTTCATAGGGAATGGGATCAACAACATCAATAATAACATGGGTGATGGATGATGAAGGTTCCACTTGCCAGTACTAGCTCGAGTGATGTGCCTCAGGCAGTAGCAGCACCACAACTAGCCATCACCACTTCAGGTATATGTGAAGAAAAGAAGAAATTGCCCAGTAATGCTTCTCCGGCCTGCCCCTCCTCCAAAATCATTGGTGTATTGTTGGAATAGACATTTTTCCCTTGAGAGCAGGAACTGTGCCTGTTATCAGCAACTTTGATATGCACGGTGTGTGTAGAAATTAAGGGGAGGACTGAGAACTGTGTGCATATCTGCACTCATTTCAAACTCCTGGCACAACTCTCATGAAACACCATGATGCTTAGGGTACCCAATGTGAGATCATCCCACCAGAAACCAAGTACTGCTGCTGTCACTATTCCCCTTGTCCACTCTCCTTAAGGACAAGAGCCAACTTGCAGACAGTTTAATAGTAATGATGAACCCTCCCAGCCACCAGCTTAGCATATTATGTGAGATGGAATCTCCTCAGGTGCTGCTTTATGCCCTGGTTGTGATTATCCTCCACCACACTGCCATGTGTGGTTAGTGCACCACAGTGTATTCAATAAGTGGACACAAACTGCCACATCCTAACATCTACTGCATGGCTATCAACTTGTGGGGAGGCTAAAGATGAAATAGGTGGATTGCCAGAAGATGTAGTTACCCTAGAGCAAGAAGGTGATGGTGAGCCAGGTGTTTTGCTCATCATCAAACTTTCTTCCTCTGGCTGGGTTTCTCTGTTCTTCCTCCTCTTTGATCTCCACCTCACCTCTTGTTGCCTTTGGGGAAAATGAGTGGGTACAGCAACTGTGGTGCCTGATTTCTTTAGTGGGTGTTTGGCTTTAACATCTTTCACATAAATGTCATTACGTCTTTGTATCATTCGCGTTATCAGGGTGGTTGTGCCAAGGCATGTTCCGTCCTTTTCCCTTTTCACTGACTTGTCACAAATTGTGCACATTGCCATCGTTGATGCCTGCACTGTGCCTGCTCCAAGAGAAAAATAGTCCTACAGCCAGTACTTCAAGAGGGAGGGGAAAGGTGAAGAAGAATGTCCTCTTTCTTCTTCTCCACCACATTTCTTCTTCTCCACCACATTGCCCTTCACTGGCTGGGGCAGAGGATGATGTTGCTGCTGTTGCTGCTACTACCTCAGAATCAGCACTGTAACAAGGACCAGAAGTATTGCTGCTGGCAAGTGGAACCTGTTCTAGTCCTGCATCACTTGTTGACTCTATTCCCTGCATGGCCTATATTTCTTCTCTCTTTTCCAAATACACTCCCACTCTCCATCTTCACTCTGCACATGGTCTTCTCAGCTATACAGCTCTTATTACATCCTTCCACTCCCGCCTACACACCTTCTCCCATGCTGCACCTAAGCTTTGATATTACCTCCCCTGACCCATCAGACTCTCCCCCACCTTTCAGATATAGAGATGCTGCTTTAAAACTCACCTCTTCAGAGAAGACTATCAACTACCTCTACAACCGTTATGACCAAGGTCAGACCAGCAGCCTCTCCCAACTACATCCCCATGACATTCACATTTTCACATAGTCTTTTTCCCCAAATAGAACCATGGTTTCCCTGGACCACTGTACTCTGAGCACTTCTTTCTCCCACCCACTGACCGGCAGTACATGTGGCAGGAGACACTTACACCCCATAGCATTTAGTCCTTCTGTGTCTAAGCTACCTTCATCTAGACTGTAAGTTGATGCAAGCAGGGCCCTCTGATCCTTTTGTTTTCCATATTTGATTTGTACTCATTAATATCTCTGTATATCTGTTCCCTATTGTGAAGTGCTGCAGAATAAGTTGGCTCTATATAATTAAAGAATAATAATAATAATGTTTGAACTTGATGGACTTGTAGCTTTTTACAATCTAATTTACTAGGGAATCATTATGTTGAGGTGTAGTTAGAGAAATTAAATATACAATAATATTAATTGGAGAATATATTAAATTTTCTACATCCTATATAATAATTCGCTAAAATGTGCATAACGCCACAGTCATGCACAGTAGAGAGTGTTGCGCGTGCTGTAGTCATGCGCAGTAGAGACTGCCCGTGATGAGGCTGATGCAGATTGGGGCGCTCCGAAGGAGCGTCCCACTCTGTATCTGCCGCAGTGCAGGCAGTCTCAACTGAGCATGAGTGCACTGCAACCAGCTGCCAGTGGCACTGTGGCCCATGTAACAGGCTCTTCAATTAGTAAGCTATAATGAGAATAAGAAAAAAAAATCTCTGCAGGGATGAGGTTGAGGACAAATGGTAGCTACAAAAAATCAAGGACGGGTATTGTAGAATCTAAAATGAAAGCCTTGAAGAAATTATTACATAAATTTGATCATCTCTATTTCAAAAATGCAAATAACTTCAGAATGCTTTGAGAATAAGTTAGAGCTTAAAATAAACTATGTTGGGTTTTTTTCCATGTTGTAGTTGTTCTTATACATATGTGAAGGTTTTTAATCAAAGCCAAAAGTTTGAATGGAATTTGATATGGTTCATTTCTTTGTCTTAATATCACTTTTCTTGGAAACTAAAACATCAAGGAACTTTTTATTTGTACCTTAACATTACTGTTTAGAAAGATCACAGTATTTGTAGTGACACATTAAACTGACTGCACTACTTATTAATATGTATTAATTTTACTTTTTAAGTCACTTTTTATTGCACCTTTTAAATGTAAATGTAATTTGCTTTTATGATAAGTTTGAAAATTTTCTGATGACATGTGCAGGTCTTGTGGGACACTTAATGGTCATGTTTGACACCGCATTTGAGTTATGCCACTGTTTTACTAATATTATTGTATCATTTCAGTAAATCCTAATTACTTTTTCTCGGAAAGTGTTTTGTAGAATTATTTGCAGACCCAATTTGCAGCATGGAAGTTTCAAATGTATATGCAGTATCTATGCCATCCATGTTTAAGTAGCTTTCTGGATTGAGAAAATGAAATATAATTTCCTATAACATTTTTATTTCACTGTCTGTATAAAATGAAAGAAAATGAATATTGCATTTTACCACTATAATACTAATGTGCTTAGCAAAGACAGACATATAATAAAATACTGATAATTAAAGATCTCTTGATTTTCCAAAAGTGAAACTATAGACATGCAAATTATGTGCATATCCTGTAATCTGCAGCAGATCTAATCAATTCTAATTCCTCCTGAACTTTTGCGGTTTGCTTACGATCTTCATTAAATTGAAATACAATTTAAGTTAATAGACTTTGTCATTCTGCTGAGTCACATGCCTTAATTTGCATAGTTAACCTCTTATAGTTTACAATATATTGCCCTTTCTGTTCACAAGGTTAAAGGGAAACTATGGTAATACATTTAATTTAATTTGGTTTTACAGAATTACTTAGAATAGGTAGGAGTCCTTCATACAGCATTCTCTTATGTCTGTTTATGTATATATATATATATATATATATATATATATATATATAATTTGCATTGGATTTGTAGTTGCATGTCTTTTCTGAACTTCATTTCGTTCAGCCTTTCTTAAACACTGAATGTGAAAAGTCTTATCCATCATTGTTTAGAATCATGTAGGCATTTTTCATACAGTGAAATGTCAGTGTCCAGCTATAACCTATGACAGGGTCCCCTGAAAAACAAATAGACAAAAAAAAAGAACACAAACACACAGACCCCCATTTACACTGTCTGGGACTGTTTTGCCTGACACCTTAGCCTAGTTCCACTGCTACTCACAGAACCCCGCTACACTGTCTGACAGAGCAGTAATACACTGGAAACTCCTTTGTCACTCAAGGGTCTAATACTGTCTGGTGTGTTTACATGCCCCCTCTCCCATTTAATTTTTCTCCTGCCCACCCATGTGGTCAATCTCTCTCCTAGTGTTGCTCTGCTTTCCACTTGGAAGAGGCACCATCTAAATCTTGGTCTGTCATGAAAATAAACTACTTTCAGCAGAGAGGCAGCAAAAAAGTTTATTTTTGCAAAACAGGGTAGCACTAAGAGATACACACAGACTTTGCAGGGGAATGAATGGAGTGGGAGGGGGGAATAAAATACTGCCAAACATGGTAAGAAGGGAAGGGAACACAAAGGAGAATGGTGGGCTGGGAAGGTATTTTCAGTCCTCAATAAAATACCCAAATAGTTAACTCAAGGGAGCTTCCTTGTTCCTCAAAGACCTAGGGCTTGGGCCAACCTAATGCATTATTAGTTCACTACATAACTCACATTTACATTACTAGGAGGGAGATAAGCACTAACATATACTCTAAGTTAGCCACATGACCTGTGGCTTTAAGCATGAGACCCACCTGGGGCTTTAGCACATCAGCCATTACATAGCAATGCCCTTTGTCTAAATGGTGTTGAATGTCATATATAGCTCATCTCAGCAGATTCTGTACAGATGTACTTACCAGTGAGAAATACAGCCATATATATTTCTTAAAAAATTTTTCACATAGGATAACTACAATAGCATCTGACTCTTCCTGTCATTGTTTGTAGGGTCAGCAGAGTTACTGTCTATGATTTGCTCATTTTGCAATTTGTATTCAGTTGTTAGGAAAAGTGAAAAAAGAAAGAAATGCAACAGTAAATTCCACAAGAGAAAACAAATCAAATAGGTCAAAAAATATTTAATTCCTTTATTTTTCAGTCAACGTTGTTTTCACTGTAACTAAAAAGTCTTAGTAATGAAATCCAAATGTGAGAAATGTGCTTTTTGTAATACATTAGTCCTTCATAGGCAGAGGACATAACTTATTTTATGCTAGCCAATATATTGTCACAAGCACAAAAAGGTTTTGTTAAAAGGTTGTTTGTTTGTTTTGTGTTTTTAAGAAACTTTATTGAATACATCAACAGTACAATGCCATTTTCTTTATTAAAGGGATAGTATTGCCTGAAAATAATTTTATTTTATATTGTAGCCCTTAAAAAAACATTAAAAATGATATGTCTTATCTCCCAAACCTTTATGGTTTGGGAGATATTAGCAAGTAAATTTTCCCCTGGAGTGACGTCACTGCTCAAGCCTTCAGATTTGGAATCCGGTCCCCGCACCGGCCGCAGCTCTTCAGCGGTGCAGAGATCACAATCTTTAAAAATAATTTCTTCATTGGAATGGTCTACAAAGTGTGCTTGCAAGCCAGGCACACTTTGTAGACAGTTCCAGTGAAGTAGTTCTTTTTAAAGATTGTGATATCGGCACTGCTAATGAGCTGCCCGCTGATCTGTGTACCGGACTCCAAATCTTCCCACTAGATGGCAGACATGGCTAAAACAGCCAGGAAAAAGGAACTTTGCTTAACTTTACTTGCTAATATCTCCCAAATTATAAAGGTTTGGGATATAAGACTTATTTCATATTAATGTTTTTTTAAGGGCTACAATATAAAATAAAATTATTTTCAGGCAATACTATCCCTTTAAGTAAATCAATACACACCTTACAGAGAACTCATGATAAGTATTTTTTATGTAACCAGACTACAACTAGTAAATGAGCTTGGCCTTACAAATATTTGCTATGTATTATTAATCAGCAAACATACATGCATTCATGGTCCTTACAGCATTGCAGTCTTCATCCCCTGAAGAACCAAATGAGGAAATGTTAGGTATTCTGGACTAGAGAGAAGAGATGGACAAAACTTTTCATCTCAAAAGTGAAAATAACAGCACTTCACTCCATACTCAGGAAAGTGCATTTTTTCACTTTTTCATTGCATTGAAATCAATGATAATAATGTAATCCCAAAAAAAAGCAGAGCTTCTCTAATCCCTGTTGTGCTAAAGTTTAATACTGAGCGTCAGTTTACATCATGCTGTCAGTCTGTGCTTTGTAGGACTTAGACTAGTTGATCACAAGCCCCCCCCCCCTCCAATAACCAGCCCTGAGTGCCTAGTGCCAGCGGGTCATTTTATGGAGGTTAATGGCCATTGGCAAATGCTGTGATGACATTTGTCATTTGCTACTGCTTTTATTGATGCTGCTGAGTTGTCTAAGCAGCAGGACAATTAGGCAACTCTAAGGGACTGTGATCAATAGCAGGGATCTGAGACAGGAGATGATGGTTCCACTTGGCACTAGCTTCAGTGATGCACCTGAGGCAGAAGTAGCACCACAACTAGCCCCCACCATTTCAGGTGTATCTACAGAAAAGTAGTTGGCCAATAATGCTTCTCCTCCTGTCCCTCCTCCAAAATCATTGGTGCGTCGGTATACCAATTTTTCTGTTGTGAGCAAGAAGGAACTGTGCCTTTCATCAGCAACTGCAATATGTGCAGTGTGTGTGTAGGAAAATTGTAAAATAGGGGAAGGACCGTGAACAATGCACATATTTGCACTAATATCAAACAACTGGCACAACTGCAAGAAACACCTTGACCTCTCTTGCATTAATACCCCTTTTATGCAAGACAGTAGTCTTGCTCTTGCTACTGTTGCTATACACAGATCGCTGCTGCCAAGTTTGCATTTTTATAAGTATTATAAGATGTTTTTCCAGCAATGAGTTTGTGTGGTTAAGCTGCCATTTTCTGATAATCCTTTTGTAAAAACAAACAAATATTTGGCTCATGAATTACTGTGTAATTTAGAGTCAACTGCAAATATCAAAAGTTTACTTTTTATACCTATTTCTAGGGTTTTGTTACCTCAGCTTGTGTTAAAACTATTACTGGTAATAGTATTTTTGTACTAGTTATTTGTTGAGGCTCTTCTACAATTAGTTGTAATTTAGTATATACTGATAACAATAATTTGTTCAGAACAAGACTTTTTCCTTATCTTCAATATTCGAAGTTACTATATCATCTTTGAAAGTTTCAATCCTCTCTTTTTTGCTACATATATTTGAAAAAGAAAAACATGGCATTAGTGTTTCTCTCCTTTGCAATTCAAGTTTCATTTTTATATTTTTGTTAACCTAATTGCCTTTTGGCAATATAGGTTTTACTCTGTATGATATACCTTCAGTTCTACAGTCAATTACCATTGAATTTTATCATATTGGTTATGATCTATTTTTTTATGTGTTTTATGAAATACAAAACTTGTAAGAAAATACTGTGGTAGATATTCAATATATTTTAATAGTGATCGTTTAGAATGTTCTGAGACAAACTATACTTAAGTCTTGTGAAAGAAATATCTCTAAAAATAAAATGAAAATAAATATATATTCCTGTTTCAGAAAAAATGTGGTACTGTTTTAGTCATTACAGTAGGTGAGAATTGAAGGGCTAGTAATATTTCACAATAAATGCAGCTCTAATTATTCTTTATAGTTTTTGGACCATGTAGAGCCTCATTACCATTCTCTACAATGTGTAGTTCCAAAGTAATTAAATTATAAAGTATCCCCCTCCTGCCCCTTTCTACCTATTATAAGCCACCTCCCCTCAGATATGTAATCTGGTCTTGACTGGACAGCCCGCAGCGAGGGACAATCTTCTGGCTGTAAGCATAAGGAAAACCCTGCCACCCTTGAAGGAGGAGGGCATGTTTTTCCTTATGCTCACAGAAGATTGTCCCTTGCTTTGATCCATCCAGAGAGTCTTGCCGTGCAGCTTTACATAGGTAAAAGGGGCACTGCATTACTCTGGAACTACAAATCGTACAGAATCATATAATAACACTCTACATGGCCCAAAAACTATAAAGAATAATCAAGTCTGCATTTATATTGAAACAATACTATCCCTTTAAAGTACCCTTATAGTAACTCATAAAAGTGGTGTAAAGGCGATAACTTTTAATGGCTAATCGAAAACATGGAAAATGCATTCTTCCAAGACACTAAGGTTCTTTTTTCAGGTAAGTACTTTGATTTACTGTCATCTTAGGTTTACTGAACATAGTACGTGAGTTACTTTATGTATAGACTATATGATATGAAGAATTAATTTGGGTGAAATAAATCCTCTGTCACACCATGGAACATATATTGTGGAGTGGAGTAACCAATCCTGGTCTTCAAGAGCTACCAGCAGAGTAGGTTTTCAGGATATCCCAGATGGAGCACAAGTTGAGTAATTAGTGTCAGCCACTTTAATTGGTCTACCTGTTTTCATTCAAGGATATCCTGGAAACATGCACTGTTGGTAGCTCTTGAGGAATGGGGTTGGCTATGCTTGAAATATAGTATGCCAGATGAGAATTAAAGTGGGGTTATATACAATTACATATTCTATATTCCATTTTAGCATCTGTAAAAATATCATCTATTTGTTATTCAAGGCCTAAAATTAACTGATGTGACCAGGAGACTATCACATTTAGGCTTTGTGCATTAGCATAGCAAACACGAGAGCATTTCTCTCAAAAGCGATAGTGCAGTATTTTATTTAAACCTCCTGATATGAGATAACCTCCTTTATGAAAAGAGATGAAATGGGTGCTTCTCTAAACAAAATGAAGTGTCTTAGCTCTTGCCTCTCGTAAATGAAAGGCTAATGATGTAGCCTGCAATTGTGGGAGGGCCTTAGGACACATATATTGACCTCCGTTAGTAGGTCAGCACGACGGCGTATCTTCGTGGTCAGTGTAGCGTGGCAACCAGGCAAGTCGCAATCATGATCATCCTGCAACCACGTGACAGCAGCTTCACAGTAGCAACATTTGCACCAACGCCAGAAGCAAGTAAGGTAGGGGAGGGGGGTTGTCTACACGATAAACTGCATACAAATTACATATAGGCACTTAAGTATACTTGCTGGTGATCTGGGCAGGTACTAATGCATAGGAAGGTTTCATGGCTTACTACATAGTGTTTTATCCTTGCATCAAGTTCGTTGAAGATTCACTAGGGTGCATGGGTAAAGTAATTGAGGCACTCTGGAGAGAACTAACCACATCACTGGGGGAAAATATTCCATTAAATTAAACTGTATACTAGAAGCTGCCATCATAGTAGTCAGCAACTCAGTGGAGACTATTCTTGTACTCCCATTTAGAACAATATGTATCCTCACTTTTATAACCTGTAGTGGTATTGCTTCTCTTCTGCCTTATAATATGCCCATCCTTCATACCATGTGCTATAAACATTAACAACAGATTGGCCAATATGGGTTTCTTAAGAGTCCTGGATGACAACTAGTGTTGAGCGAGCATGCTCGGCCGATGCTCGGATCGGCTCGAGCATCGCTCTGCTCGGCACATGGCGGTACTCGTACGAGTACCGCCATGTGCTCGCCCGCCATGTTCGGGTGGCAGGGATCTGTGCCGAAGGAGGCACAGATCTTACACAGACGCTCCGCTGGACCACCAGGGACTGGAGGTAGGGCACATGTGGAGATGGAAGGGGGCATTGTGGAGATGAAGGGGGACATTTTGGAGATGAAGGGGGACATTGTGGAAGGGGGGCATTGCGGAGATGAAGGGGGCATTACGGAGATGAAGGGGGACATTGTGGAAGGGGGACATTGTGGAAGGGGGGCATTGCGGAGATGAAGGGGGCATTGCGGAGATGAAGGGGGACATTGTGGAAGGGGGACATTGCGGAGATGAAGGGGGCATTGCGGAGATGAAGGGGGACATTGCGGAGATGAAGGGGGCATTGCGGAGATGAAGGGGGACATTGTGGAAGGGGGACATTGTGGAAGAGGGGCATTGTGGAGATGAAGGGGGGCATTGACCAGGCACCCTCCCCTCATCAGAGCAGGGGGTGCCTGGTGTAATGCTCGTGTCGCCCCATTGAATTCAATGGGGCTCGGGTGCTCGGCCGAGCACTCGAGCCTCCGGCGGTGCTCGGTCAGAGCACCCGAGCACCCGAGCATCGGGGTGCTCGCTCAACACTAATGACAACTACAGTTTACATTATCATCCAACGCTTTTAATTGCACATCATGTTCCATTCCATTTAAAAAAAAACTAGAGCCGTTCTGTAGGCTTTTTTGACTGAGGTATGTATTAACTAATTTGCTTCATACATAAAACAAGTTCAGGCAGGGCTATAAGCTTTACAGATTGTGTGTACTTGATTATATGGAAGTTGTCACATAGTACACTGGGATATATAAGTACAGTAGTTATCTACATTCCCATATAAACATACAGTTATCCTTATGGAGCCTTCTGCTTTAGAACAGAGTAATGAGGTTAATCGATTGGTCATTTCCTGTATTTTTCTAACCTGATCTGCTACAACGGTTTAATTGGTATGTAGTATATTTTTTTAACGCCATGTTTATTTGCATGTGCAGGTCATGGGAGGAATTATCTGAATCTAATTCAGTCAGAACTGCTTCGGCTAGGATGCTAAACATCATAGCTACACAATCACTTTCTTTTCATCTGACTCAGTTATGCAGTACTCAGGGCATGCACATGCACCTTGATTGGTATTAAAGGTCAGTAGGGGGAGACCAACATACTCGGTACATATAATAGGAGTTAGCCAGAAGAGGCGGGATAGAACTTTTCTAAGTAATTGCCTTTTAGCATCATATATAGGTAGGACACCCACTAGTTTGCATAATTACTGGGCCTGGTATATTTGTAGACCTGGGGGCAGGCAAGATTTAGTTTCCTTACCACTAAGGGAAACTGACCTTAGGTTTTCCTACTGGTAACAAGTATCAGCACACTGCTGCAGGATTAAGGAAGCCACACCAATACTGCCATGGTAGGTGGCTCTGCCTTTCATGGGGGTCCCAACCTGTAGCATTTGTGATCAGGTCTTGCCAGCAGTGAATAAGGCTTTAACCGGATCTAAAAAAAAATAAATAAATAAGGGGGGTCATCGTAGGTTTCTTTTGTTACATTCTTTCTTGTCAGTTCACCATACCGGTGGTACCCTTATATATTTAATTTCGCATATGCACAGGTTGTCAAGACAGCTTTCCAAAGAAGTAGGAAGCATTTACTATCAACTTTCACAGGGCAGCAGATTTCTTAACCAGTAAGGACAGTGATTCACTGGTATACAGGTATTGGAAGTCTTGAATTTGGATTAATGGTTACTAGCATAGGGGCACATTCTTCACTCTTGGGCAGTTTAGCTACATCTCCAGCACCGACCTCATGGCATGCTTCCACTTTCAAACTAATCCGCTAGCTAGAGACCTAGCTAGCT
The DNA here is from genome assembly GCA_037306005.1 of Rhinophrynus dorsalis. Lineage (NCBI taxonomy): Eukaryota > Metazoa > Chordata > Amphibia > Anura > Rhinophrynidae > Rhinophrynus > Rhinophrynus dorsalis. Next base: position 400,416,456 of record CM074718.1, read on the forward strand.
AGAGAGGTCTCTTTAGTATTCATTTGCTACAGTCAGGTACTAACTTTCACTTGTTAGACGTAGGGGTCTCGGCGCATAGCCATTTTATCACATCTATAATTGGCTACAGGAGTAGAGCACTCTGTCAGTCTCACATAGAGTACGTGGTCTCTATGTGAGACTGACAGAGTGCTCTACTCACATTGCAGAGCCATTTTTGCCATACCTTATGTCATTTGTTTTCACAGGACTCTAAATCTTCAGTAAATCTAAGCTGTCTACATACAGGTTGGTAAAAAAATAAATAAATACATTTGTTTCATATCATTCATGACCCCGTAGGATTAGCATTTAGATCTGCACAAGACTGCTGGCCACGTCTTCAGTGTATATCGCAGAGGAGGCCGTAGGACTCCCCTATTGATAACACAGATTCCTCAGCCCAATCATAGTTAGAGCCTCCTGTTGCACTATATTGTCTATTGCAGAGAGGGCTTTACCGGTCATAACCAATCATTAGGAGCATACCCTCTTCATAGCAACAGCATACCGCAAGGCCAACGACCCCATTCTAATCAACCAGGCTCATGCGCCCACGATCCAAACCTGTCACAGTTTGTTATGACTCTCAGACACAGAGTTAAGATAAAAAAGAACTTTATTGAAAAGTTTAAAGGGAACTCTTGCGGGTTAGCATACACATGCAACATACATCTTCAATACATAGTCATAGTGAGTAGTGGTATACAGAATGTAAGACAGGCTCTACCGGCCTTGCCAATACTGGGTAAGGCAACCTTAGACTGGCACAAGATGGAATAGGCTCTACCGGCCTTGCCAATATACCGGGCAAGGCAGCCTTGAGGCTGGTAACGAGGAATGAGGCTCTAACGGCCTTGCCAATATACCGAGCAAGGCAGCCTTGAGATTGGTACAAAGAGGAATGAGGCTCTACCGGCCTTGCCAATACCGGGTAAGGCAACCTTAGACTGGCACAAGATGGTATAGGTTTTACTGGCCTTACCAATATACCGGGCAAGGCAGCCTGGAGACTGCAAGTACTGGAACAAAGACAGGGATGGCCTCAGCGACTGGCATAAAGGTGTAACTAGCCAGTCGCCTATGATGGACAGACAGAGGCCAGCTGGGTATGAACGTGTAGAGAACACCAAACGAAATATTGGAGCGAACCAGTACCCGCGTACTGGGGTTACACAATCTCTACCGGTGCTGTAAGGAACGCAGCAAGCAGCCGGTGAACATGGAGCGAACCAGTACCCGCGTACCGGAGTTACACAATCTCTACCGGTGCTGTAAGGAACGCAGCAAGCAGCCGGTTAACATGGAGCAAACCAGTACCCACGTACTGGAGTTACACAATCCCTACTGGTGCTGTAAGGAACGCAGCCAGCAGCCAGTGAACATGGAGCGAACCAGTAACCATGTACTGGAGTAACACAATCTCTACCGGTGCTGTAAGGAACGCAGCAAGCAGCCGGTGAACATGGAGCGAACCAGTACCCACGTACTGGAGTTACACAATCCCTACCGGTGCTGTATGGAACACAGCCAGCAGCCGGTGAACATGGAGCGAACCAGTAACTGCGTACTGCAGTAACCCAATCTTTACCGGTGCTGTGAGGGACGCAGCAAGCAGCCGGTTAACATGGAGCGAACCAGTACCCACGTACTGGAGTTATACAATCTCTACTGGTGCTGTAAGGAACGCAGCAAGCAGCCGGTTAACATGGAGCGAACCAGTACCCTCGTACTGAAGTTACACAATCTCTACTGGTGCTGTAAGGAACGCAGCAAGCAGCCGGTGAACATGGAGCGAACCTGTACCCACGTACTGGAGTAACACAATCACTACCGGTGCTGTAAGGAACGCAGCAAGCAGCCGGTGAACATGGAGCGAACCTGTACCCACGTACTGGAGTTACACAATACCTACCGGTGCTGTAAGGAATGCAGCCAGCAGCCGTTGAACATGGAGCGAACCAGTAACTGCGTACTGCAGTAACCCAATCTCTACCGGTGCTGTGAGGGACGCAGCAAGCAGCCGGTTAACATGGAGCGAACCAGTACCCACGTACTGGAGTTACACAATCTCTACCGGTGCTGTAAAGAACGCAGCAAGCAGCCGGTGAACATGGAGCGAACCAGTACCCTTGTACTGAAGTTACACAATCTCTACTGGTGCTGTAAGGAACGCAGCAAGCAACCGGTGAACATGGAGCGAACCAGTACCTGCGTACTGGAGTAACCAAACAAAGTGAATGAAAATGTTGCCAAATGCGACTGGAGGAAGGAGACACTCTGCAGGCATCCAGGAGCAGGAATACAGCCGGTACAGGACAGGAAGCAGGACCATAAATGGCAGTCAACCGGAGCAGGAACGGCAGCAGGAACAGCAACCCCAACCGGATCAGGAACGGAAGCTGGAACCGAGGAAGCTGTCACATAGGAACTCAGGCGATCCATAGTCAGTCTGTCAGAAAGGGCACAATGCCTCTGACCTTAGCTCTCCTATTGCATGGGCTCGACCACAAATGAAAGGCTAATGATGTAACCTGCAATTGTGGGAGGGCCTTAGGACATATATACTGACCTCCGTTAGTAGGTCAGCACGGCGGCATATCTGTGTGGTTCCACCTCACCCACCATTTTTTCAAAAATACTCTACACTTATCATACATCATTGTAGGCCCTCTCTCAGGCCTAGTCAGTCGGTCAGAAAGGGCACAATGCTTATGACCTTAGCTCTCCTATTGAATGGGCTTGACTCAATAAGAGTATAAAACAAAAATAAACAAACTGTGTGCTCATATGGAACAATCGACATATGCATTAAAGTTCAGGATTAGATTTTAGAGATCTGAAATTATATAAATAATTTTTTACATATAGTAACTTGAAATACATGCTGTTAAAAAGTATATTACACCATATAGTCTTAGGTTTTTGTGTTAAGAAAGCTTTCCATTGAAGAAACGCTAATTCATTAAGTGGCAAATTATTGAATGCACAAAGAAATAGAATGATGTGTGAATTCCAGCATTCTCTAGTACATTAATTTACACAAAACTGTATCAGCTCTGCATCCGTGAATTAAAAATAACCACTTAAGATATTAGAATTGCAATTTATTATAATCCTTGGATCTTCATATATGGATAATATATATATATATATATTCCCTTCAGTATCTTAGATTCCAATCTTTAAAAACACTCATTTACACCATTAATATATCACAGAAAATCCTTGAAGGTGGGGTGTGGTTTAGCAGCCGACCAATATGGCCGCATAATCAACAAGCTCCTGACTACTAAATAGCATAATTGTGCATCCACGACCTCTGAAAAGCTCTTTAGAGCACAGAATTCTTCTGCTTCCCACTTGCAGATGATGGTCCGTGGGAAAAATCTGAAAAAATCTGCCTCATTGAGTAAATTTTTCACTCGCAAAAACGTTGCGCGGCTAGATGCCAGACGGGCCAAGATAGCAGATCTCACAGACTCACCTCTTTTTGGAGCTCCAACGCCACAGCTTGGCGTACAACCTCTTCCCATCCAGGCTGATATGGAATCACCCTCAACCAAGCAGGACATCTCTAACCTCCTCTCCAATCTCAAGATCTTTTTTAGTGAGGAACTTCTTAAAGTTCGTCATGACATTACACACATTGGCGGGAGAGTCGAGGTCTTGGAGGAAAGTGTGGTGCACCTCTTGGCTCAATGGTCGGAATCTTCCAGATCCTTTAATTTACTTCAACATCAACATAAAGAACTATGGCTCAAAGTTGACGATATGGACAACCGTAACAGACGTAACAATTTGCGTCTCAGAGGTATTCCTGAATCTGTAGATGCTAAATCCTTACGTGTCTTTCTCCAAAGTCTCTTTCTTTACATGACTAAGGCCCCGGCAGATAGGATCTTTTACTTAGATTGGGCCCACCGGGCTCTCCGCTCTAAAGGCCCTCCGACGGAATCCCCCAGAGATGTTATCCTCCGTTTCCGGGACTTTCCTGACAGACAGGAGGTGTATAGATCGGCCAGGGGGGCCTCATTCATCCAGTTTGAGGGTCACTCAATTTCAGTATATCAAGATCTTTCCCCGACCACTGTTCGATGGAGAAAAGACTTAAAGCCCATCATCAGGAACTCAGAACTCAGAAATCATCAGATAAAATACTGGTGGGGATATCCAATGTCGCTTTTGGTCACGTTGAATGATACTACCCACTCTCTCCAATATGGAGGTGATATACGGGCCTTCCTGACCTCAATAAATCTCCAGATCCCTGAGACTGTACTCACCTATATGAATGAAGAGACTACGTCTATGGACTGTGGTCCCTCGGGACCTCGTGGAAGCCCTCGTGACTATATATTTGGGTCTGAGTGCCAATTAAGATTCTACTTCTTTTCCTTTTCTTTTTTCTTTTCCATATTTGATAAGTTATATTAATTAGAATCATGGCACCCCTCATGTATTGCATGTGGATATGACCTACTATAGTATTTAATGGATATATGTGCTCCCTAGTGTCTATTTCTATTTGTTTGCACACTTTCATGTATGAGGTTTATTTCATTCCGGTGAATGCCGGTAACTCACGGTTCTGTTGTCTTCTCTCCTTTTCTCGCAAGTGATTTCTCTTCAGAGGAGAATGTTTATTCTGGCGTCCTTTGTTCTCAAATTCGCCCATAATTTGATTCTTAGACCTTGTTTCTCTTGTTGTTTTCTAAATTCCTGATTTTTCTTATGGGACTTAAATCGTAACTGTACACTGCAAAAACACGACCTCCAAGCAATCTTCCAATGCTTTTCGGGATACCGCACACCCCTTCATCAGGTATATTATATCTTCACATTTAATTGTCACTTTACTTGTCTTATATAGACATAGCCTAAAAAAACTCAATAAAAAATCCACACCTCTAAAAGGCAATGTTGTAAAGATTTAAAGGCAATGTTGTTCCTCCAACATGTATATAGCATAACATCCACCACTATATTAATCCTTATTCATAGAATTCTATATCATCTCACTGGAAAATATTTTTAAATTACAGTTAAAAATGTTCCAGTGATATGTTAGATCGTATGAGAACCCTGAACTTACAATATAATACACGATTGAAAGATAATTTATTAGCATTATTTGGTAGATGCTAAAACACAAAATAATCATCTGGAATAATTATTATGGATTTATGTATACATTTAAGATCAATCTATTTTGTTTTGTTTTTTAATTTTTATTATTTTTAATTTTTCTTCCTTTTTTTCATTTGATAGATTTTTTTAATAAAGGCAATGTTGTATGTGCAAGTGTATTGTAAGTGAGGGTTCTTTCTGGTGTGGGACACATCCAGTATAACGACAAAGTGCCCTATTAATCCTGTTCATGGTGGAGGGGGGTAAAAGAGCTTTTATATGTTAGGAGACAGGAGTGTGCTTCTGTACCTATAGAGGGTGGTATTTTTCTCTATTGTGGAGGCTGAAGACTATTATCTGAGTTGCCTAGTAGGAAGGGTTTTGTTGTCCCATTACTGCCTTAGAGTGGGAAGAGGGCAAGCGTTGTGGAGGGATGGTCAGTACACCAGAAACATATAGTTTGATATATATTTTCTATACACTTAGGAACTATTGTGTATAGTATTCCTTGATGTATCCATATATATTTTTGGTGATATTTTAGAGTATAATGTGGAATTTGGATGTCATGGATACTAAAAGTATCTGATGAGTTCATATTATCTCCAACATTTAGAATGATATTCATTTTTCAAGGATTTTCTGTGATATATTAATAGTGTAAACAAGTGTTTTTAAAGATTGGAATCTAAGATACTGAAGGGCCTATTGTATGACTATTCCTTTAAGTGGTTATTTTTAATTCACGGGGTGCAGCGCCGATACAGTTTTACGTGATTTTGTGTCTTTAAGACTCTATAGCAGGAATCTTGTCATTGGCAGCAGCAACTCAGTGACATAACATCCTCTCCATGTAGCGCCACCACTTATTTATTGTTTCTAGTACATTAATGTCCAGATTGTTTCTAGCTTTTTTATCATTGATCAATGAGGTAATTCAATGACATTAGTTCATCCATCATGAATGAGTGCCACACATGTCTGCCATTTCTATCTGCCGGGTTCCGGTTAGTGGATTACACAGAAGGCTGTTGGGACAGACACAAGTTAACATGTGGTTTATGTGCATGTGTGGGCATATTTCAAGAACAGCTGCATTTCAGCCACATTTTTACTTTATTACACTGCCTTTCATACACAAGGCAGGGAAATATAATGGATCATTGATACATACCTGATGATATCTGTCAATGGTCTCATCAAAGAAAACGTATCTTTATTTATTTTTACAAATCCACCCCTTAGTTAATATTTTAAAGTAAGATTGCTATATTCTATAAAATAGTATTATATAAACATCTCTTTTTATTTATTTATTTACTTAAAATAAATGGCTTCAGATTTAAACCTGGGCATATATTAAACTAAACATCAGCCCACTATTCGCATAATGTAAATTACAGTATATAGAGATTTAGATCATGTAATGTATCAAAATATTATACAGACTAAAGGTTGTGAAAGGGAATTTTGGGAAATCAATACCTACCAAACCTAAACAATGTTATAGTAAATATAGAACAAAATCAAATCTCTATTGAAGGTATGGCACTATATATCCCACAAAGGCAAAATAACCATTCCGTTTATATTTCCCTAAGGAAGTACCACAGATGTAAGAAACGCGTTTGAAAGGAAACATTCCAAAATTTCATCTACAGAGTTTGGAGTAGTCAAACTGCTCTATACATAGTGCATTTATAGGTTACTTTTGGAGCAAGGACCGAATTGCCGGATAATATCTCAGATATCCAGAAAGTGATGTCTGCCCAACAAGAATATTGGTATAAGAGCGAGTGACAAGATTCTCTGCCCGCAGTCCTTCAGTGTGTGGACATCAAAGAACGGATCACCAGCTGAAATAAAGAGCACAGTAATCATCTTTACAACCAGTTTTGTTTGTTAGAGGTTAGATCAGTTGATAAAGCAGTTGTGTACACTGTGAAACACCTTTTAATGCCATTGAGCATATATTATTTTTAATTAAACTTTTTTGTACGAGATCGGTTTGGCTACTTGGTTCTTTTTATTTTTGTTTTTAAGTTTTATTTTATTTTATTTTTTTATACTTTGCCCTGAACATTGGGTAAGCTGGTTAACACTGGAAGATCTTCTGGATACTAACTGAGTGATTCAACATTGGAATATCTCCAGGACCTGCGGGGAGAACACATCTGAACCCAAGAAGGGACGGGTACAGTACCCTGCATGCTATTTTTGTTGATTGCAGACATATGTTTGTAGATCAACCATTTGCTAATGTGAGTTGATAATATATTGCTTATTGCAGTTTTAAATGTCCTTGGGATAATATACTATTGGCGCCCCTCTGTTTATTCTTTTGTTTCTCTGCATTGTGCCAAGGTGTGTTGCCTTCTTTCCTTTTCTCACTGACTTCTCACAAATTGTGCACAATGCTGTTGGTGATGACTGCACTGTTCCTGCCCCAAGAGAAAAATAGTCCCACACCCATGACTTCAGGGTGGAGGGAAAAGGTGGAGAAGAATGGCTTCTTTCTTCTTGTCCTTCACATTCCCCTTCACTGACTGTGGCTGTGGATAATGTTGCTGCTGTTGCTGCTACTGCCTCAGATTCAGCACTGCAACTAAGAGGACCATGAATATTGCTGGAACTTGTCCAAGTCCTGCAACACTTGTTGACCCCATTCTCACTGTGTCCATGGTGGTCTGTGGCACACTAGCTTGCTCCTCAGCATTCTGCTGCCCTTGCATCTCAGCAGCATTAGGAATTAGAGCAGTTGCAAATTCCTCAAATTCAAAAATCTCACTGCTAGTGGAGGTGGTGATGCCCATCCTCATCCCTGTCTCCCAATTCTTCTCAGTTTCTGATAAAAAGGCCATCAATTTCTCTTCCACCCCAGAATCATCATAACCACTACCACCACTAGTCGCTACTTGCTGCTGCTGCTCTATTACAGACATCTAACTGTTGCTTGGAGAAGGTGACAAGCACTGTGACAGAGGGTCACCTAATATCTCACATGTCATTTCTTGCAGATCTGAAGAAGGCAGACTAGCAGCAGTAGCAGGAGGCACAGGCAGCTGATCTGTGTTCCTGCTGGTGGTGGTGGTGGTATTAATTGTGTGCCTGCTCTCCCCAACAACAGTTCTGGCCTCTTAGTCTTCAGGATCATGTTGCACTTGGACACTTTAGTGAAGGGAAGGGGAGGACTCCCAAGGTCAGAGGAATAGTGTGGGCTCCCTTGACCCCTAGTCTGGATGCTCTTTGGATGTTTCCCCTACCATTCAGCTGCTTCACCATTACTGCTGCTACTACTAACACCAACCAGTTCAGCCGCAGAGTCTTCCTCCTCAGTCTCATAGTCACTACTAGTAATATGAGGATATTGTTGTTGATTACCCCCTCCTAACGCTAACAAACTGCTGGACCTTAGTAGTAGTAGTACTAGCACTGGAGGGACTGATTGGGAATGGTAAGTGTGATTTAGGGTTCCTTGCTGTCACACTTGGCATCATCTTCTCCCCCCCCCTCCTGAGAACTACAAGATACACTAGCAGCAGGCAAAGTATTGGTGGCAGCAGGTTCAGCACTGGAAGCAGGTACAGCACTGGTGGCAGAAGGGGCAGTATATCTGGCAGGAGGTAGAGCTTTAGTGGCAACAGGGGCAGCATGTTTGGCATTAGGTACAGCACTAATGGCAGCAGGGGCACCACATCTGGCAGCAGGTACAGCAATGGTGGCTGCAGGAACAGTACTGGTGGAAGCAGGGGCTGCATATCTGGCAACAGATACAGCACTAGTGGAAGCAGAGGCCACACATCTGGCAACAGGTACAGGAATGGTGGCTGCAGGTACAGCAATGGTGGCACTAGCAGCAGGCACAGGCAGCTGTCCTGTCCTGTTCTCACTAGTACTACCCTTTTCTCCTCCGTTCCCATTCCATTTTCTCCCTCCCTTCCCATTAAATTCACCAAGATCCCTTGGGGTGATTTAGGGGGACTAGACAGCATTGGTTCAGTACTGCTCACTTCCTCCCCCTCCTCCTCAGACTCAGTGGACACATAATAAGGGTCCTTTCAGTTGCTCCTTTTACTTCTCATAGTGATATCAGTCACTATGAGCCTCTCCTGCCTCAATTTAACAAACAAATAACAGCAGAACAGCACAGCACGTCTACCTTGCTCTGTTGCTGCTTCTATTGTGTTTTACTTCCTGGAATACGTTGCGTTTTTATAGCGAAAAATCTAAAACAACATAAATCAATTGGCGGAAACTTTCTAGTCACTGATACATTTTCTGGGAATTTTGGCAAATGGGCGAAAAACCCATACATTTTACTCACTGTTTTAAAAGCGGAATTTTTTTGTAAAAAAGCAGACAATAACATGTTTTTTTCAGAATTTCTTGTGGGAACACGACAACAACTTTCACCCATCCCTATCCAAGACCCCAACAGCGGTATTAAGAACTGGACTGAAATAGAATAAGAGGGAAATTCTCTTTTGGCATTGATATAGAGATCAATAAGGACCAGTGACCTGCAGACATTCTCACTAACTATTACTAATGGTTCATTTACTAACAGTCATCTTTCACAATATATCACTGTTTGACTAAAATACCTGTTTATGCAAACTATCTGATGATCCATCTAACATCCTGCTGAAGGGACCTTGGTAGACGACAGGTCTCAGTATAACTTACTAACTGTTTTCATTTCATCTATCATTGTTTTTGTTGACCTCTAATCAAGAACTGTGGACCTTTATGTATCACTCTCATATTACCATATGCATCTACTATTCCATGTGATACTAATATAGATTTCATATATTATATGTTTCATATGCCTTATATGTTATCTATTTCTATCTTGCTTTAGTGTGTTATAGGGCTCATAACTGCATATCTGAGCAATCTGTGGTAAACAAATCACTCTATACCCACACCATAAGTAAGGTCATACACCCACTGATACAATATCTGATTAACAACATTTGATTAGGGATCTTTCCCCCAGATTATAAGCCTCTTGAAATCACTTTTCAGGTACTAATTTGTGTCCCGTGAGTGCTGCTTTTCACATTTTAAACTATGAACTGCACAGTCACAATACAAGTACATTTAGCAGTGATAATCGGTATATTGGACTGCAGAAGGAAAGGATGTATATTTAATTGGTTTCTTCAAAATAAATAAAATGAAAATGCACAATATAAATACATAAGTTTTAATGTAGGCAATCCAACACATACCCGTCCAGTCTTTAAAATGTTAATAACAAAAGGGGGGTTATCAAGGTTTGAGGAAAACCATAAGGGGGACATCATGTGAAAAAGTATGAAAACCACTGAACTAGATCCATTCATAATAAAACCAATCAGTACAAATACAACCCTAAACTAAAATAAGTACAGGAACTGATTTTTGTGTGTTAATCCTGTCCATCACCTATGTACTAAGCTATTTAGTCTGCTTGTGCCAAGGAGTAGGCAAGTGTACTGATGTTTCAGGATGTGCCATGGCTCTTCACCTTGTTTATCACCATGTACTAAAAAAGTGCAATGGAAACCAGCTCACAATTCTTCTGTGCATGCTATAGGGTGGTGTTTGGGTGTCTTTTATTTAACCCTTTCAAACCAGAGCACACAACATCCCTCTGGAGTTCAAAGGTTAAAGTATTAATACTGGTGGAGTGTGTACATTGGTATACATACAAATGTTTGTGCATATGAATAGATGCAGGTGCAAGACTTTTAAGTTAACTTATAAGTGTAGAAAGTTAGTTGTGCTGATATATATTTATACACTAATCACTGTAAATATTGAAATATAAAAACCTTTATGCAAAACCTTCAATCATATAATAATTTACATTAAAATACATTCACAGTGAATGGTAAACTATCAAATCAATTCTTCTACCACAAACAACAGAAGGTCAATTCATATCACCTGGAAATGTTGTTAAAGCAATTATATGCTATAAAGAATTGTTGCCTGAAGCTTTGGTAATAAAAATTGACCTTAAAGCACTGCAGCATTGCAGTTTGAACATTTAGTTCAAGCTATGCTTTAAGAGCAAATTATAAATTGTAAGCTGTCTATTTTGATCTTCCCCAGCAAGTGATATTATAAAAATACACACAACGTACTGCAATGACATCGAGTACATATGCTGCAAAGAAAAATTGGTGTAAGATTAATTTGAATATCTTGAGATTATAAAAACGAATAGGTAGGCATACAAAGGTCAAATAGTGGTCTGATGAAAAGCCCATTGAATAAAACTGCAAACGTGATATAGCTCTGCTTCAGAAAGAGATAACAACCATTTTTGTAGTGGAAGATAGTAAGCAGAAGTCTCACCAGCAGTTATGTTAATGAGCACAACATAAATTCATGGAAATAATTTTTTACAAATTATGTAATTTTCCATGAAAATTAGTACATCTCATAATTTAAAATTAGGATACTGTGTAACTGATAAAGATCAATAATCATTCTAAACTATTTCTTAGTTTCATGCATTCATCATCATTTGGAGGATGGTGGGAAGCTTACAGTGTTTCAATATATTTCCACAGACAGTTAAACAGTTTGGTTCATATTACTGATCTAATCAATATATTTTTCTTATATCTGAAAATGACATTAAAAAATCTATGTTATAACTGAAAATATTGTCTACAATAATTTTAATAACATTTGGTTGTCTATAGAGTCGAGCAAAACATTTTTAAAAATTGTGTTTTTTATATGAAACTGAATGTGTTTAACAAGGTAAGAAATAAGCTTTTCAAAACAGCTGTTTTGCTTTTGTTTTATTTCCACTTAGTCAACCAGAGTACAGGAAAACTCATCACATGATGCAAGCAGGATATAATAGCTCTTGTCTGCATTGCATGTGTGGGTGCTATTAACTGTAGTGATTAGTGACTTAAAATTAACAAAAGAGGGCTAAGAGAGGAGAACTGGAGAAGAGCAGAGAATATGAAAAATTGTGTGTGGAGAATTTATAATTTGCAAGATTTATTTCAACATCACATAATTAATAACCATTTCAACTGTCAGAAGCCATTGGTGTAACTAGCCATTGGTGTGCCCGATATAAAGATTTGTTTGGGCCCTCTAACATAAAAAAATATTCTACTTTGGCATAACTAGAACTTATGGGCAATTTTGGATGCCAGGTCCCATCACAGCTATACCTCCTGTAGTGATAATGTGGAAGCATCCATTTTTTATATCCTTCCGTAGGCTGCAACTTGATGCCTGTCTGTGGTCCCAAATTGCAATGTTTATTTCAGCTGTCAAACAAAACTCTTTATTGTCCTTTCCAAACACATTTTCTCTAATTTCAGTTACATTTGTTTCTGGACATTCTATTGTTAAAACATATTCTGACTGCTTGTAATACTAAATTACATTTTTTTATCCTAGTTCTATAGAGCTCTGAATAAATATCAGACTAGCAGTCAATAACAGCTCCTGGGGAACAACAGTGGGTATGGAAGGCAAGAGGCAGTGAAACAGGGAAGATTAGGGAGGTAGGAGTGAGAACAACTATGGGAATAAAGGAGAAAGAACATGGAAGGGAAAGAGTATGGCTGGAAGGACGCTAGATCCATGAGTAAGCACCTTTGGTGCAAAACACTTTAGATTTCTTTGATTTTGTCCTGGTGTCCTCATGAAAATATTCTGAGGACTATTTCCAATAAATGATTGTTTACTTTTGTGGTGGTTCTCTTCTGGTTTGAGTGCAATCGATTGTACAAGTTATCATGAGAATAAACAGTTCTGACAAACGGCACCAGTTGGACGATCACATCTGCAGGTGAGCTACACATGATATTTGTATACCTCATGTGCATGTGTGTTAGTGTGTTCTAAGAAGAGGGAGGCAAATCAGGGCATCATTTATGCACAAAATATCAGGTATATATAAATCGTGTGTAACTCACCGGCACTGCCAGATGTGACCATCCAACTGGTGCCAGTTGTCAGAACTGTTTGTTCTAATGATAACTTGATGTACAATAGACTGCACTCAAAAGGGAAGAGAGCCACCATAAAACTAAACAATCATTTATTGTAAATAGTCATCAGAATATTTACATGTGGATACCGGGACAAAATGCAAGCAATCTAATGCATTTTGCACTAAAGGTGCTTACTCATAGAGTAAGCACCTTTAGTGTGAAGTGCGTTAGATTGTTTCTATTTTGTCCTGGTGTCCACATGTAAATATTCTGATGGATATTTCCAATAATTTTTTTTTTACTTTCTTTTTATTACCATAGTCAATTTCTGTTGTTCACACTCATACCTACCTAATCTTCCCTGTTTTACTGCCTCTTGCCTTCCCACTCCTCACTGTCTCTCTGCTGCTATTCTATAAACCAGCATAGGATATATAGACATACTATCTTGTATTTTGCCTGGTTTGAAAAATAACAGCAGTGAAACAATGGGAAGTAGGAAGGAAAGAGGCATAGAAAGAGTGTGGAAGGAAGCATAGGATAGAATATTGGAATGAGGGCCTTAGAAAGGGAGGACATCTGGAATTTATATAAAAAAGGGAATGGTGGTGGTGGTGTCTTAATGTGCATGGACTAAAAAAGGAGTTGGAGTTAGACCAAAATTTTCAATTTAATTCAAATTCGGCCAAAATTATTATTTTTTTAATTTGAAGGAATCTAATTTTGGACCTGTCCTATTCGATTCGAATGACATTCTAATCCTTTCCGAATGATTTGGCCGAATTTAACAGGGGTTAAATGATAGCAGTGCACCTCTGTGCATTCTGCTATCATTCTTTCCAGACAGGGTGTGCATATAAACAAAGATCCATCCCAGAAATGGATATTGTCGTACATTGCCAGTCTGTGCATGTCACCTCTTCTTCAGCATGGGTTGCTGGTCACAATCCAAATTGCACGTGTTCGAACATCGACATCCTATGCCTGTCACATTCAATGTAGCATATGGTCAAACATCGAAAACCCATGCCTGTCATATTCAATGTGGCACATGGTCAAACATCGACAACCCATGCCTGTCACATTCAAGTTAGATTATGGCTGAACATCGACACCCCATGCCTGTCACATCCTACTCAACATAAGTGGTCGAACATCGACAAACTATACATGTGATATTCTATGATGGTACATGGTTAAAGGTTTCATTTTCTCGTACCAGCCTCCTACCCTATTGTCCCTCTTTGGTACCCAAATTCCTCTGTCTCGTTTTCCTACCCTGATTTCCCCTCATATCAGATCAGTCTATGTGTATACATTAGTGTATCATACATTAATCGTCGTCTCACTTACCCAAAGAGTTGTCAGTAGGTTAGAAGTTAACTACGAAGTGACCAGAATGTCCCACCAGTCACACCAACCAGCAACATGTATATGTGCTCTCTGTATATCCATCTCCCTTCACCACTTTAGGCTGTAATCTTTCAAACACAAATCCCACTTTTCAGTGTTTCATTCTCCTAAGCAATCTTCATCCTGTATTGCCAAAACCCTTAGCCACTTTCACCCTTTGAGTGCCAGAACGGTATCCAACACATTGCTTTTCAATGCATTGGATAACTCTCTGACACTCAAAGAGTTAAGTAATTTGTTCACATACACCAAGAGCAAGCAGGAGTTCAACCAGTAGGTCGACAACCATGCTCCATGCACCACTAATTCAAAATACATTTCCCTCATCTTTGGCCATTTATTTTCCAGTTAGCTCCATGCTCTGCTTGTGTCTTCCTAGCTATCACTGTAAGCAGTAATGTTATGTACAGTATACACTGGAGTTGTATTTGGTTCACCCGGTAGAGTTGTTGCATAGTAGTAAAGTTAGAAAGAAACTGAATGCGCCGGGCCTTGAGCATTCAGTTGCCTCCCCGGCATGATCGCAGTTTGTCGAGCATCACGAACATATGTCTGTCAAAGTCTAACCTGCATAGATTATCGAACATAACCCACCCTACATAGTTAGTCGAATACAAATGAAGCAAACATCACCAACCCATGCATGTCCCCGCCTACCCTGCACTGCTTGTCGAACAACCCATATCTGTCACTTCCTGTCCCTGCTTAGTTTGCGACATCACATTGTATCTTCCTCTAATTGTATTTGATATATTGAGATGGCATCGCCCATTCCAGCTCACGCTTTTGAATACTATTGGCCCAGGTTTCGAACTCTTAGCATTCCCATTGCTGGTTGGCCAGGTGTCACGGTTTGTTAAGACTCTCAGACACAGAGTTTAGATAAAAATCAACTTTATTGAAAAGTTAATGCAACCCCTTAGGGAAATATACACGTACACACATATATCTTTAATTGGATAGAAATACAATGCAAAATAGAGAAATATTGGCTCTACCGGTCCTGCCAATATACCGGGCAGGACAGCCCAGGAACAGGAACTTGAGGTGAGGCTTTACCGGTCTTGCCAATAACAGGTAAGGCAACCATGGAAACAGGACTGGTTCTACCGGCCTTACCATATACCAGGCAAGACAGCCAATTAACAGGAAATGCGTAGGCTCTACCGGCCTTGCCAATACCGGGTAAGGCAACCCAGGGAAACAGGACAGGTTTTACCGGCCTTACCATATACCGGGCAAGGCAGCCAATTGACAGGAGAATAAACAGGCTCTACCGGCCTCGCCAATACCGGGTAAGGCAACCCCAGGAAACGGGAGAGGTTCTACCGGCCTTACCATATACCTGGGCAAGGTAGCCCAATGACTGGATGGATGCAACACCGATAGTAAAGTGACTGGTAAGCAAAAAACAATCACTTATGACCAAAAGAGGCAAGGTCAGTACATAAGCTGCCAGCAATAGATGTAATGAAGGTATTGAGTTAGCAAGGTTCTCTCAGTTGGAACATCACAACACATAGAGCAGTCAGGGTTGAATGGAGCGAACCAGTAACCTGTACGTGGAACGCTATAATACTGGTACAGCCGGGTGACTGGTGGAGCGAACCAGTACCCTGTATGAGGAATGCAATGATGTGGATACAGCCGGATGGCCTGGAGCGGACCAGTACCCAGTACGTGGAACGCTATACACTGAGACAGCCGGAAGACTAAAGGAGCGAACCAGCACCCTGTACGTGGAACGCTATACACATGAAACAGCCGGGTGGCTTGAGTACTGAAAACAGCCGGATGGCTGGAGGAGCGAACCAGTACCCTGTACGTGGGACGCTATACACATGAGACTGCCGGGTGGCTTGAGCACTGAAACAGCCGGATGGCTGGAGGAGCGAACCAGTACCCTGTACGTGGGACGCTATACACATGAGACAGCCTGGTGGCTTGAGGAGCGAACCAGTACCCTGTACGTGGAACGCTATACACATGAGACAGCCGTGTGGCTTGAGTACTGAAACAGCCGGATGGCTGGAGGACCGAACCAGTACCCTGTACGTGGGATGCTATACACATGAGACGGCCAGGTGGCTTGAGCACTGAAACAGCCGGATGGCTGGAGGAGCGAACCAGTACTCTGTACGTGGGACGCTATACACATGAGACAGCCGGGTGGCTTGAGGAGGGAACCAGTACCCTGTATGTGGAACGCTATACACATGAGACAGCCGGGTGGCTTGAGCACTGAAACAGCTGGATGGCTGGGGGAGCGAACCAGTACCCTGTACGTGGAACGCTATACACATGAGACAGCCGGGCGGTTAACGGAGCGAACCAGTACCCTGTACATGGGACGCCATACACATGAGACGGCCGGGTGACTAACGGAGCGAACCAGTACCCAGTACGTGGGACGCTATACACATGAGACAGCCGGGTGGCTAACAGAGCGAACCAGTACCCAGTACGTGGGACGCTGTACACATGAGACAGCCAGATGGCTTGTGTCTCCAGTAAGCTAGCTGGTGAGATAACAATGTCGCCAAGGCGACTCAGGAACGTCTTGAAAGCAAACAGGACTGGACAGAGGACCAGCAGAAGGAAGCAGGAACCCGCAGACAGACGGTCAACCGGAATCAGGACGCTGGAGAGACTGGCAGCAGAAGGCGGAGGCTCAACCGGATCAAATTCAGCAGGAACTCTCGAACTGGAAGAACTGGAACGGGTTAACACTGGTCACAGGAAACACAGCAAAGGCCCAGGATACTCAGGAACAGTGAAAATCACAGCACCAAGGAGACAACACGAAAGGGCAACCAAAGGGTGCCCAGGCTAGGTTTAAATAGGCAATACAGGGCGGGATGAAGACAGCCAGCCAATCGAGAGCCCCCTACTGGTGACAGACATAGAAATAGAGCAATCACGGGCACCGTGATACCAGGTGCCTTACTAGCAATGCAAAAAAAGTTAAAGATGACTCTATGACCTGGAAAAAAAAATTGGGGAGTACCCCTAAACAAGAACCAGCCCTCAACAGACACCATCTTGAAGAAGAGGACTAAGTGCAGACCAACAGCAGCAATGGCCAGAAGGAGAGATCTACCCTTCAGCATGGAGGAGAATGAGGCACTAGTGGGGGCACTGCAGGGTTGTTTTTCCCAGCTCTTTGGCATATTGGCAGCTTTCAATGCAGTAGTGGATAGGAGAGAAATGTGGGATACTGTGATGGAAGCTGTCAATGAGGTGGCAGTGTCCCCACACACATCAGACAGGTACAGGAAGTGGGTTTACAACATGAGAAGGCAGGTGCTGCGGAAAAGGGTGAAGATGGAGGTAGCGCAGTCATCTGGGGCCTCCAGTAGACCAGTTCTATTCCATCATTATGAACAGGTCCTGGATGGCCTCATTGCAGCATCTGAGGCAGAAGCTGCTCCTGCTTCAGGTGGTGATGAGGATGTTGCTGGCCCATCACATTCTGGACCAGCTCCCATCACCCCTTTAGCAGGACCAGCGGAATCCTCAGATGCTGAAGATGACCGTGCTCCTGCATCTTCCCCTGCCCCTACAGCACCTGTCTTCCCTGTCCACATGCACGCTCCTATTCCTGCTGATGTACATGCCCATTCTCCATCAGCTGCAGGGAAAGACTCTTCTTCTGGTCTGGTGATCTGCACCAGTTCCGCCAAGAGCAGTGGCAGTGACGTTCCCTCCCTGCACACCACAGAGTTGGGTACTCCAGCGCCAGAAATCCCCTCAACTGAGGAGTCAGGGCATAATGGCGTGTTTTCCGGTAAGTAATTGTATTCTGATGCAAGTGTTAATGTAATGTTGTTAAGTTACGTTAACCCTTTGAGTGCCAGAGGGGTACGCAATGCATTGCATGTGTGTCACGGTTCCCCAGAATAACTCAGGAGTCAGTACGGTATAGTTAAAATGTAATTTATTAAAATAACAAATAAGGTAGCACACAGAGGTAAATAGCAGGAACAAAAAGAGAGTCGCAGCCAGCAATTGCTACTACCAAAT
The DNA here is from genome assembly GCA_037306005.1 of Rhinophrynus dorsalis. Lineage (NCBI taxonomy): Eukaryota > Metazoa > Chordata > Amphibia > Anura > Rhinophrynidae > Rhinophrynus > Rhinophrynus dorsalis. Next base: position 400,435,004 of record CM074718.1, read on the forward strand.
ATAGTAAACTGCCAAGGTGGACCACTCTAGAGACTAGGCCTAAGCCATTGGTAGTCTCTGCTGGAACCAGGAACAGGAATGGAACAGGAGCAGGAACAAGAACATGAAGTCTTGATCCGGGGTAGCAAGGAATCTACCAGACACACACTTGCAATCAGAATAGTAGTAGCAGATACTTGACTCATGTCTGCAGTCAGTATGGAGGAAGTGGATACTTGACTCGTTCCTGCAGTCAGTATAAGAGTTAGTCTACCAGAGCCCCAGGTCCACACCAGAATGGGTGTCTGCTAAGTACAGGGGACAAACAAGAGAATAGTCAGACAGAGCCACAGGTCAGCACCAGAGAGGGTAGTCAGACAAGCCAGGTCATACACAGTTCAGATAGTCAGCCAGAGCCACACGTCAGCACCAGATTGGATGGTTAGACAAGCCAGGTCATACACAGAGTCCAAGGTAACAGAATTGCTATGTACAACAACGCAAGGGCAACTGTGTCAAGACTCAGTCTGCCCTTTAAACCCCATCAAAGGAAGTAGGAAGGAGGAGCCCACAGAAGGCTTGGACTAAAAACAAGACCCTGCGTCAATCTGCCGCATCTCATAGCCTTGCTACCATTGTGCTCCACGCTGAGTCATATAGCGACTGTGAGCCCGAAAATTATGCATCGTCGCGATGCGTCCATGCACGGGGTCAATCCAGCAACACACAGGCAATGCTACCATCCAGCCCGTGGCCATAGATAATAATCCTTTATGTATATAGCGCACACAGATTCCGCAGCGCTTTACACTCATATTGGTCCCTGTCCCCACTGGGGCTCACAATCTAAATTCACCTATCAGTATGTTTTTTGGAGTGTGGGAGGAAACCAGAGTACCCGGAGGAAACCCACACAAACACAGTGAGAACATACAAACTCATTGCAGATGTTGTCCTTGGTGGGATTTGAACCCAGGACCCCAGCGCTGCAAGGCAACAGTGCTAACCACTGAGCCACTGTTACTGACACCACCAAGTGCGCACAAACCTGGGCCATGGAGAGGCGCCTGGAACTCAGTAGAAGCACCAAGACGGAGGATACCTCTCCAGCATTGCCTGGAGTGCGGCGCTGGAAATTAGGTACACTAACAATGTGTTGTGTAACCCTCGGGCAGTCAAAGAGTTCAGTATCTACCACTGAGCAGATGGGTGTGCAATGTATGGTAAAGCACTCCAAATCACACATATCTGCTCCATGTAAATTAATCCTTTGTAATGCAATGTCCACGTGTGTGTACTGTAATGTAGTACTTTGTTATGCAATGTCCATGCGTGTGTAATGTAATGTAGTACAATTTGTTATTCAACATCCATGCATGTGTGTACTGTAATGTAGCACTTTGTTATGCAATGTCCATTTGTGCATGTAATGTAATTTAGTACTTTGTTATGCAATGTCCATGTGTGTGTGTTCTGTGACGTGGTGTTCTCTTCTCATTATAGATGACCATTAGTGATGAGCGAGCGTGCTCGGCCGATGCTCGGATCGGCTCGAGCATCGCTCTGCTCGGCACATGGCGGTACTCGTCGAGTACCGCCATGTGCTCTCCCGCCATGTTCGGGTGGCGGGGATCTGTGCCGGAAGAGGCACAGATCACAAGACGCTCCGCTGGACCACCAGGGACTTGAGGTACGGGGGCATTGCGGAGATGAAGGGGGCATTGCGGAGATGAAGGGGGACATTGTGGAAGAGGGGCATAGACTCTATGCCCCTCTTCCACAATGTCCCCCTTCATCTCCGCTATGCCCGTCTTCCACAATGTGCCCCTTCATCTCCGCTATGCCCCTCTTCCACAATGTGCCCCTTCATCTCCGCTATGCCCCTCTTCCACAATGTCCCCCTTCATCTCCTCTATGGCATAGAGGAGATGAAGGGGGACATTGTGGAAGAGGGGCATAGCGGAGATGAAGGGGCACATTGTGGAAGAGGGGCATAGCGGAGATGAAGGGGCACATTGTGGAAGACGGGCATAGCGGAGCTGAAGGGGGACATTGCGGAGCTGAAGGGGGCATTCGGAGATGAAGGGGGCATAGCGGAGATGAAGGGGGCATTGACCAGGCACCCTCCCCTCATCAGAGCAGGGGGTGCCTGGTGTCGCCCCATTCATTCCAATGGGGCTCGGGTGCTCGGCCGAGCACTCGAGCCTCAGGGGGTGCTCGGTCAGAGCACCCGAGCACCCGAGCATCCGGGTGCTCGCTCAACACTAATGACCATGATGGAGTACCTAGCTCTTTCAGGGAGGGGGAACCATTCATAACCCTGGATCTGCAGTCGGTCACTGCCACTGCTCTTGCCAGTGTGGAGGAAGAGGTGGCTGCTGGTAAGTTCTTTTTAAGATGTTTCCCTCAGGTACAAATGTGTTTTTAGTCATGTTAAATTGTTCCATATGTGTATTAGCAACCCCAGCTTGCTTTAGCCATTTCTATTTTATATAAATATTGCATTGCCACAGGGGTGAGCAGCAGCACATTGCTAAGCTATGCTTCTCTCACCCTTCTGGCACTCCAAGACAGGGCCAGACTGGCCTACCGAGATACTGGGAAAATTCCTGGTAGGCTGCCTGCACTGGGCTTCCCTGAGGCTGCTTCAAAATCAAGAAGTAATCCACAGCGACGGTCCTGTCACCTTCCTTCCACAGATTGCTTCTTGATTGCAGGAGTGCTGGCTGCGGCCACAAGATCACAGGACCGCAGCTGGGAGATGTGAAGGGCCCCGCAACATGCTGAGGTCTGTGCCTTCTTTGGCACAGACCTGTAGCAGCTGAGCTCCCTAGTCTGATCTTTAGTAATGTCGAGCGCTGGGAGATGACATCATCTCCCAGCACTCTGCATTACTGAAGAGAAGACCATGCAGGAGCAACAGCAGTGAAGAGATCTGTGCAGAAGGAGGCACAGACCTCTCATGCCACACCGCTGGACCACCAGGGATGTAGGAAATGGACACGGGGGGGCAATGTGGAGATTGGGGTGCAATGTGGAGATTGGGGGGGCAATGTGGAGACTGAAGGCAATATGGAGATGGGGGGCAATGTGGAGATTGGGGGGGCAATGTTGAGGCTGAGGGGTAATGTGGAGACTGAGAGGAAATGTGGAGACTGAGGGCAATATGGAGGTCACCCAGTGATGTCAGACGCAGCTTGAAGAGCACTGCGTCTGCACACCGGGTTGGCTGCACCGCAATTATATGGGGCTGGTACGCAAAATGTTTGTCATGCTCCTGCCATTCACCTGATGACATTATAGGCATGATGGACACAAGCTAATGCACCAGGATGGTTGTCTCAGTATGCTGAAGCCCTACCATGCATTACAGTGATGCTTCGTTGGCCAAATTTGCCTCTATTGTTGAGTAAAACCTGATAACTAGGTTATCCCACCTTGGTGCAGTTGTTGTGAACCTGAATGCTTACACAACTGAAGCATTTAATGATGTCAGTGTTTCTCATCACATTGTGCAGGCCCCCGTTGGTGCATACCTCTCTGGGGCTCAGTAGGGTTAAAGTATGTATTTGTGTGCCATTGTCCAAATATTAATATGCCTACATGAATATTAAATGTGAAGACAAATAAGATATTCAGTAATGTCACTTATAATGCCATCATAAAATATGCCAATAAAATACATAGCTTAATATTAATAGCTGTGTGTGGCCTCTGAGGCTGAGGCGGAGACAGTATCATGCAGCAAAGACCCCCCCCTCTTCCGTATGGGCCGATGCCCATTCCACTCTGAGGGAATTGGAATTGAGGCTGCCCTTAGATATGGGCAGTCTTACCTCAAATTCCCTCACAGCCATTGGCTGGGATATGCTTATGCACTTCCCTGCTAATCCACTTTGAGCGGGCTGTGCTTTAAACTGATTGGCTGGGAAGCGTGTAAACATATCCCAGGCAATGACTGTGAGGGAATTGGCGGTAAGGCTGCCCATATCTAAGGGTAGTCTCAATTCCAATTCCCCCAGAGTGGAACAGGCATCGGCTCGTGCGGAAGAAAGGGGGGGTCTTTGCTGCATGATACTGTCTCTGCACACAGTGATTAATATTAAACTAAATATTTTTGGGGGGATATGTTATGATGAGATTATAAGTGAGATTATAAGTGACATTACTGAATATCTTATTTGGCTTAACATTTAATATTCATATAGGCAATTAATATTTGAACAACGGCACACTAATACATACTTTAACCCCTCTGAGCCCCAGAGAGGTATGCAACACATTGCTTTGCAATGTGTTGTGTAACCCTCTGGCATTCAAGAGGTTAAACTATGTATTAGTGTGCTGGATATTGCATTGGACTTTTCTGGGTTGTTTTTACAGCAAGAAGACAGAAGATACAAGACAGCATAGAAAACAGAAGGAGACAGACAGTGGATGACAGGTAAGTGTAACACTGATTATTTAAAGATAGGTGCTTGGCAGTATGTCAGACACTGATCGTTAGCTTTTTTCCTTTGAAGTTCCAATACTGCCACTGTTTTGCAGCATTGAAAATTATTCAAACAATTGACTTATATTTTTACAATTTTACACAGGGACAAAGCTGAATCTCCCATGTGGTGGCAATAAGGCACCCTGTATTCCTATTCAACTGTCGTGTCAATCTGAAAAAAATTATTCAGACAAATTATTCCAAATATTTTTAATATTGTTTGTTGCATGTGCCATTTCTGTTGCAGAGGTGAAATACAATCTATATAGCATTGAGCATCTGTCATTTACCATCTGTATCTAAGGTAATACATTACACAATATGTAGCATGTGTCATTTACTATATGTAGCAGATGTGTTATACACATATGGATGTAGCTAAATTAGAAAGAAGAAGGAAAAGTGAAGATGACTGGTGCAGTTTCCTTTTGAAACGCCGCAAAGAAAAATATTGAGCGGCTAGAAGCCGATTTAACCATGTTGCATTGCTTAAAATAATGACATGAAAACTTTGCATTGCATAAAAGCACTAGGTTGTCATGTTGCATAATTAAACGTCCTTATGTACTGGCCACAACTCCCAGCATCCTTATCTTGCATTGCCCAGCTCTCTTTAAAGCAGAACTTCCACCTCTTACAAACATGGCCCCAAATAATTACCCATCTGGCGACTAGCTGCTCAGCAGTGCTAGTCGCCAGAATCATTACCGTGTTAAAGAGAATTATACACTGCTCCCGGACTGACAGGCAGGAAACTGCAAAGGACATCTTTCCATAGTTACATCTGCACGCCTGTACTGTCAGTCCCAGCCTGCTCCAGGAGGCATTGCTAGGAGCCGTTCTGCTCCAAAAAGGGACCGACAGCACAGGCATGCAGACGTTAATATGGAAAGATGTCTGCGCGGTTTCCTGCCTGTCAGTCCGGGAGCAGTGTATAATTCTCATTAACACGGTAATAATTCTGGCGACTAGCTTTACTGAGCAGCTAATCGCCAGATGGGTAATTATTTGGGGCCATGTTTGTAAGAGGTGGTAGTTCCACTGTAATGCAACAATGTTTCAAAAGGGAACCGATTGGTGCGAGGCAGACTCAGGATGACAGCATCACTGGAGATGTAGCCAGCAGCAAAGCACAGGACATTGGAGCAGGCAGGACTCAGTCAGTAGATTGATACAGCAGCAACTGAGGAAGACTGGTGTGAGGCAGACTCAGGATGACAGCAACACTGTAGATGTAGGCAGCAGCAAACCACAGAACACTAGAGCAGGCATGACTCAGTCAGTAGATGGATACAGCAGCAACTGAGGAAGACTGGTGTGAGGCAGACTCACGATGACAGCAACACTGGAGATGTAGCCAGCAGCAAACTGCAGAACACTGGAGCAGGCAGGGCTCAGCCAGTAGATGGATACAGCAACTGAGGAAGACTAGTGCAAGGCAGACTCAGGATGACAGCAACCCTGGAGATGTAGCCAGCAGCAAACCGCAGAACACTGGAGAAGGCAGGACTCAGTCAGTAGATTGATAAGATCAGCAACTGAGGAAGACTGGTGTGAGGCAGACTCAGGATGACAGAAACACTGGAGATGTTGGCAGCAGCAAACCGCAGAACACTGGAGCAGGCGGGGCTCAGTCAGTAGATGGATACAGCAGCAACTGAGGAAGACTGGTGCGAGGCAGACTCAGGATGACAGAAACACTAGAGATGTAGGCAGCAGCAAACCGCAGAACACTGGAGCAGGCAGGGCTCAGCCAGTAGATGGATACAGCAGCAACTGAGGAAGACAGGTGCGAGGCAGACTCAGGATGACAGAAACACTGGAGATGTAGGCAGCAGCAAACCGCAGAACACTGGAGAAGGCAGGGCTCAGCCAGTAGATGGATACAGCAGCAACTGAGGAAGACTGGTGCGAGGCAAACTCAGGATGACAGCAAAACTGGAGATGTCACCAGCAGCAAACTGCAGAACACTAGAACAGGCAGGGCTCAGTCAGTAGATGGATACAGCAACTGAGGAAGACTGGTGCGAGGCGGACTCAGGATGACAGCAACATGGATGATTGTAGATGTCTGAAGTCCTGTTTTTCTAATCTGCATCGAACCTGAGAGCAGGGTAACCCAGCTTTGGCAAGTTGACTTTTAAAAAAGTAATTTGCTCCATGAGGTGGGGGGGGGGGCAATTGAGAGCACTGGGGGGTAAGTATATTTCCAGTTGCTGAAAATACCTTCTCACTCTAGACAGTGGTTGGGGGGCAAGAAATCAACTCCTGGGCTACCAGGGACAATGTAGGCCACACAGCCCTCTTGTTATCCCAGAAAGTCAAGGGATCTGTACTTGGGGGCAAAGAAGATTACACATGGTAAACCTTGACCTCAAACTCAGCACTTTTTCTATTAATGGGGAGCTGTTTGTTTTCTCCAAAGCAAAATCTTTCCATTGCCTCAGCATAAAAAGCAGCAGCTTCTCCACCGGAACAGGATGAAGTGCTACTGGTGCTGCTACTAATAGGTCCTGGAAGACCACTACACTCCTCCAGCTCATCTTCGGAATCTTCTCCCACCTCCTGTGATTGCATTCTAGTTTTTCTTTGCCTCTCATGCCCCCTCGCTATCAATTGTTCCCTCCAGGCACTGAGAGAATTGGAACGAAGTGCCATCTTGTCTTTGATTAGAGGATCGCAAATTGTGGCAAGCATTAACTCGGGACAATTGTCCATGCGCTCTTCCATGCTCCAAGTCAGTTCCTTCTTCAGCCTTGTTTGAAGGGCAGCAACATCAGAAGTATATTACCCTCAGCACCAGGCAAGCGTTCTCTATGGGAAAGGAAATCGTCCAGTTTTAAGGATAGGTGCGTGAAGAGGGGAATGACTTCTTCCAGGCTAGTGTTCTCTTTGCTCAAAATTTCTGTCAAAGCATGGAAAGGCGTAAGTGCTGTCACTACCTGTTCCATCAGGGCCCAGTCAGCCCTATCCAGTGTTCTGTTACTGCCAATGAAATGGTGACATGACATTGCATGAATTGCCTTTTTCTACTCCAGTATACGCTCTAGCATATCTAAGGTTGAGTTCCACCTGGTCCCACCATCTTGTTTTAGGCAGTGCTCTGGGACATCTGCCTTTTTCTGTTCCTTCCTGAAAAGCTGGCTATCTTTGACGCTCCGATTGAAGCGGCCAGAAATTTGTCAGCACGTGTCCAGAAGTGCTGACAACCTTCCAGTGTTACTGCCATCCTCAAGAGCAGCCTTCACTACTAGATGTAGGACATGCGCTGAGCAGCGCACACTCACAAATCTGTCATCACGTAGAGCCTTGATCATGTTAGCTGCACCATCAGTAACCACAAACCCCATTTGCGCCTGTGTGCCTGCCTGCTCCCCTAGCCACTGCGCCACCATGTTCTGCAGTGCTTTGCGAATGTTATCTGAGGTGTGCTGCTGATCCATTACCTCAGCATGAAGGAATTAAGAGCGGTGCCCTGCCTGCTTGGCTACTGCACCTGAACTTGTTGTTGCTCTTGGTGTGTATTGCAACACATTGGGCTGCCACCAATGCGCCGTCAATGACAGGAAGCCATGCTGGACACTCAGAGCACTCCATAAGTCAGTGGTGCACTGACTGGCAACCAGCCTTTCCTAGCAGGTCCTTCAAAAGACCAATGCACAACGAGTACAGTGAGGGCACTATAGTTTTACTAAATGTGGTGCAGGATGGAATTTTATATCGGGGTGCGACAGCCTCCATAAGTTGATGGAAGGGCTCCCCGTCCACCAAATTAAATGTAGCACCCCCAACTGCTATGAGCTGTGCAACGAGGCGTGTAATTTCCCTGGCCTGCTGTCTGCACATCCCCTCGGAATGAAACCCACCAAAATCTTCCAATGTGGTCTGTATTGACTTTGAGATGGGTTGTGACTGTCTTCTGCTTTTACTAGGACCAGATGTGGCATGATCTCGCTGCCCTTTCTCCTGCCTACTGGTGTTGAGGATGACACTGGTAAATATAGTATAGTAGTGCCACCACGTTCTGCACTCATAAACACTGACTTCTGGTAGTGGTTCAGGTGTTGGTTCAGCCCAGAGGTGGTTAGATGACCAAACACCCTCCCATGGCTGACTTCCCTGCCACACAATTTACATTTCACTAGCTCCATCGCCAAGTGTCACAAAATGGTCCCACGCTTTGGAGCGACGGATAACTTTGGAAGGTGGTGAAGAAGAAACTGACGTGACATTTTCTTCATCTTCACATGCTGGAGTAAACTCACTATGCTTTTTTTTCTACATCCTTTACAGGGGTACTAGTAGACCCAAAGATGGCAGCATGGATTTTGGGACTGGGATTGGAGGAGGGTGGAGTAACACTGGTGGCAGAGGCACTAGCAGCTACTACCTGTATCACGGTGCCCGTGCTCCCTTGTTTTTGTTTTCCTGTCAGTTATCCTGTGTAATGTTCTCATTGGCTGTCCTGTGTTGATCCCGCCCAGTATGGCCTTTATATACTGGGCTCCTGCACCCACTCTGTGCCCTTTCGTGGTGTTCCTGTACCAGTGCTAGCTTACTGCTCAGTGTTTCCCAGTGTACCGACTTGGCCTGCCTGACTACTCTTCAGTTTCCAGTCCTGTGTACCGACCCGGATTGCCTGACTTCTCTTCAGTATCTGCTCCTGTGTATCGACCCGGCCTGGCTGATGTTCCTGCTGCAGTGTACCGACCCAGACCGGCTGACGTTCCTGCTTCAGTGTACCGACCTGGACTGGCTGACGTTCCTGCTCCTGTGTTCTGACCCTGCCTGGCTGACGTTCCTGTTCCTGTGTACCGACCCGGCTTGATTGACGTTCCTGCTTCTTCAGCTATTGTCGCCTCTGCGACATTCTTGTTCAGCAGACAATCTGGTTGCCTGAGCCTGTTCCGTTACTGCTAATGCAGGTTGCCAATGTTGTCCCTGTTACTGCTCCGGGAATGTGTGCCTTTGGCCTAGTCCTCCATTACTGCTATACCGGTTACAAGTGTTGGCTCCGTGATTGCTCCGGTAGTCGCCACTGGCTTGTCCTCCTCTACTGCTCCTGCAGGTAGCTAGTGTGTGCCTCCGTTACTGCTCCGGCAGTGTGCCTTTGGCCTAGTCCTCTGTTACTGCTATACCGGTTGCAAGTGTTGCCTCCGTGATTGCTCCGGTAGTCGCCATTGGCTTGTCCTCCTCTACTGCTCCTGCAGGTTGCTAGTGTGTGCCTCCGTTACTGCTCCGGCAGTGTGCCTTGGCCTAGTCCTCCGTTACTGCTATACCGTTTGCAAGTGTCTGCCTCCGTTATTGCTCTGGCAGTGCTCATTACTACATCTGTTGAGCTCTGGCAGTTCACGTTATTCTGCTAGCGTTTGGGCGACCTGAATCTCGGTATAAGTGCATTCTCAGTACCTTCACACATGGGACTGTTTGCAATCATTGATGAACTTTAACTCCTGCAGTACCAGAGTCCTGGGAAACTTACTCCTCTTGTCTGACCTGTGTCAGTATATACTGTCTGTGCCTTCATTTTATACTGGACCTGTGTGGGCATTGTATAATTAACCTGTCGTTTGTCTGTATTATACTGTATATTATAGGACCTGTGAAGGTTCTTACTGTATTGTGAATTCAATAAAACTGTGTTTTTATCCTAAAACACTGTGTCTGTGAGTCGAACAAACCGTTACAACCTGCCTGGGAGACTCATTTGGAACTGGAGAGGCAGGTGGTGATTTTTCATCAATAGAAGACATAATTGTAGCTGGAGAAAGTGGAGGAGTACTATGGGCAACTGTGGAAAAATGAAGTTCAGGAGAATAATCAAGGTCAGTGGAAAAATCAAGCTTAGTTGAAAAATCAAGCTTAGCAGGCCTTGGTTCCTCATATTCTTCTTCTACCTCTTGTAGGTTTGGACAGGAAGAAAAATCATCAGCAGATTTTGGGGAGAACTGATGAATTCCCTCTTCTACCTGGTGGCTACCGGGAAATGATAAACTATCTCCCTCAATAACCTTTTTTGGAGAAGATATGCTCTCAGTGTCAGTGACAATGGTGGCAGGATACATTTTCTTAAAATACTCCAATAATTCAAGTTTGGGCTGCTTACACGGACGTTCACTGTAAAATTCCCACGTTGATACTGCCTGCAGTTTCCCAGCAGTAGTGTTCATGTTCAACACGATATGTGTCCCCAGGTTTATAGAACTGGATGTAGCGGAGGTGGTGACGGAACTGGCAGTGGATATAGTCATTGTGCAGGTGGTTCTGGGAGGATCATCTTGAAATATCTGACGAGAGACTGGTGATGGCCGCTTTGTGATCTTAGAGGAGGAACTGGACATCTCTACCCTGATAGTAGAGGTAGAATGACCTGCAGTTCCCTTCTTCTTTCTAGTTTTTGGTTTGGACTGCTTCTGCCGAGTCTGACTAGTACTACTCAAAGTACTCTTCTCTCCCAGGCTGCTGCTGCTAGTTCTTCTTGAAAGCAACTGCACTGTGGTGGTGTTGGTGGTTGCTGGGTCACTGCACCTGGTACCAGGACGAGGAACATCAGGTTGTTTACTAGGATTCAAATCCATTACGGATAGGTAGGTAGTAAACCATTATAGTATTAAAACTTTAAAACCTGCCCACACGACAACTGTGACACTGGCTATGTGACTCTGAAGATTATTCAAACAAATAACTTGTATTTTGAATATTTTTAATAAAACCAACACAGGTGACTCTCCCTTGTGGTGGCGAAAAGGCACCATGCCTGCCTTTACAACTATGACACTGGCAGTGTGACTCTGAAGATTATTCAAACAAATAACTTGTATTTTTTATATATATTTTTTTAAGTAACACAGGTGACTCTCCCTTGCGGTGGCAATAAGGCACCCTGCCTACCTGTACAACTGTGACACTGGCAGTGTGACTCTTAAGATTATTCAAACAAATCACTTGTATTTTGAATATTTTTAATAAAACCAACACAGGTGACTCTCCCTTGCGGTGGCAAAAAGGCACCCTGCCTGCCTATACAACTGTGACACTGGGAGTGTGACTCGGAAGATTATTCAATCAAATAACTATTTTTTATATATTTTTTTAAGGAACGCAGGTGACTCTCCCTTGCAGTGGCAATAAGGCACCCTGCCTGCCTATACAACTGTCAGACTGGATGATGTGACACTCAGAAAATTATTCGAAGAAATTCCTCATTTTTTATATATTTTGCACAGGAACAAAGATGACTCTCCCTTGCAGTGGCAATAAGGGACTAATGCTGGCTGCCTGCCAATGCCTAATGCTAACTGCCTGTCACGGTTTTTGAAGACTCTCAGACTTAAGGTTTGGTAAAATAACTTAACTTTATTAAAAGTTAAAGGCAGTCCCCGTAGGGTAAACATACATAACAATACAACAGTAATATAACATATAATAGGTTCTACCGGCCTTGCCTAAATACCGGGCAAGGCAACCCAAGTGACAGTTTTAATGACAGGCTCTACCGGCCTTGCTTATACCGGGTAAGGCAACCGTGAGATGACATATACCGGTTCTACCGGCCTTACCAATACCGGGTGAGGCAACCTACAGGATGGTATCGTCAAAGTTCTACCGGCCTCACCAATACAGGGCAGGGCAGCCTGAGCGAGTAGACCAGCTGTCAGGTGACTAAGACAGCATAGAGCATAAGTATAGAGGTCTTACTCAGCAGGAGTCTATTGCCAGGGATACTCAGACAACTGCAAGGAAGTGGACAGCGACTGACCACAGTACTGGATGTTCAGGAGCAAACCAACGTCCGCACGCTGGGACTAATGGTAATAGCGCCACCAGGTTTAATGGAGCAAACCAGCGACCGCACGCTGGAACCAACAATGTATATCGCAACCAGGTTTAGTGGAGTAAACCAGCGTCCGCCCGCTGGGACCAACAATGTATATCGCAACCAGGTTTAGTGGAGCAAACCAGAGTCCACACGCTGGAGCCAATAATGTATCTCGCAACCAGTTTAGTGGAGTAAACCAGCGTCTGCACACTGGGACCAACAATGTATATAGCAACCAGGTTTAGTGGAGTAAACCAGCGTCCGCACGCTGGGACCAACAATGTATATTGCAACCAGGTTTAGTGGAGTAAACCAGCGTCCGCACGCTTGGACCAACAATGTATATCGCCACCAGGTTTAGTGGAGTAAACCAGAGTCCGCACGCTGGGACCAAAAATGTATATCGCAACCAGGTTTAGTGGAGTAAACCAGCGTCCGCACGCTGGGACCAACAATGTATATCGCAACCAGGTTTAGTGGAGTAAACCAGCGTCCGCACGCTGGGACCAACAACGTATATCTCAACCAGGTTTAGTGGAGCAAACCAGAGTCCGCACGCTGGAGCCAATAATGTATCTCGCAACCAGTTTAGTGGAGTAAACCAGCGTCTGCACGCTGGGACCAACAATGTATATAGCAACCAGGTTTAGTGGAGTAAACCAGCGTCCGCACGCTGGGACCAACAATGTATATTGCAACCAGGTTTAGTGGAGTAAACCAGCGTCCGCACGCTTGGACCAACAATGTATATCGTCACCAGGTTTAGTGGAGTAAACCAGCGTCCGCACGTTGGGACCAAAAATGTATATCGCAACCAGGTTTAGTGGAGTAAACCAGCGTCCGCACGCTGGGACCAACAATGTATATCGCAACCAGGTTTAGTGGAGTAAACCAGCGTCCGCACGCTGGGACCAACAATGTATATCGCCACCAGGAACCAACAAAGTATGATCAGCAGCGAGAAGAACAATGTCGCCAGAGCGACAGCTGGAGCAGGAGATTCAGGAACTCAGTAAGATTAACCCGCGAGGTGCTGGAACACAGGAACACTGGAACTCTGGAACACAGGAACACTAGCATACAGGAACACTGGAACACAGGATCAGCAAGTACAGCAGGAACAGCAGGAACAGGCCCAGAAGCCTGACAAGCAGGTCAGGCAGAGTGAAGTCAGAAACACCATGAAAGGGCAACCTGGAAGTGCTCAGCCTGGGTTTAAAAAGGCTGTGTGAGGAGGGCTAATCACAGACAGCCAATCATGATACTCAGCAAGTGACTGACACTGAACAGCACCAATCACGGGCACCGTGATAGTACCCCCCTTTCAAAGACCCCCTCTCCCAGAGTAGGGTCTAGGCTTCTGAGGGTATTTGGCATGAAATATTCGTAGTAACTTGGGTGCATGAGGGTCCTTACTGTCTACCCAGGAACGATCCTCAGGACCATAACCTTTCCAATGCACCAGATACTGTACCCCTCCTCTACCTCTGCAGGAATCAATAATGTTTTATACTTCATACTCCTCCTGCCCCTCGACTTCAACAGGATCTGGCCTCACAGGTGTGGTAGTATAACGGTTACAAACCAGAGGTTTAAGGAGAGACACATGGAATACATTATGAATGCGCATAGAAGCAGGTAATTCCAAGGCATAGGAAACAGGGTTAATTTTGCGAATGATCTTGTACGGACCAATGAACCGAGGTGCCAGCTTATTAGATGGGACCTTGAGCTTTAGATTCTTGGAGGACAGCCATACTCTATCCCCGACTCGGAAGGAAACCGCTGGAAGCCTTCTGCGATGGGCATGACGCTGATGTTGCTGAAAAGACTGGCCCAATGCCCTCTGAACTTGTGCCCATGTGGAACGGAGTTGCTCTATATGATCATCCAGAGCTGGAATCTGCTGTGATTGAAAGGAATCCGGGAGCAGACAGGGTTGGAACCCATAATTGATCAAAAACGGAGAGCTCCCGGAGGAAGAATTAACTGCGCAGTTCCTGGCGAACTCTGCCCAAGGCAACAAGTCGGCCCAATTATCATGATGGTCAGTCACAAAACATCGCAGAAACTGTTCCAATCCTTGATTGGCCCTCTCAGCGGCCCCGTTAGTCTGGGGATGATATGCCGAGGAAAATGATAGCTGTATGCCCATCTGTTCGCAAAATGCCCTCCAGAATCTGGACACAAACTGGCTCCCCCTGTCAGACACCAGCACCCTGGGTACTCCATGTAACCGAAATATTTCTCGAGCGAATACCATTGCCAGTTCCTTGGGCGAAGGAAGGCCACGGAGGGGTACGAAGTGTGCCATTTTAGAGAACCTGTCTACCACCATCAATATGAAGGAGTACCCTCTAGACCTGGGCAATTCTCCCATAAAGTCGATAGAGACGTGAGACCAAGGGCGTTCACCATTAGGCACCGGCTGAAGCAAGCCCACAGGGAGATGTCTAGGGGTTTTGGCACGGGCACAGGTGGCACAGGCATTTGTAAAATTGGCACAATCTGCTCTCATAGAAGGCCACCAAAATAGCTGAGAGAGAGACCAGAACAATTGATCCCTACCAATATGTCCCGCAGCCTTAGAGGAGTGGTAGGTCTCAAGTAATCGAGTACGGAATGGCTCAGCGACAAAACATTTGCCCACTGGAGTCTCATGAGGAGCAGAGGCTTGGGATTCCAAAATCTCCTCCCCTAGTGGTGAAGTAATACTAATACGTATGGTAGCCAATATTCGATTGGGTTGAATGATAGGGGCTGGTACCTCTTCTCTGTCAACCTCTGCTTCAAATTGTCTAGACAGAGGATCAGCCCTAACATTCTTTGATCCCGGCAGGTATGATACAATGAAATTGAATCGAGATAGAAACAGTGCCCATCTGGCCTGGCGAGAAGACAATCTCTTGGCCTCAGAAAGATACGTCAGATTCTTGTGATCAGTTAGAATCAAAACGGGGTTTTTTGTGCCTTCAAGTAAATGACGCCATTCTTTGAGAGCGAGGATAATGGCCAGTAATTCTCGATCACCAATCTCGTAATGACTTTGAGCACTAGTCAGTTTTTTTGAGAAGAATCCACAGGGTCTGAGTGTACCGCCTTTAACCTGTCGCTGAGAGAGCACCGCCCCGACCCCAATATCTGAGGCATCAACTTCCAAAGTAAAGGGGAGTATTGGATTAGGGTGGGACAACACAGGCGCTTCAGCAAAGGCTACCTTCAACTTCTCAAAGGCCTCTTCAGTAGCCACCGGCCAGAGAGATGGGTTAGCGCCCTTATGCGTGAGGTCAGACAGAGGTTTCACGATAGAGGAGAAGTTTTTAATAAACTTCCTGTAATAATTGGCGAAGCCCAGAAATCGTTGGATGGCTTTGAGGCTCTTGGGTTTAGGCCATTGTAAGACTGCCGTCAATTTCTCTTTATCCATGGCAATGCCGTCTTTGCCAATTATAAACCCCAGAAACGGTACACTGGTTTTGTGGAACTCGCATTTCTCCAGTTTACAGAATAATTTATTTTTTCGTAAGCGCAGCAAGACTTCAGACACATCCTTGATGTGTTGTGACAGGTCTTTGGAGTGGATAAGTATGTCGTCAAGATAGTGTTATGGACACAGGTATGTTGCTTCAGAATTTGTGACAAAACTGCGTCCATTACATGGATATGTTCCCCTGTCCTAAAATCACATTTAGTGTTTTAGACACCATTTTCCTTTTGTTTCTTTGTTGTCTCCCTGGTCTGTTTGGGCGGGAAAATGACAAAGAAGGACAACCTGCTCTTTTGTTTCTCTTCCTTCTAGGAGAAGGGGAGGAGGGGTGTGTCAATCAGGTAAAGTGGGCTGGAGATGGGTGGGGCTTGCCAACAATAAGAGAGGTGTGCAGAGAGTCAAAGGGGGCAGTCTTGGCGAGTCTTTTGGGAAGAAGGGTCTTGGAGCAGGAGAGCCATGGAGAGGGAGATGTGACCAGCAACAAGGGGGCCATGCCTTGCCTAGGCCCCAAGAACTGTTCCAGGATCCTGGCCTGTTTTTCCCCTGTGGCACCATCCTCATTGTTCCAGATAGATGAGTATAGAAACTAAGTATCTCTCTATTTTTTCCATACTATCTATAATATTTCTAGTGTTTTCTACTATAATTGTTGTATTATGTGTTTTATTTGCACTGCAGTAAGTAATTGTATAGTTAATATTATTAGATGTTTTAGCTAGAATATATTTGATAATATACAGTGTATTGTTAATATTATTGTTTGTTATTAAATATTATTGCTTATTGCTAGTACTGGGGTGTTATTGTGTTAATTGTGGTATTGGTCATTAGGACAAATTTCTCTGGATATATCCTTTAATTAAAGGGTTGACTTTTTAGGTGTGTGCAAATTCATATTGCTTCTAATAGCTGTGTTGGGGTTTGTGTGGTGTGAGCAAGTTGTAGGCCTTGCCTTTGTTCATAGATTTTATCTCAGAGCAAACACATGGTCTGACTCCATCTTGCTAGGCCCCAGCCTGTCTCCACATGGTTGAGGACGCCATTTTGTAAAAAGCACATGGTGTGAGTTTGCAGTTTCTTCACAACTACATTGATTTTAACACAGCTGCTATTGTGCAACCTTTTGCGCCAAATTAATTCACCCAAAGCCACGAACTTAAAACAGATAGACTACAACACAAGCTTGTAACATATCTCTAAGAACGTCATTGATCAGTTCTTGAAATACTGCAGGAGCATTACATAGACCAGTTGGCATGACTAGGTATTCAAAATGCCCAGATCTCGTATTGAAGGCAGTTTTCCACTCATCACTGGCTCTGATACGTATCAAATTGTAGGCTGCTCTTAGGTCCAATTTGGTGAAAATCGAGGACCCCTTAAGTCTATCAAACAGCTCGGTGATGAGTGGTATTGGGTAGGCATTTTTTGCCATCAGCTTATTCAGTCCACGATAGTCTATGCAAGGTCGCAGTTCGCCACTTTTTTTCTTAACAAAAAAGAACCCGGCACCGGCCGGAGAAGTAGATTTCCTTATGATCCCTCTACTGAGGGCATCTGCTATGTATTCCTCCATAGCTTGGTTCTCCTCACAAGACAATGGATACGTGCGTCCCCTCGGTGGTACTGCTCCAGGACTCAGTTCTATGCAACAATCGTATGGTCTGTGCTGAGGTAGGGTGCCAGCCTCTCCCTTACTGAAAACGTCGCTAAACTGCTGGTAGGCATCAGGTAGTGAAGGGGAGGTGCACAAGACCTTAACAGGATGGGTAACGCACTTATCCATATAGAACTGAGACCAAGCAGCAATCTCACATTTCTGCCAATCAAATTGTGGGTTGTGCAACTGTAACCAAGGAAAGCCCAAAATCACGGCATGGTGAGGAGAATTAATTAATTGGAACTGCTGCTCTTCCTTGTGAAGAGCCCCAATAGTCATGGACAAGGGCATCGTTTCAAAAGTAACTTGGGCGGGTTCCAAAGGTCTGCCATCAATTGCTTCAATAGCAAGAGGGGTTTCTCTCTGAATCCGTGGTACCCCATGCAATTCAGCAAAGGTATTGTCCATAAAATACCCAGCTGCACCAGAATCAACCAAGGCCAAAACCTCAACCGAGCGTTGTGCCCATGACAATACCACCTGTATGGTGGGTTTAAGTGTGTCCAACAATGGGGACGATTGGACACCACCTAGGGCCTGTCCCCCAAGGTACCCTAGGTGTGTTCGTTTCCCGGACGTACCGGACAAGATCTTAACAGGTGACCATCTTTACCGCAGTACAGACATAATCCTTGTGTCTTGCGATACCTTCTCTGCTCCTTAGTTAACCTAGTGATACCCACCTGCATAGGTTCACTTGGTTCCAAAATAGGTTCACTAGGTTTGGATGCAGAGGGAGGGTTGGGTGGGCAAAATATGCTACTGGACCCATTATTCTTTAACCGTACTCGTCGCTCTCTCGCGGTTAATCTTTCACGTATTCTGGTGTCAATTAGAATCACGTATTCGATATAATCGTCTAGGTCAGTAGGTAACTCTTTTGTTGCAATCTCATCTTTAATCTGGTCACTCAAACCTTGAGCAAAGGCTGCCAACAGGGCCTCGTTATTCCACCCTACCTCTGCTGCCAAGGTGCGGAATTCAATGGCATAATCACCAACCGTGCGCCTGCCCTGTTGTATCTCCATGAGACGTTTAGCAGCAGAGGTAGTTCTACCAGGAGGCTCAAATACTCTCCGAAAGGATTGCACAAAATCACAGAAATTCTTTGTGCAAGGTTTAGCGTTTTCCCAAAGTGGGTTGGCCCAGGCCAATGCTCTGCCAGTCAGCAGGGATATCATGAACCCAACCTTGCTGCGATCACTAGGAAATGCGTGTGCCGTCAATTCCATAAATATTTCAAGTTGATTAATAAACCCTCTGCATAATTGAGGGTCCCCGTCATATCTCAGCAGCAAGGGTGCAGAAGCCGTTAACCCTTTGACAGCGGCCCCTGAGGGCTTAGACTCATTCTCCGGTGTCGGAATTGACGGGACCACCGGGTTAGCACCGGACTTATCCGTGCATTCAAGAATAGTTTGGATAGCAACCGCTAGCTGATACGAACGTTGCTCGTGCATATCCATCCTCCAATGGATATTCTGTGCGTTACCATCACTCTTAGTGTCTGAGGTCATGGCCCTTTCGTACTGTCATGGTTTTTGAAGACTCTCAGACTTAAGGTTTGGTAAAATAACTTAACTTTATTAAAAGTTAAAGGCAGTCCCCGTAGGGTAAACATACATAACAATACAACAGTAATATAACATATAATAGGTTCTACCGGCCTTGCCTAAATACCGGGCAAGGCAACCCAAGTGACAATTTTAATGACAGGCTCTACCAGCCTTGCCTATACCGGGTAAGGCAACCGTGAGATGACATATACCGGTTCTACCGGCCTTACCAATACCAGGCAGGGCAGCCCAAAGGAGTACTGGAGTAGGCTCTACCGGCCCTGCCAATACCGGGTGAGGCAACCTACAGGATGGTATCGTCAAGGTTCTACCGGCCTCACCAATACCGGGCAGGGCAGCCTGAGCGAGTAGACCAGCTGTCAGGTGACTAAGACAGCATAGAGCATAAGTATAGAGGTCTTACTCAGCAGTAGTCTTTTGCCAGGGATACTCAGACAACTGCAAGGAAGTGGACAGCGACTGACCACAGTACTGGATGTTCAGGAGCAAACCAACGTCCGCACGCTGGGACTAATGGTAATAGCGCCACCAGGTTTAATGGAGCAAACCAGCGACAGCACGCTGGAACCAACAATGTATATCGCAACCAGGTTTAGTGGAGTAAACCAGCGTCCGCACGCTGGGACCAACAACGTATATCTCAACCAGGTTTAGTGGAGCAAACCAGCGTCCGCACGCTGGAGCCAATAATGTATCTCGCAACTAGTTTAGTGGAGTAAACCAGCGTCCGCACGCTGGGACCAACAATGTATATAGCAACCAGGTTTAGTGGAGTAAACCAGCGTCCGCACACTGGGACCAACAATGTATATTGCAACCAGGTTTAGTGGAGTAAACCAGCGTCCGCACGCTTGGACCAACAATGTATATCGCCACCAGGTTTAGTGGAGTAAACCAGCGTCCGCACGCTGGGACCAAAAATGTATATCGCAACCAGGTTTAGTGGAGTAAACCAGCGTTCGCACGCTGGGACCAACAATGTATATCGCAACCAGGTTTAGTGGAGTAAACCAGCGTCCGCACGCTGGGACCAACAATGTATATCGCCACCAGGAGCCAACAAAGTATGATCAGCAGCGAGAAGAACAATGTCGCCAGAGCAACGGCTGGAGCAGGAGATTCAGGAACTCAGTAAGATTAACCCGCGAGGTGCTGGAACACAGGAACACTGGAACTCTGGAACACAGGAACACTAGCATACAGGAACACTGGAACACTGGAACACAGGATCAGCAAGTACAGCAGGAACAGCAGGAACAGGCCCAGAAGCCTGACAAGCAGGTCAGGCAGAGTGAAGTCAGAAACACCATGAAAGGGCAACCTGGAAGTGCTCAGCCTGGGTTTAAAAAGGCTGTGTGAGGAGGGCTAATCACAGACAGCCAATCATGATACTCAGCAAGTGACTGACACTGAACAGCACCAATCACGGGCACCGTGATACTGCCTGCCTACACAACAACTGAACACTCTATCTCCTCCTTCTCTTTCTGAGGAAATGCAGGCTGTCTGCCTGGGTGACTGTGTCATTAGTCCATCCCCCATCATGAAACAAAGAAGCTTATTGGAATACAGACAAAGAGGAAAAGTAGTGCATGAAACAGAGAACGGAATTAGACTAGAGACATGGAGGGAAAGTAATCGAGCGCGTGCAGGTAGTACAAAAAGATCCGACTATGAACAGTCCTGGTCGAAAGTAGTCAAAACTTTCGGAAATTTGTTGAATGTTGAAACTTCCAAAAGTTTTGACAACTTTCAGTTCAGGGCTGCTTGGAGTCGGATATTTTTTGTCGAACGACCCTTGAGTGTTGGATGGTCCGAATGTCTCCGAATGACCCCATTTTCGACTAATTCCTAATGTCTCTGAATCAATTCGCATAAGTCTAGTTGGAGTCTTACCACTGACTCTATGCTGGTATAGCACTAGATAATATTAGGATGTCTAACAAAAAAGTAGATCCAACCACACTAAAGTCTGGTAACTTCTGTTCTAGAGAATGCAAATTCTGTGATACAGTTCATTTTTAGATCGTATTCTCTATGCATTATTTATGAGCATCAGCTAAAATTACAATTGACCAAGGTATCACTAGTGTACTGCCTTTTCAATTTTAATGTCTGCGGTATCACTAGTGTAGCTTAATTTCAATTGTAAATTCTGTGGTATCATTTGTGTGGCTCCATGACAATTGTAAGTGTTATGATATCACTAGTGTAACCCCATTAAATTGTAAACTCTGTGGCATCACTAGTGTCACTTCATTTCAGTTATAAGCTCTGTGGTAGTACTTGCCTTAATTCACAATGTTAATACCAGTTATAAAATTAACAAAAGGGTGCTGGCTGGTATGGTGGGCTGGAGATATAGCAGAAGTGTGCCACTTGATTGTACGCCTTTCCCCCCCCAGGCCAAAAGTTGCCAGCCATCCTGTGTTAATAACCCATTGTGGGATAATCCTCAGATGGCCAGGCTTCACACTTTATACATTTTTAGCATATGGGCACACAGTGGTATTACTCATATTATTGATGATTCTACAGTTTAGACACTGATACCCTAAAGGAACATTACTGCCTGCCCAACACTTTATTTTCAGATTCATCCAGTTGCAGTATGCTTGTACTGCTCAGTTTAATAAATAACACAGGGACTTCACCCCTTTAACTGAAGAGTGTTCTTAGATCCACAATCTCTAAAAAATGTCTTTATTAAAATCTGAGTTGCAAATGACTGTGCCTAACCTTTTGACCCATTTGTATTCCAAGAGTTTGACTGATTTTTCCATATTTTATGGCTTAGGATTGGGAAGAGTTGAGCTCTGATTTTTAAACCTAGTTATTAATTCTCATTATGTGAATTTTCAACTGAAATCTATTAACAGAGAGTATTATATTGTAACCTGATTGTATGTGATGGGATGGCTCCCAAGTAATATTTTAACAAAGAGTGGGACCGATCCAGGCACCTGTTGTCTAAATTCAAGAGCCTGATTCTTGAATTTTTTAAGTTTATTCAGATTTATTCACAGGAGTTATTCACAGGACTCAGCATTAAATACATATGAAAAACATTTTGTACCTCAGTTTGTTTATTTGGAAGGCCTTTGAGCCCCCTAGTATTGATCTTTGGCTCCAGCTGGTTAACCAGTATCTGTCCTTATGTAAACTAACCTGATATGTTTTCCAAGGATTAGTCTGTTTGGTTTGCTTGTCCATTGACTAATAGTCCAAGTACTAGTTTTTAGCACTTTTTTTCCTGATGTAAAATCTTCTGATGTTTGGTAACATTGGAGGTGTCATCTTGTTATTTTGATAAGTATTATAAGTAATTCTAATTGTGTTACTCCCCTTCCTCTTCATCTCTCCCCCTTTTTTTTCTCCTGCTCCTCTCTTCCTGATATGGTCGATGGTTAATTGAAATACATAAAGTCATTGTGGAAGTGGTTTGGAGATCATAAAGGCTAAATTTTTGCCCCTGCTTTGTTAAACTTTGTCAAAAATAAATCATGATCTTCTGCAATGTTATCATTTACAATGTTGTTCTATGGATTGTTTTTTCAGCTCCTAATTAGCTCCAAAGTGAGCACCTGAAAATGCTGAGCTGCACTAATGATTTATGTATATTTCCATGATAGTCCCACTTTGCAAAATTATAAAAAGGGGTGTTGGTAGTGTACCACATGTTGGAAGTCTGTGCTCAGGAAAGAGAGAAACAGTTGCTCTCTGGACATAGGAGTGAAGAACAAAATTTGAAATGACAGGTGACAGTGTCAGAGTGTCAGCAAGGTATATGATCCTTCTTACCACCTGCTTGAGATGGCTGGATGAGCCTGAGAATCTATTGAGACTGAATGACAGAAACTACAAATACCGACATCAGTGCTTTATACAATCAAGACAAGACAAACAAACAAATACAGCTTAACAAACTGTTTTACTTACACACACTCATTCCAGCATCAGCAAGGACAAGATGAAGTCTGGTCTATCCTGTACTGTAAAAATGAACACTTCAATCCTTAGGAGAGAACTGTGAGATAATGTTGACACTAGCTATTCGTTTAGAGACAGTGAAAAAGGTAGATCTGGAGTTGCTTGCTGTTGCAGGGAATGTTGGTAACACTCATAGACAGTGACATTGACAGTTACAAATAAGGACAGTAAAAAAAGATACTAAAAAACAAACTTTCAACTGATAGTTGCCAGAAAGGCAGGAGATCCTAAAGCTGATGTGAATCTGAGAGTGACAGGGATAGAGCCAAGAGAACTTGGCAACATTTGCAAGGAAATTTCAAGCAATTCCTGTGAAAAAGGGGACTTATTGAACATCTCTGTTGATTTGGTTTCAATCTAATCCAGGAAGAAAGAAAGAAAGAATGAAAGAAAGAAAGAAAGAAAGAAAGAAAGAAAGAAAGAAAAAGAAAGAAAGAAAGAAAGAAAGACTTATGTATGATATTGATATATACCAAATAATTACGCAAAATAAAAAGATAACAAATTGG
This sequence comes from Rhinophrynus dorsalis, assembly GCA_037306005.1. Lineage (NCBI taxonomy): Eukaryota > Metazoa > Chordata > Amphibia > Anura > Rhinophrynidae > Rhinophrynus > Rhinophrynus dorsalis. The sequence continues at coordinate 400,458,520 of CM074718.1, forward strand.
TACAATTGTTGGTACTCTGCTCCCAGGTAGAATGTATTTGATTTTAATTGGCTTATATATACACACAGAAATAGATATATAAATAATGGCTGTGGGCCTTTTGACCCTTTATTCCCATTATGAATTCCAGTGAATTCACAGAGGAAGCTATGTAGATGGAAATCAAAACACCAGCATTGTTGTATATTTCTTAAGGTTTGTTTGGAGCACCTATTTATAAAGATGATATCCTGTATTAGAGACTGAAGAATGACAAGTCCAGCTGTTGTAGTATTATAGCCTGGTACAGAATAAATTTAACAAGGATAAAAAGTAAATCAATATTAAAGAAGAAGGTAAGTAAAACAGTAAGAAAAGAAGTAGACAAATGCTTGCTGGTTAAAGAAAGTAAACTGTTAATCCCATAATGGTGACCTCTTGTTTTTATCAATTAAACAGCCCAAATAACCACTGATTGTGTTGTTACAGACTGCCTTTCAATTCAAAGTAACAATAAGAACTTTAGTTTATATCGAAAATCAATCAAGACCCATAGCAAGTTATTGCAATTGTAGTAGCATTGTTAGACTAAAAAATATTTTATGATTATCAACAGATGAAAAACCAAACAAATGAAGTGTAAGCATATAAGAAAAAGTATAATATTTTAACATAATGAGATAGAATAAATAAATCATTTACTGACAGAACAAAAAATTTATGGTAAATGCACATAATAACTCATGCTCACTGAAAAACGTATCACTGATCTACACAAATCTGGAATTGTTAAAAGTTTAAGAAATTAATAACCTACTACAAGACATAAACATTGTATTATCATAAAGTAGATTAAAGAGAGTTGCATCTTTCATTTCTGGGCATAAATAGTTATCACATTGGTTTAGAAAAAAAAATGGTACCACACGCACACTATACCTATCCAAAACTGCAACTGTCTAGTGCAAAAAGGAAAGTCCCAGAAGGTGCTACAGTAGTAAAAGAAGAAGATAGAGAGCCCTGCTGGACTAGCAGAAGCCAACGATTGACCTAAGCTAGACTAAACTTGCAGAAAGGACTGGCTCTCTAAGTAAAGAGAAAAATGTAGTAACTCACCCTCTCTGAATATGTAGACTATCACTACAAAGATTAATTAGCTAAGAACATTAAAATATAACTTTTATTGTAAATATTAAGATTGGGACTAAAAGCATAATCAAAAAGGAAACAAACCAAAATGTATGGAAGAACATCTGTGCATATCTGGTTTGCCACATATACATGTAACAATGTAACAATATTGAGAGTGAGTCTGTCTAATAGATACATACAAACATATATTCTGTCGGTGCATAGCATTGTATTATGTATATTATGTATGTGGTATATGACTTGCATTGCGAAGAGAATCATCCGAAACAAACGCCATAGTAAATGTGAAATATACGCCAAAATAAAGTAATATACATATCCACTTAAAATTGCTCAATCAAGCATAGCAGTTAATCTAGCATGTATCTTTGGTAATACTTTAGCATCACAAGGGCTATTATGGATTATTACATTGAATCTTAGATTCACATTCTTGTGCCATATGAGTATAGAGCAGATCAAAAGGATCAAAGGAGTAGCACCTACTGATAACAGGATCAATTCATATTATTATTCCCTCATGAGATTCATATTGTTTTCAAAGTTAGAAACTGAATTGTGGCAGATTACAGATCAATATGGTAAACGTGCATCAGAAAATAATAAAAGATGACATCTGAGGAGCAAAACACAGGCGTTTTGCTATTTCTTCAACACGGGCCTGTTAAGATCTGGCTCAATTTTGTGGGCAACTAATGGCACCAAAGGGACAAATAAAAAGTCTGAAAATTCTTACTTATTTAAATGGTCCTTTTAACCCCCTTTAACCCTGCATTAGAAGCCTTTTTAGCATTCAAGACATTAAGGGGGATCTTTATTTGTCCCTCTCTGAGCAGTTGATTTACTAAAAAATTGCCTGAGTTCTTAGTACATCAGTTTCACCAGGTAACAGTAATGTCATTCTTGAGCAATTCACCTGCAACATAGTGGACAAATAAAAATTCCCAAACTTTACACTGATTTATATAGGACTTTAGCCCTTTTAAAACTAATAGAGTTTGTGATTCATTGGTGAACTCCTCAGCATTCAGAGAGTTACATCGTTACATCGTTACAGAGTTACATAGTAAACTAGGTTGAAACCCCCCCACAAATGTATCGGATTAAACCTTTGCCACAACACAACCAGCCTTCCTGACTCCAAAATGGGTATTCATCTGTTTACCAGAACTTCCTGTTTTATCTGCTGTTACACAGTATAACCCTGCATGTTCCCTTCTGCTAGATATGTATTTAAATCTTCTTTTAAATGTATCCATTGTATCTGTCCTTACAACATCCTTGAGCAAGGAATTGCACAATTTAACATACCTTTACTATAATACTTGAAGTTAAAACTCCTTTTCTCTAGTTGTAAGTGATGTATATTTTTAGAGTGTAACAAGTCCACCTCTTAGGCATCTTTTCTCAAGATTAAATAAATCAAGTTTGGCTAAACATTCTTCATACTTCAAGTCTTCCATTCCCTTAAATACCTTTGTTGCTCTTCTCTGTAATCTCTCCAGTTCTAGAATCATTTTTCTGAACTAGTGTCACAAACTGCAAAGCATATTTGAGATGAAGTCTTATCAATGATTTGGACAGCGGCAAAAATATTTTATCTACACTTGCTTCAATAACCCTTTTTATGCAAGACAAGACTTTGCTTTTTCTACTGCTGTGCAACACTGGTCACTATTTTAAAATTTATAGTTTACAAGGACATCCAGTTCTTTCTCTTGCAACGAGTCTCCTAAAATGTTTTCATTCAATTCATAAGTAGCATTGTGATTTGTTCATCGCAACTGCATGTTTGTTGTTTGTTGTATGTAAATCCCCTCTATAGAGAAAAAACTGTGAATCCCAGCATAATTTAATATCCTTTGCAAATACTGAAGTTTGTTTTCAATACCTATTTCCAGGTCATTTATAAACATGTTAAAAAGCAGTGTACCTACCAAGTAATGAATCCCAAGGTACGCCACTCTCAACCTTTACTGTTCCCTATCCTTCAACCAATTTTCTATCTAGATGCAAAAGTTATCACCTAGACCAGTTTTCTTATTTTATATACCAGCCTCCTGTATAGCACTGTATCAAATGCAAAATCTAGATACAGTAATCTTCTGCTTTACCATTATCTAGGCTGCCACTTACTTCTTCACTGAAGCTCAAAAGATTTATTTGGCAAGATCTATTCCCAGGGCCGGTGCAAGGATTTTTGAATACACAGGAGAAGGTGCATTTTGATGGCCCCCCGACCCGGACACAATCCACCTGCCCCCCCCGACCTTGCCACAGTCCCCTGCCCCCGCCCACATATTGTCCTCCATAATGCTCCCTTCATCTCCACATTGCACCTTCCACAATGCTCCATCTCCACAATGCTCCTTCATCTCCACAATGCCCCTTCCACAATGCTCCCTTCATCTCCACATTTCCCCTTCCACAATGCCCCTTCATGTCCACAATGCTCCCTTCATCTCCACATTTCTCCTTCCACAATGCCCCTTCATGTCCACAATGCTCCCTTCATCTCCACATTTCCCCTTTCTCAATGCTCCCTTCATCTCCACATTTCCCCTTCCATAATGCCCCTTCATCTCCACATTGCCCCTTCCATAATGCCCCTTCATCTCCACAATGCCCCTTCCACAATGCCCCTTCATCTCCACAATACCCCTTTCTCAATGCTCCCTTCATCTCCACATTTCCCCTTCCATAATGCCCCTTCATCTCCACATTGCCCCTTCCATAATGCCCCTTCATCTCCACATTTCGCCTTCCATAATACCCCTTCATCTCCACATTGCCCCTTCATCTCCACATTTCCCCTTCCATAATGCCCCTTCATCACCACATTGCCCCTCCATCTCCACAGTGCCCCTTTCACATTGCCCCTTCACTTCCACAATGCCCCTTCATCTCCACAATGCCCCCTTCATCTCCACATTTCCCCTGCCATAATGCCCCTTCATCTCCACAATGCCCCTTCCACAATGCTCCCTTCCTCCCCACATTTCCCCTTCCATAATGCCCCTTCATCTCCACGTTGCCCCTCCATCTCCACAACGCCCCTTCCACATTGCCCCTTCACCTCCACATTTCCCCTTCCACAATGCCCCTTCATCTCCACAATGCCCCTTCATCTCCACATTTCCCCTTCCATAATGCCCTTTCATCTCCACAATGCCCCTTCCACAGTGCTCCCTTCATCTCCACAATGCCCCTTTCACAATGCTCCCTTCGTCTCCACATTTCCCCTTCCATAATGCCCCTTCATCTCCACATTGCCCCTCCATCTCCACAATGCCCCTTCCACATTGCCCCTTCACCTCCACATTGCCCCTTCCATAATGCCCCTTCACCTCCACATTGCCCCTTCCATAATGCCCCTTCATCTCCACAATGCCCCTCCATCCCCTACCTTGATTCCCTGGTGGTCTAGCCATAAGAGAGCTCTGTGCCTCCTTCGGCTCAGAGCTGAAGCTCCCAGCACTGTTCTCAGTAATGCAGAGCACTGGGAGATGATGTCATCTCCCAGAGCTCTGTATTACTACAGAGCCTGGGTCGCTATGCGTTGTAAGCATCCCATAGACGCTGCGAGGGAGCGCTTGGTAGTGTAAATCAGCGCTCCCTCACGGCAGATATATTAACCCCTTCCCGACAAGTGACTTACCAGGTACGTCACGAAAAAATGTCACTTAGTGACAAAGGACGTACCTGGTAAGTCACGGAAGTCATTCGGTACAATGGAAAAAAAAAAAAAAACCTGTCGTTAAGTGCCGGCCGCGTGCGCTCGCGGCTGGTCACTAAGGGGTTAAAAAAAAATTTACCAGCTTCTCCCTTTTCGGCACCCCTCCGCTGCGGCGCCCTAAGGCAGCTGCCTGTACTGCCTTAATGGTAGCACCAGCCCTGTCTATTCCTGATAAATCTACGTTGATTAAATATAATATTCTTGCTTTTCTCACTGTAATCCTGAATGTAATCCTTTCTATCAGTTTTTCCACTACTGAAGTTAAACTCCCAGGTCTTTAATTCCCAAATTCTGTTTTAGTTCCCTTCTTAAATAAATGCACCACATTGGCTTTAGGCCAATCTTGTTGAACTCAGTTTGTGACAAAATAGTATTTAAAGATTAAAAAGAGTGGTCTTGCTAACACTGTACTGAGTTCCCAAAAACCCCCAAAAATGCCATCAGGACCAGGCGCTTTGTCAGTTTTTTCCCAATCTTCCCCTGACCTTCTTATGTTAATTATTTCACCCACCTAGAGAGCTGTTGGGAATTTTGCACAAATTACATTGGGTGATTTGCAGGTGAAGGTACCATTGATCTTATGGTATAACTGGGAGTTTGGTATGGGTACGTTGTCTTTGGTATAAATGTGTGAAAATGGTTTAAACGTCCTTTGTAGACAGTGAGATGTGCCATTTCTTGTATTTTTATTCAGGGCACTCCTTACCATCAGTTATTTTAAAATGGGAGGCTGTTTGAAGGAGAGTAAGGGAGGCTGCGGAAATATATTCTTAAATCTTTCACCTGTATGTTGTTTGATGTTCTTTTGATATTTTGCGTAGAACTACAACTTGGGTTTATGTATGTATCTCAACAGATTTTTTTTTTATTGGTATGTGGGTAGATTTCTGTATCTGAGTGTGAGACTCAATAATCTTAGCAATGTAACCATTTTATAATGTCTCCTCTGACTTTCTGGAGGTGCTCATCACAGTCCGCCATGTCAGAACAGATGCAGTTGTATCTGATGGTTCACTATAAAAATGTCACACCCTCCATCATAATCAAAAGAGTTATCATCTGATGTTGCACTTTTACATGTCGCCATATAGAGGGTGACATTGATGTTCAGATTATTGCTAACTCTGTGCTCCACTTCCCTTTATCCCGTGTTGTGGAAGCCATATAAAATATAACAATTTAAGCCATACCCTGAACCATTGCTGAGCTCCTGCATCCAGGAGCAGCACCATTGGTCTTTAGTCCCACTGCAGATGAAAAGCTTCTTAGACAACTCCTTGGCTTTCTACTGTGGTGAAGCACCTTGGAGGTGGTGTTGCAGTACAGACTAGCCATCTACTACTCCTGAGGCTTCATTACCTATCTATAATGCCATTTCAAACTTCAGATGCTGCTACTATACTGGAGCCAGGTATCATAAGTACCTTAGTTCTTGAGGATTGTCACACATATATTTTCATTTATTTTTTTTTTTTTTTTATAGTCAGGCCAAAGTGGAAGTTTCAGCAGAGGCATTTGAAGACACATACCATTTTCTGCAGGTATCTAAGACCAGAACATTTAAAGCCATCTTTCTCTTTTTCATTTTCTGCTAACATTTTCTGTACACTGATGCAGTTCTCAAGTCTCCAAGAGCATTCATTTCCATGACCAGCATAGCTGAACAACACTGTGTGTATCAGAGAGAAGAGAGAAGTTTGACATTACAGTTTGGCCAGTGTGGTTGTATAAGGAGAGGCTTGGGGTTCACATAAGTACTAGTATATGTGTATTGCTTGTGCTGGCCTCTGCACCTTATTCTGCACCTAAGGATACGTTTTGCTCAAATTTATCTACTTTGGAAAACAAAATCACAAGGGCCATTTGGCTCATTTCAATGAAGGCTTAAAACGTGCTTTTGATATTTTTTACTGAATTAGACCTTTCTTCAGGGAAATGCCTACTGTAGTACTGGTATGCTATTTTTTTTATCATTTAACCATTTGTGTGCCAGGGGGGTGTTCAACATATTTCATTGCAATGCGTTGGATACCCATCTGGCACTCAAAGGGTTAAAGTTATTTTGAGGATGCCAAGATTCACACACAAAAAAAAAATCAAAGGAGCTTATTAAAAAAATAAGATGAGCCCTTGAGTAGAGGCCATGAGGATGTGTCATTCCAGTTGCCTCTGCTTTTCTGCTCTCCGTTCCCATTTTATTCTTCATGTTCAGCAGACTCTGCTGGGATCTAGTAGCCACCATACTTCTGCCTATGGGTAGAGTCCCAGCCATACAGGAGTCCTTATGTAGCATATGAGCATTAGTTCAGGGTCCAACAAACTGCCACTATATCAGCACTGGTGCTCTGTTTACTGTAGAGAGCCACGGAGCTGTCTGGGAGCTGATTTGGGACTATTTGGTGACATGTAAAAGTGTGACATCAGAAGATCACTCCTTAGAGTGATATAGAGCTATATTCTGATCTTGCTCTTTTGATCTGCGCAACATTTCCAATGCGTCATTTGGATGGGCACCAACTATAGTGCAACACTTTTAAAGGATACTGTATCGTATGGCCTGGTTGTATATGATGGAGTTTTTTGTGTGTTTTGTTTTTCAGATAGGTTGGTCCTTTGGTTTGTGGTAGAGGGATGTGTGGATGGAGTTGTTCTTAATACTGATAGAAGTGTCTAGGAAGTTAATGTTTGTGCATGAGTGACTGAGTGTTAGGTTGATACTGGGTGGACTGTATTGTAGTTTTCATGGAATTTGAGTTCCTCTTCAGTGGCAGATGCTAAGAATATCAACTATGTAGTGGAGATAGACCAGGGGTTTTGTCTGGCAGGGGGACAGGAAGTCCTCTTCTAATTTTACCATAAACAGGTTGGCATATTGTGGTAACATTTGGCTACCCAGTTTCTGAACATAGAGATCCTGTCAAAAACTTGAAGTAATTGTGGGTGAGTATAAATTGTATGATTTGTGTTACTGGTTCTGTAACTGCTCTTGCAACTAAAAAAGCATGGCAGAACCTTTGCCCGCTTTCATTTTGTAAGACAGAAAAAAAAACATGCCAGATGAACACACTTCTTCCCTCATCACCTTCTCTCAGAAGATGCCACAATGAATCAGCAAACTACACAAACATAAGGCCCCCAGTTCTAGGCGTACTACACATCCCATCACTCTCCTATACAACTACAGATGTACACCAACAAAAGCGGACAGAACCAACACGTGTCACAAAAGTCAGTATTGGGTTTGAGTGCACCACAGGAATGGAAAAAATGCTGGGAGAACATGTGATGGGTTATGCATACATAACAGATGTACAACATCAAAAATACAATGCATGCAATTGTTACGAATAGTCTACCAGCATTCTTTCCATTACTGTACATGCACCCTAACCATCACTGACAATGTACAAAGGTGGGATTAGTCTTCAGATGGAAAGCAGCTTTGCCTCTTCTTCTGACCCACACTCCATTTTGCAAATTAGTCTGATTCTTACCGTCTCCCTTTTGCCTCTCCTCCTTCTCTGTCGCCTGCATGATTTCCACTTCCCATCCCTCACTTTCGGCTCTTTTCAAGACCTGTGCCCATATTAATCTATAGTATGCTTCAATGGTGATTGGGCTAGCTACATAATTGAATGCTTCACTTTCTCACTCATATGGCGGCTCTTTCACCCCCAGGAACCTGCACTATCATAGTTCGAAGTCCCACACCTCTTAACCCTTTGAGTACCAGAGGGTAATGCAGCGCATACATTGCCTACCCTTCTGGTACTCAAGGGGTTTTGCAGTGCAGTGCTGTTGGAAATGGAGTGGCTGGGGAAGAACAGCAGTGTCACCTGCACTATCACAAGTCCATGTCCCACACATCTTAACCCTTTGAGTGCCACAATGGTACGCAAGGTATTGCTTTGTAGTACATACTGTACCCCTCTGGGTTAAGCATTGCAGTGCTATTGGTCACAGTTTGACTACAGTTCATATCATCCTCGTGCCAAGCATGAAACTTGTAACAGCCAATATCTGCCTAACAATTTGGGACTTCAAAACCAGTCATCACAAGGCTCTGCCTACTTTCCTTCCCATGTCCATCACTGCTTGCTGTTAACCCTTTGAATGCCAGAGAGGGATACTATCTATTGCAATGTATTGGATATCTCTTTGGCATTCAAATGGTTAAGATCCACCCATTATCTATACTGGCTCTCTGATTGCTTGGCCACTCTCACTTTTCACATTCTTATCACTTCACTCCTGCCTCTTATCGCTCTTACATATGCACAGTTGCAGTTGTTACCTATTCTTATTGCCCACCTCCCCATTACCATGAATCCAGACCAACAGTGCAGACCTCAGTGTGTATATACTGCATCTGCCATATACATTAATGCAGACAGAGGTATATAGAGAGGTCTTGTGTATGAACTCAAAGTGTAAAGCAAGGTATCTGACCACGTTGCACCATAAAGTTACAATGACCCTGAGTGTGTGTGTGTGTCCTCCCTTCTACCGCCACTTTTTATGACTCATATTAAGCATTTCAGTCCCTCAGGAGTAAGCAACACATTACTCTGCAATGCATTACCAACCCCCTCGTACTGAAAGGGTTAAGGGTGCAAACACTGTTCATGTTCATGGATTACCTTATAAACAGTGCTAATGTATCAGTCACAGCTCTCCCTTCTGCTGCCTTCAATACACTTTCTCTGAGCCTCTCAGTCGGTGTCTGACAACAAAGAGCTCCTTTCCTGGCATGGATAAACGTTTGCTGGAGACAGCAGCTGGTGGAGAACATAGAGGTCACCATTGTTCATTACTATTAGACACCAATGTAATGTATGTAGTGCATCAGCATTTACACACTTAACCCATTCAGTGTCAGAGAGGTGACAATACATATTTCACACTCCTCAGCCTTCAAAAATCCTTTTGTGTCTAAGTGTTTATTTATGGATACTACAGAGATCTATCCTACATTGCAATGCATTGGTTACATATTTTCAACTCCAACACTCCAGTGCAAGAGGGACACACAACACAATGTTAATCATTGCCTTGGATAATCCTATGCGACTCAAAGGGTTAAATCACACGGGCAACACCGTGCCACTATTGCTAGTATATATATATATATATATATATAAGAAAAAGTATGTGTGTCTGGCACACACACACACAGGGAGTAAGGAGGAGTTATTCATATCTCCTCCATACTGCCTGTCCAGGAGATACAGGGGGGCTTGATTCTGACAGGAGTGGCCAGGGGGCCAAAGACCCCCTTGCCACTGCTGTTAAAATCTCTGTAAAGTGTTGGCCTATCCTCAACTTCTTCCTGAAGCAAACAAAAAACGTGGCCAACTCACCTCTCTAAATTTAAGAATACACATGCCCCATTCACTTCCTGCACTCCATGCCTTATCACAAGACTCTTTGTGCATGCAGGGCTACAGCAGGGTACAGTAAGGCAGCAGAAGCCTCTAGCACTGAGTGACAACACGAACACCTGCTGCCAGTAAGAGAGCTACAGCTCACGCTATTGTATCTGTCTCTCCAATTGCAGCGGAATAAGTGCGTGCACTGTCTGACAGTCACAGTGGAGCCGTGACCACCTCCACTCTACTATGACTGTCACACACCACAGCCACTTCCTCAGCTGCTGACTTACCATTGTTTTTTCATTTGTTTTATTAACTGCATGGGCAAATCTGTGCCAATATTGTAAGTACATATATATATAGATATCACTCCCATGGGTCAATGCTTTATTGTTGTGTGAGTGTTTGTGTGTGTGTCAAGGAAGCTGAGGCTATGCCATCGGGTAGCATATACATCCTAGAAAGGTCATCCAACGTGGACAGATCAGAGCTAAGACACTAAACTAAATCAATCCAAAATCTGCCAACCCGCACCAGCATGGCAAATTATGGTCCACTTTCCTCAGTATGGCTACAACAAAAACAATGGCCCTCATTCCCCAGAGGCTTGTGAGCTACTTTCTATGGCAGTGGGAAGACCAACTCAATGGCAGAGGGTGCTAAGAATTACTGGGTTCTATCAGGCTGCCTTTGGTTTTAGACATTACAATGCTTAACATTGATCAGAGTATGGTTTCGTGCTTAGAGGAACTAGTAAAAGAACTAAACAACATCAGTCGAGACATTATCGGGTTATGTGAGACTCGTAAAAAAAAAGACAAATATTTAGTAAAATTAGAAGATGTACACTGGCTATACTATAAAGGTACCAATGAGGAATTAGATTATTGATTAACAAAACACTTGACAGACTTGCATAAAAGTAGAAACTTTCTGAAAGAATTGATTCCTGTGATTTCAAACTAAACAGTTGCTATGTTTTTCAAATTATTCAAGTTTATGCCCCTACAAGTAGCCACAGTGATGATGATGTTTATTAAGAGCTTTATGATGATTGATTATGCCTCTACAAACAGGACAATTGACAATACAAATTTATAATGGGAGATTTCAATGCAAGAATTGGTAAGATCAAAAATGGTTAAACATCAATCAGACCACATAGAACTGTAAAAAGAGATGACAGAGGCAACCAACTGAACGAATATCAGAAGTAGAAAATTTATACATCACAAATTCATTCTACAGGAAAAAGGTCCTGAGAAAATGGACATGGGAAAAGCCCTAATGGTAAATGATAAAATAAAATTCACTGACTACTCAGTCTTAAATTGTTTTAACGTTGGAAGTGACCATCATCTATTGAGAGCAAAAATCAAAATTTACTGAAAGAGAGAAAGAATGAAAGAAAGAAAGAAAGAAAGAAAGAAAATTATCAAGTCAATAAATGTGAAGATAGACACTAGCCAGCTACTGAAAAATCATAAGAGTTTTGAGTTAGCACCATCTAATCACTTCAGTGCGCTGCAAGACCTTCTAGATAGGGGTGGGCAAAACATGAGAAAAATTTCCCGCCTGACTTTTTGCGAAAAACTGAGGATTTTTTGATTTTTTGCTTTTCTCGCAAAAGTTTTCTCTTTTTGTCCAATGCAAAATGTTCCTTCTTTTTGCTTATTCCAACACATTATTCTCCTATTTTAACTCATTTTTTGCATAGTCTAATACATTTTCTCATATTCTAACACATTCTAACACATTTTTTCTTATTCCAACACATTTTTTTTCCTATGTTTAATATGGTGCAACATTTCCCAGCACAATATTACTTCTTCTGAGGGCTGTAGTGGAGAAATAAGTAGCTGGAAGTCAAAGTTGTGAGTCCTACAGCAACATATACCTTGAAAAATGCAAGCAGAGTGCCTTTGTCCTTTGCCCACAATACTTACTTTCTGAGTAAGTGACACGGGCATGATGTCAAGTGATTAAAAAAATAAAGTACAACCTACAATGTGTATGGTATTGGTGGTGGGGGACTGGCGTGGTGTGATTGGTTGGACCTTGACAAACTGCATCTACCCCAGACGGAGAGGGATCATCATCATTTATTGCATTTATTGTTCCTTCTTTTTGCCTATTCCAACACATTATTCTCCTATTTTAACTCATTTTTTGCATAGTCTAATACATTTTCTCATATTCTAACACATTCTAACACATTTTTTCTTATTACAACACATTTTTTTCCTATGTTTAATATGGTGCAACATTTCCCAGCACAATATTACTTCTTCTGAGGGCTGTAGTGGAGAAATAAGTAGCTGGAAGTCAAAGTTGTGAGTCCTACAGCAACATATACCTTGAAAAATGCAAGCAGAGTGCCTTTGTCCTTTGCCCACAATACTTACTTTCTGAGTAAGTGACACGGGCATGATGTCAAGTGATTAAAAAAATAAAGTACAACCTACAATGTATATGGTATTGGTGGTGGGGGACTGGCGTGGTGTGATTGGTTGGACATTGACAAACTGCATCTACCCCAGATGGAGAGGGATCATCATCATTTATTGCACATGCTGCAGCAACGATTGCTGCAGTCAGTTTTTGCACTAACAGTTTACTCCCATGCCCCTGCACTTCCTCCACCTTTCTCCCTCTCGCTTGTACTTTTGCTAGACATTACTCGACTACTATGTGTGTCTTTACTCTCTACAGTACAAAACTGGTGGAGTGTGATGTCTTGTCTTGGCCCTCAACCAGATTCTCAATGTCGTTTGCTGTCTATCAAGTCTGCCTCAGTCACAAAGCTCCCAGTCAGCTAAGATATCTATTTGTTTAATTATTTATGATTTTTTATTTTTTTTTATTTATGTTTTTAAGTTGTCCACCATATTTTATCACAATTAGTCCCAAAAAAAAAATATATATATATATAAAACTAAAAAAAAAAATCAATAACTTCTTTCCTCAGACTTCCCCAGCACAGAGACAATAAAAGTAAAATCAGCAAGCAATTTGGATCCCAGCTGTCTGTGTTTTGCCAGTCAGTCACACCAAATGATGGGGTATTTTGGGCAAACCTCCTTCCTCTCTTCTTCTCCCCCACTGTGCCACCAGTCTCCCCTAATACAGAAAACAAATGTCCTACTTAAATGACTCCCTAAAACTAAGCTTCAATCCCCCTTTATTTGCCTGTCTTCTCTAGCTCAAAAACATGCTGCTTTTTCCTCTCGTAATACAGAATGGCTTGCTGTGAGAGCCTGACAGCCTTTTATATGGCTGTAGAAAACTTTTCTAAGGTTGAAAAAAAAGTCTACCCATTGATTTCAATGCAATGAGCTAGACAAAACAGAGGGGAAAAAGCAGAAAAAAAAACTGCAAAATGGGAAATTGTTCACCTAAAGGTAAGTGCTATTTTTCGCCAATTTCAGTTTGAGGTGAAAATTTTCACCCATTCCTACTTCCAGATAGTTTGGAGCCATTGGGAAATTCTGGACAGTGGTGCTTTCTGATATCTCCCATATGCTACATATTCATCTGGAGGGGATTCCTCAGGATATCCTGCTGGGGATCCCTCACCAGATTTCTTCCCTTTCCCGAGCTCAGCTGTGCCTATACGATATTTTGATTATAGCAGCTCTGAAAACTATTTTGACAAATTGGGTCGAGTCCTCGGCTCCCACTTTGCGGCAATGGAGGACACTGACATTATGCATGTCCCGCATGGAATAGTTGTACTGTCTTCAACATTTGGAGTCCAGAGGTCTGGTCTTCTGGAAAATTTGGGAGCCGTTCATTACATCCCTCTCTCCTGAGCAGGACATGCACTACACAAAGGCTTTTGAAAATACTTCTTGGGCACTTGCTAGAACTCTGTGAAGCCTCACATGACCACACGATCATACTGCTGTATCTGACCTATTCCCTTTCATTGTGGACCAAACCATTGGAATATGATTTCTGCTAACTATACTCCAATTAGGCTTTTCTTGCATTGCATGGAAGTGGACTATATTTATACTCACATATATACCTATATATTTCTCTTTATCTTAGCCTTTTTCTGTCTTTATCTTTTCTTCTCTTTGTCTTCTAGCCCCCCTTTTTCCATTCCCCTATCTACCCTCTCCCTTTCCTCCTGACCCACTTTTCCCTCTCTGCTGTAACATATTGGCCTCTTGGCCATTGTTTATTTTCCTATTGATTTCTTTTGCTAGTATCCAGATTGATACTTGTCTTCCCCCTTCCACTTTTCCCATTTTCCTTCCATTCACCCTACCCCCCTTCCGGTTTCCCCCTCTTTTTCCCCTCCCTTGCCTGTTGCCACCTTGCTTTCCTCTTTTCATTGCTCTCATATCTCTTGTCTCCTGTTGTGCGTTCTATTTATTCTTACTCTTCTGTTTGAATCAGCAAGGATCAATAGGATTGAGACCTGTTTTTCTGAAAGAGAATATCTGCAGCTATTGTCTGTCCAGAGTCTATTTTTAATGCTGGTAATGACTACATGGGTTGATATTCATTCTCCACCCTTATTGCCATTTTTTGCTGATATGCATATGCATTGTGCTACCCATGCCTGCTTTATGTTTTTGTTCTGTCTTTTGTACTGTTTTACAAAATTTCAAGAAATATAATTAAAAAAAAAAAAAAGAATGGGCACAATCTAAAGAGAAAGCAGGTTTCAGAAGTGGTTTTAGTACAATACCATATCTAGAGAGTGCAACAAGTTGTAGAGCGACATAATGAATACAGCCTTCCATTATACATAGTCTTCATTGACTGCAAAAAGGTATTTTTTAGTTAGAGCTTACATCAATATCCTCCAGTTAATATATGAAAATGCAACTGCATCAATACAGGTCAACAATGATAAAATCTAGATCAACATAGAAAAAGGCGCCCGACAAGTAGAAACAATGTCCCTAAAACTGCTTGTTTAGTAGAAATTTTCCATAAATGAAATTCGGGCAAAAAAGGGCTTTAGATCAATGGAGACTACTTACATCACTTGTTTTATAGATAATATCATACTCTTTGCCAGCAGTTCTGAAGACCTGCAACAATGCATTGAAGAGCTACAACAGGAAAGAAAAAGATAAATATCAAAAAAACACAAGTCGCGTTTAACAAATTTACACAAAAAGTGACAGAAAAAGTGGATGGATGTGCATGGACTTGTCAGCAAAAGAAGGTCTATGATATCACTGCAAAAGAAAGGCCACAGAGCAAGAACACCTGATGGCAGATGGATCAAATTAATTTTGGAATGGATTCCACTCGATAATAAATGCCCAAGAAGAAGACCAAAGACTTGATGGGTAGATGAAATTACCAAACTTGTTGGTACACAGTGGTAACAAAAAGACAAAGACTCAGAGTTGTTGGAGGCTCACTGAGGAGGCTTTCATCCTGCAGTGGAACAAAAGAGGCTGAAGATGATGATGATATATACATAGTAGCAAATGTTGCACAGCATTTTGTACGTATTTATGTATGCATCCCACAATTTATATTGATTTGATTTATGGGACTTTTGTAACATAACTGAATGCTTAAAGTGTTGAAATACATCCCCACTGGCCTCATATAAACTGTTCAGTGCCAGGGAGAGAAGCACATATAGACCATGACATGTTTGTAGATTTTTCAAAGACAGAGACACCTGACCTTAACTCCTGCATGGCAGAGATCAGTGCAGTGGGGCAACTTGGTGGCAGAAGACGATGGTTGGCAGAAGGCCAGGGTGAGTAGTACATATTTAACATGGACACAGCTCCCCATCTTCAGTTTCAGCACTTTGTTCCTCCTCTTCACTTTTAGGCTTTCACACTACACCTCACCCTCCTTCTGTGGAAACAGTTCACTGCTTTGCCACTGACAATACTCTAGCCGTTCTGTTTGCCCAGATTACCTTTAGCCACACCTCTCTCCTACACTCCACTTATCTGTTGCCTGTTAATACTTATGTCATGTCCCAGCTACATCCGTGCAATGAGTATGTTTACCGCCATCTGCTGGAGAACTGTCTTATTGAGATTTCCAGCAGGTGGCGATAAGCATAGTGTCTGTATAGAGCGGGTAGATGACATTAGAATTAGGAGGTGATGGATAAATGTAGAAGGGAAGTGCTTCAAAAGGCCAGGTGGGAGAGCAGAAGAGGGTGAAGTGTGCAAATAAAAGAAGGGTGAGGCATTTGAAAAGTGAGGAGGAGGACACAAGCTGCAAGTGTAACATTGGAGAATGAAGTAACCAAGTCTATGCTCCCTGCCTTTATCTGCCCCATTGGGCTCAGAAAGGAGTTTTGTATAACTCCAGCTTTCAGCCTCCAAGGCATGGATGACAACATATCAGAGACACTTAGATTTGAGGGCTGCTGTTCTTGCTGCTGAAGTTTCTTTGCATCCTCTCTGTTCCCTCACTTCCCTCCACAGCACATTGACACCATTAGCCCAGGATGATATGCTGAAGAAGTCAAATTTTAACAATTGTACTAAGCCTTTGCATGCCAGGGGATTGTTCAAGTCATTACTTCACAATGTGTTGCATACTCCTCTGACACTCGAATGGTTAATGGGTAAGCTATGCTTTTCTTCCTAAAATGATGTTTTTATGCCCTCTCCACTTGTTCATTCCAGCAAACCATACAACTCAGACTGTAAGATGAATTTATACCCATATTTAAATATATAGAGTCTGTGAATTGTGGGTGTTAATAAGGTAATTTTCTTTTGATTAAATGTCAAGGCAGTTAAGTAGGCTGTCAGTTTTCATGTAGCCAATAAAATGATGAGAGAAACCATGGCTTTTTCCAAGCAAAAAAAGTAGATTTTATTCTGGAAATATGAGAATTCTGGTGATTTCTGCTCTGTGTCACAGGCAGTTTAAACAATATTATTTTTCTCCACTGGTATTTCTTAATTATTTTAGCAGTAATACATTACTTTTAATGAGCAGGTAGTCATCATAGTTAATTTAATAATATATTTTATTTCTATATGCCTTCATGCAATTGCAGCATAACTGTTACTGAATTCCTTATATGCACTGATCATGCAGTAGCGAGATATAGAAATTGTTTAGCAAGATTCTTAATTTTTCAGTTTCTTGTACACCAGAATGATCAGTGAATCTGAGCTAATTAGGATTGGGTTTTTTCATTTTGCAGAATTAGTTCAAATGAAGTCAACATTTTTTTTATCTTAAGATCTGTGATATTATAGTGAAGCAATGTGCTTGAGACGTCTAGCAACAATTATGCACTAGAACTATGCGGCATATTCAAAAATCTAAAGATGAGAAATTTTAAAGCAAGCCAATTGCACCACAGGGGACAAATAAAAGTGACAATTAATTTAAATTATACAAAACAATGCTGGGAGCCTTATAGGGCAATACCATCCAAAACCATAAAAACATACGGTTATACACACATGCAATGTTCCCTCTAAAGAAAATAATGGTCAGTGGCCCAGCACTGAAAGAGAAAAAGAAGCCTGTTTATGCAGAGCTGCATTGAAATAAGAGATGCATCAGACAGCCCCGCCCAGTTTTGTTACTTTTTTATCGATTTCAATGCTGCATCACTCGCAGTTTCTCAACTTAAAGGGAATGCTCCGAATATGTAGAAGAGACTACTGAAGATTTTGTCACAGTATGGGGATATTCAAAATATCACCATGCAGATAACCAGTACACATCCTCCAATACGGATGCCATCTCAAAAGATGAAAAAGACAGCCATAAGCAAAGGCATATAGATGTGAGGGTGTTTAGTTAATATATTATAAGTGAATGCAAAATTATATGAAATACATATATACTCACAAGAAAAGATATGTGTTTTGTTAAAGGACATAAACTGGTAGATAACAGCAGGGGAACTACCATGTGTGTAAGTGTATTTTAAAAGTAACAATCTGGCAATGAAAGATAGTATGTATGTGTGTATATACAGTACTCAAAAATTTAGGATCCAGCAATGACATTTTAGGAGCCAAGATTCCCAGGATTTGACATTTTAAGACTCCCAGGATTTTTATGACCCTACAGTGCAGTTGGTTGGCCCTGTGGTAGCATCTTGTACATGAGATGTGGCAAGTATTAAGAGATATTCTTTTTCTCTTCTGGCTGTTGTTGATCCAGCCTATTTCCTTCTTGTGTGACTACCTCTCCCTCACTTCCTGCCTACCATCACACCTCTGTGGGTGTTTTCCTTTAGCTGGAATGACCTAAGAGTGTTGGAAAGATCATCTTAGTGGATTTCTGAAATAGTTGCCTGGTGTACTAGGATTGTACTTTGGATGTGTGGATTGCTGGTTTGCTTCTAAAAAAATATTAAAGTAGACATGGTTTGTGTTGTTTTGAAAAAGTAATATGAAAGGTTCCACCAGCAGTACAAGTACTAAACCTAAACTCTCTGAAGAGTCTCACTGTTTGTTTCTATAGCGGAGCAGGATTTAGCAGTGATACCAACTATATCAGACAGTAATACTAGTGGACAGTCTCCCTAAAAGCGGAACTACCATCGCTAAAAAACTTGAGGTCCAATAATTCCCCATCTGGTGACTAGCTGCTCTGTAGCGCTAGTCGCCAGAATTATTACCTTGTTAAAAAGAATTATCCATTGTTCCCAGGCTGACAGGCTGGACAGAGAGCAGACATCTTTCCATAGTGACGTCTGCACTCCTGCGCTGTCAGTCCCTTCTGGAGCCGAACGGCTCCTAGCAATGCCTCCTAGAGCCGGCTTGGACTGACAGCGCAGGCATGCAGACGTCACTATGGAAAGATGTCTGCGCTCCATCCTGCCTGTCAGCCTGGGAACAATGGATAATTCTATTTAATAATGTAATAATTCTGGCAACTAGCGCTACTGAGCAGCTAGTCGCCAGATGGGTTATTATTGGAGCCCAAGTTTTTAACAGTGTAAGTTCCGCTTTAAATTCCCCTAAGGGAAAAATGAAAAATACATTGTTTAAAAAACCTAAAAGAATATGAAAGTAGTGGAAATGGGGAGGATGCTGCTACTGATACTGCTGATGATGAACAAATTATTGATAAAGATGTTGATGATGATTTAGAATACATCATTCCACTTTCCTCCCCTTCTTCTTTCGATTCAGATACATTAGATAGTGAGAGCAATGAAGATTTGTCCCACAAATTAGCTGAAGGGAAATTGATAAATTAAGCAACAATACAGGTCAATATCCCCAACCCTACCTTTAATGAATGCTTCTGCTGCTGTTCAAAGTTCAAAGCCAATGACCACCAGTGCTGACACTACTGCGATTTTTAACCCCTGTAGTTGTAGTAGGTCCCTTGGGAACCCCTCATTCTATAAAATCTGCAGTACTGAGAGACGTCACTCACAATACAAAACCTATCCATATTGACATCTGTTGTCTGAGTAAAAAACGTGAGCATGGGGATCTATGTATATCCTCATTGAGATCACACCTGAAGTTCTGCCTCAGGTCTGATTGAGAGACAAACCAGAAGCACATCAGGGATGTTATGAATAGCAGAAGAAGAAACACTCTTAAAAGTTCATGGGGTTGAGTGGAACATAATAGTACTGTTATAGATATCTCAGAGAGTTGGAAAACATTTTCCTCAGTAACAATAATACCCATGTTATGAAAATGCAAAGCACAGAGTATGATGACTCTAAGTTCATTGTAGATTACAAGAGTCCCATCACTTGCTGCCACATTCACCACCTCCACCATCACTAGTCATGTTATTAAAACAATAGAGTTACTCATACTCAATTCATCTATGTTTTGCCAACTTACCCTTAATGAATTTTTAGAAAATAGTCAGAAACTGCAAAAAAAAAGAAAAGAATAATAAAAAATGTATATCTGTGGAATGGCAAACTTGCCTAAATTTAGCAGTTGATCTGCTGCCATATTCTTTGTTTCACACAGTGATTGTCTACTGACAATAGAGAGAACAGCAGATGGAACCTGTTTCACCCATGTCCTAAAACAGAATTTGACACCCTTAAAGAAATGGTACATACAATCTATATACATTTTAGCCAGCTCTACACTGCTCACTATGCAGTATATTCCATACAAAAGCAGTATATTCCATACAAAAACCCCTGTCCTATCAAAACTGAGGTCCCTCCCTACCAGGTTGAATTACACAATTTATGTGCTTGATAGTGATGAGCGAGCATGCTTGGCCGAAGCTCGGTTCGGCTCGAGCATCGCTCTGCTCGGCACATGGCGGTACTCGTACGAGTACCACATGTGCTCGCCCGCCATGTTCGGGTCTCCTCCCCGCACGTTTCGCGGCTGCTGCGCAGCCAATAAACGTGCGGGGAGGCTCTGACATCAGTGTAATGCCAGCAGCCATGTTGGCTGCTGGCATTACACTGATTGGCTGGCCAGAACCCGTGATCGGGTGCTGTATAGCACCTGACCAGCGAGTTTGGCTCAGTCTTAGCCAGGGAGAGATGAGGATAGGAAGGGAAAGTCAGTGTAGGGAGAAGAAAAGTGTGTTTGAACAACATAAAGACCCAAAAGTCCTTTTTAGGACTATTGTGTGTGGGGGCAGCAGTTATATTTTGTTTGGGGGGGCAGAGATTTAAAAAAAAAAACGTCACATATTCCGTTCACTGTGCCTAGCCGCAGATTAGCAGCACATTCTGTTTAGTGTGCAAAGATGCAGATTAGCAGCACATTCTGGTTAGTGTGCAAAGTTGCAGATTAGCAGCACATTCTTTTTAGTGTGCAAAGTTGCAGATTAGCAGCACATTCTGTTTAATGTGCAAAGTTGCAGATTAGCAGCACATTCTTTTTAGTGTGCAAAGTTGCAGATTAGCAGCACATTCTGTTTAGTGTGCAAAGTGTAAAAAATAAAAGTCACATATTCCGTTCACTGTGCCTAGCCGCATATTAGCAGCACATTCTGTTTAGTGTGCAAAGTTGCAGATTAGCAGCACATTCTGTTTAGTGTGCAAAGTGTAAAAAATAAAAGTCACATATTCCGTTCACTGTGCCTAGCCGCAGATAAGCAGCACATTCTGTTTAGTGTGCAAAGTTGCAGATTAGCAGCACATTCTGTTTAGTGTGCAAAGTGTAAAAAATAAAAGTCACATATTCCGTTCACTGTGCCTAGCCGCAGATAAGCAGCACATTCTGTTTAGTTTGCAAAGTTGCAGATTAGCAGCACATTCTGTTTAGTGTGCAAAGTGTAAAAAATAAAAGTCACATATTCCGTTCACTGTGCCTAGCCGCAGATTAGCAGCACATTCTGTTTAGTGTGCAAAGTTGCAGATTAGCAGCACATTCTGTTTAGTGTGCAAAGTGTAAAAAATAAAAGTCACATATTCCGTTCACTGTGCCTAGCCGCAGATAAGCAGCACATTCTGTTTAGTGTGCAAAGTTGCAGATTAGCAGCACATTCTGTTTAGTGTGCAAAGTGTAAAAAATAAAAGTCACATATTCCGTTCACTGTGCCTAGCCGCAGATAAGCAGCACATTCTGTTTAGTGTGCAAAGTTGCAGATTAGCAGCACATTCTGTTTAGTGTGCAAAGTGTAAAAAATAAAAGTCACATATTCCGTTCACTGTGCCTAGCCGCAGATAAGCAGCACATTCTGTTTAGTGTGCAAAGTTGCAGATTAGCAGCACATTCTGTTTAGTGTGCAAAGTGTAAAAAATAAAAGTCACATATTCCGTTCACTGTGACTAGCCGCAGATAAGCAGCACATTCTGTTTAGTGTGCAAAGTTGCAGATTAGCAGCACATTCTGTTTAGTGTGCAATGTGTAAAAAATAAAAGTCACATATTCCGTTCACTGTGCCTAGCCGCAGATAAGCAGCACATTCTGTTTAGTGTGCAAAGTGTAAAAAATAAAAGTCACATATACCGTTCACTGTGCCTAGCCGCAGATTAGCAGCACATTCTGTTTAGTGTGCAAAGTTGCAGATTAGCAGCACATTCTGTTTAGTGTGCAAAGTGTAAAAAATAAAAGTCACATATTCCGTTCACTGTGCCTAGCCACAGATAAGCAGCACATTCTGTTTAGTGTGCAAAGTTGCAGATTAGCAGCACAACCACTAATTCGCTACAGCGCTAAAATGGCAATATAACAAATAACAAATGTCCAATAATATATATATATATATACCACCGGAGAATACTCCTAAAGGAATGGAGTCCTCAAACTTGAACACCGATTGCTGCTGCCAATTCTCTCCACGAACCTCTGGTATAGATTCCTCGTCAATAGACCAATACAAAAACAAAAAGAGAGAAGGCGCATACGCTCTAAGTGTAGACAGTTACTAAATAATAATCCACCTCCACCGTGCTGGTCAGAACATCCGTGCGTAACACCGTATTTGAACTCTTTTTCTGTGGGTAAATTTCCCACTCACCTTCTTATGAGGCTAAATCCCGCCTCTAGGTTTCTGCGCCTGCACTGGATTACCCCCAGCAATGGTATACTTTATCGTGCACCTCCACTCCTTCCACTTGCACCTCCGTTGTCACGTCTCTGCCTCACAAAAAGAATCCCCTTCCCGGGGACTGCAGGACTCAAACAAGGAACTTAGATGTTATGAAGGGATTCAGTACACGATTCCACCAATGTGGGGCAATTTAATTTATTTATATAAAATCGATTATAAAAGCAATAATTTGCTCTACAGATATAAAATCTCATACAAACTCAATATTTGGCCTTCCACCCAACGCGTTTCCCAGCACCAAGGCTGCTTCGTCAGGGGCATAAGTTGTACATATCAATATGCATACCTTATATAAGCTGGAATTCCCGCCAAACATAATCTCTCCCATTTTTTACCGGAACCGTACACTGGGGACCACTTAGTAACTTACACTTCCTACGCAGCTCGTACTTCCGCTTGAGCATCGAGACTTCCTCTTTGCGTTCCAATTCACGCATGCTCACTTGGTTATCTCTCCTCCAAACTCCTCAATCCCATTATGAACTTCAATAGCTTTAACCCATTCAGTGCTATATAGGTACACCCCACACCTCTTTCAAATCCACTTAAGCCTTCTAGCACCGAAGGGGAAAGAATACATATATTACAAATCATCACAGTGAGATATACCAATATATGTATCTATGGTGAACTCATAATACATCCACCTTCTCACTTGTCTCCTTGTCCCAAATTGAAGCACAGCTGCCACTCTTAATACACATTTGTATATTAATTTGTATATTAAACCTAAAAATAACATTAGTTACATTGATGCCCAGTCTACTTTAACCGGAAAAATATATATACCCAAAAGGAGATCTTATCTGTTCATTTACATCATACTCAGTCTTTTTGTTGTACACAATTTCATTTTACATTACAGGTCTTGTATCATATATACTTCCAATATCCATATGAACATAAAAACATTGTACACATATACAGTTCGCACCTTACACATTACACATTGCATATCACATCATATAAAACTTTCCAATTCCATCTCCTCATTTAACCCTACGGGTGCCAATGTCCCTAACTGATATATCCAAAAGGATTCTTTTTTACAAAGTTTTTGATATCTATTATTCTCTGTATTTTTAATATGATCTATACCTTTTACTGTAAAATTGTGTACTGAACCTATAGAACAGAGATCAAAGTGTCTTGAGACACTATGATCGCTGCTCTTTCGTTCTATATTTCTTCTATGTTCTCCTATCCGTTGTCTCAGAGGACGTATTGTACGGCCTATATACTTCTTCCCGCATTTGCAGGTTAACATATATATGACGTACATTGTATCGCAATTAATAAACTGGTTAATATTAAAATTATCTACAGTACCATTCATTCCCTCAAACTTTTTTGTTCTATGTTCCATATTCTTACAACAAAGACATCTTTTTTTATTACATCTATAATTTCCTACTAACGCTGGAAGAAAACTATCTATTCTGTTTTTTTCTTTTTTAATTTTCTTTGGCTTACTGGGGGCAATATATCCTCTAATATTTTTACTTTTCCTATATATCATAACTGGATGTGTGCCTACTACATCTCCTAATAGAGAATCTTGTTGGAGAATGGACCAGTGTCTTTTTATAATACTCTCAATATTTCTAGAAAAAACACTGTATCCTGTAATAAAGGGGACCCTTCGTTTTTGTATGGAATTCTTTTGACTCTCCCTATTCTCCTTTTGTTTTGGAAATATAATTTTAGATCTATCCAAATCTTTTGCTCTTTTAAAGGCTTGTTGTACTACACTTGATGAATATCCTCTCTCCTCAAAATTATGTTTTAATTCTTCACCCTTTTCCAAAAAGTCCTCCCACTCACTACATCTGCAGCACCGCAACAGGCTGGAAGAGGCAGTGGTGTGGCTAAAGAAAGAAGGCGGACCGCACCAAACCGGCCCACAAATGTTCCACGGAGCACCCCCTTGCGTAAATCTCCCTTGCCAAGGGCTAGGTGTTCCGCGGTATGGCGTTTTTTTAAGGAAAGTGCGGACGACAAAAAAATTGCAGTTTGCAACCTGTGCCACACCAGAATGAGCCGAGGCATGAACACTAGAAACCTCACCACCACCAGCATGATCCGACACATGGCATCCAAGCACCGTAATAAGTGGGAGGAACGCCCGGATCGCCAATCTGTGTCTGCAGGCCACACCACTGCCTCCTCTTCCCCTGTTTTCGGTGCCGGCCAATCGCCTGTCGAAGGCGCAGGCCCGCATACCTCCCGCCCTGCACCTGTACCATCTGAAGCACCATCAGCGACCACATCCACTTCCCTGTCCCAGCGCAGCATCCAAATGTCGTTACCCCAGGCATTTGAGCGCAAGCGAAAATACCCAGCCACCCACCCACAGGCCATAGCACTAACCTCACACCTTTCCAAATTACTGGCCATCGAAATGCTGCCATTTAGGCTTGTGGACACTGAGTCCTTCCGCAGCCTGATGGCAGCAGCTGTCCCTCGGTACGCAGTCCCCAGCCGCCACTACTTTTCCCGGTGTGCCGTCCCCGCCTTACACCACCATGTGTCCCGTAACATCACCCGTGCCCTGACCAACGCAGTTACTGGGAAGGTCCACTTAACGACTGACACATGGACAAGTGCTTGTGGCCAGGGACGCTACATTTCCCTGACGGCACACTGGGTGAATGTCGTGGAGGCTGGGAGCGACTCGGACCCTGGGATGGCACAGGTGCTACCCACGCCGAGGATTGCGGGCCCTACCTCCATCAGGGTTTCCGCCAGCACCTACGTTATTGGCTCCTCCTCCTCCGTTTCCACCTCCGAATTCTCTGCGCGCAGCGCCACTCACCCATCAGCCGGTAGCTGGAAGCAGTTTAGCACTGCAGTGGGGAAGCGTCAACAGGCCGTGCTGAAGCTGATCTGCCTTGGGGACAAACAGCACACGGCCTCAGAGCTGTTGCAGGGGATTAGTCACCAGACCGAGCAGTGGCTCTCGCCACTCAACCTGCAACCAGGCATGGTTGTGTGTGATAATGGGCGTAACTTGGTGGCGGCTTTGGAGCTCGGCAAGCTCACACACGTACCATGCCTAGCGCATGTATTTAATTTAGTGGTTCAGCGATTTCTAAAAACCTACCCCAATTTGCATGATCTCTTGACCAAGGTGCGCCACGTGTGTGCACATTTCCGTAAGTCATCAACAGCTTCAGCCGGCCTGTTGAAGCTGCAGCAGCGCTTACAATTGCCAGCTCACCGGCTGCTGTGTGACGTGAGCACGCGCTGGAACTCCACCTTCCACATGTTGGCCCGGCTTTGTGAGCAGCAGAGGGCAGTAGTGGAGTACCAGCTGTTACACGGTCATCGCCTCTCCGTTCAACTTCCTCTAATCAGAAGTGAGGAGTGGGAATGGATGTCAGACCTCTGTGAGGTTTTACGCAATTTTGAGGAATCGACACAGATGGTGAGCGGCGATAACGCTATTATCAGTGTAACCATCCCACTTCTGTGTCTACTGAAACGCTCGCTGCTCACAATTAAAACCGACGCTTTGCATGTGGAAGAGGTGGAAATGGGGGAGGAAGAGCTTACACAAGGTGATAGCCAGAGCACCCTCACTTCGTCTTCTCAGCGACAATTGGAGGAGGCGGAGGAGGAGGAGGAGGAAGACACGGTTGCCTCCGCTACAGAGGGTAGCCATGGAACTTTAGTTCCATCTCTTCAGCGTGGGTGGGCAGAAGAGGAGGAAGAGGATGAGGAGATTGAGAGTCATCCTCCTGGTGAGGACAGCGAAATCTTGCCTGTTGGTACTCTGGCACACATGGCTGACTTTATGTTAGGCTGCCTTTCCCGTGACCCACGCGTTATACGCATTTTAGACAACACGGATTACTGGGTGTTCACCCTTCTGGACCCCCGCTACAAAGAGAATTTCTCATCTCTCATTCCTCCGGTGGAGAGGACAAGCAAAATGGTGCAATACCAGAAGGTTCTTGTTGAAAAATTGCTCCAAAATTTTCCATCTGACAACGCTGGCGGCAGAGTACGTGCTACCTTGGCCAACCGAGAAGGGGAGAAAAGGGGAGCACACAGCAGTTCCGACAAAGGCAGGGCAACACTCTCCAAGGCGTGGGACACCTTCATGACACCCCGCCAGCACCCTCACCCTGATGCGCAGCCTAGTGTCACAAGGAGGGAAAAGTTTTGGAAGATGGTGAAGGAGTACGTAGCAGACCGTGTCAGCGTCCTCAATGATCCCTCTGTGCCTTACAACTACTGGGTGTCCAAGCTGGACACGTGGTATGAACTGGCACTCTACACCTTGGAGGTGCTGGCCTGCCCTGCCGCCAGCGTTCTGTCTGAGCGGGTATTTAGTGCTGCTGGTGGCATCATAACAGATAAGCGTATCCGCCTTTCCACCGAAAATGCTGATAGGTTGACACTTATAAAAATGAACAAGGCCTGGATTTCCCCTGACTTCTCCACTCCACTGGAGGAAAGCCCCGTGTGAACATAAAGTGACTTTATATATGTTATTTACAATGATGGGAATACTCTGTATTCCCATTCACCCCTTCCACCCAAAAAACGGGTATATGGTTGACTCTCTTCCATATACCCTGTGATATAATTTTTATATAGGGCCAGCTCACCAGCGGGCCCTGTGATATAATTTTTATATAGGGCCAGCTCACCAGCGGGCCCTGTTTGACAACTTTTTGTATAGGTCAGCTCACCAGCGGGCCTTCTTATATAATGTTTTATTGGGTCAGCTCTCTAGCGGGCCCTCTCATATAATGTTTTATAGCGTCAGCTCACTAGCGGGCCTTCGCATATAATGTTTAGGATGGTCAGCTCCGCAGCAGACCCTCACCCATAATGTTTTAGATGGTCGGCTCAGCGCACGTTTCCCTCTTAATCATGGCCCCAGTTCAGAAAAATCGAGGAAATTTTTTGCAGAATTTGCCTCTGCGCGCGTTTCCCTCTTAATCATGGCCCCAGTTCAGAAAAATCGAGGAAATTTTTTGCAGAATTTGCCTCTGCGCACGTTTCCCTCTTAATCATGGCCCCAGTTCCGAAAAATTGAAGAAATTTTTTGCAGAATTTGCCTCTGCGCACGTTTCCCTCTTAATCATGGCCCCAGTTCCGAAAAATCGATGAAATTTTTTGCAGAATTTGCAGATGATATACAAGTAAATATACAGCAAATACTGTTTGGTAACAATTTTTCGCCTAAAGTCATTTTTATCTTCCTTTTTGTGTGTTTTACGGTCAGTCTGTAAAAATGGCGTACTACGGGTGAAACATCGTTCCCAGCAGCGACGTTGGAGTCCAAGATGCATCCAGACATCCTCCCTATGCTGTCCCTGAACCATTTCTGTGGTGTTTCCATCATTTTCTGCCCTTTTCCTATGGACCAGGCACCCTCCCCTCATCAGAGCAGGGGGTGCCTGGTGTAATGCTCGAGTCCTCCCATTGACTTCAATGGGGCTCGGGTGCTCGGCCGAGCACTCGAGCCTCCGGGGGTGCTCGGCCAGAGCACCCGAACACCCGAGCATTGGGGTGCTCGATCATCACTAGTGCTTGAGCATTTTGTATGAGCAGAACAAGGCAATTAGCAAGTATACAGTGATTAACTGGAGTGATTTGGTGGCTTTTTTGTCAGTTTATCAGTGAAAAATAACGTTTAACCCATGAGAGCTCCTGTCCTGAAACCTTGATTGTTAGTAGTTATTACAGAAAAAAAAGCACATGGACAATGATTCTTACAATAATGACAACACAGACATAAACCAACTGATGAATGACATGTTAGTAGGGATGGGTAACATTTTTTACCTCAAAAGTGAATTAGGCAAAAAAATAGCACTTATCAAACAGGACATTTTTTGCAAGAAGTGCAGAATTTTTTCCACCTTGTTCATTGCATTGAAATCAATGGTAAGAATGAATTTTCTCCCACATGGAAAGTTTCCCTTCTTTTCTGGATGTGATAGTATAAAAGGAGTGTAAGCTTCCTGTAGCATGCAATTCTGTTTTGCTTTTAAGAGAAAAAGCAGCACTATTTTGGAGCTAAAAAAGGTAAGTAGAGACAGTGGAGCTGGAGCTTACTTTCAGTACTTGTTGGGCAGGCAATTTGTTCTATGTGTTACTGAAGTCTGGGGGAGTGAGAAGGGAGAAAGGAGGGTTAAGGGGGTAAAGTAAAATGAAATTATTTGAGACTTTGAAAAGCCTAGAGGAATATAAAAGTAGAGGGGAAGAAATGGAGGCCAATGCCAACTATGACCTAATTATTTGTAATGATGTATAATATATCCCTCCAACATCCTCCACAGATACAGATGAAGTTGAGAGTGAGAGAGATGATCACATGGCCTGAAAGATAGCTAAAAGGAAAAGGTTCAATCTTCCACCACTGAAAATGAGCAACATGCATGTTTATAAACTCTTTGCAAGTTCATTTGGAACCAGGAAAAGTAAAGATTCCTAAAAATACAAAATTATCCTGTCAGTCATCAGCATCATCACCACTTCCAAGTGCATCCCCCACCCAGTCACACACTCTATTGTTGAGTAATCAGCAACAAAGGGCATCAACAGCCACAACCACTGCTATCATGAGTGCTTCTTCTGTTGTTGGAAGTGCAGGACCTTTTACTTCTAGTAATAGTACAATTACAGCAACATCTAGTCCCAATAGTAATAGTAGCCCCTTAGGAACCCCTCAGTCTAGGAAGTCTACTCTCACAATAGAAAAACTAAAATGTTACTATCTGTTGTCTTTGTAAAAATCATGTATGCGGGGATAAAGCTGGGTATCATCCTCATTAATATCCCACCTGAAGCACAACCACAAGTCTGATTGGAATAAAATACCATCAGCATGTTGGAGGTGCCATGACTAGCAACAGTCGAAGCATACCTAAAAGTTCACTAGAATGCCCACACCTGACACTGCCATCTGTCTACCCCACCTCCACTGCCACAAGTCATGTTGTTAAAACAATAACATTACACAAGTCTTCAACTATGTATTGTGAACATGCACTTATTGAGCTGTTAGAAAGGAGTCAATATAGAAAGAAGTCAACACTTGCACAAATATTATCCAAAAGTACACCCATGGAATAATAAACTTGCCAAAAGTTTAGTGGTTGACATGCTGCCCTTTTCTTTTGTTGACAACAGAAGTTTTAAAAACTGATATCATGTGTTGCACCCTGCTGGCATATCCCAAGCCACAATTATCTGTCAAGGATGGCTATGCCAGAATACAAGCAGATAGTGTCACAGGCAAAGTACAAAGGAATCAGCCTGCTAACAATTTTTTCAAGGCATATGTTGCTGTATTACTCTGACTGCTCACAACTTCTGCTTTCAGTTGTTGATTTTTCCAGAACTGTTTTGATTGAGATAGCAATATAGACACACTCGTATGACATACACAGCTGATACACCTTTCTAAAATTATTAAAATGCCTTTGGTGGTGAAGGGCGGAGTGTAGGTGTATTTCTAAACAGTAACCTACTAGTAAATAAGATTATGCCCCTTGTAACTTAAAGGGATAGTAATGTTTCATAATAAAAGCATCTCCAATTAATCATCATAGTATTTGGACCTTGGAGAGTGTTATTTCAATTCTGTCACAGTTGTAGTTCAAGAGTAATTCAATGACAAATTATCCCCCTCCCACCCCTTTACTGATGTAACACTGCTCAGGCAGAGCAGAAGGGAGTTGCCCAGGTAGATTACAGAGAGGGACAATTTTCAATTAAGATAAGGGAAAAACCTGAAAAACTTGTCAAGGGGGGCAGGGCTTTCATTGTTCTCATAGGAAGAAGATTGTCCCCTGCTGTTATCTGTCTGGTCTATGGACTGTATTCCACATCTTAGAAGAGATGGCTTCACTAGGTAAAAGGGGCAGGAGGGGGAAACTTTGCTTGTGAATATCTCTCAAACCTTTATATCGTTCTTCATGTTTTTTTAACGCCTACAAAATAAAATAAAGATACTATCCCTTTAAGAAGGGCTTAAACAGAAAGGTTAAACACTACAGCAGACCTTTCCTAAGATCTTTTATTTACAGCTGGTTTACAGGCGAAGACATTGTTAATACATCCTAATATGGAAATGTAATGTTAGCAGGCCTAAATGAAGACTTGATAAAAATATTAAATCAAGTAAACCACCAATAGGAACATTGAGGGCTCGATCCAAATGTTGGAGATGGCTGTTTTTTCTGCCAACTGCATTTTTTCCAGCACATTAAGCTATTCAAATGCCTGTGCTGAGAAAAAATACTGACAAAAAAAAAGCCGTCGTGTGATAAGGAGAAGAGTTGTTTTCATCCATTGAAAATTATGAAAATGCCATAATTAGCAATTCAAATGTCTGTGTTATCCATGAAAACCCATAAGGGACTCTAGTTATTGCAGGAAAGTTAAGACCAACTTTTTTTTAACTTGAGTCCCTTATCAGCCGACACAAAACCTTACATGCAAAAAAACCCTCAGTGGATGTATTGATATGGGGCCCTAACCCCCATACCAATACATCCAAAGTATGACAAATGTGACATTAGTAGAATTAACACTATGAGTGCCAGTGGGGTATGATTACCCTGCCGGCATTCATAGGGTTAACCCGACTAAGTTAAAAAAACCATTGCATTACAAGTAACACTTACCATTAATCTTGATGTCCAGCTGAGTCCTCAGCTTCCTGGTCATTTTCTGTCCTTCTTTTCAGTCTTTTCTTCTTTCTTCAGTCTACTTTCTTCTATTCCATGTGTCTTCTTCCTGTAAAATAAAACAATATCATTGCAAAGCATTAACAATGATATTGTTTAACCCTTTGAGTGGCAGACAGGTACACAACGCATTGAAAAGCAATGCGTTGCATATCTTACTGGCACTCAAAGGGTTACAACAGTATTGTGCCATGAATATTCAATAATGTAATTGCCTTCATGTATTGCCAAAATATGTAAAAATGCCATAGAAATAACATACATACAGAGCATTCAGACATGTTATACATGAATGGTAAGTAAATTCCACACCTCCTAACCAATCAGATTCAAGTGGCTGTGCTTTAAACTGATTGGCTGGGATGTGCGTAAAACATCCCAGCCAATGGCTGTGAGGGAAATGGAAGTGAGGCTGCCCATATATAAAAGCAGGTTCTCTTCAAATTCCCTCATTGTGCTACGGACATCTACCCATGCAGGACTGAGGGAATCCATGTGGCCCATCTGTGTCTCCACCACCGCCACCTCTGCAGGCCGTGCCGAGAGGCAGAGACAGGAAGATTTAAGCTAAGTGGATTTACTTAGCATTTATGCATAACATGTATGCATGCTCTATATGTTTATTATTTCTATGGCATTTTTAAGTATTTTGGCAATACATGGAGGCAATTACATTATGGAATATTCATGGCACAATACTACTGTAACCCTTTGAGTGCCAGTGAGTGCTACTGGATTCCTCAACATCATCAGTATTCCTCCAACTTCTCTTACTAATTTTACTAATATTGAGTAACAATCTCAGCCATAGAAAACATAGGGGCTCAATTCAATAGGCAGCATTAAAAAAGTACAGCTGGTACATTTAAGTCACAGTCGGATATGCAATTACCTGAGCTGTGACACACTAAGGAACCAAAAAAATGCACTATGGACACTAAATATGTGCCCATAGGAAGCAATCACAAAGTAGTTGAATTTACTATTTAATTACATGTGGTGGCTAGTTATATGCATTAAGGGACTCACTTACTGGCTAGAAAATTTGGTGATGAGTCCCCTAACATGTGGGTCTAACCACTGACATGTAAGTGAAATGTCAAAAAAGTAGGGATCCCTACACTAGTGACCCATGGATGTATCAATATGGTGCCCTAAGCCCCAAAGTTACGCTGCCACCACCACCAATGCCACTAGCAGTGGCAGAAAAAAAGAACAAAAACCCCCCTCCTTATACCTTTCAGGACATTGCCCAATTTGTACTGAAGGAAATATGAACAGGCACTGCCTTTTATATGAACAGTGCAAAATGCTTGTCACGCTCCCATTGGTTGGTATGTGGGGCTATGCAGGGCAAGAACATGCCCTGCAGTAACCACACCTCTCAGCCAATCAACTTCTAGCGCATTGTCATCCCTCCAGCTAGAAGCTAATTGGCTGAGAAGTGTGGTTACTGCAAGGCACGTTCCATGCCTGCGTAACTCCACATTCCAGTCAATGGGAACATGGGAAAATTTTTGAACAGGGACTGACCATATAAAAGACAGTCCCTCTTCAAATTAGGCGGCATCGGGCAACAGCCTGAACTGTACAAGGAGGTTTTTTTCTTTTCTTTTTCTCTACCGCCGCACCATAACTTTATTGATGGACTGATTTTATTAACTATATTTTTCTTTACATACATTCAAAGAAGAAGAATGAAGAAGAGCACAGATGAAGAACAGAAGAACATGACTGATGAAGACGGAGATGACAGCTGAAGAAGTGCCTGGGTGCAAAAGAATGGCATTCCTCAAAACACTGACAAACGTCTATGCCGTCCAACCCTTTGCAAATGCTGTGCAAAACAGGCCCTTGTACAGAAATATAATTTGTTCCAAGTTCAAATATCCCCTTAATGAGCTGTATCCAGATTTCTGTGATACTTTTATCATAATTTTGTAATTTTATCATAATTCTGTCTCACAAAGACACGTTGTAATGTATGGGGTAATTCAGCAATAAAAGCATTGATACCTTTAAAATCTGCAAATGAATCAAGCTCAATAATAATAATAATAATATATTATTACATCTATTATTATTCTTTATTTATATAGCGTCAACATATTCCATACAATAGGGAATAGACATACAGAGATATTAAATAGTACAAATCAAATGTGGAGAACAGAAGGATTAGAGGACACTTCTCATGAGAGCTTACAGTCTAGAGGAAGTTAGGTTGGACACAGAAGGAGTAAGTGCAATATTGGGTGGTATTCAAGTGAAATCAAAAGTATAAATAAAAACATGCTCAAATGCAGAATGTGAGCAGATATATAAGCATATTACAAATCACAGAGGAGTTCCATAGCCTTTAAGGTCAGCCCATAATGACTTATAATATTCTTCATTATGTATTGTTGATGATATTTTATTCCTTATAACACAATTCAAATGTTATCAGTATATCTATTACAAAAGTGTCATAAAACATGACAGTACTTGTTTACGTAATTTAATTAATAATTGTAGAATATATGGAGCTGTCATACTTGATTATTGTTCCCAATGGAACAGAGGACCAGAGGGGTTGTGCAAAACATAGTTTAGCAACACATTGTACATCATCTGAAACAGTAAAAAATAACACTTTTCCCCAAGTGGCAAATTTATCATGAAAAGTTCTGTTTACCACTTTTTTCACCTAGCTCATTGCATTGAAATCAATGGGAAGACTGAATTTCTACCTACCACATAGCAAGTTTCCTTTATTTTCCCACAGGTGTACTATAAAAGTGGTGTCACATTCCCACACATGCCATTCTTTGTGAGAGGAGGAGAGAGCAGCTAATTTTGAGCTAGAAAAGACAGCCTAATAAAGTGGAGTTGAGGCATACTTTTGGGAGTCCTGTAGGCAGGACCTTTTGTTCTCTGTATTAGGGGAGTCTGGGGGACAGGAAGAGAGCAAAGGAGGTTGATCCCAAATAGCCTAACATTTGGTCTGACTGATTTGATTTGAAAAACACAGACCACTGTGGCCCAAATTTCTTGCTGATCCTGCTGTTATTATCTCTGTGTTATACCTGTCTGGGGGGTATGAGAAGGGAGCAAAGGAGGTTGACCCCAAATTTTCCAAGTTCCTTGCTGATATTTCTGTTATTATCTCTGTGTTATAAGTGACTGGTTCCTTGCTGATCTTGTCTGATTACACATGTCTGGGATGTGAGAAGGGAGCAAAGGAGGTTATCCCCAAATACCCCAACATTCTTTCTGACCAATTTGAAAGACACAGGCAGCTGTTGTCCGAGTTCCATCCTGACCTTGCTGTTATAATCTCTGTGCTGGGGGGAGTCTGTGGAAATGAGCTGTTTAACAAGTTTTTTATTTATTTATTTTTTTTTTTTCAGTGACAGGGATAGGGGGGACAAACAGTTTAAAAAAATATATAAATATGAAAAAATAGGTGATATCTGACAGGGATCCTGACATGGGCTGTATGACTGAGGCACACTTGATTGATATCAGACAGGATTTAGTATATTTTTGAGGGCCAATGCAAGACATCACATTCCATCAGTTCTATTGTGTACTTGATAGTATTCAAATGCACAAGGTGGCATGGGTAGTGGGAATGGAGTAGGAGCAATGCAGGGACTTTAAGAAAAGTGGTAATCCAATAACTGACTGCAGCCATGGTTGCTGTAACGTGAAATAAATTATGGTGATCTCTCTCCTTCTGAGGAGGATGCAGTTGTAGCATATCAACCAACTGCTGCATCTGACAGTGAGGAAAACAAGCACCAAAACACCTGTCCTCAAAGTAATAGCGAAGTTTGTGAAAGTAAAATGAAATTGTTTGAGGCCTCTAAAAGCTTAGTTGAATATAAAGATAGTGGTCAAGAAGCAGTGGATGATGCTGAGGATGACCTAATGATGAGTGATGATGATGTAGATTTAGAATATATATCTCCAGCATCTTCCTCTTAATTAGATATAGATGATACAATTACCCATCCGTAGAGAAACCCCCAGATTTTATGCCATTTTGCTAACACCATAGAAATTCACGCTTATGGTTTCCAGTGGTAGTAAAACTTCCTTACACCATACTGTAAAAAAACAAGAAAATACAGCTATGCAGTGTGGTGTAGTTTAGGAGACAAGGAGAATGGAGGCTGTCAGAAAGGGAGCGAGAAAGAGAAAAAAATAAAGTTTTTTTGAAGTGCTGGCTCACACTATGACCAGCAGGGGAAGCCCCTGCACT
The DNA here is from genome assembly GCA_037306005.1 of Rhinophrynus dorsalis. NCBI lineage: Eukaryota > Metazoa > Chordata > Amphibia > Anura > Rhinophrynidae > Rhinophrynus > Rhinophrynus dorsalis. The sequence goes on from CM074718.1 coordinate 400,494,205, forward strand.
GTGCTCTAAGTGTGATAAGGGAGTGAAAAGGGGAAAGGTGGGAACACACCTTTATACATCTGCTCTTTAAAAAGCACATGCAACATAGACACCATGACTTTCACTAAACCCCCTGTCCCTCTCCAAGAGCACAAAGACTAGAGAAAGTCATCCTGGAAGTTTGATATTGAGTGTAACACTAGTATCATGATTGTCTTCTTGCTCTAGTGTCCAGGGAAAATGTACCCTTGTGTCTGACCTGACACCCTCAGGGACTTCTACCTCATCCTCTGGCATACCATGATTTCCTCTGTTACCTCTCCTACCAGCTGATAGCAAGTCTGTAGTTGTGGCAGTACATGTCTACCCATTGCACATTGTGTGGAACACTGAGCACACATGGCAATATGGTGAAGAGCAATCAAATGCAGGGTATCAAGGAGCATCTGCACACATTCCAGCACACTTAATACGGTAAGCATTGGCAGGGAGGATTTTTTACAAGTCTTCTATCTTGACATCATATGCCCTTAGCATAGTGGACAAAGGCCATGGTGACAATAGTATTTGGTTTCTTTGGGGATGATTTTACATTGATCGCAGTTATGCCTGTTGCTTGATATGAGAGCAGATGTGTCAATTGTTGTGATACTTCTCAGTCCTTCCTCTATTTCACATTATTTCCTTGCACATACTGTGCACTTTGCAATTGTTGATGAAAGGCACAGTTCCTTCCTGCACTCAAAAGAAAAAAAATAGTATTCCAAAACACCCATCATTTTAGATGAGGTACAGGAGGATAAACATCACTGGCCAACTTCTGACGTGGTATGGAGGCTTGTTGTGGTGGTGTTGCTGCCTCAGTGTCAAGTAGAAGAATCATCGTACCACTGTAGGTCTTTTATCAGTGCTGATGATCCTAGCCCCATGCATCAGCCTAATTCCACTTCTGCTTAGATGACTCAGCAGTAGCAAATGCTAGAATGTAACAAGTGGCGTTTGCCACCACAAAATTTAATGGGAAGGGAGTGAGAAAAAGGTAGTACTAGTGAGAGCAGAACAGGTCGGCTGCCTGCACCTGCTCCCAGACGTGCAGCCCCTGCCACCACCATGGCTGCCCCTGCTGCCACTAGTGCTGTGCCTGCTGTCAGACATGCTGCCCCTGCTGCCACCAGTGCTGTGCCTGCTGCCAGTGCTTAACCTACTGCCACCAAAACTGTGCCTGCTGTCAGATGTGCTGCCCCTGCTGCAACCAGTGCTGTGCCTGCTGCCAGTGCTGAACCTGCTGCCACCAATACTGTGCCTGCTGTCAGAAATGTTGCCCCTGTTGCAACCAGTACTGTGCCTGCTGCCAGTGTTGAACCTGCTGCCACCAGTGCTGAACCTTGTAATACTCAGGAGGGGGGGAGAAGGAGATGATGTCAAGTGTGACAGCAGGGGACCCTAAGTCACACTTGCCATCCACAAGCAGTCCCGCCTGTGCTAGTACTAAGAAGGTCCTGCAGTCCCCTTCCCTTCACTACAGTGTCCAAGTGGAACATGATCCTGAAGAGCCAGAACTGGTGTTGGGGAGAGCAGGCACAGAATTAATATCATTACCACCAGCAGGAGCACAGATCAGCTGCCTGTGCCTGCTGCTATTGCTGCCAGTCTGCCTTCTTCAGCTCAAAAAGAAATGCCAAGTGTGACATTAGGGGACCCTCTGTCACATTGCTCGTCACCTCCTCCAAACAGCAGTGAGATGTCTGTAATAGAGCAGCAGCACATAGGGACTAGTGGTGGTGGTGATGAAGAGAAGCTGGCGTGGAAGAGACATTGATGGCCTTTTTAGCAGAAACTGAGAAGGAATGACAGGGATGAGGATGGGCATCACCACCACTAGCAAAGAGCTTTTGGAATTTGTGGAATTTGCAACTTCTCTAATTCCTTCTGCTGCTGAGTGGCAAGGGCAGCAGGATCCGGAGGAGCAGGCTAGTGTGCCACAGACCACCATGGGCACATTGGGAATGGGGTCAACAAATGATGTGGGACTAGGACAGGTTTCATTTGCCAGCAGTAGCAATAATCCTGGTCCTAGTTGCACTGCTGATTCTGAGACAGTAGCAGCAACATCATCCGCTGCCACAGACAGTGACGGGGAATGTGGAGGACAAGAAGAAAGAGGCCATTCTTCTCCACCTGTTCCCTATCCACTGAAGTCATGGGTGTGGGACTATTTTTCTCTTGGGGCAGGCACAGTGCAGTCATCACCAACGGCACTTTGCACAATTTGTGACAAATCAGTGAGAAGGGGAAAGGAGGGAACACTCCTTGGCACAATAGCCCTGATATGACACATGATAAACAGACACCATGACATTTATGTCAAATATGTTAAAGACAAACACCCACCATAGAAATAAAGCACCGCTGTTGTTCAGATACAGATGAAATTGAAAGTGAGGATGATGACAAGCTATAAGGTTAGCAGAAAGTCAAAATCTGAATCTTCCACCACTTTTAAGGAGCACTGTGCCCATCTATAAACTGTTTGAGAAAGCCATTGGAAAGTCTGACCCTGGACAAGCACAGATGTCAGTCATCATCAGCATCATCTCCTCTTCAAAGTCCAAGTGCAACTCAGCCACACACACCTGTTTTGAGTACCCAACAACAGCAACACAGGTTAACATCCACAATGTTAGATATGATGAGTGCCTCTGCTGCTGCTGCTGTAAGTGGTGCACCTTTGACACCTAGTAGTAGTGGCAGTAGAATTGCATCAACAGCTAGCCCCAGTAGTAGCAGCAGTACCATCTCAGGAACCCCTCATTCCATGAAGTCCACAGTATGGAGATACTTCACTCAGGATCCTCAAGCTAAGGATGTTGCTATCTGTAGTCTGTGCAAAATGCCCGTGTGCAGGGAGAGAGCAGGCTCACTACTAGGGACCTCCTCTATGAGATCCCACCTGAAGCACAACCACAGGTCAGACTGGGAGACACACTATCAGCAGGCCAAAGATACCACAACTAGCAGCAGCAGAAGCACTTTAAAAAGTTCCTAGGGCTCTAGGGCAGAAAAAAGAAGTAGTGAAGTTATTTATGTGTCAGAGAGTGTGCTACTGCCAGTGCCAACAGTTAGTTCAGTCCAAATGACACCTATGGCTCCTGCTGCAGAGGAGTATCATGACTCTGGGTTTGCTGTAGTATATGGCAAGAGTGATAGACTGGCCACACATGCTGCATCTACCACCACCACTTCCTCTAGTAATGTTAAAGCAATAAAGTTTCAGGGTTCTTCTACCATGTCCTGCCAAAACAAAATCCCCCAGTCAAAAACTTCACAAAAACAATCCCAAAGTACACCTGTGGAATGGCAAGGTTGCCAAGATGTTGGCAATGGACATGCTGCCATTTTCTTTTGTAGAAAACCAAGGTTTCAGAGAACTTATGTCATTGTAGCTCCACGCGGGAATATCCCAAGCCGCAGTTATTTTTCCAGGATGGCTGTACCTGAATTGTACAAGCAGGTGGTTAGTGTGGTGGGCAAAGGACTTAAAAGTGCGTATGGCAATACAATCCACCTGACAACAGATATGTAGACAAGTGGGCAGAGCACAGACTATATGACTGTGACTGTTCACTGGGTTTCCCTCCCAGCACCAACAGTGGACAACACTATCTTACAGCATCAGGTGACAGCCAGTAATCATGCTTCTGGTTGTGGCACTGTGATTAAAAGGCAGCAGCAGCAGGATAGCCCATACCATTGTCACGCCACCTTGTGCTTGCAGAGTTTTGAGAGACAATTCCACAAAGCTGTAGATGTTCTGAGTAAGCTGCAACAGGTGATAGAGGAATGGCTTGTACCCCGCTACTTAAAAGCTGGTTTTGTGTCTGCTGATAACAGCTCCAACATAATCACTGCTTTGAGAATAGGTGGTATGGTGCATGTGCCCTTCTTTGCCCATGTGCTAAATTTAGTTGTGACCAGATTCCTGGTAGAATCAGAAACCCTCACAGAAATGCTTACTATTGCCTGCAAAATCTGTGCCCATTTTAGTTGCACCTACAGTGCACGCAACTCTCTATATTCCATACAAGAGCTTAGAAACCTGCCACATCACCAACTGAAAATGGAGGTCCTTACCAGGTAGAATTCCACCATGTACATGCTAGAGCATTTGTACAGGCAGATTAAGGCCATTAGCAAGTACACCATGCAAAACTGGAAGGCTTTGGAGCCTCTTTGTCACATGGCCAATGGCAACTAATGTGTGATGTATGTGAGCTGCTGAAACCCTTTGTGGAGTCAAGCATGCTGGTGAGTCACGTTGGGGCAGGAATTAGTGAAATTCTACCACTGATATTTTTATTGCAGAAAAAAATGAGGAGCATGGCTGAGGATTCTTAGAATGACAACACAGACATGCACCAGCTGGTAAAGGACTTTAGTGTGCTTTGAACAAGATCCTTGCATACTGTCTATTAAAAGCAATGAGGAATGCATTCTTTCCACTTTGCTGGACCCCCGTCTCTCTCCATTAATGAGTAAAGCTGACCAAGACGCAGCTCTCAGGATAAAGTAAATTAAGGTTAGTAATTGCCTAAAGTAGGAGAGATTCAGCTCATAAGACAAAGCATTTTAAGGTTAGGTACTTGCCAAAATGAGGTACCTTGGCGCTGGTGGCAAGCTTAGCATTCTATGGCCATATAATGTAGATAAATCCTCATCTTTAATATAGTAGTGATATGCAGGCATAATGCCGCAGAGTAAAGGGTTAATGGTGATGAAAATGTGGATGTGCACCAATACTTTGTATATTTGCTTTTAGCTATTTTGGTCAAAATTGGTTGCACTCCAGCTATTTTAAATGTGTTTTTTTCTTTGGGTGTGCTTACCAAAACCTGGACTGGAATTGCCACCATCTACCCCACTTGGTACCACTGCTATGAGCGACAAGTAATGTGTGTCAATAATCTGAGAAGGAGGATAGTGTATGACAATGGTAAAAATACATACACAAATCACACCATGTCAGTCCCCCACCACTACCAGTACCATACACATCTGCCACATTGTAGGTTGCACTTTATTATTTTTTTTTTATTATTACTTGACATGAATATGTGCCAATGTCATTTAAGAAGGAAGTTAGTGTTGTGGGCAAAGGACAAATGCATTCTGCATGCTAACACAATTTTCAAGGCATATGTTGCTGTAGGACTCACAACTTTGACTTTCAACCACTTATTTCTAAACTTCAGCCCTTACAAGAAGTATTATTACAGTGGGATATGTAGTACCTATAGGAAATATAGGCTGCAAATGTGTTAAAATAGGCAGAAAATTTGTTAAAATAGGTAAAAAGGAGGAAATTTTTGCATAGGCGGAAAGGTGAAATTTTTAGCGGGAAAAGTAAAAAATTGTTACACTTTTGTGAAAAATCATGTGGGAAATTTTCCACATTTTTCATCCATCCCTACTTTTTTCTCACAGTCCTATGATCTTAATCAGCTAATTTGTGGCTATCTGGCTCAATTGGTTAACTGAGTAGAAAAGGGCAGAGGAGCTTTGATATATATAGCTTCTCAGACATTCTCTCATTTTGTAATCCTTTCAGTGCCACAGGGGGATGCAATGCACATCCCTATGATATTAAATTGTTATGGAGAGATGCTGTGTGGTTCTGAAGTTTGAGCGAACCCTCTCAGCTTCCTCAGTGAGCAAGTGGGGAAGAAGAGTAGATACACTCAGGTGATGTGTAATGAACAACATTTTTTAGCAGTAGTGGAAACAAGGGGCTCACCTCCTGTTTCTCCACAGCATGTAAATCAGTCTTTCCATTGGCTTCTTTAGTTAGGTCTGGACACTAAGCCTAATGGTATTCTTTTATTATTATTATTATTATCATTTAATCCATGAAGTCAGAAATAAGAGCATAGGCATTGTCTGACAGAAGCACCTATTATGTAAACTGTGTGAAATTCCTTAATCCAATCTCTCTTTCCTTCAAAACACTGTAGTAAATAGTAAACACTAAAATTAAATGTATTCTGTATTGTACTGTACAGAGCTATAAATCTTTCAACAGTTCCAAGATTAATTTGGTTCATCTCTTAATCAAGTTCTCCTTAAACTTAAAGAATAATCTCTATTGAATAAAATGGGTTATGTTGTTCTACTATGCAGGTATTTAAGTGCAAGACTGTGCATTACATATTTTTACAAGGTAACCAACTATAGCCAAATATGATTTAGATTAAATATTTGGACTTAATGAACTTGTTATGAATTTTAAGTGTCCTGTGTGTCTGGATAAAACAGTGAACTAAATTATTCAGGCAATATTCAAATTTACAGATAATTTGTTATGCAAACAGCTCTTCACAGAGCCAGTGTATTAACCATGCTTCAGAGGGCAATTAGCTTCTAATGATGATGACCTCAGACTAACTTATCATGAAGATTGCTATTGTACTGTTTCCAGAAAGGAACATTGGTATGTAAAAGTCTTATTGAGAATTTGTAGAGAAAACATATTTTATAGAAGAAAAAGCATATAGGAAACTAAATGGTCTGTAGACTTGAATTAGATTTAGTGACCCTTTTAGGACTCATCATCAACTCTCTGGGTCAAAGTTCCGAACAACAATTTAACAACTTCTTGTTGGATGCAGAGGCTCCTGTCCTGATTTTCATATGAAGCTTCACTCTTAAGTGCTGTATCCTCTCTTTTCTGTCTTATGATTTCAATAGTAAATTAGTATGGTGTTCTTCGTTTGATTAGGTGGTAGCTGCAATGTGTGTACTTATTGACAGGTGGACCCTAGCATGTCAAAGGTCATGAACATCAGCCAAGTTTGAAGACAAATGTCTGGCTTTTTACACAACAGCAAGACATGGGCAGTAACTCAGGTATGTATGGAAGGGAGGTAACCAAGAGTACTCTCGGGGGGGGGGGGGTATTTTTTTAAACCAGGTAAGAAAGAGTGCTCATGTTCAGTGGTTAAAGACAGCAATGATGTCTGCATTTGCTTTGACTTGAGCATTTTGTATTCATGTTTTGAATCATTTCTTACTTGACCCAGTGCAAGCCTGGAGCACTCTGGTGCAGTTTTACTGCTGCAGCCCTAAAATAGTATGCAAGACAGGAAGAGTAGGGAATGCTGCAGCACAGCTCATTTTTGGGATAAGAGTCTCCAAATCACATGGCTGCATATGACAGCATGTAATCTCTTTCAAGTATATATTTCACAGATGCTACTCTAGAAGGCAGACTGCAAGGCACAGCTGTCCTTTTGGGATACGTTTAGTTTAAACTTACCACTGGAGTTTTCTCTCCCTCATATTGAACCAGCAATCTACATGCTCTGGGCCCACCAGCTACCTCTGCTGCCACCTGAGAAACTCTTGTTAAGTAGCTGTTCTATAGCAGTTGTACAGTTATTCTCCCTATGTTTCCTGTATCCAGAATCTGTCCCCAAGCTCCCACTGGTTAATGGACTCCAGCTGTATCTGGTTGAGAAGACTATTGAAACCAGCCTGACTAAGCTCCCATGGCTCAGTTGTTTGGCCTGACCAGAAACTCAGCCTTGATTCCTGATTGTTTGCTACAGACTTCCTGCATTGACCTCTGCCTGAATCTCTGACCTATGAACCTTTGCTGCCAGCCCTGACTATTCCTCTATCTGCTGATTCCTATACTGCATTTTCTGTATTAGTCCCTGTGCATACTCCCATTGTGGGGGCTCTGTTTTCATAATGTGGTTCTGAACAGGTGCGAGCCTACCTGGGCACAGGGTTCCTACTCCTGAAAGCAAACTACCTAAAGGTGCATGGCAGTTCCTAACAATATTAGTGCATACACTCTACTGTTTTCAAAACAAGAAAGTCCCAAACATCTCTGCTCTCACACACAGGATAATAGAGAATAATTACACCAATTTCCTCTGTCTTCTTCAGGTAGAGAGTCTACCCAGGAACAAAGTAACAAGTCACACCAATACAATCTATAGCACTTAAAATGCTGTAAAAATATTATTATCTTTATTTAAAGAGGGCATATTCATATATTAATCTGTCTCTTCAGTATATGCACTACTTAGTATCGATGTGGGTCTCGAGTCAGGATGAGTGGCGATCTTGTAGAACCCACTTTGCCAAGTTGAAGTAGGCAATGTGCCCCTCTCCACTGTTATTATTAATACATTTCCACAGTGATTGGCTAGTTATATTGAGGTTAATCAAGTCACTGAGATCCACTTGTTTCCACTTTTTGCTTATGTTCCAGTTTCAACTTCAAGTGAATCACACATATAAATGCTGTCACAGTGCACAACCATTTCCATCAACTACGCACAGTGGAGCATGCCAGCAGAATAGTCAGGTAGATGATCTAGGCCTGTTCACAGTACTCACTATTGCATGGATGGAGACTCTTCCACTAATGGTGTGGGTGATCATTCAGAAAGAGGAGCAGCATGACCTGACACAAACTCATACCCTTGCAGTTGTACCTGAGGATACAGGTGAGGCAGACCCTGCAGCTCCTGCAATCATGAGAGCAGTAAGACCACAGATCTTCACACATATGACTTTGTAGTATGGTATGCATGAAGATGAAATCATCCATTGCTAAAGATCCAGTCAGGCAGATGTCATGCAGCTGTATGAATTAATTAAGGTTAATGCTATATCCCCCTCACATCCTGCAGCCATGCCATTCCAGGTTTGGTTAAATTTTCAACTACCTATACTTTTTGTATCTGTCTCATTCCAGAACAATTCCTGCACCACTGGCAAAGTTTTGAAATTTGTGTTTTCCTGTTTCTTCATGTCTATCATGTTAGCCATAAAGAGGGATTTGTACACATTTGTGTGGTTTCCACAGGACAGAGCTGGGTGGTGGTGGTCAAGGCAGTCTTTTCTGGATTAACTGGGCTACAGAATGTTCTAGAACGTTCCAAAGTGCTAATTACCCCCTCCCCATAAAGATGAGATCTATCATAATCACAATAGGACCTGTTCACAGTTAGCACATGTTTGCCAGAACAGTACATGTAAACCATATTATTGGCTTTGAGCCATGATTCACCAGCCTCTGCTTTTCTTACCCCCCCCCCCCCCGACATTCAAAGGGTTTAATGCAGTGGTGCTCAACCAGGGTGATGCTGCATGTTGACATGTCCGTGACAAAAGTTTAGTGTGCTCTGTTTTTCTAGGAACACTTTAGCAAAAATGGGATTGTTGAATTAACAATGTATATATGTGGAAATTGGTAGGCACAATATGCTCATTTTTTTTTCTCATTGTGAGATAAAGAATAGCTACACATCCATGTACTTGTCGCCTCCACAAGGTCTTTGAAGGAGATCCATTAATGCTAAGGGTACACTGAAAATTCCATAGTCTGCATTTTAGGTGCCAAAAAAAGATTGAGAACCACTGGTTAATGTGTGCTGTAACTCAAACACATGCATTGCAGAGGAACAAAGCATTGTTGACACTGATTAAATGTGCATGAATATCTGTTGCTGTTTGTATTTGCGAATATCTGGTGCTGTATTAATCATCTTTGCTATCCTATGCTGGGGTCAAATGAGACAGTTATAGGTTAGCAATGTTTCCCAACCGAAGTTGGGGTGAATGAGACAGACATTGGATGGTGTTCACCAAACATTGTTAGTGTGAATGAGGTTCGCCAACCTATGCTCTAGTCATATGGGTTATCACAGTCTACCTTAGAGGCCTAGTTATCCTGTCCTTCCTCTGTGGTGTGTCAGCCGGCATAGTTGTGGCCACCTCTGCATTGCTGACAGCATGAAACAGGCACTGGCTAGGACGTCTGTTTATGGTTCTATTCTGTGTGGCCTAATTGGGTCCTGCCTTCTCCTGCTTTTTTGTAAACCTCCCTGGGCCTGGGAGTCATTGCCCTTACTTGGTGTTTCTGATATTGTCTCTTGTGCTCCGTTGTGACCTGTGCTCTCCTTAGAATCCACTCCATGTATGACCCCGGCTTGTTTGACTACCCACATCGGTTCTGACCTGTGTCTCTGGCTGACTAACTCGCTCTGTTTACGATCCCGGTTTGTTTGAGTAGCCACATGTGTTCTGACCTGTGGCTCTGGCTGACTTACTCGCTCCATGTAGTCCCCGGTTTGTGTGACCTCTGGCTCTTGCCGCCTATCGCTTCGTCTAGTCCCCGGCTTGTCTGACCTGTGACTCTGGCTGACTGCTGGCTCTATACTCTCCGAACTTGCCTGACCATCAGTCTGTGTTTCATGGTTCAGGTCTGCTGTCTCTCCATGTTGCCTCTGGTCGCATGACCGAGGGTGGAAAATTGTGCCTCAGTTACTGTTCCCTCTTGTGTTCCACTCGCACAACAGTTCTAGTCTCCAGTATCTTGCAGTAGTGCAGTGCGCAGCACAGTGCGCAGCTCTGGGTAGGAGCCTTGGTCCTATTATCCTGTGTTCTGGGGTTGTGTGGGCTATACTATTATTACTGTGCTTATTAAATAAAGGTGGATTTATATTCATGTCTATCCTTCTTTGCTGGGAAACCGTGACATGGGTTTGCAGTTGACATTGCCAACCTATGCTCTTTTTAAATACAACAAGCATAGAAAAGAGAAAAAAGGGGAGCTCCTAGTGAAATAGAGTAATCCACTAAACCACTGTACTCACATTATATATTTCCACTGTAAGTGGACAGTTGTACATATGAGGAATTCAGGAAAGCCCCCACTCTGTCAATCCTTCAATGAAGAATGGATTCAGCTCCACATTAATGAATCAAGGGCGTAGAGAAGACCCTTGAATAAAATGCAAGCAGGAAACCAGAAGGGGTGCAAACCACATTGAACATTTATAGTTTGATGAAGGCTATCACCAACCTATGCTGGAGTAACACAACATGGCTTTACCAGGAGCTGATATTAGTGAGCAAAATGAAAGGTCAATCCAACATGAATTCAACAAGTGACTCACTCCCCTAGCACACTGCAATGTTTAGTGCATATAAGGATATGTGTCTCTATCGCCAAGGCGATCTGTTCACCACTCATTGCCATAACATTTACCTTTAATGCATCTGGCCCCAGGACTTGCTGAATAAAATAAGAGTAGCTTATATTACGAAGGACAACATGAGAAACAGATGTCAAAGCCAACAGATCAACACATTTTCTGTGTAGAAATGCTTAATCATGATTAGAGTCTAGGAGCTAGATGCAGTAGGTGAGAACTTTCATTATAAATGCATTATTGCATAGGCAATAGGGAGGTGCATCACATAAAATAAAAACCCAGCACCTATTTTAGCACTAAATCATAGTACATACCTTAACCCTCTGAGTGCCAGAGGGGTATGCAATGCATTGCATACCCCTCTGGCACTCAAAGGGTTAAAGTGTGCAGTCAGGTTAGGTATATGCATAAACACACACCCAGACAGAAAAATTTGCCAAGGTGAATATGCATAATAATTAAGGTTCAAATTGCCCAATGTACTCACAAAAAATAATCAAGGATATTTTTTGCACAACAAACATAAATACAAATACGAAGTGTTATACTTGGCCTGGATTGCTACAGTGCACAAATAAATGATTTTCAATGTTACCAATGCTACTGTATTCTGAAGCGGATTAAACACTGATTATCAAGAACTGTTTTCACAAAAGGCTTATATTGTGTTTAGAAATGCATTCTTCCTATCCAAAACACCTTTTTATTCACAGTGTGGAAATATGGTAATGTTGCACTGCTCTTTCCGAGTGCAGAAACATTAAAATAACTGCATAGTTGATTTTGCAGCTCAGTAAATGACCCACTGAATTACTATACTTTCCTTCTGTATTTTAAAAAATGTAGTCTCCCATAAAAAAAGTTTTATTATGAAATTTTAGCTATACTATCAGAGAAAAGCAATATTTAACTCTTTGAGGGTCAGAGGGTATACAAAACATTGCAAATTAACTGTGGATAAGAAACAATTGACTCCACATTAGGGATAGGTGAAAGGTCCTGCTGTGTTCCCGCAAAAAAATCCACGAAAACCATTGTTGTCCGCTTTTTCGTGGGAAAATCCGCTTTAAAAACAGATTAAAATCTTCAAATTTTTTCCCCCATAGCCCAAAATTCTGTAATGAGTGATGTTCACTTCTTCCACCAATATTGCTTACTCTCCAAGATCCCCAGGAGCTCTTGAATACTTAAAAATAGATATATAGTATAGCACAGAAGGAAAGAAAGTATTGTGTTAGAATAACTAAATTTTAATAGCCAACTAGTCTACAATGCATGACTGCATCGGCGGCAGGACGCAAAGCAGGACCGGCCGCTTAACCCTCTGAGTGCCAGAGGGGTATGCAACGCATTGGGACCTTGGCCCGTGTACACGGGCTTTTAAAGGGATAGTAATGTTTCATAATAAAATCAGCTCTAATTAATCATCATAGTATTTGGACTTTGCAGAGTGTTATTTCAGTTCTGTCAGAGTTGTAGTTCAAGAGTAATTCAATGACAAAGTGTCCCCCTCCCGCCCCTTTTACTGATGTAACACTGCTCAGCCAGATCAGAAGGGAGGTGCCCAGGTAGACTGCAGAAAGGGACAATCTTCAATTAAGATAAGGGAAAACCTGAAAAGCTTGTCAAGGGGGTCAGGGCTTTCATTGTTCTCACAGGAAGAAGATTGGCCCCTTCTGTTATCTGTCTGGTCTATGGACTGAATTCCACATCTGAGAAGAGATGGATTACACTGGGTAAAAGGGGCGTGAGGGGAAACTTTGCTTGTGAATATCTCTCAAACCATAAAGGTTTGAGAGATAAGACTTATATCGTTCTTCATGTTTTTTTAATGCCTACAAAATAAAATAAAGATAAAACGAAGTATTACTATCCCTTTAAACTAGTATGAGAATAATTCACAGGTCTTATCTGCTAACTTCCAGACTGCTCAGAGTAGAGCCATCAAATAAGATCAACCCTCAAGATGCAGTCTGTCCTGCCCCCTCTCTGAAAATGTTCTTACTTCAGCATCTCTTTTACTGTGAACATGCCTTTCCTGGCATTCTTCACTCTTCATCTCTATGCATTTAAATGGTTAACACATCTTTCTTAAGATTATTGTCAGAACTTCTGCATGGGGAGAGATCAGGGAGGAGATTCACTAAGTGGTGATAAAGAGGTAATAAAGTGGAGACGACTTCTTCAGTTTATCACTTCTCCAGTTCCTATGTTATTCTATGGAGCCTATTCACTAAGATCTCCAAAGCTGAAGAAATCTTAGTGCATTGGCTCAACAGAATAATATAGGAATTGGAGAAGTGATAAACTAGAGAAGTCATCTCCACTTTATCACCTCTTCATTAGATATTCTGTGCTGGAATTTGGGAATAGCTTCTCCAGGAACATGACTTAAGTCCAGGAAATAATCAGCTGCTTGAAGTCCTTGACTCTGTCTGAATCAAAGTGTCTTGAAACAGAACTCAGAAAGTAATGTGACTTGTAGTTCAGACAGCAGATCAAAGTTTAATGTCAGTCTGTATTTTAAAATGGAGAAGCAGTGTGATATGATAACTCCCCACTAGATGGCAGGAGAGACTGCAAGCTATAGATAGATGATGATGAACAACTGGAAAGCCTCCAGCAGTATCAGGGGTGCTCTGTGCCAGCCCAGAGGTAGTGTGGCTGATGGGTTGACTTCCAAGAAAGGCACAAAAAGCAGCAACCAGATATGAATGCTATTTATATGCAGGGGGTGGAAGAGACGGCAAAAGAGAAACACAAATGGGAGAGGCTCATAGTGTAATATGCCAAAGAAGATCATAATTAGGCCGTTATAGAAAGGTACTCAAATTGAGCATTGGCTACTTAAAATATCAGTAGCTGTAGCTTTTGGGGGATATTATCACCACCGCCACACAGATGGCTGCAAGACGGCTGCTTGATCACTAACGTGCTGCTATCCATACAAACAGCTGAAAACATGAAACTACTTATAATCTTTGATTTTCCATTCCATTAAGGATGGCACCTTTATTTAATTCCAAAAAAGAGTATAAGTAATTTAGAAGAATTAACCAGGTGTGAGTAGAGAATTGAAGAAGGTCCATCTCCTAAGGCTTTGATGGTGGAGATTCAGGTGAATAAACTGGGAATTCTTATGTAGTTTAATGTTAGTGATTTTATTAATTGTGCTCAAAACATAATTTCAGAACATAATAATCAGAGGACAAGTCCACCATATATTCAACAGACTGCCCAAATCCCACTAACATCTCCAACATCTATCATTCAACGCAGGATAAAGAATGGAGTTGTTCAGGAGTTCTATACCACCTGGTGATCATTTTGTAAATGGTTTCAATTATCAAGACATTTCTAGATGAATGAAGTGGAACATAACATTTGCTTCCAATCAATGAGAGAAATGTCCTGATTGAGTTCTCTTTCCCAATGAGATTTTTGAGAAAGAAAAATACCTTGCACAGTTGCTAACAGCTTATATAATTGAGAGATCCATTTAGTATGGGTATATGAGCAACACATACTGATTCAAAGTTGGTCAACAACCTCTTCAAATTGTTACCATTCAGTTACATAGTTTATGAGGCTGAAAAAAAACATGCGCCATCAAGTCCAGCCCATGCCAAATCAACAGTGTTGATCCAGAGGAAGTAAAAAAAAAATCCATGGAAACCATTTTCAATTAAGACCCAAGTGGGTAAAATAAATTCCTTCCTGACTCCATATAGCAGGCAGATATTTCCCTAGATCAACACTGCCTTGAAGTCAACTGTCATAATTCTTAATATTGTTCAGTGCTAGATAGGTATCTATTACTTTTTGAAAACAGTTACTGTATCTGCAAGCACAGTATCCCGAGGCAAAGAATTCCATAACTTTATGGCCCTTACTTTAAAAAAAATCCCTGGCTTTGTTTTAGTCAAAAGCACCTTTCCTCTAGTCTTAATGGATGACCTCTTGTTCTCCACTCAGCAATTTGAGTAAATAGTTCACTGGAGAGTTCTTTGTAATATCCTCAGATATATTTGTAAACCATAATCATTTCACATTTCTTCTCTAATGTAAACAACCCAGTTTGGCCAATCTCTCTATATAACTCAGATCCTCCAATCCCTTTATCGGTTTTATTGCATGTCTCTGCATTTTTTTCCAGTTCAATAATATATTTTTTAGGAACTGGTGCCCAACCCAACCAGTCTGTGATTTGGTTATAAATACATTTGAGGAAAGGTCTTGTTTAGTTTGTAAATCAGGAAAATGGAAACATATACCATTCATGAACTCACAAACCAACATCTTTTTAATTATGACCAAAGTGTGTAGAATGAACAAGCCCTGGAAAGTAATTAGTATAATAAATTATAGAGGAAATTGAAGTGTGAAAAGTAGATATATGTGGATTGTTAGGAAGCTGCTTATGCTAATCTAAAAGAGAAGTTTTTATGAGGTGATGAAAGGGAGTTTTTGTTGTTTATGGTCATTTCTGTCTGACCAAGGAAGCTAGTATATTGGACAATATTAACCCATGTATTCTTCCATAACATTTGGAACAATTGCAAAATGTTTTCAATTGTATGGCTTGATAATATGTTTGTCTTGGATATCCAAACCACCCAAATTTATGGAGCCTAAAAATGTATTCAAATCTTAATTTAGGAAGTTTATGGGACCAAATTAAAGAACTGATTATGTTCTGTATGGAGTTCAATAAGGTAATAGAAAGACAGGATGATCGAAAATAAAAACCACACAAGGCACCCAACAGTATGAATATGCAAATACTATATATATATATATGTATATATATATATATATATATATATATATATATATGAGATAAACATATTAAAACAGTCTAACGCTAAAGGAACAATCAATAGCTATATAGTGGTAGCCTATTAGTTGATAAACCAGGTTCAACTCTGATCCTACAGGGAATAGACAGTATCTAAAAGGTGAACACTGGGACATCAACAGAAAGCAACCCACAATCCATGCATCAGATGCCATAGGGTTAAATGTATATAAGATTCAGATCTGTGCGGGTAATCCACAGGGGCATTGACTTCATGTCACAGTGCACGTGTCCAAGGTTAATGACTCAAATTCACTAGGCTTGTCTATGTTTGTTCATTTTCTCACGCGACCTGTATCATGTGACTCACGCATATGACTTTCTATAGTGGATTCATTGACTCAGAATACCTAAATACTGCTGTATGAACACTTGACCTCTAACCCCTGAAGAAGCCAATATAGCGATACTTGTTGGGATGGCCAGTTGATCCTGATAGAACATTCCGTTATCTGAACTCCCCTTCTGTTTTTCCTGCTGTGGATTCACCTATATACATATCGATGGGATAAATATTTCTTCCTTGTTCATATATATTTTTTTTGTTCACATACTATTGTTTCTTGATTTGTCCACTTATTCACTACACACATTTGATGAGTATCTCTGTAATTTAGGACACTCAATGAATGTTATTAGCACTGTATCAATGTGGAAGTATTTTTGCTGATCTATCATTATCCCTATCAGGATTACCAGTACGCCTATATATCATCATTAGGTGTTCTATATATATTACATATTTTTAGGGACTTTTTGTTGATTCAAAAGTGCTAGCTGTTCTGCTATGTTTTTAATGGTTTTAAATAAAGGGAGTAGGGAATGAATCTCAATATCTAAATTGTATAGTTTGTCAATGTTGGCTTCTGTTAGATCTGGAAATGTATTGGCAATCTCCCCCTATGCAGTTTGAATTTTATGAACGTATGTATTAGAATTGGGGTTTTTAAAAGATAAGCCAATAATTTACCACATTTATTCCCATGTTTGTAGAAGACACCTTTAGATCTGTTAAGATTTCTCAGTATTTGAATATAAGAGGTTTTTGGCTTTCTGACTCAAATCAGTTAATTCTGAGAACTGAGATGAGTCCTGTGAAAAGTTATGGTTAAGTTCAAGATGGACTATAGCCACTAAGACATTACCCAGCTATGTTAATAAACATGCCCCATACTACTTATTTTAGAGCTTAACACTTGGTGAAATTTGAGGTACCCATAATCTCATTATCAATCAAGAAATTATTTGTTAATTTAAATTTGACTACTTTCTTGTCTTGAAGTGAAGTGTACTTTTGACACCAAGGGGAAGGTTTAGAGAATAATTTTGGTAGTAAAAATAGGTGCATGATTATACCATGTGATTGAGTGTATTAATGAAGATTTACTGTAATGGATAAGTCATGGTTTGATGCCTGTTCCCTGTCATATCTTAAAGGCTAAAAATACTGGAACAAATCACCACGGCGTTACAACAGAGAATAAGCTAGAAAACACAGCATTCAACTAGATATCTTCAAGGCATGTAATACCTCAGAGTATAACAAATTGAGTCTGATTCAATTTCAGGGCCTCAGATGTCATAATGTGTATCCTAGTGCTTCAGTGTTGGCCATGCCCCCAGAGCTTTACATTTTTAACAAGTGTACAATACAGCTGATGTTGATAATTACAGTAATGAAAGATGAATGAAACTGCAAGAGAAAAAATAATAAAAGAGAGCCCTCAAGAACTTACAGTTGGATAACAAATAGAAACAGCAAGCATCAATGCAAGTGAAATCTTCAACTCAATATGGAGGGCAGTTTAATAGAGGACACAACCTATAGTAATTTATTTAGAAGTTCTTGTATTATCAAGGATGGTGATTATACTGGGAATTCCAGAAGGTCTGAGAAACAAAAGTTGAGGTTTTACCAAAATAAAGAAGGAAATGGATATATCTGCTCCTAAATTAAATCTAATAACTGAAATAAAATAGAGGCATTCTAAAGGACCTCCCAGATAGTACAGATGGCCTCAGTGTTCTGTCCTGAGTTGAAATGGTGAGAATCATATTTATCATCCAGACTCTCTTCCAACTCGACACCCCCTTTCCTGGCTCACAGTACACCAAATTTTGCACTGGTTAACAAAACTAGGTGGTCCACCTCCATCCACTCAGACCTTGCTTCCATTCGAGAGACACCTCCAGAATATGCCACTTCTCTTTCACCCACTCTCTTTTATCATGGCCTCATAGTTTCATCTTATCCCCGAACTAAGCACTACTTTTTCTGTCTTTGGGAGCAGTAGCTGAATATAGTACTTGAAACGTCCACTGGGTTATCTATCACTTCCAGGTTACACAAATCAGCCAGGGACGTAGCCACCAAGTGCTCAACTACAAATTACTTACCAGATGGTATCTCGCCCCACCTTGGCATATTTTAAACCAATATCGTCACCTAACTGATACAGAAAGGGAGGTGGTTGATGGTAGCACTTCAAGGATCTGAAATTAAACAGCCTAATCTAAGTGTGTCTAGGCAAGTAAATAGAGACAGTTAAACAAATAGATGTCTGATCTGATATTAGCTGCCTACTTAAAATGTATCTCGGCAAGGGATATAAGGACAGTTAAACACAAAAGTCTTTCACCAAGTTATGATCGATTTTATCACTTTTTGCAGTCAGGATTTTTTCTGTCTAGAATGTCTCTTTATTTTCAGCCATCTGGATTATCCTTTCCAGTTGTTACATAAAATAAAATAGTAGCAGTATCTCAGTATTGGTTATATTACACCATACAATGTGTGTATCTCAAACTTACATCTAGGTTAGGATCAATTCGCATGGCTTTCAATTAGGGATTCAGTCGTCAGATGATTCCATCTTTTCTCACGTTCCCACATGTAAGGAAGGCAAGGATCATATCACAGTGTGTATTATCTCTTAAAACAAAAGATAATATCTACTCACATATAGGTAGACTTTGATCTTCTGCAGCCTTCTCTTGTTGTCGTCTGTCGGGATTTTTTCTCACTCCCACTCCTTCTGATATAATTGCAGCGGGATATCTCTTTCTTTGAGTAGATCAGTTATTGCTGGGTCACAAAATTCAGGTACTCAGGTAAAGCATGAAGACATTTTATTGAATAAATCACAGAATTGAAATAGACCAGGACAATACCATCACCAGTGGTCACACCACACAATCCACTTCCTAATCACAATAAGTGGCCAGCACTGTAGTGTGAAAAAAAGGACTATTCTCACAACATTCTCACAATCCCTAAAGTGGAAAGTCTATATAAAAAGTATGTAGTAGTAGTGACTGGGCTAATATGTATGGTACCCACCCAATGCATTTTGTGCATTGAGCACTTCCTCAGGAGTATAGATGGAATACCGGGTCAAAATGGGCAGTTTAAATAGTATGGCAGTACATCAATTAGTTTGTGTAAAGGTGCTTAATCACCTCCCTGTTCACCCAGATTTGATTGACATGTGTGTTAATTACATCCGGTTTAGCAAGTGTTTCTGAGTTAACCCAATGTGTACCCAATGAAAATTTTGTCACTGGTTGCAGATAGCACAACACCGTTTCAACAATACAACATGCTTCATAAAAAAAGCGATATAAACACAATTTTATTTTATCTTTTATCCATACCCAACTAGTAAAATTATGACATATCACTATGATTCTACGGATGTTGCTATCTGTGATATAAATGCAAATATTGCTCAAAAGGTGAATACTATGTAATATAAGATTGCTGGAATTTTAACTTTATTTTATTTCACTCTTTAGAATTTATGTTGTTTTTATATTGCTTTTATATCGCTATTTTTATGAAGCATGTTGTATTGTTCAAACGGTATTGTGCTATCTGCAACCAGGATGTTTAATTACCAGTTTTACTTTGTTGTCTACTGGAAGGTATACTTTTGTGTATGATGCATCATGTTGAACTTCAATAAAGTCTTATTATAAACTTTAAAATATTTCCAACAAACCCTGTTATTTTTAGGAAGACTGGTTCACTCTCTTAAAAACTGCCCCCATCCAAATTTCTGGGTGAAAATGATTGCTATAAATGAAAATCACAGAAATGTAAATGCTATAGTTTCTTATAATCATGAAACACTTTCACTAGTTCTGTGACAGACAAGGCATTACGAATTACATTACCTATCTAACCATTAATGTTATGCATCTGGCCACACATCAATGTTCTAAACAGTACGTAGCGGTGCATGTCATGCAGTTTGCAAGATAAGATTAGATTACATCTATCAGCTAATAGGATAGGAATGACATCAGCTATTGCCAAACATGTGGCCACAGTTCATGAAGCTGATCTACATCTATCTGTTTCTATTCAGGGCATTGAACATGTCAATGGAAATATGAGTGGCCAAATGACTGAGGAACTTAATTATAATGAAACATACTGGATGTTTTATTTAAGTGTCACTTTTCTGTGACTTTAACAAGACCACTGAAGTGTGATGTTTCATTTGTAAATAAAGTAGCTACATTCTTCATTTTCATAGTATGCCACCATTTAATATAACATGTAATGAATGACTGCAGCAATAATATTTTATAGGATGTCTATGTATTACATATATGATTAGTTACTTTAAAATATCTTTCTTAAACATGTAATTTTAGACTCCATTGTTGATAAAATTAGTTTAAATATTAAGTTAAACTTTGCATAACTTGTGCTCTACTTGTGCCCATCCACCATCAGTGTGGGATGAGGGGGAAGGACGCGCATATACACAGCAACCAGAAAATGGCAAATAGCATCTGACAAAGTGTCTTGGTATAAGAAAAGCATTTTAACATGTTATACCTTTCTTCCCATATAAATGCAATTCCCTACTCTTGGTACAAGTTCCCCGTGCTCTCACCAGCTACACACCACACGGTTTGATCTCCTAAACACAGGGACACCAGGGGGGGAAAGAAGGATTTGGGTGTAAAAGAGGGACACTTGGGAGGTATGGCAAAAGGGATTGAATGCCCCACCCTTCTATAGACATGTTAGCTTGTTTTCTGTTCTTTTCACTTTCCTTCCTGCACCCACCATAAACACCCATGTCTCCTTCACCTAACTGAGACTGCAACTGTCAAAATAATTCCACTCAACATACAGGTGGAGGTGCTACTATGTCCTCTGGAGCTACTACTTTCCTTTCTTTTGGTCTCTGCCTTTTTCTCACTTCTATGTTTTACCATGCTTATAAATCATTAATAAAACTTTTAAAAAATATATGTATATCTGGGGATGGGTGGGGTCATATACACCTTTAGAGTTTGTCAGTTTGATACATGAGGGACTCATTACCGCCTAAAATTTAAGACCCAGTTTGTTTGGCCGTAGAGTCCCTCATCGGATCTTTTGCCAGCTAACGCAGCTGTTAACTAGCAAAAAAAAGCAAAGTCCTCAGTGGATGTATTGATATGGGGCCCCAAGCTCCACATCAATACATCCAAAGTACCTAAATTGTGTCAAAAGTTAGTAGAATTAACCCTATGAGTGCAAGCAGGGTATAATTACACCGCAGGCATTCATAGGGTTAATCCGACTAAGTGAAAAACAACATCACATTACCAGTTACACTTACCATTAATCCTGATGTCCAGCGGAGTCCTCGGCTTGCTGGTCCTTCTCTTCTGTCTTCTCATCCTTCTGTCTTCTTTCTTCAGTCTTCCGCCTTCTCCCTGTGAAATGTCCCACAACGATCCTCATTAGCTGTGTACGGGCCGATGCCCATAACACACTGCGGGCATTTGAAGTGAGCCTGCCTTTATATATGGGCAGGCTCACTTCTATTGCCTTCACTGCCATTGGCTGGGATGTTCTTCACATCCCAGCCAACCAGATTCAAGAACAGCTGCTCTAATCTGGTTGGCTGGGATGTGAAGAACATCCCAGCCAATGGCAGTGAGGGCAATAGAAGTGAGCCTGCCCATATATAAAGGCAGGCTCACTTCAAATGCCCGCAGTGTGTTACGGGCATCGGCCCGTACACAGCTAATGAGGATCATCATGGGACATTTCTGTCTCCGCCGCCGCCGCCCTCACGGCCTCTCCAAGCGGCTGCGACAACAACTATAAGCTAAGTGAAATACTGGCATGTGTGAATTACATTGATTGCTGTATCTATGGACCTTTTTATTCATGGGCATGTATTTTATGGGGCATTACATGGAGGCATATGTGGCTATATCTATGGGACACTAAAATTACACCCTTTGAGTGACAGTGAGGTATGCAACGCATTGCTTTGCAATGCGTTGCGTACACCTCTGCCACTCAAAGGTTTATGGAATGTATTTGTTCATGCTTAATGTTAACATATTTCTATTTTTTCACAGGGAGAAGGTGGAAGACTGAAGAAAGAAGACAGATGGACAGTGGATGACAGGTAAGTGTAACATGGATCTGTTAATGATCGGTGCTTGGCAGTATGTCAAGCACCAATAGTTAATTGTTTTTCACTGTTCAGTTCCCAATATCGCTGCTTTTAGCAGCATTTTGAGAGCTAAACGCACCAAACGGACGTTCAGCCACAAGACTGTTTTTGTGGCTTAACGTCCTTTGGAGTTCTAGCTGGTAGGGCCTTTGAATACCGAGTTAAACATGTTAGTTTAACAGCTGGTATTCACTTTGGCTTTACTGGCTATGCTAACGGCTGGCTTTAAATCTAGCCCTATGTCTGTTAAAGGGACATTAACACTTTATTTTGACTGTATATGTTCTGCAAGTGCATTATATAGCATAGGTATGTAATATGCTGATCACATTTTAACTCACTGAATGATAGATATTTCTTCAGTGCATTGTGACGCAGTGTCAGAGATGTGTTTGTCATCTAAGCAGGGGTTAATAATCTGACAGTGAAAAGCTTAAATACATTTAACTGTGTGCTAATTGTCCCAGTTGTGTTTATACTAGGGAAACACGGATGGATGTAAATAAATTCTAAATATGGAGCATCTTGTATCTGGTCTGTTAACAGGACCAGAGGGATGTCAATGGTTTTACACACACTCTGGTACATTAACCCTTGAGTGCCAGAGGGGTACGAAACACACATATTTTTAATAAACATGGAGACACCAATATGCTCAGATATTTCAGATGACAGGTTACAAGGCTTTGCCATGACTTGAGATCCCTCATTAAGTATTCAGTTACCCAGATCACACATTCAGTAAAATAAACTTTTACATAAATTATTCATTTACCTGCTATGTCCCACAGCTGCATTCTGACCAGGGTTTTGTTGTCCCAGTTTATTGCTTTTAGAGCAAAATTCACACTTATAGTAGCCCTGTTGTGCTGCGAGAAGAGTTGGTGTGCACAGCATTTTATGATGCTGGTTTTACCCACTCCCAGCTCCCCGATCACAAGCACCTTGAATAGGTAGGCTTCCCTTGTGGTCAGTCGTCCCGGTACCCGCACTCTGCTCCCCGTTCACTCCTTCTCCATCCATGCAGATTGCCCAAGTGACAGACTACTTAACCCTTTGAGTGTTAGAGAGGTACACAACAAATTGCAAAGCAACGCATTGCGCACCTCTCTGACACTCAAAGGGTTAATTACACAACTGTAATAGCCCAGCTGCAAATAGGGGAGCACAATTTAACTACTGACTGGCCTTCCCAAATAGAATATATAGACCAGTGGTTCTCAACCCATGCCCTCAGTGGCCACTATCAGGCCAGGACTTAGGAATTTCCCTGCTAGAACACAGATGTGTTGATCATAGGCTCATTCATATTAATTAACTCACCTGTGCTCTAACAAGGGAATCCACAAGTCCTGGCCTGTTAGTGGCCACTGAGGGCACGGGTTGAGAACCACTGGTCTATATATTCTATAGACATATAGGTAAATGAGATCCTAAGTCACTCTAATTTGTTGAAAGAATATAAACACAGCAAGCCCAAGGCTGTACTGGGACAGTTCAGCTAAACGTTCTTTCAAGCAAACCTTTCAGACTTTTCTCCCCTCCCTGTCTAATCCAGACATCCAACCACCTGACTGCTAGTCACAGGACAGGACATGGCTGTGGCAAAGTATTAAGAAAATGAGGCCGGCTGTGTAAAAAGAAACAAGTATGTGATAACAGCGCAATGGAATCAGTGTAAAATCAAGACTCCTTTCATTGGGTGAACATATCTCCATGTTAGTCCCTGAGTTAAATGCCCTTTCGGTCCATAACTCCTTGAGTGCCAGAGGGGTACCATTGCATACCCCTCTGGCACTCAAAGGGTTAAAGGGATAGAAACTCTTTGCATAATATGAAAGGTCAAATTGCCTGTACATACCCATCAAGTGGAATATGGAGCAAACACTGCGTGTGCATGCATGTATCTAGTGTGACATTTTAACATGGGTCATTTTTTTTATCGAGATTCCTTTGGTTTAGATGTAGGTCTTCCGTCTTTCTGTGGTTCCTTTTTCCCCATAGTGACTTATTTTATCTTTTCCAACCTCCACATACTAAAAATCAACATTAAGTAAAAATTGTGACTATGAAACGGGTTAGAAATACTTGAAATGGGCAAATTGTCAAATGCTTGTTATCCCTAATTGAATCCCTTTAACCCGGGGTAGTTAACTGTTGGAGTCTTCAACTACCATCAGCCCCTGGGAACGATAGGAGTTGTAGTCACCCAAGACTGGAACTGAAAATACTGTATACCCACTGCTTTAACCTACAAAAGAAGGAGAATATACAAACCTGTATCCATCAAGTAGAATGTGGAGCAAACACTGTGTATGCACGCATATATCTAGTGTGACATTTTAACATGGGTCATAAGCATAAAAGGCACAGGAACGTGTGATTGCAGGGAAAGAAGCCATTTTCATGCAGGGCTTCAATTTCCACTCGCCCTCACTCAATTTCTCCTCGCCAAATGCGAGTGGAAATTTTGAGCCCTGATATAACTATTATTAAGCTAGTCACCACCTGACTAATTATTGCAGGGTGACTATTCCATACTGTCTTTTTAGTGGATGCATGGGTTGTCAAAATGACACTTTTTTCATCTGAATGAGATTTCCACTCTTAATGAGATTTCCTGAAGTCCTGTCCCTAGGACTTTCATTCCCTTCTCCCTTGACCAAATCTTTCAGGCGTTTTTATAAAGGATCTCAGACCTTAAGGATCATCCTCAGTTTTGGTACTGTCACCCTGGGATCTATAATCTTTACGGGTTTTTAAATCTGCCTTTAATTGTAAACATTTGTCTTTCCAAATCTAACAGTAAGCTTTGTCCTCAAATAAGAGGTTTAGGGTAGCCCAATACTATTTCATGATAACTCTGGGTAAATCTCAATCGCAAATAATAAGTGGCCATTATGCATCTAGTTTTATTTATTTGACTCAAAATATCAGCTAAGGAAGCAACAGTTACTTACCTATGTTTTTTTTTCATACAGGGAACTGATTACAGAATCCAAGCTTTCTGCTTCTACAAGGGTAATAGATAATCCAGGGAGTAATAAAGCATTCACTAGGACTCTTTTCTGTTGGGCAGAAGGTGTAGGATAAACTCCTTCTAAACTAAAGAATGCCTTCTGTCATCTAGCCATTGGAATCATGTCCTATAGTGGCTTTAATGTTGGACATGGGTATCCCTTTTGAGTAATGTTGACCATATGCAGGGACAATAGATGTACCTCTAGTTAATATTTGATTTACAATTGCAAAATTGCACTTATTTCAACTTGATGCTGAGCTGCTTGGGCTGCATCAGAAATTACATCTAATCTCACAGGACTGTAAAATAAAGAGCAGGGAGAGCCCTAAATCACAGAATGCATTAAAGGACCATGCCTACTTATGAAAATAGCAATGTTAGGTGGCTGCCCCTATTTGTTAACCCTTTGAGTGCCCGAGGAGTACAGAACACATTGCTTTGCAATGTGTTCTGTACCCCTCTGGCACTCAAAGGGTTAACAGTATCATCATGCGTAATTTTGTGTCTGATAACCTATAATTTATTATTAACTATAAAGTTAACCTGTATTAAACAATACCTAACAGACTGACCCCTTAAATGAAATTCAAGTGCCATGAAATTTAAAGGGATAGTAATACTTCAGTATTACAAATCCCTATATTAAAGCCCTTGTAAAAAGAAACGTTTTGTCCCCAGTGTCATCTCTCAAACCTTTATGGTTTGAGAGATGAACGCTTCTAAAGTTGCCCTCTCCCTCCCCCTTCCCCGTAGTCAGCATTTTAGCTGACTGCAGGGAAGAGAGTTGTACGACTTTCAGGCGGCTCTCCAGCACAGCCTGATCTCATTAACTAAAAAAAAACCTTTCACCGAAATGGTCTTCTACTTGTGCTTGGCTTGCAAGCACATGTAGAAGACTGTTTTAGTGAAAGGTTTTTTTTTAGTTAACGAGATTGCGGCTCTGCTGCAGAGCCACCTGATGATCTCTGACCGGATTTCCCTGAGTCAGCTAAAATGCTGAGTACGGGTAAGGGGGAGGGAGAGGGCAACTTTAGAAGCGTTCATCTCTCAAACCGTAAAGGTTTGAGAGATGACACTGGGGGCAAAATGTTTCTTTTTACAAGGACTTTAATATAGGGATTTGTAATACTGAAGTATTACTATCCCTTTAAGTGCCATGACTGGTAAAAATCTATATTATGAGAAAATCCAGTTTGACTAGTAAAGTACAATTAAAGGATTTGCTTGCAGTAATATAAGTATCACACATCATTAGTCTTGCATATGATAGTCTATCTATCTCTCTCTCTCTCTCTGTGTTCATAAAATATATCACTTGAGTCTTATATATATATATATATATATATATATATATATATATATATATATATATAAGCTTAACTGTCAGTACATTTTAAAAAACTTCTCTTCTGTTGCTTCAGCACACCACACTAACATATAGATATCTAATGAACATCTATGCTGACATAGAACACCACCTATAATTTTAGCACATTGTGCACCATAACAAAGGGCTCAATACAGGGCAAAACCAACTCTTTAGCACTAAGCATGAGAAAGCATAAGAAATGCCTTATTAGCACAATGCAAATAGACAGGAGTAGTGATGAGCGAGCACCCCAATGCTCGGATGTTCGGGTGCTCTGACCGAGCACCCCCTGAGGCTCGAGTGCTCGGCCGAACACCCGAGCCCCATTGAAGTCAATGGGAGGACTCGAGCATTACACCAGGCACCCCCTGCTCTGATGAGGGGAGGGTGCCTGGTCCATAGGAAAAGGGCAGAAAAAGATGGAAACACTACAGAAATGGTTCAGGGACAGCATAGGGAGGATGTCTGGATGCACCTTGGACTCCAACATCGCTGCTGGGAACGATCTTTCGCCCGTAGTACGCCATTTTTACAGACTGACCGTAAAACACACAAAAAGGAAAATAAAAACGACTTTAGGCGAAAAATTGTTACCAAACAGTATTTGCTGTATATTTACTTGTATATCATCTGCAAATTCTCCCAAAAATTTCATCGATTTTCTGAAGTGAGGCCATGATTAAGAGGGAAACGTGCGCAGAGGCAAATTATCCCAAAAATTTCCTTGATTTTCAGAACTGAGGCCATGATTAAGAGGGAAACGTGCGCAGAGGCAAATTCTCCCAAAAATTTCCTTGATTTTCAGAACTGAGGCCATGATTAAGAGGGAAACGTGCGCTGAGCTGACCATCTAAAACATTATGGGTGAGGGTCTGCTGCAGAGCTGACCATCCTAAACATTATATGCGAAGGCCCGCTAGTGAGCTGACGCTATAAAACATTATATGAGAGGGCCCGCTAGAGAGCTGACCCAATAAAACATTATATGAGAAGGCCCGCTGGTGAGCTGACCTATATAAAAATTGTCAAACAGGGCCCGCTGGTGAGCTGGCCCTATATAAAAATTATATCACAGGGCCCGCTGGTGAGCTGGCCCTATATAAAAATTATATCCCAGGGCACGCTGGTGAGCTGGCCCTATATAAAAATTATATCCCAGGGCATATGGAAGAGGAGGAGGAGGATGAGAACATTAAGAGTCAACCATATACCCGTTTTTGGGGTGGAAGGGGTGAATGGGAATACAGAGTATTCCCATCATTGTAAATAACATATATAAAGTGAGTTTATGTTCCCCCGGGGGGCTTTCCTCCAGTGGAGTGGAGAAGTCAGGGGAAATCCAGGCCTTGTTCATTTTTATAAGTGTCAACCTATCAGCATTGTCGGTGGAAAGGCGGATACGCTTATCTGTTATGATGCCACCAGCAGCACTAAATACCCGCTCAGACAGAACGCTGGCGGCAGGGCAGGCCAGCACCTCCAAGGCGTAGAGTGCCAGTTCATACCACGTGTCCAGCTTGGACACCCAGTAGTTGTAAGGCACAGAGGGATCATTGAGGACGCTGACACGGTCTGCTACGTACTCCTTCACCATCTTCCAAAACTTTTCCCTCCTTGTGACACTAGGCTGCGCATCAGGGTGAGGGTGCTGGCGGGGTGTCATGAAGGTGTCCCACGCCTTGGAGAGTGTTGCCCTGCCTTTCTCGGAACTGCTGTGTGCTCCCCTTTTCTCCCCTTCTCGGTTGGCCAAGGTAGCACGTACTCTGCCGCCAGCGTTGTCAGATGGAAAATTTTGGAGCAATTTTTCAACAAGAACCTTCTGGTATTGCACCATTTTGCTTGTCCTCTCCACCGGAGGAATGAGAGATGAGAAATTCTCTTTGTAGCGGGGGTCCAGAAGGGTGAACACCCAGTAATCCGTGTTGTCTAAAATGCGTACAACGCGTGGGTCACGGGAAAGGCAGCCTAACATAAAGTCAGCCATGTGTGCCAGAGTACCAACAGTCAAGATTTCGCTGTCCTCACCAGGAGGCTGACTCTCAATATCCTCATCCTCTTCCTCCTCTTCTGCCCACCCACGCTGAAGAGATGGAACTAAAGTTCCATGGCTACCCTCTGTAGCGGAGGCAACCGTGTCTTCCTCCTCCTCCTCCTCCTCCTCCTCCTCCTCCGCCTCCTCCAATTGTCGCTGAGAAGACGAAGTGAGGGTGCTCTGGCTATCACCTTGTGTAAGCTCTTCCTCCCCCATTTCCACCTCTTCCACATGCAAAGCGTCGGTTTTAATTGTGAGCAGCGAGCGTTTCAGTAGACACAGAAGTGGGATGGTTACACTGATAATAGCGTTATCGCCGCTCACCATCTGTGTCGATTCCTCAAAATTGCGTAAAACCTCGCAGAGGTCTGACATCCATTCCCACTCCTCACTTCTGATTACAGGAAGTTGAACGGAGAGGCGACGACCGTGTAACAGCTGGTACTCCACTACTGCCCTCTGCTGCTCACAAAGCCGGGCCAACATGTGGAAGGTGGAGTTCCAGCGCGTGCTCACGTCACACAGCAGCCGGTGAGCTGGCAATTGTAAGCGCTGCTGCAGCTTCAACAGGCCGGCCGAAGCTGTAGATGACTTACGGAAATGTGCACACACGCGGCGCACCTTGGTCAAGAGATCATGCACATTGGGGTAGGTTTTTAGAAATCGCTGCACCACTAAATTAAATACATGCGCTAGGCATGGTACGTGTGTGAGCTTGCCGAGCTCCAAAGCCGCCACCAAGTTACGCCCATTATCACACACAACCATGCCTGCTTGCAGGTTGAGTGGCGAGAGCCACTGCTCGGTCTGGTGACTAATCCCCTGCAACAGCTCTGAGGCCGTGTGCTGTTTGTCCCCAAGGCAGATCAGCTTCAGCACGGCCTGTTGACGCTTCCCCACTGCAGTGCTACACTGCTTCCAGCTACTGGCTGATGGGGGAGTGGCGGTGTGTGTAGAGAATTCGGAGGTGGAAACGGAGGAGGAGGAGCCAATAACGTAGGTGCTGGTGGAAACCCTGATGGAGGTAGGGCCCGCAATCCTCGGCGTGGGTAGCACCCGTGCCATCCCAGGGTCCGAGTCGCTCCCAGCCTCCACGACATTCACCCAGTGTGCCGTCAGGGAAATGTAGCGTCCCTGGCCACAAGCACTTGTCCATGTGTCAGTCGTTAAGTGGACCTTCCCAGTAACTGCGTTGGTCAGGGCACGGGTGATGTTACGGGACACATGGTGGTGTAATGCGGGGATGGCACACCGGGAAAAGTAGTGGCGGCTGGGGACCGCGTACCGAGGGACAGCTGCTGCCATCAGGCTGCGGAAGGACTCAGTGTCCACAAGCCTAAATGGCAGCATTTCGATGGCCAGTAATTTTGAAAGGTGTGAGGTTAGTGCTATGGCCTGTGGGTGGGTGGCTGGGTATTTTCTCTTGCGCTCAAATGCCTGGGGTAACGACATTTGGATGCTGTGCTGGGACAGGGAAGTGGATGTGGTCGCTGATGGTGCTTCAGATGGTACAGGTGCAGGGCGGGAGGTATGCGGGCCTGCGCCTTCGACAGGCGATTGGCCGGCACCGAAAACAGGGGAAGAGGAGGCAGTGGTGTGGCCTGCAGACACAGATGGGCGATCCAGGCGTTCCTCCCACTTACTACGGTGCTTGGATGCCATGTGTCGGATCATGCTGGTGGTGGTGAGGTTTCTAGTGTTCATGCCTCGGCTCATTCTGGTGTGGCACAGGTTGCAAACTACAAATCTTTTGTCGTCCGCACTTTCCTTAAAAAAACGCCATACCGCGGAACACCTACCCCTTGGCAAGGTAGATTTACGCAAGGGGGTGCTCCGTGGAACATTTGCGGGCCGGTTTGGTGCGGTCCGCCTTCTTTCTGTAGCCACACCACTGCCTCTTCCAGCCTGTTGCGGTGCTGCAGATGGCTCACCCTCAGGACTGCTGTCATCGCTCGGCTCTACACCTTCCCAGGTGGGGTCAGTCACCTCATCGTCCACCAAGTCCTCCTCCACTTCCTCACTCTGATCATCCTCCTCAAGTCTTGATCCCACCACATACTCGGTCATTGACAACTGTATAACATTCTCCTCAACAAGGTCTTGAGAAGGAAATAGTGGTTGATTTAATGGCAACTGTGTCTCATCATCATCATCATCATCCACTACTTCCTTTGACCTTAAATGCCGTTCACATCTGTCATCTTCTTGTGATTGGGTAGCCTCTAGAGGTTGTGAATCAGGGCACAAGATGTCATGTTCCTCTGCAAGCGTGCTTGGAGAGAGGGTCAAATGAAGGATTGGTGATGAGACGAGCTCATCACTATATCCCAGTGTGGGATCACTTCTTTGACCAGACCGTGTATGGTGGGAGGAAGGATGATCAGAGTGAGGATTATGTTGACCAGACTCTTGGCTACTGAGAGTGGACTTGGTGGAAGACAGGGTGGTGCTTAACCGACTGGAAGCAGTATCAGCTGTCATCCAACCGACCACCTGTTCGCACTGGTCGGACCTCGAGAGTGATGTCCTGCGACGCCCTGTGAAATCAGACATGAAGCTAGGTATGGTGGATGTCTTTCTTTCTTGTGCTCTGGCACCAGGCACAGTTTCTCCGCGTCCTGACCCGCGCCCTGAACTTTCAGGATCACGTCCACTTCCCCGTCCCTTTTTACCCGCCTTCTTCATCTTACACGATATATATGACTTTAATATATATGAGTTTGAAAACTTAACAGTATTTCTTACTATTCTGCAACTCTGCAGAGTACACAGAATAGGCTGCTAAACGGCGGTGAAACACACTGAATGGAATATGTGACTTTAATATTTGAGTTTGAAAACTTAACAGTATTTCTTACTATTCTGCAACTGTTCAGAGTACACAGAATAGGCTGCTAAACGGCGGTGATACACACTGAATGGAATATGTGACTTTAATATTTGAGTTTGAAAACTTAACAGTATTTCTTATTATTCTGCAACTGTGCAGAGTACACAGAATAGGCTGCTAAACTGCGGTGAAACACACTGAATGGAATATGTGACTTTAATATTTGAGTTTGAAAACTTAACAGTATTTCTTATTATTCTGCAACTGTGCAGAGTACACAGAATAGGCTGCTAAACTGCGGTGAAACACACTGAATGGAATATGTGACTTTAATATTTGAGTTTGAAAACTTAACAGTATTTCTTACTATTCTGCAACTCTGCAGAGTACACAGAATAGGCTGTTAAACGGCGTTGAAACACACTGAATGGAATATGTGACTTTAATATTTGAGTTTGAAAACTTAACAGTATTTCTTATAATTCTGGAACTGTACAGAGTACACAGAATAGGCTGTTAAACGGCGGTGAAAGACACTGAATGGAATATGTGACTTTAATATTTGAGTTTGAAAACTTAACAGTATTTCTTATAATTCTGGAACTGTACAGAGTACACAGAATAGGCTGTTAAACGGCGGTGAAAGACACTGAATGGAATATGTGACTTTAATATTTGAGTTTGAAAAATTAACAGTATTTCTTACTATTCTGCAACTCTGCAGAGTACACAGAATAGGCTGTTAAACGGCGTTGAAACACACTGAATGGAATATGTGACTTTAATATTTGAGTTTGAAAACTTAACAGTATTTCTTATAATTCTGGAACTGTACAGAGTACACAGAATAGGCTGTTAAACGGCGGTGAAAGACACTGAATGGAATATGTGACTTTAATATTTGAGTTTGAAAAATTAACAGTATTTCTTACTATTCTGCAACTCTGCAGAGTACACAGAATAGGCTGTTAAACGGCGTTGAAACACACTGAATGGAATATGTGACTTTAATATTTGAGTTTGAAAACTTAACAGTATTTCTTATAATTCTGGAACTGTACAGAGTACACAGAATAGGCTGTTAAACGGCGGTGAAAGACACTGAATGGAATATGTGACTTTAATATTTGAGTTTGAAAACTTAACAGTATTTCTTATAATTCTGGAACTGTACAGAGTACACAGAATAGGCTGTTAAACGGCGGTGAAAGACACTGAATGGAATATGTGACTTTAATATTTGAGTTTGAAAACTTAACAGTATTTCTTATAATTCTGCAACTGTACAGAGTACACAGAATAGGCTGTTAAACGGCGGTGAAAGACACTGAATGGAATATGTGACTTTGATATTTGAGTTTGAAAAATTAACAGTATTTCTTACTATTCTGCAACTCTGTAGAGTACACAGAATAGGCTGTTAAACGGCGTTGAAGCACACTGAATGGAATATGTGACTTTGATATTTGAGTTTGAAGACTTAACAGTATTTCTTCCTATTCTGCAACTCTGCACACTACACAGAATGTGCTGCTAAACTGCGGCGAAGCACACTGAATGGAATATGTGACTTTGATATTTTAGTTTGAAGACTTAACAGTATTTCTTCCTATTCTGCAACTCTGCACAGTACACAGAATGTGCTGCTAAACTGCGGCGAAGCACACTGAATGGAATATGTGACTTTGATATTTTAGTTTGAAGACTTAACAGTATTTCTTCCTATTCTGCAACTCTGCACAGTACTCAGAATGTGCTGCTAAACT
This sequence comes from Rhinophrynus dorsalis, assembly GCA_037306005.1. Classification (NCBI taxonomy): domain Eukaryota; kingdom Metazoa; phylum Chordata; class Amphibia; order Anura; family Rhinophrynidae; genus Rhinophrynus; species Rhinophrynus dorsalis. The sequence continues at coordinate 400,527,546 of CM074718.1, forward strand.
GCGGCGACGCACACTGAATGGAATACGTGACTTTGATATTTTAGTTTGAAGACTTAACAGAATGTGCTCTAATCTGCAACTTTGCACACTAAACAGAATGTGCTCTAATCTGCAACTTTGCACACTAAACAGAATGTGCTCTAATCTGCAACTTTGCACACTAAACAGAATGTGCTCTAATCTGCAACTGTGCACACTAAACAGAATGTGCTCTAATCTGCAACTTTGCACACTAAACAGAATATATATATTTTTTTTTTTTTTTTTTTGTTTTTTTCCCCCCACACCAAATAACCTGCTGCCCCCACACACAGTAGTCCTAAAAAGGACTTTTGGTTCTTTTTTTTTCACAATTTTTGTTTTTTTCCTCCCTACACTGCCTTTCCCTTCCTATCCTCAGCTCTCCCTGGCTCAGACTGAGCCGAACTCGCTGGTCAGGTGCTATACAGCACCTGACCACGGGTTCTGGCCAGCCAATCAGTGTAATGCCAGCAGCCAACATGGCTGCTGGCATTACACCGATGTCAGAGCCTCCCTGCACGTTTATTGGCTGCGCAGCAGCCACAAAACGTGCGGGGAGGAGACCCGAACATGGCGGGCGAGCACATGCGGTACTCGTACGAGTACCGCCATGTGCCGAGCAGAGCGATGCTCGAGCCGATCCGAGCATCGGCCGAGCATGCTCGCTCAACACTAGACAGGAGATGTTCTATAAACAAAAATATACTATAAATCTTCTAGACAATCCTAAAGACTACATGCCCTTTCTACATAAAAACAAAGTTTCTATGCAACACAATCTGCAAATGACCTTGTACACACATTTCTATAAGGAAATCAGTAGTTTAAACGGCATAAAATATTTAACTATTACATACACATAATTTAGTTTTATTGATTTTATTAATCACTTACTATCAGACTGGTCTTTATCAATGAGGACCTGTTAAGCCCCTCCATCAGTTGCTGAATGGCACTCAATAACACTTTTAAAGGAATAATAGGAAGGTCAAACGATTTATTTTTACTGTTTTCTTTACAGGGATTATCACAATGTTCACTGCTGTGTTTAGGACAGGTGTTGTACTTGTTTGCATCACTGTCAGATCCAGCAGTTGAACTTCTACACCTTCTTTCATTGTGCCATCAAAACTAGAATGTGACCCATTGTCATCTTCAGTTTTCTTACATAGTTTATTAATAGTATTAACATTAGTATTATTACTGATAATGGGAGAAGGGTCCTCATAATGTATTGCATATGCTGAAGCAACTATGGCTGCAGTCAGTACCAGTTTACTATCATGTCCCTGCTCTGCTTCTACTCCTTTTTTATTTTTTATGTTTTGTTGTTAACCCCTTCATGTCCGGTGACGTACGTGGACCGTCACGCTGGTCCGGCACTTAAGGACCAGTGATGGTCCTGATATGTCACGTACTTTTACTCACCGCACTTCTGTAGGAGCGTGGTGAGTAATACCGGGGACTGAAGTTGATCTCTCCAAGACCAGAGCGATCTCTCTCAGTCCCTCGTTCGGCGTGCCGACACACGTGATCAGTCATGTGGGGCGGCACGCCGAAATTCCCTATCTGTTCCTTAAAGGACCACACACCCCGGGACCGCTGGTCCTTAAGGGGTTAACAGTCCTTATCACTGTCAAAAAACAAAACAAAAAAACACTCCCTTTGTAACTGCTTCTTCCCCCAGACTCCGCTAACACAGAGAATAACCAGCTGGAAGGAACTTGGATCACAGATGCCTGTGTCTTCCCAATGAGTCATATAAGGTTTTTTGGGGTATTTGGAATAAATCTGCTTTCATCCCTTCACATATCACATAGTAACATAGTTAACTCCCCAGGCTCCCCTAACACAAAGAACAGTCATCAGAAAGGAAGTTGGATAACAGTTGCTTGTGTCTTCCCAGTCAGTGACACAATATTTTTGGGTACTTTTGGTAAATTTCCTTTCATCCCTTCACATACACCAGACTCCCATAACACAGAGAACAGCCATCAGACAGGAACTTGGATAACACTACAGCTGCCTGTCTCTTCTAAGTCACACAAGATTTGAGGTTAAATCTCCTTTGCTCCTTTCACACACACAGACTACACTAACATAAAGATAATAGCCAGATCAGGAACAACGTGGATCACAGCTGCTTGTCTCAGTCAAACAAGATTTTCATGTATTTTGGGTAAACCTCCTTTCTCCCTTCACACTTTCCTTCCCAGAGTGCCCCCAGACTCCCCAAACACATATAATAAATTCTTTGCCTAAACTACACTCCAAATTTGCCTTATTTGTCTATCCTAAGTAAAACAAAAATATGGTGCTTTCTCTACCTCTCACAAACACAGAATGACATACAGGGGAATCTGCCTTTTATATTATCCCTGCAGGAAAAGAAGGGAAAGTGTGTATGCGCATGTGTGTCACTCTCTCTGGTTTTGATCCTGAGTGGACTCTGGCTTTGCTTGGAATATTATCTTATTGCATGTGTTGCCTGACTGTTTCTTTCATTACAGTAATCATACATGCTGGAAAAAATCCTGAACTGCAAGCTCATGAAGTTTATGCTCAAGCTTGAATGCAGAAAATGAGCTCTTGTAGCACATCTGTACATTGCATCCACTGTCTCCAGAATTATCAACAGTTAATTTACTCTCACAGTCTTAAAAGCCAACTCTAGAATCCAAAGAGTTAACTTTTACTGTGTTAAACGGTAATCTTATTTGTAGAAAAAAATTGTGTTTTGCTACAGGGGAGAAGTAGTTTTCATTTGTCTCAGCTATATTGACTTTTTGGTCTATGATAAAATTAGAATGCTCATATAAAATTTATTTAATTTACTGTTACAGCACATTGAGGAATTATAGCCAAAAAATCTGGAGAGTTTAGTGAACAAGCCTGTTTATACTCTACACTGACTAAAAACACAATCAGTCAATTTTTAATCTTCAGCAGGACTCATAGGATCCATATATCGCTTGTTATAGCATCAAATCAAAATATGACTAGAATCTCATCACACAGCTGATTTCATCTGGATTATGGTTGGGAGAATCAATGGAGCTTTTTGGAAAAGAATATAATTATATATATATATATATATATATATATATATATATATATATATATATATACATTGAAAAGGAAATGGTGTAAAATACAAGGGGCCAAGGGGTTAACCACAAGAGGAGGAATTATGTTACGTCAAGAGCTGCTAGCTACCATCCAACTGACTAAAGTAGACAAAGTAAAAACTAAAAAAAGGGGGGGATAAGGAGAGTGCTCCTAAACACCATGGGGGAGATTCACTAAGCGTTGATAAAGAGGTGTTCATTTTAGAGATGACTTCTCCAGTTTATCACTTCTCCAATTCCTATGTTATTCTATGAATAATAATAATAATAATCTTTATTTATATAGCGCCAACTTATTCCGCAGCGATTTACAATAGGGGATGGACATATAGAGATATTAAATAGCACAAATCATATGTGAGGAACATAAGGATCAGAGGGCCCTGCTCGTGAGAGCTTACAGTCTAGAGGAAGGTGGGTAGGATACAGAAGGTATAAGTGCTGTTGGGTGTAAGTGTCTCCTGCCACATAAGCTGCCGGTCAGTGGGTGGGAGATAGAAGTGCTAGTGAGTGTAGTGGTCCAGGGAAAGGTTGGTTCTTGGTGATAATATTTATGACGGTAGTTGAAAGGCTTCCCTGAAGAGGGGAGTTTTCAGGGAGTGTCTGAAGATCTGAAGGCTAGGGGAGAGTCTGATGGGGCGGGGGAACCCTATGAAGCCTATGTACTAAGATTTCTTAGTGAATCTCCCCGCACATACTATAATATAAATAAGTACCATACGGAAGTGATATAGGAAAAAAGTTTTAATTAACACCAAGGCATATTCAACATATATAAAACAATATAGATATAGGTATATCCTTAATAAACATCACAATTAATAAATTAATCTGACAAACTAAACTAGTAAAGTCTAGATAACTACAAATATCCTTAAAGGTACAGTTCTTGAAGATTGCGCTCTCCGTATATAAAGGAGATATTACTCTAAGTGTTTTTACTGTATATGTAAAGGATACATATTATCTGTTGGTTATCTGTAACTGTAATCAGTTCAAGTAGATGGAATATCTTTTTATCTGTGACAGCCTCCAATATAGCAGTAGACTATGTACCTCTGAGTGTCTTCAGCTCAGAAGAAGCGGGCAGGTATGATGGAAATCTCTTCCCGGCTTAGGTGTTGGAGTCTTGTTTTGCGGGCCGGTATTTAATCCCCCTGTCTTTTGCCTTTTAAAACTTCCACAGCAGAACTGATGACACTATGTATGTATAGTTCACAATCTGCGGGTAGGTATTTTCACCACCCCATTTTTCTCCTTCGGCTCCCACAGTAAAGTTGGTAATGCTGTGATTTCTGGAGTAACCTTTCAGAGCAAGTGGGCAGGGTTTTCTTCCCCCCAACTCCCTATTGTTTAGTGTAGTATTTTAACTATACAGGACTATATTTTTTAAATGCACAATGTGTGCCATTTATCAATGCCAAGTAAATGGATCTTGCACAATGCCAGTGTAGCTCTTAGAGACTCTCCAAAGCATTTCATGCTAAACCTAGCATTTCTTCAGGGAATCTCAAATCTAAATATTCTAATCCCTTTTGTTCAGAACATTACCTTTTAAATAGATCCCCTGTGTATTTGAACAGTCCAATCAGAATGCGATTAGAACAGAATCAAGTAACTCAGGTGTAACATAATTTAAGAAGTTTTTGTGAAATTTCTTGAGAGAACAAAACAGGACTTTTCACCCATCTCTAGTACTGACTAGTGGTGCAATTCTGGGGCAAACCAAGTGTACCATAGGCAACAAAAAACAAACAAACATTGCTTTAAATTGGGGGTTTTACTTCCTTAAATGCCAGAGAGGAGTTCAATTAATTGCATTCAAGGGGACAGAAGTCTGAAAACTGTCTGGTAGCAACCCTAGGCTGAGAAAGTGAGGGTTGGGAAGAGTCTGGGCTGCTAAACATTTAAAAAGTTTCTTTCTATGGAGGGCCTCACATTGGTGACCCACAGGATGCATCTTTGACATAGGATCTATCATACAGAAGTAATGGAGAAGACAATATGGACACCATGCTGTAGTTTCAGACTCCTGCAAGTCAATATAAGGATTATGTTTTATTAGCCAAATAAGACCCAGGATAATGGTCACCCAGACCCTGGAAAAGTCCAAAGGTTAATTCAAATATATACATTATGCAAAATTAATATGCGTATTACAATTTTGTATGTAATTAAGCAGTAAAGTTATGGGACTTTATTTCTTTATCTTGGGGAAATTAAAAACTGAAGTATGTAAAGAATGTAGGGTTTTCTGTTGCATAATTTGATATTGTTTGCACTGAACCGTCTACAGCTGTGCTTTCCTGCATTTCCTGAGTTAGGCCCAATAGTTTAGACCCAGATGCTAGCATCAGTAATTACATCATTAAATAAATTAAACCCGTGAGAACCAGAGAGATGTGAAATGCATTGCATACCTCCCCCATGGTCCTTAAGATGTTAATAACGGGATGACCTTATTTATGGTGGACAAAAGTATTCAGTCAGTCATAAAAGGCACTGGGCCACAGATAAAAAAAACGCAGATTCACAGATTCAGCGACCTGGAATCACCTGGCTGAAAATCAGCTCTGATAAATAACTTTACAAACTGGGTGTTGTTCGCAGATCATCAAGTGAATGTTCCAGGTATCTTAACTCTGCATGTAACAACATGTTCATTCAAGTGAGACTCTTTAAGGTATAGTAACACTTAGTATATATGAAAATATATGTATTGTAAGTTATTCTCCTGAGATAAACAAGGATACTCATACTACTGACAGGTGTATTTTTCAAAAGTTATTTCAACTCAAACTTGATTTTTTAGGTACAATACCTTAGTTGCCTGAATTGTACAGTGGTGCTGTTGCTACACCATCCCTTGGAAGTTTATGGTCAACTGATCTGAGTTGTCTATAGGATGGTGTTGCAACGGCGCCACTGTAAAATATCAGACTGTTTATATAGTGTAGCTACAAAATTCAAATTTGAGCTGAAATAACTTTTGAATAAAACCTCACAGCAATGGGAGTACCCATGTTTTAATCAGGAGGGTTAATTCTGCAATATAAATATTTTTTACTTAATACGTGCTACTATCACTTTAACATAAAAGAAAATGTATAATTACCATAAAATCTAAAATTTTAACTCATGTAAGTCAATATAAGGATTATGTTTTATTAGCCAAATAAGACCCAGGATAATGGTCACCCAGACCCTTGAAAATGGTCATCAAGGTCACCTCAAGGCTTAGGAATGCTTGTTGCAGGACCTCACCATCACCTGAAGAGTTAGGGATTCTTAAGATGGTGCATCCACCCAAAGGAGAGCCACAAAGCATGTAACAGACAAAGGATCCAGTTTAGATATCAAGAGTATGCCAAAAAATGAGAAATTACTACCCCACAGCGTTAGAATCTACAAATGCTTGAGTAGCCATGGACTTACTCTCAGCGAAGTCAAATAGGTATCGTGAAGGGATCATGGATAAACAATAGATAAAATTCTCAGGTGTCCTCTGTAAACCTCTTATCCTTGAAGTTTCGCAGCAATGTGGGATATGATTTGATCAGTTAGCCCTTATGGCCACAATAAAATAATAATTCTAATATACATAGTAACATAGTTTATGAGACTGAAATCAAGACATGCATATATCAAGTCCAGCCCATGCCAAATAACCCCTGTTGATCCAGAAGAAGGAAAAAAAAGAAACAAAACAACATTGCAGCCATTTGCAATTAAGTCCCAAGTGGGTAAAAAAGTTCCTTCCTGGCTCTGAATTGAAGTCAGATATTTCCCTGGATTAATATCCTATCTGCTTTGAAGCCAACTGTCATAATTCTCAATATTGGTCTGTGTTAGATAGGTATCAATTATTTTTTTCAACGCTATGACAGTATCTGCAAGCACAGCATCTGAGGCAAAGAATTCCATAACATTACTGCCCTTATTGTAAAAATCCCTGTCTTTGTTTTAGTCAAAAGCACCTTTCATCTAGTCTTAATGGATGACCTCTTGATCTTAGCTTAGATATCCTTTCTCTGCTGCAGGAACCCGGAGCAGAATCCTAATCTCTATGTGTTTGGCAAAGACTTTTAAAGAAGAGGCTGTGATGGCAGTGTGGTAAAGGATTGTTAACTCAGGGAATGATTAACTTTATGTCCACAATCTCTTTTCAGTGGTCACTCCTGCAATCTAGGTTTGATCAAAATACACCGGTAGGTGATCTTTTCCAGATCTTCAGAATAGTGTGGCAGATCAGCTCATCCTTAAGCTTCTGATTAAAGCACATTGGAAAACATTCCAGGGATGTCATGCTCCATTCCAGTTAATGCCAGTCTGCTGATGTTTTTTTGTTTGGCTGTATACACAGTTTTAAATTATTGTTAATATAACAGAGTATGTGAGTGTTCTCTTTGTTCTGTGTTATATTTGTATGCCTCCATTCCATGGAGAACCTTTTATAGATTAACTTTTATATATGTAATAATAAAAGTAGGTTAAAATATGCATTTTATACTGTCATCTGTGCTTTTTTGGGAATATTCTGAACAATTTGTACTTATGTTCATGGTGTTAATGATTTTGCCACCTCTATTATATGAATCTTTGTACAGTTAATTGCAAACTTTTTAAATGACCTAGTTGCTCTGTAGCATCTCAGTTTTATCTATAATACATACGGAAGTAGATTATTGCGTGAAATCATATGGAAGTCTCACTTAAACTGAACAAGGAATGCAAAAACTTAAAGCAAAACTTTATTTTATGTTTCTCAGTTATTCCAAAAAGGAAAATGTACTTTCAAATTAATCCTAGCCTTAATACATTACATAGTAATGTCACATTATGACCCTCTATATTTTGGGTGAAATCAACATGAAGTTATAACTATGTAAAAATTTTACAAAAGAGCAGTGCTCCCTTTTTATTTATGATTAAATTAAGGATGCAATAATGAAATTACTATTTGGCCACTTAAGACTTAATTAACTTGCAGTTTTCATTTAGAATTTGTACTTTCAGAAATTGCTATCTATGGATTTAGAAGATACAGTCATATTTTAAGTCCAAAGGTTAATTCAAATAGATACATTATGCAAAATTAATATGCATATCACAATTTTGTATGTATTTAAGCAGCAAAGTAATGGGACTTTATTTCTTTATCTTGGGAAAATGAAAAACTGAAGTATGTAAAGAATGTAGGATTTTCTGTTGCATAATTTGATATTGTTAGCACTGAACTGTCTACTGCTGTGCTTTCCAGCATTTTCCTGAGTTAGGCCCAATAGTTTAGACCCAGATGCTAGCGTCAGTAATTACATCATTAAATAAATTAAACCTGTGAGAACCAGAGAGATGTGAAATGAATTGCATACCCCCCCCCCTGGTCCTTAAGATGTTAATAATAGGGTGCCCTTATTTATGGTGGAAAAAGTACCCAGTCTCTCATAAAAGGCACTGGGCCACAGATAAAAAGTGCAGGTTCACAGATTAAAGGTGCAAGATCAGCGACTTGGAATCACCTGGCTGAAAATAAGCTCTGATAAATAACTTTACAAACTAGGTGTTGTTTGTAGATCATCAAGTGAATGTTCTGGGCATCTTAACTCTGCATGTAACAGCTTTGTTCATTCAAGTGAGACTCTTTAAGGTATAGTAACACTTAGTATATATGAAAATATATGTATTGTAAGTTATCCTCCTGAGTTAAACAAGGATACTCATACTACTGACATACTATCTCAATTGACTGCAGTTGTACAGTGGTGCGGATGCTACACCATCCTTTGGAAGTTTATGGTCAACTGATCTGAGTTGTCTATAGGATGGTGTAGCAATGGCACCACTGTAAAATTTCAGACCATTTATATAGTGTAGCTACAAAATTCAAGTTTGAGCTGAAATAACTTTTGAATAAAACCTCACAGCAATGGGACTACCCACGTTTTAATCATGAGGGTTAATTCATCAATATATATATTATTTTTTACTTAATATGTGCTACTATCACTTTAAAAAATAAACATTTTTAATTACCATAAAATCTAAAAAAAATTCTTACATTTCTTTGCATTGTAATTTCTTAAAATATTGAAAATTTTAAAACAGAAAATGTTAACTGTAGTGGGAGAATGAACAAATGGGAGAATGAACAAATGACCCAGTGCATCTCCACTGGTTTTATCCTTCAATTCATGTACCTGCTAAGGCTTTATTGCCAGCAAGACACCTCCCCACTAGTATGACAGGTAAATAGAATGAAGTTATGACATTTCTCTGCACCTTGTTTAAAACATGGTGTTAACCTCTTTGAATGCCAGAGAGGTTCACAATGCTGTATGTACCCCTCTGGCAGGCAAAGGTATAAACAAGGTGCAGATGACAAACACTCCAAAATCCCCATACATTCCCAAACTACAATCCACTTTTGAGCAAGAAGCATTACAAGAAGAATTTTCAAAATCAGTAACTTAGTAAACTTGCGTTAGGCAAAATCAGTTCCAGCACATATTATAGTACAGAATTAATACAACCCCACACACATACCACCACCACCACCCCTTGTGTTTTCCTATATTCTACATAAAAAGCTTATTCTGCTTTACATCCAGCACAGTAAACCCTACCCTAACTTTGTTCGCTTTCTATTCTCTTCCACTCTGTCTCTGCAAGGAACACATAGGTATATAAAATACAGAATTTGCTTTAATCCACAACAATTCTTTTATTCATTTTCTCTCATAGAGACACAACTCACATTATATCCCACCAGAGATAATATATAAGGTACATCTAAGCTAAAAAAGTAGTATATTATGGAGGCGGTAAAGGCTGGGCAAATACAAGGTAAATGAGTATCCTAAGTAAACAAAAAGAAAGTTTGAGCATCAAATCCTGACCATTACAAATAAACTCTTGTGAGGGAAATAATGGAGGCATTTATACCATCCCTAATTACAACTATCACCTGTTGCTGGGAGCTACCAATCAAGAGGGGAGGAGCCAAAACCTCCCAAAATACACACAGCAAATATAATATACATGTTTCTAGTAAGCTATTCCCTCACAAGCATTTTGTTCACAGTAGAGATAAGGAGGCATCATTGCTTTTTAATTACATTATACTAAATATTTTATTGTATTGTTTACATTGTATATGTGACCAATATATTGTTCTTGCTTCTCTCTTAACTACACATATATATAACTATTTGAACACTAATGCTACATTGAGCTTGCCAGCAACCTGCATATTATATTTTCTGTGTGTATTTTGGGAGGTTTTAGCTCCTCCCCTCTTGGTTGGTAGCTCCTTGAAACAGGTGGTAGCTGTAATTATGGACAGTATAAAAACCTCCCTTATTTCTCTCAAAAGGGTTTTGTTCACTTGGGTTTTGATACAGATAGGGATTTGCTCAAATTTTTGGGTGTCCAGGGCCGGATTTTCCATTAGACAGAGTAGGCAACTGCCTAGAGTGCTACATTTTGAGGAGCACCTCAGCCTAGCTGGCTACATCGACATTCAGAATTGTGGGTGTGGCCAGAAGATTCTCAGTGTCCCTGTACCAGTTTTATATTGCATTACAGGCTATTATTATTTAACACCTTGGATGATAGAGATCTCAACTACATTGTGAAGCAATGTGTTGGAGATCTCTCTAACAACCAAGGGTATAAAGCTTTTTTTTCTTATTTGTTATAGGCCAAGGGTATTTTCTGTAACATGAAACAGCAGATGGGACTGGGAGTGTGGTAATGTGATGAGTTGGGGTGTGGCCATGGATGGAGCTAAGGGCAACTAGAGTGCCTAGCCTAGAGGCTCCTGGGATATACATCTGGCCCTGGAGGTGCCTTGATGGGGCACGCAAGCTTATCATGGTTTTGGCCAGAACCATGTGTAACTCAGACACCAGTCCTCCAGATGTCAGCTGTTCTTCCCCTGTTTATAGGACAGCTTCCTGCTTCCAATCAACCCTGTGTAATAGACATCTGTATGGGCCAGACATTACATAGTAATTTTTCCCAGGCAACTGTGGTGCAGAAGATCCAGAGTGAACTTTCTAGAGGGAAAGAGGGGGCCTCCTGTACAGCTCTCCTTTGGAGATTGGGCCCAGGACTGTCTGAGACCAATCCCTGGGAGAGTACAGCAGTACAGTAGCTGATCAGCTCACTTGCTGAGTGGAACACTTGTCAGAGAAAAGTTTGTGTGAGCAGATCCAGCCACAGCATCTGGATAAGATCTCTACATAAGCTGATAGACTACAAAAGACATGAACTAGGCAGAGTATATATTCTGGAGCTCCTTGTGGATTACCACAAGCAACTACTTTTTATTACCACCCATACACCATATACCTGGGTAACTCTACCTACAACGTTTAAGGACCCCAATCAAATGCACCGCAGTTCTTCTGGGGAGTGGACAATATCACCTAAATGGTGCATTCACTAAGTATGTATGTTTATATTGTGTAATTTAAAGTAATGGTTGATATTATAGTGTTGCATAAGTGATACCATGGCACAATATACCAGTCCCCTTTAAGGAAAGCCTTATTGTGTGATTCATCATTCATTTGAGGTATAGCTGATAATGTCTTAGCTGGATAAGTTTTCTGGTAGCCCCAGATACCCAGATAGCTAAAGGCACTGTGTCATCATTTTCAAAAGACCCCCATTATCTAAAGAAGCTCTGGACTACCTATAGCACCAAATGGAAGTAACCAAGCCATGGACTAGCCCTGGATCCAGGTTAGTCCAAAAGGGGGGTTACAAATGTAACTACACCCCACTGTTCATTATCTATAGTAAGCCATAAGTTGTTTATATGTAAAGGTTAGGATTTGACATGCAAACTTTCTTTTTGCTTACTTTGTATAAATAGTCAAGATATAGTTCTTGCTGCTCTCCTGACTATATGCATATGTAAATATGTGTATATTTTTGATAATTCTAGTATGAGCTAGCCAGGAACCTGTTCATTATATTTCTTAAAATGGGTATCCTACATATTTAGATTCTGTCATTGATTGTTTCTACAATTTAATTTTCAGATTTGTTTTAATGAAAATATGATTTTACTGATTTTACACAATTTTCTGAGTTGCCATATTATTTATGATTTCAGTTTCTTAAAGAAATGTGGCATTACAATCCAGTTTTCATTGGGCAAAACAATTTTGCAGTGGAAGATATCACAAGGAGACTCTCATAGTCCAGAGCCCCTTTGCTACCAATAACATATAATTAAGGATTCATTTTGCAAATATTATAAGCATTATCGCTAGTAGCAGCTGTTGAGTACTTGCTTATATAGACTGATTTCACTTTTGTATGTTTTTTTCCCAAATTTCCACCTGCTTTTTATGTTGTGAAATAAACACGTCACAGACTCTATAGACTCTATAAAATAAGGAAAGCTACTGTGTATATACAGTACTGTGCAAAAGTCTTAGGCAGGTGTGAAAAATGCTGTAAAGTAAGAATGTTTTCCAAAATAGACATGTTAATAGTTTATTTTTATCAATTAACAAAATGATAGTGAGTGAACAGACGAAAAATCTAAGTCAAATCAATATTTGGTGTGACCACCCTTTGCCTTCAAAACAGCATCAGTTATTTTTAGGTGCACTTGCACACAGTTTGTTAAGAAAATCGGTAGGTAGATTGTTCCAAACATCTTGGAGCACTAACCATAGTTCTTCCATGGATTTAGGCAGCCTTTCCCTCTTCATGTAATCCCAGACAGACTCAATGATGTTGAGATCAGGACTCTGTGGAATCCATACCATCACTTCTAGGACTCCTGGGCCTAGATGCACTAAGGGTCGATGTGGTGTCGTATGATATTGTTGATGTGTTTGAATCACTCAAACAATTCGATCTGCACACACACATTGACATATTCACAAAAATTGCTGGATGGAAGGGGAGGGTTGGAGAAGGTCCCTATTAGCATACAGGATTTTCCAAGTGCTGTCAGTGTGGAAGGGATCTCCTCCCCTCACACATCACCAACACTACGACAATTATGAACAGCCAGTAGGGTCATACAGAGAAGGCTTTCAGCACCATGGACAGCATTGAATGCCCTAGCGATGTGCATTGCTCACCCCTGTGGCACTCAAAGGGTTAAGAACCAGCTGCAGTTTGTCCACTTCCTTTTGGATAATGGTGTCTGTTATATCAGTAAATGTGTTGCAGGTCTAGAATAATAATATACATGCAGGAGATCTGGAAAATAATGCTAGAGATGATGGGTTACTTCACTCCAGCACTACTCAGCATCAAAATAGACCCGTTCAAGCACAAAGTAGCCCTATTAACCTATAGTCAGTGACACAGTTAATACATAACTTTTAATTTGAAAAGGAAAATACCCTTAATAGTGCTAATGCTGTGTGTCATTAATTATAGTGTATCATTAAAAGCTTGATGACTGGAGACTATCACTTGCTTGTTAGAGTTCCAAACACAGGGAATAGTCTCCCAGCAGCAAGCATAAAAACCATAATCTTTGAGGCAGTGCTTTGTTTTCACGTCAGAAGTATGGCTTTTTGACCACTTCTGAACCAGACATCTCTGGACAATAGATGGGTATACCAGGATCCCACAGTTTTCTACCAATTCTGAGCTGACGGCACTGCTGGACATTTTCTGATTGTGAAGGGAATTAAGCAAATGTGTCTTTCATCTGTGTCTTTTCTTGGCCGACCACTGTGTCTATAGTCCTCAAAGATACCTGTTTCTTTGTTCTTCTTCAAAAGAGTTTGAAGCACATCTGGAAATTTCTGCCTGTGAGAGACCTTGCTGGTGCAGTATAACTACCTTGTGTCTTGTTGTTGTACTTAGTCTTGCAATAGTGTATGACTTTTGACATTAAACTGTCTTCAACAACCTCACCTTATTAGCAGAGTTTGGCTGTTCCTCACACAGTTTTATTCCTCCTACACAGTTGTTTCTGTTTCAGCCTACATATTAAATTGATTATCATGAGTACCTGTTGTATATAATTGTTAATCGGTTAATCATACACCTGACTATTTGCATTAAAAAATTCCTGACTTTCTGCAAGTGTTCTTAGAAGAATTAATGCTGCTTTGAAGGCAAAGGGGGGTTACACCAAATATTGATTTGATTTAGATTTTTTTTTCTGTTCACTCACTTTGCATGTTGTTAATTGGTAAATATAAACTATTAACATGTCTATTTCTGAAAGTATTTTTACTTTAACCCCTTTAACGACCACTGATGTGCCAGGACCATCACAGTAGTCTGGCACTTAAGGACCAGTGACGGTCCTTGCACGTCAGAAGTGAAGAAAAAAAAAAAGCCCTGTGGTACATCAAGTCCCGGTCACGCATGCGCACGCTGGTCATTAAGGGGTTAAAGCATTTTTTGACACCTGCCTAAGAATTTTGCACCGTACCGTACATATATACATTTTCTGCATATGCAAATAATATTAAAGGGATAGTAATACCTAAAATGTAAAAAAAAATATGTTGTAGGGTTTATCCCCCTGACTAAAACAAGAGTACTCCCACTGCTGAAAGATGTTTCATTCAAAAGTTATTAATTTTCAAAGTTGAATTTTTTAGGTGCAATATCACAGTGGCCTGAAATTGTACAGTGGCGCTGTTGCTACACCATCCTATGGACAGCTCTGGTCTCAGGCCCATAAATCTCCATAGGATGGTGTAGCAACAGCGCCACTGTACAATTTCAGGCCACTGTGATATTGCACCTAAAAAATTCAACTTTGAAAATTAATAACTTTTGAATGAAACATCTTTCAGCAGTGGGAGTACTCTTGTTTTACTCAGGGGGATAAACCCTAAAACATATTTTTTTTACATTTTAGGTATTACTATCCCTTTAATTCTCTAGTATGGACACAATCACTTTGCATTTAAAATATTGTACTTATTCCTTATTATTCTAATTAAACAATGCTAGCTAAATAAAGAACCTTATGCACAAAAGAAACATAAGCTATTCTGAAGCAAACCAGTTGTCCCCTAGGGAAAAAAAAGAATGCCCATTGATTCAAATGGGGCACTAAACCCTATGAATTCTATAGCTGCCTCCAGTGCATTGTAATGGAACTCAGTGGAGTCCTCTCTAAAATTCAAGGGGTTAAAGGCTTATATCAATGAGGATTTTAGGAATTTTTATTTCACCCACGTGGGGGAGTTGGTATGCCTCAGTATTGCTTTTCTATGAGGCCTTATTAAGGCTGACATACTAAGAAGAGCTAGAGCACTCCTGGAGCAGGCCATCTTCACCACTGGGGAGAAATGAAACAACTACCACTGACATTGAGCTTGTAACTACTTCAATGCTAAAAGGTCTTCCAACATATTATTTCACAATGCTTTGGAGGCCCCTCCAGCATCTAAGATTCTAAATTACCATTTATATTAAAGGGAATTTGGGGGATTTTTATGTATCCCCTATGGTACAGTTGGTTTCCCCAGAATTGTTCCAATTAATCTTAGTACATTAAACTCACCATGTAAACCTCCTTAGGTAATGTTCTATGTAAATGTGAAACCATAGTAGGTTAATTTACATCCAGAACAGATGGTGTACCAGGATTAGAACAAAGCTTTAATCTGTCCAGTTTAGCCTGTACTAGTGTATTCTGTGAAATATAGCATTCATACAGAATGTCTTCAAACTGTCATGCTATCATACTGCACTGCATGCAGATGTATTAGGCTATAAACCTTTCAGAAGATTCCATCTCCTACCCCTGGATGCCTTAGATGTCTCTAATTCATTACTTCACTAGTATCTAAGGGGTTAAACATTCAGAAAAATACCCATATTTTTAATGTCAAAAGATATTAACCCTTTAAAGCGGAACCTGCAGCTATTACTAAGTAGCCATGCATTCATTAAGCGCATGGCGACTAGCTTGGAAATCCATCTCTTACCTTTAAAAATGCGCAAAGTAATCCTTGCCATTTGGAGACCGGAACCCAGGCTACAGTGCAGACATCTTGTCTGTGCGCCTGTGCCGCCAGTCCAGGTCTCCATTGAGTAGCATTGCAGCGTACCACATGGTAACCAGAAGGGACTGATGGCGCAGGCGCACAGACCTCATTAACCTGCCCTTCAGTCTCCAAACGGCAAGTATTTCTTTAGAATCTGCACTTTTTTAAAGGTAAGAGATGGATTTCCAAGCTAGTCGCCATGCGCTTAACTCTTTGAGTGCCAGAGGGGTATGCAACGCATTGCTTTGCAAAGCGTTGCATACCCCTCTGGCACTCAAAGGGTTAATGAATGCATGGCGACTTAGTAACAGCTTAAAGTTCCGCTTTAAGGACCAGAGAGTTTGCAATGCATTGCTCACCCCTCTGGTCCTTCAATGGTTAATTAAGCTGTAAACGTTCGTTTTCAGTTTCTTAAATTTACAACCTAATTCTTAGATTATTTAATGCCACAACTGCTGACTCAAAGCTTTAAATAATGTCTAGACAGATACCAACCACAGTCTGAAATACAGATCACATTCTAATCTCATAAGACTGTTGGTGCAAGTAACACTAAGTATGTCTCCATAAAGATGCATACAAGTTGAAATATAAGATGACAATTCTAATTTTTTTCAGTGTCTTGGAATGTAAGGGAATATTTTTTATATGACAATAAGGTGCTTTTAATTCAAAATCTTGACATTGGGCCTTTTAACCTCTTGAATGCAAGATAATTCTCCAATCCATTACAAAGCAATGCATTGCATACCCTTTTAGCATTCTAGGGGTTAAAACTCTAAATCAAATGGACTTTTAATTTCCCCATAAGGTAAAGTTGACTTGCTCCAGAACTGCACAACTAGCTTTATTAAATCAGTCCATTTACTAGCAACTTTAAATGAATTTGTATCAGAGACTTAAATATCTCCTTGTTCATTGCAGTGATATAGAGGATGATGTACTAAGACCTTGCGCAAGTCTGGGGCAAAGCAACTACACAGTAAAGAATAAACAGATTCTCATTGATCTAAAGTAGGGTTGCAGTTGCCACCTCTTAGTGAAATGAACACTGAACAGTTTTAGCAGCGCGAGCGAAGTAGAGATCCAGATTTTTACTTTTGTTTTCCACATTCCAAGTAGTTATACAACTTTATTTAACAAAAATTTGTATTAAATCACCACTTTTTAAATTATTTGAAACAGAGAAGGATTTAAACTATGCTCTGGATAATTGATATAATCATAAAAGAAATTACAATTGGAAAAAAAATGTAGAGTAGATTGAATATAGTCAAAGAGGGCAAGGTAAGGGGCATTATATACCCCATTGGGAGGTGGGCATGAGCAAATGTCACTTGTAGGTGGGCATGTGAGGGAAATGGCACTGGGATATGGAAAGGTGGGAATGGAACTAGGAGGGGGGCATGGGGAGGGAATGGCACTGGAAGGTGGGCACAAGGGGGGGAAATGATGCTAAAGGTGAGAATGGGGGAAATGGTACTATGAGGTGGGAGTTGGCGAATGACACTGAGAGGTGGGCATAGGGAGGAAAATGATACCAGGAGGTGTGCATGGGGGATTGGCACTGGGGGATTGGTATGGAGAATGGCACTGGGAGGTGGAGATGGGGTATGGAACTAGGAGGTGGGCAAGGAGAAGGAAATGGAAAAGGTGAGCACAAGGAGGGAACTGGCACTAGGAGGTGGGCATAGGGGAAGTGGTCCAAGGAGATGGGTATAGGAGAATGGCCCTGGGAGGTAAGCACAGGGAAGAAAATTACAGCAGGAGGTGGGCATGGGGGATTGGCACTGGAATATAGGTATGCAGAGTGATTGAGGTGGGCATGAGGAGGGAAATGGTACCGGGAGGTGGGTATGAGAAGGCAAAAGGCACTGGAAGGTAAGCATGGTAGAAATAGCAATAGGAGTTGGGAATGGAGAAAATGTCACTGTGATTTTGGCATTGAGAGGATAGTTGCACTGGGAGGTGGGTATGATGAGGCAAAAGGCACTGGAAGGTGAGCATGGTAGAAATGGCAATAGGAGTTGGGAATGGAGAAAATGTCACTTTGATTATGGCATGGAGAGGATAATTGCACTGGGAGGCGGGTGATGGGAGGGAAATGATAGTGTGTGTCGGGCTAGGCGTTAAAATGGCACTGGGAGTGGGACATCAGGCACTTAGTTGGAGGTGGGAATGATGGGGTAATTAGTTTGAGTAAACATTTTTTTTTTCATTTTAAGCACCTTTCATGGATTTTGTGGATTTAGGATTTACTTATTTCCCATACAAAGCAGTCTCCACTCTCCACAGCGTGGCAATATGTGCACAAATAACTGATGTCTGCAGGGCAAGGGTCTGAGTGAGTGAAGATTGTCAGCTTAGGAGCTGCTTCTCAATACTAAGTGCAGTCTGCAAAGAGGGAACTATGCCGATAAGGTCCCTGTCTTTTAGCTGTGAGCTATATGGTCACATACCTTGTTTATAGCATGTGGGTGGTGGTAAGGTAAACTCTCAGTGCTTGCAGACACTGCTCTGCAGTATTAATTATTGTGCAAGTGATAAACAAAGACTATCTTGCATGGGTAGATGGTGAATTTTATATTTGGGGATCCTAATAAAAGCTCTCCTTCCCAGGACATATTTGACATTTGAAAGTTCATAATATCATAGGCATATCATTATTTCAATAACAGTTTGAATATTGCAGTGTGTTTTTTCTTCTCTAAGGTAACACCTACTTGAGTGGTATTATGACAACCAAATGATTAACTGTGAATTTTATATATTCAACCTAATTATTTTTAAGACACCGCAGAGCTTACAATTGAACTTGAGCTACACTAGTGATACACAGAACTTACATTTGAATTTGTGCAACACTGGTGATAAAAATAAATGAAATGTGGCTACACAAGAAATACCACCAGTCTTAGACTTTACATTGAGCTACATACACTATTGATCTGAAGAGCTTACAATTGAAATTGAGCTACCCTAACAAATTGATGCCATAGAGCTTACAAATGAAATGGAGCTACAGTGATACAACAGAGTTTTGCAGTTCAAATTATCTGCATTAAACTGAAATGAAGCTACAGTAGTGATACAAAACAGCAACACAGACAGGTAACTGAAATCTGCACTACAGCAGATGGTAAGGGGGATGAACATCATACTGCTTCTAGATGGGCTCCCACCAGTAAATAAAGACATAGCTAAGGTTAAGTCTGTACCAGATGCTTTAGTGTAGCTCTTTCAGTCATCGTCTCCTATAACATTAAATTACACATGCATTAGATGGGATTGGAGGTAACATAGGAATCTGTCTAGGTTTCTGGTCTAAAAAACCTGGACAGACCTTAAAGACATAGATAGATACCCCAAAAACCTCACTGTCTAGGACAAAATTGGATAGGTGGAGACCCTAATTTAAAAGACACTTTTAACCTCCAAATGCTAGAGAGGTCTTCAGCTTATTGCTTTGCCAACTGCATTGTAGCAGACAAAATAAACATTCACAAAGTTTCCATTGATTTAAAAGGAGCTACACTCCATTGGATGCTAGAGTTGAAGGGGTGGGAGAAATGTCCTGTTGTATTCCTATGGGAAACAACATGGTTGTCAGCTTTTTCATTTGCAAATACACTCTCAACAAACCTCTTAAAATGTGTTTCTTTTTTTGCCTACTCCAATACTTCTTCATTATTTTTTTCAATGGCTACAAACTTTCCTTCCGTTTACTTACGTGTACTTTGCTAGACAATTTTTGAGCCATTCAGTGAGTGAAATAAAGACAGCAGTGGCTCAGACTGTTGGCTAACAGTATGCACACTAGAGAAGGGGGAAACATTTTGTCTCAAACTGAAATCTGTGAATAATGTCACTTCCCACTTTGCAAATAATTTCCCGCCAAAAAAAAGAATGCAGATTTTCCACTTTTTTGCCTAGCGCATTCCATTGAAATCAGTAGGAACATTGAATTTACATACAACACATAGCAAATATTAATTTATTTCCCAAAGACATAGTATAAAAGGGGCATGAGGGTGCTTATGTTGGTGGGGTTTGAGAAAAAAATAAGTTGACAGGGGATTTTTTTGCGGGGTTTTTTCCTGGGATTGGGGGCAGTTAATAAAAAATAAATCCTAAATACAATAAACCTCCCCCCATAAGACATGGTATGAAAGGGGTTTGAGCCTGTGTTGGTGGGTGGAGTCTGACGAATGAATCAGTTGAACAGGGAATTTGTTTTGGGGGAGGTTCTTGAATGGTACTGGGGGGACAGTTAATAAAACAGTAAATCAATAAAATAAGAAATTTGCATATGCTGCCACTGTGGTGGACTGATACTTGACTTGATAGAGTATTTTGTAGAGGATGATTTGTTGTTAGAGACCCAAGCCCTAAGAAAACATTGATTTGTAAGACTTAGACTTATTGGAGGCACAAACCCTGAAGAAACATTGATTTGTAGAATGTAAGCGTGTTTGGCACAAGCCCTAAGGAAACATTTATTTGTAGGACTTAGGCTTGTTAGAAACAAACCCCAAATTTTTTTTATTTTTTTTTTGTAGGACTGTGTTTTTATTTATTTATTTTATTTTAATTTTTTTTTTTAAAGCACAAACACTGATGCTCAAGAGGAGGAGGAGGATGAGATGATGGCAGGTGTGACAGCAGGGGACCCTATGTCACACTTGCCACAGTCTCACTACTACCACACAGCAGCTAGAGAGTGGTAGGAGTGAGGGAGGGGGTGATGGTGATGGTAATTGTGATGAAGCAGCTGGTGGTTGGGTAAGCGTGACTGTTGATCCTCCTATTGCTGAAGTGTGAGGGGAAGTGATGATGACAAGCAGCCAGACTAGCAGTCAAGGGAGCCCACAACATCCCTCTGACCATGTGATTCCCCTTCACCCAGCATTATGACTCTAGGACATGATGATGAAAAAGGCAAAACTGGCTAGCAGTATTAGCAGCAGCACAAATCAGCTGCCTGTGCATGGCAAGTTTGACAGTAGGGGACCCTATGTGACATTTGTCATCATCACCAAACAGGTGCCACTCTCATAGAACAGCAGCAGCAAGAGGGACTGGTGGTGGTGGTGATGATGAGGGTGATGGTGGAGCAGCTGGGGTGGAGGAGAGAATGAGGAGCTTTTTAGCTAAAAGAGAGAAGGTACAGGAGACAGATATGCAAGTGGGAATGGGCATCACCACCACTACCAGCAGTGACATTGCAGAGTTTGCTGCTACTGTCATTCATACTGCTGCTGAGTTGCAAGGTCAGCAGGCTGATGATGACGAGCAGGCTAGTGTGCCACAGACAACTGTGGCCACAGTAGGAATGGGGTCCAGCAGTTGTGGTGTGGGGCCACTTGCCAGCAGTAATTCTGGACCTAGTTCTAGTGCTGATTCTGAGGCAGCAGCAGCATGATCCTTTGCCCCAGCCAGTGAAGGGGATTGCAGAAAAGAAGAAAGACGCCATTCTTCTACACTTTTCTCCTGACCCCTGAGGTCATGGGTGTGGGACTATTTTCTCTTGGGCAGGCACAGTGCAGTCATCAACAACTGCACTGTGCGTGAGTTGTGACTAGTCAAAAAGGGAAAAAGGAGGGAATGCACCTTGGCACAACATCCCTGATAACACAGACACACAGACACTATGATATTTATGTGAAGCATGTTAAAGCCAAACCCCCACAATAGAATTTGGGAGCCACTGTTGCTGTACACCCTGTCTCTTTCCCAGGGCACCAAAAATTGAGGTGGAAATCTAAGATGAAGAAGAATAGAGAAACCCAGCTTGAGCCTGAAAGTCCAATGGTGAGCGAAACACCTTCCTTGTCATCAGATTTTTGCCCTAGGGTCTAGGTGAGAAGATTCCATCCCACAAAATATGCTAAGCTGGTGGCAGGGAGGATTCATCATCATTATTAAGTCCGCTAGTTGTCACACGTTCTTAATGGAGTTGACAAGGGGCATTGTGACAACAGCAGTACTTGGTTTCTGGGGAGATGACTTGACATTGCAGACCTAAGCATTAAGGTGTCTGCTTTCAATTGTGCCATTGTTTGATGTGAGTGCAGATATGTCCATTGTTCCCAGTCCTTCTCCTATTTCCTATATACTCCGTACACATTGAAGCTGCCGATGAAAGGCACAGTTCCTTCCCACTCTCAAGAGAAAAAGTAGTATTCCAACACACCCAAGATTTAGGAGGAAGAGGTGCAGGAGGCAAATAAGTATAGGCAAACTTCTTTTCTCTAGATACACTTGAAGTAATGTGGTGCTAGTACTGCCTCAAGTACATAACTGGAGCTCATGGCTAGTGGAACCATGATCATAATCACCTCTCTCATATCACTGTTGTTGATCCCATTCCCTTGGAGCTGCCTAATCATCTTGATGCTTAAATAACTCAGCACCAGCAGCAATAACAACAGTAGCAAATGCTGTAATGTCATCACAGCATTTTCCAATGCACATTGGCCAGTAGCCACCATAAAATTACCTGCTGGCACTAGGCCAGTAAGGCATATTTTTTTTTATCAGGGCTTGTTCTTTCAAACCAGAGGCCTATATAAAAAACAATTTTTGTGGGCTTGTTTCTAACAAACCTAAGTCCTACAAATTACTGTTTACTCAGGGCTTATGTCTCTAACAATCCCGAGTCCAACAAATCACTGACTCCTCTGGGTTTGTGCCTCCAACAAGCCTGAGTCCAACAAATCACTGATTCCTTAAGGCTTGTGCCTCTAACAAGCCATATTCCTACAAATCAATGTTTCCTTGGGGCTTGTGCCTAAAAAGTCTATGTCCTACAAATCAGTTTTACTCAGGACTTGGGACTCTAACAAGTCTAAGTCCTAGAAATCAGTTTCCTGTGTCAAAATTGTAATTTTCTTGCTTTTTTCACCTATCTCCTTGCATTGCAATGGAAATACAGGATTTCTCCCCACCACCTGGAAAGTTTATTTTCCTTTTCCACAGGAATATAAAAAGGTGTCAGGTGTTCATGGCATGTCATTCTGTGTCTGTGAGAGGAAGCAACAAAGAGAAGGCAAGCTAATAAAGCATAGTTGAAGTTTAGTTTAGGGAGTCTTGTAAGCAGGAAATATGTTATCTATATTAGGGGAGTCTGGAGAACTCTAGTGGACTGGAAGGGAAAAAGGAATGTGACCCAAATACCCCAAATTTCAGTGTGACTAATTGGGAAGACACAGGAAGCCATGTTCAAAGTTTCTTCCTGATCTGGCTGTTATCTCTGTCCTAAATTAGTCTTGAGCTGTGAGAAGGGAGCAAACATGTTTACCCTAAGTACCCCAACATTTTATGTAATCAAGTAGACATAGACAGCTGTGATTCAAGTTCCCTTTTAATCTGGCCGTTTTCTTTGTCTGGGGTATCTGGGGGTATGAGAAGGGTACAAAGGAAAATTACCCCAAATACCCCAAAATTGTTTGTGACCAAGTAAACACAGGCAGCTGTGCTCCAAGTCCCTTCCTTATTTGGCTGTTATCTCCGTGCAAGGGGAATTTAGGGGTATGAGAAGGGAGCAAAGGAGAATTACCCAAAATACCCCAACATTCTGGACCAAGTTTCTTCCTTCTCCGGCTGTTATCTCTGTCTTAGTTGAGTGTGGGGAAAGAAGCAGTTGAACAGGGACTGGTTTTTTGGCAATGACAGTAATTGGAGGGACAGTTAATTAAAATAAATAAAATAAAACAATAAAAATTAATAGGGACAAAGAGAGGGACCCTGATGTAATATGTGACTGTGGCAGACTGATACTAGATAAAATAGAGTATTTTGTAGAGATCCAAGGAAAGACATTACACACAAACAGTTCTATTGTGTACTTTACAGTAAAAACAATCACAGTAGTTGAATAATGTCCAGCAAACACACAAGGGTTTCTTGGAGGGTAACAGAATTAGAGCAGTGCAAGGATGTGTGAGTTAAATGGTAGTCCAAAAACTGACTGCAGTCATGGTTGCCTCAGTGTGTGCAATAAATAATGGTGATCCCTCTCCTCCCAAGGAAGATGTAGTTTGTCAAAGACCCACCAAAAGCACTGAAGATGACACATGAGTCACATTCCAGTGCAAGAAGGTGTAGAAGCTCAACCAGTTGCTGCATCTAACAATGAGACAAACAAGCATAAAAACACTTGTCCTGAATGTAGTAGCGAACATTGTTAAAATCCCTCAGAGGCGAAAAGTAAGCAAAAAGTAATTGTTTGTGGGGAAGAAGAGGCAGATAATGAAATAATGACTGATGATGATGTAGATCTAGATAGAATATATACCTCCAGCATTCTCCTCTTCTTCAGATACAGAAAAAACTGAGAGTGAGAGAAAGCTGGCCAGAAAGTTAGCTGAAAAGCAAAGGTTCAATCGTCTACCACTGAAAAGGAGCAACATGCCTGTCTATAAACTGTATGAGAAAACAATTGGAAAGTTTCACCCTGGACAAGCAAAGATGGTAAAAAGTATACAGTCATCCTGTCAGTCATCATCAGCATCATCAACACTTACAAGTCCAAGTCCCACTCAGCCACACAGACTAATAATGTTGAGTAACCAGTGACAATACAGGTGATCAGCATCCACAGCCTTAGCTTTGAGTACCTCAACAATATCTAGCTCCAGTAGTAGTACCAGTAGTAGTAGTAGCCTCTCAGGAACCTCATAGTTTATGTATTCCACAGTATCCAAAAGCTAACATGTTGCTATTTGTTGTCTGTGTAAGAAGTGAGTGAGCAGGAGGAAAAGCAGGTTCTCACTTAGGCACCTCCTCAATGAGTTCCCACCTGAAGCACAACCACATGTTTGATTCTGAGACACACCATGAACAGCTCAGATGTGCCACAACTTGCAGAGGCAGAAGCACTCCAAGAAGTTCCCAGGGCTCTGAGTTAGAGAAGTAGTGATGTTATTGAGTGTGCCACTGCCAACAGTTAGTTCATTCCAAATAACACCTACGGCTCCTGCTGTAGAGGAGTATGATAACTCTGGGTTTGTGCAGGAGATGACCTGAGTCCTAGAGTGCCTACTAGAGGTGGTCATTAGCTCTCGCCATGTCCCCAAGAGAAATCCATCGGAAACCACATTGTTGTCTGCTTTTTAGCAGGAAAATCCACTTTAAAAATTTTGACATTTTTCACCCATTGCCCAAAATTCTTTGCCAATTTTTCAATGGCTATAAAGTTTCCGCCCACTGATTTTCTTGTTTTTTGCCTCTTCGCTATAAAAACGTGACGTATTCCAGAAAGTTGAACACAATAGGAGCAGCTGCAGAGCGAAGTAGACGTGCTGTGCTTTTCTGCTGTTATTTGTTTGGAAAATTGAGGCAGGAGAGGCACATAATGAGTGCTATCACTATGAGAAAGTTTAAAAATACTAAAAGGAGGAACTGGAAGGACCCTTATGTGTCTATTGAGTCAGAGGAGGAGGAGGAGGAAGTGAGCACTACCAATGCTGCCCAGTCTCCCTAAATCACCCCTAGGGATCTTGGGGAAATTAATGGGAAGGGAGGAAGAAAAGGGTAGTAATGAGAGCAGGTCAGCTGCTGAGCCTGTTACCAGACGTGTTGCCCCTGCTGCTACCATTGCAGTACCTGCTGCCAGACATGCTGATCCTGCTGCCACTAGTGCTGTGCCGTCGCACAAATGTTCTGCCCCTGCTAACACCATTGCTGTGCCTGCTGTCAGACGTGCTGCCACTGTTGCCGCTAGTGCTGTACTTGCTGTCAGATGTGCTGCCCCTGTTGCCACTAGTGCTGTGCCTGCTGCCAGTGCTACCCCTGCTACCACCAGTGCTGTGCCTGCTGCCAGTGTTGTACCTGCTGCCACCAATATTGTACCTGCTGTCAGATGTGCTGCCCCTGTTGCCACCAGTGCTGTGCGTGCTGCCAGTGCTGAACCTGCTGCTAGTGTATCTTGTAATGCTCCTGAAGCAGTAATGCAAGTGCTACTACTATTACTACTATGAAGGTCCAGCAGCTTGTTAGTGTTAGGATTGAAGAATGGGGTAATCAATATCCTCATATTACTAGTGACTGTGAGGAGGAAGACTCTGGGGCTGAACTTGATGTGGTTGGTATTAGTAGTAGTAACAGTAATGGTGAAGCAGCCAGTGGGATGAGTGTTAGGGGAGTGGTAGGTGTAGCATTTGAGAGCATCTAGACTAGCGGTCAAGGGAACCCACACCATTCCTCTGATCCTGGGAGTCCCTTTCCCTTCACAACAGTGTTCAAGTGGAACATGATCCTGAAGAAGCCAGAACTGGTGGTGGATAACAGGCGCAGCAATAATACCACCACCTCCAGGACCACAGATCAGCTGCCTGTGTCTGTTGCTACTGCTGCCAGTCTGCCTTCTTCACATCACCAAGAAATGGCAAGTGTGACATTAGGGGACCCTCTGTCACATTGCTCATCACCTCCACCAGTGAGATGTCTATAACAAAGCAGCAGTAGCACGTAGGGGCTAGTTGTGGTGGTGATGATGATGGTGGAGAAGCTGGGGTGGAAGAGACATTGATAGCCTTTTTAGCAGAAACTGAGAAGTAATGGGAGACAGGAATGAGGCAGCTTTTAGTATTTGCAACTGCTCTAATTCCTGCTGCTGCTGAGTTGAAAGAGCAACAGGATAATGAGGAGCAAGCTAGTGGGCCACAGACCACCATGGACACAGTAGGAATGGGGTCAACAAATGATGCAAGACTAGGACAGGTTCCACTTGCAAGTGACAGCAATACTCCTGGTCCTAGTTGTAGTGCTGGTTCTGAGGCAGTAGCAGCAACAGCAGCAACATCATCCTCTGCCCCAGACAGAGAAAAGGAATGTGGAAGACAAGAAGAAAGTGACCATTCTTCTCTACCTGTTCCCTATCCCTATCACCTAAAGTCATGGGTGTGGGACTATTTTCTTTTGGGGCAGGCACAGTGCAGTAATCATCAATGGCACTGTGCACAATTCGTGAGAAGTCGGTGAGAAGAGGAAAGGAGGGAACACACCTTGGCACAACTGCCCTGATAACCCACATGAAACACACCATGACATTTATGCCAAACACCCACCACAGAAATTAAGCACCATTGTTATTGTACCCCCTGGATCCCAGAAAGGCAGCAAGAGGGGAGGTGGAGATCAAAGAGGAGGAAGAATAGAGAAACCCAGGCAGAAGCTGAATGTTCTATGACAAGTGAAGCAGCTAGCTTGCCATCATCTTCTTCCTCTAGGGTAACTACATCTTCTGCCAATCCACCTCATTCATAATTACGTCCCCCACCAAATGATAGCCTCTCTGTAGATGTTAGGATGTGGCAGTTCATATCCACCCATTGCACACTGTGTGGTGCACTGACCACACATGGCAGTGTGGTGGAGGAGAATCGCAAGCAGGGCATCAAGCGGCATCTGAGGAGATTCCATTCCACAGAATATGCTAAGACAGTGGCAGGGAGGGTTCATCATTACTATTAAACTGTCAGCAAGTTGTCATGTGTCCTGAGCGGGGTGTGGACAAGGGTTATAGTTACAACTTCATTACTTGGTTTCTGGTGTCATGGTGTTTGGATACAGTTGTTCCACCAGGTGTTATTTACCACACACACTGTGCACATTGCAGTTGTTGATGAGAGGCACAGTTCCTGCTCTCAAGGGAAAAATTTCTATTCTAATAACAACACACTCATGATTTTGGAGGAGATGCAGGTGGAGAAGAATTATTGGCCAGCTTCTTGTTTTCTTCATATATACTGGGGGCTACTTATTGTGCTGGTACTGCCTCTGGCACATCACTGGAGCTAGTTGTGGCAAGTGGAACCTTCATCATCCATCACCCATGTTACTGCTGTTGTTAATCTCATTCCCTTTCAGCTGCCTAATCATCCTACTGCTTAAACAACTCAACAGCAGCAGCAAGAACAGCAGTTGCAAATTCCGCAATTATAGACTCAGGACATTTGACAATGGCCCGTGGCAACTGGCCAACACAACATGACCTGCTGACACTAGGCCAGTATGGCATTTGTTTCGCAGGGCTTGTGCTTTTCAAAAAAATACAAAAAAATAAATTAAAAATAACATTTTTGGGGGGTTTGTGTCTAACAAATCATTGTTTCCTTAGGGCTTGTGCCATACAAGCCTAAGTCCTACAAATCAATGTTTCTTCAGGGTTTGTGCCTCTAATAAGTCTAAGTCCTACAAATCAATGTTTCTTCAGGGTTTGTACCTCTAATAAGTCTAAATCCTACAAATTAATGTTTTCTCAAGGCTTGGGCCTTTAACAACAAATCTAATAAACCTTCCTCTACAAAACACTCACATCAAGTATCAGTCTACCGCAGTGGCAGCTTATGTCAGGGGGTTCCTGTCTCTATTACTTTACGTACACATTTCTTTTTTTTCCTTTTTTTTTATTCTTATTTTTCATTATCTGTCCCCCCAATACCAGTCAAGAAACTCCCCCCAAAACAAATTCCCTTTTCAACTGATTTTTTCCCCAGACTCCACCCACCAACACAGTCGACCTCCGACCTTTTTATACCATGTCTTGTGTGTGTTTTTTTAATTGTATTTAGGACTTATTTTTGTTATTAACTGCCCCCAATCCCACTAAACAACCCCCACCCAAAAAAAACATTTCTTGTTCAACTGATTATTTTTCCACTAACACAGGCACCCTCATGCCCCTTTTATACTATGCCTTTGGGAAATAAAATAATAATTGTTATGTGTTTTGTGTAAATTCAAAATTCCCATTGATTTCAATGGAATGAGCTTGGAGAAAAAAGCAGAAAAACTGCACTTTTTGCGGTAAATTATTCACCAAGAAGGAAGTGCCATTTTTGGCTGGTTTCAGTTTGAGGCAAACATTTTTGCCCATCCCTAGTGCCTACATATACTGCCACCACTTCCTCAAGTGGTGGTGTTAAAGCCAAAAGGTTAGACAGTTCTATGTACTTTCACATACTTACTATATTCTTAGAAAGAAGTCAAAACCTGCAAAAAAAATAGTAATTCAAAAGTATGCCTATGGAATAGTAAACTTGCCAAAATATTGGCGGCTGACATGCTGCCCTTTTCTTTTGTTGAAAACAGAGGCTTCAAAGAACTGATGTCATGTGTCACACTCTGCTGGAATATCTCAAGCTGCAGTTATTTTTCGAGGATGGTTGTGCCAATGTTACATATGCAGGAAGTTAGTGTTGTGGGCATTTTCTGCTGTAGGACCCACAACTTTTACTTTCAGCTATTTTTCTCCACTTTAGCTCTCAGAAGAAGCAATATTGTGGTGGGAAATGTTGCAGTCATGAAACTTCATGCAGAAATATTTCACCCACCCTTACTAACAAGTCTAAGTCTTACAAATTAATGTTTCTTCAAAGCTTGCCGAACAATTTCCTCAAAGCTTGTGCCTAACAAGTCCTACAAATCAATTTCTTTTCAGGGCTTGAGTTTGGCCAACCTGAGATCTGCACAATGCACTGCACATACACAAATATATTTCAGCATTTTTAAGTCTGCTTCTATGCTGCCTACTAGTCAGAAAGAGAAAAAAAGAATGAATTAAAAAAAGGAGTTACTAAAATCAAACTTGATTGTAGCAAATGTATATGGTCGTGGTGGAACTTTGGGGGGACTTTGACAAACTTCATCCTCCTCAGGAGTAGGAGAGGGATCATCATCATCATTTATTGCACATTCTGCAGCAACCATGGCTGCAGTCAGTTTTTAGACTACCACTTTACTCATATGTCCATGCACTGCTGCTAAATCCTTTCACCCACCCCCTAACCCTTGTGCGTGTGCTGGACATTACTCAACTACTGTGTGTATTTTTACTATAAAGTACACCATAGAACTGATTGTGTGTGATGTCTTGCCTTGGTCCTCTACCAAATACTCTATCCTATCAAGTCTCAGTTTGCTCCAGTCACAGCTTACATCAGGGGGGTTCCTGTCTCTGTCACGTTAAGTACAATTTATTTGTAACTGTCTCCCCCTATTCCACTCAACAACAACAAAAAATTCCTGTTCAACTGATTCTTTCCCCCGACTACACCAACACAGGGATCCACAGACCCTTTTGAATTATTCCTTTGTGAAATACACTAACATTTGCTATGTGTTGGGTATAAATGCAGTTTTCCCATTGATTTCAATGCAATTGAGTTAGGCAAAAAAGTGGGATAACTGCACTTTTGGGGAAATGTCATTTTTCCCTATTTCTGTGTTCAGGCTAAAAAATTTCACCCATCCCTATAGATTTGTCCAATGTATTGCCTTTCAAGGGTTAAAAGCTCCATTTAAATTAATGAGAATTTGGGGAAAGTTTATTTGTCCCTTATTGTATAGTCAGTCTGCACCAGAATTGCTACAATTGTTCTTATTACATCATCCTCACAATCTGCCATCTTTTATGACACTTCCATGGTATAATAATCAAGTAACCACTAGAAGGAAAATGTAAATCATTAGAAAATGTCTGTATTAATAACTTTGGATGTTTTTAACCTGCTGTTAAAAGAGAACAGCAGAGCAAAACACTATTACATGCCACTGTTTATTTAGTACACCAGTTCAGAATGAGGTGACCTGGTAACTTTCCATTAACAAAAAATATCCCCTGATAATAACCTAGCAAATTCGTAGGCGTGAGGACCTCATACATTTTCTATTAATAACAATGGTGAAATATAGCCTGTCAGCTATTGAAAAATGTAGACTTTTTTAAGCAGTAATACAAAAAAGTTTAATCAACTTTATTCACACAAAAGTGCACAGTTCTAGACTCAGAGCTAGTCATTGATCAATTTGATGAAGACATATGGAATATTTGTATTAAATCCTTTATGAACCAGGGTGTCACACAGCAAGCTGTGAAACATTGCATCCCTCTCTAGTTCTTAACCCTTTGAGTGCCAGAGGGGGTGTGCAATGCATTGCAAAGCAATGCGTTACGTACCCCTCTGGCACTCAAGGGGTTAAGGGCTATTCTCAAGAACAGAATGTCAGTGACAGGCAGATGAATATTACACTACTAGATCATGTGTACCAGAAACGTTTTTAAGTAAACATTTTTGTTAAAGATTTCAGGTGGGCCATAGTTGGCTGCATTTTCCTCAGGCTGCCTCTTGGATACCCATGTGCCAAGGTATCTCACTATTTATGTGTGGCAATATGTATGTCACAAGTGCCCCCAAATCACTGGCACTTTCCCTCTCACACAGGCACTTTTGTACATTATCAATTACAAATACTAGATTCTTATCATATCAGGCAAATAGTTAATATCAAGAGCATCGTGTATAACTAAAATGGTATGATCATTTAAATGAAATTTGATGATTTTAGGCCTTATATATAAGGGCAAACTGGAGCAATTCAGTCAAACCAAATGCACTTCAGACCATAAATTAAAATTCACATTAGTTCGCTTCACAATGGATGGGATAAAAACTCAGTTTATGATGATAGTAATTTTGGATTTTTTTTAATTAAATCTATCCCCTATAGTGCAGTTGACTTACTGTTGACTTTCTCCACTTTGCCCCTATACATAAGACATAGGGTATATTTTCTAAGATAAAGTAGAGCATTTCTGGTGCAAACCATCAGCACCATAGAGGATAAAGGAAAATCCCCACTATACCCATTGATTTAATACTCTTGAATGTGAGAGAGCTCTCCAATACATTGAGAAGCAATGTGCTAAAAAACACTCCAGCATTCACACGGATAAAATCCCCATTGAAATCAATGGAAATGTTCAGTTGCCCACTGTGAGGCAGCTGGTATATTCCAGAATTGCTCCACTTTAGCTTACTGGATTCTGCTTTTAGGGCCATATGTTCAAAGGGATAACGACAAAAATTGTCATATGAAAGACAAAAATAAGTAATTGTATGCATGAACAAGATATTTACTATAGACAAAAAAAATTATAAAGTCCGTTGTGTACAACACAACTCCAGAATTGCAGGACAAAGGGGCAGGTCAAGGGAGTGGCTAAATTATTCTCGAGTGTATTATAATGGAAAAGAAAATTTGTCGTATATAACAACAAAAATAGTCCTGCAAAAAACAAAATTTGTACGTTAAGAAAAAAGTGGATGGGATTTTTGCCGTTAGGTAAGACATTTTTATCTTTACGTACAACATTTATGTCTTTACATACGACAATTTCAGTCAGAACAAACAACATATTTCTGATCACAACTGACACTCTCTGAAAATATTAATGAGCCCAACGACGCTGCACTCCGAAAAGTCATTGCAAACAGCAAAAGCTATTTCGCTACTTCTCTGAACATATGGCCCTTAGAGTAACAAGATAAATAGTTACAATTCTGGAGCAAAGCAACTGCACTATAAGGTGGAATGAAAACTCCACTAACTCCTGTTGATTTAAATGGGATTTTTTAACTTCTTGGATGGTAGAGAATGTTTAGCAATGTGCTGGAGACCTTCCTAACATGTCAGTGGATAACATGCCCCTTTTAAATTAAGGGTACTTTTTTGTCCCATTAAATCATGCTGCCATACAGTAATATTTGATAAAAAGATTATGTTCAGTAATGTCCACAGAGAATTCAACAAATTTAATTTCTACATTTCTTAGGTATTCTTTATTGAAAGATCACTTCCATTTTGCAATATCACAGCAACTGCCATTACACATTCACAGCAATAAACTGTAGGGCTTACCATATGTTGCAATGACAGATTATGTATTCATGGTTATTATATCTTCACTGCAAGCATAAAGGAAAACTTCATTTTCTCATTATTTTGCTTAAATAGATGCCTCCTGACAGCAAAATGCTTAAAATTTGTTCTTCAGATGGCAGTATATTATCCTAAAACTCAAAAATATTTTGATTAACATACTGCTAAGTACATATTGGGGAAATAAAATATGAATTCTTCATGAAATATTTTTTTAAACTAGAATTGTGGATTAATTGTGATTAAATGCATGTAACCATTTAAAAACTGAGAGGGGAATACAAAATGAGGCAAGCACATTAAAGAATGATATATGAGGGGCTGTACCTACATGATAAAAAGCACAGGGACACAATAGCATATATTGGAGCACAAGTTTTCCAGAGCACACCATCTAAGCTCACAATCCATTTACACCACCTCTGCAGCAGTATGCAGCTAGTTCCTCTGCACACAGTTGGTATACGGAATGCACCTGGGAGTGAGTGAACGACTTAACTAAAAGCTGTTATTTTTGATTGGAGGAGCAGAGCATTGGAGGAACCTGCTTGAAGCTGATTGT
The DNA here is from genome assembly GCA_037306005.1 of Rhinophrynus dorsalis. NCBI lineage: Eukaryota > Metazoa > Chordata > Amphibia > Anura > Rhinophrynidae > Rhinophrynus > Rhinophrynus dorsalis. The sequence goes on from CM074718.1 coordinate 400,560,980, forward strand.
CTGGGAGGTGCGTATGCATGCATCCCAGCCAATGGCTTTGATTCCTTTTGAAGAGAGACTGCCCCTTATATAAAGACAGTCTCTGTTCAAATTCCCTCACAATGGAACAGTCATTGGCCTTTAGGGTATCCAGGAGGGATGTGCTCCTTCTTCTCTTCTCCGCTGCCACCTCGGCCGCAAACAGTAAAGGGGAAAGAAAAATTGATTATATTTTTATTATTGATTATATTGTATTATTGATTATATTTTTGATTATAATTTTATTTTGCAGGTTTTCAATGATGATGGGAACATCTTTAATGGAGACATCTCTTGTGGACTTTGGGCATGTTCTCCATTATTGACCCGCACTTCTATGCATAGCTTAACCCTTTGAGCCTCAGAGAGGTACGCAATGCAATGCGTAGCCCTCTGGCACTCAAGTGGTTAAACTATGCATAGATGTGCGGGTTCTTTTTAAAGAATATTTATTTACATCTCTGTTTGTTTTACAGGTATCGTGAGAGAAGATGGAAGAAAGTAGATGGTCAAGAAGAAGAAAGAAGATGGAGAAGAAAGAGAGAAGATGAACAGTAGCTGACCAGGGTGCTGAAGTCAGCTTAACCTTGTGAGTGTCAGTGGGAAAATTATACCTCACTGGAACTCATAGGGTGAATTCTACTAACTTCAGACACATTTTGGGTGTACTTTGGAAGTATTGATATGGAGCTTAGGGCCCCATATCAATACATCCACTGGGGACTTAGGGTTTTTTTTTTCACTTTTTTTTAACATGCAATTCATGCGTTGGCAGTTAAAAGTTACAATAAGGGATTCTACACCCAAAAAAACTGGGTCTAAAATTTCCCACTATAAAGTGGGTACCTTAGCTCATCTTACCACCTAACACAGTCCTTTGAATTGCAGTCTGAACCGTTTGCGGTATGGGGTGAAATGGCCGCTAACTTTAGCAGCCGAGATGCTTCTTTTTTTGCAGGTAGTTCTCCATAGCACGTGTATTTGAATTGCTTACTGTACTTGAAAAACTGCCATCGGATTTTTTTTGGGCATTGCCATCCTTTAAATCGAGCTCAAAATGTCCACAATAGAACATTTATTCATTAAGAAGAATATGCACCTTAAGAGGTGATAGGGATAGATATATAACAAAACAACCTGTCAATAATATGGTGAATATTGTCTTGGCAAATGTGTTAATCCATGCAGGATTGTGTGTGTGTCTATATGTGATTGTTTGCGTGTGTATATGTGTGTGCTTGTATGTATGTGTAAAATTGCTAGATGTTAACCCCATTTGTCCTGCTTGCAGTGATGTATCTTGGCCTAGGAGGCACTTTACAGGTGGCGGCATAAAAAGCTGCTGTCCCTCAGAGCTGCATTTGGACTTTGCTTGCCTTTGCCCCACTTCCCAGTAATGCCTGGCCTGCTTTGCAGGCTTTTAAATTCATGTCCCTCTTTGAGCCCTCAGCCATGTTGCTGCGAGAAGCCTTATTGTACTGTGGATGAGCGTTGCGCTTCATATATGTGCACGCACTCATTGCGCTCCGCACTCCAGCTTTGGCACTTCCCAAGTAAGTGCTGTGACTGCTGCCATTGCTGTTATATTGAAATATATGCAGGTGTTTGCCATAGGGAACAAATACAAATGATTACTAATTTAAATGAGGACGCTGTCTCCTGTACTAGCATATCATGATGTTGGATAGAAGGTTGGCTCAAACAGATAGATCCTATTCTTATGGTAAGGAGGTTACAGGGGGAAAACATAGTCAGTGGGTATACAAGGCATGATGCTGGGTACAAACCAAGTCAGTGGTTATACCCAGCATCATGCCTTGCATACCCACTGACTATGGTTCCCACAGTAACCTCCATACCATAGGAACAGGATCTGTCTGACCCTTGCTTCTACCCCAAATCATGTCATGCATACCCATTGATTCTGCCTTTCCAAGTTTTCATGCCCTGCATATACAGATTGGGGCAGGCACTGACTCCTGTACCAATTTATCATGCCCTGCATTCCCATTGCTTTCCGTCTACACCATGGGGGGACACGGTCGGGGGAACTTAATGTTGAATCACTCTGCCCCTTTATGGCTCCGCCCCTGCACACTGATCATGACCTGTGACTATGGCCAGTATTTTTTTGAAGAAAAGGTGGCAACCATAATGGCTAACTTTGACACTCCAGCCATTCTGGACTACGGTTTCCATTATGCTCAGCAAGCCATTTGGCACTCTTTTAACATACAGAGAGGAAGAGGTGGAGATCAATGGGGAAAAGGTGGAGCCTAAAGAGGAAGGGGCAGAAACAAAAAAAGGGAAGGAGGGGTGGAGTTAACAGAGGAAGGGGAGGATCCTAAACAAGAAGAGGTGTGACCTGGGCAGGAAGGGGTGGGGTAAATAAAGCTTAGGGGGTGTGTAAGTTTAGTCAGGCCTAGTGCAGCAAAAAAGCTAAATGCACCGCTGTCTGCTGGACAATAGCAGTAGGGCCACAGGTTTCCCAGTCCTGACTTATCCACTTTTTCACTGTTAGAAGGCTACATAGGAGATGATTTTAAATTGATATGATGATAGCAATGCAAAATAAACCACTTGAATGTTCGAAGTATCTAGTGCATTGCAAAGCCTTAAATAACTCTCTAGCATTCAAGGGGTTAAGTGGACATGCTGTTACACTGTCTAATGACACAATAAATATTATTTCAATAAAATGGAAAAAAATATTTTCCTTAAAAACAACTCATAGAGGGAGATTTACTAAGCGGTGATAAAAAGGTGATAAAGGGGAGATGACTTCTACAAGTACTATATTATTCTGTTGAGCCTATTCAGTAAGATTTCTACAGCTTTGTAAATCTTATCAACACTTAGTGAATCTCTCCCCTTATTTGTAGGATTTGTATTATCCTATTCTACAAATCTCATGGCAATTCTCCCCTGTTCCCTCCCTCTACCATTTCCGTAACACACCCTCTGTGATGGCCTATGTTGATTGAAAGTGCTCTGAGGAAGGAAAGAGAGAGGCAAGTTCAGGGCGCTAAATAATATTTGGGCCCCCTGAGCACTGGATGACGTGTGTTGCATAAGGCTCAACGGGCCCTGTTTATTTCAGTTCCTGGTGCCTTGTACTGGCTGCATCAACAGTAAATCCACCCATGCTCCTCACTGTCTTTTGTTTCTGAAAAGATATTTATTTAAGAAAACAGCTAAACAGATAAAATTGTTCAATTTTCTATAGCAATACACATTATATTGCACAGACATAATAACTAAAATAATTTCTAAATAAACAAACTGAATATGATTTTTATTTATATAGTTTTTGTCATGCTAAGGCCAACAGTCAGAGGTGGAAGGAAGCTAGGGAGTGAGGCTGGAGAGCTCAGTTCATGAGTGGTGCCAGTGATCCTAAACACCTTTCTGCGGCTACAGCCATTGGTAAAGGTGCTGGAAGCAAAGCCAGATATCCGACCCTGGTTGAGCCAGGGCCCTGACCAGGATGGCATGAAGGATGGACAGGTGGAACCTCTAACTAGGCTTAGGGGTAGGACCCCAAATGCAGAGTATAAACAGGAAAGGGAAACCAAAGAAACTGGTCACCCCAAAAGACAGAGAGACAACAGCGGACTAAGACCGCTAACAACTAGCAGGAGGAATCAACTCCACAACAGTAAGTGACAAAACCCACATGGAAACTAAGTCCGAAAATCAAATATCCAAAGAGAGCAAACAGAGACTCCATACAACCAGATACAACCACAGACTGCCCAGGCTAAAACCCCACAGAGACCACCAGGAGCACCTAAATCAAGCCACCAGGCAAACCCAAGGTGCCCCAGGGTAGAGAATAGATCAAGCCTACACCAGCAAGCAGCAGGAGCGAAAGGAGCACTAAGGGATCACCCAGTGCGATAGCCAGGGCCTAGACTGGACCGGGTGCCCGACGAGAGGAGTGATGACACTAGAATACTGCCCCAGCCTCAGTGCAGCCACCAGCGAAGTAGGACTGCAATCAGGTGGCTGCTCGCAAGCAAGAGGGAGGAGACAGCCCACAGGGTAGAAGGGGAGGAAGGAGCCTGTTGCTGTCGGCAGCGGCGACACAGTGCCGACAATCACCTGCAACACTTCAACCAAATCCCTGGACAAAATAGAACAGCAATGCGGGTAAGGAGAGAGAAAGGCCCAGTGATGAGGTACTGGAAACGGAGTCAACAGCCACAACCTCCACAGAAGAAGTCAGAGGCAAATAGCGAGGAATCCGCCGTTGCAGGGAGAGGGATGGCCCAGCGAGTCTGGAGAGGCAGATTGAATAAATGGAGCCAGCATCAGTGTGGAAGCTAAAAGGGTCAAACCAGGAGCAACTAGAACAACAGAGAAAGAGCAAAAGAATAGTCAGACAAAGCCGAGGAGTCAAATACCAGAGAGTCAGAATCCAAGCAAGCCAAAGGTCAGTAACATAGGGAACCACAACACAGAACTAGAAAACTCGATAATCGGGCCGGGACAGGACAGAGGACTAGCCCTAACTACCAAGCCTAACCAATAAGGAGCAAAGGAATTCAGATGGAAGCCTGACAGCAAAACCAGAAACACCAGGCACAGCAGAAAATAAGTGTAAATGAAAGGAGCCTGACAGTTATAAGCAAGCAACATTTTCATAGTGCAACTAACGTAAATAATCACAGCATGATGGATACATGCAAGAAGAGGTCCAGAGGCATCAACTGAAAATATGTTTCAAAAATAGTAAAGCTGTAATATTTAGTGCTATAGATGTGGCTCTTGTTAAGTGATCCTTCATGACATGCCTAGGATATGACAACATAAAAAATAAAAAAATATGACAGGATCATTTGACTGCAGTACTTAGGTTTGTCCATGAAAGAAACTGCTATACACAGTATCAAATAGCTGTAGCAAAAGCAAAGAAAGTCCTGTCTTGCATAAAGAGTATTGAAGCAAGAGTGGATAACATAATTTTGCCATTATACAATTCATTGGTAAGACCTCACCTCGAATATGCACTGCAGTTTCGGGCACCAGTTCTGAAAAAGGATATTCTAGAACTGGTGAGGGTACAGTGAAGAGCAACAAAATTAATCAAGGGAATGGGGGGCTTGATGTATGAGGAACAACTAGACACACTTGGTTTATCACAATGTACAAGTATATGAGAGGTCAATACAGGGATCTCTGTGGTGAGCTATTCATTCCAAGGCCTGATCAAGTGACCAGGGGACACCCCTTTGGATTAGAGGAAAGGAAGTTTAGACTTCAGCAGAGGAAGGGTTTTTTTTACAGTAAGATCTGTTAAATGATGGAATTGTGTATTGTTTATTTTTCTTTGTCACCTCCCAAATCCTGAGGTGCACATACTCACTACTGAATAAAAAATGATGTTTTCACACTTGTTTTTCATTTTGTCCGTTATACATAAAAGCAAGTTATGCAAATCCTGTACTGACTGCTTGGTGCTACAGTTTTAATGTTAAGCAGTGTATAGGAGGCAAATATATTTGTTGATACCTTTATTGACTAACTAAGCAGATTTAGAATGCAAGCTTTCAAGACTTAGGTCTCTTCCTCAGGCATGTTATACGGATAAATATGAAAACATCTCTCTTAAATACAAGTGCACATTGCATTGTTTAGAATGGAAATCAAGTAAGAACTCAACCCAGATCCAGATACTTTGATCAGTCAATGGTAAATTGCACTCTTCCTCTGAGGCTCTAGAGGAATTTATGATGCCTGTGGGTCTATTGGAAAGGTTAATCCACTAAGTGATAATGTTACAAGAATTCGCTGTCCTTATTCAAACCATTATAAATAGCATTAACTTTAACATTAACTTCACCTCCCATACTTTTCTGTCCCTCTGAGTGCAGAACAGTCCCATCAATACAATTAACGTAATGTCCCTGACACTGTGTCCATTTTGACAAAAATATTCTGCCACTGGTGTCTCTGTCTTTTTGTTGTTAACACTGGATCTGTGGGAATTAAACCTTTAACAATGTACTATTGACAGGCACTTGTGGTAATCTTAATAAATTGAACAGATTTTAACTCAATGCACAATTTCAACTAACTCTCAAATGGTGTTCCAGTGTTGGAGCCCCAAATGAAATCTTGTGTATAAAATAGCTGTTCTTGCTCTTATTTGCTGGGGATCTTTTATGGTCTATAGTATACTATATAGCGCTTTTCAGCTATTTATTTATGTAGGACCATTTTATTCTGCAGCTCCATGCAATATGGAAAAGACATACAGAAATGTAAAAATGTGCAGACAGAACACAGCAAACAAAAGAATCAGAGAGCCATGTTATTGCGATCTTAGAGTCTATAGGAAGGTAAATTGGGACACAGAAGGGATAAGTTCTATGTGGTGTCATAGCAACTTGCCACTTGTAATGCCAGTCTGAGAGAGGGAGATTGATGTGCTTTTCAGTGCCTATGATCCAGACATGTAGTGGATCTGTTCAGTAAAAAAAGGCTCTGCTCGCGCAACAGCATGAGTAGAGGACAGGCTGCTCCTAATAGTTATGGAGGCAGTTGAAAGTCTTCGCTGTGGAGGTGAGTTTTCTTGAAGCATCTGAAAATCTGAAGACTGGGATAGAGTCTGTGATGGGGAGGGAATTCCAGGGCTCAGCTACAGCATGAGAAAAGTCCTGCAGGTGGGAATTGGGGGGATTTAATTAGAGATGCAGAGAGAAGAAAATCCTGAGCAGAGTGAAGATGGTAAGTGGAACTGTTTTTGGAAAGTGATGAAATGTACAAAGGTGCAGTTCTCGTAAGGGCTCTGTAAGTTACCACTAGTATTTTGAAATAAATTCTAATGGATAATGGGATCCCATGAGGGACTGGTGGAAAGCAGAAGTATTTGAGGAGAAATGTGTGAGATAGGTTCGTTTGGCAGCAGAGATCATTATGGACTGTAATGGGGTGGGGGGTGAATTAAGAGTGTGTTGCAATAATCAAGAAGGGACATAATGAGTGTTTGGATTGGAATTTTGATAGTCTTTAGATTTAATATATATGGAGCTAACATTAGTATGAGATTGACAAAGTGTGGAATGAAGATAGGGCAGAGTGCTTTGGATTCTGGTGAGATGGTGATATTAACAGCAAGGGAAATAATCAGGGGAAAGGCTGGTTGGAGAGGGAATATTATTAGTTCATTTTTTGTTTTTTGTTTTTAAGAATTGTATTGAAAGTTAAGAAGGTACAAACAAAGGCAATTACAATGTAATATGTTGACAGAAGCATGTTACAGGTAGAGGAGCACACAAAAAAGTGTGCTAATATGATCAGCAACAGAACTAATGAAAGAAAATTGAATGGATTGAGGAATGAAAGTTCAACAACTGCATCAAGAAGATGTGTAACACCTTCAAAGAGAGAAAGCAGACAGAAGAAAGAAGAGACAACAGAGTAGGAAAAGAGCAGGAGAGATGAAGGAGCTAAGAAGGGAAGGGTAGGAAGGGGAGGAATGGAGGGCAAGATGGAGGATGGGAAGATGCTATCTTAGCAAGTCAAGGAGGGTGGAGAGGAAGGGAGGTTGACACCCATAACCCAAATAGCACGGAATTTCAGGTATGCAGAGGGTCAAGGCCCAAAAATGCAAGCAGAGTCACCAGCTCCATGTCGCCAGCTGCTACATCCCCCGCACCCTCCTCTTCCACCCCCATCAAAGCAACCTAGGTGCTTCACACCTCTGAAAAGGTGTCAGATAACAGGGTAGAGAAAGGGAAAGCACTATGGATAGCTCAGACAAGATTGCTCTCAGGTACTTTGCCACCCCTGGGCAATCCCACCATACATGGGACATGTTTCTTACCCCCCTCACCAAATCTCCTGCAGAGAAGAGATGTGTCAGGGTAAAAGTGATGCAGGACCTCCTGTGTCCTATACCATCTTAATAAAATGTTATAATTAGTCTCAATGGTCATTAAGTTGTGAGAAGAAAAAACGGCTTCCAAACGTCTAGAAGCCAAGAATCTTTAGGGATGGAAATCTTCATTTCTGAACCCTGATCAGTTTGTATAACTTAGAGATATGGTGAGAGGGTGAATCCATGGAGGAATCACCGGGCTGACAGAGACTTGAATGGTGTAAGATCTCTAACTTGATCCTGTTTTGAGGGATGTGAAGAAACAAAATGACAGATCTGCATATAGTGCCAGTACTCATGCGATTGTAAGTGAAGGCACTATTGTAGAAGTGAAAAGGGAGCTAAAGAGCCATAAGGTCAGAAACAAGAAGTTTACCACCAATACCCCGTACAAAAGGGCTCTGTCGTAATGTCCAGGAGAGAAACCAAAATGAGCCAGTAAACAAAGAAGGGGGGAAGGAACACTGGACAGGGTCAGAGCTAAAGAGTCCCAACTATATAAAATAAGGGTAAAGAGAGAGCAAGTAGAGCGTGAAGCCATATATGAAATGTTGAGGCAAGGGTCAAGGGACTAAGGGTGGGCAAAAGGTTGTAGACTTGTGCGATTCGAGTAGGCGACATTCGGAATTCAACGAAAATGGGGTCATTCAGCGACATTCGGAGCTTCCGATAGGCAAGGGTCGTTCGCCAAAAAAAATATGAATCCAACTAGCCCTGGTCCGAATGTCATCAAAATTTTCGGAAAAATTCAGCGACTACTACCTGCACTTGATTACTTTCCCTCTATAATTTCCCTCCATGTCTCTAGTCCAATTAGCTTCTCCGTTTCGTACACTGATTTCCCGCTTTGTCTCTATTCCAATTGGCTTCTTCATTTCATGATGGGGGTTGGACTAATGACACAGACACCCAGGCAGACAGCCTGTATTTGCTCATTGTGTTGTTGGAGCTCAGAGAGAGAAGAAGGAGATAGAGTGTCCAGTTGTTGTGTAGACAGGCAGGTAGCATTTGGCATAGACAGGCAGCCAGCATTAGTAACTTATTGCCACTGTAAGGGAGAGTCATCTTTGTTCCTGTGCAAAAAATTTAAAATATTAGGGATTTGTTTGTATAATTTCCAGAGTGACACGTCAGCCAGTCTCACAGTTCAGCAGGCAGGCCTAGTATTGTATTACCACAGCAAGGGAAAGTCACCTTTGTTTCTGTGTTTAACATTAAAAATAATAGTAGGAATTTATTTGTATAATTTTCAGTGACACTTCAGCCAGTCTCACGGTTCTATAGGCAGGCCTAGTACCTTTTTGCGTCCACAAGGGAAAGTCACCTTTGTGTGTGAAATATTAAAAGTAATATTACGGCTTTGTTTGAATAATTTTCAGTGTGACACTTGAGCCGGTCTCACAGTTATATTGGAAGGCCTAGTACCTTATTGCGTCCACAAGGGAAAGTCACCTTTGTTCGTGTGTAAAGTATTAAAAGTAATATTAGGGCTTTGTCTGAATAATTTTCAGTGTGACACTTCAGCCAGTCTCACAGTTCTATAGGCAGGCCTGGTAACTTATTACTACCGCAAGGATAAGTCACCTTTGTTCATGTGTAAAATATTAAAAGTAATATTAGAACTTGTTTGAATAATTTTCAGTGACACATCAGCCAGTCTCACAGATCTGTAAGCAGGCCTAGTACCTTATTACATCCGTGAGGGAAAGTCACCTTTGTTACTGTGTAAAATATTAAAAGTAATAGTAGGGTTTTGTTTGAATAATTTTCAGTGTGACACTTGAGCTGGTCTCACAGTTCTATTGGCAGGCCTAGTTCCTTATTGCGTCCACAAGGGAAAGTCACCTTTGTTCGCGTGTAGAGTATTAAAAGTAATATTAGGGCTTTGTCTGAATAATTTTCAGAGTGACACTTCAGCCAGTCTCACAGATCTGCAGGCAGGCCTAGTACCTTATTACCACCGCAAGGGAAAGCCACCTTTGTTTCTGTGTTAAATATTAAAATTAATATTAGCTCTTTATTTGAATAATTTTCAGAGTGACACATCAGCCAGTCTCACAGTTCTATAGGCAGGCCTGGTAACTTATTACCACCGCAAGGGAAAGTCACCTTTGTTCATGTGTAAAATATTAAAAGTAATATTAGGGCTTTGTTTGAATAATTTTCAGAGTGACACATCAGCCAGTCTCACAGTTCTGTAAGCAGGCCTAGTACCTTATTGCGTCCGCAAGAGAGAGTCACCTTTGTTTCTGTGTTACAACTACTTTAATTTTTGCCCCAAAAACATGATGTTTCCAGGAAGTGAAACAAAACCAAGCAGCTAGAGTGCTAAAGATGGTGCAAAACTATTTTAAAGCTATTTATTTAGAGAAATTAAAGCAGCTGAGGCTCAGACTGTTGGATAAGCACCCATTTAGAAAATAAAGGAGGAAATGGAAGGAACATGATGCATCCAGTGAGTAGTAGTAGTAGGAGGAGGAGTAAGTGACCACCACTACCATAGAAGGGTCTGGAAACCCTGATTCCCTAGACCCAACAATGCCCAGTCACCCAACACCGTCTCTTGGGATCTGGGGAAAAATAGTGTCATCTTCAGCAAAGGCACAGGAACAATTGGGTAGCAGTGTGGGCAGGATAGGTCAGCTACCTGTGCCTGCTGCTACTGCTGCCAGTGTGTCTTCTGATAGTGAGGAGGAAGAAGAGGTGATGGCAAGTGTGACAGAAGGGGACCCTAAGTCACACTTGCCATCCCCAACAGTCCCACTACTACTTCCACACAGCAGCTCAAAAGTGATGGAGGTGAGGGAGGGAATGATGGTGAAGGTGATGGTAGTAAAGAAGTTGGTGGGGTGACTAGAAGGACCACTGATGATCCTCCTGCTGAGATGGAAGCAGAACAGCTAGACTAGTGGTCAAGGGAGCCCACCACATCCCTCTGACCCTGTGATTCTCTTTATACTGTAATTGTGCCACTGGGACCTGATGCTGAGGAAGGCAGAACTGGTTAGCAGCAGTATTAGCATCAGCACAGATCAGCTGCCTGTGCCTGCTGCTAGTGTTGCCAGCCTGCATCCTTCACCTGTAGAGAAAGAAAGTGTGACAGTATGGAACGAATTGTCACATTTCTCATCATTGCCAACCAGTGAGACTCTCATAGAGCAGCAGCAGCAGGGAGGGACTGGTGGTGGTGGTGATGAGGGAGATGGTGGAGCAGCTGAGGTGGAAGAAACTTTAATGGCCTTTTTAGCCAAAAGCAAAAAGGAATGGGAGGCAGATGTGCAACTGAGATTGCAGAATTTGCATAGTTTGCTGTTGCTGTAATTCCTGATGCTGTGTTGCAAGGGCAGTAGGCTAATGAGGATCAGGTTAGTGTGCCACAGACCCCAATGGCCACTGTGGGAATGAGGTGGAGCAGTATTTGTGATGCAGGACTAGGACAGGTTCCACTTGCCAGCAGCACTCCTGTGTCACGGTTTGTTAAGACTCTCAGACACAAAGTTAGGTAAAAACACAACTTTATTGAAAAGTTTAAGACAACCCCATAGGGTAACATACACGTTCATATATATATTGCAATGACATAGAACATAAGCAGTGCAAATAGGGAGACAGGCTCTACCGGCCCTGCCAATATACCGGGCAAGGCAGCCAGGAGACTGGTACAAGGAAAGTGATAGGCCCTACCGGCCCTGCCAATATACCGGGCAAGGCAGCCTGGTGACTGGTACAAGGAATTTAATAGGCTCTACCGGCCCTGCCAATATACCGGGCAAGGCAGCCTGGAGATTGATATAACGAATATACCGGGCAAGGCAGCCTTGAGGCTGACAACAAGTCTAGAGGCTCTACCGGCCTTGCCAGGTAAAGCAACCCAAGATGATAAAGAAAGGAATAGGTTCTACCGGCCTTACCAATATATCGGGCAAGGCAGCCTGACACAGAGCGGGTGGCAACCACTAAAGCCTTGGTGACTGGCTAGGTGGAAAAACCAGTCACATGGATGACATGCAGAGTCAGATGGAATTAATATGGCAAGCCAGCGAGAAGTATAGGAGCCAACCAGTACCCGCATACTGAGGAACCAACGGAACACCAGAGCTGCCTAGGACATGACAGTAATAGTAAAACATGGAGCGAACCAGTACCCGCGTACTGGAGAAACAATTTCACTATCTGTGCAACAGTAGCTGGTAGTAGTGGAGCAAACCAGTACCCGCGTACTGGGTGACCAATCTCTCTGTACCGGTGCAACAGCAGCCGGTTGTTAGTGGAGCGAACCAGTACCCGCGTACTGGAGAAACCAATCTCTCATCCAGTGCAACAGCAGCCGGTGTAGTGGAGCGAACCAGTACCCACATACTGGGTAATCAATATATTTACTGGTGCGACAAAAGCCGGTCGTTAGTGGAGCGAACCAGTACCCTCGTACTGGGGAAACCAGTCTCTCATGTGGTGCAGCAGCAGCAGGTGTAGTGGAGCGAACCAGTACCCGCGTACTGGGTAATCAATATCTTACCGGTGCGACAGCAGCCGGTTGTTTGTGGAGCAACCAGTACCTGCATACTGGGATAGCAATGTCTCAACCGGTGCAACAACAGCCGGCTGCGTGTGGAGGGAACCAGTACTCGCGTACTGGGAAACCAATATCTCTACCGGTGCAACAGCAGCCGGGTGAATGTGGAGCGAACCAGTACCCGCGTACTGGGAACCCAATATCTCTACCGGTGCAACAGCAGCCGGGTGAATGTGGAGCGAACCAGTACCCGCATACTGGAGACACAACAGAGAAATAGAAATGTCGCCAGAACGACTATGGAGGACTAGCACACTGCAGGCGATTCAGGATCAGGAACACAGCAGGTTCTGACGCTAAAATCCAGGAGCGGGAAGATGTAGCAATGTCTTATGGTGATCCACCTCTGTCATTGTTAATTCCCCCCCAGATGATATCGATTCTGTAGATGTGAGGATGTGGCAGTTCATGTCATTGTGTGATGATCACTGATTCCTCAGGGCTTGTGCCTCTAACAATCCTGAGTCCAAAAAATTGTTACGTTATGTTCGAATTTTTCATTTTTTTATTTTGTTTTTTTTAACTATCCCCCTGTGATATCCACATTCAGACTGAGTAGCTCTGCCAAAACTGTGTATCCTTAGTCCAGGGAGACACTCAGGAATTCCACCAGCAAGGAAATAGGATCATAGCTCCAGTCACCCAGTCACTTAGCTAAGACTCAGTGTAGGGTGAACGCACTCTGGATACAACAAGCTTACACTAAGTACCAGGCAACACCAGTGTAGAGGTAACACAAGAACTGACTTTATTGTAGAATGCACAGGGTTTATATACACACTTAACTAGTTATCCACACATATTAGAATACAATAGGATACAGGTTACTGCAAACTACATATGGGAAGACAATGGGGCCGGTGGTGGAGGGGCACATAATACAAAGAGGCACAATGGAAACAATGGGAACAATACACAAGTTATACAATGGAAGCCTCAGGGGGAACAAAGGACTGTAAACAACAAAAAGCATTTCAACATGATTGCATCACACAGACAAGAGCATAATAACACAATGTCCTGTTCCTGCGACAGCCACCCCATTGCTGGACAGTCTGTAGGGAGGAGGCTTGCCCCCAGGCACCTCCAGGAGATGACCCCAGACAGGTTGACTCCGAAGTTATTCAGTACATCCAGCCTCCCAATGCCAGCCCCAAATCTGTACCCAAAACACATTGTCCGTGCAAGTAGTCTGTGCAGACCTATTCCTATGACAGGGCAGTAGAGCCGCTGGAAAGGACAGTGGTCCCATTCTCCAGGGCAGGGGTGACAGAGCCGCTGTGCAGGACATCGGTCCCACTCTCCAGGGCTGGGGCAGCAGAGCCGCTGATCATAAAACTGTTCCATGAGGATGAGCTGCAGGGCATCCACCAAGGTGACAGCCTGACATTCGGGCCATCCAACTCTCTGTGGCCCTCTCCATTCGATGGGCCCAATCCATAAAAGGCTGTCCTTATTTCCACCGTAGGCTGCAGAACTTTAGGCGATGAGCCTCCGGGGTGATGGCATACCAGCTGAGGAGTCATTCCTTGATTCGCTCATAGTCCGCACAGTCCTCTGTGGGCACAGTCTGGTATGCCTCAGCTGCCCTCCCTGACAGTTTACTCATGAGGAGGTTGACCCAGTCTGATTCTTCTATTTCCTGCCGGGCACACTGTCTTTCAAAGACCTGCAGGTAACTGTCAATTTCATCCTCCACATCGTTAAAGGCTTTAAATGACAACACCTGACAAGATCATAATAACACAATTTCCTGTTCCTGTGACAGGCCCCCCCATAGCTGGGCAGTCTGTAGGGAGGTGGCTGGCCCCCAGGCCCCTCCAGGAGCCCAGGGCATGGAGGTTTCTGTGATATACCCCCAATCCCAGTCAACAATCCCCTCAAATAAATCCCTGTTCAACTGACTCTTGATTCTTTCCCTTAGACTGCTTTTATACCATACCTGTGGGATATAAAATAAAATCTGCTATATGTTGTGTATAAATTCAGTCTTCCTATTGATTTCATTGCAATGAGCTAGACAAAAAAAGCAGAAAACTGCACTTTTCAAAGGAAATTTCCCACTTGGCAGGGAGTGCCATTTTCCACCTATTTTTGTTTAAGGCAAAAATATTTGCCAATCCCTACTAGGGACCAGTTGATGCATTCTAACCCAATGCTTCAAGGAAGCTGAGTGAAACAACTGAAGCATTGCTGGAATTTCCTTGCTTTCAGGATTAATACAGAGCCAGGTGACAAGGCTGAATTATCCACCTGTCTTACACCTGCACCTGAATCTCCTGAAAACACCAGACGGTGTGTATGCCTTTTCGGAGTGTGGGTGGAGAGGAGCAGTGTGCTGTGTGACACCAAGTGGGGACGGTGAGATTTCCCCATCTTCCTGTATGTCAGCTTAGGTTATCCCCGCTGCTGACCCCAAATAAATGTGAGTACATTGATTTCTTTTACTTTTAAGTAAGACATTGTGAACCTATTACATTATTGGGCGCTCTCCTTTTGTGTTTTTTTGGAGTTACCTGGTACCACTCAGAGAGAGTGAGAAGTGCAGCTGCCTAGCATTGTGAAAATTTGATCTGTGTCTGGGGCAGAATATATACCCAGTCTGCTCATTTGCTGTCCATTCATATATGTGATTGACAGCCTTGTTACTTGTGAGTACCCACGTGTGAGTTGATCTTGGTGGTGGAACGTGACTCAGACCTTATTGCACTAGGGCACTCCCTATTGCTCTCCTCTTTTGTTTTTTCTGCTATGGTGTGATAAAGAGGGGATAAAGTGGAGATGACTTCTCCAACGATTTCAGTTCTTCAGTTCCTATGTTATTCTATGGAGCCTATCTCCCAAGATCTCTCCTACTTGATTCATTTTAATTTGTTGGCACCATAGAATAACATAGGAACTGGAGAAGTGATACCACCGCAGAAGTCATCTCCACATTATCATTGTTTATCACATCTTAGTGTATAAGACCCCTGGAGTTGCTAGATTTAAGGATTATTGGTGGTAGCTAGTTGTTCTCAGAACAAGTGGGGTGCAGATAGTATTATGATATGAGTCTTGCTTGGGATATATAGAAGAAAAGCTGCTGAAATGTTTAAGTTAGATATGTAGAGGCATACAGGTAATGAGTAAGGGCTGAGGTTTCTTAACTGAATGAGTCTTCTTGGTATTCAGTTCTCTGGAAAAATGTGTAGAGAGCAGGACAGATTTATTACAAAAGTACAAATGGAAGCAGGCAGTAGTAGGGCTGCACCACACACAGCAGCAGAAGCACTCGTAGCTAGGGTTGTTGATATTGATCAATGATGCTGTTTAGTCAATAAAAGTGAGTAAGACTGGTTGGAGGGTGGAATTAGAACTGGGGATGATGGCTGAAATGATTCTGTATGTAGACATTCAGGCTCATTTCTCAAGAGCTTACAAATAAGCATACTGCTCAGTCTCATTGGTGGAAGATTGACCCTTCCCCTAATGTTTTTACCATATTTTCATGATGTCTTCTTAATTTATTTCAGAAGAAAGAGGACAAGCATAGGTAGACATATTCTAAATATTATTTTTTTATTAGGAGTATTTGTAAAACATTGACCACAACCTTTCCTCTTTCCCTGTCTCCTATATATGTAACCCCTCTGTGATCAGCCTTGCTCTAGGGGAGGAGTGTCATCGACTAGCCCTACAAGCTAAACCAGGGTCATGCCACTATTCAGGGAAAGAGCCTGTATTTGTGAAGCCTGGGAAGACCAAGACTATATGAGCCATAGCTTCTATGCACCATGAAATATCAGGAGGAACCAGGCAGTACCTTGTTGAGTCTTTGCCTGAGGAGGATGAATAACAAGGGTGGACCCTCATTCCTGAGGTGAAAGACTGGCGGAATCACTGGTGTAAAGATTTTCCCAGAATGATACAGTCTGTGAAGGCAGAAAAAGGGGGTAAAGTTGAAGGACCCATAGCTTTTGATCTGGAAGATTCTCCTCTACCACAAAAGTGGAAAGATAGCCTCGATCCAAACTAGCTACCCGAGAGAAAGTCTTTACCAGGAAAGAAATGGATGTGGGATGTGCAAAGAGTGCCACACACGCTATCAGACTTTCTGACTCAGCTCCTTTCAGAGATAAATCAAGGAGAATACCCCCTCGAGACGTGGAAGATATCCGTGATATACTCCAACAGATGGAAGAATCTGGCATTATTAAAGAGTCCAGAAGTCCATACGCTTCACCCATACTAGTGGTTAGGAAAAAGAATGGCACAGTCCGGCTCTGCATAGAGTATCACACTCTGAACAAGAGGACTGTGCCAAATCAATACACGCTGCCATGGATAGAAGATCTGTTGAATTCCCTTTCGGGAAGCCAGTGGTTTAACGTCCTTGACTTGAGGTCTGGGTATTGTCAGGTACCCATGAAAAAAAAACAGCTTTCATCTGTCCTTTGTGGTTCTACGAGTTTACTAGGTTGCCCCAAGGTGTCACAGGAGCTCCCTCCACATTCCAAAGGCTGATGGAGAAGACTGTGGGGGATATAAATCCCAAAGAGTGCCTAGTGTATCTAGATGATCTCATAGTGTTTGG
Source organism: Rhinophrynus dorsalis (assembly GCA_037306005.1). Classification (NCBI taxonomy): domain Eukaryota; kingdom Metazoa; phylum Chordata; class Amphibia; order Anura; family Rhinophrynidae; genus Rhinophrynus; species Rhinophrynus dorsalis. The sequence continues at coordinate 400,578,032 of CM074718.1, forward strand.
AAGGACCCCAGATGAACACAAACAGTGACTGCTGAAGGTGTTGGATTGACTACAAGCAGAGGGTCTGAAATTATCGATAGACAAATGTCGGTTTGCTCGGGACTCTGTCACATATATTGGGCACATTGTTTCCACACAAGGAGTGGCAACAGACCCGGCCAAAATCGAAGCGGTGGTGAATTGGCCCAGGCTGGATAACATCAGTGAGCTGCGTTCATTCCTTGGATTCTGTGGTTATTACAGAAGGTTCATTAAAGACTACTCAAAGATCACTAGAGAGCTACACAACCTGTTAAAGACTACTTCTTATATAGAGAGAGCTAAGGCTCCAAGTCCTAAAGACTCCTTTGTAAAGAAATGGACCCCAGGATGTGAAGAAGCCTTCTTAACCTTGAAGAAAAGACTCACAGAAGCACCTGTATTGGCGTTTGCAGACCCTGAGAAGCAATCTGTGCTCCAATTCGATGCCAGTATGGAAGGCCTAGGGGGCGTACTGCAATCAAGCTACCCAGAACGGTTAAGGCCAGTGACCTACATAAGTAGAAGTCTGACTGGTGCAGAGAAAAACTATCCGGTCCACAAACTAGAATTCTTGGCACTCAAGTGGGCAATTGTGGACAAGTTACATGATTATTTATATGGAGCAATATTTGAAGTAAGGACGGATAACAAACTACAGCTAAGCTGGATGCCACAGGGCATAGGTGGCTGGCTGCATTGTCGAACTATAGTTTCAGCCTTAAATACAAGCCAGGCTCCAAGAATGTCAGTGCGGATGCTCTGTCCCGCAGATGTGGACTCCCTCCTCATGAAGAAAAGGAGGAATGGGAAGAAATCCCTGGGCCTGGGGTAGGAGTCCTTTGTCAAACATATGTGGTGGCTGTGAAGCAGGATGATTTAGATTCCATCAGTCACTCCCCAGAAGCTGTACCAGAGATATTCTGCGCTCCAGCCATGCTCCAACAGTGGTCTCATATAACCACTGAAGACAAGAAGAAAGCCCAGTCCCAGGACTGGTATATAGGGGCAGTTCTCAAGGTAATAAGAGCCAAGAACCCTAAATTACTAAACTCCCTCCCTGTTGAACAAAGAGACTTGTAAATGGAGTAAACTACATCTGGAAGATGGGATCCTTTATAGAATTATCAAATATCACGACCACCCTGGTCGAAAGCAGCTGGTACTACCTCATAGATACCGGGGGATGGTCATGAGAGCCCTCCACGATCAACATGGGCATCTTGGGGTAGACAAGACCTACAGTCTGGTACAAGACTGGTTCTATTGGCCTCTCATGAGGGAGCATGTTGAACATTATATGAAGACCTGCACAAGGCGTATTCAGAGAAAGACCTTGCCTGTGAGAGCTGCCCCTATGGGCCACCTGAGAATTACAGGACCCTTGGATCTGGTGTGCATGGATTATCTATGAGAACAATACTACTGGAATCGGGAATGTTCTGGTGGTAACGTGTCATTTCACCAGATACGCTCAGGCCTTTGCCACTGAAGACCAGAAGGCTGTGACCGTAGCCAAGGTCCTCTGGCAGAAGTATTTCATGCACTATGGTCTACCCAATTGAATACATTCTGATCAAGGTAGAGACTTTGAGAGCAAATTGATCAAAGAACTGTTGGATACGTTACAGATTCAGAAGTCCAGAACAACACCCTATCACCCAGAGGGTGATGCGCAGCCTGAGAATTTCAATAGGACTCTCCTGGACATGATTGGGACTCTGAAACAAGTGGAGAAGCAGTCCTGGATTAAGCACATGGAAGCCATGGTCCACACATATAACTGCACAAGGCATGAGTCTACAGGATTCTCACCCTACTTCTTGATATTTGGAAGGGAAGCCCGACTACCGATAGATGTTCAGCTGGGGGTGTCTCCAGATGGGACAAATTCAGACTCACACTGTTTGCAGGTTCAGCAGTGGCAAGGTACAGCACTGGCGGCAGCAGGGGCAGTACGTCTGACATCAGGCAAAGCAATGGTGGTAGCAGTAGCATGGGCAGCACATCTGCCAGCAGCTAAAGCACTAGTGGCAGCAGGGGCAGCAAAGGTGGCCGCAGGTATAGCAATGGTGGTACTGGCAGCAGGGGCAGCACATCTTGCAGCAGGCACAGGTAGCTGACCTGTCCTGTTCTCACTAGTACTACCTTCCCCCCTTCCCATTAATTGCCCAAAGATCCATAGGGGTAATTTAGGGGGACTGGACAGCTTTGGTTCATTTGTGCTCACTTCCTCCTCCTCCTCCTCAGACTCAGTGGACACATAAGGGTCCTTCCAGTTCCTCTTTTTACTGCTCATAGTGATAGCAGTCAGTAGGAGCCTCTCCTGTCTCAATTTAACAAACAAATAACAACACAACAGCACAGCACGTCTAACTCGCTCTGTAGCTGCCTCTATTGTGTTTCACTTCCTGGAATATGTCATGTTTTTCTAGCGAAAAAGCGAAAACAATGTAAATCAATGGGTGAAAACTTTCTAGCCACTGAAAAATTGGCGGAGAATTTTGGCCAATGGGCAAAAAATTAGGACATTTTACTCGTTGTTTTAAAAGCTAATTTTTCTGCGAAAAAGCAGACAATTGCTTGGTTTTCACAGGATTTCTCACTGGAACACGGCACCAACTTTCACCCATCCCTATTAATTACTTCAAATAATCCATAAAATATCTAATCTAATTGAATTACAATATAAAGTTAGTGTTATAAACAATCCAAAATGATGAATCTGATCCAGTGAATGAATTAGTAAATAAAGCAATAATGAAATGATGAATATAATTGTAGGCAAATAAATTGATGAACTGAAAGTGAAATTCGTCACACAGTTAATGTAGAAGACCCGAAATAATGAGAAGATTATGAATCAATGGCAAATGAATAGATGAATGAAACAGTGATGAAATAATTCTACAATTGAGTTGATAGATGGAGAATTAAATAAACCACTCAGTTAATGTAGACAATACAAAATGATAAGAAAATCATGAATCAGTAGCAGATGAATAAATAAATGAAACAGTAATGGAATAATTGTACCACTGTGGATAATAAAGGTGATAAGTGGAATGAAAATAAAATAAAATAAATCATGCTGTCTGTGGCAATAAAATAGCATCATCAATTCTCCTCTTCCATTATTCTGTGAACATGTCCACACATATACAATAGTATGTATTAAAACAGTAAGGGCAATCTTTGTATTTATGAAAGAAGGTCTGACTCACGGCTCTATGTATATTTGAAATGGGACTTAATCATCATTATTGCATAAATGTAGGATATCAAACAATTGGAACCAAAGACTATTTGTGGTTGGTAAGGCACAATGCTGGCTTCATATCTTCCTCCCTTATCTTCATTCCGCTTGTCCTATTTTGGCTCTTATTCCTTCTGTATATATGGTAATGTCTTTACCAGCCCGGCTCACGGCGTTCTCATGTATCCAAAATGCCCTTACGCCTTTCAAAAAGCCACTGCTCTCCTTCTTCCTGGGCAAAGAAATACTTAATCTGGTTCTTTAGCTTAATAAACAATACTGTTTTGTGATTGAAAACTATTAATTGATCCTTCCCTTTGTATATTGCATAATAATATGACTTGTAACAGACAACTTGTACCAAAATAACTATATCACTTACACAAACCATATTATACCTTCATATCTTCTTTAATCAAAAAATATTAAAAAAAAAATCAATTAATATTTAACAGAAGAACTTTATTTTTGAAAACTGAATTTAACTATGGATATATACTATAAACAATATAAAGTTATAGAAATCCAAACAACACACGATAAACATTAAGACTAAATGGATCCAAAGTTTTATTTAGTTCAAAAAATCCATTTTAACTAAATCCATTTAGTCCATTTTATACATCTGACTAATCTAGTCACATCCTCTCCAATTGGGCTTGACTTTTTCTATACAACAAAAATGTATCTGCCTTGAATCTTGATTATGATGTATTTTGAAATGATTAATGTTTGTTTTTCATAACCACTTTCTATATTATATATATGTTCACATATCCTCCTTTTAAACTCCCTTTTGACCTTCCCACATATTTTTCTTGCATGGACACTCTATAATACAAGCGGTAAAATATTTTATAATGTATTTTTATATCCTTAGTTTGTGTTCTTAAATGTCTTTTTATTTGTAGTATATTTGGATTTTTTACATCCACAACAATTGCCACATTTGTAGAAGCCCCATTTTTCTGCTGTTCCATCTTCCATAACTTCTTCTCTTGGTGCCTTCACAATCATATTTCCTATTGTTAGTGCTTTTAAAATAAATAATATGTGATTTTCTGGGAGTATTCTGTTATTTGTAAACACATCTCAGTGTCTTCTCATTATTCTGTTGTTTTTTTTTTAGTTTTGTTTATATTTCAGAATATCAACCCTACTTTCTTAAACAATCCATCTATAACTTTTTGGGAATAACCCTTATCTTTAAATTGAGTACACATTAATTTAGACTTTTCTATAAAATCCCTTTCTTTTGTACATTTTTGTTTTAAACAATAGAGTTGTCCAAATGGTATACTGGTTAACCATTTGCTAAAATGGTAACTAACTGCCAGAATAAAACTGTTAACATCTGTATGTTTTCTAAAAGTCTTGGTTAAAATTTTGTTTTCCTCATTCATAATCTTAGGATCTAAAAAAAATGATACTCCACATATTAAAAGCAGGGCTCAAAATTTCTACTCGCCACTAGCCAATGGTGAGTGAAAATTTAGCCCTGGCGAGTAGAAATTCAGCCGTGGTGGGTATGCTATGGCTTGCAGTGGCGAGTAACTTTTCAGGTCTGTCTAGCAGCAAAGGACTTCAAATTTTAAGCCCTGTTAAAAGTATTAGTAAAAACCAAATTATATTAATTTCAAAAATGATTGTGAACTCATTTCAGCACCCCTCCAAATTAAAAGGATGTCATTAATAAAATGTCTCCATAGCACCAGGCCCGTCCCAACTTTATAATTCTTCCAAATATTTTCTTGTTCACACCAACTCAAATACAGGTTGGTGAAATTAAAGGAAGAGGAGAGTTGATTATACTGTCCTATTGCCACAGATGGATTGATGAATTATATTTTATTTTCATTTCCCTTATCATCTTTATCATCTACAGTGGTACAATTATTCTATCATTGTTTCATTTGTTTAATCATCTGCTATTGATTCATAATGTTATCATTTTGAATCATCAACATTAACTGTATGATTTATTTCATTCTCCATCTACCAACTGAATTGTAGAATTATTTCATCACTGTTTCATTCATCTATTCATTTGTCATTGATTCATAATCTTCTCATTATTTTGAGTCTTCTACATTAACTGCGCGACCAATTTCATTTTCAGTTCATCAACTTATTTGTGTACAATTATATTCATCATTTCATTATTGTTTTATTTACTAATTTATTCATTCATTGGATCAGATTCATCATTTTGGATTGTTTATAACACTGACTTTGGAATGTAATTCACTTAGAGGAGATATATTATGGATTAATGTAAAGTAATTCGTTTATATGTATGGTTACCATTTTATTGCAAGATTGATATCTATTGCAATTTAGTGTATGCATATCACTTATTTTTTAATCTACTTTTTATTTATTATATATTAAAGGGATAGTAATACTTGAAAATTACTAATCCCCGTTTTGTAGCTTTGTTAAAAAGAAACTTATTGCCCCCAGTGTCATCTCTCAAACCCATATGGTTTGAGAGATGATAGCACTCAAAGTTTCCACCTCCCTCCCCCTTCCCTGACTGAACGCTAACTGTAGGGATATCTGGTATTACGTGCATCAGGTGGCTCTGCAGCATTGCTGAGATCACGTTTATAAAAAATAAATCTTTCACTAAAACGGTCTTCTACGTGTTCAGTGTTCAGCGTTCAGTCAGGGAAGGTGGAAGGAGGGGGAAACTTTGAGAGCTATCATCTCTCAAATCAAAAGGGTTTGAGAGATAACGCTGGGGGCAATAAGTTTGTTTTTAACAAAGCTACAATATGGGGATTAGTAATTTGCAAGTATTACTATACCTTTAAGTTATTATCAGTGGTTATTACATTTTGACCATTTATTTAGTATTTTGGTATATTTTGCTATTATGTGTTTATTAGGGGTGTATTACATTTAATATTTTAGGTAAATTAATTTTTATATTATTATTATGATTATAAGATTTCTTGGGTTTTTTGGGCACTTGTTGGTCTGAGTATAGATCATAATTTTGTATCTGTGGCACTGCCAGTAAGGTCCCAAATATATTATCTCTTCTTCCTAGCAATGTTACACTCTATATAGTCCAGTGTCATATTTAGGGATTGATTATCCTTTTACATTCTTTACATTTTTTATGATATTGTGCGATATTGCTGTCCTCCACTGGATTTGCATATTGGTGCCTTGAACAGACTCTAGAGGTTGGCAGGTTAAAATATTGCTTTTTTACAATTTTGTGATATATTTTTTAATTTAGAGTCACAACTATCTTGGGTACATTTCAGTTGTATCATATCATTTTATTCTTGTTTAAAAAATGTTTTTGTCTGTGATAAAATAAAGCTTTGATATATCATTCAGTGAAATATTGATATTTCATCAAATGGTGTTGCTAGATTTGGAGCTTCACACTGTATTTATACACTATTTCTAGTTTTTCTGAGTGTGAAAACTTGTGTGATACAATAACAATCATATTGATCACACTTAGTTTAGGGTGCATGTAGGAACTGTTTTCTCTATTCTACATTTGCAAGATTGTGTGAAGATGTTGATGAGAATAGCTCAGAACTGGTATTACTGGAGGACACTGATTCCTGTAGCAGCCAGGTAAATAGTCCTTGTCCTAATTTAGATGGGAAGCAAAGTAGGCAGAAAACAAGGCAGGTGGTGGCTATAGGACACTCCATTATTAGGTGTATGTATAGAGTAATCTTTTGCCAGGAACTTGAATACTGAACATTATGTTGTCTCCTTGGTGCTCGGGGTTGGCATATTGCAAACAGGGCAGACAGTTTATTGGGAGGGACTGGAAAGGATCCAGGTGTCTTGGTATATATTGGTACTAGTGTTGAGCGAGCACCCCGATGCTCGGGTGCTCGGGTGCTCTGACCGAGCACCCCCTGAGGCTCGAGTGCTCGGCCGAGCACCCGAGCCCCATTGCATATAATGGGGCGACACGAGCATTACACCAGGCACCCCCTGCTCTGATGAGGGGAGGGTGCCTGGTCAATGCCCCCCTTCATCTCCGCTATGCCCCCTCCATCTCCAAATGCCCCCTTCATCTCCGCAATGTCCCCCTTCATCTCCGCTATGCCCCCTTCATCTCCGCTATGCCCGTCTTCCACAATGTCCCCCTTCATCTCCGCTATGCCCCTCTTCCACAATGTGCCCCTTCATCTCCGCTATGCCCCTCTTCCACAATGTCCCCCTTCATCTCCTCTATGCCATAGAGGAGATGAAGGGGGACATTGTGGAAGAGGGGCATAGCGGAGATGAAGGGGCACATTGTGGAAGAGGGGCATAGCGGAGATGAAGGGGGACATTGTGGAAGAGGGGCATAGAGTCTATGCCCCTCTTCCACAATGTCCCCCTTCATCTCCGCAATGCCCCCTTCATCTCCGCAATGCCCCCGTACCTCCAGTCCCTGGTGGTCCAGCGGAGCGTCTTCGGATCTGTGCCTCTTCCGGCACAGATCCCCGCCACCCGAACATGGCGGGCGAGCACATGGCGGTACTCGACGAGTACCGCCATGTGCCGAGCAGAGCGATGCTCGAGCCGATCCGAGCATCGGCCGAGCACGCTCGCTCAACACTAATTGGTACCAATAGCAATGTTGGTGGAAAATGAAGATCCCTAAGAATGATTTCTGGGCTTTAGGGTGCAAGCTGAAGACAAGGACCTCAAGTGTACTGTTTTCTGAAATAATGCCTGTTCGACACTCCAGTACAGGTAGACACAGGGAGCTCTAGGAGCTTAATGCGTCTCTTAAGTATTGGAGTAGGATGGAGGGTTTGGGTTTTTTAAGCCCTGGACTCTTGAGTACAATCTGTATGGCAGTAATGGATTGCACATAAATGGGAAGGGGGCTGCCGTGCTATGGGGTAGAATGCTTAGAATGTTGAAGGAGCTTTTAAAATAGGAAAGGGGGAGAGGGTGTAGCTAGTAAAATTGGGGTAGATAGTGTACATCAGAGCTATTCACAAATAAAGGATCATGGGATGGTGAAGGGGATAACTATAGCTAATAGGGAGAAATTCTGTACAAAACGGCAAGTAGTGGGTAAAATACGCAATGATGAGAAAATGAATTGTATGTTGGCAAATGCAAGAAGGATGCTAGGTAACATGGGGGAACTGGAATTTCTGGTAGTGAATGAGTATTTGGACATAATTGGTATAATGTAAACATGGTGAGATGATGATACACATGATTGGGCTGTAAATATTGAAGGCTATTCCCTGGTTAATAGAGACAGGAGGAGGTTATGCTTATATCTGAAACCAGATCTAAAGCCAAGGTTAATGGGAAACATTTGTGAGGCAACTAGACATAATATCGAGACCTTGTGGTTAGAAATTGAAGCTAACTGTGGAACAAATGGGAAAAATTGTTGGTGGGTATAAGCTAAGAGTCACAAAATATTGATGATTTTAACTATCTAGAAATAAACTGGAGACATGAGACCTGTCAGAGTGCCCAGGGAAGCAGGTTTGTGAGCATGCTTAGGGTTAGCTACATGTCACAAATAGTGGAAGTGCTGACAATAAATAACAATGTTTTGGACCTATCGATAACATAGACATGTTGAAAGGTATTAAAGTAGGTAAACATGTAGGAAAGCGTGAACACAACATGGTTTCATCTGAGATAAGTTTAATGAAGCAAAACTGTATAGGTTCAACCAAAATTCTTAATTTTAAAAAGGCAAACTTCAAAATGTTAACACGATCACTGCAACAGCTTTTAATAATGATTTAGTGGTGTAATTAAACTAATTGAGACTGTTCCGGTATCGATCTTCAGAGCTTGTTTCTTTGTATCTCTTGTATTGGCAAGCTGGATATGCCCCAGCAAATTAGAATTCAAATAGTAGCTTAATTCAATAAAGTAGGATTTTTTATTTTTATTTTTTATTTCAGCAAGCCGGATATGCCCCAGTAAATATCACTGTGCCCATGCTCTTTTTGCGACATTCTGTCAGTCTACACTCCTGCTCTACTCCTATTGGCTATATTGTGCTTGTCCCCCCCAGTATGGCCTTTAAATAATGGGTTCTGGCACCTCTCTGGTGCCCTTTTGTGGTGTTCCAGTACCAGCGCTTGTTCCTGATCTCAGTTGTTCTCAGTGTATCGACCCGGCCTGCCTGACTACTCTGCATCTCGTCTCCTGCCTGTGAACCAACCCAGACTGCCTGACCATTCTGCTTCTCCTGCTCCTGTGCACTGACCCGGCTTGGCTGACATTCCTGCTCCTGTGTACCAACCCGGCTTGGCTGACGTTCCTGCTCTGGTGTACCAACCCGGCTTGGCCGACGTTCCTGCTCCGTGTACCGATCCGACTTGGCTGATGTTCTTGCTCCCCTGTACCGACTTGGATTGGCTGACGTTTCTGCTCCGGTTGCACCAGCCCGGCCTCTGGTTGAGGGTGGTGATCCTTTCTCGCTGTCTGTGACAGCTGTGTAGTTTTGGTCTTGGTTGCCTCTGTGTAGCCTCAGCGACATTCCTATTGGCTTGTCATTCTAGACGCTCCCGGTTGGTTGCCACCTCAGGGCAAGTTGCTCAGTTGCTCATTCCGTTACTGTCACAGCAGTGCTCAGTTGCTCAGTCTCCATTACTGCCACGGCAGTCTCCAGTCGCTTAGTCTCTGTTACTGCTACGGCAGAGTGCAAGTGGCCTAGTCTCCGTTTACTGCTACGGCAGAGTGCAAGTGGCCTAGCCTCCGTTTACTGCTACGACAGAGTGCAAGTGGCTTAGTCTCCGTTTACTGCTACAGCAGAGTACAAGTTGCCTGGTCTCCGTTACTGCTACTGCAGTGTCCACGTCTCTCAGTCTCCATTACTGCTATGGCAGTGATCATGTGGCCTAGTCTCCGTTACTGCTCCAGCAGTGCTCTATGTTGCTCAGCCTCCGTTACTGCTCAGGCAGTTCACCATTGTCTGCTAACCTATTACTGGGCGTTACTCTTATTTAAGCTCTCTATCCTAGGTGAGCTTCTTAACAGGCCTTACCTCACATGGGACTGTTTACACTTGCTGAAGGCCATTAACCCATGCTGTACCGGTACACTGGGACTTTTTCAAGTTCTGCCTGACCTGTGTCAGTATATCGTGTTATGGATTCTATATTTATACTGGACCTGTGTGGGCATATGTAAATGTAACCTGTCTTGTGTGTGTATTATACTGAGAATATACTACAGGACCTGTGAGGGTTATTGTATTTCTAATTGCTTAATAAAACTGTGTTTTATCCAAACCTACTGTGTCTGTGTGTCAAACAAACTGTTACAGTAAATTAGTTTTCTAGGTTGTATAAAACTAATCTTCACTTTATTTTATTTTTTGGCAAGCCAAATATGCCCCAGCATTAGGATTTAGTTATCAGCTATAATATCATGTAATTGCCCTATGATTTCACTGCAGATTATGATCCAACGACTCCTTGTCTAGCCAGATATGCCCTGGTATCATATGTAGTGAGGGACACCTTTATAAAGTAAGTTGATCTGGTTTTAAATGAAACATTTTTGATAGTCTGGTATAATTGCTGGATTCATACTGTCCCAATGATCTAATATTTCATTTTGTTATTTGCCTAAGTACTAGTTTGATTCACCTGATTAAGGATTGATTCCTTATTTCAATAGGATTAGGCTTTAATGAGATCTACGTTATAAGAGGCTCCTATTAACCCGTTCTTTGATTTTTTTCTCAGTGAATCCAAAAGGGCTAGTGTTTATTTTATTTTGTCCATTTTTTTAGCAAGCCTGATATGCACCGGCATTAGAACTTATTTTATCAGTGAGAATATTCCTTGGCAAGCCAGACATGCCCCAGTACTATATGTAGTGAGGGATACTTTCAAAGGAACAAGTTGATTTGTCTCTAGACTTAATATTTATGATTGTCTGGTACAATTGGTAAATTTATCATGTTCTGGTGTTTAAGAATTTCACAGTAATCTCATTAACATTTCAGGTGATATTTGATGGGATTTGCATCGGAACTTTATATTGTGTTAGGCCAGCTGGGAAAAACTCCACAATAACAGTTTTTCCTTTTTTTTACTAAAAATGGCAAGCCGTGTAATGTCCCGGCAGTACATTTAATTACAGCTTAGTAACTCACCACTACTTATAAATTTGAATCTGCTTTTACTGTCCTTATGATTTTATCATGTACATATTAAAAGTTAAGTTTTAAACTCCCTATTGTGATCCACTCATTAACCCCTTCCCTGCCAGATGCACTATAAAGATTTCTGAGTGCTAGTACAGCAGGGTAATCTGTGCTTTTACTTATCTTCTTGTTGACATTGACATTTCAATCCTTGATTGCCAGGATGGTATCTAATGCATTGTGTTGCTGGGCATAGGATACTCTCTCTCTTAAGTATACTCTGAGTGAGGAACCTATTTCCCTTGCAGGAGTACATTGGATCCCACAGCTTCTCACCATCACCATCAGCCTGGAATGTGTCAGAGCTATGGCTTCCAGGCCCTGCCTGTGCTGACCCTGACTATGTGGGGTGCTCCCCGACATCTACCCCTTATCCCACTGGCAAAGCTGTTGATCCTCTTTGTGCATCTCCTTCCTTGGCTACCCTTCTGCCCAGCTGGTCTCCCTCTCCCACTCCTTCCCTGGCCAGTGTTGCCCTCCTGACCTTCCTCTTCTACTGCGTATCTCCCCATCCCTCTATCCTCCTCTCCATGCCATGACATACCAACATACTCAGGCAATCACAGACACATGATCACACTCAGTCTCTGTTACATGCCAATATTATATTGCAAGCTTTGCCTGGGGCACACTGTAGTGCTCCCCCTGAGTGATTCAGACATCTGAATCAGGATTTTAGGAGCCCAAAAGTCAGCTGAAAGGCATTTCTTGTTCTGGCATGACCCTGATAGTATAGCTACTGGGCATAGGATTGGGGATTTGTGACCGGGGTGAGGAGCCAAGGTCTACAGCCATAGGCAGAATCACCTGTGGAGAATGAGTGACATGGTGAGACAGGGACCACATGTTGTGTGGATGATGTTGTATGAGGTGGATGTACTATGTAGTGTTATGTGTGCACCTGTGGATATGGTATGATTTAGTATTGTTAACTCACCCAGAAGCCATCCCCTTGTATACGTTCCATTCTCAAAGTCTCTGTGTACAGAGGAGTTTTGGAGAATGTATGAATTGTGACAGCTCTCTGGATATTTTGCACAGACATAGGTGATCCTCATGTTGGAGTCACACACCATCTGCACGTTCATGGAGTGGAAGTTCTTCCTGTTGATAAATAGATGTTCCTCACTTGTTGGAGCTTTAATACAGACATGGGTACGATCTATTACACCCATGACCTTGGGCATGCCTTCCCTTGTTTAAAAGTCCTGCTTTACACGTGTCCACTCTATGTCCGTGGAGGGACAGTAGATGTACCTGATGGACTTGTTTTTGAGAGCTGGCAACACTCGAGCCAGTACCCTTGAAAATGTGGACTGTAACATGCCTGTTGCATAACCTTCTGTTGACTGAAAAGCTCCACTTGCCATGAAAAGTATAACACACATAACAGTTTTTCTGCAAGCCAGTTAGGGCATGGTTGTGGATGTATATTAGATGAACCTCATCCTTGATGACCTCATATAGGGCAATGATGCTGTGCGGGGTCAACCTGTAGCAATTTATCACCTCCTCATTGGTCATTCCCTGGAGAGTGACCCTTGGGTGGTATACCTTGTTCCTTGGTGGTCATCTATACATCGTACACTGCTCCAGGGGTCCCTGTGGCAGCTGGGGATTGTTGCTGTATCTGGGGAGCATCCTGTTGCAGCAGCTGTGGTTCTACAGGTGGGTGTTGTCCTATAGGTGGGAATAGTCTCCAGTGTGGCTCTTCAGCCAGAGCCTCCTCACTAGCAACAAGTGAAGGCTGTTGAACAGGTTTGTTTGGGAGTTGCTGGTGTTCCCTAGCCCTTGCCCTCTCTCGCCTTCTCCACATTCTTCGCATCAATAGCTATGTGAAAATACATATTTTTCTCTCTCTATCTCTGTCTTTCTCTATCTCACTCTGTCTCTCTCTCTCTCTCTCTCTTGCTCTGTCTCTTTCTCTATCTTGCTCTGTCTCTCTCTCGCTCCCTGAGTGGAAAACAAGGCACATGTGAGTATGGTGGGCTGTGCTTTTAAGACAGTGTTGGGGCATTGTCCAGGTGTGGTCATGAGGTGAGTGATGACCAATGGAAGGGTGTTTGTTGTGCAGGTAAGTATTTGCCAGTGTGTTTGTGTTTTAAAATCTGCTGTGTTTTGATTAGTGTGTCACTTTCAGTTGCGAGTGTGACGTTGTGGGGTGCAGGTTGTGTCTCTATCGGCTGTTGATGTTGCACAGGTGAGCTTTTTTGTATTGACAGGTGTACGTGTTGTGTGTTAACCCCCATTGTTTCGTTCTATCTTTTGATGTGTTGTGTTTTGTGCTTTTTGATGGCCTTGTTCCTGTGGTGTTGCTAGGTTGTGTTGTGTCTGACATTTATTTGTGGTGCATGGGCATGGTTTGTGTGTTTTCTTTTGGCATTGCACAGGTTAATTTTGCCATTTGCATGCTTGTGCTATATGCTTTTTCTCTGTTTTATTTTCTGCAACTGTGGTTTCTTTTTTGTCGTTATGTGTGTTACAGCTATCAAAACTGGGTCTTAGCTTTTGGCCGTTAAATGTATAGTTTTTCCTGCCGTTAACAGTACCACATTCCTTTAAATGGCTTTGGAAAGTTTTGTTCCATAGGTCTGAATGCAGGTAAGATTATCGGCTGTAAGGATTAGAGAACTGCCGTTAGCTGTTCATAAGATGGACCTTTAAATGGTTTACTGTGCGTACAAAACACCCAACGGTGTTTTTTTTGGCTATCGCCTGCCTTTAAATCTGGCCTAGATATCATATGCCTTCAATAAACTAATTTACTCTTGCCCCTGCCATCTCTTAACCCTAAATGCTTTTCTCGCTTATTTTATTCTTCTCCCTCTCATATTAAGAGGAACGGTGTAGCAAGTCTAATAAGCAATAACCTCGCTTTTAAAAATGTGGATGAACACTGTTATACTGACGGCAGATTCCTTCTTTTTAAGGCAATCATAAACAATCATCCTTATTCCTTGGTAAACTTTTATCTCTCAAACACTGGCCAGATCTCCCCACCTCAAACAAATCATGACCAAAATTGTTTGTTTATGTAAGGGTTTCTTGATTCGTTTTGGATAATTTAATATCTCATTTTGTGGACAAATCTAAGCCTCTGCCTGGTTCAAACAAATTGAATAAGTCTGTCCCTCATCCATGTCCTTTCCAGACATCCTACATTAATTTCAACTTTGCGATGCCATTGGCATCCTGGTGAACAAGAGTTTACATTCTTCTCTAAACCCCCATACAATATCCTCATTTAGATGGAATTCTGTTACAAAAACACATGTTGAAAAGGCCCTGTTTGCTCAAATGAATGGCCCCTTTCTTCAGCCATTAAAGATAGGGTAATGCACTTTTGCTGTCATCCAATACAGGTTACTGGTAACTCTGGGTAGGCGATCTGCCCCTTTAAGTAGACAGGAACAATTCTAGAATTGTATGCAGGGGGTGGAGCCTACCTTCCCTCCTTGGCTGCAGCTAGCCAACCAGCTCCAGAAAGATATGTTCCTTGGTGAAGATAACACAGGCAAGAGAACAGTTCTGCTATAGCTTTAGAAGTTTTTTATTTTTCTGTTAGAAATGGAATACCACCATTAAGCGGATTACCATAACTGACAATGCCCTTAGCTCAGTAACCAGGTGCTTTTTGTGGACCTTAAGCCCTGAGGGGAAAATCTTGGGTTCAAGTTCTTTCCTCAGGAGTTGCCCACTGAGGCTTCTTCTTTAAACATGGTAATCTGAAGACAGAAGATCTGCAGGAAAAGTGAGCAACCCTTTGAGTGCTGCAGGTCCACATGTCCCACAGTGCCCCTCCACACAGGGTTTTTTCATTTGGAGTTCCTATTGCATACTCCAGCACTCACTGGGTCTATCTGTATGTCTGTTGGGTGTTTGGAGCAGGTTTATGTGGTATTTAATCCTTTAGCTGCTGGCTTGGCATTCATTTGGGGTGATTTCTGACACTTTTCCTACTGGTTCAGTGCTTTTTGGGTATCCTAACATGTTCTAGTGATGTTTCATGTCTTTTAATATTACACCTTCATTTTTGTAAAAACTGAGTTCCACGCCTTTAAGGTCTCTTTTTACCGCATAGGCACCATAGCTCCATTCACTCCTATGGGGCTGTACAGTTTAACCGTTTAACCTAGCGGCTTCAGAGATGTCTCGTTTTACTTGTCTGTCCTTGCTCTATCATCCGGTTCATGTTCCTAGTGTGTTGGGGGGCTCAGGGGGCTTTGGGCACTGTTTGGGGTACTTTTCTGGGAAAACTACATTTCCCATGAGCGCTTGCTTTGCGTGCTCGCTTCTGACTGGCTCCCGCTGCGGCAGCCATTTTGTGATCTTTCCAGCGTGAGTATCCTATGCAGGGCTTGGACTCTCCTTCTCTCCTTTGCTGATTAACCCTTCGCCTACCAGATAAGTCTATTTTAGCGATTTCTGGGGTGAAACTTTAATCATACACACTATAATTGGGCGATTTATTATACTTTTAAGGTAATTGACACCGTGAGAATGTCTATACCTTTGGAGCTTGGAGCTAGACCTAAGACTAAGGATGCTGGGGTCTCTGTATACCCTATTTCGCATTGCTCTTCCTGTCATTCAGGGTTACCTAGAGAACTCTCAGGTCATTATGCCCAGCATGTTCTGATGTCCCTGAGAGTCTTCCAGGGACCTACAGCCATGCATTAGAGCCAGTTTGGGTGCTAGAGTTCAAGGCTGCTACCAGGGACCTCAGGTCCACTTTGCAACTCTTTCCATCCCAGTTACAGGGGGTCTTCCATTCTTAGCAGACCCCCTCCTCCGTCAAGTCTTCCCTGTCAAGACCTCATGGGGATTCTGACGTATCAGATTCCTCTGAGGAGGAACTGCTGGTAGATTCAGAGGTTGAGGGATGTTCTACTGTGGGCTCCTCTCAGTTTTTTGGAGACCCCTTTGAGGCTGATCCTGAGCATTTGGCTAAGGGCCTGATCAGGGCTGTCTTGACCCCCCTAAACATTCCCCTATTTCAGGAGGTTCCTTCAGATCCCGCTGATGTTTTCCAGGAGCCTAAAAAGCCCCTTACTTGCTTTCCACCTAACCCCACTCTTGACCGTCTTGTGTCTGAACAGTGGAAATCTCCGGACAGGAAACCTTTGGTGTCCAAGAAATTTGCTAAGCTTTATCCCTTTTCTGAGGCAGTGTTTGCTCAGTGGGTTCATCCTCCCAAAGTGGATGCACCTATCTCCAGGCTATCCAAGTCTACTGCCTTGCCAGTATCTGATGCGTCTGCTGTAAAGGAATGAACTGACAAGAAACTTGAGGTCTCCCTCAAGTCCACCTTTGCCACTGCTGGTTCTGCCATGCGACCAGCATTTGCAGCAGCATGGGTGAACTGGGCCATTGAGGTCTGGACCGAACACTGCTGCCCTATTTGATGCCATCTGTTTGGTGGCTAGGGTTTCCACCATGTCTGTGTTTGCCAGAATGGCTCTTTGGCTCAAGATCTGGTCTGCTAATACTGCTTCTATGAAAGCATTGCTCTCCTTGCCTTTTCAAGGCACTTCTTTGTTTGGGCCAGATCTCAAGGATCTGATTAGTGAGGCTACAGGGAGTAAGAGTACACTTCTACCCTTAGTTCCTAGGAAGAAAACACAGCTTAAGCGTAACCAGTATTTTCATTCCTTTCAGAATGAGACACGTATGGCAAACCAGACTGTTCTCTCAGCTCTGCTTACCTCTTCCAAGCCCAAACAGCAATGGAAGCCCAAGGTCTCCTCCAAGTCCAAGGCTTCCAAGCCTTCTTCGGCATGACTCACCGAACCCAGGTCTGCACTCTGCTGTGTGTGGTCATCTGCGTCACTATCACAGCATTTGGGAGGATTCAGTGTCGGACCCATGGGTTTTGCAGGTGGTGACGGAAGGGTACAGGATCCCTTTCATCTCTCTCTTCCTCCCTTTTCTCTTTCTTCCTTCTCATACGCCTCAAGGCGCTGTTCAGGCTCTTCTGGATAAGGATGTTCTAGAGCCGGTTCCAGTTCAGGACAGAGGTATGAGTTTTTACTCAAACCTCTTTGTGGTCTCCAAGAAGGATGGCGGTTGTCGTCCCATTTTGGACCTGAAGGATCTCAATTCCTTTGTGACCCAGACTCAATATCTCTACGGACGGTGATTGCTGCCATGTCCCCGGGGGAATTCCTTGCTTCTCTGGATCTTCAGGACTCGTACTTACACATTGCCATTCATCCAGAGATCCGGCAGTACCTCCGGTTTTCCTGCAACAGGGGACATTTTTAGTTCTCAGCTCTTCCATTTGGTCTGACGACAGCTCATCAGGTCTTCAACCGTGTCCTGGGAGCCTTAGTGTCTGTCCTCCACCAAGACGGCACCAGAGTTACTCCATATATGGACGACCTGCTTCTGAAAGTCTCTTCTGCGGAACTTCTTCATCAGCAGGTTCAGCTTTGCATTCATGCTCTCACCCATCACGGGTGGATCATCATCTTGGACAAATCAGGCCTTGTCCCATCCCAGCATCTAGTTTTCCTGGGCCTCCTTTCGATACCCAGAAGAACATGATGTTTCTCACAGACGAGGTAGCTCACCAGATCGCCCACAGGGTTTCTGTGTTACTGGCTCAGGATCCAGTTCCAGCCAAGAAGCTGTCATCTCTCTAGGGGAAATTAATTTCCATCATAGAGGTGGTACCGTTTGCACTGGCACACACCAGGGAACTCCAGAGGTTTATGATCCAGGTGTGCAGGGGTAGGCCGGACCTTCTGAAGACGTCAGTGTCACTTCCTCTTCTGAGCTTGTCCTGGTGGCTCGACCTCTCCAATCTGCTGAAGGTCAAGTCCTTCCTAGTTTCCTTTTGGACCACAGTGATGACATATGCCAGCCTCTCCGGATGGGGAGCGTTCCTGGGTCATGAGTGCACATGGTCGGTGGTCTCCGGAAGAATCTCTCCTTCCCATTAATGTGTTGGAGCTTCGGGCGATATTTCATGCCCTTCATCATTGGACATCTCAGCTGGAAGACTGTCCAGTCAGGGTAGAGTCTGACAATGCCACAGCCGTGGCTTACATCAACAAGCAGGGCGGAACAAGAAGTCTCACTGCTTGGTTAGAGGTCAAGGCTATTTTGTCCTGAGCAGAAGATCCCGTTCCTACCATATATGCAGTGCACATTCCTGGCGTAGACAACGTCATGGCAGACTTCCTAAGTCGACACACAGTGGACAGCGGAGAATGGGAGCTGCACCCAGAAGGGTTCACCCTCATTGTTCAGAAATGGGGTCTTCCTTACATCGACCTGATGGCGACAAGACAGGAAGGTTCTGAGGTTCTGCTCTCGATGGAGGGACCCTATACCTCTGGCAGTGGATGCAATGTCTATTCCCTGGTTATTCCCTATGGCTTACATATTTCCTCCCCTCCCCATGTTGCACAGGGTGTTACGGAAATTACGACTGGAGCGTTGTCCATTCATTCTGATTGCTCAGTTCTAGTCTCCCCAGGCCTGGTTTCTGGAGCTTCTGGATCTGTCAGTGGCGGAGCCATTCTGACTCCCTTGATGTCCGGATCTTCTACAGGGTTACCTGTGGAAGGAGGATGTTCATCATCTAGCATTGACGGCCTTGAAATTCTGGTGTGGTGGCTACTATGCTTAGTGCCCACAAACCTGTTTCTTCCAAGATCTATCATCGTGTCTGGCTGACCTTCCTATTTTGGTGTGCTGACAAGGAACTGTCTCAGGAATTTGATCTGCCTATTGTCCTGGCCTTTTTGCAGGATGGTGTGGATAAGGGCCTCAGTTTGAGTTCCCTTAAAGTTTAGACTTCTGCTCTCTCTGTTTTCTTTCAGAAGCACATTGCCATCCTTCCTGATGTCAAGGTTTTCTTCCAGGGCGTTGCTCATACTCGTCCTGACTTCAAAATTCCTGCTCCTACATGGGATCTTCACTTGGTTTTGGGTGTTCTTCAGCACCCTCTATTTGAGTCTTTGGCTACTATTCTTCTGCGCCTGTTGACGTGGAAAATGGCATTTCTCCTGGCAATTGTGTCTGTCCACCGTGTTGCGGAGTTACATGCTCTGTCCTGTAAACCACCCTGTTTGGTGTTTCACAAGGATAAGGTGGTGCTTTGCACCTCTCAGGAGTTTCTCCCGAAGGTGGTTTCGGAGTTCCACATCAATCAGGAGATTGTGGTGCCCTCTTTCTGCTCTGACCCCACTTCTGACAAGGAGAGGGATCTCCACTTGTTAGACGTGGTGCGTTGTCTAAAGTTTTATGTACATCACACTGAGTCTATCAGACAATCAGACGTGTTGTTCGGCATTCCTGAGGGTCCTAGCACAGGAAAACCTGCATCCAAGGTGACTATTGCTTCTTGGATCAAGTCCACTATTCGTAAGGCTTACGAGCTAAAGAAGAAGCCTGTCCCTTTCAGGGTCACAGCTCATTCTACTCCATCTATTGGAGCCTGTTAGGCTTACAATCAGGCCTCTGCTGATCAGTTGTGCAAGTCTGCCACTTTAGTACGTCTGTGCACACCTTTTTGAAGCATTATCATGTTGATGTACTGGCATCGGTTGATGCCAGCTTTGGGAGGAAAATCCTGGAGGCAGTTTGCCTGTCTAGGATTTTCTTCGGTTCTTGGTGCTTCCTTCACCTTTGAGCCCCTTTGGCTCTAGTTCAGTGTGCTGTGTAACAGTTGGGGTGTTGTTACCCCTGTTCAGTGTCCGTTGACACTTCATCGTTTGTGAGGCTATCTCTGATCTGATGGTTCATATCTACTCTGGTGACTTTGGGGGCCTTGCACCTGGTCCTTGCCTTACTTCTTGTCTCTGAGAAACTCAATGGTTGGACATCCCATAGTTACCAGTAACCTGAAATGGATGACAGAGAAAAGAGGATTTTAGTCTTACCTGTTAAATCCTTTTCCCTTAGTCCATACAGGTTGCTGGTCTCCCACCCTGTCAAGGGACCATGCTTGGCTCTCCTGTGGCAGACCGTGGGGGTCCTTCGGGGTCATGCTCACAGGAGACTACTTTCCCTTCTACTATCTAGTCAATAGTTAGTGTCTCAAATCTTTCTGGAGCTGGTTGGCTAGCTGCAGCCAAGGAGGGAAGGTAGGCTCCACCCCCTGCATACAATTCTAGAATTGTTCCTGCCTACTTAAAGGGGTGGATCGCCTACCCAGAGTTACCAGTAACCTGTATGGACTAAGAGAAAAGGATTTAACAAGTACGACTAAAATCCTCTTGTTTTGAATGATGCCAGAATATCAAAATTAATAACCTCTGGTGCACCCATAAGACTATGACTCAGAGTCATCTTATTCAGATGGTAGCCATACACAAGAAAATCAACAGTAAAACCTTCTCAGACCAAAATT
Organism: Rhinophrynus dorsalis; assembly: GCA_037306005.1. NCBI lineage: Eukaryota > Metazoa > Chordata > Amphibia > Anura > Rhinophrynidae > Rhinophrynus > Rhinophrynus dorsalis. The sequence goes on from CM074718.1 coordinate 400,598,840, forward strand.
TTAGACTTTTATCGAAAGAGAGGGAAAATCTGGTTAACCAATTCCCCTTAATCTCCTAATTCTCAAACATGAATTTTACACTGAAAGTAATAAAGCCAAAATACACCTGGCTAACTGTTTTAGATCCCAATCTATCGAATCTAGGATCCCATTTCTGATCTCAGCCTCAACCAAAAGGCACATTTTAATCAGTGTGCCCACTGCCACACCAGTCTATATAATCGTAAAATTGATCCATCTCTACCTTCAATGTCCTCCGAAATTATAGATGAAGTTATTTTCCCATTTAACATCCTTTCCTTTTCACAGGATCCCCATCAGTCCCTTAACATCCATTTTAATCAGCTGAAAAGTAATTTCTAATCTCAAGATTAACAAAGCTCCAGGTCCAGACAGGTGTTCTAATAATTATTATAAAGATTTGAAATAATTTTCTCACTTTACCTCCTTGAACCCTTTTATGGCTTCCAGATTGGTAACCCCATACCCTCTAAAATAATATTCTACTGTATCTTCATCAGGATTCCCCTTGCTTCCCGCTCATGAACAGAATTCATCATGGATGTCCCCTATCACCTTTAATCTTTTCCCTAGTCATGAAGCCTTTAGCTTAAACAGTTAGGAGCTCTCACAGTATTTCTGGAGTCAGAATTGTTGATAATGAATATAAAATAATTCTGTTAATTGACAATGTTATATTTACCCTCTCTAAGCCATAAATCACTTTGCCTGACCTCTACCAATTTTTAGATCTTCTTTGCCTAGTTTCATATTACAGAATCAATTTAGCCATGTTTAAAGCCCTGAATATTGGCCTTGACATCCTATTTAAAGCTTTATGTCTTCATTGTATTTGAATGAAACGATAAATGTATTAGTGTTGCTTAGTTTTACCCCTTTACTCATGCTTTGTGTGCCCCTTCTCTCCTATTTGCCTAGGTTTGTATTTAAGCCTACCTTATGATTAATCACGTCTCCTGTTCTTCAAGCTTCCTGCATTGTGAGAGTTTACTGAGTTTATTTTGATTATCCTGTTATTGATCCAACATGTTATTGACTTTGCTACTTGTCTGATGCCCTGTTACCATAAACCTTCTGCCTCCTGGACTCTTGACTTCACGTCTGCCTGCTCCACTGTGTCGATTTCCTGACTGATCTATCTGGCTTTCGACCTTTGCTCATCTTGACCCTGCATTTGATAGACTGTGCACATTTGCCAAGCTCAGCTCATCCATCATCTGATCTATCCTCTTTGCAGATCCTGCCGGTGTGTATGGGGTTTTCTTCTCTGAACTCACTCTGTCCAGTATTACACAGTACTCTGGTGATACCATCCTGGTCCTATGCCTGGATCAGCTGTGGTCAGTCAACACTCTTCAACTTTTCTCCCCACTCTTCACACTCTAGCTTCCACCTGCTGCACAGAGGGTCCTTGGAAAGTATCTGATGACTGGATATTGAAGAATTAAATTAATAAAACATAATGAGAACAGTTTTAAACCAACTACCTCTGATTAAGCCCTACTTTCAGAAACCTATCCTAACCATGGTCCACTTATGATAGTTCTCAGAAAGAAAAGCTGAAGTCAAAATGGTGATCATCTGCACTTTCTACACACCATACCTATTTAGATTCTTAATTATTTCAGTTACAATTGGCTGTACTTCAGCTTTGAAGAATTGCTGGTTGTTTCATTGTGCCTAATTTTAAACATTATTATCAAGAAGTTATACTAGACCAAATGGTGAGCTGGCAGCTCTCTTCATATCTGAAATTATGACTATCCATGCTTAATTGAACCTTGATTTGAACCTGCTCCTTTGGCTATCTCATTGTAAATTGCTTACTCTGAATAATCCCTTCACAGCTATGTCCTCCAACCATAAACTGAGGAACCATTTCAAAACTTCTAAGAAATGATCTGCTTATCCCTACCCCATAATACTTCTGCATTGTCTCTCCTTCTTATTTCTACATATTGATTCTACTTTTTGGGCTCAAAAAGGCTTGATCAACCTACATCATCTTTGGTCATCTAATATTCTTAAGCGTTTCCCAGAACATTCATTACAATTTGACATGCCAAACTCTGACTTTAAACTTTTTTTTCAAACAAACCACATACTAAAATCCTTAGATCCACCTCTTATGGCCAAACCTAGATGCAAAACAATATTTGGAATCCCAATTGCCAGAGCTGATCCCAAGATTATATTTATCTTAGCCCTATATCCCTTCTTATCTAATCCTTCCTACTGATACAGTAGGAACAGGACTTGAATAGATCTATCCAAGAACAGGAATTGCCCACACTTTCCTTCTTTCATGTAAGGCCACAATATGTCCAAACCATACTGGATCAAATCATGAAGTCATATTTTGTTGCTACCTCTCTCCCCATAAATTGGAGTTATTGTCAGGCAGATGTGGGCTCCTATTTACATATTTGGGGGGACTGTACAGAATGAGGCATTATTGGAGGAAGTGTCTCAATCAAATCAATTGTGCCGCATGTTTAAAAATTACCTACTATCCTGCCACATTCCTTATTAACTTAGACCCCCTCACAAACTAATAGTCTGTATTCTTATGGCAAACAATATTTGCATAGCCAATAGCTGGAATTCGGAGTCTCCTCTCTAATAGAAGTTGTTACTTTTATCCAATCTAACATGCAAATATATGCCATGTTAAACAAATTGCTTATTGGGACAAAAGCATCTCGCAATATGGTTTGCTTGGTTATATTCAATGCAGGGCGCCCTCTCATTATGATGGATTATATGATTATAATGCCTGTACGGTGGCTGGGCAGCACGGTGGCTCAGTGGTTAGCACTGTTGCCTTGCAGCGCTGGGGTCCTGGGTTCAAATCCCACCAAGGACAACATCTGCAATGAGTTTGTATGTTCTCACCGTGTTTGCGTGGGTTTCCTCCGGGTACTCCGGTTTCCTCCCACACTCCAAAAACATACTGATAGGTGAATTTAGATTGTGAGCCCCAATGGGGACAGGGACCAATATGAGTGTAAAGCGCTGCGGAATCTGTGTGCGCTATATAAATAAATAAATAAAAATAAAAAATATTTCTGCTCTCCACATTTTTTATCATGCTCTTTTTATAGCCCTTCTCCTTCCACCCCTTTCTTTCTCTTAAATTTTGTTATTTTACATTACGTTTGGACAGTATTTGAATTTCTGAACATACTATGCACATTTTTGATCTTACGCATTTAGCATGATCTGATAATTCAATTCTCATGTTTTGTGATTTTTGTTGAAGGCATATACAAAAACTCAATAATATGAATGTATTGAAAATACATTTTATACCATTCAGACCACTGAAAAAATATATTTTTGCAAAAAATAAAACTCTAGTTACATTTTCACAAAATACGTGCAAATTTCATATTTCCTGTACATTTCCAGCAATGAGTATATTTTTTTTTATAATCATTATGTACATTTAATGCATTCTGCAACAAATAAGCTGAGGTTGCATCAATAACTGTGCCTCGCGGTGTCAGGTTTTATTCTCATAATTATAGTCATTTGCAAAATCATCCTACATTCTGTGTTTTATACAAATGAGTTTGAAGGTTATAAGATGAAAGAGAAAAGTGGCTATTATGGTAATGTATTTAAAAAAGGGAATCATTTGGAAATCATGGAATAGACTTCAAAGGAATACTGTAATGTTATCCTAAGAAAAACAATCAATTCTAAGATTGTCTAATAATTCACTCCAGTTTTAGAATGTAGGTGCTAGAATCAAAAAAATACATAGGATCTTATGCATACAGCAGGCATGGAGCAGTTCTGGGGCAAACCAACTGAACCATAGGGAACAAATAAAAATGCCTATTAATTTAAATTGAGTTTTTACCCCTTGAATGCTAACGCTGTCTCTAATGCATTGCAAAGTAATATGTTGGAGGACTGTCTGTAGTATTCAGTGGGTTTAAATCTCCATTTAATTTACTGGGAATAGGGGGAATTTGTATTTGCTCCCTATGGTGCAGTTGTTATGCCTCAGAATTTCTTCATATTTTGTTTGTGCATACAGCCCACTGCATTTAAAAATAATATCACATTTTTTAAAGTGTGTTAATGTCTGCATGTCAGATGACTGTGGTTCTAGGCAATTTACATTATCTCACCCTACCTTAAATCCCAAAACGCTCACAAAACCTGAAAAATATGTGTTTACAGAGTCAAAAATGTACGTATGACAGGGATGGATGGGCAGTCTGAGACCCTCAAGCTGTTTGGCAGTTTGGGGTTCATGGGATTTATAGTCCATAACAACTAAAGTGACTCAGTTTACCCACCACTGTATTATGAGATTTTAACTAACAGAGAAAAACAAATAATCTCCTGATGTCTGTCTTTTAGTCATGGCTAAATAGCTCTTTGTTCCAGTCACTTCCAGTGATCCCCAACCTTGTCCCAACTGCATTGGTAGACAGAAAAATACACATACTGCCCCCCCTTCCAGGTACCACTGACTTCCACTGACTCCCAGCCTTGTCCGACTGCACTGAAGACCTAGAACCACACATACTGACCATCAGTCTTGTCCCAAGTTCTTTGGTAGCCAGAGAGTCAAATATACTGACCCCTGAACCTTGGCCCACTGCACCTGCTAGCCAAGCTGACTCCCATCATTGACACACTGACACTCAGCATTGTCCCACTGCAATGAAAACCATAGACCCACACACACTGACTGCCAGCTTTATCCCACTGCAATAGACTGGAAGTCATAGAACCACACATATTGGCCTAGATGCACTAAAGGTCAAAGAGGGCTACTAATGTCGGAGCAGTGTCATAGGCACATCCATAGTATTCACCAAACTGTCTACAACATTACATCACCAGCACTCCGACAAAAATATGCACACATCAACATCAATCCGTCAGGTTTACAAATTTTCATTCATCACATCGACTATGACCTATTTCCATATGGTAATGAAGCATAATGACTCATTTCCATATGGAAATGCTGAATAATGAGACACATTCGTGTGCACAGGGGTGTGTTGATATGATAATGCTGTTGGAGTTCACAGTCTCCACTTCACCTAACTCAGGCTGTCATAGCTCCCCTGTACTTTCCTATGGAGTAACAGCAGGGAGAGCTACGACAATTCTGTAAACAGCATTCTCTGTGCTTCCCTACCCAGCGAGTAGGGGAATACAGAGAAGGCTTTCAGCACCATGGGCAGCAGTGAATGCCATAGGGATGTGCATTGCTCACCCCTGTGGCATTCAAAGGGTTACAATAAACTGAACTAGTACACCAACCACTACACAATGTTCCCTCCCCTTCGACATCCCCCCTTAGTATGTCGACACATATTGCATATATTCAACATACTAACTCGGCTTTTAAATCTACTGTAAGCGCTCTCTTCAATTAATTAACCCTGTCACCAGGTTCATTCTTAGAATGCGCAGCACTCCCTTCTGATCATTGAATCAGTCACCCGGTCTGGCCCAGGTGACTGATTCAATGATGGGAGAGCAGCGCTCTGCTTACCAAGAATGAACACGGTGACAGGGTTCATTCATTCTCCATAAGTGCTTGATGCTGCAAGTGGCTTATACAGTTGCCGGCAGCATCAAGAAGGCAGAAAATGCCTTTGAGGTCACCCCATGGAACATTTTTCCTTTTGGATAGATGATCCATGATAGGGGGGCTATCAGGAGGGGTCCTGGTGCCCCCATGGAGGTCTGAAGGTTTTATTTAATTATAAAAGCCGCATATAACCTATATATAACATATTAAAACATATTAAACATTATTAAACACATGAAACATATAAAAAAACAGTTTTACACATATACAGCAAGGTATGCAGCCGCACACCTTGCATATTAACCCTTTGAGTACCAGAGGGGTAGGAAACACATTGCTAAGCAATGCCTTCCTACCTCTCTGGTACTCAAAGGGATAAGTGTCGAATGAAGGACAGGTTTTGTCGAATAAATGGCAGTTCCTGTCCAATGTTGAGGTGAAGTTGGATGGCGTTAGTATGTTGAATATATGCAATATGTGTCAACATACTAAGGGGGGGGCATTGTGTAGTGCTTGGTGTACTAGTTCTGTTTATTGTAACCCTCTGAATGCCACAGGGGTGAGCAATGCACATCCCTATGGAATTCAATGCTGTCCATGGTGCTGAAAGCCTTCTCTGTATTCCCCTACTGGCTGGGTAGGGAAGCACAGAGAATGCTGTTCAGAATTGTTATAGTGTTGGTGATGTGTGAGGGGAGGAGATCCCTTCCACGCGGACAGCACTTCGAAAATCCTGTATGCTAATAGGGACCTTCTCCAACCCTCCCCTTCCATCCGACAATTTTGGTGAATATGTCGATGTGTGTGCAGTTTGAATTGTCGGAGTGATTCGAACACATAGACAATATCCTACCGACACCACATCGACTTTTTGTGCATCTAGGCCATTGTTTTGCAGCCCTGTCCCAACTGCAGTTGTAGCCTGAAAGCCGCACAAACTTACCACCCTCCTTGTCCAAAAGTATTCATACCACCCATGTGTTGTAGTGTCCTCAGCTGCCACCACACAGTCCAGCCCTTGCAGACTATTCCAAGGTTCTGCTGCCACAAGAGATGACTGATAAGAGCTGGGCAGGTTTAAAATCATACTGCCTCTGGATTGGCTGGTGAGTCAATCAAGACACAGCCAAGGTTGGTGCCATAGTATTGCCAAGTGTACTTCACATTTTGCACCTGCCCCAAACTGGCCCTGTATATAAACTGGACACTGCACCATAATATGACCTGGTAAATAAACCTGCTGCTATAATTGTTGCATTAGAGATGTGCTGGCCAACACAGTGGCAGTGAAAAGCACAGCTGAGCTTACCATCACAAATAGGCACCCAAGGCAGATGCTCTGTCTCAAAAGAAATCTAGACGAACACTTTTATAGTATGAACAATGGTAGCTATCAATTGCTTGAAAAAAACACAAAGCTTTATTTTGTCCATTAAAAAAATGCAAATAAGAAGTGCAAATTAGTAAAACGGATATTCACCAGAACTACATGAAACCTAGTCCAAATGAAGGTGAAAGTTGTTTCTCTCCATACCTCATCATCATGCCTTGTAAACATCAGCATCCTGGTGCTCACAAGCTGTTATAAAGTGCTATAAAGTGCAAAACAGCTGTTGCTTTTATTTGGATGAACTCTATCTAGTGAGAATCCATTTTTCTATTTAGTACCACTTGTCTGTATGTTTGTCATACTGTGATTATATTGTTTTAATGAACCAAAAAAGATTTGCGTTTTTACAAGCAATTGAGTGCTTCCAAACTGTTCTCTTCATTTCTTTGAAGCAATTTATTAGTGGAAGCAATTTATTAGTGGAATTAGCACCTGAAGGATTAATGCAGAAGAAACTCCATCTTGTATACATATAAACCATGAAGTGAAAAAGGGAGGGGGTTGACATTTCAGGTCCTCCAGCTTTAATATGAACTACACAAAATGATACAAAGAAATAACTGTTTCATGGTAAACTTTTTTTTTGCTTGTGTTTCACATTCACTTCTTTCTTTGATGGCTCTGTGTCTTCAAATTTAAAAAAGCATATTTTTATAAATAAATGTGTCCCATAGAGTATGGGAATATAAGGGTTAATGGTCCATTTCATCCAGGCATATGATCAGTATTACACCTACAGTACATCCACTTTTATGAGGTAGAGCCATATGGAGATAACCAGTAACCAACGTCTGGTGCCATGTGCAGGTGTGTATAGCACAGTATTTTAGGATAGGCGGAGGCATTTAATTGGTTAGCTTTTTCTGCATTAATTTGCATTGTCTACTGCTTATTGGACAGGGCCTGGATGTGACCAACGGTAAAATATATGAGTGAGCATATTGCTAGGCAAGCTTCTCTCCACAAATTCTGCAAGTGCATGGACATATCATCACTCTTCTCTTCCTTGAACTTCTTCAGGATAAGTGGGACTTCCTTAGGTATCTAGAGTGGTTACCTGTTATTTTCTAAACTGCTTTGTAATCCTCAATTAATCATAACCAAAGCTATATAAACTTTTAAATCTTTACGTATTCTGGGATCTTTTTTTTCTGAGAATGCAAGTGCGACTGAATCCAGACCTTTCTGTAAAAGAGTGCTATTTAAATAGTGCTTCAAAGAAGAGTGAAGGTGATGGGGCAGAATTATTATCCTTTCAGACATAAACTGTATGAATTCAAAGTCAGAGAACCTTTTCAAATGTGTCAAATGTTCAACTTCCCTAAACTACATTATAACTACTTCATATTTAAAGAAACATAACAATAAATTCAGTTTTCTGAGAAGGAAATACTGTATATTCTATATATTTATTCTGTATTATTGTATATTATTTTCATATGTTATGTAAATGTGTTGATTTCACTTAACATAAATGAAAATCGAACAATTATTTTTCTATTACTTTTATGGCACTATTATGTATTGATGTAGCAACATCATCAATTGATCTAATTTCTTTTGTGTGCAATAAAATATTTATTTATTTTACTAATAATAGCCCCAAGTATTGTATTGTTAATAACTTAAAAGTAATACATATTAATTTCAAACAATATTAAGGCAGATATTTAATTTCACTGCACATCTTAACAGCAGGATACAGAGCTGAATTTGCTTATTGCAATAAAAAGAACATTCTGTGAACAAGTAATACAGAATTGCATTTAATTCTACATTAACATTTTATGGTGTACATGCCCCACTTTGGCCCCGGTTTCCAGGACAACCCTAGCCAGCACCACAACCTTCCTTGGAAGTTTGTCACTTCATATAATACTGGTGTTTATGAAAGCCAGCGGGGATATCCTATGAGACCAGTTTTGGCCTTCCCCACCTCAGAGCCCATATAGAAATACTTTTATGGCCCTATTAAATTTATTAAGTTCCTTCTTTGTCAGGTGCAGAGCATCATCCCTATAATGGTTATTGGTGTGTTCTCCACAGGACCAAATGAATCTGGACCAATGCAGTTTCGCCTCCTTTATAGATTTTTTTTCAGTGGCAAGTACAGACTGAGAACCCTTTTTACGTGCATTAGAAAATCTCCGGTCGGACCATTTTAATGTATGGACAATGTTTCATGATCCTCTGTCAGTTGGCATTCCATATTAGCTGCATGTTTTTGTGAAGTAATCTAAAACTATTATATCAGACACCTCTCAAAACATGCTGTTTTTCACTTAACATTCAGATCCTTATGCATAGTGCATTGTCTTATGACCAGTATACCTAATGGAATCTTCCTATTTCCTAATAAAGGCAGAGATAAAAGGATGTTATTCATTAATTGCCCATATTTATTTTATAAGATACAGAGCATCACCTCAAAACTTTTTGATCAATAATTGTGTCTGCTTTGCTCTGAGGCAAATGATTCTGTCTCTATTCTAAATAAATGAGTTACATATAATCTATGGTCTACCCCAGGGATGTCCAAGTTGAGTCCTCAAGGGCCACCAACAGGCCAGGATTTAAGGCTTTCCCTGATTAAGCACAGGTGAGTTAATCAGTGGCTCATTCATTTTGACTGGCTCACCTGTGCTTAATCAGGGTAATCCTTACATCCTTGAGGACTCAACTTGGACAGCCCTGGTCTATCCTAAGCATGTAGGCATCAGCTTTATTATCATTTTACATGAGAATAATGACAATGCATGAAAGTCCATTTACTTGAGAAATGGACCACCCTGGGGGTCAATCCCTCGTGATACACTTAACACATGCATCCCATTTCTTCCAGGCTTTCACTTAAGGACCATGTAACTGAGCTGAAGACCACTTTAAAAAATAAATCACATTTTTCCAATGACAGTGTATCAGCTTTTTGTTTTGTCAGTACCTAGAACATGCTTAGTGGTAAAATCGATACTATGCTACATACATATTGTACATTGCTTGGTACTGAATTGCTAGGTCCTGCCTAAGGTAGCTAAAGCTCCAGGGGGAAATACAATAAAGTTCGATGCCGTGGCGATGTGTGTCTTCATATGCACTATTAGTGATGCAATGAAGGGGAAGAGAATTTGATCATAAACATGTGGGAGTGACATACTGCTGATGACAGCCCTTCATGCTTATGATTGATTGAGGGCAGTTACTGGATAGGAACCTACAGGGACATCCCACCATGAGTGATTCCAAATACCTCATGTCTAGTTTAAAATCACGTAAAACATAGTAACACAGTCTTGAACACAAAAGTATTCTAGAATATCGCTGCCTCTGTTTTAGTACAAAATGTGCATGTGTCCTAAAATATCCATCCAATCTAACATGGTGGAAGCTTTCCAAATATGTGGAAAACAATATTAAAATCAATGGCCATAAATGTTTGATAGATAAGGTCATATGGAGGATGTTTCAGATTTGGACCAGGCACAGGGAAGCGAGCCACCCATCACAATGTACCTAAGCCAGAGCAGATGGACCACAAAACAGAGAAACATAGAATTTGATGGCAGATAAGAACCATTTGGCCCATCTAGTCTGCCCATTTTTCCTACTATAAAAACTCAAAACTTATTTTGTCCTTGGTCTTGTGTTATGTTCAGGATAGCCTTATGCCTTTACCATGCATGTGTAATTCCTTTGCTGTATTAACTTCTACCAATTCTGCTGGTAGTCCATTCCACTTATCTACCACCCTCTCAGTGAAGTAAATCTTTCTTACATTACGTCTAAGGCTCTGTCCTTCTAGTTTTAGACTATGATCTCTAATACTAACATTTCTGCTCTTTCGAAATGTACTTCCCTTATGTAATTTACTGAATCCCTTCATGTATTTGCAGGTTTCTGTCATATTCCCTATCCATCTTCCCTCTTTCACACTATATATATTCAGATCCTTTAGTCTACCTTACTCATTTTTATCCTATAAACCATTCACCATTTTAGTAGCCCTTCTCAGAATTATCTCCAAATATTATCTCCAAATTATCTATATTCTTCCAGAGATTGGGATCTCCTGTACTGTACATAATACTCTAGGTGAGTAAAGAATATCATGGGTGAAACAAAATTCACATATGCACCTAAAATTATATAAATGACATAGAAAAGACTCTACCAGACCAAAAGTCCAGGTAGCATCAGCACTGACACCACTAGGACTCCCAGGAGAACACAGAGAGACAATCTATCATCTTTCTTAAAAAACAAAAAAAACTACTATATGATACAAATGCATGCTTTTTTTGGAACACAGGGTGTCGGTTATAGATCCAGAGCTCCTCCCACTACAACAGATGCCTAGATCTATCAGTCTCTTTTGCTGCCCTTTCCAGATGCTTAACAGCCATTATCCATGAAATGAAGAGCCACTGATTCATAACCTCCTTTTTCTTTTTTAAGTTGATCTTTGCCATACTTAATGTTAACCTTATGCTCCCCAAAACATATCCTGAACACACTTGTAGCTTGCCCAACATAGAGTTTGCCATGGGTAAATTTAAGGATATACTATAAATACAGTATTCAGTGTTGCAGGATACAAATGAGCTGATCGTAAATGGCTTTCCCATCAAAGGGTGAATGAATGAATGAATCAATGAATGAACATGCTTATTTATATAGCACCACAAGTGTACGCAGCGCTTTACAATTTAAGGGTTTAAACAATACAGGGTTACAGGTGCTTTGTAGAATGAAACATTGGGTTTTGAGATCCCTGCCTGAAAGCTTAGCATCTAAAGTGGTAATGGGAGACATACAGAGTACATAAGGGTCAAGTGCTGAATACAGTGCTAGTTCTGATGATGATAGAGGAAATCAGTAAAGTAAACAATTCATAAGAGGGTTCATTGTACAACATCAGTGCCTTCTAGCAAGTTGAGATTTTATACATAAGGTGCATTTTCAAGTTAGATTTGAAGGTCATCAGAGAGGTGCAGTGGCACAGGTTGGATGGTAGAGCATTCCACAGATACGGAGCAATGAGAGAAAAAGGTTTGATATGTGACAGGGCTGTAGACACAAAAAGAGCTGAGAGAAGACAATCATTGGCTGAACGTAAGTGGCGGGATGGGGTATAGCAGGAGATCAGTGTGGAAATGTAAGAAGGAGTAGAGGCGAGAAGTGTGTTGAAAGAGAGAAGTATGATTTTGTAAGATATCTGGAGTTTGATAGGCAGCCATTGGAGAGCTTTGAGGAGGAGTGGGGCAGGGACAAACCTAGGTGACAGAAGAGTAATTTGTGCTGCAGCATTGTGTATAGATTGAAGTGGATGGAGATGGGAAGCAGGAATGCCAGACAGAAGAATGTTTCAATAGTCCATGCGGGAGGGGATGATTGCGAGTATAAGAATTTTAGCTGTAGAGGAACAGAGGAAGGGACGGATTTTAGCAATGTTACGCAAAAGAAAGCAACATAATTTAGCAATGGCGTTAACAGGAGGGGAGAATGAGAAAGACATATCAATTATCGCCCCTAGACACCACTCTTCTGATACTGGATTTATGGTAGTGCCATTTACAGTCACCTGGAAGGGAGCTACAGGGCCAGGCCTAGTTGGGATGAGGAGTAGCTCAGTTTTAGACATATTGAGTTTGAGGTGCCTATGAGTCATCCAGTCTGAGAAAACTGAGAGTAAATCTGTGACTTTAGCCTGGATATCAGAAGTCAGTCAAGGTACAGATTAGTAAATCTGGGTGTCATCTGCATAGAGGTGATATTTGAGACCAAATGAGTTAAAGGGGAACTTTCACCTCAGGAAATTTTTTTACCAGATGATTAAACAGTTAAGAAGTGTTAGGAAAGGTGCTTCTTATTTTTTATTTGTACATACTTTGAAAGATATTTGATGTCCAAGCCATGTACTTCTGCATTCTGTGGCACTGGTATATTCGGCCCAGCTCTCAGAACAGTTTTATTCACCTCCCTCCCAGCTATCCCAGGAAGTGCGTTCACACTTCACTTCAGTGTGCTGTGAATGGCTCCTAGCATTAAAGCAAGCTGCGATTAGCATTATACTGAGGTTTCTCCTGGTTTCTTACAGGTTTTTATATATTCTCTTTATTTGTTTGAGGGGATGTTTGAGTTGAAATCTTGGACCTAATGTTGCATAATTCTTTTCAGTTTTATCTGTAGACACTGGAAATGGAAATGGGAAACACTCACACCTCACTTTGCAAACCTTTTTATAAAACTGTAACGGTTTGTTCGATTCACAGACACAATGGGTTAGGATAAAAACACAGTTTTATTGAATACACAATACAATAAGAACCCTCACAGGTCCTGTAGTATACAGGCAGTATAATACAGACACACAACAGGTTGATTATACAAATGCCCACACAGGTCCAGTACAAAATAAAGGTACAAGTAGTATATACTGACACAGGTCAGGCAAGAGGAGTAAGTTTCCCAGGACTCTGGTACTGCAGGAGTTAAAGTTCATCAATGAGTGTAAACAGTCCCATTTGTGAAGGCACAGAGACAGCACTCCACAGAGAGCCCCAGATCGCCCAAGGCCAGCAGAACAACGTGAACCTCCACAGCCCCACAGACACAGAGCAATGAGCACTGCCAGAGCAGCAATGGAGGCAGACACTGGAAAACAGCAGGAGCAGCAACGGAGGACAAGCCAATGGCTACCACCGGAGCAACAACAGAGGCAGACACCCGCAACCGGCACAAGCAGCAACGGAGGACCAGGCCAAAGGCACACTGCCAGAGCAGCAACAGAGGCACACACCAGCAACCCGCAGGAGCAGCAGCGGAGGACAAGCCAACGGCACACCACCGGAGCAGCAATGAAGGTGG